>VCAZ01000001.1:11765596-14165596 GCA_005784505.1 Bagarius yarrelli | reverse complement strand
TTATTGTTTGATTCGTTCTTGCTTTATCGACAGAGCAAATTGAGCTACCATGGACTCCAGACACTTGCACTCCAGTGTAAAACTTGTCTAAAACTGATTTCATCTTAGTCTAAAATGTATCATCAGTCAAAAAACACCAATATTACAAATATGCTTTACAGTTAAGAAATTTACATGTATAAAATATTCAGTATATTAAAAATTTTTTTGATTGTAATATTTAAATATTCTAAAAATAGAGGTCTCATTTAAATAAAAACAAAGATTTAAATTATTTTATTTTTTATTCAGTCTTTTAATAAATAAAGACCAATACAAACACCTATGTCTCTCGGCTGACCTGGGAACGCCTCGGAATCCCCCCGGAAGAGCTGGAGGAAGTGGTCAGGGAAAGGGAAGTCTGGGCATCATTGCTTAGACTGCTGCCCCGCGACCCGGCCCTGGATAAGCAGGAGAAAAAATGATGATGATGATGAAATACGTGACTTTTATTTTAAAAATTGTGTTTATAATTACAGCATTAATATGAGTTAAATAAAATAAACGAACATTGCACAAAAAAATCTAACCAATGAATTATATTACAATCGCTTTACATTGTTGTTTGGTAAATAAGTATGTTATTAGACTTCCACAAGCTATTGCATTTTTAAAGTTTTGAGGTGTAATTTTTTAATAGAATTTCCTTTAAAAGATCAGCATCTCTAAACAAGCTATTGAACTATATATATATAGATATATATATAGATATAAACTGTGCTAAAAAATAACAGTCCCAAAAATAGAAATTATTTTTAACATTTAATTAATAGTTAATTAAATTAGTTTAATTTTATTATTAATTCAGTAAAACAGAATAAAAATATTTATTTGCATGTGTGTTATTTCATTTCTACTGTTTATACATCAATCCACTGAATGATAAAATGTGTTCTGTTTGTTCTCATTGTCACAGAATGAAAACTACAGGAAAAATATCTACGGCATGTTGCCATACTATATAAAATGGAAAATATAGGACTGTATTTTGTTAGGATTTACAACTATATGACACTAATAAAGTTTTAAGAACCGAAAAAGCACATTTTTGAAATGTAATTGCTAACATTATACTGTAAATATTAATTCAGTGGAGGAACTGAAGTTTCCTGTACAAAATCCTGACTCTAACTCAACCCCACTAAACACCTTTGGGATAAACTGAAACACCGACTACACCCCAAGCAAAGTGGCAAATAAATCATCCACTAAACACAAAAAAATTCACAGAAACTGAAATTACTCAATCCTTGTTCCACTTATTACTCTACTTATTACTCTCCTCACATCCTTTACCCACTCATCTGAGAACTATCATGTTTATGTCGTCCTGTCTTGTCTTGTTTATTGTTTTGTCGCATGGAAAGTCTTGTCTGTTCCATTCTACATTCTCAATACTAACCCTTAAATATGAAGTACACCATGTCTACAAATATTTGAATTGAAGTCTTTATGGTTCTCCAAAGTAAGAAGAGAGTTGGCAGGAGGAAAAGTTGGTATTCTTTTTTAATTAAATATTAAAGATTTTAGAAAAAAAAACAAATTAAGTGTCATTTGATCAAATACTTATCAAAAATCAAAAGTGCTTTTGGACAAGCAAAGTATGATTTTTATTTTCAATGTTATCTTAGTATTTTTTAACATATTGTATATTGTATACAGTAACTCATACTGTATATGATCTAAAAATCACAATTGGAGTTTTTCCAGACTATCACAAAGTATGTATGTTAATTTTAAAAGCTTTAAAGAAGTGTTTCTATAAATAAGGATTAACTGATGTCTTTAGTTTATTTGAAGAAAAAGCATTACTTGTGGCAATACTTGTGATTTTTGTCATATACATTTTTTTTTACTGTTCATATGATTTGGTTGATTTGGAGCTGTTTATAGTTTTGTTAGGGCATAAAATAAAAAGGACAAAAATCAAAAGCTAGCCATAAAGTCTTTTATAATAATAAAGTTTTTAGTTAAAACAAAAGTTCTACAAGGATTCCATGAAATACAACAAAAAGGTTTTTTACTTTTAAAGCGTGACCAAACAGTTGCAAAGCTTAAGAGTGATGCATCCGCTTTGGACAACTTGCATTTGGAAGTAAAGATATGTAGTAGATACCTTTTTTTTAGACAATGTAGACACTTTGCAGCTGATACATAGCTTGGGTCATCATTTAATGTATGGACTGTGGCACACAAACAACCAGTGTGTGGAAACATCTAACACACTTTCACAGACACAAAATAAAGATGACTGATTGTTGTTCAGCTTCCTAGAGAGCCAACTTGACGTGAAACTTGCTTCATAACCACAAGCATCTGACGTCTAAAAAGATTCGAGTATCTTTTTAGGAGCTGTGATTTTATTTAAGTTGTTGTGCTGCTATTTTCGAGACTATGAACACAAGTCCGAGTTGACTCACAGTGCCAGTGGTTGTGTTGGAGTTCCTCTGTCCTGGCTAAGGAAGTTAATTGCCTTTATCTTCTGATTCGTCATCCACCACAGCTGCCTAAAGCAGCCGGGAGACATACGTCAGTGCTAAAGGTTGGTTCTGTCAACCCGATTCTCATGTCAACATTCCACAGTTAGATTTCTATTCTCAGATATGCGTTCTAAAAAGAGCATTGAGCAAACCAACCTCTCTAAATTTACTTCTGATTTTACGAGGAGCGTAACCATGAGTCCCTGCATGCTGTGTTTATAAAGCAATACTGGCAGACCAAACCATAAGTCTTATTTCCTGACACGGAGGCATGTTATGACCTCTGTCATTTTGGTCTGCGGTGGAGAACCTTGTGGCCAGTCCCAGTCCTCTCCCTCTCACTCTCTGTAATTCATTCATCATTTTACAGCAGCTAGTGGATCGGAAGCAGAGCTTTAGTTTTCCTGTTCATTGCTTGTTCTGGATTCAGAAAGAAAGGTCCTGCTAGAGTACATTTTTAGGAAGTGTAATTCTTCTACCAAAGTGTTATTTTTGAGTAAGTTTGAGTAAGAAATTCAGTTAGAGCAAAATGAATACATTTATTGTATATGCAATGATATGCCATAGCATTACCAGCACTGATTTGAAAACGCATTGCCTGTCTCATCACAATCTGCATCTGTAGTGAGGTGGAATCAAATAGAATACTAATGTGTTGGAACAATGTTTAAGCGTACAGATTCAAGCATCTTTTGCGAGAGCCATATTATGATGGCTAGATAGCTTGGTCAGTACATCCCTAAAATAGCAGGTCTTGTGGAGTAATGCAAGTGTCCAATGATCATTAGCTACCAAGCATGCTTTAAGAAATGACAACCACTAAACCAGGGGGTCACTGGATTAAAGACTAATGCTTACTGGTGTGAGGGCTTTCCACAGAAAAAAACTACTGTAGCACAAATTAATTGTGGGGAAAAAAGGTAATGTCAAAGCAGGGCGGAGAGGGTCTATATATAATAACAAACACGCAGGCTATGGAATAGCCTCCCTATGTATGTTCGGGAATCAGACACAGTCTCAGTGTTTAAGTCCAGGTTAAAAACGTACTTATTTAATCAAGCCTTTTGTATCGATTCCCCTTAGATAAAGGAGCAGATCCGGGGGACTCATGGGTGTTGAGTATTATGGTGATCTGGTATGTTTAGATGCTGTCTTCCACTTTCTTATTGATCACGGTGTTGATGATGAGAGCAGCTGGTTGCTTAACATATCAGGGAGCCCTCATGTCTGTGTTTCCCTCTGGTTCTCCTTTTACTTATGCTGACCTAGTTAGTCTTGCCGGAGTCCATCCTCTACATTATTCACTTAATCACTCTACATTGTCACTTAACTGTTTTCCTTCTTTTTGCCTTCCTTTCCCTCTCTCTCCCTCTCATATGCCACAACGGAGCTGCGGTCCTGGTCCCCGGTCCTGTGGGACCCTTCCCTGTGACCTGCCCAGCGGATGATGCATCACCAGGGCGATCTAGGACGACCCACTTCGCCATAAAGATGTTCCGGCTGCTCTTTAATGATTATAGTTGTTTACATTTACATTTGCAGCATTTGGCAGACGCCCTTATCCAGAGCGACTTACAATATTCCTTGTTATACAACTGAGCAATTGGGGGTTAAGGGCCTTGCTCAGGGGTCCAACAGTGGTGGCTTGCCCCCCCCCACACACACACAATGTAACCACATAATCCCTGCTACCTGTTTTTCACCCAAATAAGGATGGGTTCTCTGTTGAGTCTGGTTCCTCTCAAGGTTTCTTCCTGTCTCATCTCAGGGGGGTTTTCCTTGCCACCGTCGCCCTCGGCTTGCTCATCAGGGACAAACTGATTTCTGTTTCATTCTGTCTCATAATATCTTCAGTTGTGTAAAGCTGCTTTGTGACAATCACCATTGTAAAAAGCGCTAAACAAATAAAACTGAATTGAATTGAATTGAAGTTAGACAAGGAATGTCTAACTTCAAGCTATGACTAAACCAGAAAGTTATGCAAGATGTTAAATCATGTGAGTATTAATTTATTTAATAAATTTTTCAAAAAGTCACCTTATTCACATTCTCAAGCTAATTTTTTTGGGAAGCCTGTTCAAATTATTTAGATGGCTTGGTTCAATCACCTGAGGTTACCAGATTTTTTTGTTGAGTCTGTTCAAGGCAGACACACTGATGTGGTTGTGTTAGTTGGGTGTCTACAAATATTTCCCATATAGTGGTGGCTTATGCCGAGTTTACACTGCATGATTTTTAAAGTTGTCTGATCACAGTTGTTATTACATCGCATTACTAACTGGGTTAATATTCAGTTATTGCATGGTGCAATAGACACTGCATAACTTTACAATACAAAGAACTACCAGCAACTCTGTCTGGTCATCAAACTACATTTTACAACCAAACAACACAATATAAAGGATAAGAAAACAACTTAAGATTACACGTGACATAAGTTCTTAACCAAGAGCCCGCAAGAAGTTCGATTCAAATAGCCCGTGTGCTGATGTGCAGTGACAGGGTGACATGCTTGCTGATACTGTGATCTTTAACTCCTCACGAACATCCAGCTGCCCTGTATTTTGCTCTACTGTAGGCTGCAGGTCACAGCTGAGGTATTTTTCAGTCAGAAGTTGTATTACATTTTATATTGTTGGATTATACTGTCAGATTTTAAATTGCCAACAGGTGCAGGTATTTAGCATGCCACATATTTTAAAGGCATCTGCGACCTATGTAATGATCTTAGATCGCGTGAATCGTCTGTCTTGCCACTCCCTATGTTAGGGGTTCAATCTCTAAAGTACACAATGGTCCTATTTTGTCTCTGTTTAGGTGTCCTCCACTTAATATAAATTTTTCTTTAATGTTTGTCCAGTTGTGACCTGTGAGGGGTTTGACCCGAATCCCTTGCACATAAAAAATATGGACAGATGGAAAGATTGATGGTTATTATCATCAAGACATTATAATTTATTAAAAAAAAGTTTACCACTACCTGGGTTCATCTGAGTTTTAGTCAAAGATTTATCTAAATATTTGTTTAAATTTCAAAATATAACACACATTAATGGTGCTGCTTTTTTAGACAAAATCAAGTGTTGTGAGATTGTGTAGACGATAATCACAGTCTCACCGCAGATTATATTGTAATAACATTGTAATTTGTATATTGGCTCAAAGCACCAGTACTATTGTACCCTAATTACAACTAGGAATGATTCTCATAAAATCAAGGAAGCCTGCTAGCCTACACTTTATTCAGACTTGTGAACGTGTTTTAAGACATATCTGGATTAAGGCAGGTACCACATGAAAGCAGGCCTCTTCATCCTATTTAAAGCATGCCCTTAGGCTCTGGAGTGTGCAGTGTCTCTCTCTCTCTCACACACACACACACACAATATTTACAAGAGGAAATTGGCCTGACTATACAGTGTGTAAAATCTGAAGCCGTGTATCGTCTACAGCTACCAAGACAACTGATCAGAGGCAGCTAGTTCTTCAGGGAACCATGCCAGTGGATGAATCAGAGATGCTTTGATATTTAAATAAAAAGTCCTTTTTATTTAGCTTGTGTGTGTTGGGGGGGGAGGGGGGAGTGCACTTGCAGTTAAAGGAGGGATCAAAAAAATAACATATAGTGGAGCCAAAAGTTTGAACTCATGTATTTGCACAGGCATGTAGACACTAGAATGACAAAGAACTCACTGTGTTCTCACAGAATAAGATATAAAATTGTTACTGAGAAAAGTAAAATAAATAAATGATCACTAATTAATTGTGTATAAACAATGGTAGAGGCTAATTTAAGTCAACGCTTACTCTTATCTAGAGCCATAATTTAAATGTGTTTAATTAAACATAATAATAATTATGTTCTTAAACTTTGTATTCCATCAGCAAATAGTTTAGCTTATGTCAAATTATTTGTTTCTACAATAAGTGTCTAACCAGAGTATATCTAAATTTTTAACTATAAAATGAATAAATGTCTATTTACAATTATGTTTTTAAATTTTACATTTACAGCATTTGGCAAAGCAACTTACATTTATTTTTTCATACAGCTAAGCCTTCAGGGGTTAAGGATCTTGCTCAGGGTGGTAGCTCAGTGGTTAAGGTGTTGGACTGCTAAGGTTGTGGGTTCAATTCCCAGTACCACAAAGTTACCACTGCTGGTCCCCTAAGCAAGGCCCTGAACCCCTAATTGCTCAGTTGTATAAATGAAATGAATGTAAGTCAGTCTGGATAAAGGTGTCTGACAAATGCTAGAAATGTAAATGCTCAAGGACCCAGCAGGGACAGATTGTTAGTTTGCTTGACCTTCTGATCATTACTCCAGCTTTTTTTCTATGGTGAAGTTTTCGTAATAATGAGTCATTGCCAGATTTTAAACTAGGATCATTATCTCAGAGAAGATGTAGTTCTTACAAAACATTGCCACATCATGTCATTTTCTTCTAAATTAACAAACTGGATTTAAACATCTTGTGCGGTCCAAAAATGCACAACCCTAAAAACATCTTTTTTTCCCCCACACTTTGCCATTAAACACACACCCCAAGGAGTTTAGCACATTTAACACACACTAGAAATGATATGTGGGGAATGGCTGGTAAAGATTTAGAGCCTGCTTTAGTCTGCCAGTTTTCCCTCTCGGTCTATAAGGGGTCTCCCCCCTTTATTCGAGCTGTGCATGGGCTGCGACTGTAAAAAAAAAAGGGACACTGCTAAGGTAGATTTGAAAATATGGAACGTATTATAGTCGTGCAATCTTTTGGCTTTCCACCTTGCATACAATTTGTCTCTGTTTCAAGGCATGTGAAGCTAATTGGAAAAGGTTTCTCACTAGAAGTAAACTTGCTGTCTAGGGATTTATTTGCTAGAAAAGAGACAGCGGTTATTTAATACATAATCTGCTGCAGAAAAAGGTATCACATGCTGAATTTAATGTGGCGGTGTCTGCAAACTGGAAAGTACCTCTGTGTCAAATGATTACATCTAAACTGTGCGGGTCTGCAGGAATTAGTTCAATGAGTGTTTGAAGAGACTGCTGCCTCCAAGTTCTGTCAAAACAACTAACCATGAACCGTGAATAAATATATCAGACATGATCTAAAAAACATGACAAAAATAAGAAAAGCACCTACACTATAGACCATCAAGAATAGATTTGATTCATAGAAGTTAACTGGCTGATTCTTGTGTAAATTTTAAATGAACAAAACCCGGAACAAGAAAATGTCCCCACAACAACAACAATTCATCGATCTTGATAAAATGCACATTGCCACCAATGTAAACACAATAGCTAACTTTTTCGAACAGATGGCTTTCGTTTTTTTCCAGGCAGATCGTTAAACAACATACACGTCTCCCGGAAATCCTGTATGCTTCAACCAATCAGAGGACAACCTTAAAACTCCTGAAGTTTTCGGCTAAGTGTGCCATAATGCATTAGACGTTCAGCCAGCGGTCTGTGGGCGTAACGTCTGAAGCTGAGACTAGTCATCTCCAAGCTGACCCTAACACACTGCCCTCCACGGATACAGCCTGCAATTACACTCAGCCCTACTATTAGCCCTGCATTTTCAATCTCTCTTCAACATATACAAGAGTTCTTGGCCTGTTATTCCAGACATTTCATAGTATTTTTAAACCAGATATACAGTATTTATGCGGTCTTATTTATAAAGAAGTCAAGTCATCTCACATTTATTTATATCTCGCTTTTTAACAATAAAGATTCTGTCAAAGCAGCACAGAACCAAAACACAGAATCAAATAAGACAATAGTGAACACCGACTAAGCACTCAGTTCATTCTAACTAGTATCTGTAAACTAAGGGTCCCCAACTAAGCAAGCCAGAGACGACAGCGTCAGGAAACCAAAACTCCATCGGTGGCTATATGGAGAAAAAAATCCTGGAAGAAACTAGGCTCAGTCAGGGGGGCCACTTCTCCTCTGACCTGACAAACCAGCGGGTTATTCCATGCTGCAGCAATGTTTCCATGCTCTTGTCTAGATGGCCATCTTGAAGTCAAGATCATCACTGGGAATCTGTCTTTAGGGCTTATTGTCTCTGAGTTCTGATCCACCAACTGGGCTGGATACAGACTCGATCTGGAAATGATGAGATACAAATACATTGTGTGTTATTGGAGGTGTTTCCGGTTCCGGTATTATGTGTAACCTAGAACACCCGATTAATCAGTGATCAAATCAACCGATAAGAAAAAATTGAGGGAGTTTTTCCTTTCCACTGTCACCCCAGGCTTGCTCATCAGGGACAAACTGATTTCTGTTTCATTTTCATCTTATAATTTCTTCGATTGTGTAAAGCTGCTTTGTGACAATCACCATTGTAAAAAGCGCTATACAAATAAAAATTGAATTGAAAAAATCACAGCAGTGCATAAAATCAAGTATATACAGGCCAAGGGACACAGTAACTGTTAAAATTTCGATAAATATTACCTATTAGTTACTCTGTGAGGTTTGGTCCAGTGTGGCACATTAACCAGAAGACCATGAACTCTTCTAATGTGCTTCTCTGTTGTTAAAAGCAAGCCAGCTGGAGGTTGATAATTTTCGATGCAAAACAATAGTAAAAAGAGTTCTGTTTACATTCTGTTTGACGTGAACTTCACCTGAAACTCTCGAACTGCATTTGTAAGATTAAATGCATTGTTCTTCTGGCATGTAATTAACTAATTGGATAACTGTCTGAATGTGCAGGTGTTGGTGTTAAATTTAATTAACATTTAAAAGGAAATTAGTTAAAGTAAACATTTAATGTGTGTTCCTTAATAACAATTGTATTGCAGCTCTTGTTGTTTCCAAAATGCATTTTGTGATGTGGACCGAGTGTCAGCACGTTCCAGGATCCTGTGTGTGCAAGGATATAAACACTGTGGGTTCACTGACAAGCTAAACTTTCAGAGCTGATTACGGTTTCTTTACAGTGATTATTGTGGTAAGACCCATCAGTTCTGGTGTATAAGAATAACCTGCTATGCTTCATGGCTTGTGAACATTAGATAAGATTTAGGAGCAAGGGAATGATGTAAAGTTTCCATGAGGAGGTTCTTTCCATATATTTTTCTAGTGAAACAGAAACAGGTAAACGATTTGGCTGATCAGCACCTACAGCATAGCAGAACATCTGCCGTGTTGATAACTGGATGAGTTAACACTGGGGATAAGTCAAACACAAATATTATTAATAAAATGCATATGTGAAGTTTCTCATTGCTCAAAGAAAACCTGATAAGTTAAAGGTTGGTAACAGTGGCGGCCTGATGGCCCTGAGATTTGATCTCACAACCTTAAAATAACTTTACTTGCCATCATACACAAGGGCATGTGTATGCTGCTATATTACCCTGAAATGCTAAAATGGTTTAGTTCTTTTATTAGAATATAAAATGACAGTTTCATTGTCAACATCCAAGATACTTTCTACAAGGATGCTATACCCTAGCTATTTTGAAATAGTTTTGACTGTAGATTTTTTAGGCCACTGATCTAAAAAGAATACCTAAAAACTTTTATTTCCAAGCAAACTAGGGAACCGACTACCTAAGGATCTGTACTTACATATATAGGCACAAATATAGGATTTTACATGCTTACTGTCATTGTAGAAGATGTTCCTGTATCCTATTGCATACTGAAAAAAATGATGACAGCGACCGTGATTATCTAGAAGTGAAACTTGCATTGAAGGAGTGTTGACATTTGCTTCAAGGATTTGAATACCACAATAGTCTACAGTGACCACTAGAAACTTGAATACCTCAAAACAGCTAAACAAATCATCCCAAACTGAGCAGAATGGGCTCTCTTCATAATCAGACACATCTGTAACCACCGCAAATGATACCATATTACCACAGTTTTCCTGCTGGGAAACGTTTGTCCTTCCCAGACCTGCAATGCCCAAACAGCTGCAGATTAATCAAAGATCTGCCATTGTCTCAGGGGCTAAACTATTATCTTAGTCATGAAGGACTGGCTGTCTGACACATGATTTTTCCTACTTAACTTGCAAAATGTCTGTTTTAATACATTTTTAGATCATTTGGTAGACTCCAGATGGGCCATATCAATGAATTTCCCAGAGGATATCATGTTACTTTACATCTCAAGCATGGAAGACATTTATGGAGAGACTTGTGGTATCTGGTATGTTGATGTTTGGCTCTTACCGCTAAGCTAATAAAAAAACACCAACCAAACAACTGCATTTTTTGCAGTCTTTCCATCTCTTAATAAAGGTGTGCATCAGGAGTCCTGTCTATTTTGGATACTGGTTGCAGAGAGAACAACATAAATGGATTGGTGGATAGATGGATGAATGAATGTGGAGTCATTTATTCAGTTTTTAATTCCTTCTTGAATAAAAAAAATATCTGTATAAAACACAATCATATAAAGTAAAAAGAATTAGAAGTGGTAGCACAGTGATTATGGTGGAAGATTCCCAGATCCAGTTACCACTGCTGGGCCTCTGAGCAAAGGCCTTAACCCCCGATTGCTCAGTTGTATAGAAGAGTCTGGATAAGTGCGTCTGCCAAATGCTGTAAATGTAAGGTAAATGATTAATCAGTTACTAAATATAGCCATGGATCTGTAGTGTTTTTTCCAACATGTCTAGATATAAAATTATGCATATTGACTGTGTGGTCAACCAACATCCACAATGATCTGTGGAGTTCTCCACTGCTGCAAAAAAAACCTAAAAAGTTGACAGTGAGAGGCTTTGCTCAGGGGCCAGCAGTGGCAACCTGGAAGCCCTGGAAAAAGTAAATGAAGAGAATTTTTTACTGTCAAACACAACTGCTAAACCTCAAGGTCCTCCTTAAAATGGAATATTAATTGATATCTATCTTATGTATATATATATATATATATATATATATATATAGATATATATATATAGATATATATATATATTTGCAGTTACATTTATTCAGTGCTGTTTGCAGCTTCAGAAAAATCCAGTCTATACAGAGGGATGAATCAGTGCAGAGCTTTAGATCTGGAAGAAGACCATGGGAATGTTGGAAAGTTATAATCTGTCTCCTCTGTAATCCAGCACTGAGTGGCCCCTTCCGTCCTGCCTGTTTCCCATGAAAAGCCGCCAGTGATACATATCCTGAGTGAGGTGTTGAGATTTATGTCTGTCCTACACCACACACATTCACAGCCTCTGAAGTAGTAGGACTAACGCTAATGGACAGCCGAGAGTGTAGGGGTTAGTGCAGGGTTATGTGATCTGTGTGTGTGCGTGCGCATGTGTGTGTGTTCCTGGAAGCCTGGTAGAGGAAGCGAGGCTGTTGAAGCCAGCATTCCAAACATTCTGCTTTAAAAGCAAAAGCGGTCTTTTTTGAGAATACAAGTAAACTCCTAGCAAACATATGATGCAGTTATAATGAAAGTGATCACTAAAGAGTCTCCTGATGATGGGGTGGTTAAATGCACACTTCATCTCTCCATGAAGCCACACTGCTGACCTGTATCATAGCTGCACATTTTGGCTGGAGGCTGTGCAGTGTTAGGACCACACAGCTAAAGCACAATCAGCCCTCTGTTGGAATGGGTAATTATTTGGAAACTGACTGGCAACACACCTTAGCTTCTCCTGACAGCTCCATTAAATCTGATGCAGCCGTGACAACCCCAGGAACAACAGTCACCCGGTGAAGGGGAGTGTGTGGCGTGACACGCAACACTAACACCAGATATTTCCTGTTCTCCATTTGTAAAACATCACCGGCTGAGATTAGACTGTATATAAAGGAAAGTGTGCACAAGACCCTGCATGGCATTAGTGGCTGACTTAATTGCTAATTCATTACCTACAAAAAAAACTGAGGGAAATTGAGATTTATTTCAGCAGTGTGGCCGAGTGTGTGTTTTGGATGTTGTTACCATTTTCTAAACATGTTGGGTGCGTGCCACTTACAGGAGAGGCGAACAGCAGGCTTTTGTGGTGTGGCCCGAAGTGTGTTTGGCCTTGTGGTTTTCAAGCAGCTTGGGGTTGAGACAGCTTGCGCTGCTGAGCGTCTGTTTAACAATGCAGATAGAATCCACTCCATAATGTGTAACGATGAGAAATATGACTATCTGCCACCATGATTTTGGAAAGAAAAAACAGTAACTCTGAGAGTAATTTTTTTAGATATTTATGGGGCATTTTATTGCCTTTATCGAAAGGACAGAGAGAGATAAAAAGGGGGAGAGAGGCGGGTGGGACCATTAGGAAACCAAGCTGGATTAGAACCCGGGTCGCCTTAACTCACTACACCACAGCATTGGCCGATGGTCTTTTTTTAAATATTGTATATATTTTGTATTTTTTTTTGCATTGTTAATTGATTTTTCCCCACTGTTTTATTTATATTATTTAATAATAATTTTAAGGTAAATTTATAGACATTTTGGTAATTTAATCTTTGTTATTCAGAAGTGAGTTTTTTACTATTTGTATTTGTTCAATTCCTTGTTCATTTAAAAAGACCCCATATATTCCTTAAAAATAATGATACCTAACACTTAGTGAGTAAATATTGTGTTTTTATTGTTCTTAGAATTTTTTAAAACTCAAAGTACAGATTCTTCCAAAAAATTTTTAAATGTAATATTACTTTGTTACATTACACAAATGCATTTAACACATATAGACTGATAACTGCATAGTTTAGCTATGAAATTAACACATTTACAATACTAATTATAATAAAATAAAATAATATTCATAAATGAATAGTATTGAAGTTAAAAATATTGAAAATCTTCTTCTGAAAAAATCCATTCTACACAGTCACACGGAACCTGCTCACAGCTGGATTATGTGCCAACCCATCACAGCACACGATCACCTGAAGGAAGCAGCATAATATGCTATCTTAATAATAATAATAACTGCTAATCTAGCCCCAGGGGTCACTTTGGTGCAAATCCCAAGCCGGAATAAATAGAGAGAATTGTGTCAGGAAGGGCATCTGACGTAAAACTTTGCCGAATCTAAATATGTGAATCATCGTAATTTCATACCGGATCAGACAAGACCCAGGTTAACAACGACTGCCACCGGTACTGTTGTCCTACAGGGTGCCGACGGAAATTGGGCAACTGTTGATCAAAGGAGGAGAGGGTAGGACGTGTTGGTAGAAGTTAGTGGGTGTGAGTGAAGAGGATGTAGATAATAGAGTTAGGTGGAGACAGATCATTCGCTGTGGCGACCCCTAAAAGGGAACAGCCGAAAGCAGAAGAAGACTAACTGCTAGCAAGTTCAGTAAAGTTAAGAAACATATTACTGGTTTCTATATTGTTATTCAATTGTAGCTTACTCAGTTACATTAGATAGAATAAAGTTAACTTGATATCTGTAGGTATAATTTAAAAATAAATGTAATAGTTTTCCCAGCAGCTCTGTTTTTTCAGCCCAGTAGCCATGAGTACTAAATCAGATACACATAATATTAATGTGTGTGTGTGTCTGTGTAGTGGTGGTGGGGGGTGCTTAGGAAATTACATGATGCTTCTGTGGTTCTTATACCATTCAATGAGGAAACCAGCTACAAGATGAGGCATATGCTAAGAATGATGCGAGACTATTTTAAAACATTCTGTAAAACTTCACTTATTAATCATTTTAATGATTAAAACAAATTATTAATTTACTGTTAAGTTGGTATTTTATTATTATAAATATAATGTTCAGCATTTTACTGAGTTTTTTACTTTAATTATAGAGATTTGGCAAAAATTGTATTGCAAATGTATCATCAGTTTGGTTAACCAATAATGTTTTATTTTGGGCATATGCAAGAGGCTGTTTTACTGCTTATTTGATCTGATGAAAATTGCTGGGTGATATGTGCTCTGACATGACAGTTTATAGGAAGCATCAACGAGAATTAAGCTCTTCCATGAACTATTTATTTCTTTATTCATGGTTTGTTGATTTCAGGATCAGAATTCAAGCCCCGTCATGGCCAAAATGCCATAATCCTAGCAGCTATCCTTTGGGGGCACGAATGGTCCAGAAAATCAATACTCATCCACCCAGACCACGCAGCAGTAGTCGAGATCATTCACAAAGACAGACCACAGTTCATGCAAAGGCTTACACTAATTTCTGTTCAGCAATTTTTCCTTTGAGCAGCTCACACAAACGGCTTACCCTACGTGACCCTGGGTTAACTGGTTAACTCAGGTTCAAGAGCAATGCCCTGCCTAACCAAGATTATTTTGTTATATAGTCTTTTCTCTCAAACCCGCCCTTTCTCCTCCTTTTCTCCTCCTTCCCTTAACCCCGATTCTCTTCTTCCAGGTTGCAACACTAAGGTCCTGATCGCTCGATCTAAAGTTATAATGAGGCGATACCCCCACTCTAAATCCCTCTGGGTCATTTCTCCAGACACCCTGATCAAGCTAATCATTCTAACCCTCCACCCCTTAATCCTTTTCCTACTCCCCATTTCTTCATCCACATCCTACCCATTCCTTAACACTTCAAACAATAAACTATTCCTTAAACTTGGTTGTGGCGAGGTTTCTGCTCGTGAAAAATATTTATGGAATTTGGAAAAAATCCAGAGTAATTTACATCTACCATAGTTATCAAAGTGCTCTGTTGAGGGTTAAGGACCTTGTCTAAGGGTTCAAGAGTCACAGCCTGGCATCAGTAGTCCAACCTCTGAGGTACAAGTTCTTAAGAGAAAATTCTGCTCTCTGTGTCTGGGATGTTTATGAGAATTGTAAAAGAGGGCTCTTCATTCATAATGACATATTCCCAGAGATTTGGACATCACTGTGGCTTTGTGAGGTTAGACTATCCACAGGCTACTGGCATGCCCCAACTATTGTGACTGGATAAGAACCAAATCATTTTTACATAGTCCACATAACCTACTCTGTTAAATCTTAACTTCTTTATCCAGAATTCAGACCATATCACCTTTAATAGGTTGGTGGCTGCAGAACTTAGTGGGGGTCTGCACCTTTATGGACACATTATATTGTAGCATGATAATAATGTTATCAGAGAATGAAGACAACTTTACAGAGGAAGCAACGGCCTGAGAAACAGCACATGCTGGTACAAAATCTACTTTTCTTAGTGTTGTCTAAAGCTATCGGTAAAAGTGGCTGACTAATTTTTTGAAAGTAGACTAACAAGAATAAATTATGAAGACTATTGTTTATTTCCCTGTGCCAGATGGACGAAAAAGCATGTTTATGTTGTATTTTCTATCAGTGTCTGAACTGTACTGATAACTGTACTGATAACAAACTTGTATAGTTTAAGCTATGAGTTGGTTAAACAATCTGTTTTTTTACTGAGAAAAAGCTTAATTATTGGTTTTAAAAATAAACTGCGAAATTTTAATTTCAATTTGAATTTTTTCAATTTGATTATTTATTTATACTTTTTAGGAATATTATGTCAAAAGGACATGAACAATTTCCTTAAATCTTAAAGAAAAAAAATCTAACCTAACCCTATTTAATTATACTGTATGTAGCTTAGAATTGGTTCACTGTAATCTTGAAATAAGCAATGCTTCATACACTAGATTACATTCAAAATATTTTTTCAGTGTTGGTTTAAAATTTCGTGATCAAATACTTGAGACTTTCTAGAAAAAAATCCTTAAAGTAGTAAGAAATGATACACCACAAATGCCACAGTGTGAAAGTATTTTAAATATACAGAAATAAATCTATGTTTAAGATTACATTAAAAAATGTATAAACATTATAACTCATTTCTATACATTTGCTACCAGTTTTTAATGTAATTTTTTCAATTTCTTTTCCTATAATAAATGCAAAAGTATCTTCTAAAATGAAATAAAATGACTAATTGTTTTTTATTGGCTTGTATTTGGTTTATTATATCTTATAAAATAATATTTTAATATAGATACATAAGATATTTTGATCAAATATTTGTTTTGCAATAAAACAAGTCATTTTGTATGTACAATAAATAGACAAAGGCATCATGTGACTTACACAGCCATATCTGTTTTGATCATTCTATTTCAAATTTAGTCTTCCTCCTAAAATATAGTTCACACCATATATAATATGGGTGTGATTATCCTATAGGTGTTCAGTTGGGTTGAGTCAGAGTCCGGATTCTGTACAGGACACTTTAATCTTTTTACTCCAACCAGAACACATCTTATCCTCATGGAGATCAGGGACTTTGTGCACAAGTGCATTGTCATTCTGGTGAAAAAAAATGCAGTGCTACAGTGACATTCCAGACATCCCCGTGCTTAAAATATTTGTGTGATGGTCACATGTCTACAGACTTTTGGCCAAGTAGCATATATGGTCAGGGAAAAGGAAGTTACAGCAGACAGACAGGCCCTTAGATTTGAAATAAAGATGAAAGCTCTATTAAAGAAAAGCGCTGCTGCCCACTGCACTAACACACTTTTCCTGAAAGCCTGTAGAGTCCAGACGCAGTTCTCATTTACAGATCTCAAACACAGAGTTAAACATTTAAACAGATGAGGCTCTACCTGGAAGCAATTTTGTAAAGCACTTGTAACCAATTAAATCAGTAATTCTTCTTAAACGCTGGTTGAATGATAACCAGTAATTTTACACCGTTCCTTAGCTGTGAACCTGTAGCGTGATTTTATGTGATTTTTATCAAAGGTATCATTGTTCTCCTAAGCTAGATACTTCGATATTTGACCTTAAAATACATTCATGTTTAAAACAAGTTTCAGGTTTAAAGACTTGAAAAAAGACCTATAGCTTAACTTTCACAAGACTGAGACATCCTCTAGGCTAGGGGCTTTTAAATGTACTACAAATAGAGTTCTTAAAAACTTATTAATCCTTAAACAAATTGTTCTAACACTGGAAATTATATTACTTCTCAGAAATAGTAACTAAGTCAGTAACAGAGATACATACCAAAAAAGTAACTCATTACCAGGGATAAATATGTTAAATAAATTGGATTGAATATGTTAAATTAATGAAATTTACACTAAATAGAATAAATTATTATTATATAAGATTGTACAATAATCTACACTACATTAATGTTGTGGCGGCATGTGATGATGTGAGGTGCTTCAGTAGATTAGCATTACTTGCCAACGATGTGAAGTGACTCTTTCTTTCTGGCATGTTACATAAACAGTCTTGGTTTCCACTACAATGAGGGAAAAGTAGTGCTTATATTATGTATATTATGTATATTTCCAGTTTACAAAAGCTACTGAACTTGTTAAACTTGTCATCGCTATACTTCTGTAGTACATTCAAATTTCATACAACCTGTAACTATACTAGATAAAACATACTTTTTTAGAAGTTAGGACGTACGTACGTACTTAAATCTAGTATATACCAAAGTAGTAAGTGACTTCGGATGGAAGTGTGCATGGTTACCCTTTGCCATCACAGTCACAAAAGAAATATTTTACTAAAAACAGCAAAGCAACAGCACTCCCTAAATTCAAAGTTTAACCGAAAACAGTTAACCGCTTTAAGGCCACTGTACAATACACTAAAATGTGTATAAAAAATAAAAATAATAATTAGCAGCCCAGCATATCACTGTTACTATAACAGGAATAATGAAACAGCAGCACAATAATAAATATGTACATATTGTTGCATATTCCTACCTTTACAATTCCAGAGTTGTCCATAATGAGGCCAGTTAAATCTAATTTAGAGTGGTGACTCAGTTTTGTCCCATCATGGATTTCAGTCTCTTTTTAGTTTGTCCCAGTTATAAAAAAAGCACTCACTCAAAGTAAAAAAACATTTCTAAACATTTAGCTTAGTTTTCTTGCTCAAAGCTTTGCAGATATCAGGTTCAACCTTATTCCAAACCACAAAACACGCATTTTTTAACCAAGCCTAAAAGACATGATTAGCTGGATCAGGTGCAATTAAATAGGGATAAAGTTAAACTCTGCAGGACAGTGGACTTCCAGAAACTGAGTTTGACACCTGTGCACTATAGTGACAAAAGTATTGGGACAGCACACTATTACATCCATGTGTGTATTTTGAACATTCTATTTCAGATTGTTTACTCCTATGAGAATCCGTACACTAGTGGAAATAAATTCAATTTGATAATAATTTCCAAAATCTGTGGAAATGTGTGCTTAAATTATGTACAGGAAGCGGCAATATTGAAATATTTTTACTTAATATTTGGAAAGCCTTTCGTCTCCTACGCTTGTGCTGTCAGTTGGAGACAAGAGATGATGTCGAGAAAATGTTTCACAACGTGTATTTTATAAACTTTATTTAAAGTAATGTTGCTTGAGTAAATATAATTTTGTGTGGACTAAATAAAATTAAACTTGTGTGTTATGTACATAAGTAGTGCATTTGGTTTAAACATACAGCATGTAGAGCATGGTGCACATGATAACACACAACCAGGGCATCACTACCTCATATATAGGACAAGGGGGTTAAAAGTGCAGCTGATTACATATTCTCCCAAAACCAGAATACAGGCGTGTTGCCAGGTATGTGGTTTTCCCACAGATTTTGGCCAAAATAAACTGTAATTTCAGTTGGTGTTGATTTTTTAATTTATTCTTATAGCTGACAAATGTGTAAAAATTGATACCATTTATAGACACGGGATCTTCAGGATGTATAAGTTATTGTTTAGAACTTTCCATTAGAATACTTTAGCTTGCACATCTGGCATTCCTGTTCACAGCACATTTGTCAAAACACATCTATCATCTATTACTCACAAAAAATTTAACACAATAACCAGGACTATTGTGACAATGCCAATATTCCAAATGTTATAAAAACCAGAGCTTTAAATGTATATGCCTTTTGTAAATTGAATCTTTTAATAGAAATTGGAAACCTGGATTTCAATCCTGAAATCTGTTTATAGTATAAAAGCCTTCATGTCGAATTTCTCTGAGTTCTTCCCTCCAAAGGCAGGCAAGTTGGTAAATTGCTCTTAAGTGCTCTGTCTACGTGTCAAAGAGTGTTTGGCAGCAAGGAGTGTTATAAGCAGTAACATATATATGTCAGAAAATGAGGGAAAGTTAACAGACTTAACATGCATGGACCTAAGCTAATGCTAGCTACAAACCTAAAGCATGACAATGGCTCTGTCTGAAATCGCATACTTCCATAATATATAGTATGGCTAATCCGAGTATCCGATGCAAATAGTATGTATTAGTCCTGAGTATGCAAAATACAGTACATACAGTTCCTGGATGACTTACTACAACTTTTAAGAGTTTTAAGTAATTGAAGAAAAGGATAGGACTGGGATAGACTGTGATTTTGTCAGAAAATGGCACAGGAAAATGATTTCTTCTGAAAAGTTCATTGTTACTGCCTAAATCTATAATTCCAAGAAGACTTATCTACCTTTAACAGTTCAAGTTGGATTTATATATTTTTTACTGCATTACACTATATGATACCACAATTATAATTATTTTATAAATATATTAAAATAAAAAATTGTTTACTTTTGAAAGTAGCTTAATCCTATACACGTTTTACACTATTTTTCTATACAAAGTCATTTGTATACATAGTGAAAACATTGTAGCAGCCCCAGCAATACCTATTTTTTATTAGAATGCTTAAAAAATGCCTTATAAAAAAGCTAAAAAAGACACATATTGCATAACTGTCTTGTTTGGAAACACCACCCAGGGTGAGAGGGAGTTTCTCCAAAAAACTAATAAAAATGCAAAGAGAATCATTGGATCTGACATTTTTTCCATGGACACCCTGTAGACACAGTGCTGCAGACCAGTTCACTCTTTGCTTAAACACACCTTTAACATACATTCTGATAGACCAGACAGTATCATCACACACAAGCATGTTTTCCAACAACAGTTACACTAATAGCAAAGGGAAAGGGAAGAAGAGACTGCTTACTGGCTGAGGCTCTCTATTATGCACAGTCCTTATTAAAAGAAATTCTATTTATAGTTTCTTTTATTTAGTAAACATATGTGTGGTTGAAGTATAAATCTCAAGTTGATTTTCTGTATTGAGTAATGAAGATCAACGTACTAGTGATGTATACTCTCATTTGGTGCTACTTTGAATTGGTGTTATTGTCATACCAATAGACCAACAGCAGTGACATCAACCAGCAGAAACACATGGCTCATGCATGTGTACGTTACACCCCACCCCTGACCTCAGCTTACGCATTCTACATCTACGTCAGTTCCTTCTTTCTCATGAATCCCTGAACCCCTAAAAACTCTCTCAAAGTATGAATTCATCAGGAAACTACCCTCTTGAGCATTACCTGATTTTTTCCAAATACAAAACTCATTAATGTGCTCTGTATATACAGTACATTTAGCCCTCAGAGCTTTTTTCTATTTTTATGATATTATTATTGAAGCATTAACATGAGCACATGAATGGACCACACTAACAACTAAACACTCATTCATTTATAAACTTTAAAATTATGTGGAAACTATTTGTGCAAACCTTAACAGAATCACAGTAATTACCAGCTAAATTGCTATTTGCTATTGCTATACTATTTGCTGTAGTTTGCTGAAGGCCTCAAATGGTACTTAAATTTACATTTTATTTATAGCATTTAGCAGACAGCATTATACAGAACCATTTAAACCCATTGATACTGGTTCATCAGAGAAAAATTAATCAATACCATCAATTTAAAATTCTTCAGCTAGGTCTTTAGATGTGGTTAACTGATTTAGCTGTTGATTGATTTAACTTTTTTAGGAGGTGTAAGGAAAAGGCAACACTCAAAGACAAAGAAGATAGTCTTCAGTTTACATATGTAACCCTGGTTTCCTGAGGAAACGAGACACTGAGTCGAAAAGTTTTGGAAATGCTCTTTTATAACCTTTGGCCTGAAGCAAGTGTGAAATTTGTGTAATTGAAAAGCAATGTGGTCATCGATCACTATGTTGCTCTAGTGCCACGTCACTGTCCCATGTGTGTATGACCTACTTTGATATAAGGACTCTGGCCCTTGGGGTTTCTGCCAGATTATAAAACTGGACAACCATCCTGCCGACCTACAATAAGCAAAGATATCCCTAAGGCTCATTACTTGGAGGCTGCAATACCCCTAGTAGAGTGTGCTCTAATCCATTCCGGGACTAGGACTAGTGCTTTCCCACCAGTAGAACTAGTGCTGCCACTTACGCTTTACCCACCACCATCTCTCTAGCATCCACTATGTTGGAGTAAGGAAGTGTGAGATAAATTTACTCTTACTTTTTAGAATGTCCCTATGTTTAGGTGACCACTAAATGCTTAGGTTAGCACCTGACCTAGTGACAACCTCCATTAGCTCCTCATACACTAGGAAGCATGATGGCGACTCCACACTACTGTCTATACTCAAAACGTTGATTATATGAGTTGGTAGGTCTTCCTCTGGGGAAAAGAATTTCTACCGAAGGCTTCCTCAACAAGTCTACCGGTTAAGGATTGAAAAAGGGCTACACCCATCTCATACTCATAGCAACAGAACCTGAGCCATGAGGACTGTGCCTGGCTATTGGCCCTAAACAGTGACTGGTAGGAGTAAAGTGACTGGAGTAAAAAATATTTGCAACCAACCCTCTTGAGAGCTGACTGTGCATGCTCCGCTTAGACAAAGATATGTATTGACACAGATCGCTTTAGATCTAGAATGTAAAAGTCTGGTTGTCTAAATTGGGTACCCAGGGACAAGGGATAAACCGTTAAATGATACAGAGGGTATTTCAGGTGAAGATTATAGAATCACAGAAGAACCTTAGAAGAGCAAGAAAATGGACGTAACTGACCCAACTTTAAAACAGGATCATAAGGTCTTTACATATGACTCATGGGTTGTGGAGGCTGCTTTCAGGGTGGCAGGTGATGTAATTTCCTTGTTCAAGCAATAAAATCTTGGTTTATACCGCTCTACATACATCACTAGCAAAGTCCTTAGTAATGTGTGGGAGAAAGAGATTTGATACCAGTGTGTAATGTGTACTGTGGGCAAAAAAATAATGTTAGTGGCAGGATAGTTATAGGATAGTGAAATCAGGTTAGAGTCAAAACCAGGAAATATAAAGATTCACAGACCTTGAAACAACTTTTAAAAAATATGACACTGTAATAGCCAACTGATCAAAAGTAAAAAAAACAAAAAAAAAAACAGATCACATCAACCTTGAGAAAACATGACGGAAAACCTCAGCGCTAGCTAAAAGAGGACAGTTCTGGCCCTCTGGCACTTTTACTTCTCACAAAGGGAATTTTGGAACCACTTCCAAATCTTCCGCAAATATCCAGCATCCTGACAACTCCATGGATTAATCCAGGGAATTCCCAGATACATATTCATAGGATACAAGGACACAGGATGCAAACAGGTGTTCATCTTCTGAACTAGGGCATGTGAAAGTAAATGCTGTGCAGCAGTCATAAGGATCAGTCATCACCTCCTCCTTGTGCTCAGAATTTGGCAGAATAACAAACAGCTTTGACCCCGTAATGTGACATCTACTAACACTGACCTGGAAATACACACATACACATAGCATCAGAGGTGACAAGCTGTATTTTAGGTTACACCCTTCCTACTGGACAGACCACACAGGCAGAGCAATGTTTAAGTGTCAGGGGAAGAATGTTAGACAACTTTCATCTTCTGATGTAAAAGTGGAGAAGAGAAAAGAGGAACCTGGGCGGAGGCTCCTGTGAGAGGCACTGTTATCTTAAAGACAGGAATCGTTTCACATAGTAATGATGGATGGATGTAAATCAGGAGCCCACACAGGAAACTGCCAAGGCTAAAAATAGAAACAATACTGTTGCATATGCTAGTAGATATAGGTTTATCGCTATAGCTAGCAACAAAAAAAAATTAAATTTACCACACAAGTTTAACCAGCTGCTCAAGTATACTATGCAAATTAATTCAAAAGAATTTTGTAATCACGGCATTGTCACAGAGTTGCTTATATTTAGGATATGAAGTAGACATTTTCAATTTTTATTTATTCCTAATAAGGAATTCTTAGGCAGACTCCCTTAAATAAAAGATATAAGTTTATCTCTTTAAGGTTGACAATTTTTTGAGGAGTGTTTTTTTATGAGTTGGAATAAATGGCTATACTTTTTCTGTGTGACAAGTGGATTAAATTGTTAAAGTAAGTATTTACTAGCTCATATTTATTACTGCACAAAGTGAAATTCTTTTTTTTACATAAGCCATCTTGGGTAATTAGGGTCAGTGCACAGTGCACCTATGGAGCAGAGAGGGATACGGGCCTCGCTAAGTGGCCAACAGTGTCAGCTTAAGGCAAACAACCCAGAGCAACTACCACTTAACCATGCAACCATTTGAAGTAAAGATTTTTTTCTGTTATTTACATGGTTTTTATTTTATACCTGCAATAATGCATAATACTTCATGATTTATCTGTTTTGCCGAATCAGTTGTTCAAAAGGACTAGTTCATTTCAATAGGCAGTCATATTTGTGCGGTAGGTTCACGCTAAATTACACATGTGCAGTATTATTAACTCATCGGTTCCCAAAACAGTACAACCGATGCAACTGATTCTTGACTCGTAAGCAAGAATCACTTTAGTAGTGTATATTTGTTCTTTATAATCCGGCAAACTGCACGCAGTTTATCAGCTGCACTGCTCGAGCTCAATGTTGGAGCAACTGAATAACTCTTATATTAGTATATTTTGATTCCAAGAGAGTGTCAGACACTTATATAAAAAATTAGTACTTTACTAAAATTAGTACTTTACTTAAATTAGTGCTTACTTGAGACAGGAACTGCTTTAAACGATTCAGTGTTGGTAAACTGGTTCGACCAGTTCACTAGGAAAAAAAGGTTAAATAGAATGATTCGTTCACAAACCGGACCTCACTATATCAGACCTCAATGCTGGAAATTCCATTTAGCTCAATTAATGTCACTGCAATTCCTTTTTTTACTGCAAAGCCACCTAGTGCCAAGGGAGTGTTAAAGCAATTAAGGAATATTTTCACCACTATTTAAGCTTTGTTTTAAAATATACTAAACATGTGGTCTCCATCAAAATCTAGCAAATCAGGTAAAAATGTGTTAGTGGTGCTTTTTAATCACCTGCTTACTCAGGTCATTGTCACGGAAATCTTAAAAAAAAATAAGAGGAGAGAAAGTGATAAACCAGATATATGATAACACATTCTCCATGTGCCTAAAGGAATCCCTGGCAAAAACTTTGAAATGGATAGTATGCTTAAAATTATTAGGTATACAAAATCAAGTGAAAGCCTTTTTATTTGTTTTAACTGATGGATCGAGGAAGCATACAGCTGCCGAATAAGTAAAGAGCTTTTCTGTAGTCGGAATATTTGTTATATTTACATCATCTTCAATCCTGCCGGATTCTTTTTGTTGCTGTGACATTAATCCTTTTTTTTCTCTAATTCTTACAGCAACATAGCCTTTGAAAAATAATAAATCAAAGGTTTTGACTTCCTCCAGCTACACCAAAGACCACAGTCTCAATTCTAAAATCACAGGGGTGAAGAAAGGGTACTGTTTGTCTTCAAGGCGTTCCCCTTCTTGATTTTATGTATCATTCAGGTTTCAGCACAGACAAAGAGGGTGTGGAAACCATAGCAGATAAGCAGCGGCAAGTGAATACCATAAAACTGTATCAAATTAACTAGCTAGGACTCCACCTTTTTCAACATTAGGTGGAGCAAAAGAAAGGCTAAGCCAGACACCAGGATTGAAGGGACTCAGGAAAGTGCTGGGAAAGTAAGACATGCCGTCTTCTATTTCAACTCTCCACATAAACACAGATGCCAGCTTAGAGCCAGGAATTATTTGGATAGTTTTTACATAATGCTTCAAAGCAGTCTTCTCCCTAAGAGCAACTGTGAGAATAGCATACTCAGATGAACCTGATTGAAAGCAGGGTCACATCTCACTGCCCAGTACTTCAGTCAGCAAGGCGATAGAAGTGTCTCAGCCAAGAGTGTGGTTTCAGTTAGTGAGACAAAACCAGAATGTCAGCAGGGCTGTATCACATACACCTGCATCTAAAGTAAAAAAGCTTGAAAAAATAGAGAAGGAAGAAGGAACTGGTGCTGGAACTTTGCTGAGGCGTAAATAGCAAAGACACAGACCACATTGGCAACACAGGAACACAGGATTTCTCATCAGCCCTAACCATGAGCCCTAACCATTTTTATCAGCCCTTAGCCATAAGATTATCTTTTTGAAACCACTGCCAAATTGTAGTCTAGAATGACAAAGCCCACAAGCTGTATGAAGATGTATTCTGGTTGGAGTGAAAGAACTGGAGTGTCCTATACAGAACCCTGACTCTGACTTAATCCCACTGAACTGGAACAATGAACCCCAGACCTCCTCACCCAACATTAGTGTCTGATCTTATTAATACTATTGTAGCTGAATGAACACAAACCCACAAAGTCACACAACACAATCTAGTGGAAAGTCTTTCCAGAAATGTGGAGGTTAGTATAGGGGAAGAGTAAGACAAAATCTAGTATGACTCTATGATTGGAGGCTGTCACACATAACACACAATAATCTCTAGAATGCATAGCTTGTGGACTCCATTAACATTGAAGACTGAAAATTACACAAGGAGACATGTCTTTTTCTTCCTACTTGAAAGGACAATGTGATTGCAGGATATTGCCTGTGTCAGAAAATAGCCAGAAAAGCATCATCATCAGGGGAAGTGGTAGAAAAGTAGTTAAAGTGTTAAACTTACCAATCACGTTAAGCGTACCATCGTGGGTACAATTCCCAGCCCCACCAAGCTGCCACTGCTGGGCCTCTGAGCAAGGCTCTTAACCCTCAGCTGCTCAGTTGGATTAATGAGATAAATGTAAATCACTTTGGATAAGAGAGTCAAATGCCAGAAATGTAAACTGTCAGAATTCATTAGAAACATAAAGAAAAAAGTTAAGATTCTAAATCCAGTGGATTCAGCAGACCAGATAATTCACAATTAACCAGAAGTCTGCAAGTAGCAGCAAGCATCTATTTCATTTTCTTTTGTATTTGGTTAATTAACATCTATCTGGAAACAGAAACATGCAATTTATATCTATTTCGCATTCAGACATACCTCCCTGCTTTTTTTATCCAGCTGTTCATTTGCTAAAACACATACCAGAAAGTGAACTTCCAAGCAACTTACCTTATCTCTCTGGTTAGCTCCTTCTCACTCATCGTGGAAACAGAACTGTTAGACAGGGATAAAAAATCATTTAGAAAAAGAAGTGTGTAAAATCTTGGGTATTAAGAGCCACAAATAGAAAAACATACATAAAGACAATAGTAAGAAAGATAGAGAGAAAGAAAATAATTTGCATAAATAGCTTGATAAACAGTGTAAATAATGCGCACCATGACAATAAGGCTTTTTAGTTTCTTCTTTTTCTAAAATTCCTTTTCTTTGTTGCTTATTTTAATGTTCCATCACATTAAAAGTTTTTTTTACCATAAAACCCACCAGACTACAGAGTGTGAAGACTTTCTAAATCCACTCTATTGTAGATCATGTAACATATTAGAATAAAAAAAAACCATGCCCATCTGTGAGGAATACACAACATCTTTACATTGACGTCTGTGGTGGTGATAGGTGAATGACTTAGACACCCTAGGCTTACTGATGCATATCGGAAGCAAAAGGAAGCCCCGTTTGGTCCAATTTCAAAAACGTACTATAACGCACAATAAATATATAGGGAAAATAGTCTTTTATTTAACTGAAAAACACAAAATGTAAATGCACAATATGCATTTTGAAATCAACTTGTACTTTATGAAAGTAAACTTTTATTTTAATGAATTATATGTAAAATGTTTTGCCACAACGTTTGACGTTTGCCACGTCCATTATTAATTTGTGTGGTGGCAATTGTAGCAGGTTTTGCTTGGACGTCAATACATTGACAGAAGTGATGCCTTTTACCTGGCTGAGCGAACAAGCAACACTCGCAACACCAAGTCCAGCCTGTGAAGCGAGGTTAATTGTGTGTACGGAGCACAGCCACATGCAGATCATGTTAGCAGAGGTGTACGATCTTGTTTATTATTCTTTCGCCATTTCTTATATTCACTGGGAAACCAAAATGGCTGCATTTATACTGCACGTATCAAGTGACCCAATTCCAATTTTTTCCTTCAATGTGGCACAGATCAGATATGACTTATGACAGTGTAAGCAGCATGAATTCCAATATTTTCAGATCATATTCAGGCCTCATTCATATGTGGTAATAAATCGGATATGACTCGGATACGTGCACTAATGTGTGCAGTGCAAGCAGGCTGATCGGATTTGAATGACAATGACGCAGTGTATTGTCAATTCATGTTGTATATATATATATATATATATATATATATATATATATATATATATATATATATATATATATATATTAATAAACTATATATTTATTAATTTTGTTTACTGTAACAAATGTTCAAAACCCAGATAAGACTTTTGTTGTTGATTAGGGGTGTGACGATCTCTTCACACCCCTAATCAACAACATATATATATTTTTAAAATTTCAGTTGATGGTTAAGGGCTTTGCTCACCACCCCAGCAGTGGCAGTATAATCACAGGTGGTATACTAAAGTAAATGCTAAAATAATTCACTTTCATACTACTTTTATATAGCTGTGGAACGCCACTAGTGACTTTCCTAAACATGTTTGTATTTAAATTAAATTGTCTTGATATTCATAAAATACAAATTTATGAGAACTGCAAAACAGACCACAAATTGTATTTTTTTAACATGGAACCTTAATTTTTCATCTGTTTTACTACAACTGTTTTCACCAATTGCACAAATAGGTTTTAAAATGTTGGATTCAAATTTATGGAGTAATATTACATTATGCAATAAACTTTTTTTTGCTGAAGCAGAAGATTTGTTCGAACCGCGGCCATGAATTATACAACCTTGTAACCACAGCTTGATTGAAAAACATTGTGGGTGTAGCAAGGGAGAAAAAGTAAATCAGTCGGCTATTATTGGTGAGAGTTATTGGACTGTTATAATGGTTTATAATAGATTACATGAATAAATCCAAATAAGTAAATCAGAAAAGAAACTTTAATGCTTTGGATTTGGAGTTTAAGGTGGAAAAACCCTTACCAAAAAAGTCTATTTTTAAATATGTTTAGTTTCCGAAGTAAACTGAGATTGAATGAGTAATTGAGACCAGTGTACTAGTGATGTATTTGTGTACTCCTTGAATACTTCTTTAGAATAAATTGGTCACTTTCTAATTTATAATAGTAAACTTTTAAGTTGCCTACATTTGTACTGCAACTGGACTGTAAATTGTCAGTAAGTCAACTTAAAATATTCTTCTCAAACACTTTTTACTTCATGAAAGCAGACTTTAAAGTAAACTGATACACATACTATAGAATAAAAGTCTATTTGTGACATTACTGCACAGTAAAATTCTTTTTTTATCCCATCTGAGGGTCTGAAGGCTTTTCTCTGAGTTTCTCAGGTTTAAACCCCGATCCTCTCATGCAACTGGAAAGGGTTTACTACAAGGCAAAATAAATAATTTTAAGATGCATACACAAGAATTGGAAATTGTTGTGATAGCTGTCATTAACATGTTGTAAATATTTTTTTACATTTTCAATCAATTTATGTTTTTTTTAAGTTATATTTCTGGGCATTTTGCCTTTTATTGAAAGGACAGGACAGAGATGAAACAGGGGAGAGAGGAGGGTGGGACAGAAAGGACCCCAGCCGGAATCAAAACTGGGTCGCAACAGCATGTGTGTGGTGCCAGCGACTTAATAGACTACACCACGGCACTGGCTTAATCGAGTTATGTCTAATAACTATGCTCAGTGTCACAATACATGGCCTATAATGACAGAAAATACTAGAAAAACTATCCAGGATCAGTTTGATAGAACCTGTTGCTGAATTAGTCACTTGTTTGCTCAGCCTGGTTTCATCGGATATATAAACTGTCAGTTTCCCGGACACGGAGTTCTCTGAGCAAGCACCTTGGGGACTTTTCTGAACCTTGGA
Organism: Bagarius yarrelli; assembly: GCA_005784505.1. Lineage (NCBI taxonomy): Eukaryota > Metazoa > Chordata > Actinopteri > Siluriformes > Sisoridae > Bagarius > Bagarius yarrelli. The sequence goes on along the minus strand of VCAZ01000001.1, from coordinate 14,135,967 downwards.
GCGTTTGTAGTTCTCTTTACAGTTCAATAAGTCTTTTAACAGGACCAGGACACACACATGGACACCTATAAATTCAAGGCTATTTTTAAACGTCAGTTTACCCCCAGGAGTGCCTTCCCACATGTTTTCAGCTGATAACTTTAACAGACATTTAAAGAATAATTGTTTCCTGTTGTCTGTTTATAAAAAGCAAGAAGAACTGATTTGACATTGTTCAACTCAGTCATTTGTCAAACCTCAGAGATGCTCAAATTCTCCTAGGCTTAGAACCCTAACCCTAACCTGGCCCCATTAATTGGATGAAAAAATATCTTCTAATGAGCTGGAAAATTTTGGTACCTTAAAGTTTATCTCTCTTGAACATGTAGTTGGCAGTTTTTTGTTTCGATTTAAAAACCAATCTAAATGAAATTAAGCGTTTTTTTATGCCTAGTAAAATCCCATTACTAGGAACTAGGAGTGGTTTGGAATATACTGTAAATACATAAAGCTAGTGAAAAATAATTAAAATTGCTTTATAAATATATGTAACGAAAGAAAATTATGAAGTCAAGCAAGAATAAATGTGTGCTAAAACAAACCACCATTTATATTTTTGGAAATGGTACACACCCTTATCCAGGAAGACATAGCTTTATCTTATTTATTCAGATCAGCTAAATGGTGCTGGAACTTATCTATAATCTTTTGATCAGCAGTTCAAAAACTTAACCACCACTTTACTACTTCTCTATCTATTTATTTTATTGTATATTAACAAATTGCTCTTTTAGACATCTGTGAAATCATTACCACAGACACTTCCAGTTAACACTCTAGTTAAGAAATTCTAAAACGAATAAACACATGCAAACTTATATAGTTAAAAAATCAGGGTTATAACCATAGCACTGCCAAGCTGACACTGTTGGGCCCTTAAGCAAGACCCTCAATCCTTTCTGCCCTAGGGATGCTGTATCTTGGCTAAGATGTTTCTTTTTAAGCTGGGCTGTGTGAAGAATGTACCAAATATGACCAATAGAGACTTACCTTTGTAGTTTTCTTTTCTTTTGAAGGTCAAAAAATGAATTTGCGCTTGTTTTTGTTGTGCCCAAATTCAGCATTTAGACAATTTGTCATGTCTCACGTCAGAGTGTTGGTAAATATAAAGTTCATATGGATTTAAATATTTAGAACTTTTTGTAGTGCATTATGGTTATTCTGTTTTTTAACTAGCTTACAAATGAACTATATTTCTAGGAAAGTTATAAAAAAAACATTTCACATAAATATTTCTAACTTCAAAGTAAATGATGATGAGTGTTTGTTTTTAAGCATCCAAAATATAAAAATATTATCCTAAACCTAAAAATAGGTTTAAGCTTACAAGTGTTTGAATGTCCCGGGAAAAGTTTGAATCTTTGAAGTTGGCAATTTATCACACACAAAAACTGATGCTAGAACATGTTAAAAGTCTTGGCTTGCATTATGTTCTAGACAACTAGTGTAAATAACAGCCAGTGTGGGTTAATAATAGCAGAACTGGTCTGCTGTCTTTGCCCTCAGGTTTAATGACACAGAGCAATGTGCTGTAATAAGGCAGTGTTATTCTTTAAATATTCCCCACTGACGATTCTCAGCAAAATCTTTCAGCGAATTCAAATTAACCTCCTCTGATATAAAAGCACGCTGATCGATTTGGGTTCTAGTCATTTAGCCGACACATGCAAGCTACAGTAAGTCTGTCAACACAATGAAATTATTAAAGGCTGTGAGCCAAGCCACAAAAACCTTAATTTCATCAATCCCTTCATCGCTTTTTTTATCTTTCCTAAAGCATTTTTGTTAACAGTAGTTTTGGCAAGAACTATTTGCTAAAAAAATTTACCTGCAGTTTGTACAGGTAATGTCAGGACAGCTATATAGAGAGATCCAATTAAAGCGGGTGCATGATACTTCAAGTAAACACAGCCTAATTAGGTTACTTGTTGAAATTGACAAAATCCTAGCCTAAACATTATTTTGGAAATGTGATTAGTAGAGCAACAGAGCACACCTAAATGTTCTTCAGTCCTTTCCACTGCCACCTACATAGAGAAGTTCAGGTCACACACACCAAGACTCCAACACCACCCAGACACAGCAGGCTCTGCAGTATTATTTGTGCTACCTAATATGATTAATGGACGCCCCATACGTCCTCCTTTGATATTACTGTCTGATCTCACTGTGACTGACTGAACACAGATACCCAAAATTCTAATTATAGATAATAATGAATATCTGACGGATAATTTGCATATTTTGATTTGGCAAGGTTTTACGTCGGATGCTCTTTCTGACACAACCCTCTCTATTTATCCAGGCTTGAGACTGGCACCAAAGTCACTGGCTTGTGATCCCTGTGGCTAGATTAATTATAGATAATAATCTTTGATTAAAATCGTACTTTTGATGTTCAAAAAGCAAATAATAGATAAGGAAATTAATATTATAACCTTGATAACCTAGTATTCACTAATGAATAATAATAATAACTAAATAATTAACCTTAACTGGTAAGATAGGGTTTTAGACTGGTTAGATGAAAGACATTTAAAGTAAAAAAAATGACAAGCCGTTTAATTCCCCCCAAATATACACCGAATTACTTACAATGTCAGCTGTTCTGTGAAATGAGTCATTGGGTATAACACAGTAGTGACAGCACTGACTTCACTAAAAGCAACTCGCTTGTCTGACCTTTTCTGAATTTAAAAATGAACTGAAAAATAAATAATGTGGCAACACTTTTCTTACCCCATCCAGTCTAAACAGTCTTACCTCCCGACGGCTTTAATCTAAGCATGCTCCACCTTTTTGTCTTTTTGGAAGCTGACTTGACATTTATAAAAAAAAAAAGGTTTTTCTTTATTCCAAATGGAGAGACCTTATTTACTTCAGTGATGTTTTTTTAATGAAAAGCATTGAATGAAAAGCATAATTAAGGAGCTGGCTTGATAATGTTTACAGAGAAAAGTCACCATGTAACTTGAGATGATGGCATTTTGAAAGCAATAAAACAAACACTGATTTTGGATTGGCATTAAGAACATGCAGCATATTGTGGTTTTATTATCTCTGTCTACTGTCTGATAAACACACAAATTATCCATTGTTATGTAGTAAGAAGAAGAGGAAGAAGAAGAGGAAGAAGAAGAAGAAGAAGAAGAAGAAGAAGAAAAAGCAAAAGAAAAATACATTTTGATATTTTTTTTTATTATTAGATGGATGGCTCTGGAACTTAAACCTTATTTCTTCCGATTCTATTACTGCTCCATATAATCCACAAATACCCAAATTATTTTTTAAATAATTACATTCATTTTTAATTGTTCTTTCATTTTTTCCTAACCTAGATACACCTTCTCAACTGGCCAAAAAACAAACTTTAATCACTAAGTTGCATAATGCTGCTTTCATAATAGTTTAATTTACACTGAGATATTTTAAGTTGTAGCTAACTGTCAATCAATTACTGTTTATCGAATGAGTGCTGCAATAGAAAAAGTAACCTTATAGCATTTTCTGGTTCCTGGAACGTTCCTAAAACATGCATTTGTGTTTGTTCTTGGTTAGCCAGGAAAGTATTTTTCACGCAAGTAGCTTATCAGATTGTTTACCTCACACCTGCATTGTCCTAGAGAGGTTAGTCATTGGTTCTACATATAGAGGCTAAAAATAACCAATAAGGAACATTCAGTTAAAATTTTTTTAAAAAGATTAGGACCTACTGAATAAAAACCAAAATGAAAACACCAAATGGAAACCATATACTAATCTTAAAGAGACTTTCTATGTTTTCTGGGAATCTCATCAGCATCATTACACAGCTACAGTCACTAGACGTCATCATACCACCAAATCACAATTGGATCTGAATTTATAATTCTTGCACACCTTTAAATTAATGTTGCAGATGAAAGCTGGCTTTCTCCTTAAGTCATTTTTTATATGCTCACGGTGGTTAACCAAGAATGTGAAATTGTTTTCTCAAAGCACTAAGTGTGTGAGAAAAATGAATGGGGCACGTGGAATTTGGCAGAGTGAAGGATTATTCTGTACTTTACAGTTCTATAGTGAATATCATTAATAAACAACAGTTAAGATTTATACTTATGCATTTATAAAAACTTGTCTAAGTAGTATTTGGGGAATAAAGCCTGCCAGCTGTGATTATAACAACCTCCAGACTCATTAAAACAAAGGTTAACCGAGCAAATTCCAAAGCCACACACCTTGCCACACAGTAGGGAGTTTCAGTTAAAAGATGGTGTCTTGAAGGCCACCATGCCATTCCGTTTTCTGATCTTTACCCAAAATGCTTTTGAGAAATAAGTCAGTTAATTAAGAAACGTTTCACAGATACATGACATGATGATTAATTAAGTAAATGTTTAATATCAAACACAAAATCATACTTTAAAATGAGATTAAACAGCTCAAAGCAACTAACGATAGTTCATTCGAAATATATTTTGAAGGTATAAAGATAAAATTGAGATAGACTTGTCGAGCTTGTTTTGCTAAGCTTAATTATTTGAAGAGAAGGTTAACTTGGAATAGTTTAGCTTCAACCCTAATTAAACACACCTGAACTAGCTAATCAAGGTCTTGATAGGTATATTTAAAACTTTCAGGCAGGTGTGTGGAAGCAAAGTTGAGCTAAACTCTGCAAGACACCAGTCCTCCAGGACCGAATCGGGTGACCCCTGTTAAAACTACTCAACTTCAGAACCTGATTCTAGAGAAGCAAGTTTATCCACAAAATTTTTTTTGTCATCTAATCGACATAAACATGATCTGTATCGCATTTTAAACTTCTGATGTCATTAAAAAATTGATCAGATACAAAAGTGTAGTATGTATTTATTTATTTTTTAGTTTATTGCCATATCAGCCTCAATGCCTTTTTTATGGCAAGAACAGATACAATTCTAAAACAGTTATTAGGTGGCATTTCTATTGCAGGTTTGTCTTTATTTTAACTACATATGAATATGAAGAGGTGGTTTATTTGCTTAAGGGCATAAGCTTTGTATAGGAGAAGTTCTAAATGCTTTGAGGGCCAGTCTATGTCCTTGGTGGTGTATAGGATCTACCTTTTTCAAGTAGGAGCTATGAACTATACTCCCATAATCCAGTTGTGGACACATTAATAGTGTATACAGCCTAATTAAAACAGTGTAATCTGCTTCCTATTTTGTTTATTGCATAACTTTAAGGAGATACGTGGGATGAAATAAATGTGTTATTAAAGATGCCCAAGAATTTAGTTTCTTTAACAATTCTAATGGGTTCTTCACCAATAAAGTGTTCTAGGTCTTGATATAAAGATTACAGAATGTAGAAGTGAACACACAGTTTTGGTTCTAGAAAAGTGAAACTATTTTCAGTTGACTAAGTATTAATTTTGTTAATGCTTAAATTTTACTGCCTTTTAATTATATTCATATTTTTCCCCTGCAGCATATACAAATGTCATTCACATATGGACTGAACATTATGTTTGTTCCCTGTGATTAATTAAAAAAATTAATTTTGATCATAAAGTTAAGAGGATACTGCCTTAAGGAACTCATTGCTGTTTTTTTAAGGGAAGATGAGTAACTTTTCTCCTGAATTTATATAAACTCTTAAAATGCCCATTTTTCATGAACTGTAATGCAACTTTTCTAGATCAGAAAATACTACTTTTACATGTTCCTTTTTGATAAATCCATTTTCGTTACAGTATATGAGATTCAAGATCAATGAGATGATCTACCGTGCTCCTTCCTCTTCTGAACCCATATTGGAAATCACTTATTTGATGATCAGACTTAAGTTTCCAGACAAGACGCTTATTTACCATCCTCTCCATAGTATAGTTTTACACAGGGAGCTTGTAAAAGTTATTGGCTTGTAATTACTTTGGTCTGTATGTTTCTTATCAGGTTTCGGTATAGGGATAATGGTTGCTTCTTGGCAAGACGGTGGGATATGTCTTGTTCTCCAAATATCGTTGGAACCTTCCAAGGAAAAATTTGGGGATGATGCTTTAAAAACTGATAATGTACTATATTAGGTCCAACTGCTGTGTCATGGCAGCATTTTGAGTAGTTTAAAAGTTTTTCTATAGAAAATAGCTGATTGTATTTTTTATTATTTGTGGAGAGAAAACTTTCATTTTCTGAGTCGCATTCTATATTTTCTTGGTTGGTGTATTTATTGTCAGACTAGATACAAATTGCTTTCAGCTCTACCTTTTTGCTTCCCTTATATACCCTTGTGCCTGTGTTTTACAAAATTTAACTCTGATAAGGTTTTCTGATATTGGTTGTTTCTAAAAAAAAAAAAAATGTACTGCTTTTGTCCGTGCTTTAAAAAGTGTTGATGTTTTGGAATTGATTCATTGGCTTTTTATCTATATTTTCTGTAAACCATTTTATTGGATCCTCTTCCTTCTGATGTTTCTCATTAAGTCTATCATAAAGAGTTTGGAAGGAGTACCAATTTAAAGGTAAGTAGTCACTCCCACAATGATCACCACAAACACAACATGAGAAATCAGTAATTAATACAAGATTACATAATGTTAGATCAATAGCGGAGAAAGATCCGTGTACTGAATGTGAATATGTGTATGAACGATCATTTAACAGGCACAGATCATTTTTCTTAAATTTGCCCAATCATGCTTCTGGATGGTGTTATGTTTGATTGGAGTCCTCTCTGGGGATGTTTTACATCTACAGTCTGGGGATTAGGGATTGGGACTCACTCTGCTTTACTGACCCAGAGCTACAGTTTACAATGCATTTAATCACATCACTACACACCGCAACATCGGTTAGCTGTAATAAACTGACATTCAGTGTCACCCAGATGAGGATGGGTTTCCTGTTCAGTCGGGTTCCTCTCAAGGTTTCTTTCTTATTTCATCCCAGGGCGTTTTCTTTGCCACAGTCTCCACCATCTCAAAAAGTATATGCATTACTTGATGGATTACTCAGACAAAACTGTTTGCTAGATGTATTTTAGGGCATTTTAAGCCTTTTTTTAACTTAATGTGTAAGAAAATAGGAGCCAAAGAACTGTGTTGGATATGCAATAGCTGCAACATTTTACATTTCTTAGATACCATATTTTTTCACTGACATAGGTTGCAACTCACAGTCAAAACAAGTTGCCCCATTTTTTGCCTTTTAAAATCAGCAAGGGGGTGCTGAAGCCTATTCCACCCCCGGTCTCTATGAAAATAAATAAAACTGGTAACTTATAGAATTATATAAAGCGGTACTAGGCTAAAAGAAACCCAGTCCTGTGACAGTGCATGTAACAGAACCTTGGTTTCAAGGTACTTTAGTCATAGAGGAGTTCTGACCTTAAAGTGGTGTCTGTGAAGAAAAGGCGACAAAGAGAAATAGTGTAAAACTATCTACCTAGTGTAATAAATGATCCTCATATTGAACAATGTGGAAGTGTTTCTTTTTTTAATAAAATGGACAAGAACAAATAAGCCTAAAATGGTGTGCTGCAAGTCTAGGTGCTGCTACTTGCCAGTTTTATACACAGTCCAACATATGAAGAAAGAACAGCAGGCCTCTTCAGCGTATTACACCTTAAAAGGTGCTACAATACAGTACGTTTTATATTAGGCAGGGGTAAGTCTGTGCTTGTTACAGTGCAGTGTGGTCACTTAAATAACTGCTTATCTGTAAAGCCATTTTTATTTTTTCTCTTCTCTCCCTCAACATGCACAAGGTCTTTCAGTAAATGATTGGCACCTCAAATGTAACACTGATCGTTTGTTTACAGATGGAGGTAAAGGTCTGGAGACTTACATGACACGTTATAGGCCAGCAGTCAAAATCAGCAACACTGTGAGGCTTTTTAAGCCTAACTAGTGGCTTGAGGGCAGGTATTATTCACCCATGTCTGAAGTCTGATGATTCTGTGTATTTGTAAGACCATGGTTAAGGGCTTTTGCCAGCCAACAGCTCTGTCTGCTACTCAGCGTCTGTCTGCACCAGCGAAAATAGTTCGAACTGCACTTGGCGTAGGCATTAACGGAAACGAGATGGTAAAGATTTTAACCTGACAGTCCATCTCGTCAAGCCCTCGGCATTGCAAACAGTCTGGGCTGTATCCCAGGCTCAGTGAGGCCTGCTGGAGGAATTCATTGAAGCCCAATAAGAATTTGGTGTACTTGTTTTACTGCCATTTCTAAAGTCTAAGTGAAAATCTTTAATTGAAAAAATGTTTAGATCAGAGACTACATTTATAAATTTTAGCCTACATACTAGTTAACATTTCTACACAGATTAGCTGTTATTAGCTGTTATTAGCTAACGCATTCAGCTGAGATATTAGCAAACTTCCATGTATATGCATTCTTGGGCTAATAGTTCAGCAGACACATTGAAATACTATCAGTACTGTCATTATTTACCGAGAAAGCTTAGGCATGTTTTCTTTTGTACTGTAAATTTGATGATTTCCCCTCCGATGATTACCTTACTGGAGAAAATTTGCCAACTTCAAGTGAATGGGGAATTGTTCAAGCAAAGAAAGCAGCCTTTTTGTAAAAGGTTTGGAAATAAGCAGTGTCCAGGCAAGTGTAAGATCTAGAAAAAAAGGATAGCTCTCACCACCATCCACCCCAAACCTTTCTGAGACAGACACAAAGAACCTCATTGTCTGTTTTTTCTATTTGCGTTCAATGATATTGTACACCTAATAAGTTAATGAAATAGGGTCATTTTATACTGCAATTTATTTGGTTACCGTGAAAAAAATCTGAAACAATACAAATGTTGTTCAAGCAAGCAAATATAGCTCATTTGAATAGATTTTAAACTAGCAGGTTTTCTAGTTGTTTTCTATTTGGATCTATTATAGGTTTTTCTAGGCTATGCAAAGCTGCCACCATATGTGCAAACACATGCAAACTACACACAACATAAAAGAAAGAAAGGTATGGGGTCTAGCAATTTAATTAATTATAAGCACTAAAACGCCTACATAAATTCATACAAGAAAACACTGCATAATAGAAAAACACAGAATTCGGTGTGAACGAATAAAGCAATATGCAAAATATGCCCAAATTAACATTCCAGAATTAAAATTGGCACAGTGGGGAAACCGATGAGAAACTTAGCCATAGTAATTTCTTCTACAAATACATGGACACAATAGAGGGTGACACAGGAGTAGATTTTCAAACCTTTCCAGTCCCACACACACAAAAACATCCCGTTTCATCCCAATCACATGAAAAACCTCCAAAAATTTTAAAAAACTTGCGGAGATTCACTTTACCAACAACACCAAAGCAAACAAAAAAACAGAGAAAATGTAAAACCAATGTGTCCTTAGAACATCCAGTAGGAGGCCCTCAGCTGCATTGTGTTATAATTAGTATAACCTATTTTAATTTAAAGCACATGCTAATTTATTCAAGGTTTAAAACAAGCTCTTTTTTATTCTTTATATTTTCCTGTTATAAACACAACACAAGTTTTTGTACTGTAATGTGTCCATACTGTATATAATATGCTTGTCCTAAATCCTAACTGAATCTGTGTAAAAAGGCACATTTGACTTATTTTAACAAGTGAGTGATACATGGTTTTGTAAAACTGTAGAACGGAGACGCTGGGTTTTTAATCAGCTATTTCTCCTTACCATAATATACACCTTCAATGTTATATTCGGACACACACACAGCTTTGTATTTGTGAGTGACATGTTTAGTGTAATAGAAGGTGCTGCTCCAGCTCCAGTGGGTTGGCACGCGATGGTAAGGGTGAAAGAGATGCCCTTTAGGTAAAGAATGCAGTAAAATAATTCTGCTAAGTAGGTGCTAAAGTTTTTGCTGATGTGGTGCCAACTTTCGGCCCTATATATTGTATTTAATTGTAGGTAAAAAAAAATACAGTTAATATATGGCTAAAAGTAATAAATGGCAGCGCACAGTTGTCTAGAACGTCTTTGTTGGTCGTATCATTAAATTATTCCTTCACTGATCTCCAAGAAGACATGATGTGTTCTGGAGTGTCCTGTACAGAATCCTGACTCTAACTCAACCCCACTGAACACCTTTAGGATGGACTGGAACACCGACTGAACCCCAGACCTCCTCATCCAACATTAGTGTCTGATCTAATTAATACTATTGTAGCTGAATGAACACAAATCCCACAACACAATCTAGTGGAAAAACTTTCCAGAATTGTCTTTTAGTGTTATTATAGGAATAAGGATGAGAATAAATTTAGAATAATGTTTCAAATTTTATTTTTATTTTTTAATTTTTAAGATAATTTTGATGGTCAGGTTTCTAAATGCTGTTGTCCTTTATACCAAATCCTTTTTCAGGTAAAATGCTCCAAATTGAGTATTGAAAATATACAGTATGTGTGTGTATATATATATATATATATATATCAAAGCATTTGTCAGATGATAAAAGCATTAAATATTAAGACGAAAGGCTTCTCTGTGACCATGTTCTGGGAGCTGTTCTTCTGAAGGAGAAGTGTGTGGGTTGGCATTGAAACGCGTAAATGAGCAACATAAGCTTAAGCCTTAAGCAGCACTGCACTGGAAAACTCATTATAAGAGAGACAAGGAAAAACGGCATGCAACTGGGGAGCTGTAATATCAGCCCAGTCCACTGACCTCCACCACTAAAAAGCTTAATGCTCATGTTTCATTGGAGCTTGGCATTGGTTCTAAAGTAAAAAATAATATACTGTTAAACACTGTTATCAGTTTGGTTGCCTTTAACTACATTCTAATTAATTATCATGCTTATATGAAGGAACTGTTTAGTTGTTGTGTGCCAATACTGATTACTGCTTTAGTATAGCAGTTGACATAGTTGTGAGAAGTTAAGATGATCAGGTCAGCGATGTTCAGTGCTAACAAAGTTTGATGCATGAGTGAAAAGTGGAAAAAAAATCCCAAAGAAAAGATCAGGAAGTACTCTGTACTCTGACTTGGCTCTTAACCTTAGCTGTATCTTATGGATAAAAAAAAATTATGACTTTGCTGTAAATGGAAAATAAGAAAATAATAACTCACTGTTCCCTGTTTATGTGTGTTGTATAATGTTTTCTGAAACTCTGTAAAACGTTTGGCAAGATATTTTTAATTTATTGTCTTGCCGACGAAAGAACACTGAGCCTGGAGGTGATACTGGAAACTTCTGTAGCTGTAATGTCTCATCTGTAAACCTCCATGATTAACTTGAGCCTTTGCTGCTCTGCACTTCTTCCCAAATATCATCATGATGTCACCGATATTTTGGATTAATTATTCACAGTGGTAACACAACACACAACATTCCACAGTGAGTATCGCTTATATGAGTCTCTTTTCAGACAGGAAGGAGCCCTGGTCCTCAGACATGAATGTGGTTGCTGTGGAGATAAAAGACACAGGAGACGCCGATTATGTTGTGTCTGTCAAGGAATATGTATTCTGTTAAACTTCCCAGAGTTTTCTGACGTACTGCTCCTCTCCTCAGCTCCTCTGGCAGACATGAGCTGTATTATGCATCAGGCTCATCACATGTGCTTTTGACTCTAAATACTGAAGCAAACCAAGCTTTTAAAACTTAATTAAAATACTACAGGACTCTATCAAATGAATATTTCTGATTAAGCTTTATTTAGATTTTTTTTTTTTTTTTTTTTACAGGACAATACAGGACAACTTTAGAGTTTTTTTTTTTTTTTTTTTTCAGAACTCTGTGCTCACGCTGGGCTCTGTTAGGCTGTAAAATATTTCTTCAATTTATACAAAGTCCTTCTGAGTGATTATTTCTTTGTCAAAATAAACACGCACATAACACAAGGACTCCCTAGAATGTTCAATGAGCAACAAAGGAGCATATTTTAGGCATTTTTGACCAATTCGTTCTTGAATACCACCATCAAAGCACTACTTGAGAGATTTTTTTTAAAGCATGGTGTTTTTCCCTTCAATAAATTTATGGAGACTAGTAAAGTTTTCACAAGATATTTTACAAATTTAATAAACTATTATTTCTTTTCTTAAATGCACTATATAGCCAAAGGTTTGTGGACACCTTACTAACACACCCATAACCATGTCTTACCCAACCACAAATCCTGAAGCGCACATATGTCTAGAATGTCTTTGTATGTTGTTACATTATTTTGTTACTGGAATTAAAAGACTTAAACAGTGTTCCAACAATGCCCCTGTTCACAAAGTCCCTGATCCAGTGGAAAAACTGGAGTGTCCTGTACAGAACCCTGACTCAACTACACTGAACTGGAACACCAACTGGACACCAGACCTCCTCACTCAACATTAGTGTCTGATCTCATACTACTGTAGCTGAATGAACGCTAATCCACACAACACAATCGGGTGTAAAGTATATTTAGAAATGTGATGGTTAACATATTAAGAAAAGTGAGACTTTTCATCTGGAAGATGATGATCAAAAACAAAGATGGATGTGATGTTCAGGCATACCAGTACTTTTGTCCCATTGGTGCGTTTCATTAATTTTCATGTCTTTCATCATCATTCATTATTGTGCATTTAAAATCATCCGATGTTTGGTTCCAAAGGTTCTATTGGCCATGTACAGAACACCATGTAAAATAACATGTTACTTTTTTGCTTAAGACATTCATAGCTGGCACCGTGGTGTGGTGTGATGCAGTGAGTTGGGGCGCCGGCACCCAAATGCACAAGTTTTTGTGTGCCGGAAAACCGTTTTCGATTCCCGGCTTGGGTCCTTTCTGATCCCATCTTTGTCTTCCCCTATTTTATCCCTCTGTCCTATCAATGGGGGACAAAAATTTCTGTTTTTATTTTTGTGTAAGCAGCAATTAGCAGAAACAATTAAAAAATATAACTGAAAGCAGCGATACCGCATCCAAGCTGTCACCGCAAATGCCACCCTAGTGGCATTAGAATACTGGTTCACAGCAGGCACATGGACTTACATATCTAGCTAATGTCAGAGATGGCAAAGGTACACTAATCCTTTACTCAAGCAGAAGTACAGATACTCATGTTTAAAACAACTCTGGTAAAAGTTGACATACTGACCATACTTTTTTACTTTTAAAGTACAGAACTGAGGTAAAAAAAGAAATTGGAAAAAAAACATCTATTTTAGTGTTTCATTGGTAACTGAACCTTATCATACTGATACATTCATACAAAAAAACTTTTTGTTTTTTGTTAGCTAATAAATCTAACTAGACTGAACATACATCAAATAGAACACAAGCAGAGAAAAGACTAAGCTGACAGGAAAAAAAGGCCATTACCAGCCATATGTAGATAATAGGTTCATTCTACTTTGACCTTAAAAAATAAAAAAAGACCTGACTTAACCAGTCAGTTTCAGGTGACAGCCGAACAATACAGAAATAAAGAACAGCAGATATTTCCATATTTAAAAAAAGAAGAAGTATGAACATGAATGAGAACAGAGATATTCCATACACAGACCTAATAATAGTTTTTATTCACGTGACCTGTGCAGCAACCTGGTGGGCAAAACCATAGACATATAAATACCTAAATGCGGCATTGGCTGCTGGATCGTACACCAACAATGCGGCTGTACAAACCGCATCACAATTAAAAATAGCTCTTCTTTTCTAAGGTAAGTCTAAAAAATATGTTCCTGGTTGTATTTCCACTCCTAAAGCTCTTCTACTCTGTAACCCAATTTATATACAGATGACTTGTATGTATTTTATAGCCTTTAGTGTTTTTGTTATTGTTATTATTATACTCATTTCTTATTGCACTATTTATTAATTTTTTATTATATAGATATTACGTACTATTTATGTTTTATTTGGTATTATATTCTAACTTACTTTTATTATTACTATTAATATTACGCAGTTTCATTATAATAAATCTATTATCCTTATGTTGTTATATTATGGCACTATTTATTACATTTTATTGCTATTGTGTGTATTCTGCAACTTATATTCCATATGCTTTCTGTTATTATAATTATTATTTTTTAATTCTGTTATTTAACATTATTATACTATTAATTAATTTGTTTTTCACAGTTTTTCTTTTATTTTATACACTATCCATAATTATTCAGATATTAATAGTACTGACTTGAAGCACAAGACAGATAAAAAAAATGGGTTGAACACAGAAATACTTTTTCTTCAATGTAAATTTTATTATTCTTAGCCATTAATAAAAAAAGCCAAAAAATACACATGACAACACAACGAGTTTATATTATCAGAAACAGCCACAGTCTATTAATCTGAACACAAGCATAACAGATTGTCTTAGTACTGAAAATGATCGAGTATAAAGGTGCAATTTTTATTTTAATTACATTACGTCTAACAACTAAGCAAAGAATTTGTGTAGCTTTTTTAGTTCACAACAACAAACCATGTTAGAATATTACGTAAAGATATGATGGGGAAAGAGGCATGTTTAATCTACAAATTACTATTTCTGTAGACGCTTAGCCCAGATAGTTGTTACTTCACACTGACTATCTGCCATTTTATATATATGAAAGTTTGTCACTCAGTTTGTGACCATTGGTTTGCCTGACAGGGTTGTGGTCTCCTAAGCGTGGCATCACAGAATAAAGATTAGGCATAATAGATTTCTTATTTCATTAATCATGGTATTACTGCCTGGAATGTCAGGTGAATTGTCAGTTTTAACACATAAATGAATGTTAATTAAATGTTAAATATTTAAGATATTATGAATCCCTTAATAGTTATAAATTTATGTTTTGACATTATTCTGATCAAGTTTGAAGAAAATTAAATGAAAAATTAGATGAAAATATCAAACTGCTGCTGGTTGGTGACTATAACTTTGACTCCAAATAGTCACATCTAATGAGCATCATACAACAAACAATCTGCTGATGTAAAAAATTTATTAGAAACTTCCTGTTTCTCATTTCTCACCATCATTTACACCTCGCCACCGCCAAACCATTTGAGATATTAAAATCCTTTGCATCCTTAATGTCTTGAGTATATAAATAAACCTATGATTAGTATATCAAATTCCACAGACTGTTTTTTTAAAAAGTACACATTCAAACCAAAATAGTAGGCATTCTGTTGGCCGAGGCTAATGTAAATTGGAGACCTTGAGTGAGTCATGCTAAATAGATAATTATACAAAAAACGTGTTTAAGAGGTGTTGGATTGATGATTAGAAGAAAGTTTAATTCTTAGCTCTCCAAAGCTGCCTCCACTGAGCAAGGCCATTAACCTGCAACTGCTTAGTTGGATTAAGGGTAGATAAGTGCTGTACTAGTTCAGGATTATTATGTCCTGTTATATTGTTATGGTCTCCTGTGTATAGTGTTACATTCTCTTTATTTAAGTCTTATATGTTTAAAGATTTTTGTAGTTTCAGTTGTAGCATGTTTGCTTACACTTCACAAGTTTTGGCGTATGAGGCATTCAGAGATTTTGAGATGTGGAGTAGCAGCTGGAAGCATCGTGTGTGTCTGAGCTCCATCTGCCAGGCATTCCTGCAACCTGCTTTTTTTTTTTTTACATTTTTTTTACATTTTTAGTTTGGTCTGGTGAAGTGTCAAGCATGACCCATAAAACCTCTGTCTGTTTTGTCTTTTTCCCTTCTGCCACTCCCTCTCTGTGCCTCCTACACCCTCATTCTCTTAGGGATAAGCGCTGATTATTTATCTTCGGCTCATCTGTCCAGGCAGCTCAACACCAACTTTTCTTTGAAGGCCTGTCATTATACATACGTACACATTATGTGGTGAAATACACAAGCTGTGTGGCACCAAAGCATCTATTTTAGCCCCTGTCATGTAAATCTGTATAGACTGCACATTAGATAGTTGTGATGTGTTCGTTGTGATTTTTAAAAGCAGTTCCTAACAAAATCTGTGCAATAGGTATGATGCATGTCAAAAAAAAAAGAAAAAAGAAAAACCTTAATGTCAACTCTGTTATGATAAAAAATGTTTTGCTTTTATCACTCAGTCCAGATTCTAGCTGTGGAGCAGCAACATATAAGTATGGATGGATTGACCCTCTCTCTCTCTCTCTCTCTCTCTCTCTCTCTCTCTTTCTCTCTCTCTGTACAGATGATGATCTGCTGCTAGGCAGATGAAGCCTAAGGTTATTTTTATAAAGGTGCTTTAGTTTTCACAGTGCTTGTGTGTCTGATTTAGGCAATGCAAGAACGGCAAGCTGGAATGAAGACCCCCAGGCTAACAGCCCCAGAGTGCAGCCAGACTCTGACCTTACAACCCCTACCATCATCACTGGCACGAGCCTGCAATAGCTCATCACTCACTCAACTGCCATATGTTTTCGTGAGGAAAATATCCATTTAGAGATCATTAATCAGAACCAGGCTATATTTAGGCAGTTATGAGCTCACTTACAGGCTCTGCATTGAGCCATGTGTCTTTTTGCACTGGTCTAGCCTTTACCTTTTATTGCCCCCCTTAGGGAAGACTCGTTTTGTAGCAGTAAGTCACAACACATCATCTACAGACAACACATTCACATATAAGACGCAACAACCCAATTATATTAAGAATTCATCAAACTTATAGCCACTGAAACAGGAAAAAACATTTTTGTTTCTCCACCAAGTACTTCTGCCATAGATAAATATATATTCATAAATAAATGGACAAATACTGTCAATATAAAGTATTCTGTACCTTTATACTGTATATGAGCTCTCAAGTAAAAAAAGTCCTCTGCATGTACTCCTAATATAATTTGTAATACTGAGGACCTTACAAACATTCATTTCTGGTTATGGTTTGTTTCTAACTGTCACTACTATATTTGCCTAGAGCCCTTCAGGACTTGGGAGAGGCAGTTGGAGGTTAAGAGCCCTGCTCATAGGTCCAGTGGCAGTTTGGTGGTGTTGGGAACTGAACCCGTGATCTTTTGATTGGTACTCCAATACCTTAAGGTCTGAGCTCCCACTTCCACAGTTAAATGCATTTGACTAGAGGATGCTACTGCTACCAAAGCTGTTTTAGTTTACCACCTCATACAGTTTACAGAAAAATAGAATTGTTATCCTGAAATGTGTTTATTTCTGTATGTAATCATCGTTTTGTCATATTTCTGGAAGCTTTCTCTGAAAGCTTGTACTCACCAATCTCTATTACCAGTCTCTAGATTTATTTGTAGTTCCATTTTTTTTGGTCAGCTGCTCCCGTTGAATGGTTTAGGAGCTTTATAAGTCAAGTAAATTCATGCAAGGTACCAATACCTAATGTCACCGTTGCCTAGATTCTTCACAGCATCTGCCATGCAGAGGTTGGTATGATCCTAATTATTACCCTGAACGCCTCCTTCTATGCTTCATGTTCATATCGAATGCAGCTTCAATGTTTCACTGATAAAAAGACCATCTGAAATATCACACATGTTGGTGGACCTCAGTACATTGTGAGGTGTGTTACACACACCTAAGTCTGTGAGCCATCACAGCATGCTAAAACCTCTACAAATCTCTGGATCTCACAGCTGCTGTGAAAGACTCAGGAAGTTCCTCTGCGTTCACATTACCAATGATGTCACCTGTTTCATCTTTATTAAGACTATCATAAAATCGTGTGCGTGTGTATTGTTTTACAAGAGCAATTAATTTGAGCTCCGTCATCAACATTTCATCTTGGATTACACTCTACAAAACGACTATACTTGACTAATTACACGCTTCACTCTTTTGCTAAGGACACGCTGTCATAACAGTCTAATCCAAGAACACTGTTCCTAAGGCATCCTAAATGAGACACAATTTACAGCACAGCACACACACTCTGAGGAAAGTTTGGAGCTTCTAATCCACCTACTAGCAAGCAATTTTATGGAAACTCCATGGAAACTGGAGAATCCAAAAGGAAGCCTATTGTAATAGTTTTTTGAGGGGCATGTTTGTGGTTTCTCAGGCCCGGCATTCATCTCTTAACAGCAGCTTGTGTCCTTCGGATCATTTATCACACACTATGTTACACCGTCTATACAGTCAGTCACAGATCATCTAAAACTCCAAACACAGACAGTAACCCAAGCACAGGGTGTAAACCTGAGGCTGTGGGATGGCAGTCCTACCCTTGGCCTCTCTTTGCCATCAGGTATATAATCGTTGTAAATTTTACAGCAAACACATAGTGGGGGTTTGTGTGGTTATAATTGATTTTTACTGAGTCGATGCCTAACTCACACATTAAGATAAGACACATAAAAATAAAATGTCACATAAAAATAACTCACAACTAAGTAGAAGAGATGGTCTAAAATTTTCCCAAGCATTTTCTGTCCTGTGAGCTGGTTAAGTTATATACATTATACCAGCCTATTAAGTCTGCATGAGAATAAAATATATTTAAAGACCTGTTTTAGTCATTTTTTTTTATCAAGTCAGAAAACAGTTTTTAAACCTTAGGTCTATTTTATAGCAATATGCTTGACTTCAGTAAAGCCTTTAGTAGTTTTGCTGTTTGGATTTGCTTGTTAAACTTAATGCCTTGATCTCCATGGTATTAAAGGTAAAAAAAAAAAAAAGTTTGGCTTGTCTACCGTTGTCTCATCAGTGTAAGTGAAGTGTTAGATCCTGCAGGAGACACTCTTAGTCTGAACTCCACCTGCACTCTGACTGACTCATTCACTCCACACCTCTTCACCTAAGCCTCATCTGTCCCAAGGGTTAAACAGCGCCAGTTCCCGAAGGCATAGCCAATCACCAGAGAGGAAACAGAGCCTCTCCATTATTGCAATTTCCCTGTTTTTTGTCCACATGTGGTTCTGATTTTGTCATGAGGCAAAGTGTTTTCTTTGGAGGCTGTGGTCAGCATTTCGGCTGAGTTTTCTGTTCTCCCTGGAGCCACATGCCTGGTTCTCTCCTCTTTTACATCCTTCAACATGGAAGATGATCCTCACTCATGTAGTACTGCAGCCACTGTCCAATACCCCCTACTGAGAGACAGAGGGAGAGAGAGAGAAAGAAAGAGAGAGAGAGAGAGAGAGAGAGGGAAGCCTACTGGAACAGGTTGTGGACTGCTTTTGATCTTGTTGCAGTTTAACAGGTATAAGTGGATACTTGATTCATCAAACGAAGTAATAAAAAATAATAGAGATTCATTTGGTGAGCAGATCAACTGTAGCTGTTTATTAAGGACAAAATAAAGAGACATTAAAAAAGAATGCCTTCAGATTAAAGTGTGAGTTGATCGATGGCTTCCTAGTCTCATTAGTAGGAGATGTTTGTTCCTCATTTACTCTGATTCACTGTTTAATAATCAACACATGTACTGGAACCAGCTATGACCCTGTGCTGTGTTCAGCACTTCTGAAAAACGCATTAGTCCTGTTTTGCCCCTACAGGCCTTTTTGTTATTGCCCATGTGTGGCAGACACCTACACGGCAGCATTCCAGGAGCTAAACATAGCCTCTTTTTTTAGTTCAGTGCAGGTCACTGGTCAGCAAAGGAGGTTTAGTCTAAACCATTGGAGTGAAAGGTCTACAAATACCTCCGAACATACTATGAAAATTAGCCAATTTTAGTTTTTAGCATAGGAGACAGTAATTAAAATGCATCAATTGATTCATCTAAAATAAACACATGCACATGCACAGCAGAATCGTGCTGGTTGCACAAACAATAGTAAACTAAATATGTTTTAAAGGAAAATAAATTTAATCTGTGGAGAGAAACCTTAGGAAATTAAATCATATATCTTACATTATATAATCATGAACTGAAAGATTCTGATTGTTCTGAAACTTGTTCATACAAACCCAAAATCGAATTATAATAGAATACAGTTAATAAATGCTCATCTGTTGCCTTAACTTGGACGGACAGTTACATGTTAAAAAATAGTTAGCTTAAATAATACGTCGCGTTAGATTTCAAGAAGGTTCCACAGAATGTCTGCTTCGGCAGATTATGATCTGTTTCTTTGTTAAACCGTGTTGTTACTGTTGTTAAAATTGTTACTTCTTTATTGTCAGAGAATTTTATTCAAATTACAAACTATCTAAATATTTAATTTGATATAAATGTACATTTTGCTAACAAAATAAATATGATTAAACATATGTGACCACCAAACCATTACAACTAGCTTCTTGAAGGTTTTTTTTTAAAACTGTGGAGTTGATTCCCTATCTTTTCCCCTCTCTGCCAGTAGTACCAGAACTATCTGCCAATACAACTTTTTTTCCCATGCTTAAAATGAGTAAAACATATCTAGAATTAGCTTCTAAAATCTTGTATGTGGTTTATTGGAGTCGTCTAATATGAAATACTATACCAATTTGATCGTATTTAGGGTGTTCTTTCCAAGTTAAGAATTTTGGCAGTGTTTTCCAACAGGTAATGATTGCAACAGAAATACTCTAGCTCAGAACTACTAGCTTAGAAAACATGAGCTAAACCGACCCCTAAAATTACCATCCCTGAAGACTGTTGTGTTTTTGGAGTAATATAAATTCAGTTTTCTTGGATTGATTATGGTTAATATATAAACGGTATTCTAGATTATCCTTCAGATTATGGCTTGTATTATGTAGAGTATGTATATCGATGGTAGTAATGGGTTAAAGCCCATTTCCTGGCCTCTGATCTCAAGAGCTTTTTTTCAGCCAGGGTTCACATACTCTAAAGCAAGTGTATGTAAATGTATATTTTTACTGTACAGATGTTAATCTCGAGAACTGGATATCTTGTTTGCTCTCTAAAAGCGCACTGTCAGGTGTTCCTTTCAAATAAAATGGATAAAAAATAATAATGTGGATAGTGCTACAACGAGGACGACAGAACCTTTGAACTTTCATTAAACTTCAAGTTTAAAGTTTAAGACTCAATTAGTTTTAAGAGATTCAGACATCTAGGACTTAAATCTTAAATTTAGGACTTTTTTTTTCAAAGAAACTGTTTACAGCTGATTACATTTGGTACAAACAATTCATTTAAATGTCTTACTATTTTTATTTATTTCCTATTTTAAATGTATAACTGCATGTTGTATACAGCTATGTATGTCACATATGAGTTCTTATATCTTTATATATCCTTCTTTAAAGGTTGGAATAATGCAGCAAGACAATATCTCTGTTGACAAAGATCCTGTTCTCCATGAAAACATTGGTGTGTTCTGGTTGGAGTGGAAGAACTGTAGCGACCTGTACAGAATCCTGACTCTGAGTCAACCCCTCTGAACACCTTTGGGATAAACTGGAACACCAACTGAACCCCAAATCTCCTTACCCAACATTAATGTCTGATCTCATTGATATTTCTGTAGCTGAATAAACACAAATCCCAACAAATAGACAACATAATCTAGTCTAAAGTCTTTGCAAAAGTGTGGAGGTTTTTATAGGAGGAAGAGTAAGAATACTTCTGGAATAATATGTTCAAAAACACATATAGATGCATTAGATATAAATGAAATATAATGAACTATATAATAAAATACAGGAATACAGAAATGGGACTGATTTGCACATAACAGATGAGATAGTCCCTAAGACGAAGATAATATTTTCCACTGTAATTATATATTGCTTTCTGGAGCTTCTAAACTTTTTGGGATTTAATAAATTTATTGTTCTTATTAAAGTTAAAGTTTTTCCTCGGTACTGTAAATACTATTACAGAGTCCAAATTAAACCACATAAGCACAGTCGTAAAGCGGCATAAATGTTGCCTTTGTATTTTTAAACACATATATTTTAAACCTGTTGAGGTTTCCCAGGAAGCAAGTGAACTTTCAGTACATTTTACTGTTTATAGGGCTCCAATCGTCTGCCAGATTTGTCAGCAACAGAATTACCAAAATTTACAGATTCTGATGATATAAATTAATGAACATAAAGATTTAGAAGCATAAAAAGTCTATTCTGGACTAAAGTCTTAAAAGAAATAGGAAAATATATTAATAATCGTGAGCCACACGAAACAGCCATCCCACCCCCTTCCGCCGACCCTAACACACGCACATTATCTGAACATCTATATAAATAGATACTTAACATTTACTAACAGTGACTGATAAAATGTTATTCAGTTCAATTCAATTTTATTTGTATAGCGCTTTTAACAATAGACATTGTCTCAAAGCAGCTTTACACAGACTGTTATAACAATTATTGTTGTGTATATAATGTGTAATTCTTTGATATTCATTAGGTTTTTTTGCCTTCTAAAAACAACATTGGATTTAAAATTGTTTCAATTAGTTTTTATTTGAATGTAAGCTATTTATAAAATGCTCTTAAAGACATAATTAATCAGTATTGGTGCCATATTGGATTAAGTTTTTAAGTTATTGTTTAGTAATGTGGTCTCTATTTAATTTAAATGACATATACACATAATATTATTATACACTTTATAGTCAGGAGATGTAATGATATAATTATTTCCTGTGCTGAAAATACTAGCCTCATTAATACTATAGACCTTTAACCACTAAAAATACTGTTATAGTATTAAATGTACATATTTGTTAAAGACATTTACAGCCAAATACTTTCATTATACTGTGTTATTAGACATTATGACTGTAGTGTGCCTTAATAATTACTAACTGTGGCTTTAATATTATTACTATAACAATTAACTACAATAACACCATCTTGTCTGCCACTTGTAAGTCTGGTGTATGGTCCCTAGAGGGCAGTATACGTACAGAGATTCAATGATGTACATGCCAAATTTGGTTTATTGTTTCAAAAAGAACATTAATATAAAACATAATTTGTTTAAATGTGTAAATATGTGTGATATATCTATAGCACATATAGTGTGAGTATTGAAAATAGTAATAGTCCCTGCATATTTTATTTGTATCAGATCCATTGAAGTTGCATAAAAAGTGTTTTGTGTGGGCAGGTTATAAGGTCACTTAGTTTAAGCTCTTCTTCAGTGATTTAGTTTGGAGGTTTAAAATTCCCAAGAAGACAGCCAAAAGAAGGAGATCAGGGCTAGAAAAGGTTTAGACGATGTGGTGCACATGGTGGGTGGCAGGTGCTGGAGATGGTGTAGGGCATGAGTAAAGGAACAGAGACCTCCATTCAGTTCCCAGGCCTAAGTTAAGGCTTAGGCTTTAAAAAATAGAGGAAGCAGTTAGTCAAAATCCAAGTTCTTTGCGATGACAGTCCTAGTAGTTCTCCAGCATGCGGTTGCCTTGTCACCCTCTCAGGTTGCACAGAAAAGGTCCTATCATACAACTTGAACCAAGACCTCCGTCAGAAACCGGCTTTCTAGAGTCCTGACTGAGTAAAAATTCCGGTACAAGATGATCTGCCCTACTCTTACTCTCACATGTTTTCAACCCATAAATTAATTGGACTGTCTTGGTGAGGATTGGCTTATATTTTGCATATGTTTTTTATGTATGTGCATGTACCGGCAAGAGGTGAAAGCCAGCGATGCACGTATGTGTGTCAAAAAAAAAAAGAAAGCGAAAAACATAAATGAGAAAGAAAGAAAGAAAAAAAGAAAAAAAAAAAAAAAAAAAAAAAAAAGAGGGAACAGAAAGAAAGAAAGAAAGAAAGAAAGAAAGAAATGATAAGAAAAAAGAATAGTTGTAATATGTTTAATATGTGTAATGCAAAAATAAATATAGCTGTGCGAATATGTAATATTCAATGCAATTTATCTAAATTTAAAAACTAAACATGGAACTAATTCCCTGGATTGAATAGATTTTTGTCATGTTTTGGTGCCAAGTGTGTAAAACAATGCACGGTTTAAATCTAACACTTTGGTGCTTATAGACTAAAATAAAGTCAACTTTATAATATGTAAAAAAACAGGACAGCGCATTACTGAACAAAAATGTCTTGCACTGGTGGCGTTAAAAAAAGAGGGTAGGTTGTTAGAACAATTCAAAGGGCCACGCACATTGGAAGCCCCAAAAGAACTGTTTTATTAGTACTAGCAGTAATGTTATAGTACAATTGGTGGGTGTCGCAGAAGGCCAGACCTCATATTCTTTCATATGGCCCAAAAATGATAGCGGCACCCCTGGCTTCAGGCGACAAAACACTAAAAATCACGGTGCACTGTGTGTGTAATGTTGGGAGTAAAATAAGGGAAAATAAGATATGACTAAATGTTAAATATCAGCAAATAATTGGTTAACCACAGGACATACTTACAAAGATAACATGGGAAAGCATGCAGGAATTTAAGCCCTACTTACAGCAATGGTAGCTGGTAGCTCAGTGATTACGGTTGGACTGCTTATCAGAAGGTTGTGGGTATAATTACCAGTACAGCCAAACTGCTACTAAGCAAGGCCCTTAACGTTGCAATTTTAGGGCAATTTTAGGATATTTTTAATTTCTAGTGTTAACCATCTTAAAAGGTGTCAAAAATATTTACATTTCTAAATTTTAAACACATTTGTTTCTACATTTAAATAGCTGTGGTAGCTCAGTGGTTAAAATGTTGGACTGCCTATCGGAATATTCTTAACCCTCAACTGCTCAGTGGTGTAAATAAGATAAATGTAAGTCGTTCTACCAAATGTTGTAAATATACAATTATTTAGAGAACTATTTCACAAGAGTGAAGTGACAGGGCTGAATCTGTATAGGAAGCTCATCAGTTCAAAGCATTATTCCATACAAGAAAATGAAAGTGAAAAAAATAGATGAAGGACATTTTCAAGGATATCATACAAAGGAGCCTCAATCCATAGACCAGCCCGAAGCACGAGTCACTGATAGGCCTCTAAAGAGTGCATAGTCTTTATTACTTCACTGTCCTGATGCCAGGTGCATGCCTTCAGACTAAACCACAGCATGGTGGGTAAAAATTAGACAGACAGCCAGCAACAATATCTCTCTTATTCTTTCTGTCTTTCTATTAAACATTTTAGTAATCCGAAGACAAAATGTACCATTCTAACCTCTTTCTTTTACTAATCCAAGGTCAACATTTTTAAGGTTTCAAATAAAAATACCATATGAAATTTTTTCAAGTACTTATCCTAATAAATTAATTAACTAATACTTTTGGATTGAAAGACTGAAAGTCAGAAAGGATGACTCGACATTTTATACATACACTATACATTAATGTGATACTTTTCCAGGTATCTTTAACTTGTAATAAATACGTCAAAATGTCCTGCCATTTATTAAAAGTGTAAAACACTGTCAACACTTGTTAAATATGTGGAGTTGGTTTGGCACGTAAACACACACTCTGGGGTTTTTGTTCACGTCTGAGCCTTTCCAAGATTTTTTCGAACATTTGTCCAGGACTGTAAGGGACTGTCAGCGTACACATTAATATTCCCTTATTTTAGAATTCTGTCTTTGTGTTCTAAAAACTCCCTGTTTTCAATTTGTTTTGGACTGGATGACTTTATTTTAATGAATGACATTTGCATCATGAATAAAAATTTAAAATTAGCAGACATGCTAATCCAGAGTGACTTGAAGGTAAAGGGCCTTTCTCACAGGCCCGGCAGTGGTAAATTGGTAGTCCTGGGATTTAAACTCAATACCTTCTAAGCAAAAGTCCAAAACCTCAACCAAGTAAGCCTTACTATCTGAACTGGGCTGTAAATTTACACTCTTTTCAAATTTATTAAAGCAATAATTTCTTGGCCAGACACGTACGCACAGTAAATGGCTACTGAATTTTAAAGGTTTTAGGCAAACAGTTTATCCCCTTTTTTGATTATTTGATAGTGTAATTATCATTTGATCACATGCTTAGGTAGAGGACATTAAACGTATGCTTTCAGCATTCATATAGAGTCATTTAAACATTACAGTGTGTTTGTGTAAATGAATGTCTTTTCATTAAATCTAATTGTAAATACAAATGTTGTGTTTTGGTTATGCTATTGTTTCACATTTGTTCGATCATGTTTTTATGTTTATATTATGTTTATGTGGTTTATAGTTCATGCTTTATGTTTTGAGTTCTTGTCCGTTGTTCTGGCCTAGTTTACTTCCTGTTTTGTCCTTGTCATGTGATCCTTGTTCCTCTTGTGTTCCTGTCACGTGTTTACTCTGTCCTTGTATCTTGTTTTTATTGGTTAGTTTGGTCATGTGTTCCTTATTGGTTTTAGGTGTCTCTTGTTTAGTTTGTGTTCCTTGTTTTGTATATATATAGCCCTTTTGTAGCCTTGTGTCTTGGTGAATGATTGTTTGTGTTCCATTGTGGTGAGTCTGTGTCTCTGTTTATGCTAGTGTTCATGTCTTGTCAAGTTTAGTCAAATAAGTCGAGTCACATTAAGTCTAGTTTATGTTCATTGGTTTATGTCACTGTAGTTAAATAAACAGTCCTGTTACATGTTGAATACTTAGACAATTGAACCTGACTGTGTACATTTCAATCATTTTGTCGAACTGCTTTTTGTGAGTTTAATATTCCAGCACCACTAAACTGCCACTGCTGGGCCCATGAGCAAAGCCCTTAACACTCACCTGCCCAAATGAATAAATAAAATAAATGTTATTTGCTTTGTATAATGACATACAACAAATGCAAAAAATTTATAACTTTAATATTATTTTTTACTTAAATATGAATGTTAATTTCTGGTAATGATATTATTTTAACAATTTTTTTTTCTTCTGAAGAAGCACATGATAGTTATTAGAATGTTAGAATGTTTAATACCAGTCTTATTTCTGTGTGGGAGAAGTTTGCATTTTCTTCCTGTGCTTTGGGGTTTTCTCTGTGTATTTTGGTTACCCTCCCAGTATAAAGGCAGGCTTTCTTGGCTAATTGGTGTCTCTCAATTGTCTGTAGTGTGAGAATGTGTGGGATTGTGCCATGTGATGAGTCAGTTAGACTTTTGTCTTTCTCCCTTAGATTGATACATTTTGTTCTGAAACTAAATCTGGATCATCTGCTTTAGATGTTCTAATAACATTTTAAAGAGTTTTGCTCTTTATCATTCCCCTCTGCCTGAGTTTCATTTAGGTTGCTCTGTTTCGTCTTCCAAAAACATGGCAGCACTTTAACTGCTTTCTATAAACTGGTACCGCACATGAATTAGCATGTGCCTCTTGAAAAATACTCTAGATCTGTTTTCACTCATTCTAGGATAAAGGACTTAGAACAGAAATCTGATTAGATTAATAAGGGTGTAATAGGAAAAGATCAATATGTTTTGAGTAGAAGTGTGCTATTCCTTACTATTCTTTTAACCGTTCCCACTTTTTTCTCTTCCCTATTAATATCACTTTGGCTAATGTACAAACTGCTGTTCAGAGAGATGTGAATTTAACTGGGTGCAAAGCTTTAAACACACACCATTTCACACACTGTTTTTTTGTATGATTTAACCGGGCTTTATTTATACAACTTAGACGGAACTGTGGGTTCCATTTGGAAGAGTTTTTCTCATGATTGTCTCGTTTATTTTAGCTCGCCTGTTTCTGCTCCTCAAATTAGAATTTCAAAGTGAGGATATGTCTCTCTCTCTTTCTCTCTTCTCCACAGGAAAAGTCCTCCACAAATTAGCTATCCAAACATCATTCTCAAAACGGACAAATTGAATAATTTGCCCCAATTCCCTGGGCAAACACACACTTTCACGCATGCTGATAGGATTAACTGCGTGCACTGAGGTGTGGGCAAATTTCTCAAGCCAATATTTTAGGATTTCTAATCCAACATTCTTTGCTCTCGACCAGCTCGCCACCCATGCCGCTGTAATTAACTTATAACCACTACATTATTGCCACTGAGCCTTTTGAGTCCAGGCCTCTCTTTTTTGAATGTGTGTGTGTGTGTGTGTGTGTGTATGTGTGTGTGTGTGTTAAGAGATCAAAATAAAAATTAAAAGCTCTTTTTACAGGATATATAATGTAAAACCTGAGCTGTCATATACATTTAAATATCTCTTTTAGATATATTCTTAACATATAAGGTATATTTTTTAGATTATTTGTGTTAATTCCACTGCTTAATTTATGGTTCCTGATATTATTTTTTAAATGTAATTCTTTACATAAATTATTACTAATTCTACATATCGGCTGTTCTATTTTTAGACGTACTCTACTAGACGTCACTGTTAAATTTTCTTTCTTGACTGCTCTACTTTAGAAACATCTGGCAACCTCTGAGACCCAGCTAACTTGCAGTCAATCTAAGTTTTCAACTATTGCTTTTTACAGATATTATTTACAATAATTAAGCTATTCCTAGCTGAATATACTAAATAATACGTTTGTGGCCCAGCAATATATGTATCTAGAATATTCACTTTATGGGCATAAGTATCACATTCATATGTTTTTCAAACATCCTATTCTAGATTCTGTCTCACTCTGACTCCTATAATTATCTCCACACTATTGTTAGGATAGGGTGGTCTGGGGTTCAGTCAGTGTTCCAGTTTATCCCAAAAGTGTTGAGTGGGTTGAGTCAGAATCAGGGGTTCTGTACAGGACACTTCAGTTCTATCACTTCAATCAGAACACACCATGTCTTCAAAGAGATCAGGACCTTTGTACACAGGGCATTGTCATGCTGGAACAGTGTTTAAAAGTCTCTCAGTGAAGGAATAATGGAATGCTACATTAGGTACAACTGTGTTCTTTGTGTTAAGAGTTTAAGTGTGCTGGTAAGGTGTCCAGAAACTTTTAATTCTGTAGTGAATAATATATGAAAATTAAATAGATAATCTTTCTACAATGTGTTTTGGGTTGCCAGCATTCACACTTCAGTAACAGGAAACAGATTTGAAACTGCTTGCAGTGCACATTCAACGTCTAGAACATTAAAATAAGCTACAGTGTGCTCTTTTGCTCTTTCTTTTCCTCCTGCTTGTCTGTGGAAACCAGGAGGCAGATATATTTAAGCGCCACTCTGGCGCAAGGATCCGGAGAAGCTGACTTTCCCTCTGTTCATCCTGTGGTCGCCTTTTGGCAACGCATGCCAGAATTCCCCTGCTGTCAACCTGAAAGGCAGAGCCCTCTCTCTCCCTTCTTTTTTACTTAATGGATCAAAAATCCATTTGTGGAAAGGCTGCTGGATCATTGGAACAAAAAACGAGAGTCAAGTTAAGCTCAATGAACATACTGAAACTACTGTATTCAACTCTCAGCACACGCTAGGCCAAGAACCGGGCTCCTGATAATGGCTGCTTTATTTGAGAATGTAAGGGGGATTTTTGTAAGAAACTTGTAAAGAGCCCCTTGCTGGCAGGCACTGATTCGATTTAAGAACTTGCTAGCATTAGTGTAATGGCTACATCATCACATGTACCATTATCACATAACGTCAATGCTGATGCGGCTCCAGTGTTTATGCTGAATATGAAACCATGTTTAAACACTTAAATAGGATAACAAATGAAAAACATCTGTAAAAATGAGGCTGGTGTGGATGTCTTTATATACCTTTTAAATTAGCTATAAATTGTATTAATAGAAAACAGTTCATACCCTACATAAAAATTCCTGAACATGTCTGCTAAAATCAATAAACCCTTACATTTTATTATATTTTTAGTTTACATTCATTTTATTTATCCCTTTTTTCTTTTTTATCTTGCACCCCCTACAATAATGATCCTTTAATAGTCAGTTATTTTTTTAATTGACAGTAGTGCTGTTAATTGTAAATATATTTTGAAAAAGACATAGAAATTCAGTGTTTTTTGTAGGTTGTCATATTGGCATAAGATAATAACCCCCAGGACTTCAACTTATTGTAGCTTTTAGGCCAAAGGTCTTAAATATTTGAGCCAAAAAAAATACTATGTAATATAAATACCACCTCATAGTCCCAATGCTATGCTCTATGATTTTTTAATGGACAACCTGCAAAATGTGCTGGAAAACTGAGCAGGTTAAAATCAAATTATTCAAAATGGCTGCCCGGGGCCCAAAGCTGTTGGGTACACATGATCTCAGTCAGGTACAGTGTGGGAAAAATGTTATTTCTGTCATGGAACTAATTAGTTTGCATTTTAACTCAACGCTTTCTGCTGACCAAGGCAATTATTAGTCTAATATTCATCCCAAATCATATAATCTGTTCAGATCTTCTAATGAAGAAGTGTATAAAAATAAGAATAAATATGTTCATAAAGCAGCTTTACAAGAATGTATAGAAATAGAATACACACCCTATAATTATACATTAAATTTTTTCTCAATGAGTAAACCAGAGGCATCAGCGGAATGCAAAAAAACTTTTTGAGAAAATTGTTCAAGCTATTTTAGTTAGTGAAACAGTTTTAACATTTATAACAGTTATTACACATTTAAACTAAATCTTAGAACAAAAGAAACTGGATCTGCAAACTCCACTGTACTCCTTGCACTTTCAAGATACTGTATAAGGACAATCAATCTAAAGGAAATGCAACTTAATAGCAATAATTTCATTATATATTTCAGTCCCAAATTAATTCATCTCAGTTGTTGGGCTTCTGGAAGTTTATGATTTATTGAATAATCGAATGAAGTGCTATGAAGTGTGGCGGATCATACCACTTAATTACCACAAAGGTAGAGTTTGACTAAAACTTCCATGGTCAGCTTAATGCTTCATTAACCAACATTTGATGGCTAATGTTAAAATTTATGTTAGAACTATAATGAAATTAAAAATAATTCTGATTTGTTTACTAATAAGTTGCTTAACAGCTTAGTAATATACAACTTCACTAAATATATATTCTATATATATTCACTATGTATAGTGTACAGAAAATAATTACTGTTACACTATCTGTTGGTACCCAGATGAGGATGGTTGCTGTTTCAAGTTTTGGTTCTTTAGATATAATCCTCAGATTTCTCAAATGTAATTCTGGAGCAAGACTTTGAAAGTAACACTAAGCATTCAACTTATTTTAAAACGGAATAGTCACTGCTCACCAGGGGCTATAAGCGGGAATTGAAGCTTGACAGGAGGTCTTGCGATGGAGTTGTGAGCTTTGGAGCAAGACAGTTTTGACATGGGTGTGACAGTAAACTGCCCAGACTCCAAGGTCAATCCGGGACCTAAACAGGCATCATTTTCGGGCCAGATCCAAGTTTCACGAATAAACAATTTGGAGAATATGTGTCTTGCAGGAATTCCTAGCAATGAGTTGCTCTTGGCCATAATGAGAGACAGAGATTGAAATAGGAGAACATGCTAGTGTTCCTTCGATGTCTAATAGTAGAGAGGGGGTTGGATTCAAAGTGGTATCGTCAGGCTCAGAATGACAGACTTGGAAAAGGAAACATGGAACCAGGAGTATGTGGTAATGACATGACAGCTGTAGCTTGTCAGTTATTTAATATATTCACTGTAATAAATATATAGGAGTGTCAGGGCAGTTAGCTCCTGTTAATGTTGATATACTTACTTCTATATTTATGCTCTTTTTGAAACACCTACCAACACCTGGTGCATCTGTGGGTATAGTGCATGAAGGGAAAAGTTAAATTCGATAGCCTGCAACTATCACATTTTGATAGGGAGCTGTTTGGTTTAATGTTACAGCAAATTTCTGGGTGGTCGTTACAAAAAGTTAGAAATTAAAGAAAATTTTGGTCGAATCTAACAATTTGCCTATTAGTCCAACTAATAGTTACCACTAGTTTCTCTATACTTGTCCTCTAAACTTGTTATATTAATTATGGCTTTCAGTCTGACGACCTGGATCTAAACATGAATTTAAATATGCGTTAAAACATAAGTTCTTCTGTTGTAAGAAAGGCAGGAGAACGGAGTGAGATGTTAGAAGTAGTTTAGTAATGACAAGTAAGTCATTTTGTTTTTGAGAATAAGATCATGGGCATTGCAGGACTGGTAAAATCTGGTGTTTAGTCAAGTGGATTTTTGTAAGAATCATTGTTTTTAGGGGAAATATGAAGCATAATTCGAACAAAAATGTGTTGTGTTGTACAACTTATTCCCACTGGAATGGACTAGAGAAAAATGTAGCTCTCATTTGGTGCAGACAATATCCCTGTAGCATTAATGATGGATGGCTTTGGCAAGAGGATGTTGTTTGTGGCATATTTCTTTACATTTCTGGCATTTGGAAGACACCCTCAGCCAGAGCGACTTACATTTTTTTTTCTTTATCCATCTGATGAGTTAAGGTTAAAAGGCCTTGCTGAGGGACCCAGTGGTGGCAGCTTGGTGGTGCTTGGAATTGAACCTACGATCTTCCGATCGGCATTACAACATCTTACTCACTGAGCTCCCATGATACACCGCCCCTGAAGCAGAAAGGGTAAAGATTCTTGCTCAAGGACCCAACAGTGGCTGGTGGAACTTGAGCCCAGGTCTTCCTGGTCTTCAGATCAACAACTCGGCGCTGCAACCATTTGAGCTTCCCTATTGGCCCTACTTGGCGAATAGACATACAGTAAGCCCTGCAGAAGAGAACCGTGGCACTAAAAAGAATGTTTGCATACTTCAAAGTGTGATTTTTTGAGTTTTAGTGAAGACTGCTGTGTCCATGATTATTGTAAAGCTATCTGTCTTGAAACAGGCGCTCTGGATAAGGCCGTCTGCTAAATAATTTAAATGCCATACAGAAATAATACTGTACAGATCTCAGAAAATAGCCAACATGAAAGACATTGTTAAAACTGCTGTTTCAGGGACATAAACCAGCCATCATGTTTGTCTGTACAGCACAGGCCTATTTCAATGTTATAATTTATGTTTAAATTCCTGGAAGAAAATAAGAATTTTATACTTAGTCTGCACTGTAGTCTGTTAATCTTCATCAATCAACAATCCTCTATCCAAAAAACCTGTAAGGAACCCTCATTTTTCCAGGACTATGCTTGTTTTGTATCATGTCTCACTTTCTGGTCTTTAGTTGTCTAAATGAATCAATTCCGAAGAAAAAATATGAAATGATGCCTGTTTAACATTCCCATTGCTGTTTATTTTCTCAAATGAATATCAGGGTCCGTTTTTCATATTAAGCTCTAAAATTCTCAATTACTTCTATTCTTTCTGGAAGCCCCAAAATTCAAAGTGTCTCCAGTGTGTGACCTAATTACCCACTCCTAACCCTAACCATCACTTAAAAACACACGAACGCACCAAATCAAACACAACCGCCATGCACCACTGTACCTGCCAGCCAGCCATCCAAACTAAGAGCCTTTATGTGCTGTGGATTTTGTGGCCTGAGGCTCAGGCACATGGCACACGGTTCCTGGAAAGTGCAGACCGCAGGGGGATTCACACACACACACACACACACACACACACACACACACACATACACACACTGCATCATGCTGCACCCCATTGGTGCCCACAAAAAACACCTGCCACCCACACTGACCAGTCTGGTCAGCAAGAATTCCACTCTCAACCCCTTTCACCATGATCTCAACCAGTACAGTATACTGCAGTCATAATCAACATGCTTCCATAACTCATTTCACCAGGCATAAAAAAGCAGAGTTTGCCAGAATTTCCTGAAAAAAAAAAGTAATGCATGTGTTACAATTTTACTGAAATATACGCTGTCACGAAATGTTTTAAAAAGGAAGCGACTGGTGTGGGAACAGGATATTCAGATACGTTTCTGTCATGACTAGTTTTTTCTCAACTGACAGGAAAATTCTGTTCTTTTACACAGCCATAGAAGTTAAATTCCATTTTCTTTTGTTTGTTTTTCAGCTATTGTGAAAGTACATTTTATAACCTGGTTATTTCTACAACACGTGTAGACTACGTGAGTTGATAAAACGTGATGTCACTGTTGATCTGAATAACAAACTTTTACTAAAGCTTTGAGGAACTTGCTGCTTGAAGGTGCACTGAGTGACTTTTGACAAACGACATTAATATTTGAAAGCACCAAAACAAACACGCTTATACCCCAAACAGGTCAGTGTTGCCAGATTGGATTGAAAATTTCCAGCCCAACCAGCAAAAGCTCCCTATTAAATAAAATACCAGCTTAAAATGCACAGTGTTTAAACTGGAACAAATAGATAAATAAACTCCGCTTGTTCTATCAAAAAGTAAACCAAAGTTTATCAACCAGCCTAATGCATTTTTGGGGGCTTATGTGTTCAAAGGACGCACAATCTGACAACACTGTGAGTGATCTCTTCTTCCCTACTGACTGGAAGCATGTTTAATTCCTAGCATTACCTGCCACTGCTGGGCCCCTGAAAAATTCCTTTACTCTTAACTGCCCAGTTGTATATAAAAATAAATGTAACTCATTCTGGATAAGGCTGCCTGCCCAAATGCTGGAAATGTCCTCATACACACTTTATACACACTCGCTGGAAATTTTATTTATCCAAATATCGAGTCAGTCAAACTGCAGAGCAAAGCAAAAAGTCAACTAAACAACTAAAATCACCCAATAAACAAAATAAGATGACAGGAAGGCTGTTACTGTTATTCAAATAACTACTGAAACAGTATGGTGAAAAGATAAGCAGTAGACTTATTAATAATATACTGATTTTTCATCTGTGATCATCAGAAAAGCACCTCAGTTTGAAGCAATAGCCTGACATAACATACTCTGGATGACCTGGGTTTGTATCTGGCTTGGTACTTTTCCCTTCTCTCCCCCACTTTACTTACATTTACTTTTATACTAACTGTCCTATCTTCTTAATAAAGGCAAAAAAAACCCAACAACCTCAGAGCACATATAAGGTGGAAGAGCAGATAACTGCCCCAGCTAGAAAATTTATGTTCTGAGATCATTTCTTAAAAATACTGATTTGGTTTTGGGAACATAAAAAGTTTACATAACTTTGCTGGTTTGTTATTTTCTGGTTATTTCTGGGAATGTTTTTTAAGTATGACATCATAAGACCGTTCCAAAAACATTTTTCTAAGAATGTTGATTCTAAACATTATATGAACGTATATTGAATATTAATAACATTATAAGAACATTCCAGGGACATTATGAATTTAAGCAACGGTTGTGGGAACTTTCCCTGTTAGCTGGGATATCGGCTTTCTCCCCTGACAGCCAAGAACAGAAATCTAGGACTACCAGGAGCTCAACCTCACCGACCTAGAACAAGACCAAATAAACATTTTTTTCTGTTTTCCTAATTTATCTACAAAGTTTGGGCGAGTCTGTATTTATGATTGCCATTGACTCTTGTATTCCTGCAGCATGATGAGGATGTGGTGCTGTTGTAAATTGTTTACTTAAAAGTTTGATGTTTCATGCTGAAATGCTTTTCTATTCACCAGAAGTGGGTTGAGTACCGAAAATCTGTACTCAAGTAAAAGTACAAGTACTTATGGAAATAGTTACTCAAGTAAGTGTAAAAAAGTATCCGATAAAATAACTACTTAAGTAACTACTACGTTACTTTTGATCTGACTGACACGAAGCAAAAACCCTAAATTTCAACCAATTTGCGAGTTTTCACCTCCCGTCTCCTCCAAAGTCTCTCTGTTCTGATTATAATAAACAGGTTGAAGTAAAGTCTATCTCAGTCCTATGCTAGACGTTAACATTACATAACCTGTCACTTACAATTAAATCTCAAACACACTCAGATGTTTTTCTAACAGTTAAACTCTGTCTATATTTTATATCTTTTAATATCTAAAGCAGTTCCTTTGTAAAAGTAATTTTTTTTTTACTTACACATCTTTAAACATACTCTAAAAGTAAAAGTTACCCAAAACTTTTACTTAAATAAATGTAACAAAGTAAAAGTAATTCATTACTACCCACCTTTGCTACTCGCCACATACTGTGTATAAAAGACTGATTCATTATTTGTTAGTTACTGTATCCTTTATGGAAACTTGACCAATCTGGCCATTTTCCCTGGCATTTCCCGAGCACAAAACTGTCACTCAAAAAAAATTGTTTACTTTTTTCACTGTTCTGTGATACCAGTAGGAAATCATCTGTTTCTGAAAAATTCAATACTCCTAGTCTGGTACAAAAATCTACAGCACATTCAGAATTACTGACCTCCTGATATTCGTAAATGTTAAATGTAATGTAAATGTCTGTATTTTGTCACATATTCTTTTTTTTCGCATATCCCATCCTAGTTGGGGTTAGAGCGCAGGGTCAGCTATTATACAGCGCCCCTGGAACAGAAAGGGTTAAGGGTCTTGTTTAAGGACCCAACAGTGGTTGGCTTGCTGGTGGTGGGGCTTGAACCCAGGTTTTTCAGGTCTTCAGATCAACAGCTGGCATTGGTGGGGCTTAAACCCAGGTCTTCCTCAGATCAACAACCCAGCGCCTTAACCATTTGAGCCACTACTGTCTCCAGTATTCGGTGTGAAGATCAGCTTATATAACTTTAATAAATTGTGTAGATGTACCGGTGTTCCTAATAAAATGCTCAGTGAGGGTCTCTCTTTAACCTGGCCTACACATAATACAGACATTTTTATTATTCATATCCATTAAAGGATTATCAGGCTGCAGTAGTCAGGTCAACCGGAACCAGGAAACACCACCAATAACACACAATATATTTGTTTATCACAAATCGAATTGCATCTACACTAACATATGTTTGTTCTTTGTTATTCCGAGCTCACCGTCGCCACCATCACTTGGAGACAATAAGACAATTTCTCAGTGATCTCTTAAACGGTCTTCTAAACGGCCATCCGGACAAGACCGCGGAAACTCTGCTGCAGCATAGGTAACCTACTGGTTTATCTGGTCAGAGGAGAACTGACCCCCCCCGACTGAGCCTGGTGTTCCCAAGGTTTTTTTTCCTCCATTCTGTCACTGATGGAGTTTTGGTTCCTTGCTTAGTTGATATCAATCAAATTGACTGTTTAATAAGTGTTTAATATTTGTCATTTCTGATGTATTTCTTATGTATTTCTGTAAAGCTGCTTTGAAACAATCCAGAATGTTAAAAGCGCTATACAAATAAAGGTGACTTTATAGGCTAAAATGTGGACGTTCCTACATGCTGTTTTTTCTGCATTATTCTTTCCTAAAAAATTGTGATTGAAAGACACTTTCTAGTCTGGGTGGAAAGAACACCATGCTTAAACCTACTGATTTTAGATCAATCATATAATATCATTGTAAACAGCAATTAGAAATTGTCTGCATTTTTGTATCGCGTTGAAATTATATTGTAATGTTTCCCGAAATACAGTATCAGGATTGCAAGTCATTCAGAACAGTCTGACACGCAGGGTGTGTATTTCAGTCAAATACTGCCATCTTGTGGTTCACAACTATATGTTCATCAAAGTGTGTATATATAATGTAAAAGCAATACGTACACATTTTCACATGCATTTTAACTATTTATATAAACACAACGAGTGAGGGGGGGAAAACTGATCCCCCACTAAAAAAATAAATAAATGCTCATTCTATAATTTTAATGGTAGCTTAATTCTAGCAGAGAAAACAGATTAAAAACAAAAACATCCAGAAAAACAGTGGGCAAAATCAGAAAGGGATCAAATTTTTTTTGCTCTCATTGTAGACCTATACAAGGCTGGAATGGGCTACAGGGCCATTGCCAAGCATCTTGGTGAGAAGGTCACAACAGTTGGTGTGATTATTGCAAATATAACACAAATTAACTTACCATGTCCCCTTTTCTGGTGGATCCATGCAAGATCTTGAGGAACATTGAGGAATCAGCCCTGAACTACACAGGAGGATCTTGTCAATGATCTCAATCAGCTAAGACCATAATCACCAAGAAAACAATTAACAACACTCCATGCTGTAAAGGGCTAAAATCCTGAAGTGCCCACAAGGTTCCTCTGCTCAAGAAAGTGCATGTAAAGGCCAATGAACATCTGAAGGATTTTCAAGGAGAACTGGGTGAAAGTTTTGTAGTCAGATGAAACCAAAATCAAGCTCTTTGGCATTAACTCAACTCGCCGTGTTTGGAGGAGGAATGCTATGACTCCAAGAAGACCATCCCCACTGTCAAACATGGTGATGGAAATATTATGCCTTAGAAGATAGGACATCTTCACCCGCATCAAAGGGACGATGAAAAGAGGCCATGTACCGTCAAATCGTGGGTAAGAACCTCCTTACCTTAGCCAGGGCATTAAGAACGAGTCACAAATGGGTAGTCCAGCATGATAATGACCCGAAACACACAGCCTCAATCCCATAGAAAATTTGTGGAGGAA
Organism: Bagarius yarrelli; assembly: GCA_005784505.1. Lineage (NCBI taxonomy): Eukaryota > Metazoa > Chordata > Actinopteri > Siluriformes > Sisoridae > Bagarius > Bagarius yarrelli. The sequence continues at coordinate 14,097,833 of VCAZ01000001.1, read as the reverse complement.
GCTAAAGGTTTGAATTGCCAAATGTCAGCCTCAAAACCTTAATGACTTGGACAGGATCTGCAAAGAGGAGTGGGACAAAATCCCTCTCGAGATGTGTGCACACCTGGTGGGCAACTACAAGAAACATCTGACCGCCAACAAGGGTTTTATCAAGTACTAAGTCTTGTCTTTGTTTTTCTGGATGTTTTTGTTGCTTACTGTTAGAGTAAATGCTACTTTTCATTTAAATACCTTCACTTATCCAGTATTTACTGCTTTTTTAAAACATTAAAAAAAGTTTTTTTTAAACACACATTTGACCTTTTGCAAAAACACTAACACACAAGTCTGTAAAGGGGAAACATTCATTTCAACATTTCAATTCAACAAATTCAATTGAAATTCCAAAACATCATACCAGATTTTACCTTCCCATTGTCCTTAAATGAAATTTGACCTATTTTAAATTTAATACGGATGTAATGGAACTTGCAGAAATTAACAAAATATTTTTCTAGTTTTATGCTTTGTAAATAGATGAATCAGAAGGACAGGTGTCCCATGGTTGACCAGAGAACAGAAGGGTTCATTTTAAGACTTGAGTGATTAAACTTGTTTAAAAAGTTCCTAAAAATAGCAATGCATTACCAGAAATACAAAATGAATAGCATCTGCATCAAATAAAATGTGATCATGAAAGTTCAAATAAAATCTACCTTTGGTGATCTTATTTGCTGTATTTAAAAACTCAACTTTTATTTATTTTTTTTTAAAATTTTTTAAAAATAAGTCAGGCAAATATCAATTTTGTAACTTTTTTTAATTTCCCAATAAACAAGACTGGAAACATAGACTTTAGAAGAATGTTTTTGGCCTCCTGGTGGTGAAGCGGGGCTTGTGCTGGCGACGCAGGACCCTGTGGGGCAGAGGGAACTTGATCTTGGAATCCTGTTGGATAAAAAAAATAAAAAAGCAAGTTAATTAGCTATTCTATTACTTATTAGAGCTTCTTTTTATTGCTAGCGAGATGTGGCCAGTTCTAAAAGCCGCCAGATTTAAAGACTACACACTAGATCTGGAAGAGGTACCTGGCCAGGTTTTGTTCTTGCAGGTATTAAAGCTGAACTGGCAACAGCACCAGTCCAGTGAGAGACCCGCTATTAACTATACTAAACATGCAATAAAAGCACTAAAACCAGAATCTTAAATCTGAATTATCAGGAGAAAAGTAGAATGCTTACATGGAACTGCTTGATGGCGGCTCTGCGACACTTGTTGGCTGCGATCACCTGCACCTTCATGATCTGAATGGCATGAGCACGAGCACGGTGACGAGCTCCCATATCACGGTCTAAACAATTCAGTAACAAAACATGTATAAGAAAAAAACCATGAGCACAGGTATAAATTTAAATTCTGCTCTTTTGAGCTTGATGTTGAACCTTGAATTCACTTCCATTGGCACATAAAAGCGTATGAAAGGCGACAAGGCCCTGTTTTCTATGCGCACACATAGCAAGAGCATCATACACATACAATGATCTTTGGGTTTGTGTGCAGTGTTTCTTCTGTTTATAACATTTGTCAAGCTTAAAATTTATTTAAGATTTGCAAAACATCTCAGAAATCAGATTAGAACACATTCATCTATTTAATTAACATGCATCAAACAGGCATACCGCTCATAGCATGAACATGTGTGGTTGTTTTTTTGTGAAACATCACAAATACACAAACCAGAGCTTAAAATAAAAGTCAGAAAGATTGTGTTATATTTTAAATTTAAAAAAAGGAATTTAACTGCAGCATTTGCAGCAATCACCACCAAACATGAAACCCTGCAGGAAATGACTTACAGCACTGGGTAACAGCTCCAGAGGTGGTGAGGTCCCTGTACTCGCGGTACATGTTGTGTGTGCCGCTGCGAGAGTCATAGCGCAACCAGATGCCAAAGTTTTTCACCTTCAGGGGAGATTTCTCATGAACCTGTCAAGGTAAGGAAATCAAAATCCTGCGTCAGGAGTAGGCCAAAAAGTATAAAAGCACTTGAAACCTTCCCCCAAACTGCAAGCTGGCACATTGATGAGCAATAAACTCAAAATTAACTCCAATAAACTTGAAACAACATTGTACTAAAGATTTAACCTGATGACTCAACACTGATCTTGGTCTAGTTTTCAATTATTCCTCAATCTCTTTATTTGTTGCTACATATCCATAAACAAAAACATACAGCCCACTTGAAATACATGACAACCATTACGATTTTACACATGCACCTGAGCTGCAGTGAATTGTGATTTTTTATATATATATATATATATATATATATATATATATATATATATATATATATATATATATATATATATAAATAAATAAAATATATAAAATATATTATATATTGGTGTTTATATTTAGTAATTTACAAACCCAGCACATTAGGTTACCAAACAAAAGCAAATTAAGATTTAATCACTCAAAAGTTCTGACAAGTCTGTTTTTGCATTTCACCTCACACAGAATTAAAGTGCCAATGCACGGGTTGTTATTTAAGCTTGGTCTTATATTGTATGAATTAATGAAGCAGCAGGTGATTAAACAAATTGGCTAGTTACTTTTTTGTCCCAGAATCGAGGTCATCTTAATTTTCAAAAAATTTGTGCCTTGTCCAGCTGCTCTGATTAGTTTCCACAACATGAAAGATCACTTTTACTCAATACACAATATAATGTCATGGATTCACTGTGCCTGCTGTGTGATTCCCATTTCAGAGAAAATATATGCTCCTCTTTTAAATAGTAGCAAAATAGGATCACCACCACTTAGGGTTCAAATCGGGATAATTCTTTAACAGCGGTTTCTTTAACATCAATCAAGACAGTGTGCATCCTCACCAGGCCGCAGTACACAATTTCTCCAGAAGCTTTCTTCATCTTCCTCAGCTGGGAGACGAAGTACCAGAAGCGAGACTTGGCCACCACATGGTTCGGGGCAAAGATTCTCATGCGGTACAGAGGAGGAGCGGGGTTCTTGGCCGAGGGCAACAGGCGCCCAACGACCTTGTACTCCCGAAGCTAGAGGAAGAAATGTGTTCAGTTTTAGAATAGGGTTCAGACAACATAAGCATCACTATAATGCCTGGACGATCATGTTCAAAAATTGTTAGAGTGCCACGGCAGGGATCTGCTCAAGTTTTACAGAAGATGAATGTAAGAAGATATCTAAGGAGATAACTGAATGTGGCTCAGAGCAAGTACAAAAATCCTGTCTTGGTAGGTACCGCACCTTTAAGAGAAATTAACTACTCAAACTCCTTCAGGAATATTTCTTATACATAATACCGTAATTATAGGAATATTGTTATATATATATATCCTATAACCTCTCCATCTATATAAAATTTTTATAACATTTAAGTCATAACGTTACAGGTTTAATAGTACACCATACTTTAACTCCATATCATTATGTCCGTAATTCCGTGAAAACATTTCCTTACTTTTGCTAAAACATTATACCTTAAATCATTTTTTACCGTAAATCTTTTCACACTTACACCGTGGAAAGATTAATAAAAACGGGCTCGGAACACCACATGGTTCGCGACACATTGTCGGCCGCCATGTTGTATCCCGAACAGGCCCGCTAAATTAAGTACTTTACAACGCTTTTACTTCTGATACACGGCCAAAAACAAATGTGTGGAAATCTTACAAACAGTTATAATGCATAAATACGAGTCTATCCTGAGCAACGTTCGTTTAAAACTGATAAATTACGTACTGTGCCAGACGCCTTCATGGTGTCTCGCTGACTGCCACTGTGAAAAAGGAAGCAACAGGGCGGAGCGAAGCTACGTCAAGCCTCCGCGCGTCTTCTTCTACTGATGTGCTGCTCAGACCGCCACAAGCGCTACCTAGCGGCTATACAGTATTTGCAAAAATAAGAAAAATGTTCTGTATTCCTGTTTTGATTATATTATCACTATAAGTCTAGCGAGCTACTTTTCGTGTCGTGTTTTTGGAATTTTTAGTCATCACTTTTTTGTGATGACTTGAATAAATAAATTTTTCTAAAAATATTTACTGTTTTTTAACACATGGTACAGTTAATAATACAGCAATTATAATAGAAATTACAGAGCTATACAACACAGTAATTAAGTGGTGGGTAAGAGTGTTGATCCTAGTGAAACCTATAAATAAACCACACAAAAAAACTAAGTACAATGACACTAATGTAAATATTTTTTAAAAAATCAGATTTTATTAATATCAGTTGCAAAAATTAGCCAACCACCTGTCATAACTTCGTATAATATTTTTAGAGCCGAGAATAAACAGCTATGAGCAATAGGACTGGGATTCTATTTAATTATATCATTTTAACCAGTCAATATATTAAGAATTCGTGAGCTTTGTACTCGATAGCAAATGCTTACATATTTAACAATGTGACGGTATCAGTAATTGTTTAAATGTAATGTCTTTTAATAAAAACATTTCTGCATCTCTCTTTCTCTTAATGTCTTTTAATAATAATAAAAAAAATTTAGACTTCAAATCGGAATCGAGAAGTGAGCCGTATAGTAGCTGAGCCGAGATCACGTGACAGTCACGTTGGTCCGTTCAAGATGGCTCCTGTAACAGAAGAACACTTCAGTTCATTACAGCTCTTATTAAAGGTATGGGACATAGAGGATTTTGAATAGATTTAACAATAGAAACAATTAATCGATGTAAACAACATGGGTCTGTAACTATGCTAACTATAATCTCTGTTCTGCTCTCTGCATCTCTCTCATTGTCTGTGTAAAAGCATAAATTTTTACTTATGTATGTTACCCTTAAGATAGAGATCGACTTTACCACTGCTAGCATGAGAAAGAAATCAACACAATATTTGAATGACAATGATGTTGCTTAGGGTAATGTTGGAAAACATCTGGTTAGAAAGTACAGTACAAAGTACCTTGTGTAACTGTTCTGTTTGCAAGTATGTCTGAAATTGTTCTTTAAAATGTTTACATTTCTGGTATTTGGTAGACGCCTTAATTCAGCATTTTTATCTGATTTATACAACTGAACAGTCAGGGAATTGAACCCACAATCTTATGGTTTGCAGTCTAACATCTTAACCACTGCTGTTGTTTACTGACACTGTGATTCTACATTTACTTTTACTACTTTAACTACATTTGTCTAATTAAATGTGTGTATTCTATCCCAACAAATAAAATCATTGTTTTTAAGGCTCCATCCAAAGATGTTGTGCGACAGATCTGCAAGGACAGTTTCTCCTCAAAGGTGTACGATTCCCAGCATCTGGTAGACAGCACTGCTCGCGCTCTGTCTGTGTCCAGTCCCGAGGCCATGCAGGTCTGATTATTTTATTTACTTATTACAGCAATAAACTTTTAATAATCTTTCTCTCTCAGGAAAAAAAAAGATTATTCACCCCAGTCTCTCTTTCGCAGGTGTTGACAGCATTTCACTTGCTTTCGCATCATGTGGTGTTCTACAATTTAACAGCGCCAGAACAAATCCAGTCCCTTTTCCCAGCAACATTCCACTCAAACCTCAAAAATCTTATCACCAAGATCCTCCTGGAACAAAGGTGACTTCTAAGCTGATGTTTAGTCATCAATGTCAGATTCAGCATTTAGTTACACAATATGGCCAAAAGTTTGTGGACACCTTTTTGAACCCAGTGTAGGTACTTTAAAATCTGTGTTATATTGTACTATCTAGAATGTCTTTGTATTTTGTAGTATTCAGTTATTTCTTCACCTTAACTAAGAGACTGTAACACAGTTCCAGCATAACAATGTCCCTGTACACAAAGTCCCTTAGTGGAAAAACTGGAGTGTCCTGTACAGAACCCTGACTCTAAATCAACCTTTGGGATGAACTGGAACACAGAGTGAACCACAGACCTCCTCACCCAACATTAGTGTCTGATCTCATTAATACTATTGTAGCTGAATGATCACTAATCCACACAGTCACACAACACAATCTAGTGGAAATGTGGAGGTTGTTATAGGAATAAGAATGAGACTACATTTGGAATAGAATGTTTAAAAACACACATGTATGGATGTGATGCTAAAGTGTCCCCAATACTTTTGTCCATCCAGTGTAGGATCAAAATTCATTTCAACAAGTGAGTAAGAGGGAGAAATATATATACATGTAAGGATTATTTGTGTAAGTGTGTTTTTAAATTTACTTTTTTTTTCTTTTTTTAGTGGGACTTGGAGGAATAAGGCTTTGTCCAATCAGAGTGAGTATCTTCTAAGCTTTTGTATTGTCTCGTCTGCTTATTTTCTACAGAGTTTACAGTAGGTCATACGGTTATGTGGAACAAATTCTTCCCGGGGATAGGGAGAATATTCAAAAGAAGTGTTTCTTCTTGTTATATCACTTATAGCTGTAAGAAACAGTCATCAACATCTCTCTCTGTGTTTCCCTATGTCTCAATAATGCAGCCAGTCGTTATTTCAAGTGGAAAACCATAAAGTAATTTATCCTAGAAATCTTACCCCTTTTTTTCCTAAATTGTAAATAAATATTGCATAACAAATTAACCATAAAAACATATTACTGTACTTAAGTAGATGTTTCTGGTATCAGTACTTTACTTCACTATTTATTTTTCTGACAACTTTTTACTTTTACTTATTACATTTCTACACAAATAATTGTGCTTAGGTTACTTTAGTTTTAATCTGTTTGGTGGCAGGATTGATACTATTTCTTTTGATTGCGCATCTATTTTTTTTTTTTTGCGCTGCTTTTTCAACCTATCCTTGGCATTTTCCTGGCTATCACACATAGTAAACATAGGCTAGTTTACAAAGCTAACAACAAGGCAAGGCAATTAGGCAACAGGAATGAGACAGAGGGAGTCAGCGAGGTAAACATGACTGAGAGACATTTCTGATCACCCATGGCCTTATATGAGGGAGATGTTCAAAATTGTCTGGCGAATTATCATTACATGTTTTATTGTTATCTCTTTCTTGTCATCAGCCAATCCAATCCTTTCAGTTATAATATTTTTTATGTTTGTCATTAATGTTACATTGAATTCATACTGTTGGGCATTTTGCTATCACATTAACTATAGTGCAGCGCATGTGTTTGCTAATGTTACTTAGTTACTTAGTGAACATTAGTTAACTTACTAACTAAACCTATTTGTCAGGTTAGCCAGCTTTCATTTCAACTAAAAATAAGTTCACCAGAAGATTATGATCGGCATCACTTTTGGGTGCATAATACGGAACTATAACGCAATTTCTGTACTTGATTTACTTTTAACTTTTAACTAAGTACATGTCAGATACCAAACTTCTTTTAAGTGTAGACAGTACTTCAACTTTTACAGGGGTCATTTTAAATATGAGTATAGTTACTTCTACTTGAGTAAAGAATGTATGTACTTTTGCCATGTCTGCATTAGAGGACAATGTAGCACCCTTTACTCAACACCTTGGCTACGAGACGTTACTAGAGAAATCAATCAAGCTTAAAAAATACTAAACTAAAAATCATGTTACAGACAGAACTTCTTTTATTGTTCGAGCTGCACAATCAGACTAATCGGGCTGGAATAATTTGACCGCGCTGTAGCACCTTGTATCTTGGTCATTGATCATGTGTTTGTGTCGCAGTCTCTTTGCCACGGCTTGCAGATTTGGAATGGAGGGTGGACATGAAGTTGGCGTCTGACTCTGTGAGTCGTATGGCTGTGCCTACTTGTATGCTGAACATGAAGGTATGGTGGACTAAAATCCTTTAGTGATGGCTCTAAATCACATTACTAAGCACTGAGATCTGTTTTCGTGTACAGATCCAAGACGAAGGCAACATAAGTGGCGGCGGCGGCAGTACAAACGAGTCTTCAGTCACTGTGGAACTAAGCAAAGAAACACTGGAGACCATGCTAGACGGCCTGGGACGGATCCGAGACCAGCTTTCTGCCGTCGCTGGAAAATAGGACCACTGATCAGTGACAGTCTAGCTCAAACTTTTAAAGGACTAAAAAAATTCGGGTCTTAATTGCACAAGCTATTTGCTCGAGTCTTTCTCTAACAGTCAGCATTTGAACCGGTTTAAATGCATTATCTTCTCATAAATTTGTAACTGTTGCACTTTTTATTTTTTTGATAACGATGCAAAAAAAAAAACCTGCCTGTAAGTCAAAAATATTAATTCAGTTTTAAATTATTGGCACCCTCAAACTTTTTTCAAAAGCTTTCTCTAAAAACTGCAGCTATTTCTTTTTTCTATCAACATTTTCATTAAAGTTGGTAATAATTCTGGAGCTGACTGGTGAAAATAAATATAAAATTGTTTTTTGGAAGAAACTGATTTATTTCTAACTTTTTCCGGAACTTGATAGGTGGATATATATCATAATAAAAAATCAATATCAACTCCATGCTTATTTTTGTTACCACAAAGCTGGGCAACTCCTCACAACAGAGAACTGTAGGGTCATTGAGACAGACTTACACATGTGATCTATATGTTGATTAATCTAAAACCAATACCTAGACACTGTCATTCAACGTTAAATGTGCTGCTGTATTGATTTGCTGAACTCTCTCTTGAGTTAGGAAGGCGGTCCTGAGGTGTTTCAGACATGGAATTCCGAGTTGAGTTTTCATCGGATGCAACATTGTTACTGCGAAAAAATATTTAAAGGAGGAAATTGGAATCCTTCAAAACCATACCAGCACCCACTCACCATAAAGCTCTTATCACACCTCTCAGTGCAGCGGCACATTAGATCAATTCCATTTTCATTTACAGCTGAAAATGTTCATAGCCAGGTGATTGTAACGAGCCAGTAATTCTTACAACTAATAGCTGAGAAATTAATAAATACCTTCGTTTTTTAGATGCAATGCACTGCATGCTGGAGGTTCTCCAACTACGCTAAAAATGCTTTTAATAATAAATATATTTAAGTCTTTCTTTAAAACTCTGTGTTTTTAGGTGTTTATTTTTCTTGATATATAAAGGAGGGTTTATTATTAACTTAAACACACCAATCCTTTTTTCTTTATTGCCAGAAAGGGAATTATACTTTATCACACTTTATTTATGTTATTGAGCAGTAAAGTTTTATACAGATTTATTTTATACACAATGCATTTACTGACATTGATTAAAAAACATACAGCATGAGTAAAATTGTACTCAAATAAATTTATAAAGGTCATAATATGTGATTATTTGATTTAGTTTGAATTAAAACATCCAATAAAGAAGTAACACTGTATAAAAATAGTTTTTAAAAAGTTTTTAAACTTGGTCATCTTTGGGGATTGTGATGGCTCACGGTCAAGGTGTTGGACTACCAACCCAAAGACTGTGGGTTCGATTCCCAGCTCCGCCGGGCCCCCGAGCAAGGCCCCCAACGCCCAGCTGCATAAATGCCAAATGCTGTAAATGTAATGTTAATCTTTAACTGTTTACTGTACTGTTGGACAAAAGGATCTAATCCAACACAGCAATGGGCTTAATTTTAAAATAAAAAAAAATTTGAAAAACTGATTTAACAAAAAGACATCGCACTAGGGAATAAAATACCTTCAGGAAGTAAACTAATATTTGATATTTGAAATATTTAATATTTGTGTAGGTAATTTGTAATATCACAATACACATTCAGTTAAAGCCCTCTTTCATTCATTCATGTTGAACATACTGATCTCACGGCTCTCTGCTTTTATGCAATGATGGGCAGTGTATATACAGAATTCTCAAAACAAACATGCTGACCACGTACAGCCGAGGTCACCTGACTCTGTCCTGGAGAGTTGAGCTACCACTTCCCTTAATACACCTGCATATAAATTTCATTTATACCTAGCAAGACCAGTTCAGGTGTGTTTGATATGGGTTGGAGTTTGGTGCCCGCTGGTGTACAGGAATGAGTACAGAACACCACAGTCTGAAGCTTCAGTGGGGGCAGACGTATCCAAACCAATGCTTGGTTCTAGTCCAGTCTATGCTCTTAGCCGTGTACGGTACAGTATGTTTCAACTATTCACATCTGCAGTATCAGTGCTGAGGGTATGCAGCCGTTTGGAGAGTTTTAACTGGGACCCTGGACATTACCTGTGCTGGGTTGTACCACTGTAATCCCGTCCATGTCAATCTGCACTGAATGCACACTGAAGTCACAGAGACCCTGAAAAAAAAAAATAACCTTGATATCAAACAGATTTTTTAGAAGCTTATTTACAATTTCATTTTACTAATCTGATCAAAAGGTAAAAATATTTTTTGGTCTGATTTGTGTATCTTCTGTCTCAATTTATCTTCTCTCTTAACCTTATCTTTTTCTCAAAGCCCAACCCTATGTCTTTCCCTACCTCTCTCAAAAAATGTCAGAATTTGTACTTAACTTCTTACTCACTTTCTTCTGTCTTCTCTGTTTTGTGATTTCTGTCTCTTTCTCTTCTACAAACTCTTACACCATCATCTTCTTCCCTCTCTCTATCCCCAGTTGTCTATAATTCGCTCGCTCTCCTTCACACACCTGTGTTCTCTTGAGGATTTTCCGTACATTCGCCTCCTGCTGTGGGTCCCGTGTGAGTACAAACAGAAAGCCACCGCCTCCTGCCCCTGCCAAGCTTTGACCTAAGGCTAACGGTTGAAGGGCATCCATCATGATTCTCACAGCAGCTGGTTCACATCCAGGAGCCATCGCTTTTTTCTGCTGCCAGTAGCGGTTAATGCAGTCCCCTAGTTTGCTAAGAGATCCTGAGGAAAAAAGCCTGTATGAAGAGACATCAGAGAGACTTGTGGTGCACACTCATCACCCTCACTTACCGTCTGTGCAGGCACGTGCACACTCTTCAGCATTGCTCACCAGCTGCTCTGCGTTCTGCACGATCAATGGCAGACGACTGTACCAATTCCGCACCACATCCTATATACAGATTCCAAATAACAAATCAGGCATTAAACACACACACACACACACACAGTTCTATAATGGAGACTTGTAATACAGTATATATACATAAAGCAATACAATAATACATGATACACACACACAATCAAGGAGTAACACAATAATACATAATGCACAGAGAAAATAAATACACACAGACATTCAATTCTATATTGGTATAATAAAGTAACACATGATACAGTATTACTGGGAGTATTACAGAAACACACACAAATATAGGGGCAATACAACACACACTGGAAGTGTATTTTATTCAGACCTGTAGCAGATTGCGTGCCAGTCGCGTCTTGCCTGTATAGATCAGCAAAATGCGCTGTTGCAGTGCAGTGAGGAAGTCTGGAGGAATCACAAGTTTCTCTACTTCCACTTTGAGGGGTAAGGTGGGACGGGACCGGGCCACCTTCAAACCGCCTACCAGTCCTCCCACCTGGTCCTGCCAGCCTCCACCTACAAAACACTTCTTAGTTATTTTTAGTAAGATGGCAGAGGCAGTGTAATGCTCTGATCAAAGTTGTGCTAAAAAAACTTTCGGTTTTAGGTGATTCAAGTTCAGAAGATGATTTGAAGGAATACAAGTACTCTTGTTAAAGCGCTAATATTTACTAAATTACTGTGATCTGAAGTGTAACATGCACAGTGAATACAAATACAAGACACAATAGATACAACTACATCTTCACAACTACCAGCCCATGGTAGGTAGAGAGGACTATAAGATATGGGCTGATTTCTGAATGCAACCATGTCATAGTAAAACAGCTGATCCCACTGACCTGTAGTGAGAATCTGCTCTAGGTGTAGTACAGCGTGGATAAGAGAACTGGTGTCATGGATCCGTCCAGTGCATCTGTACACAGCTGCCAGAAGAGCACCTGCCAGAATACTGCTTGTACCTGCGCAACATACAATGTAAGTGTCAAGGCAGCAACATGCATAAAGCAAATTCAGAGCCCAATCATAGATCTGAATTAAACAGCCCTCAGGATCAGACTGCTGTTAAACCTGAATATAAGCCGGTGATCAGGTCCAGGTTTTTTTTCTATGATGTGTAGCTTTAACTCCCTGTTAAAATAGTACTACTAATAATAATTATACATGCTTGTTTCTAGCTAAGACTAGGTTAATCATACACACTCAGTCACTTAGTACTTGGTTAAACATTTCAGTTTGTATACTTCGGTTTCATGTCTGTTACTTTTTAGGTTAATTATTGTTTTGTGCTTTATGCTTTTTCTACATTCTTTCTTGTTGATACTTGTTCTCTCTTTTTTCTGCTTCACTGTTTCTCTCTATCTGCATTATCAATAAATATATATTTTTAAATATTTACTAAACTATAATTTTTATACCCCTAATAAACAAATCCTTAGCTCCATTTCCCGAAGTAATTTCACTTGTAAATGCTTGGTCATTAAATATTCTGTATTTAAATACTATCTAAAAAAATTTATAAGCATCAAAAAAAGCAAAATATTGTATTCATTTTGATAGGTGATGACATGCACACATGCCCTGTTTCAACTCACCAAGTCCTGAGCCATGAGGCATCTGTGACCAGCTGTGCAGCTCCAGACCTCCTCCCCAGCGCTGCAGCAGCTGCTGCTCCAAAGACAGAGAAGACGTCAAACACACTATATCGCTGCACAAACACACTGCCTTTAACAGGGCACCTGCAACACACACATAGCCTTTATGATGCAGTTGAATTTTAGCGCTTTATTCATCATTTTAAACTAACGAAACACAAGTATTCTTGATCAAGTTGTCAATCCTCACCGGGCGCATGAGGCTGGCAGTGGTCTTTCAGGTGAGTAAGGTCATTACACACTGTCTGTGTAGTCATACTGCAGTCTGAAGGGCCGCTGAGGCTAACCAATACCAGCTGGGGCTGTGGAATGCGGCGCACTCGGGCTCCTATTGGCCGTTTCCCATCCACTTTTACAGACACATTCACCACCACACCTCCGTGCTCAAATGCAATCGGGGGAGTATCACTCCAACCACCTGTTCCAGGTCGGTGTAAGATAATAAAAATAATACAAAGCAGGTTAGCAATAAAGTAATGGAACCGTATACGATAAAATATCATATGACCTAAATCATGTGTTTTACATGCTTTAACTCACCCGAAAGATCCAGCCTGGCTGGACACTTCACTTCCTGCCACTCACCCATTGGTGGCATTTTGCCTTGACCAATGAGCACAAACTGGCGTGCGGACATCACTGCTTTTCTGAGAAGGATTTGTCCTGCACCTTCATAGTGTCTGGCAGCTCGTACCAGCAGGTCTGGTCTATAGGTCATAATAATGTACACCATTAACTTAAATCCCTATCAACAATTACCTGTTCATATTTTGCAGTCTAATCTTTCACCTGCTGAGCCAGCGAGCTCTCTGATTGGCCAATTCCTGGACACCGGCCTCCAGCTTGCCCTGCTCCAGCAGCTTGAAAGCAGAGGCCCAGGCTGGATTGGCAGCAGGGCCACTTCTTAAACCCCCTTTTCCCTCCCCGGCCATGCAGCCCAAAACATCCGCTATGCATGCCAACGTACGTGCAGCTACACCAAGATCAGCAAGACTTCCTGAAGCCACTAAACCAACAGATTAAAATAGACAAATTAATAGAAAGAAAGAAATAGTAGGAATGAGAGATATGTTTAATTTATATGACAACACGGTACAAGGCAATTTAAGGATTTGTGTTCGTTTTTGTGTTGCGCATGAACCCCCTGTGGCATTTTATTTGATATATTAGAATTGGAAATGTATATGCATTTGGTGTATATTTTTGTTTTGTATGAGCTTAATTATACTTCCTTTTAGAAGGTTAATGTTTTAACATTACTAATACGGTTCATTAGACTGGAGCTAAAGAGCTTAAATACAAAAAAATAATTCATTATGCAATCACATACATGCACAAACACGCCCGAAAAATGAACTTTATTATAAAGGCTGCATTTTTGTTGTAATATTATTTGGATGTGTACCAATGCAGCAAGTAGCGTAATTAGAGACAAACACTGACACACACCCATCCATTCATGGTGTATACCCGCTTATTATATCAGAGTCACTGGGATGATACTCCTATGGGCAATTAAGTATCACCAATTAACCAAACATACATGTTTTTGGACAATGGAAAGAAACCATGTTAAACCCATGCAAGCAGGAGAGAACACGCAAACTCCACATAGAAAGGCCACTGCCAGGGATACATTTACATTTAAAGCATTTGGCAGACGCCCTTATCCAGAGCGACTTACGATATTCCTTGTTATACAACTGAGGGTTAAGGGCCTTGCTCAGGGGCACAGCAGTGGTGGCTTGGTGGGGCTGGGAATCGAACCCGGGTCCTCAAGTTGGTAGTCCAGCACCTTAACCACTATGCTACCACTTCCAGGGATACAAACCTAAGAGCTTCTTACTGTGTGGCAACAGTGCTAACTACTAAGTCAACATGCATCCCCACACTCACAAATAAAGACAAATATATTACAGATCTTGTAAGCGCTGTCTATCATTATTATAGACAAGTGAACTCACAAAGAATATGCCAGTCTGTGGTCTCCTTCAAGCTGATCAGCTGTCCTATGACCTACTGTATGTGTAGTCAGTGTTAATTTTTGTGTAATCAATTTTTAGTTTATGTTACTTATTAAGAATTAAAATCAGACTGGTGATCTTTTTCTCACCAGAGTCGAGTGTGTTCAGTAGTTCTGCGTGTTTGCCTCCAACCACTGCTGCTCTCATACAGGGCAGAAGGTTGTGGGCTGAATGGCTATTCAGTGTGTCCGCCGCTCTTTTCCGCCCTGCGTTATACAGCAGCTCCTCTCTCCACTGCAGTTCCTGCTGCTGGTCAGTGAGAGACAGCACCTCCTTAAGAGAGAGTCTCCAGGCAGATCTCCAGCTCTCTATATTCCCAGAATCTCCCAGCAGAAAGCGCACACCATCCAAGCCTGCCATGCCTCCTTTCGGCATAAATGCCAAAAACAAGCGAGCGTTCAGCAGAGTCTGACATTCCTCACTTTCTGCACCCCATAGATCCTTTTTCCTGAGGCCAAAACATAGACTTATATATTTTAGGTGCAATTTTTTGAAATCTTGTTATGGACTCTCAGAGCTGTTTTTTTTTGTAACTCACTGTATTCCAGTGCTGCTAAAAAAGTGACTCCATGTTTCATTAAGGAATGAAGCAGCGATGTCATCACTCTGGGCCTGTACAAAAAGAATAGAATTATCTTAGTAGGGCAGACCTTCCATTAATTTACTAAATTACTGGCTGGTGCTGTGGTATACTGTCTTAAGGCACTAAGACCCGCATGCACGGTTGCCCCCTCTCTCTCATCTTTCTTTCCACCTATCAAAAAAAGCAAAAATGCCCCAAAACTTAAAAAAACTCACTGATATTATCCAAGAGCATGTAAAGCAACCAATCACAGTTTGATTTGTTCAGCGCTATGGTAAATATGTAAAAATGTAAAATGATGTTCCGAGTGTGCAACAACTGATCATACATTTTAAAAAGGTTATGAAAATTTTTAAGTTTTTATTGCTAACTTTACATAATTCGAAAAATCCAGTGTTAAGTTGATTCTTGAGTGCTTCAGTTTTTAGTCATTCAGTCAGACCCGTAAAAAACGTTTCTAAATGTGTGTGTTATACACCAGATGTTTAGCTAATGTTTGATGAGTGTAATGTCTGAGGCTGAAACTAAGAATAGTGAAACTGTTCTTAAAACATGCATATAGATGCATATAGTGAATTTTCAAGGGGAGGTGATAACAGAAAAAAAGGTTTGACTAAAATCCAAATAGTTTACCTGTTACCCGTTACCTGCACAATACATCGTTTTTGCTTCAGCATCATTGCAGCATGTATAATGTCATGTTGGGATTATAGTTGACTGCACCACAGTTCAGAACACACATGATTTGTGGATTCATAGCATTTTAATTAAAGTTTATTGTGAAAGTTTAGCATTTGCACATTATTATTATATTTACTGTGTATTTACTGTTACTGTGTAAACATTTCAAGCAATTTTAAAACATTCAGGAACAAGAAACAATCAATTTGTAGGGTCAACAGAGATTAACTGTACCTAATTTATACAGTGACGACTATGCAGTGTAATTTTACCTTTGATTATACAATACAGTACAGTATCTTAATCTCCAGAAAAACATAAAACACTGTTTATTTCTTTTAAATCTTTGTTATTTTGTATTTATCTCTGCTTATAATTTCTGTATTATATTTTAAACAGATGCACCCCCAACAAAAGTGCCCCAATCATTCTAAAATAATGAATACTTTACAAAAGGTATTCAAGTAACCTGGTGAAATATTTTCATACTGCGATAAAAATCACAGAAAAACTAAATATCACAATGTCAGTTTTTCCCAATATTGTGCAGCTGTACTACAAAGAGAGCTTCAGTACTACATAGAAATATACTTACCTCTAAATTGTCATATGCTCCAAAAACTGTAAACACAACCAACTTTAGCTGCCCCACATTCACCCTGTGCCCCTGTAGAATGATGTCACTGCTCAGAGGCAGGTGGTGAAGTTGCTCTGATATGGTCTGATCCAGACCAGAAAGAAGGCACCCAGAATTTACTTGAATTGGGCCCTGAAAGATAAAGACATCAATACCGTAAACGGCTGCTAGTACAGTCAACATAAACAGAATAACTGATTTAAACTACAGTTTTCTTAACACTCACTGATGTTCAAGTTTGAAACAATACCAAAATTTAGGCAAACATTTTAAAGCAAATTATGTGCAAAACTGAGCTCAGATACAGAAAGTGCAGCCTAGTTGATATTAGACCCTTTATGCTCTCCAGTATTCAGTATTTACAATTTTCAATATAATGCCAGGTACTTGCACACATAGACATCAAAAGGGGTCTTGACCTACTCTATTTCTTCCTCAAGGAAAAGTGCCCAATTTGTTTCGATGTTTTTCAAATAAATATATGTATATATGAGTAAAATTGGAAATTCAGAGTTGAGTTAAATTTGTTTTGCTTAGAAAAAAATATATATAAGAAAGTGCCCAGTTTTAATCTGGAAGCTAGTAAATGGTAGATTTAAGCCCTCCTGACCTGAAGGCAGCAATGCTGCACAACAGCCCCACCTGCAACATTAACATCTTCCTCCAGGACACTGTTAATTATCCTACTGTCCTTACTCACACACTGCAACTTCTGCAGACAGAAGAAATATCCAAATGTAACATAAAATTTAAACATACATTCAGTAGCATAAAATGTAAACAAAAGCTAAAGCTTCAACATGGAGGTACAGCTAACTGTTTACCTGTACATAAGAAAGAATCTGTGTCTCTGATCCTGTCTCAGTTAGACGCTTGATATGTTCCTTTCCAGACATCGTCAGGTAATCGTAGTGTCCATCTGAAGCGTGTACTGCAAATAACGTGGAAATGTATTTATTAAAAGAAAATGACAAAAAGAGAAAGAAAAAAAGTTGGAGATTTAAGTACCCAGAAATAAGGGAACGCCTCTTAAAGTCCTCCATAGCACATATCGTGCGCTCTTCACTACCTCCCCCTGTGGACCCGTAGGTGAACTGCAACCTGCTCTCACTCCATTTACGAACTCAGCTTCGGTCAGATCTGAGCAAAGGCACATCAGGATATCCAGAAAGAGAGAGAGCTAGAGGAATAGAGGGAATAAAATGAAAATGTGATGCAAGAAAAAAAAGGGGAAACTTTTATTAGTGTACAAAAAAGTTAAAATGTGTCTATATTATTCATCTTCATTGGTAACATTTGTAAAAAAAAAAAATATATGTGATAGAAACCTAGTGAAAGTTTGGCTGGTTTTTGTCAGAGCTGTGTACAAGCTGCAAGCTAACACTTGCATTTGAGGAAGAATTGCAATGTATGGTATTTTCTTCTGTATCGCAATTACTTGGATTTGTGTACCTGTATGTGTCATGTTTCTGCATAGATGTTATATCATTGTACTGCACCTCTGTAGTTAATGGCAGAGAAGATTAATGCTTAACAAGGTTTTTACACAAAAAAATACTCCAAGTTGACTGAAAAATTGTTTTTTCACTTGTTCTGCCAAGATGCAGACCTTCTTTTGGACAGGATGCACATACATTTTAAGCAGATATTATTGTAACTGTGTTAGTTTAATTTTGTCTGTTTTAGTAAATTTAATAGTTTATTAAATTAAAAGCTGTTATGTTAGCCAAGTTATCGCCTTTTGCGACGGTTTAAATCATGCATTAAAATACCCTCTTTGGCAAAAAAAAAATGATCACAGTGCCCTGCATTAACGAACACTTAAAAGTTCTTGATATAACTTCTGGGCATGTGAAAAGACATATATTTAGGTTTTTTTATAACATGTTATGTTGTACATTTAAATAACAGAACAATAAATCATCTCAGTACACCCTGGTGTGTATACCTGTAAAGGTAGAGCTCCTGAGTCCAGGCCCAGGTAAGTGCAGCCATTCAGCGGTGGAGTCACATGAGTCTGTAAAAGTCTCTCCGACACAGAGCTGGAAAAATACACAGGTCCTGACACCTGCAACCCAAACACCCAGTTATAGAAAAACACATTGACATCATACAACATGCTGCTTGAATACTAATCTAGTAGTGTGAGGACAAGAAAGAGGTTTATCAGTGATATTTGTATGTGTGTACCAGAGGAACTTTTCCATCGGACAGTAAAGCAGAAGAAACCTTTTCTTCGGAACCCTGATAGATAATATTACGCACTCCTCCCTGTAGAGACAGAGTTGTTAAATTTGATGTCCCACCTGAGAATTGTAATGACAAGAGATTAATAATTAAGAAAATGAAAACTAAGGAAATAAATACATTTTTAACATATTTGAGTTTTTTTGGGTAGGTAGTGGGTTAGCGCGTCAGCACCAACAGAGCTGATGTGCTTGGGGTTTTCCTCTCAAGGCTTTTCCGGGTCCATCCAGCCCCCCCCTTTCTCCCCCCCTTTTCCACTGAATAAAGGTTATAACAGCTTTTAAAAAACTTTTTTTTTTTTTAAACAACATATTTTATTTTCAGTTTCTATATTCTGTATATTTCCATTCATTTTTTTTGTAGGCATTAAATGAAACATGTTTCTAAGTAAACATATTGCTATACATAGCATAGCGAGATAGGCTGGACAAAAGGGTGTCTGACTGATAATGAAATGCTACCAAAGTGTAACTAAAGATTGTTCATTTGAGAAAGTGGGGCAAACAAACAAGTTTATTTTGTGAATTTAACATCATTCCGAAAATTTATCATTTAGCTGATCCTCATTAATGCTCATTATCACAGTTGTAATCATGACAACTTCTTTCTTTTTTGGGGAAAGTAAAGCATCACAACAGCTTTGTTTACAGATAAGCACATACATATCTTGGAAATCTGAAAAAATCCAACTAATCAGATGATGACTTGGAATCGTTTCCAAATTTCTGTGCCATATGCTGCAGACGTTTATCCAAAGGTTTGTTGGGTTAAGGTTGGAGGCTGAGACTACCTAACATCAAGCAAAATCTATCAAGGCATAATAAGATTTTAATTTATTTGTATGTCTATTCAATGTATCACATGTAAACACCCTAAAATGATGATTAACCTTCTATACTACAGACTGTACTACATAGTCGTTGTTTTCTTTTTTACCCAGGACCCACCTGTGTGTCTGTGAGATAAACTCCATGGTTCACAGCAAAAGACATGTCACCAGGTAAGGACACCGCCCGGACACCAGTGAAGTCCTCCCA
Source organism: Bagarius yarrelli (assembly GCA_005784505.1). NCBI lineage: Eukaryota > Metazoa > Chordata > Actinopteri > Siluriformes > Sisoridae > Bagarius > Bagarius yarrelli. Next base: position 14,078,058 of record VCAZ01000001.1, on the reverse strand, counting down.
CTGCATTTCTGCAGAAAAAGATACATTTGGTACCTTTAAACAATACACATTAGATTTTTTAATACACCAATCATCTCATAAAATCAAAACCACTAACAGGTGAAGTGAATAACGATTATTTCTTCACTTTGGCACCCCTTACAAATTGGAATAAAAGGGACTGAACTGATACAACTCTGTAATACAACAATCTGGTGTAATCACACCCAATCTGGTGTAATCACACCCAGTCTTGTGTAAAACTGTTACATTTTTTAGCCCATTCTAATGTAATCCAAACTAGTCTAAAGTAATTTTACCTGGCATTGTGGAGATGCTCAAGATCATGTCTGTACTACACACCCAAACCCCTGGTGGAGAGCCAGCACACACCTAAAACACATCATATCAGTATTTTGTATCCACAATTGAAAGTGTAAGATGATAATGGTAAAATAATTAAATAGAGGAAGGTGTACAAGACAGTGGTAAGATGTATAGTTTAGAGACAGTGGCACTGAGGAAGAAACAGGTGGCAGAGCTGGAAGTAGCAGAACTAAAGATGTTGAGGGATGTTGAGGTTTGTTTTCTTTGGGAGTAAAAAGGTTGGACAATATTAAAAACAAGTTTATTAGGGGGACAGCACATGTTAGATGTTTTTGGGAGAAAGTCAAGGAAGCCAGATTACGGTGGTTTGAACGTGTACAAAGGAGGGATAGTGAATATATTGGTAGAAGGATGTTAGAAATGAAGCTACCAGGCAGATGCCAAAGAGAAAGACTAAAGAGGAGGTATTTGAATGCAATAAACAAGAATATGAAGTTAGTGGGTGTGAGTGAAGAGGATGCAGAGAATAGGGTTAGGTGGAGACAGATGATTCGCTATGGCGACCCCTAAAAGGGAACAGCTGAAGGTAAAGTAAATTAGATTTCCACTGCTATTCATTTAGCTCTCATCCATCTGGACAATAACAATGTATTTGGACGTTTTTTTATTGATTTCAGCTTTGCTTTTAGTACAGTCATCTGGTATCTGCACATCCATATGCAGTTGGATAATAGACTTTCTGACAAATAGACCTCAGTCTGTAGGGTTGGGTAATCACACATCCTCAACCCTCATACTGAACACCGCTCCACTGAGCCCACTGCTCCACTCCCTGTTCACCCATGACTGTGTTCTGCAGCATAACACCACCATTTTTTATCAAGTATGCAGATGATACCACAGTTATTGGTTGAATAAGAAACAACAATAAATCTGCCTTCAGAGAGGAGATCCAAAGCCTATTAACATGGTGTACCAGGAACAACCTCATCCTTAAATGCCACAAAGACCAAAGAGCTTGTCTCTTATTTAAATTCCAGGGTGTCCAATATCTCTGAGGATCTGTCTTGGCATCTGAACACCTTGACTCTGGTTAGGAAGGCGTAAAAGCGAACTCAATTCCTGAGAAGACTAAAAAAAGCTTATATATCCTCTAAAATCCTGACCAAATTCTACAACTGCATTATGAAGAGCATACTAAGAAGCTCCATTACAGTGTGTTATAACGGCTTCACATTGTGTGTAAAGAAATCACTGGAAAGGTTTGTGAAACAATAGACATCATATCTGAAAAGCTTTACAGAGAAAAATAATTAAAAGTAAAAATGACAAATGTAAAAAAATTATGTTCATATTAATCCCAAATGAGAAGTGTGATGTTTAAAGGTTATCATAAAAATTATTGACTCACCTTAGTTGAAAGGCAGTTTAGTAAGAGATCTAGGCAGCAAACTGGTCCCTCTACACTTTGTTCAGTTGCAGTAACAGGCATCCAACAGAAAGCCCTACTGCAGCCATCCCAGGGAAAATCTCTGCCCTGCCACACATGCCAGGGAGACGGGTGGTGATAATCAGTAAATTGTTTCAGCAATTATGATGCTCTATTAATACTGTGTGGTAGTAGTTTTTATCTCCTTATTCATGGCAGATAGACTATGTATATATTTTAAATTTATAGTTTAAACTTTTGATACAAGATAACTCTCAGTATTTTTGATAATGGTTCTGCAATTTATAAACACACACTTTGTGCCCACAATGTATTACACTTAACTACAAAGCATGCTCTTTCTGGCTGGCCTTTTCTTTCAAACCAGTCCACTTTTACAATCACCATTTTCTGGTCCTCTTAAATTCAGTAAAGAGACTTGATATAGAGGGATTTTGAGTACTGTGAAAAACTGTATATGTAACTAATAAGATAAAATTTGATCAATTTTGTCAAATTATAAATAATTTATTACATTCTGACATTCTAGGAAATGTACATCTTAATGGACAACTTTAATCTTAACAAGAATAAGAAAAAAAACAATGCCCTGATTTCTGGATGGGACTCAAGTTCCTCAGAGGTCAGCACACACACATTATTCATTTACATAGGCCAGCTAATATACCTAACCAAATTTTACAGGAGACAAGGTTATACGACAAATGTAACTTTATGGATATACATAGAGTTTCCTGTTCTCACCGTGTGCAAAATGAGAATATGTGCATTATACAAAACGTCTGCGGTCACCACCTGAAGACAGTAAAACAGTCACAAACACATAATTAGAATCAATGTATTTTCTATATTGTATATTTTTACATGCATCAAAGAAATGTTCTTTGTATTTGGTCAAATTATTATCCATTTAACACAGACATGTAATAATATATTTATAGTCTAACACCGGCAGCCCGCTTGTGATCATACATTTAGGTGAAGCAGGACAACATTGGTAATGACATAGCTTTAGTATGGCAAGTAAACAGGGCCATCACAGTTGACTTATCCTATAACCCGAAGGCAGTTTAGACAGGTTAGGAACATACGGTTATGTCAAGCAGCACGATTTGAGCTGTTTAAGAGGTATCTTTAAGCTTCACCATTATTTTAGCAGACACCTAGATACATCTTAAATAAACATATCTTAGACGCCTATCGCGAGACTCGCAATCTCATTATATGTAACATGAAGGTAAACAATTACTAGAACTGCATTTTCATGATTAACATTTAGTATTAGAGAAACGCCATCAAGATCGTAAAGGTACATTTCTGCAATCAAAAATAAACTTCAGGGAGAATAAGTGTAAGGTCAGTTGCTCTTGAAAGTAAATTTTTTACAAAGTAAACCTAACAAAGTAAATATAACGCCTTGCTACCCTCCTTTGCATAGGAAATTTGTGAAACAACGCCACAAATTTGTAAGATGTAAGATTTATGCATTTCTGATTATGGACATTATCCACACTGTGATTCCCTTTCCGGGTTTTCTTTTTCAATGTTTCTGTAAATCATAAACACAAAGTCTGCTCTAACATTTTAGAAGATTTTATTTAAAAATTATAATTTAATAAAAAAACAATTATTTTTAAATAAATCAAAGTAACTCCGTCTGGCAACCTATTTATTAACAGACATTAACAGTAGTCTAAGGTGCAAAAAACATGAAAAACTCAATACAATATTTGATTTATATCTGTCGCAACGGATCTCTGGCCAGTTCAAACAGGTAATTCATATTAAACCATTAGCAATAGAGGTAGCAGTAGTGTAAAAATATGGCTCAAGGGTTTACTTCCTGCTTAATATTTCACTGGGTTTAACACCAACTTCTCACTAACACACACCAGTACAACCAATTTTACCTGCCAGCGTGTCAAAACATTTACATTTAAAGCATTTGGCAGTTGCCCTTATTCAGAGCGACTCACTTTTATCTCTTTTATACAACAGAGCAAATGGGGGTTAAGGGCCTTGCTCAGGGGCCCAGCAGTTGTGGCTTAGTGGTACAGGGAATCCAACCCTGGTCTTCCAGGTATTGGGCCAACACCTTAACCACTGAGCCACCACTTTCAAAACAGACAGTCGACTACATTCACACATACAGCAATATTTTGTGTTCAGTCTCTGTATTACGAATTCGGAAAGAGGGGTTGCCTAGTACTGCTTGCCATAGTGAAAACCTTTACATGTGGGTGGAGCAACTGGCAACTAATTAATTGGCAACTGCATTAATGTATTTTACAGCTAAAATGTTTATAGACATTAGGAGTGTGTATGTGCTCCATATCATACAAGACAATGATTTGTAATCTTTTCAACGTCTTCACACGTATTGTCGGTCGTAGCACCTAACAGCTAGTACTTAAAGCTCACTATTGCTCATGTCACCAGTCTCTGGTCACTTTGACACACAGAGTTGCTGTATGTGTGAACATAGCATACAACTACACATTAACAACACTCAAAGTAGTTCTTTGGAGGCTTATACAATCCAACTGTTGTTGTCCAACTGTTGTCACTTACCGTATATCCAGCTCTGGCGCTGAGGTGTTCCGCAGCCACCAGCAGCGCATTGAGAGTCGCTCCTCCACTGCCAACATGTTCCTGAGGGTCAGGGACAGTAAGCAGCAGTGTTTCAGGAGGTAGAACCCCTTGCTGCTTCCTTTTCTCCAATTCTAAAACAAGAAACACCTCTCTCCTTGAGCTAATTACTTTTACAGTTGGAATAATATTACAATAGTGTCTTACACTGATACATTGTGAAAAGGTGCCCTTTAAAAGTATTAAGAGGTTCTATATTAGAGGTTCTAATTCTAATTTTTTGGGGGACACCAGACAATCACACCTATATAAGAAATTCTTATTTTCTGTTTACTTGAACTAAAATACTCAAATACTATTCCAGCATGACTATGTGCACAAAGTCTTTGAGCTGAGCTGTCACAACTATATGTCTTTCAAACATCTTTTTCCAGATGTAGACTGGAATAATCTCCACTTTCCTGGAAAGACTTTCCACTAGATTGTGTTTGTGTTCATTCAGCTACAATAGCATTAATGAGATCAGACATTAATGTTGGCTGAGGAGGTCTGGGGTTCAGTCGGTGTTCCAGTACTACATCCCAAAGATGTTCAGTGGGGTTGAGTCAGGTTCTGTACAGGACATGTAATGATATGATGATGTAATGATACAACATATAGAAATTCTAGACAACTGTGTGCTTCAGACTTTATGGCAGCAGATTTACAGGTAAATGTGTAAGTTATCTCATCAGCCACAAATGCTGTGTCAGCACAGTGTAGTTAATGTTTATATCAAACATTAGTAAAAAGGCAGAAATGTGATCTCTGTGACTTTTACCTGGGCATAAGTGTCATTACCTGTTTAGTCGATTTGACTGTCAGAAATCTCCTGGGATTCTCACACACAACAGTACACAGAATAGTGCGAAAACACATTACACATCTGACAGTTTTCAGAGTGGAATAGACTTGTCAAGAGAGGACAGGAGTAAATCAGTTTGGCTAGACCAGGGGGAAAAATAATACTTCTCATCACAGTACTGAGTAGATTTTTCCTTTTTTTCTACTTTTTTTAAGTACAATTTCTTATATATTTTTTTTTTATTAAAAAAAAATCAAAAAATAAATCTATGAATCTAATAAAAGAAGAAAAAAACAGTGCATCTTATTTAACAACTGTAGACAAAACAGACTGTGTTTATGAGGATCTTTTAACAATTTTGTATATATATATTCATGATCTGTTCAAGCATCAGATATGAACAACTAATCAGTCTAGAATTTGGTTATTTTGACTCTGCACAGAAAACAGATCTAAACGCTGAGATCCCATTCACATCTTCTTGCACCTGAATGATTTACAATCACATTTTACACACTGAAGTAACTTATATACTCTTATTTACTCTTATTTCACTACTTAATCCAATCATATGTCTTACATAAGTACATTAATTACTATTTTCAAATTTGGAACTTTTTTATGTGTGCAAGTTAACGTCAATTGCTAAAAATCAACACAGGTTCGTGTTATTCACTTGGTCATTTACTGATGTTCTTAAACAGAAACGCAGCTGGATCCAGACTGAATGTTAAAGATCCAACAACTTTTATGGGTTCTAAACAGCAACAAGCAAACACGCTTAAGCGCAGAGAAATTCACGCCTTTATTTTTACCTTTCTGGAATGCATACACACTGTCTTTGTGCTGGCAGGTAAGCACCACAACAGTCCAGTCGCAATCAGCTGTCATTCCGTAAAGCAACTTCACAACAAACACACACACACGCCAACGTGTAATTTAGTTCCGGTCAGATAAGCAGATATATATTATAGAATAAAAGCTCGGGTAATGGACTACTATCGCACAGTTTGTTCCGTATTCGAAATCAGCCACAGCTCAGTCACTTCCGGCGCGCGTAGCGTCCATAGAAACTATGAGGTTTTTCATCTGGTTACTCCAAGATCTGCCTAGGATAGAAAATCGGAGAGAGGAGGTGGTTTTAAACAGTTTAAGAACGGGATATTGTCTGTTAAATAAAAATCAATTGATAGAGAAGCATGATACTGGACTGTGTGAGATTTGTCAGAATGAGGAGTCATTTCGTCTGCAAGTGTCATTTTGCAGCATGTCAATTTGACGTGCAAGTGATATAGAGCACAGAGAGAGGGGATAAAGAATAAGGTGAGGGAAATAGGGGTTCAGAATCTTACATTAAAAAGGGCAGAGACCAGAATACTAAATAGTATATGAAGATATAAAAGCAAAGAAAGGTGAATTATTATTTATTTGAGTATTTTTGTTATTATTATTATTATTATAGCATTGAGGGGCAGGAGTAAGGAGTGTGCCCGTGGGTATGTGGTAATTGAAATGATTACATTGTTGATAAAATGACGTGGGTTTAAGCCCCACCACCTCCAGTCAACCACTTACAGAGCCCTGAGCAAGGCCCTTAACCCTTCCTGCTTTAGGGGCGTTGTATCACAGATGACCCTGAGCTCCGACCCCAACTTACTAAGACTGAGTATTTAAAGAAATAAATGTAACTGTACTGTAAAGTATATGTGACAAATAAAGATATTTATATTGTTATAAGTGGAGGAGAAGGAGGGAATAACCGTGATTTATTTATTCTGCAATACCTATTGTCTGATCCACACTCCGGAGCAGAAGGTGGCGGTAAAGCACTGAATGCCAACCGCCATATAACATGGTTTTACTACAGTGGTAATCAATAAACCATAAAATGGTTTATTGATTACCACTGTAGACAATTGTGTATCTATATTAAGTCTCTATATTTGTCTGTGCAGTGCAGTGCATCCACTCCTGCTGCTGCGAGGACGATGCTGAGCCGAAATGACGCAAGGTAGTATTCATGGCGTGTTATTGAGCCAATCACATTATAGAAAACCCAGAGTCAACTAGAACATCAATTGATTGGTTAGACGAAATAAGTCCCGGCTTCCCACTCACTCACGCTTGTAAGCGCAACGCTTGTAATATTAAATAAATAATATAAATCAATTAATATTTTATTTTTAATTAACAGAAGTTGATTATTTCATTTTAATTAACAGAAAGTTGCACAATTTTTAACATGATTTAACACATGATTTACAGTTACAAAACTGTTTTCTTGAGCATATAACTTGATTTACACCTTGATTTACAAAACATATTTTGCAAAAACATATTTGCACATCATTTGCGACTTTGCTCAAATTTTACGCTTGCAACGTCACTACAATTTCGCCAATATTACCCTAGGCGCATCAAATCATTTAGGTGTTATTTTACCTTCATAGAGAAGGGCTTTTAAGCTATACGTTTTATCTCCCACAAACTATTTTCCCCATGTTATCGTTTTAATAATTCTCATATATTCTTTTTAAATACTGCCGTTTTATGATATTGTAAAAGATTTTTATATTGCTGGGTGTGTGTGCTTACTTAGGAAACACATTTCACCAGGATGCACTGTGAGAAGAAGGCAAGCCGGTAGAGGCAGTGTGAGACTTTGGGCAATTTTCTACTGAGAAATCTTGGGTCTGGCCATCCATGTGATTGTTTTTTAGCTACACACCACTTATCTAAGCATCGTTGCCCTGTTTTATTGAAACAGTATCCCCGAGTATTCCTCTTTCAGCAACCTAAATGCACCCACAAATGGTCCAGGAATGATTTGAAGAGCACAACGAGTTTGAGGTGTTGACTTGGCCTCCAATTTCCACAGATCTCAAATTAGGTGCTGGACAAACTATGAACAAAAACTAAAAGTCTGAACCATAGACACCTTACTTCCCAACGTACAGGACTAATATTAGTAATTCTCAGTTTTTAATTATGGACTTATTACTATAGAAGGCGGCTTTTCTTAGTAATTGATTAAAAGGACCTTCAGAGTTACTCAACCACTGCCAAGTCGCTAAACTTTTAGGATCAATGTATAAAGTATATTTAAATTACACTTTCTCCAATAGCCTCAACAGTCACCAGATCTCAGTCAAATAGAGCACCTTTGGGTGCTCTATTTGCATCATGGAAGTGCAGCTGACAAATCTGCAGCAACTGCGTGATGCTGTCATGTCAATATGGACCAAAACCTCTGGATCGCTTCCAATATTTTGTTGAATCTATGCCACAAGAGTTAAGGTAGTTCTGATGGCAAAAGGGGGTCCAACCCAGGAACCTGCAAGTTGTACTTAATAAAGTGGCCAGTTAGTGTATTTTTCTATAAAAGATTTTTTTTGATAGTTTGACATAATTGGACATTTGATGGCTTTGGTAGGAATAAAGTAGCTTTAAATCTTATTAACTATAGTTTTTCCCTTCCATCATTAGCTTAGGTTTGCTAATTAGAAATAAATATACATTTGTTTTCAAACCTTGTAATTTTCATTTATGCTCATTGTTATGTGCTATACAAACAAAAAAGTTAAATAATTTTTAAATGCACTTATCTTACCAAAAAAAGACAAACAAATGACTTCAAAAAGACCAACATACTTTTTATTAACATTTTTATAAAACAGTCTGTATAATGTTCTCTCTTTGTAATGATTATTTGTTCAAGATGTTTTTACACACATCGTTGGAGAGGCTTATTGCCCTAAAGAAACACCACAACCAGATACACACACATACACAAACTATTCTATAGTAACGTCCACCATGCAGATCGGTGGGTTAGAGTAGATAGTCAGGGCTTACAAGGAAACTGGTCTTTAACATAAAGTCACTGTATAGGCAGACCCATTCTATAAAGTGTTACATCTACACTACACCCCCGCCTCCAAACCGACCAGTGGCCACTTCCAGATTTTACAGGAAAACAACAAGAAGCAGAAACAGGAACTTACTTTCCTGGGGAATGGAAATAAACCAAAACATTTCAAGTCAATTTCTCGATTTGTACACTTAATTATTAAAAAGTTAGTGCATGACACAGCGCTTTACACATACAATCACGTGACACGCTACATTCCACAAGTTACCAAGGCCAGTACCTAATTGTTAGCATGAGATTCTTAACTATCTAAACTAACTTGCTGAGTTCAAACGGTGTGAGTTTTTTTTATTGCTCAGACTAACAGATATTTATAAACAGCAACCTGACTTTTTTTCCATATTGATTACATTTGTTGTATAAATGACATCATATCAGATCGAGTTTTGCTCTGAACTCTGGGGAATGCAATCATATGTCCTGTCAAATTGTCAAAATAAAGCAAAAATTTTTACATTTCCATGTATAGCTTTTACATAAAAAAGGATCTGTATCTGATGTGGCGGCACCATCTCCTACACCGCATTCAATGTGACATGCTTTGTCTGACATCTGTTTTGTTTGACGCTGTGGCTCACGTTTGTGTTTGTTATTAAAGAATATACAGAAAAAGAAAAATTTGTCTAGAAAGTAAATTATGGAAAAAGGGGAATCTTTTTAAATCCTTACATTTTTAAAGAAAGAAAAATACATCTAATGTAAATTGCAAAATAGGCAGATGTTTTTTTTGTGTGCTGGCAACCCATTTTAACAAAGACTAAATGTAAAGTTTACATTCAGAGTATTATAAAAGCAGCATGTTTAACTTAACATGAGGCATTTGTGTTAATTTCTGCTGACTATGAACTGTAACATACACCCTTATACACATATACTATATACACATAATAGTACATGCGAGTATACACATATACTCACAGGTTCTCACACCCTCTAACACACTCCCTCACCACTTATACTCACTCGCACACACCTTACACTATATCTATGTAATAACCACATATACAGTAAAATTCATCACACTGAACAAGGCTGCACGACGCCAAACTTTTACTAAATGCTCGATAAACCTAACATGGGTAAGACTGTAGTAAGAAAAAAAGTTGCGACTGAAGCATCACCACAAAGCAAAAAACTGACCTGCAAAATTGGTCTGAATAGTCTGACAAAACGCTTACGTCTGCTTGTGCATGTTGGTATTTAGTCTAGGAGATGAGGAGAGCGCTTGTGTATTTTCATGGAAACTTAACACTCATCCTCATCATTCTGGCTGATTCTGTCGAGAAATTACCTGAGAAAACAACCTAATAAGAGCCACAGGTCTCCTGAGAGGGCGTTTAATCCCTGTTTAACACAAAGAGGAAAAACAACCAGTATGCTGTAAGTGTGTGTGTGTGTGTCTAGGTTAAAGCATAAAACACGGTAATGAGTTTCTCGTGTCTTATTGCATAGCAGCAAAAATAACTCAATTTTAAAGGAACAAGTGAAGGTCAATGGTCCAGTGAAAATTGACTAAAAATAAAAAATACATTTCAAATAATAATTATTATTATAATAATAATAGTAAGCTGTAACTTTTACATCTCTTTGTTCTCTTAGTGTGTAACTTTTTCCTCCATAAAAAAGAAAAATTTAAAGCTTAAAGGAAAGACCATAAAGGATAGATTAAAGGTAACTTCAAACACACCTTTCCAGCTTAACAGGTCATTTTAAGAGGTACACAGGTTGTACCCTTAAGGTTACAATCCCAGTGGAAAGAGATACAGCTTTCCAACACACCTACCATTGTTTCTTTTCTAATTGTAAGTCTATATAAGGCAACTGGATGAAAAGAGCATCTTTTTCATACGCCCTTGCGATTTCTTCACACACAAAGTCAGTTGCTCACTCACACCACACACACACACACACACACAATCTTTCTCTCTGACCCACACACTTTTTTACTCTTCTAAATAAAGTAATGCTGTGCATCTTAGAGCTTAATAAAACATGCAAAGAAACAATAAACATCATCAGAATAAGAGCCTCCTGGCCATTTCAGATGAACTCACTGTTGCCGTGTGTGTGTGTGAACAGCGAGTGAGTGCTGGAATGGTTGAAACAGTCAGGGGAAGACAGGCAGACATACATATACAGTGTTAATCCCACCACACTTGATGGTTGGCGCGGATGCCACAGCTGTGCAGCGAGCAACTCGACCGTGTCCTCCCTTAGGGCTTGCGCTGTCGCAAGGGATCGGTGTTTCCATTCAGTTTGCTGCGGCCGGACGTAACAGGGGTCTTACTGCCATTGCTAGGGGGTCTTTCCCGCTCGGCCGAACCCTCCTGCTTACGTCTCCGTGTCTCTTTGTAACGGAGTGTGATGTCACTGTAAACACAGGTAAATAAACACATTGAATTGCAAATCTTCAGCAGGCCTTAGTGGCATCAAGAGAAAAAGAAAAAAAATGGGAATTCTTTGATTTTTTTCCACTTTGTTAGGATGTAATGTTTTACAGGGCACGTATCTACATGCATCTTTTCTTGTTGCATTCAGACTTGTCTGCACCTTTCTTCAGCCAAAGGCTCAACAGGATGATTGCTGAATACACACAACCTAACAACCATACCATTGTTAGAAACAGCTGATAAATTTCAACCAATTATGAAGGAATACATTAATTTATACTGTTTTTAGATTAGTTTTTATGCTTATAAACACAAAACCTCTCAATGAGGGTTAAAAGGCTTGACAGATCTGAAATTGGAGTCACACCTATTGCTCTTGACCGCGTGCAATTTTAAAGGTCATGTTGCCCCCTAGTTGTGAATTTAAACTTAAGACAAAGTTGCAGATGTCTGGTAAGAATGACAGGTGAAGGTGATGTTGCCAAAACAGACAGCCGTCACACACTATCTATCTTTATCTTATATTACATACAAACAAACACACACACACACAGCGGAGACAGGCACACCAGTGCGGCACACACAAAATGAAAATATAGGACAAAAAGAGAGACAAAGGACAATCAGAAATGCACAAACAAAAGGCCTGCCACTCAAAAAAAGTTATTAAAAATTACAGACAGACAACAAGAAAAAGTGATCCTATTTTAAATGTGTGTTGCATTGCACTTCTTCAAGATGCGAGTTTATATCGTGCTCTGTCCCTCTGCTTGTGTCTGTTTACCACATTCACTCACTCACCGGATAAAGAAGCGCCATAGTGTCCATGTGAGAATGAGGACAATGCCGAGGATCCAGCACTGTGTGATGAAGAAAGGGATAGGAAGCATAATAGTGTGCGGGTCGTACTTTACAACGATGAGAAACTCTGTTACTGTGATAGCTGCCACAATCCACGCCTGCTGGCCAAGTTTCTTATGGAACTTCCTGCAATGACAAAAAAAAAAAAAAAAAAAAAACATTAAAGAAGGTAATTTAACACATTATACGACACAGTAACACATTAGTTAGTTACTGCGTATTTACTGCATAATTTTTTAATGGTAACCCATACATTCATTTTAACCCTAGGTTTACTGTATTTTATTACTGGTTTAGCTACTGGTTACTTGATGTTAACTAGATATACAGATAATGAATCTTAATTCTAATAAAACACAAGACCGTCCACATCACAGCCGCCTATAAAATGCTAGGGATTTCTGAACTGATGGGGTCGATCTGCCTTAAGAATTTACTGTTCTGGCATCAAGGTGGTGTCATGTCGCGTCAATGTCAGAACAGCCATAGTCTTTCTTCCAGAGACCTACACTGTTCTTACAAATCTAACCTTCCAATTGTCCTCTGTTTTTATTTTTAATCTGATTAAAATGAACATAGTGTAACAGACAATTGGATAATGATTTTCTTATTTTATGCTTTAACAAGTTTAATTAGAAGAAAAAAGTTGCTTTGTTAATGGGATGACAAGAGATTAAACTAAAACCTGATTTTTCAAATGTATTTTATTTATTACTAGTTTTTGTTGGGCTCCATCCAAAATCACATATTACTTTCATACATACTAAAAGTATGTAGGTTTATTTTTGACCGGTAAACAAGTATATTCTATATACATATACATACACTACCTGGAACCATACTATATAGAATATACTTGAGTGAACATACTTCAAAACTAGTGTGTGTATATATGTGTATATATATATATATATATAGATATATATATATATATATATATATATATATATATATATGGTGTTACAGAAGCACAAATTTAAAGGTAGGAAACATTTTTTCCTTTAAGAACATAAAGCTACTTGAAAAGTACCTTGTCTGTGCTTTTTCACCATTTGCGCATATGTTAAGTCATCTCTTTCATGGCCTCATGGGATAGTTAAGTGTGCATCTTATGCATACTTTCAAATCCGGGCAGTAAGAATCATGGACATTTAGGAATTCGCAAACTAAGGATTTGGACATAATCCTCATTGCATTGAAAATTAATGATCGACATTTAAAGCACTGTTTGTCGCTTTGGATAAGTGCATCTGCCTAACACTGTAAATGTAAATAGAAACACACATCTGACTGAATGGATTCTGGTGATCGAACATTTGGTTGTTGAATTTCACGTCAACATGACAACATGCTGACATCATCTTTAACAATAAACTGTTAAATCAAATAGGTATTCTAGTTTAGTCAAGTCTGCTGTCCACTGCTTATAAACCCTTATAATATAAAAGTAGTAATTTGTATATTGTTTATTGCTTTCAAAGTTTGTAACTGACGGGTCGTCCATGAAGTCGTAGATTTCCCGCATGGCCACTCCGCCCACATTAACAAAGAACACGAGCCTCAGCAGCACCAGGTAATGTTCAGGGGGCATCCATAACACAAACTTCAAATAGAACGTGTTCAGCTCCGCCAGCAGAAACTATAAAAGAGTAAAGTTAAAGCAGAGGAATATTAATTGTGTCACACTTTCATGTTTGAATTTTAACAGTGCTTAAAAATGTCCACTGACCATAAAGATAATGCCAAGCACTGCCAGCCAGCGGCGCAGGTTAGATGCTGGTCTCCACTCAAACTTTACCCAGCTGTACGGAGTAAACTGGAATGCAATGCGCTTTATCTTCCCTCTGGTATTAAACCACACACACACACACACACACACACACACACACACACAACACACACACACACACACACACACAACACACACACAAACACACCAACACACAACACACACACACACACACACACACACACAGACACACACATTCTTCTTTAAAGTGTACAAAAAACATTCACAGACAAAGCACGATCAAACATCATGCCTATTTTTGTCCTCAAAAGACTTTAGGTGGAATTTAAATTGAGAACCTGTGCAAGCTACATACAAAATAAAACCAAATTAAATAGAACTAGAAGAGTAACCTACATAAAAACAAGTTATATATGTATATGTATGTGTACATATATGTATGTGTGTGTCATAGATAACTATCTATGAAAATTGAAAAGAAGCATAGGCTATGTTTGTAAATGCACAAATAAAAATTGCTTGTTTAAATGTAAGATTTTCAGTGCATTCTAGTCCATTTTTCTAGCTTTGGTAAAATCCACCAATACCAGCCCAAAATGCGTACTGTTTTAAACTGGAAAAAACATAGAAACTTGCCCAAATTGCAGCCCTTTTTTTTCCAAACCAACATGTTGAAAAGAAGTTAAATTAGGTGGGAACCCTGCCAATCTGGAAAACACTGCTTGGGGCAGATCTATGCTAAAATGGCAGTATCAATTAACAATCACGGGCGCGGCCTTGGTCTGTGTGAATTAAAAAGGCATGTAAAAACAGCTTGATTCGAGCAAAGGGTATGGTTTTAACAAGATTTAAGAAAAGAGAAAAAACACAGCTTTATAAAGCTTTATAATTATAAGGTGGTTGTGAACACACACTGCCAATACATTTCAGTTCAAATCATGGCAGTGGAATAAAAATTTGCTGTAAATTAAAACAATAATCTGTAACTGTTTTGTTTAGATGGGGTTCCACAGAATAAGAACAATATACCATACTTGAAAGGGTAACCATCCAAAAAAAATGCAGCTATCATTTAGCTGTCATTGGTCAAAAAGTGCAGTTATGTAACCAGCTTCATTAAGGTCTGTATTGAATAACTGTACTTTTTGACCACATAGCACACAGTTATTTGAAGAAAACAAATGATGGCTACACTTTTTGGATGGTTACTCTAATTCGAATCTGGTTCCTTGTTCTCATATCTCTTTTTCTATCCTCAACTCTGATTTGCATTTTTAGGATCTTTTTTTAATCATGGTTTATTTTCTGTATTTCTTAAATTCTTATAAGGTTGCTTTTTTTACATCAATATCCACTGTTGAACTCCATACAAATAATTTTGTAGCACTAGTCATTTTTCCTACCCAAAGGGGTAGATAAAACTGAGGTTCCTACCATTTTAATTTGAACTGTACACCTATGCAAATTCATTATAAACATAAAGCCTGTAGCCTTAAAATGCTGCAAATAAAAATCTATTTCCAAAATAAAAAAACATTCTTGCATGATTTGAATATACAGCAAAGGTAATTGTTCAAGTCACACTGCATTGCTTACTTGTATGTAGGAATGTTCCACAGGCCTTGCCACTGGTACGGCTTCATCGACAGCCAGCCGAGTGTCTTCATGCCACAATATATGCCCAAACCGTTACACACAAGCACATCCATTATCCACTGGAAAGAAAGGAATATGGAGAAAGGTTGAGTAAAAAAGTTAAAGGTACAGTGCAGGGGACACCAAACTCAGTTCTGAAGATTAGGAGTTAAGCCAATCAAGCACTTGCTTGATATACTTGAAACTTAAAGGCAGGTGTGTTGAGGAGAGTTGGTTCTAAACTCTGTAGATCACAAGCCCTACAGGACCGAGTCTGATGACCCTTGCCATAGTTCAACGCTAAATTGGGGAGGAAATTAACACTCACGTGGTCCCACCAGCACTCTGAAAAGTTTGGTAATTGGTGCTCCAGACTGTACTCTAAAAACTCAAACATCACGCTGATTATCATGCACATCCACCAGTCCCGGATCATCAGCGTCTAACAGACAAGAATGATGACATGTCGTGAGCACAAACCATCATTACAGCTTAAACCTTCAAACTGAAATTCTTACTGATTTGTGTGCGGTTATTTAAGTGTTAACATTTTTCAGTCAAAAAGATGCAGAATAAGTGTCAACCCCTATCATGAAATAAGCTGAAACGTGTTTAAACTACAACCACAGACGCCCACCTTAATGTACCAGCCAAGGAAATGGGCAGGAACAAAGCCATCCATTTTGTCCTGAAACAACACAAATTGGCAAACCATTGTTTGTTAAGGTTTGTGTGCATTAAGGGGTTTGTGTGTATGCTTGAGTGAGAAAGAGTGTGTGATTTGTTACCCAGATGTTGTGGAATGGATCAGTGGCGTTTCCTGGATCATAGATAAGACAATTTCCTCCATAGTCTCTCTCGGGTAGAGGAACACCCAGTTTTGGGTCGATGAACTTCATAAACAGCCGTCCGTCCTGCACCGTCTGCAACAATATGCACAAACTATTGACTTAAAAATGCAAACAACAATAAAACAACAACTGAAAGCACAAGGCAGTGACTTTTTGTGTAAAACTGAAAGCATCTGCATTATAATGTGTCATTAAATAATTTACACAATTAATGGCAAACAACAAACTCTGTGTGTGTCTGTGGGTGTTAAAATCGGTATGCAGACTCCAGACCCACTTGAAAGAGAATAAAGATGAGGAACAGCTCATACACAACACTGACACAGAGCCAGAAGCGCCAGTACGCTGAAAGCAGAGAAGAAATATGATGTCACAGCAACAAAAAAAGTAGCACTTATTAGTAAAGGCTTACTAAAAACATTAATAGATACATAATATATTAAAATATTTACTGCCAGTACACATTTATGCACTTATAATGTCTATTTAACACCTAATAGACAGGTCTAAATTACACTCTATGGGTCTATTGGGTGTTGCAATAATTCAAAATGCCTGTAGACACAGGCTGTGTAAACTGAGCTGTCTTGTCTGTCAATCACTTCGGTGCTCATGCTCACTTTTGCTTTCTGTTACTCTCTCTCAGTCTGTCACTCTCTCTCTCTCAGTCTGTCCCTCTCTCTCTCTGCTTTAGGACATTGTTACTTCTTTCCTCCGGAGCTGCTCCCCCCTGTCTCTGTGTGTCTCTCTGTGGTGTCTCTCTCTCCCTTCCTCCTCTTCTCTCTCTCTTTGCCCCTTTCTTCCTCCTCTTCTCTCTTTCAAAAGAAACCCACTTCAGCAGCAGGAATTAAAAAACCCCCACTGATTATTCAACTCTCTCTTTAACTAATCAGCAAACAATAAAATTGTCCACTATGGTGCACCTTGTCCTTCAGGTTTCTCTCAATAAGACATTAAATTAGAGAACTATTACTGGAGACAGCAGTTCTGGGCAAGCAAGATAAACAGGTCTTGTGTTTCAGAGTGACGCTGCCTTTCCTCTGTGGAATGTGTGCATTTTGTAGAGGTGGCGGCTAAGTGGTTAGAATGTTGGACTACTAAACAGAAGATTGGCCGTTTCCAGCACCAACAAGTTGCCACTGTGGGCCCCTGAGCATGGCCCTTATTCCTCAATTGTTTGGTTGTATAAATAAAATAAATGTAAGTCACTCTGGATAAGGGCATCTGCCAAATGCTGTAAATGTGGAGACTGACAGTGTATTTAAAGCTACACACTGTCAGTCAAAACTTGTGTCTGTTCATAGCAACAGAAAAACCAAAGGGAGTAACACAGTACATAATGCATCAAAAGAATAAAAAAAAAAAATAGCACACATTCTCCGTCTGCATTAGGACTGACAGAACAATGACTGGAGATGCCTGAAAACCTGACGTTGCTATGAGCACTCGGCATGTAGAAAACTGTCAAACATCTTAGCAACAACAGCAGGACTGACTGCATTAAACACAGGAATGGGTTCATCATTTAATATTTGAATACATAATATTTTATTCTGTAAAGTAAACCTACAATTTAGGTGTGTTAATAAAACTGCACTTAAAGGCTAAAAAACTGAGTGTACACAAGAGGTGTGTATATGCCCACAGGTTGTCAGTGATTTGTAGACTCTGAAAGTTGTTCAGCACGCAATTAACGTAAGCCAAAATACTACCACTGATGGGCCCTCCAGCAAGGCCTTTAACCACAAGCCACTCTGGATAGGAGTGGTATCCCAAATGTTGTAAATGTAAATATTTTTTAAAAACCTCACCAACACACTTCAGGTTTTTTCCAGTCTATAAATCTGTGTAACCAAAGTTGCACCTCAAGAGTAAAATGTTGATAAACTTTATAGTGAAATAATATTCACTCCAATTATAATTTTTACTTCACTGATGTAATTTTGTTGCCCTTTTTAATAAAGAGTCTGGCAGATTCGCTGTACAAATGAAATTAAATTTTAAATGTGACAGTCAATGTTTTATACACCTACACACCATTCCCCTATGGGAAGATGGACAAGAATACTGAGACAGCAGACATATGTTTTTACACATTCTATTCCAGATGTAGTCTCACTCTTTCTCCTAATATAATTTTCATACTCATGAAAATCATTCCACTGGATTGTGTTGTGTGACTGTGTGGATTTGTGTTTATTTAGCTACAATAGTATTAATTGGATCAGAAAGTTATGTGGGGTGAGGGGGTCTGGGGTTCAGTCAGTGTTCCAGTTCAACCCAAAGGTGCTCAGTGGGGTTGAGTTATAGTCAGGATTCTGTACACTACAGTTTACCACTCCAATAAAGAACACATCATGTCTTCATGGAGATCAGGGACTTTGAGCACAGGGACATTGTCTTGCTGGCACAATGTTAGAGTCTTTTTAATTGCAGATTTTTTTCTGTTTATTTTATCCAAGCTGATTTTTTACCTGGATGTGGACGTGAGAAAGGGCCATCTTTTGCCTGTGTTACGCCGAAACACAGAAACACCAGGATGCTAGCCACGATCCCTCTGGAAAACAGACATATACACAATCCTAATTACTTTAAAAGCAATGAAACCGGATACATCTGGATACATCTATATAAAGCAGTGTCAGATTTCCAGGAACTGTAGGAAAAAATAAATCATCACATACTCAGATTAACATCTGCTGTCTGCTAAGATAACAAACAAAATATAAACAACCACCCAAATATTTTTTAATTTAAGGTTTTTTTGTGTCAGTAAATAACCAGCTACAGTATATGATATGGTTTAGAGATAGTGGCACCAAGGAAGAGACAGGAGGCAGAGTTAGAGATATAGTAGCAGAGCTCAAGATGTTGAGGTTCTTTTGGGAAGTGACGAGGTTGGACAGGATTACGGGCACATTAGAGGGATAGCTCATGTTAGACATTTTGGGGTTTTTAGATTGAGATGGTTCGGACATGTGCAGAGGTGTTGTAGTGGAAATATTGATAGGAAGATGTCGAAAATGGAGCTGGCAGAAGGCAAAGACGAAGTCCAAAGAGGAGGTATGGGGAATTTCAGTTCAGGGTCACTTTGTGTGTTAAAACAAATAACTGGAATAGGCTAAGTGTTTAAAACACACACAGACACAGACACACACACACCCTTCTGCATGTTGCCACTTGGTTGACCTCACCTACCTCTTGGTGTTATATGCAGTGTCTTGTGGAGTCTCCTCTAGCAGTGTCACATAAACCAGTGCACAAGTCAAGATGAATAACACAGTCAGTGTGTGTGCTCTCCTGCACAGACAGAGAGGGGGAAAAATGCAAAAAGAAGCGATTAAACCCACTGACGGAATGTTGAATTTGAAGGAATTTGAAACAGGCCCACGAGTGAGCGAGTTCTCTGTAGCGCGGCTGTAAGAGTCAAGCTCACAGGACTGGCTGTGCTGTTACCACATGTAGGGGTTTATCTTACGTCAAAGCCTACAAAGCTGTTTGAGGTCCTTGTGAGGAAAAAGGTGTAACCTTGGAACACAGCAAGCTAATCAGAGCAGGTTTTCGAGATTCTAACCTCAGAAAAACGCTATTGGGCATGAAAGGAATGTCGGCTCTGGGTGTACACAAAATAACCAAGTATCAGGGTGTAAGGACTATAACAGTAGTCGCCACAAGGGACATGGCAGAAAGTTCTTGCTATGGGATTTCATTTCATTTCATTTAAAGTGCTTATTTTTTTAAACAATAAATGTGTGTTAATTACAATGATTTATATACTGCACGAAAAAAAAAATCAGGTTGTGTTGCTAAATTATCTATATCAGTGATGCTCACCTATTTAAACAGAAAACCACACATTTATATTAAGTATAATTATAATTATTAACAAAATATGTTTGCCCTCTTCTATTCTGTCCGTCCAGCTTAAAGTCTTTAACCCGCCTGAGCGCGAGGTTTCTGCTGAGTCGGTCAAACAGCAGAAAAGCCGGGGTATGGCTGACATCCTTGAATTCTCCCAGAGGAGGCAGATGAGTGCAGCAGGAGACTATATATCCCTATATAGCAGAATATCAGCTTGATTAGCAAAGGGGCTAAAACACGTACGAGCTCAACACATAGTTTGGTTTTATGCGTACTACAACCCCATCGATTGTATAATTTAAATATTCACAGATCAATAAATACACACTGCTGTAAGTGCTTAAGTGCACTCATATGTTTATCCTCTGCTGAAGGAAAGGTAGGCAGTATAACCTGAACTGCCGAAATGCACGTTCTCTGTAATTCCCAATGAAGCATCAAGAGTGCCGCGATGGACAACAAATCCGGTGCCTCAAACACTAACAAAAAAAACCCCAGTAATGCAGCAATGCAGAACAAGTTCCACAATAGGTTGCGGAACTGCAACTGTTGCTATGGTGATTCAATGGCAGCGTGTGCGTAATATACCTGCAGAGGATAAAAACCGAATGGCGCGCATCAGGCCTCAGACTGTCGACAGTCTCGTATTAAGTACTTGCTATGAAGTAGAATGTCTGCCTATTTTTTAGAAAAATAACTTTTTAAGCTCCAAGAAAAAGAACGATCCATCTTTGCGCTTACTCTTAACGCAGTATTAATGTCTGCGATTTAAAAAGATTAAACAAAAACTTTATGCAAGAATGCCTTAAAATGAGAAACTAGTGGAAACATGCTGAGCTAAATTTAAAAAAAGAACATAACACATGCACATCTTACATCGCATACTGATGCTTTAACTTCATGCCATAGTGTAGTATAAATAGTGTGCCCTGTATTAATTCTGAAACTTCCATGAAGACAATGGTTTAAAATGGCTGCCAACACCGCCATTAACGAGAAATCATACAAAAATTATTTTGAACATGCTTGTGTTGTGTGCATTTGGATAAAGCTACTGAAGCAGTGTAACCTTCTGGGCCTTTGATGTCATTTTGGTTCCAATGTGTAAAACCTTTGTATTTTACGACATGACATACAACCCTTCTTTAACTTATGTACTAAATGCTAGAGTATGTACTGCATAGAGTTAAGTGGGATTTTTGTGACACAGCTTTGGAATATATCTCCACTCTGTTTACACTTAAATTAACAAAACAAAAATGTCATGTCAGTACCAAGGTCACATTAAAGCTGATTTGGCATGAGATGATTGAAATACCCACTATACAAGTGCACAAACACACAACATGGAGCGTCTGTGTCCTGGAGAGTTTAGCTCTTACTCGCCTTAACACATGTAAGTTTCCAGTATACCATACAAGACCATGAATAGTTGTTTTAGGTGTATTTAATTAGAGTTGGAACTAAACTCTGCAGGAAACTGGCTACTCGGGACCGAGTTGAATGACCCCTGTTTTAAAGTATTGGCACACCCGACTGTTACACTCATACGTCTTTGTTCTTTTCTGTTCTAAACACCTGCTACTATTAGTGTGTCCTTGTTCATCTACACAAGATCTTAGAAAGGACATGCAGTGATGTCAGGTAAGACAATGTTCCAGTTTATCCTGAATTAGGGTTGAGTTCAGAGCTGTGTGCAGGACACTTGAGTTTCTCCACTCCAACCTTGTCAAACCAGATCAGCAGCCCACTCATAACATGAGCTTCAAGTATGCACTCTGTGAGGAAGGGGGTCAATACATTTAAGTTTTAAGTTATGGCCTGGGACATAACAATGCATGCTGTCATGGAGAACAACATTGTTCCTTAGATACACAACTAACTCTGCACTTTATTTCAGCATTTTTCCTCTTTATTATTATAGAATATACATTAAAACTGAACATTTTAAAATGAAGACAAAAATTAAGATTTGAGAAGCACTGATTTTTATTTGGAAGGAACTTGTTAAAGCTTGAGGGCTTTGTGCACAGAAGCATTGTCACACTGGGAGAGATTTGATCCGTTTAGATCCAGTGACAGACAATTGGGGTTGACCAATCAAAAGTTTTCAACCTTTTAGGACCACTAAGCCACTTTAACAAACCCAAGCTATTTCATATTTAAATTCAGAAACCTTTGACATTTTAGATATCCAAGTTGGTGGCACTTGGCAGACCCCCTTGTCCAAAGTGTTGAAGGTTATTTATTTTTTTAGTTTTAGACCTCTCTATTTATATTGCTGTTAAAATAATATTTTTTTTGCTGTGAGTGAGTAAAGTGACAGTACTGATAGTATTAGGAATTTTAATCAGGAATTTTAATTCCTAAATTCCTAATAACATTTACTGCACTTGGTAGACACGCCTATCCAGAGCAACTTACAATTATCTCTTATTTATACAACTGGAGCAATTAAGGGTTAGGGGCCTTGCTCAGGAATCAAACCCACAATCTTCCAATTAGCAATCACAAACATGTAATTGGTCAGTATCAGGTTGTAAAAAAAAACGATCTGGGTCGGAGTTAAGAGGGAAAGAGGGTTTATATACAGCTGTGTGTATGAATCAGAGAGAGCAGGTGTAATATCAGGTCACGGGTGCAAATACTTTTCACTTCATCTATGCGCTGCTTATTTGCTTAAATTTCTACAATAGATATCCAGTATTAATTAACTTGGTCAGAAAGGAATGACGGATTTATGTGTTTCTTTCTTACCAGAAGAAAGTGTTGGTTCCGTCGTCAAACACTTCGCTCTCGGTGCTCCGTTTGCCAGGTTTAACTCTGACCCCCGGCTCGTGCGCGGCTCCGGTTACCGCTGGCTCGGCGAGGCCGTTAGTCACCTGCTCCTCCGCCGCAGATTTGCCTCCAAAGGACAAAGCGCTGTTTTTCTTCGGCTCAAGTTTGGCCATTCTTTATTATTACTCTTTTAATAACAAGTGTTATATCCTGCACTAATCTGCGTGCGTCCTCAATCCTCCTCCTTGATCAGGCGCGAGGAACTTCTCGACAAACTTGTTCCGTTGAGCGATTATCTAGTGTTTTAACAGTTAAATGGTGATCATAATAGACATGCACGTGCACTACAAAAGTGTTGCTATTACTCTGGGGACATTATTTTCGCTACTTAGCTCCCCTATAGCTAGGACACAGAATACCCTGCATGTAATAACCACATTACAAGCTCGCACTCGTCAATTACTGAACTATTACTAACTGAGCTTCAAGTTAAGGCGTACATAGTGTATACCATCTTGCTATTGTTATTGTAAACCTTTTACTTATCTCGACTTGTCTCGGGTTGGACATTAAAAGGAGCCTTGTCAATAACTCGGCTGTAACCTTAGCACGCCTACCCACTGACTCAGATAGGAGAGCGCACATCCAGCGTCATCGCGCGTTCTGACGTCACTTCCTCTTTAGGCAAAGCGCAAGGGAGAATTCGAGGGTGCTCTACTGCGCGGGGTTTACGCAGACATTGCACAGATACGTGTTTGTCCCAACCTTTGACCTTGACAATCCTGTTTGATGATTTCTTCTACTTTACTGACATATGCCATAACAAAAAATTGTAAATATAATTTTTTCACAAACGACCAGAAGAAGAAGACCCATCTAGGACTCCCGTAGATCCATTAGCTGGGATAATTTGTCAAAACTATATAATACAAAAAAGTATATTTCAACCAAATGTTTCTGTAAATTTGATCATTACACCTATATACTTTACCCCTAAACTGTTCCAACTGTTGTAAACATAAACTTAATATAGAGGTCTTTGAATACATTAGCATTATAATTATAATATACAGAATGTCCGTTTATTACAGCTATACGATGTTAAGGTGTGTAATGATGCTAATTAAATGCAATGTAAACTGTAGCCTTGGGTCAGCAGAGCAGAGTAAGTCCCAGTCCATCCTCAAAGCTCCTGTGCCTTAATTTCATGGATCCCCAGGTTGTAGATAAGAGAGAGAGAGAGAGAGAGAGAGAGAGAGAGAGAGAGAGAGAGGATGGGTGAATTATTAAATTTAGTTAGTAAAGGTTAAAGACAATGTGCAGTCCAGAATCTAGTTAAAACTAGCCATTGAAGAGGAGTGGAGCTTTTGGTTTATTAAACACTTGGATGTGATTGTCAAAATTTTACATACTTATGACCATGTAGTACGGTAGTATGTAGTAAAAAGGTTTTATTCAACTTTTAATCAACATGTTATTCCTTGATATAAATGTATAATAATTTTCCTAAACTTCATTTAATCTTAACAATTTTTACAGTTAAAAAAGCACAGAGACCTGAGATCAGGTCTTGGACTGTAGCCTTTTACAACTGCATCTTCAGCATCTTGAACTGAAATAACGTACTTAGCTGAAATATCCAGAAGATGGCGATGTTACACTGTAACTGGTGCCTGGGCCATAAAAACATTAACTTGTTAAAATATAAAGATAAATAATTGCTTAAAATCTTTTTTAAAAATCCTAGATTCGCTCTGATGTGTGTTTTCATTTCATTAAACAATTTTATTAAATAGTCGTTTAGAAATTCTAGCAAATAAGGCTGGTGCAGTCTATTTATCCTTTCACATACTCTAGCACCTATCCTGTACAAGGTTGTGTAAAACAAGGAGTCTATCCCAGTAAAATCTGGG
This sequence comes from Bagarius yarrelli, assembly GCA_005784505.1. NCBI lineage: Eukaryota > Metazoa > Chordata > Actinopteri > Siluriformes > Sisoridae > Bagarius > Bagarius yarrelli. The sequence continues at coordinate 14,052,899 of VCAZ01000001.1, read as the reverse complement.
TACATCAGAAAGTACAGTCTGGACACAGCACAATATTATACACATACACTACTGACAATGTAAAGATGTCAATTAGATTATGTAGGGTTTAGGAAAGCAAACAGCTAGCAATAAGCCACTGTGCCCATGCCCGTGGTAGCTTAGATGTCAATGCTATTTAATGTGAGCTGTTTTAATATTTAAACAAGCATTTTTCGTGCATTAGGAAGTGGTAGCTCAGTGGTTAAGGTGTTGGCCTGCTGGTTGGCAAGGTTCAAATCCCAACAACTCTCCACTGCTCAGGTGTATAAATACCTCTGGATAAGGGTATCTACCAAATGGCCTGAATGTAAATGCATTTCTATCAATTACTGATTTTTTAAAAATATTTAATTCAATATTTTTTATTTAAGCAGTTAAAAGGATTTGGCAAACATTCTATAACAGTCTATAACTGGTACACTGGTGTCATCCCACTGGCTTTCTATTCCAGAAAATAAAAACAGAAGTACAAACAGAATGTAATTTATTAAATAAACTAATTTCTCTCTGACCATATCCACATAAGGCTGTCACAATTATTTAATAACCCTATGATTGCGATCATATTATTTGATGTTTCCACGATTATTATATTCAACCTTAATCTTTGCACTTTTATTAGTTACAAGGGGGAGCTGTAGTGTCTGTGGCGCCTTACTTCTATCCAGAGTATGTGAATGGAGTGGAAGGAGAATGAGAATGGAGCAGCATGATTTTGTTTGAAGTTTCAAGCAGATTTTTTACAAAAGTCAGAGCTTTGTGGTTTTACGTTGCTCCAAGCATGCTTTACAGCGCTCGACTATCAATCCATCACAAGCTTATGTTAACGGCCCAATAAACTGTACAGCATGAACAAACACCACTGACAGAACACAATAAAATATGGATTTCATTTAATACTATATATTTATAATAAAATATTTACAGTGGACGGTTAATAAGGCACCAATTTTCCCATGGCGTAAATATGGATGAAGTAGTAAATGAGGAGAAATTGCAGAGTGAGCAAGGAGCATGAAATGAAAATGGAGTTGAGTAATTATAAAAGGCTTTGAGCATGCAGAGGAAATTCTTACTGCTTCACTCCACTCACGTACTCTGCTTTCAACATGCATTGCTTTGCACGCAGTAAGCTAAGCAAATACGTGTGTTAAGTTCAAATGACACTGTTCTGTTGAGTTTTGCATCACTGAGACATATCAGCTCAATTATACAGCAAAGATGTCCGCTATTGTTACTTTTCTGTAATCTACAAAGCCATTAAGCAGCAGGATCAGCCTCGTTTAGAAATGTGACATTTATGACCGGTTCTTTTATCATCATTTATCGTAATTGTGTTGTTATTTACAGAATTTTCTCATTTATGAATATGTGTACATGTCTTTTTGGGTCTGCAAACTCTTTTGCAGAATTTTCATATTTTTGAAAGATACAGTAATTATTATTTGTTATGTACTGAGGAAACAACTGAAATTCATTCAAAGGTGTAAAGTGTGTAAACAATCATCAAAGCTACAACAAACAAATAATTGCTTAAGCCCCCAAACAGGCAATAAATTGTCATAATCGCAATTATTAATTTATAAAATAATTACCACCCAAATTTTATAATTGTAACAGCCCAATGTCCACTTAAAAATGGTTAACAATATGGTTAACAATATGGCAATATGGTTAACAACAAAAAGTTTTATTTATCTAGTAGTAAAAATGACTGACTTTTCCTTAAGGCTTGTGTAAACTTAAAAAATAACATGTTTGACATCCACTTAATTATATGTTTGTTTAGATTTTGACAAAATGTCTCTACATAATATTCACACCTAGTACAGTGTAAAAACTGAGCCAAATAAATATTTGTATTAATTATAAACTGTGGCGGCCCCTAGCAGGAGCAGATGAAAACAACAACAAAAGCAGAAATGTGTATTTATATCGTATTTGTTTGTTTGTGTTTGTTATTTGGACAATCAAATCATTCGGTTCACTGGCTTAAAATTTTTAAATGTATTTAATTTTTATGTTTCCTAACAAAAGTTTGGTGTCGTTTCAAAAACGATCATTGACCAATTAGAACCGATTGTAGGCGGGCTCCTGACGTAAGAGTAGCCACTCGCTAACTAATCAGATCGCTCGCCTATGTCGCTACGCGTTGCTATAGCAACAGGCCTTTAAAACTGTGACGCTACAAATACTCGCGTCAGACCGTGTTGGAGTGGTTAAAGAGAGTCACGGTTCATTCCTTCACGAGTCTTTCAGAAGAGACTGATTGCGATGGCCAGCGTTCAGATTTTCCCCGACAGTTTGGCAGCTCCGAGAGAGAGGATACCGCAGCAAACGCGCAGGAATGCCTGCCGAAATCTTTTCGGACCGGTCGATCACGAAGAGCTGAATCGTGACCTCAACGCGAAGCTAAGTGAAATCTCCGAGCGGAACCAGCAACGGTGGAACTTTAACTTCGCCTCTGGTACGCCGCTACAAGGTGATTACGAGTGGGAAAAAGCGGCGCTGGACGCGACGCCTGCGGTTTACCTGCACTTCAGGTCAGGTGAGAAGAAGGCTGCTGCTCTGCCGCATACAGAGGCTCCTAACGGGGTGACCTGTGCTCGGAGCGACGCTGCAAGCGGAGCCGTTTCTTCTTCCAGGACAGGAAAGCGGAGCCGCACGAAGAGAAAAACAAGCGCACGGCTCACTACATCAACAACAACTTACATTACAGGTAACGTCAAGAAAACTGCAGCAGTAATTAGCAGGAGCTCGTCGAGGGATCTGTTACGAGTGTGTTAACATTCTGTGTGTATTTATTTGTTACAGATTTTAACACCAAACGAAAGAAAGCAGGCGATGTGAAAGAACGCAAAAGCGCTGCTGTAAAGCCACTCAGATTCCTCTCTTCCGAACAAACACCACGAAAAGCACTCCGGTGAAGTGAAGGTAATTCACGCAACAACCATGTTTATTTTTAAACTTTTGATGAAACTTCGAGAAAAGAAGAGTTTTTGGTGGATGTTATGGCGGAGAATTAGGCGTGATGAAGACAGCAGTGATTGGGTTCGTCCGAAATTGCTTACTATTTAAGTAGTTACTACATTTGAGGTAGTCCGCAATTAACCACCGCTTAAAAACTAAATTATTTTTGGTTCTGCTTAGTATAAACAAAATTAATCCGCTATGTTGCACATGGCATTGTGCAACATGTCGTCACGACAGCGCTTTAAAAAAGAAAAAAAAAGACTAGAAACATTGCTTTTCTCCCGAAGTAAAGCTATTTTAAGCAGTTTAAGTAAAAATGTCTTCTGTATATCCTCAGGATAGTAGAAAGAGGTAGATCACCCGATTAACGGCTTGAATTCTAATACTAATAATGAAGGTATCTAATAATAAATATTATTGCTATGAATTCGTCCATACTACTTAACTCGGATACTATATAGTATGGAAGCGCACAATTTCGGACGCCATCTTTGTTTTTAAAAAAGGGGAGGGGCGCGCGCTGTGGCGGGAAAACCACCACACTACTAATGGCGAGTGTGAAGGATTTCTGTCTTTTTGTCATTTGCATGATAGTAAACAATAAAACCATATAGATGTTTTTAAACGCTTAATTATAATTTTTACACTGACCAGTCACTGTTTTCTTTTTTTTCCAGGATTGGAGTCAGAGTCCTGAGTGAAGGAATGTAAATATGTTACTGGACGAAGCACTACAAGCCTAAATGCTGCCTCTGCTCTTTCTCTGAATCTGAATGATGTGCCAGGTGTATCATCATTTCTCAGTGAGAACCTGCTGAAGAACGTGAACATAAACAATGCATATGCAATTATGACCGAAACTTGATTGTTTTGTATGTTGTAGGGTTTTTGGCAAAAGTTAATAATGTTTATTTTAAAAAAAGTTTGAAACTTGAACCAAAGATGTACCAAAAGTTTTATTTTTTTTCCGCTCATCTTGTATGGTGGCAAATCAATGTCATAAAGAATGTGACGAAATGTGAGGAAACACGACCCAGCGAGCTCATTTATTTGCGTTCGCTCTGGCTCTTTGCTCATGCAAACTGCATTTCATACATTTATCTTGCACAATGACAGTAAAGGTAAATCTAATCTGATCTTTATTTTTGTCAGCCGTGGGGCAGGATGCCAAAATTGTAATGTAATACAATAAAACAATTGAGTGACAAGTCACAGTTGTCTCGTTGACAAAGCCATGTTTAAAGTGATGAGGTCAAGTGTGAATGATGGATTCTGGTGTCCAATCACAGTTAACCTCTGGGAAAGGGGGCGTAACCAATGCTGTTTTTGAAATGCAATTGAAACAGCAAGTCCCACCCCAAGGCTGACGAAATAAAATAGTTGATTCAACTTGTAATGATTGATGGATAATTTGCTTTAGGCCTGAAAACGCCTTGTATTATTGTATTTAAAAACTTTTTTAAAAATTATTTTTTTTTGGCCCACATGTTAGTTATGTATGTTTAAGTGCACACTTTACAGAGGATGTCCATTATGGCAGCAACACAATGTAAATATGTTAAAACAATCAAAGCTTTAAAAATTTTGTATTAATTTTGGTGTGAATTTCATAAAGTCTTGTTTAGAAGCTTTATTTATTTCTGATGGTTCTGTCTAGAACAAGACAAGATATGTCTCATGCCATTTTGTCATTTCACTGTCTTAAATGTGTGACATAATTTGAATTATATATTTTTTAATGTTTTCAACACCTCCTGCTTTTGTCTTTAAAATGCTCTCTGGACGCACTGGGTCACTTATTAGGGAAATAATTAATATTTGATTTCAAACTGCTCCAGTAGTGTATTTATTTAACTTTTACATATACAGTAAATAGCACACATACAGCATAACCTAGAACTATTGTTTACGAATCTCTTCACCTCAGCTTAAAGAACTAAGCAAAGGATATGACTTAAAACCCAGCCCAAAACTTTGCTGTATTAATGTTGCCATGTCATTACTATACCCTGTCCTAGACACACATAATCCTCTAGTAGAATATCATAGTCTCTGCATCATAATCATAATCAATGGTCTAATAATAAAGCTGTGAATCATAGCTTGAACTCTTACAGTTTGAAAGTGTGTAATTACTAACTAAGAAAGTATGATTTTACAAAACAAAAAAAACACGACTTTAGGCTGGGAAATATGTGCTGGGTGGAGGTGTGGGTGTTTAGTCTTTATTTAACCTTTGCAAGTTACTTAGCCATAAAGACAGGATGTACATTGGTGTCTTGTCGTTATTTTAGAACCACAGAGAGCTAGTAACAAATCAACAGGCTTGTATTGGTTCTTTTAGGGAAATTACACATTCAATTCAATTTTATTTGTATAGCGCTTTTTACAATGGTCATTGAAACAAAGCAGCTGTACACAATAAGATTAGAGGATGCAAATGAAAACAATCATGCAGATACATGTACATTATGCATTCAAGGATTAGGTCATGCAATTGCCAGATGAAATTAGAGTAGTTCTGAAATGCACCTGAACATGGTCTCCATGGATAAAATGGAAGGAACCTCAACAGTAGAGACAAAAGTAGAGGCAGAACCAGCACTCAATTAATCAGTATGGATAAGTTGGGTGACATTGACTACACACTACATTTTCCATACAGACATGAGTGAAAATAACATCATGCAAATGGAAAGTTACTGTTATTAATTAATAATATTAGAGATTTATTTAGTTATTCACTTTGGACGTATGAGTTTATTGGGTGTGTATGTGTGTTGATTATTTTGAACCCTGGTGGACCATCAGATGCCTAGTGAAGCAGAACCAGCTGTCCCTCTGATCTCTCAGCTGACAGAGGGGAATATGTGTTGTTTGTGGGTGTGTGTGGTGAGGGGGGGCTTCTAACAGCAGATGTAAAAGCTTCTTAAGTGTTGGAGTTAACAAACTGTCTCACTCACTTCGCAGCTGTGTGGCTATAAGCACCAGCTGGCCAACCACAGATAGAAAGGCATGTCAGGGAGAGACGTGGGGCAAGATCAGGGACGAAATCACACATCCATCTCACTTTCGGCTTAATCTCAGCTTCGTAAGCATTCTATAATTAATTCTATAATTAGATTTCCGAAGAAATATGAAGAAGCTAGGAAAAAACACAAGCAGGAGTAAAACTTAAAACACAAGAACACACATGCATTTGTTTTTTCCAGTCAGTTTATTTCTAAATGACTGTTTTACGTGTCTTTAATGAAATTCAGATTACAGCCTCATGATCTCTTTGACTGCATAGTGTTTAAATTGCTCCTGCTACGAAGGTGTGTTTACCACAGACATTCATTACTGGCACGTCTGCTTGTATCAAAAAAAAGAATAAAAAGTTCACTTATACTAAAAAAACCCTTTTGTGTTCTTTGTGTTTGTTAAGGTTTAAACTGTTTTTGTTTTTTTTATATCAATGCTTTTTCACAGACAAAACACTGTGATGTCACTGCATTTCAATTTTACTGAACTCTACAACCATCTGCTTAAAACATTTTCTCTTGCTTATCATAAAATCTTTATTATGTCTTTAATTTAATTTATGTTAAATAGTCATGTATAAGCAACTTAAACTTAGAATATGAAATATTTATTATTATATTTATTATATATTTATTTATTTATTTTATATATATGAGACACTCTTGTCACGTTTATACTAAATTATACTGAATATTCCTTCTAATATTTATTGTATTTATATAGCAACCTTCTAAAGCTCAGGGTTTGCCTCACATATTACATTAAAAGTTTGCAATTTGCAAGGTTGCAATTTGCAAATCAACACAAAAATATAGACACAAATACAATATAAACACAATATAGCACATATAACACTTATAGCATTACCCAAATTATCTATTGAACAAATATGTTTAAACTGAAAGCAAACAGAGTTAGAATGGTATGGAAATTAAGGGGTTAATGAATTCCCTAATGCTATGTACTATGTCATGTTTGTAAATTTTTTATAGTCCTGCTAATGCTACTCTAAATCTGAGCTACATTACAAGCTTTTTAATTCCAAGTTCCCCAGTGTAACTGCATATGACAAATAAATTCCTCTTGACTCTTGATATACCAGTGCTCTTAATCTTCTATTATGAGCAAATAAAGTTGATCCTTTGTTTCTTTTTCTTAGGTCAATGCATCATAAAACGCTAATATTTGAGAATTGGTGGCGCAGTGGTTAAGGTGTTGGACTGCTAAATGGAATATTTTGGGGTTTTATACCCAGCAAAGGTTAGCATCACTTGGCCCCTGAGCAAAACCCCTAATCCCCAATTGCTCATTTGGATAAAACAGATAAACATTAAAATCACTCTGAATAAAGGCATTGTTCAAATGTTTTAAATGTAAATTTAAATGTATTTTTCAGAGGTTATTTTATGTGTATTACATATGCATATTTAAGTTGTTTAATTCTTGAATAAAAGAATATTTATCGTTCCACCTTATGTGCACATGATAAATCATCAGGAGACGAGTGCACCCTTAAATGAGGCGTCCTTGTAGCTGATTGAACAGGCAGCCGAAAAATAAAGAACAGCTGAAGACTATAGAGTTGTAGAGTTGATCACCTGTTAAAATTCTCTGCCACACACACACACACAACACAAACCACCTATCTAATTGTGTCATGTATTTTCAGTTGTATATTGTCTCCAACATAAATTGTCCCATCTTTAAATTAAGTACAAAACTAGTGCCTTCAGTTTAAGTAATGCATAGATGAACTTTTATCACAATGATCGAACAATTCTGTTGAAAATATATATTTTGAAAGAATTAATGTGTTAACTGATAAAGTCACAGATAAAATCATACCACAAAACATTTGCCCTTTTGAATGAAATGTGTGCATACAGCTTGTAGGCATCTAATCTGGGCTACTAATTCCACATGAATATTTTGGATTTAGTGATGTGGTGAAACAGTTAACACAGGCGTGTGAGAAATACAGAAAACTGCATAAACATTTATACATTTAATGCTTTGGGTTACTGATCAGAATTTAGAGGTCCAGGCCTGTTTGGCCCTTAAGTAAGGCATCCAACTCTGTCTAATTGTAGATACAGACACTGTTTCATGGCTGCCCCTGTGTGCTGACCCCAAACATCCTAATAAGATGAAAAAAATAAGCATGCTTTAATGTATATGTAAAAAATACCCATTTATATTAATATTCTGGTAAGGTTAACCCCAGCAACCAAATTTATTTTTATTTATTTATTTAAATGCATCTGACTGATTGGCAGGGTCACAGCTTGCTTTTCAGCATCAGGGTCATAGGTAAGATCCTTATCTCCAGGTCTTTATGTGTAAAGCTTTTGCAGACCCATTGCGCTTTCTTTCTCTCTCTTGACTGAATATTTTTTCTAACTCAAACTTAGGACAAACTTGCACATATGCTAGTGTCCTAAACTATAAAAATAAGTTGTATTTATATAGCAACCTTCTGTAGCTCAGTGTTACTTTACATATTAGAGAAAAAATGAGGGAAAGTGCACTAGACCTGAAAAAAACCTCTACACACAAAAAACCTCTACACACTGGAGATCAGAATTGTGGCCCTGAAGCTATAAAGCAATGCTGAGTGTGTCTGTGTGTGTGTGTTTGTGTGTGTGTGTGTGTGTGTGTGTGTGTGTGTGTGTGTGTGTGTGTAAATTAAAGCTGATGGTAGAAATGTGAGGTGTGACATACAGTAGTGTGTGAACTTATACTATGTAATGAGCTTTTCACTCAATTGTCACAGCTTTACTGGTGCCCAAACTCACAGCTGTCTTACTCTCACAATCTGCTTACATCCTGAGTGTCATTCAGTAGCCAACACTCCCTTTTACACCCACATTTATTACACACTAGTATGTGATGTAAATTCATTCTTTGACATTATCACTGCTCTTAATGCTTAAAGGCCTGATATTAATGAATATAAAAGAGGGGCTAAGCAGTATGTTAGAACATGTTTGTAAACCCCTTGTCTGTATTTTGTCAGAAATGAAAGTTTAGTGTTGGATAAAACCAATTATTATGGAGTGATAATAATTGTAACCAGAGTCTTTAGACTAAAGTCTGTAACCAGAACCTTGTTTGAATTTAACTGAAAGTTAAAGTTAAAAAAACAGCCAAAGAGAATGATCCAGACAACCTGTGGAAGGTCAACATGCCGACTCATAGCATCAGTCACAAAAACTAGCATGTCTAAATAGCATAAGAGGAATATTTACTTGTTTAATCTTGAACGCTGACTTTAAAGTTACTATTTTATAGAAAAATACGGCAGTCATTACAGTACAGCTGGCCGACACATCCTGAATGTACGAATGAAAGACCTTTAAAGACGTGCTACTGGCCTCATTTTGGAGGTGTGAGCTATAGCAGTAAAGTGTAGATGGTGAGGTGTAAGTTGATAGAAAGAGGTGTCATGAGGTGTGATAAGCTTCTGGTTGTGAGACCCCACAGCTCCAGTGATTTTAAACTCCCAGTAATCGTATTCCTGTTTTAACACAAACAGAATTAATCAAAAATGAGCATCTCAGTCAAGCGGGGGTAGTTCAGTTTCACCCTGTCAAAGAATGACTAAACCTTGAGCCAAGTAGCCTTTTAGCATGTGATGTGATTTTTTGAATGTAGCGAATGAATACACCCATCACTGACCAATGTTTTGAATCTGAACGAGAGAGCAAAAATCCCATTCTGTACAAGGAGTATCTCAAAAAGTAACAGCCAAAAAGAAAAATAATCCATTCAAACAGAGGAAGGTCAACATGGCGACTTACAGCATCAGTCATAAATACTACCACGTTGAAATAGCATAACAGGAATATTTACTTGTTTTATCTTAAACACTGACATCAAAGTTAGCTACTTTGACATTATCGGATCGGCAGACATTAAAGTTAACTGGCATTACAGTACAGCTGACAGACAAATCGAGACTGAGCGGAACAAATTGTTGTTAAATAACAGAACTCGGCTCATGTTAGCATATTTTAGAAAAGAAGGAAAACAATTTCAGTTCGATCTGTGAAGGGGCATGTGTGTGTGTGTGTGTGTGTGTGAGAGAGAGAGAGAGAGAGAGAGAGAGAGAGAGAGAGAGAATTAATTATGCAAGAAAACCTTATGTTTTGGTCATCTGAACCTTATTTTATTTGTGTAATGAGTAGATTAGGCACACATTTTTAATATTTTTTGCGAATAGTAATACAGTACATTCGTTGACTTTAGACATAACACATAAGACACTCTTTTCGCCCTCTGCTGGCGCATATATGTAATTTAAAGAAATGGTTACTGAACGAATAATTAAACGAATCTTTTATCGAATATAAATTTAAACATGTCACGCATTTCACATACAAATTCAAACACATTAAAAACAAATGTGATCCTGTTCCTGAAAATTTTAATGAAAATCAACACAACTTGAACCCATATGACACTACGGTAATAATGTGTTCTGACCCCAACTAATTTCACTGCGCTGTAATCAATATTTGACAAATAAAGAATGTTCGATTTGTCTTTTTTTCCTTTTTTTTTTTTTTTTACTTTTTGTACATGTATTTTTCTAATTTGTTCAGATCAGTAGCCACTTGTCACCTTGTGTCAAAAATAGGTCTATAATTAAAAAAGAAATAAATAAAAGTCCATGAAATTCATTTTCAGCTGGTGGTTATATTCTTTACTTTTAAAATGGAAATCGTGCTTTTGCTGATTTTTCATTTAAAATTATTTTTTCCTAAAAAAATTTCACTAAAACCAACTGAGTTGCAACTGAGTTACTATTTTTCTAGATGAGTCTGTGGGTGGGCAGCAGAGGAGACACTCCCAAAGAGCTGGCAAGGTCATTCTGGTAAATACACACAGAGGAAAATTACACACACACACACACACACACACACACACACACACACACACACACATAATAATCATTATCTATATTATACTTCACTATTAAATTCCATCACACAGAATTATTCTAATAAAAATAACTGTATTTATATATGTTTGTGTCTGTGTTTGTACCATGTGCTTGACCACACTTAAGGAGTACGGGATGCCCTCCAGATCACGGCAGGTCTGGTGATGTTTTCTTTCCGGGTCTCCCGGCACCAGTACAGGTTTTTCTGTCACTGCCTGAAAACAAATATACAACAACCTTTAATACACTACAACGAGTCTGTCATTACAATTATTTGGCAATGTGTGTGACCCCTTCTGGTTACAAAAGCTGATTACTTACTGATTCAAGGTTTCTGTGTATTGAGAGCAGGTCAGACATTCTGTCATTGAATCCATCAGCAAAGAATTCTGGGTTCAATGCCACAAAGCACTGACCCTGAAACACACAGTAAAACGGGGAGAGTTATGGCACACGCTGAATTTTGATCTTTTACAATTAAATAGCGACATATATGAATGTAAATACCAGCTTTGCCTCTCTGTCAGTCATTCTCCATGTGCGGATGTATTTACTGTAGTGTGAGCCAGCGAGAATCCCACAGAAAACCTCCACCATCATCCCCAGTCCATAACCCTTATAACCTCCTAATACACAGATTTAGTAATCCCGTGAATGTATATTCATTCTTGATTTAACAAGATGCTTATATCAATTTGTGCATATTAGAAATCTTTCAAAACTCATAGAAAGTATTAAAACAGCAAGATGAGTTTTTTAGACTAATTAAGTTCTTCTTTACCTGTGAGATAATAACAGCTTATACATCACAATTTATCTTTTATTTCCTGATATAGAAAGCTATTTTAAAGGTGAGAAAAAGGAAATTTAATGAAAGCTATTTTTAAGCATATTTTTAAGACAAAGATTAAATGACAATTTGGTTTTTGAATTGTAAATCTAAAAAAATAAGGAAACCTCTGGGTACTAACAACAAGAAAGCTGTAAAGACAAAAGCAAAAACAACAGTCATAAACATCAAAGACAACCTTTACAGTGATACAGGGGTTTACAATCCACCATTTAATGGCCTACTTGCCAAATCCATCACCAGACAAGGAAACATCTTTGCACAGAAAGCATCACTATACAGCTGAAGGTGGGACGTGGTAGTGCAGTGGTTAAGTTGTTGGATTACCAACTTGAGGACCCGGGTCGGTTCCCAGCCCAACCTTGGCACCACTGCTGTGCCCCTAAGGAAGGCCCGTAAATTGCTCAGTTGTATAACAAGGAATATTGTAAGTCGCTCTGGATAAAGGCATCTTCCAAATGCTAAAAATGTAAATGCAATGTCTACCCAGCTTCAACATGTACCAGTGATAATTTATTTCATGTAATGACAGCACTACCGGCTACTGTTAAATTGGCCTTTATAGAGGTTTCTAAAGTGGGAAGTGGTGGGGACAAGAGACCTGTCATCTCACTGCCACCCACAGGCACCAGCCCTCCTCCTGACAGCACAGCATTGGGGTCTGATGTCGGAAGACCTTTGGAGTCACAGCCCCAGCCCTCTGGAATAGAGACGTTATTACGTGAATGAAGCTCCACCTGAATAAGATGTGAAGAAATAACAGGAGAAATAGACAAAAATGGTAAAAGTTTTAAAAAAACAAGTAAAAGTAATCAATTTCACTGCCTTTCTTCAGATGTTTACTGTTTAATTGTACATTTGTCTCTTTTTACCTTTCCAAGCGCTACAGCTGAAGTTGCCATGTCCAATTCAAAACTGTCTCCATCCTTAGCAGGAGCTGCTACACTAATCGGGTTTGTCCCTAATGTGCACTTTGAAAAGAAGAAACAAGTCAAAATTAAAAAAAATGAAAAGCAATAGTCCTTCCTGTCTTATATGTGTTACATGTTGTTTAGGTTCTCAGAGATACATAACATCAATCACCAAAGAAAGCTTTAAAATAAAATCTTAATGTGGTCATCCAATGGGAATGTTAATAATACATATAATAACTTAATAGTAAAGAAAGCTTTTGGTTTATACCACTGTTTTAAAGCATAAATAAAAGAACATAACATAAACAGCAGAATTTTCATTTATACAGAACCGATACAAAGCTTCTGTACCATGTAAACTTCTCAGGTCATTGTCATGTCCAGTCTGTGTTGTAGTAAATCTAGATAAAAAACTAGATGTTTTAAATACCAACCTCTTTTCCTCGTGTAGAAACCACTAGAGGAGAAGTATTGGTGTAGCACATGCCCTTAATTACAGAAAAAAACAGAAACGGGTGTCAAAATATTTTCATTTATTTTAAGCCCCTAAATAGATTTACCCATGAAATCTATACAGTATTTGGTGGACAGCATGCTAGCAAGACAATCTTATGAAGGCAGACTGTAAAACAGTGTTTAATTTATTCAAAATGAGACCACATTTATAGTTCAGAAACAAGAAACTTGAATTTTATTTATATATTTAAATGTTTACAATATTGATTAATCTTAGCATATTTTTAAACTATACTTCAAATAAAACTTGCCTCATGTTCAAAAATGTCTACTGTTCTGGATGTCTGGGACACTATCCCACAAGACCACCAGAGGGCAACACTGAGCAGTGTGAAAAGGCTTTTTGAAAATTGGGTTGTTTGTAGTGATGGGAAGTTCGGCTCATTTTACCGACTTGGACCTTTAGGTCTTCTTCAGCAAAATGAACTAATCTTTTTTCGAGTAATTTTGTTTATTTTAGCAAAATATAATTAAAATGTTATGTGTTACTTCCCTAACACATCTACTATTTATCCAATCACGAATCACTCTACAAACAATATAAAACTATAATGCTATAAGAACCAGAAAATATTAATTTATCATTTATGATTAGCCAACTTCACTTATCTGTAAAGTGTAAATGCAGCTTTAGTGATAGGTTTCCGACAGGGACCGCGCATGCGCAGTCTAAACAGCAGCCCCGCTTAGAGCACTAAAACAATTAACCTGGGTTTTTTGCCAATAAAAATATATAAGTGTAAGTAACTACAGAAAGCAAGTCAAAACCATTTCACAAGCTAAGACAAATCGGCTATTAATCAAGCTTCATAAAAATTATGCAACATTGTGGTACTATTTTGTTAGTAAATAAAGCATTTAAAACATTATAGGACCATAAAATTGTGCTGAATGAATTGAACAAAGTGGGTAATGTATATGTGTACAAATGAATACACATACATAAACACATACAGACAATATATTCACTATTGCTGTGCAACTCACAATCATGTTTTGTTTCAGTGCTTGCATCGAATAAAAGCCAGCAATGCCAAAATGATTTGAGTCTGAACAAAGAAAAAAGGAAAGAAAAGAAAATATAAGAAAAATATAACTAAGAATACAGTAGCATGCAGGTATGGAGCACTGTCCCGTCCCACCCTTACTGACAGACAATAACTAGAAGCCAGGAGAGATTCAGGAGATTATTATATTTAAAAGTCAAGCTTTTTTGAGGTATGAGCTCAATTCCTGTTTGTAAGAAAAGAAGAATAAAAACATTTATTAATTTGCAGAATGTTTAATAAATGTGTAGTGTGTTGGACTTGCCGTAGGCCACCACCCAGCCGATGCCCACATCTTTTGCTTTCTTCAGAGCTAAACTCATGCAGAAGTTTCCCACAACTGGACCCAGGAGGTTCTTCCCATTTACAAGTGCTGTAGCCACCGACTGCTTTTCCACCACCGGCTCGCCCTCCTTTGCACAGATTCCTGCCTTAGTCTCTTTTACATATAAATCTGGAACATAAACATTAATTCATTTCTTAGTGAAACCTAGAAAGTTTTAGTGAAAATAAGGAAAGAAGGGATTGTATCTAAATAGTTTAGCTTGTCCTGCGATTGTTTTGCAGTTTGTATGTGAAAGACTCGCAAGTTTAGTCTTTTTAATCCAGCCACATTGTCTATACTGTATTTTAAACCATAATCAGCTTTTCAGTTTTTAATTCTGATTGGTCAAATGATAAAAGAGCATGAGTACCCTAACTAACTAAAAATGGCTTGTTGGTAAATTTCTGTTTTGGGATTCACAGTTGAAATGACTGATTATGCTTCTTCAATTTATCATTACTAATATGTGGACACTAAATAGTTTTTAATAAGTTGAAAGATTGTTATACCCACCCAAGCGGTTGAGTCCATGGCTGTAATGTCCGCGCAGGTCTCCCTCCACCAGCACATCCGCCAGGCTGCTGGCATGACTGATTTTAGTGCCCACTGCCAACATACACTGCTTTATAAACTCTCGAACCTCCGTCGGTTCCAGCAAGCATCTGTAGAATGTTATATACGGCACTTTAACATAATCAGCTTCATTTATCAAACTGCATACAAATGGATTTAGCTTGTAATTGATACAAAATTCTTAAATTCAGGAAAAATTAAATAGTCCTTTGTCTGCATGTGTATACTTATATATACTTATATACATAAGAGTACACTAATATACACATTGACCGATTCACAAAATTTATAAACATAACTGCATTTTTATTAAAATGGCAGGTTTTTTTATTTAGCCAGGTTGCACACTATGCATTTATGTTACAATTTATTTTCGATTTCTTTTGCTTCGTGTTGTTCTTTGTTTTATGTAGCTATTTGATGATGTGTGTAGTTTTGTGTTGGTTTATGTTTCACCATGGTCCTGAAAAAACATTGTTTAATTCCACCGTTTTTTTGCTTTGTATAGTTGAAATGAAAATCAAAGGTGTTAAAGCAGATCTTATAATGACGTTCAGGTTATTTAGGACATGCATAGTGTGGATTTGAACCAATTTGTTGAACTGAAGGGTAATTAACATGTCGCTGCGTATTAGTCACACGTGTCCCACATGCATACGCATTCTAAACAGCATCTCTGCTTAGAACACTACAATAATTAACCTGTAGGGGATTTTTGCCAATAAAGAAATATTAAGTTTGAGTGATAACGGAAAGCAACTAGTTGTTTAATCAAGAACATTATAAAATTATAAAGAAGTTTTTAACTTATGCACACTTTTTTTTACCTTCACGGTCAGCCATTTATACAGACACACCTTATGCTTCTATATATGTTTTAAAGACAGCACATTATCCACTATGCAATAGAGTCAAAAGCAGATGAAGGTGCAAGTTAACTTGCTAAAAACACACTGATGAAATTGATGAAATGTAAAGCAAAAGCTACAAGCTGGAGCAGGCAAAATGTTAACCTTAGTACAATGTTTCCAAACACTGTGCAGTATAAGTATTGGAGTTAGGCAATTTAATGACCTGTTGAAGCAGGTTGAGGCACATTGAGGTAGTGCTACCGGGGTAGTGTGTTTGTGTGAAATGTTTTTTTTTCTGTCAGTAGTCTGTAGCTTTTGATAATCTATTCAATATATTTATCTGTACTTGTAAAATAAAATATAAGATTTTAATATTAGGTTGTAATGTTTATGGATAATATTAATATCTTATAGTCTATTATATTAAGTTATATATAGTTATCACTATTAATATTAAAGAAAATGTTGCTCTTTATTAAGATCTACTTAGTGTGTGTGTAGCAGTAGGGTATGTGCTATAGTACTGTAGACATTGTTGTTTTGTTCGGCAAGTGCTATAAATGACAGACAGAACCAACAAGGTGTGGTCATGAACCTAAAAGATACAAACAGCATTAAATGTTAATTAGAGCATTTTTGTGCTGATAAACTGATGCAAAAATGATTAAGGAGTAGACCAAGGACTCATGGGTTTTCCGTTTAATAGGCACACTAGCTTAAACTATAATATTTATGAATGCTCTATTTATGATCAAGAGGAACAAATTAAACTCGGTAAAATGACTATATTCAGAAAATCCAGCCCAATTTTGTGATATCACACCTGCCACTCTGCAACAATTTCACCTTACAAACTGGCACCACCAAGCCCTATGCAACATAATGTCAGTGCTGCACATTTAAGATTCAATAAGATGTTTTAGTTGAGTTATGTTGTTGAGGCATTTGTGTTAATACTTACGGCTGGTTTGCATTGAATATTATCAGGTAAGTAAAGTGGCTACACGAAAGAGTACCTGAATTGGTATAAACCATTTAAAGCCATTGCCTTTTCTTCGTTTAAGTTAAAGAGGCTATAGATATACAGAAATGGTGCCTATACACACAACATGCTGTAGAGACACTGTCACACCTTCTGCTTCTTAAATTACTGAAAAAATTTTTTTCTTTCTTTTTATAAATGTTTATGATAATAAAGCACTGTTGTTTTAATGACTATTAATTTGGTTTAACTCAAAAACTTGGGGAAGCAAATAATGAAAGTAGAGAGGAAATGAAAGAAAGGCTTTTTGTCTTGACATCTTGTCATAATTATTTATGTATGTCAAATAAAGATTAAAGCCTACCTGCTAAGGCTCATGATGTTGTTAAAATCGTCTCTGCAACAAAAAAATGAGCTTGCTGTTTTGCATCATCTTGCGATGGGGGTGTCACGCTGTTAACCACGCCTAGCATCGTTTTGTTCGACAGTTTTTTCTTCACCTGGTTTTTATGTATATAACAATTACAGCATTGTAGTGCTGTAGGCATTTGAGTAGACAAATGATCAGTTAAGTAAAGTTTTTATGTGGTCAATCCTTTGCACATTTGCATTTACATCTGTGACACTTGAAAGATACCCTTATCCAGAGCAGCTTACATTTATCTCAATTTTTAATCCAACTGAGCAGTTTAAGAGTTATTTTAACATTTCTGCCATATCTTTTTTCAGAGCGACTCACATTAATCACATTTATTTTATCCAATTGTGCACTTAAGGGTCTTGCTTAGCAGCCCAGCTTAATAGTGCTGAGATTTAAATCCCACGATCAGCAGTCCAACACCTGAACCAATAAGCTACCACCTCCACCTCCAAGCATTTCCTTACTTACAGCCGACATAAAATTAGGTAATCTAATGTCCTAAACATAACAGGCCACATCAAGAAACGGGATTGCTTGTAAATTTGCCCTGTATTTTACTCCATCCATCTTGTCCTTAGACCAATTTTTCAGCTGGAAATAAACCATCACCACAGCATGATTTTCTAACAACTTTGTGAAAACTACTGTGAAAACATTTCTTTTGCAACAATGTGCTAATAGCCCTGTTCTGCCTCCAGGCTGTGCAGTGTGAGAATCTCCTTCTTTAATTTTCAGTTTGCCTACATCAAAGGTTAAAATGTTTTGTTTATAACCAAATAATTTTTTTCATGCCAACCATGCCCTTTCTTTCTTTTAATGTTATTTCATTTTTATTCTTTTCCAATAGGTGATGGAATAGCTAAAAACTTGAATACATAATAACAAATGTAAAAAAAGTAGGTCATTAAACATTAAAAAACATCTAGATTAAGGAAAAGCTCAAATTGGCTTTCTTTAAATTCTTCTCAGGGCACAAAGGAGTACATTGTTAATTACGGCCTTCATCTCTGAAGTGATTGATATATATGGCTAATTTACAGATAATTACAGATAATAAACCTCATCTAAAGTTACATTTGCTAGTTCATGGTGCATTTATTGCATTCTGTAACAGTTGAATTTAATGTAAACATTTTTAAAATAGCTAGAAGTAATGATACATCTTTACTGTCATCTATTTACAGTCCTGCATTACTAACAGTTCAATTTTTCAGTATTTTGGCTCCCCAATGTTCAGCCCCGCCCAACAACTGCTGATAACGATACTGATTGATTGCATGTTTATGTGATATGCAGAAATGATATTTATTTATTGTTTTATTTTGGTTTTTGACACAGTGATAAACAGTACAGTAAAAATATAAAATTTAATAAAATTTAAATACAAACAAATCTGCATCAGAAACTGAAGCAGAATCAAAATAATTTATTAATCCCCTTAATATTCCTGTTATTATATTTAATAATAATAGTAATTATATAATTATATCTAATTTTCAATACTAAAACTGCTGTTCTTCATAGTTTTTATTAAACTCTGACTCCTGCAGGAAAAAAATATCTTACTGTGTATCCTTCAGTGACTGGCTATTTACCAGGATATTTTCTTATATTTGAATCTATCTATTGTTATAAGCTTTAACTTTGTTCACTTATGTTCATTAGCAGATTTAAATAACAGAACAACAAATTAGCTAGGACATCAAAATGAGCAACATTGTACCAAAGATTTAGAGAACTCCTTAGTAATGGCCTGTTTAATAAAAAAAGAAAAAAAAAACTATTGTTATTTTTTATGAATAAAGATGGAAAGACTAAATTTTAATTAAAATGTGCTTTATTCTTTGAGAAGTTTATTAGTCATAGTTTACACTATTAAAATCCATGTCTAGACAATGTAAATAATTGTTGCTCTCAAACTGAAATTCCCTTTAGAGTCAAGTGATTACTTTTTAATCACACTAGATCCACCTATGTTGCAGCAGCCATTTTTCTAGATGAGTCTGTGGGTAGGCAGCAAAGGAGACACACCTAAAGAGCTTGCAACGTCATTCTAGTAAATACAGAGAGCGAGAGAGACAAAGAGAAAGAGAGAGAGAGAGGGAGAGAGAGAATGCTAATGCTTGTCAATTAAATACTAATGCTTAAGAAATATCAGCCACACACAAACATAACATTTATATGTATAGCACTGTGGATTTAAAGATATTCCTCACACAGTGATAAATCTGAATTAAAAATACTTTATGCAATAATTTAATTGTCAAACATATAACCAGTTATTAATAAAATATTAGCAGTGATGTTAATATTTTTTACAAGACATTTCAGATTATTATTAGAAACCTTTTTTAGGATTCGCGTCAATATGTCTCCTACGCTGTGGTCCACTAAGGGGTGCTATCCTTTTATATCACTGCAAACAGTCGTTGAGTAAACATGAGATAGAAAATTGTGTTGTGTTCCGCATTTTTTGGACGTTGTACAAATGCCAGCTATCACCATGTATTAATTATTGTTTATAATCAAACAATAACTAATACATAATATATTTTATTATAATGTTCATTTTGTACTTGTATGTGTGTGTGTTTGTTTGCATCTGTCTGACTGGGTGTATGTGCTTTTGTGTGTGTGTGTGTGTGTGTGTGTATACCATGTGCTTAACCACACTTATGGAGTACGGAATGCCCTCCAGCTCACGGCAGGTCTGGTGATGTTTTCTCTCTAAGTCTCCTGGCACCAGTACAGGTTTTTCTGTTACTGCCTGAAAACAAATATACAACAACCTTTCATATACTACAACAAGTGTGTCATTACAATTGGTCTGCAATTACTCACTGGTTCAAGGTTTCTGTGTATTGAAAGCAGGTCAGACATTCTGTCATTGAATCCATCAGCAAAGAATTCTGGGTTCAACGCCACAAAGCACTGACCCTGAAACACACAGTAAACAAAAAGGATAGTTCCGACACAGACTAAATTTTAATCTTCTAAAATTAAATAGGTGTAAGTATGTGTGTGTGTGTGTGTGTGTTTGTGTGTGTGGTGACAGATGAATGAAATACCAGGTTTGCCTTGCTGTCAGCCATTTTCCATGTGCGGATGTATTTACTGTAGTTTGAGCCAGAGAGAATCCCACAGAAAACCTCCACCATCATCCCCAGTCCATAACCCTTATGACCTCCTAATACACAATGTTTAAATATTATAGCTATAGCAAAACACTTGTGTTAAATTATGCGACAATGTTTTTTATAAAATGTAAAACAATAAGCCGGTTTAAATGAGCCTATTTTTCCATACAGCATTTGTATACAATACAGCAATTTTATACTATTAACCCATGAACCAATAATTGCAAATAGTATTATTTTAATAATAAACAACCCATTGTAGTTGCTGTTACCACATATATTAAAAAGCCATTGCCTTAAGATTTTCTCTCTCTCTCTCTCTCTCTCTCTCTCTCTTTCTCTCTCTGTCTTTCTCAGTTAAATACAATATCACTGCACCTGGTCTTTTCTTATCAGCTGTTACATAACGCTGAGAACCAAGAATTCCTCTATAAGTATAAAGCAAAGTCGTGTTATAAAATATGTTATTCTGTAATGACAGTGCTGACAGGACTACACGCTTCTGTTAAGTTGGCCTTTATACAGGCTTCTAAAGCAGGAAGTGGTGGGGTCAAGACTAATACAGAGACCTGTCATCTCACTGCCACCTATGGGCAACAGCCCTCCTGACGGCACAGCATTGGGGTCAGATGTTGGAAGACCTTCGGAATCACAGCCCCAACCCTCTGGAATAGAGATGTTATTACGTGAATAAATCTCCACCTGAATAAGACAGAAAGAAAGAACATGAGAAATAGACAAAAAGAGCAACAGTTTTATAAAACAAGTAAAAAGCGATCAATTTTAGTACCATTCTACAGCTGTTTACTGGTTAATTGTATGTGTGTCTCAGTTTACCTTTCCAAGCGCTACAGCTGAAGTTGCCATGTCCAATTCAAAACTGTCTCCATCCTTAGCAGGAGCTGCTACACTAATTGGGTTTGTCCCTAATGTGCACTTTAAAAATAAAAAACAAAATATAATTGAAAATAATTGGAAAAAAAGTACTAAACACTGTACTAGTATCTGTGTAATTCTGCATTCACTAAATGATCACTGTGCCATGTCCGAACTGACTATAATCATTTATATTCCTAAATGTTTTTATTCATTTTAAAGCTATTCTTGAATTTAGTTTTTAATTTCTCTGTTTTACTGTTGATAGTACCAGTGTGTATAATAAGTGCTATATAAATAGACTTGCCTTGCCTTGTCTTTGCACATATTGTTTCAACATGTAACTGTGTATTGTATAATAACTAAATAATAGTATAATTCAATAATGCCACACTTAGTATTTTCCTATTGTGCTTCAATTGCAATAGGATACAGTTGTGTAATCCTTAAGTGTTTATGGTTTGTGAAGGTTGAGATTCACCTAAAATAGCCTACAATGCTGGATTATACAATATATACACATCACCCAATTCCTTTTATGTTCACTTTCTTAGCCTAAAAACTTTTTTATGTTCTATTTTGAATTAAATATTGGTTTACGATATTTGCTCATTTTTGTATTCTGTTTGTACTACATTTTACAAACTGGGATTGTATTTATGATACTTATGTAAATGATAACATGAACTGGAATCTACCAGAGCTCTTCTGTTTTTTTTTACATTATTTCCATGTTTTCATGTTAAATATTTCCATTTACCTTTTTTAGAGCAGATTTATTTACTGAAAATCATCCAACTATATACAAATTAGACCCAGTATTCAGATGTGTACAACAATTCCTAGTAATATTATCCAAATTCCTGAAATTTCTACTGTCAATAAAATCCTTAATATCAAGTATGCGACAACTGAACTAAAACTGAACAACTGAACAATTATTATCTATATCTCTTACAAACCCCCTGTTTTGACATATCTATAGTTATATTGTAATAAAAAATTAAATTAAAGTGAATATAAAATATTATTATATAATATAACATGCTGATAAGACAAAGTTATTTATACCTTGTAGAGAAATAAATACAAACCTCTTTACTTCCTGTTGGAACCACCAGTGGAGGGGTATTAGTGAAGCACATGCCCTAAACACAAAGAAACAAAAAAGGAGACAAAATGATTGTTTGGTAAAACTTAACTGTAAACCTCTTTCGTAGATGTAACCACGCATGATTAAACATCGAAAAAATCTATTTAATTTTATCCAACGTGAGACAAACGATTATAGCCAAGCCTAACACTGGTTAAAATAATTGCCACAGTTTATGGACTCTAAATATTGTGTGAATCATTCTGTGGATTAAAATGCAATTACACATACTGTCACGGTCACTAGCCGCAGTTTCCCCTGGAAACCGCTAGATGGTAGTAAAGGACTGTTTTGTGTTTGAAAATACCTTTTTTTTAAATATTTAAAACAGGTTCCAGGTAACAGCCGGAACGGTTTGCCGTTGCTCTGTTGCTGATCTGAATCACGTCTTTGGTTAATCATTGTTCTCAGGTGTTTCTAGTTTTTCTTGTGATTTCAGTTTGTATAAACCGAACTGCGTTGTTTGTCTTATGTGGTTGTGTATTCATTCCTTGGTCCGGGTTTCTACGCCCTTGTATGTTTACGGTAAAAGCTATCTGTTCTCCGCTGTGCATCCACAGAAAACATTTTTTCAATTCAACATATGATATAATGTTTTATAATGCTGTTTAAAAATAAAGTTAAAATTGAAGTTAAACTCTGAATTTTGGCTCGATATATTTGGGTGCGGGGAGTGCAGTGTCATATGTGTGTCGGATGTGTCACATTTTTCACACCACGAAGTTTACCTGCTAAATTAAATCAGGTGAAAAGCTATTTCAATAAATATAGCAACCCCCCCCCCCAAACATCTAGAACCTTAATGGTGCCTAAGCTATTGTGTCGCCAAAAGTACTGGGACACACAGCCATCACATTCATTTGTGTTTTTGATCATCCTATTCCCGACTCTTCCTCCCATAATAACCTCCACAAATGTCTTTCCACTGGATTGTGTTGTGTGACTGGAGTTCTTTCACTCCAAAACACAGCATGTCTTCATGAAAATCAGGGGCTTTGTGTACAGGGACATAATGCTGAAACAGTGTTTGAGTCTGTTAGTTCCAGTGAAGACTTTCTAGAAAACTGTGTGCTTCAGACTTTGTGGAATAGCTTGGAGGGTTTGCTGGTATAATTTTCACAAATTTGTGATCATTTGGTGTACATGCTTAATACTTGATTAGGTTAGTGAAGGATAATATGCTATTGTCAATTTATTAATAGAAAAACATTTATTTCCACACTTATGCATGGATGAGTAGTACAGTACAGACAAAATTATGAAGAATATTGTGTTCAATTTATATAGATGTCACCTGTCGCCCCTTACATAAAGATGTGTCAGCAGAAGCCAAGTATTCTTAGTCTTTCTGTCAAATTTAGGTTAGGGTTAGGTTATATTTTAATGTAACTGCTTGGATAACCAACAATTAGGTGATAATGTAATTTTGTGCTTTATAAACAGTTACATTTGGAGGACAAATATGCATTGCATAAAGGAACACAATTTAAAGGTTATAATTATATTGAGGTTATTAAAAGGTAACTATTAGCATACAGTACTTATCTTTTATTTTAAAATAATTACTAAGAGTACACTTTTAAACTTCTTTTTTTTTGTAAGGATTATGACCTTAAACAAAATTTAGCCTGTTTGTGGAAGTACAAAACATTTAGATAAAATGCCATATTTAAGTAAAACTACACAGACTCTTTCTCTCCCCCATGCACGCACGCACGTACGCACACACACACACACATATTGATCAGCAACTCACAATCATGTTGTCCTGCAGTGCTTGCTTGGAATAATAGCCAGCAATTCCGTAATGGTTGGAGCCTAAGCAAAGACAAAATAAAATTTAGTTCTTACTGTAATGACCTCTGACTACAGGTCTCCTGTCACTTTACAATGTATCGTGAGTGATTTTGCTGTAGTGAATTCAGACTCTCTAGTGTGTAGCACTTGCCATAGGCCACCACCCAGCCGATGCCCACATCTCGCGCTTTCTTTACAGCTAAACTCATGCAGAAGTTTCCCACAACTGGACCCAGGAGGTTTTTCCCATCTACGAGTGCTGTAGCCACCGACTCCTTTTCCACTACTGGCTCACCCTCCTTTGCACAGATTCCTGCCTTAATCTCTTTTACATATACATCTGGAACACAGCCATTAATATTAGATTATTTCCTTGTCATTTCTTTTATTAGTAATGTAAAGTGGTCATTTAAATTTAATGGTTATAAACTTGTAACTTCTTACCTTGTATTACCTCTTCTAAATGAACAGAATTTCTTAATAACAATGCTAAATATACTTAAACGTTGACAGGCGTCGGGACTAGAATTTCCACTCCAGCCACATTGTGTTACAGTATTTCAAAAAAGTAAAGCCTTTTAAATCTGGTCAATTTTGAGCCAAGGAGAACAGGAATGTTTAACTTTTTTTTTTTTTTTTTTTTTAAATCAAAGCACTATTTTAAAGAAAAAGAGTCTGATTTAAGTTTTGGGCAAACTAGTGTTAAATGGAATGTAATTTTTATACTCACCCAAGCGATTAAGTCCGTGGCTGTAATGGCCACGCAGGTCTCCCTCCACCAAAACATCTGCTAGACTGCTGGCATGACTGGCTGTAGTGCCCACTGCCAACATACACTGCTTTATAAACTCTCGAACCCTCGATTGAACCAGTAGGCATCTGTAGAAGTCACACACTTACTGACAATCAGCTTTATCAAGCTGCATGCAAACAGATTTATTCACAAACGTAAACACTGTGTTTACATTTATTTATGGAAAACAAATCTGTACCCTACACAATGCTCCTTAGTGTGGTGTGTGTAAAAGAGTGTATAACAAGACTAACTAATAAAGGCTTCAATTTATTGCTTTTTATAACTCGGGTAAGTTAAAAATTAATTATTTACATTTACACACAGAATTTTTATAAAATCTAGTTGTTTTATTTGATTTAATTGCTTTCAACTTAACTGAGTAGTTAAGGGTCAAGGGTATTGTATCAGCAGCTTAGTGGTGTTGGGAATTGAACCCATAACCTATCAGCGGTGAAACGCCTTCAGTCATGCACTGACCCTTTTCAGCAAGCTGATTACCTGTTAGCAGTTGGCCATTACATGTACTGTACGCATCCACATCTTTCATTTACATGAATCAAAACTGGTTAATATATTTAATACACTCAATATTGGACTCATAGTATTTATTGGTAAGAGAATGTTAGAAATGAAGCCACCAGGAAGAAGGCAAAGAGGAAGACCAAAGAGGATGCGATAAATGATACCATGAAGTTAGTGGGTGTGAGTGAAGAGTATGTAGACAAATGGTGTTAGGTGGAGACAGATGATTCGCTGTGGAGACCTCTAAAAGGGAACAGCCGAAAGGAGAAAAAGAAGATGACTACTAATTAAGTGCTCTGTCATTAACTACACCAATTCAGCATGTGTTGCCTCTAGATTTAACAGTGGACATGATTTTTCCAAGTAGGATGTGATCCTGAATTACCATCCTTTGTTAATCCTGGATCATCCTTTCAATCAACCAATCATAACCATGTCATTAGTGTGTGCCAACCAAACCCGCCTCAATCCATTTTTGAATTTTTGTACTTGTAAATTAAAATGTAATATTATAAACGTATTTATGAAATTAAAAAACATAAAATACTAAACTGACATATGTAATATGCTACATGCTGTACTGTACAATTACAGACAACAATTATGTGTGAGCATTTCCTTCACCTTCGTGGCCAAAAAATTGGTGTGTATGTGCAGTAAAATGTGTTTAATGTGTTTTGTTTTTTTCAATTTAAATTTATGGTTATACAAATATGGATTGTTATTATGAACTATTTTTCAGCAATTACTGAGTTAAAGTTGTTAAGTTTAAAAAGAAAAGCTGAACAAAGTAAAAATCTATATAGCATGGTGAAAAAAATTTGCCACATGACCTAATTAAATATAATTGTCACTTTTCAATATACTGTTTCTCCTGTGGTTCAAACAAACAAAACAGGAAGCACTTTGTTTTTTACACACAGAAAGCAGAAAGCAGAATGAGAATTTTAATTTTTCTATTCTTATTATTTACTTTGTGAAGAAAACTCTGTGATGTTAGCCATGACAAAGAGTTAGTTTTACATATAAAAGCATAAAACTGAGAACTTTATTAAACAGGCTGTCTTGGTAACATTTCAAAGAAAGATGTAAAGCTATCACCCCCATGACCCATAAACTAAAAAATTACAGTGCAGTATTTGGTGCTAAGTGCAAACATATGGCTGCACCATATCATCTGTGTTTTTGATGGCTATTGTGGGAACTGGGTGAAATCTGAGAAACACCCAGCAAGTTTCATTTGATGAGTCTAAACATTTATCATTACCAGCACAAATCTTTAAACCATTTAGTCGGGAAGATTATACCTTTAGATCAAAACAGCTCTGAGGTCTGCTTTTTAGTAATGTTAATTTAAGCTTGAGAGCCGGTACATGGCTTGTGTGATCCACCAAAATACCCAAAAACACCAATGGTGCAGTAAAACATCCTGCCTACTAATCCCAAAGGCAAAAATATCACAATCAGAGTGAGTATTCATTAAATAAGTATTTAAAAAAAGCATACAATTAAACATGGCAACATTTATAGCATTGTATTTTGTGCTGTACTCTGTCAAAGCATTATGTAAAATTTTTAGAAGTATTTATTAAAAATTTATTTTTATTATTTATTTTAAAATACCTAGATTTTTAGGTATTTTTAGGTATTTTAAGTTTTAAAGCCTACCTGTTGAGGCTCATGATGTCCACATCAGTGTAAGTTTTTATTCATTAAATTCTAAAGCCACCCTCAATGCACTTTTTTTGTTGGATGGTGAGACAAAAATTTCCTAGCAACATGGAACAAATGTTGAGGTAAGTCACCTTAATAGGGTGAATGGAGGGGTGGAGCTCTGCAAAACACTCCCAGTTTTTTCTAGTCAGACAGGTGTTGTTAAACACTCTGCTTTCCTTTCTTTTGTCAGGCTGGTTAAAAAAAACGGTAAAATATAGAGATAGACAGAGCAGCAGCTTAACCTGTTTAAAATCTCCCCTAAAGACACAGTTCTGTTTCTGTCTTGTTCCTCTTTTACCGTTTAGGCTATTTAGGCTATTTAATGGAGAAAATAGACAGAAAGTGCACTCATATTTTAATGTACACATTAATTTTCATTTGTAAACAAATTGAATCTTAACTTGACAATGCAATCCTGAATGACAGACAACTTGACAATGCAATCCAATGTAGAAAGAAAAAAAAAAAAACTAAGCAGAACAATCAGTAATTCAACAGCTTACCCACTTTACCCCACTGTTATAAGTGCATGGTTGCCTAAATTGCATACTTTTCAGTTATGATAATTTAGTCTTTCTTTAGGCTGGAAAATATGTGCTGGGTGGGGGTGGGGGTGTTTAGTCCACGTTTAACCTTTGCAAGTGACTTAATTGGGTGTGTATGTGTGTTGGTTGGTGTGTTGGTTTTTCTAAACATCTTGCACCATCAGACGCCTATAGAAGCAGAACTAGTTGTCTCTTTGATCTCTCCGCTGAGTGTGATATGTTGGAGGACATAGTTTTGTCTAAAGTACTGACACACCCAACCATTACACTTATACGTCCTTGTTCTTTTCTGTTATATGTAGTCCTCCACAAGGTCTTAGAAAGGTGATGCAGCAATATCAGGTGAGACAATGTTGCAGTTCATCCTGAAGTAGGGTTGAGGTCATGGTTGTGTGCAGGACGTTGAGTTTCTCCACTCCAACCTTATTAAAACATAAATCATTTAGCTTATAAAGTTTGCACTCCTAAAGTAAAAATGAAACTGAAAGTAACTGATGGGAAGTACCGTGGTGAAAAGGCCTAGGTAGGCTATCGAAGCTAGCCCCACTCCCACATATCACAACCCTATTCACCAACTCCCACTGCAACAATTGAGGTTAAAAGGACATTTCCTAGGAAAACAAGTACAAGCAACACTAAAAAAATGCAAAAACAGAAAACATCTCTCCAAAATATAATCAACAGGGGAAGGGTTTTAAAAAAAACAAAACAACTAATTGCGTCCAAGATTCTAGATTTTGTGACTTATGGCCCAACTGCAGCGGCATGCATAAAGCAAGCTAGACCTGACCTTTTGATTTGTTTCTGTCCCTGCTACACTGAGACAGCTCACTGTTAAAATTTTAAATATAAAAGAGGGATTGTCAATAACTCGGCTCGGCACATCCAGCTTCATCACACATTCTGACGTCACTTCCTCTTCATGCAAAGCAAATTGGAGCATTCGAGGGTGTTCTACTGCGCTGGGTTTACACAGACATTGCACAGATACATGTTTGTCCCAACCTTTGACCTTGATAATCGTACTTGATGGCCCTACTAAACGCCCAGAATAAGAAGAAGAAGACCCATCTAGGACCCCTGTAGACTAGCTGAAATAATCTGTCGAAACTACAGAAGACATAAAGGTATTTTTCAACCAAATGTTTTTCCCAAATTTTTTTTCTCCTAAACTGTTCCAAAATATAGTAAACACAAACTTGTATTGAATGTTTTTGTATACATTAACATTATAATTTCCCTTCACATATAATAAAAGGGTTAAATCTGTTCTTTGTGGACAAAATCTCTGTTATGGTGTATCACGAAATTATGGTGTATTATTTGCTTGAGCAAATTAACTAAAAACCGACTGCACCTTATTCCTCCTAACCTGATATAAGTGTCTGATCTCATGAACAATATTGAGGCTAAATAAACGAATCACACCAGCCATGCTCCAATTTAATTTACTCTTATTTGTATGTCAGTGGAGCAGAGTAAGTCCTAATCCATCCTTAAAGCTCCTGTCCTTTAATTTCAGAGAGAGTGAGAAAGAAAAGGATTGATTATTAAGTGTCCATAATGTGGTGTAAAGGTTAAGGACACCGTGTAAATCTAGTTAAGTGTCTTCAAAGAGGAGTGTAGCCTTTGTATAATTGGAAAGAAGGAAATAAATCTGGAATAGTTTGTTAATCAAACACTTGGATGTGATTTTTGGCCAGAATTTTAAATAGTTTTAACCATATACAATATAAAGGTTTAATCCAACTGTTAATCAACATGTTATTTGTTGATATAAATGTATAATAATTTATTTAATCTTAACAATTTTATAGCTAGGTATGGTAGCTGCTAAAACTCACTCATAGCTACCCTGTGCTTTAGAAAGATGTAGGCTACTTTTAAAATATTGTGATCCAGTAATCATTTAAAGATTATTCTGTGCTTGAATGTACTAAGATTTTAGACAGCTGGAAGGATTTCAGTGTGCAAGCACATTATGAAATATAACGTGTGCCTAAAATTTTTATATGCTCTTCATCTCTTCAGTAACCTCTGCTGCAGAAACAATAACCTATGGGGTGGAGCTGAAGCTCTTAGCACCCAAGTGGAGGCAAACGTCTAGAGGTGGCGTGTGTTACGGGCTGGAAAAATGTTATAATAATAAGATCAATTAGAATAAAAATAAGAGCAATTAGACTGACTAGGGTCCATCCCTTAGACGGTAGGCTCTACAGTAAAAAAATTGACAGATCATGTCTTGGACTGGAATTTTACTACTACATCTTCAGCATTTTGAACTAGAATAAACGTACTTAGCTGAAATATCCAGTAGATGGCGATGTTACACTGTAACTGGTGCCTGGGCCATAAAACCATTAACTTGATTTCTTAGGATATTAATCTGTTTTCTGTCATGCAGTGAGCTAAACAATAGATAAACAAGTATTCTTTTCGCTTACCAGGTTCAAATCCCAGCAACCCTTAACTGCTCAGGTATATAAATACCTCTGGATAAGGGTGTCTGCCAAATGCCATGAATGTAAATGCATTTCAATCAATCACTGATTTTTTGACAATATTTAATTCAATATTTTTATTCAAGCAGTTAAAAGGATCTGGCAACTATTTCTTTTACAGGATTTGTAAAACAGTCTATAACAGGTCCATTGGCTCTCTATTCCAGAAAATTTAAATATTGACAAATATTGACAAAATATTTACACATGATATTATCCACACCTAGGTGTAAAACCTAAGCCAAATTAAATACAGTATTTGTATTACTTTTATACTGTGGCGACCCCTAGCAGGGGCAGCTAAAAAACAACAAGAAAAGCAGAAATGTGTATATATAAAAGTTTCTTATTTGTTCTTTTGGCTAATCAAATCACTCGTATCAGTGCCTGAAAAATTAGATTTATTTATTTTTTAAATTCATTTGTTTGTTTGTCTTTTCTCTATAACAAAATTTGGTGACGTCTCAAAAACGATCATTGACCAATTAGAACCGATTGTAGGCGGGATTCTGCCGTAAGAGTAGCCGCACGCTGACCAATCAGATCGCTCGCCTATGTCGCTACGCGTTGCTATAGCAACAGGCCTTTAAAACTGTGACGCTACAAATAATCGCGTCAGACCGTGTTGGAGTGGTTAAAGAGAGTCACGGTTCATTTTTTCACGAGTCTTTCAGAAGAGACTGATTGCGATGGCCAGCGTTCAGATTTTCCCCGACAGTTGGGCAGCTCCGAGAGAGAGGATACCGCAGCAAACGCGCAGAAAAGCCTGCCGAAATCTTTTCGGACCGGTCGATCACGAAGAGCTGAATCGTGACCTCAACGCGAAGCTAAGTGAAATCTCCGAGCGGAACCAGCAACGGTGGAACTTTAACTTCGCCTCTGGTACGCCGCTACAAGGTGATTACAAGTGGGAAAAAGCCGCGCTGGATGCGACGCCTGCGTTTTACCTGCACTTCAGGACAGGGGAAGAAGAAGGCTGCTGCTCTCTGCCGCATACAGAGGCTCCTAACGGGGTGACCTGTGCTCGGAGCGACGCTGCAAGCGGAGCCGTTTCTTCTTCCAGGACAGGAAAGCGGAGCCGCACGAAGAGAAAAACAAGCGCACGGCTCACTACATCAACAACATCTTACATTACAGGTAACGTCAAGAAAACTGCAGCAGTAATTAGCAGGAGCTCGTCGAGGGATCTGTTACGAGTGTGTTAACATTCTGTGTGTATTTATTTGTTACAGATTTTAACACCAAACGAAAGAAAGCAGGCGATGTGAAAGAACGCAAAAGCGCTGCTGTAAAGCCACTCAGATTCCTCTCTTCCGAACAAACACCACCACGAAAAGCACTCCGGTGAAGTGAAGGTAATTCACGCAACAACCATGTTTATTTTTAAACTTTTGATGAAACTTCGAGAAAAGAAGAGTTTTTGGTGGATGTTATGGCGGAGAATTAGGCGTGATGAAGGCAGCAGTGATTGGGTTCGTCCGAAATCGCTTACTATTTAAGTAGTTACTACATTTGAGGTAGTCCGCAATTAACCACCGCACCACTTAACTACATTTTTGGTTCTGCTTAGTATAAACAAAATTCATCCGCTATGTTGCACACGACATTTGTCGTCACAACAGCGCTTTTACAACATTTAACCCCAACAAACATTGTTTTTTTCCTGCGAATTAAGGCTTTTTAAAACAGTTTAAGTAAAATGTCTTCTGTGCACTCTTGGGATAGTAGAAAAAAGTAGATCATGCGGAAACTTTTCACCTATTGCTTAAGCATATTAATTCAAATACTAATAATGAAGGTATCTAATAATAAGATTAATACTACGAATTCGGCCATACTACTCAACCCGGATACTATGTAGTACGGGAGGTACGCAATTTCGGACGCCATCTTTGTTTTTAAAGAAGGGCAGGCGCGCGCGCTGTGGCGCGTAAACGTCTCCGGTTACGCCCGTAACCTCGGTTCCCTGAGAGCGGGAACGACACACTGCGGAGCATCCGCTATGGGAAAATCGGTACCTTCACTTCCTCTCTGAAGATTTATTGGCTCACTCCAGTACATGTACTGGCCCCAATTGCCGCCCGTATGCAAATAACAACATAGTGCCGCGCCCCTAGAGAGCATATATAAAGCGGCGCTGGGCGGCAATATTCAGAATCTAAGTCTGAACGTTACCCGCAAAGTTTCGCAAGCGCCGCGATGACCGTAATGTCTCGTTCCCGCTCTTAGGGAACCGAGGTTACAGACGTAACCGGAGACGTTCCCTTTCGAGCTTCATTCGACATTGCGAGCATCCGCTATGGGAAACAGTGTGTTAAATCCCGCCGCGCGAGCAAAACACTTGCAGCAGGAAAAATCCACTGTTCATAAGCCAATAGCCCCTCCTCTGGCGAGCCACAGCTACTGGAAAGAAGTACTGAGACAGATCCATCCGCACCCAGACGGCGGAGGAATACAAGTCCAAAGAGGTGCACAAACTGGGCAGAAATAAACCAATAAAAACAGCTCGCACTGATCATGGCGAAGCTCAACATATCTCCAGGAACTGTGCTGAAGACCGAGGATGTATCGCGATAATTAACCTGATTTTAAGCAGAACAGTAACTGCACTAGAAAGGGCAGATATCACAAGTTGTTCTCATCGTGAATTAAAGAAAATCCTCTAAGATGGAATGTTACAGCCTGCATGTAGAGGACACATAATAAAATAACCACTACTGCGCTAAAAAGGGCAGGGCGAAGAAAAATATTCACGTACACACCGAAGCACTTGGAAGCTGTGTAGCGTCCAACAACGGCATACACCATATAGAGAAATGAGTTGCACCGTACAGGGCAGACAATAAATATACCACAGACACAGTGATTCCCCGCTCACTGAAGTATGCGTGTCGTCAGCGAGGGCATCTCCAGCTTGTTGAATCTTGCAAAAGTACTATACAAGACCAACGTGCCGCGAGGCAAATATCCTGAATGGACACACCTCTAGCCCACGCCCACGAGGACGCAATCAATAGCTGAATGACTGTCTCCCACCCGCTTAGTCATCGCTAAAGCGAGCAGAAGCGCCGTTTTACGAGAGAGCTCCTTATCTGTAATAGATGCCAAGGGCTCACCAAAAGGAGGCTGGGAGAAAGCTTCCAGCACCAACTCAAGGCAGTACCGAGGGAGGACGAGGAGGGTGAAGCCTCCGAGCCCTCCTGAGAATTTCACTACGAGCACATGCTTGCTGAATCTATAGGGGAACAAAAAGCGTCGATTTCTGCAACGTATACCTTGAGAGTGGAGGGCAGAGAGCTGCTATCCCGCCTGTGCTGAAGAAAGCTGAGTATGTCTGAAACGGAGCAGCTGTTTGGGTCAAGGCCGGCTCCGCGACACCATAAAGCAAAAACTCGCCCCTTCAAAGCCCCTACAGCCGCCTCGTGGACGGGGCTCGCGCTTTCCCCAGCGTACCGAGCACGTGCACGCAGCGCGTCCAGCTCTTTTAGCGGCCCTGAAGCAGCCGCGCATACAGGCTCCACAGCTCTGGGCTGGGATGCAAAATCATGTTTTGCCGCCTGAGACAGTAAGTCTCTCCTGATGGGAATTGGCCAGGGGGGAGCCACTAGCCGCTCCCTCAGGTCCGGAAACCATGGCTGATTTGGGCAGTTGTGAGCTACAAGGAGTCGTGAACCAGTCCCCGGACATATCTGCGCCAGGATCTGTTTTAACATTAACATTCTGAACGTTTGCAAAGCACTCTGTTCACCGGTCTTAGATCCAAAGTCGGACAAAACCCTCCTGTCCATTTGGAAACCAGGAAGTAACGACTGGAGAAGCCCATTTCCAACTCGCTCAGAGGAACTCGCTCTACGGCTCCTTTTTCGAGGAGATCGTGAAACCTTCTGTCTCATAACGGAAATGCTCTGGGGTGAAATTAATGACTGCATCACACCGTTAGTTAAAACGGGGTGGTCTGTGTCAAAACTGAATTGCATAACCGCGCTTTATGATTTTAAAAAAACCCACCGCGACATCCCTGGAATAGCCGTCCAGCCTTCTAAGACTGATTTAGCGGTCTCAGCTGCTAGAGCACCGAGAGACCATGCCCGTGCTGAGCACATTGTCTCAACGCATGCGCATCCCCAGCGTCCTAGACAAGGCGGGGAGCAGCTGTTTAATGTGAGAGGAGAAATTTGCCTTTTTGTAACAGTGGTGAGAATTTATTGCGATCTTTTGTTGAGCTGCAATACACAGACACCCACTGAGTTCGTGCGTCGATAGGATGTAGCGGCCACATTCGCCTCTCCTTAGGTATGGGGCACCTGCTGCAGACGGTGCGCTAGACCTCGCCGGCTGCTGCTGAGAAGCCCGTCTGGGCATCACGTGACTCATTGCCCTAGCTTTGAAAATAGGGGCGTTGAGGAAAAGCTTCCGGTCCGCCAGGGTCAGCAAGAGGTACCTCTGAGAAACCACCAAGAAAGCCATAGACCGGCCGATCGCCTGTGCTGCTCTCTTTGTGGCCATGAGAGCCAGATCCGTTGCCGTACGTAGCTCTTTGACGGTGTTCGGGGGGGCCAAGTCATCATCCAGATCCTGGAGGAGCTTGGCCTGGGACACCTGGAGCACTGCCATAGTGTGAAGAGCAGACGCCGCCCCCCCATTGGCAGTTTATGCTTTATCTGCCAAGTGAGCAGTGTCTCTGCACAGCTTAGAAGGCAGCTGTCACTGGTACTGAGAGTCTTCAGAGAAGACTGGGCTGGAGGACAGGTACCAGGAGTCCATCTTGCTCTTAGCCGGCTCAGCTGGGGGGTTCCAGGTGAGCTCTAGCTGCTGAGCCGCCTTGGACAAGGCCCTCGAAAAGCACCTCACGACGATAAGATATCGTCATCATGGAAGAAAGAGAGATTCCGCTAACTCCGGCGGTGGACGGTGGCAGTTCTCAGCAATGATAGGGGGCCTTAGCTGGACTCGTGCCAACCATCCACCGCCGTCATCCTTGCGGTCGGCGGGCAATCCAGCGGCAATGGCGGCAGTTCCTAACCTGAAGCTGCTGCGTGCTATATTGCGGCAAGCCCTTAAGACGCGCACTGGCAGATCCGACAGTGTGGGCAGTCGGCGTTGTCCCACGGCGCCTCTGATTGCGCCACTCCTCCCAGGCACGAAACGCAGTGGCTTTGGCTGTCCAGTGGCTCTATCTGGCCTGCGCAGGAAGCACAAAACGCCATAGTTAGAAAATTGCTCTTTTAGGAATTGCTCTTTTTCAGAGAAAATTGCTCTTATTTGAGTAGAAGATTATGAATATTGCCCCCTGCGCCGCCTTATATAAGCTCTCTAGGGGGCGACGCTATGTGCTTATTTGCATACGGGCAGCAATTTGGCCAGTAACATGTACTGGAGTGAAGCCAATAAAGTCTTCAGAGAGGAAGTGAAGGGTAGGAATTTTCCCTTAGCGGAATGTCAAGTGAAGCTCGAAAGGGAACCACCACACTACTAATGGCGAGTTTGAGGGATTTTTTGTCTTTTTGTTGTCATTTGCCTGACAGTAAACAGTAATGTTCGGTCTATACAGATGTTTGTTAATGCCTATGCTTAATTGAAATTTTCACACTGA
Organism: Bagarius yarrelli; assembly: GCA_005784505.1. Lineage (NCBI taxonomy): Eukaryota > Metazoa > Chordata > Actinopteri > Siluriformes > Sisoridae > Bagarius > Bagarius yarrelli. The sequence goes on along the minus strand of VCAZ01000001.1, from coordinate 14,016,822 downwards.
GCACTCACTTTTTTTTTTGTTATTCCAGGATTGGAGTGAAAGAGTCCTGAGTGAACGGAATGTAAATATGTTACTGGACGAAGCACTCGAAAAACCTAAATGCTGCCTCTGCTCTTTGTCTGAATCTGAATGATGTGCCAGGTGTATCATCATTTCTCAGTGAGGACCTCATGAATATTGTGCACAGAAATATAGCAAAGAAAATATTTATGCAATTATGACCAAAACTTGATTTGTATGTAGGCTGTGGGTTTTTTTGGCCCAGTGTTAATAATGTTTTTCTTAAAGCACATGGACCTAAGATTACCAGAATTTTTATTATTTTTTTTATGGCGGCAAAGCATGGCAAAAAGAACAAAGCGTACTGGCAATGTTTTTGTGTGTGTGAAATAAACCTGTGAAAGGGTAACAGATCTACACACAAGGAAATTTACTGAGGATAACAATTAAGGCTTATGTTGGTCACATGGCAGCAACAAAATTATGTTAATATTTTTAAACAATCAAAGCTTTTAAGATCCTTTTTGTGTAAATATCATATATCAAGTACTGTAAATCTTTATTTATTTATTTATTTCTGATGGTTCTGTCTACAACAAGGCAGGATCTGTTTTGAGCCATTTTGTTATTTCATTGTCCTTAAATGTGTTGCATAATTTAAATGATATTTTTTTATAATATATATTTAACACTTTCTGCTTTTTTGTTTTTTTATTTATGTGTTTTTACTGTTCATGCACTTGGTCACCTATTGGGAACAGTTCTGCAATAATCTAGATTGAACTTGCCATAGCTTTAGTAGTAAATACACTTGACCAATTGTGAATTTTCCACCTGGGTGTAAAAATATTTTTAAAAAAAACCCTAATAAATTGGGTAAATATAAAGTTTACACACACACACCATATATATCTACAGTATATATATAGATATATAGATATATAGATATAGATAATAGATATAGATATATAGATATATAGATAGATAGAGATAATATAGAGATAGAGATAGATATAGATAGATATAGATAGATATAGATAGATATAGATAATATAGATATATAGATAGATATAGATATAGATATAATAGATATAATAGATATAGATATTATAGATAGATATAGATATAGATAGATATATATATAGATATAGATAGATATATAGATAGATAGATAGATATAGATAGATATAGATATATATAGAGAGATATTATAGAGATATAGATAGAGAGATATAGATATATATATTAGATATATATATAGATAAGATATAGAAATATAGATATATATAGATAATATATATATATATATATATATATATATAGATATATCTATATCTATCTATATATATATATATATATATGATCTATATATAGATCTATATATATATATAAGATTCTATATATAGATATCTATATATCTTATATATATATATATATATATATAGAATATATATATCTATATATTATATATATATATAGATATATATATAGATCTATAGATCTATATATATATATATATCTCTCTATATCTTCTATATATATATCTATATAGATATATATAGATATATATAATATCTATATAGATATATCTATATCTATCTATCTATATAGATATTATATATATATATATATATATATATATATATATAAATATATAAGATAGATAGATAGATGTAGCTTATATATAGATAGTCTATATAGATATTCTATCTATATATATATAGATATATACCATACATACATCACACCACACATAAACATTACTGAATTTTAATTAGTCCTCAGAGATACATTCTATTTATTTTAATTAAATCTCACTTTTAACAATAAAAGAGATTGGAGACAAAAGAAATTGCTAAAAAACATAGCCAAACACAAGGCATTTTACCATATTGTGTTGTGGTATTTTTAAAAACTTAAAGTTTAGTATTTAAGAAAAAAAGACATTAGAGTTACATTTACAGCAGAAATTAAATTTAAAACTGACATTACAGTACAGCTGACCGACACATCGAGACCGAGTGGATCGAACTGTTGTTGAACGACAGAACTCGGCTCGTGTTGGCATATTTAAAAAATAGAAACCATTGTAATTCAATGTTTGTTAAGTGAAACATAAAGACAGATTAAAATGTTTAGTACTGTAAACTAGATTAGGCACACATTTTTTAATATTTTTTGCGAATAGTAATACAGTACATTCGTTGACTTTAGACATAACACACAAGACACCCTTTTTCGCCCTCTGCTGGCGCATATATGTATATAATTTGAAGTAATGGTTACTGAACAAAACAGTAAACGAATCATTTGGGTGAACGAACTGAAAATGAACAAATCTTTTGAAATAATCAAATTATTACTACCGATAAATCTATAGTGTTGCGATGTAAGTGTGTGCTATCAGCCACCGTGCCGGTGTGGATACTGCACTTTCGAATGACAGATTTCACGAATTTTACAGGAGGAATGTTTTAAGAGATTAAGATAAAAAATGTAAAATCTTTCAGAGAGAAAATAATGACAATCTATATGTAATTGTTTAACTTCATATAAAACACAACATAACAGGAAATTGTTTATTTAGCTGTAATTCCCCATATGTCCACAAGATGCCGCTGTCGATAAACTAGTATGCGTGTCTCTTATAAGTGAATGTTTTCATTTTCCTGTTTTATGCCTAACTTCCCTTTTTGTAATTCGTTTTTCGCCTAAAAGGGTTGTGCAAACACGACCCTTTTTAATGTTTATACACAGTCTATAAACGTGCCGCCTGGTATTATAACTCCTGGTCTAAGGTAAATATAAATATTTGACTTAATGACTGTGAGGGTTTTACTAAAGTTAATCACACATCACCTGACATAAATCTAATATTCTGTTATTCTTTTTTTACAGTAATTCTGAATTATTGGTATTATCTAAAATGATTGTGATGTTAAGAAGTTTCTGAGTCTGGTTTTTCTAAAGATTTTTCACTAGGAGTTTTTTCTATCTAAATTATGCTGCTTTAAAACGGTGTTATTTAAATACAAGTGAATTCATATAGACTAAATTTGACTTTTGGTGTAGTCGCTACTTCAACAGCATTTTGTACATTAGGGAAAATATGAAATTTGTAAGAAATGTAAGCTGTAACAAGTTATTAGATATAAATTTAAACATGTCAAGCATTTTACATCCAAACTCAAACACATTAAAAACTAACTGGATCCTGTTCCTGAAAATTTAAATAAAAATCAACACAACCTGAACCCATATGACACTAAGTTAACTTCCTAAAAAGTTGGGATATTTGAAGAAAATAATTTCACTGCACTGTAATTAACATGTGACAAATAAAGAATGTTCGAAGTTTCTTCTTTTTACTTTTTGTACATTTTTCTGACTTCAGATCAGTAGCCACATGTCACCTTGTGTCAAAAATAGGGGCTATAACTAAAAAATGAATAAATAAATAAAAGTCCATGAATTTTTTTAGCTGGTGGTATATTCTTTATTTTTAAGTATTTATTTTTTTAAATAGAAATCGTGCTTTTGCTTAAAGCTGACATTTTGTCTTAAGTCATTTAAAATGATTATTTTCCCTAAAAGCTGCAAACAACCATTTTTTTAGATGAGTCTGTGGGTGGGCAGCAGAGGAGACACTCCCAAAGAGCTGGCAAGGTCATTCTGGTAAATACACACAGAGGGAAATCACACACACACACACACACACACACACACACCATCATCTATATTAAACTTCACCATTACATTCAATCACACATTTATATTTTTATGACTGTAAGTACATTTTTTTTTTTAAATTTATTACAATTTCAAAATTCGTTATTTGTTACATTAAAGTTACAGCACATTATATGTGATATGTATTCTCTTCTTCTAGCCGTTCCATAATGTTTTTTTTTTTATCTGTGATTTATGTACTACAGCATGTACTATGCACCATTTAATATTCATTATCATTTAGAATTTTATTCTAATAAAAATAACTGTATTTATATATGTTTGTGTCTGTGTTTGTACCATGTGCTTGACCACACTTAAGGAGTACGGGATGCCCTCCAGATCATGGCAGGTCTGGTGATGTTTTCTTTCCGGGTCTCCCGGCACCAGTACAGGTTTTTCTGTCACTGCCTGAAAACAAATATACAACAACCTTTCATACACTACAACGAGTCTGTCATTACAATTATTTGGCAATGTGTGTGACCCCTTCTGGTTACAAAAGCCGATTACTTACTGATTCAAGGTTTCTGTGTATTGAAAGCAGGTCAGACATTCTGTCATTGAATCCATCAGCAAAGAATTCTGGGTTCAGTGCCACAAAGCACTGACCCTGAAACACACAGTAAAACGGGGAGAGTTATGGCACACGCTGAATTTTGATCTTTTACAATTAAATAGTGACATATATGAATGTAAATACCAGCTTTGCCTCTCTGTCAGTCATTCTCCATGTGCGGATGTATTTACTGTAGTGTGAGCCAGCAAGAATCCCACAGAAAACCTCCACCATCATCCCCAGTCCATAACCCTTATAACCTCCTAATACACAGATTTAGCGATACCATAAATGTATATTCATTCTTGATTTAACAAGATGCTTATATCAATTTATGCAAAGCAGAAATCTTTCAAAGGTTTACAATCCACCATTTAATGGCAGACTGGCCAAATCCATCACCAGACAAGTAAACATCTTTGCACAGAAAGCATCACTATATAGCTGAAGGGCTACCCAGCTTCAACATATACCAGTAATAACTTATTTCATGTAATGACAGTGCTGACAGCACTACAGGCTACTGTTAAATTGGCCTTTTTTGAGGTTTCTAAAGTGAAAAGTGGTGGGGACAAGACTAAAACAGAGACCTGTCGTCTCACTGCCACCCACAGGCACCAGCCCTCCTCCTGACAGCACAGCCTTAGGGTCAGACGTCGGAAGACCTTTGGAATCACAGCCCCAGCCCTCTGGAATAGAGACGTTATTACGTGAATGAAGCTCCACCTGAATAAGACGTGAAGAAAGTACAGGAGAAATAGACAAAAAAGAGCAAACGTTTTAAAATGTTTTAAAAAGAGACCAATTTCACCTTTCAGATGATTACTGTTTAATTGTATGTGTGTCTCAGTTTACCTTTCCAAGCGCTACAGCCGAAGTTGCCATGTCCAACTCAAAACTGTCTCCATTCTTAGCAGGAGCTGCTACACTAATCGGGTTTGTCCCTAATGTGCACTTTGCAAAGAAGAAACAAATTAAAAGTAAAAAAAAAAATCAAAAGCAAATAGTCCTCCTTGTCTTAGTCACCTACATGTGTCACATGTTGTTTAGGTTTGCAGAGATACATAACATCAACCACAGAAAGCTTTACAAATATCTTTTGTGGTTTTTAAGTCGAGACCCCACCACACTTTCACTACCATCACCCCCAAGGCCACTTATTTGAGACAACACTGCATCCTGCACTAAGGGCTGTCTTCAGTGGCAGAATTTTCTAATGTTTGATCAGTGGGAAATTAATCAAACAAATGGGGATGTTAATAATACATATAATAACTTAATAGTAAGGAAAGCTTGTGGTTTGTACCACTGTTCTAAAGCATAAACATAAGAACACAACAGAACTTTTATTTATGCAGAACCGATACAAAGCTTCTGTACCATGTAAACTTCTCATGTCATTGTCATGTCCAGTCTGTGTTGTAGTAAAGCTAGATAAAAAACTAGATGTTTTAAATACCAACCTCTTTTCCTCGTGTAGAAACCACTAGAGGAGAAGTATTGGTGTAGCACATGCCCTTAATTACAGAAAAAAACAGGGTGTCAAAATATTTTCATTTATTTTAAGCCCCTTAAATAGATTTACCCATGAAATCTATATAGTATTTGGCAGACAACATGCTAGCAAGACAATCTTATGAAGGCAGACTGTAAAACAGTGTTTAATTTATTTAAAATGAGACCACATTTATAGTTCAGCAACAATAAAGAAACTTACATTTTATTTATATATTTAAGTGTTTACAATATTGATCAATCTTAACATATTTTTAAACTATACACTATCCCACAAGACCACCAGAGGGCACCACTGAGAAGTAAAAAGGCTTTTTTGATAATATGGGGCATGTATTTTGTTAGTAAATAAAGCATTTAAAACATTATAGGACCATAAAATTGTGCTGAATGAATTGAACAATGTGGGTAATGTATATGTGTACAAATGTATACACATATATAAACACATACAGACAATATATTCACTATTGCTGTGCAACTCACAATCATGTTTTGTTTCAGTGCTTGCATCGAATAAAAGCCAGCAATGCCAAAATGATTTGAGTCTGAACAAAGAAAAAAGACAAAAATTTTTTTAAATAAGAATACAGCAGCATGCAGGTATGGAGCACTATCCTGTCCCACCCTTACTGATAGACAATAACCAGAGGCCAGAAGAATATTATATTTGAAAGTCAAGCTTTTTCTGAGGTATGAGCTCAGTTCCTGTTTGTAAAAAAAAGAAGAACAAAAGCATTTATTAATTTGCAGAATGTTTAATAAATGTGTAGTGTGTTGGACTTGCCGTAGGCCACCACCCAGCCGATGCCCACATCTTTTGCTTTCTTCAGAGCTAAACTCATGCAGAAATTTCCCACAACTGGACCCAGGAGGTTCTTCCCATTTACGAGCGCTGTAGCCACCGACTGCTTTTCCACCACCGGCTCACCCTCCTTTGCACAGATTCCTGCCTTAGTCTCTTTTACATATAAATCTGGAACATAAAAATTAGTTTAATTCTTAGTGAAACCTAGAAAGTTTAGTGAAAATCAGGAAAGAAGGGATTGCATCTAAATAGTTCAGCTTGTCCTGCAATTGTTTTGCAGTTTTAAATGGAAAAATGTTTATACTTTTTTATGTGAAGGGTCGCAAGTTTAGTCTTTTTAATCCATCCACATTGTCTGTATTGTATTTTAAACAATAATCAGCTTTTAAGTACTTAATTCTGATCTGGTCAAATGATAAAAAGCAATAGCAAATAAAAAACATGATTACCTTAACTACAATATACAATTAGTAAAAAGAATGGCTTGCTGGTAGATTTCTGTGTTGGGATTTCTAGTTGAAATGACTGATGATTATTCTTTAATTTATCATTACTAATATGTGGACACTGAATAGTGTTTAATAAGTTAAAAGATTTTTATACTCACCCAAGCGGTTGAGTCCATGGCTGTAATGGCCACGCAGGTCTCCCTCCACCAGCACATCTGCCAGGCTGCTGGCATGACTGATTTTAGTGCCCACTGCCAACATACACTGTTTTATAAACTCTCGAACCTCCGTCGGTTCCAGCAAGCATCTGTAGAATGTTATATACGGCACTTTAACATAATCAGCTTCATTTATCAAACTGCATACAAAAGGGAAAATTAAATAGTCCTTTGTCTGCATGTGTGTACCTACATACACATTAACAATACACACATCAGATTCACATAATTTATAAATATTACTGCATTTTCATTACACTGGCAAGTTTTTTTTTATTTAGCCAGGTTGCACACTATGCATTTATGTTATAGGACAATTTATTTTCGATTTCTTTTGCTTCGTGTTGTTTTTTGTTTTATTTAGCTATTTGATGATGTGTGTAGTTTTGTGTTGGTTTATGTTTCACCATGGTCCTGGAAAAACATTGTTAAATTCCACCGTTTGTCTGGTTTGTATAGTTGAAATGAAAATCAAAGGTGTTAAAGCAGATCTTATAATGACGTTCGGGTTAATATAGGTCACGTAGTGTAGATTTGAACCAACTTGTTGAACTGAAGGGTAATTAACATGTCGCTGTGTATTAGTCACAGGAAAACGAAAAGCAACTAGTCAACTTAATCAAGAAAATATTCTGATGCATAAAATTAGACAGAAGTTTTAAATTCATGCACACTTTTTCTATTATTCTAACCTTCACGCTCAGCCATTTGTCCAGACACACCTTACGCTTCTGTATATGTTTTAAAGAAAGCCCATTATCCTTTATGCAACTGAGTCAAAGGAAGATGAAGGGGCAAATTAACTTCTTGTTGAAAACACACTGGCACATTTCACAAAATGTGAAGCAAAAACTACAAGCTGAAGCTGGCAAAATGTTAACCCTAGTACAATGTTTCCAAACACTGTGCAGTATAAGTATTGGAGTTAGGCAATTTAATGACCTGTTGAAGCAGGTTGAGGCACATTGAGGTAGTGCTACTGGGGTAGTGTGTTTGTGTGAAATGTTTTTCTGTCAGTAGTCTGTAGCTTTTGATAATCTATTTAATATATTTATCTGTGCTTGTAAAATAAATTTTTCCAAAAAGGTTTTAATATAAGGTTATGTTTATGCATAATCAATAATATCTTCGAGTCTATTATATTAAGTTACATATCACTTACGTTATCACTATTAATATTGCAGAAAATGTTGCTTTTCATCAAGATCTACTCAGTGTGTGTGTGTGTGTGTGTAGCAGTAGGGTATGTGCTATAGTACTGTAGACATTGTTGTTTTGTTCAGCAAGTGCTATAAATGACAGATGGAACCGACAAGGTGTGGTCATGAACCTAAAAGATATAAATGTTAATTAGAGCATTTTTGTGCTGGTAAACTGATGCAAAAATGATCAATTTTGCCATCCAGATGCTTTCTTACTTTGCGAAATAGTTAAGATTTTTGACAGATTTCTTCAGATACTGTTTCCTTTTTAACTAAACCACAAAGGTAGCATATCACTCAGGAATAGACCAAGGACTCATGAGTTTTCCGTTTAATAGGCACACTAGCTTAGACTATAATGTATATGAATGCTCTATTTATGATCAAGAGGAACAAATTAAACTCGGTAAAGTGACTATATTTAGAAAATCCAGCCCAATTTTGTGATATTTCACTTGCCACTCTGCAACAATTGCACCTTACAAACTGTGCAATTACAAACACCACCAAGCCCTATGCAACATAATGTCAGTGCTGCACATTTAAGATTCAATTAAATGTTTTGGCAAAGTTATGTTGTTGAGGCATTTGTGTTAATACCTACAGGTGCTTTGCAGTGAATTCTAGCAGGTAAATCTACTGGCTACCTAAAAGAGCACCAGAATTGTCTTTTTTAGGAATGTTTATAATAATAAAGCACTGTTGTAAAATGACTATTAATTTGGTTTTACTTAAATAAACAAAATTGTAGTAGCAAATAATGAAAAAAATAAAGAGAAGAAATTAAGTTATAGGCTTACTAAGGCTTTCTATTAAAACATCTTGTCATAATTATTTACTTATGTCAAATAAAGATTAAAGCCTACCTGCTGAGGCTCATGATGTTGTGTAAATTGTCTCTGCAAAAAAAAAAAAATTAGCTTGCTGTTTGCATCTTAGGATCTAAAACCTTCTATAAATGCTGAACAAACTCTGTGAACAGCGATGGGGGTGTCACGCTGTTAACCACGCCTAGCATCATTTTGTAAGACAGTTTTTTTTTTCACCTGGTTCGTCTGAATTTTTTTATTAAAGTATATTACAATTACAGCATTGTAGTGATGTAGGAATTCCAGTCCCTTGAGTAGACTACTGATCAGTGAAGTAAAGTTTTTATGTGGTCAATTCTTTGCACATTTGTATTTACATCTGTGGCATTTGGAAGATGCCCTTACCTAACTAAGCAGTTAAAAGGTTACTTTAACATTTTTTATATCTTTTTTCAGAGCGACATTATTCATTTTCATATTCACATTTATTTTATCCAATTGTGCACTTAAGGGTCTTGCTTGGGGGGGCCCAAAATTGGCAACTTAATGGTACTGAGACTTGAATCCCCTGATCAGGGTGGCTCAAAATGGTTAAGGTGCTGAGTTGTTAATCTGAAGACCAGAAACACCTGGGTTCAAGCCCCCACCTCCGGCAAGTCAACCACTGTTGGGTCCTTGAGCAAGACCCTTAACCCTCCTGCTCCAGGGGCACTGTATCATAGCTGACCCTGCACTCTTACCCAACTTACTAAGATGGGATATGCAAAAATGCATTTCATTTCATTCACTGTGAAAACATTTCTTTTGCAACAATGTTGTGCAGCTAGGCTGTGCAGTGTGAGAATGTGGCAGTACAAGATGATAAATTACTATCCTGCTGACTACGCCAAAAATGTGGCAGTACAAGGTGATAGAAAATTCCTATAATCCGACTACGGCCACCCTGGTGGAGAGCCAGGGAAATAATCCGCATAGGGACGAACAGGTAAGTTTTACCCATTAAGGGCTAAGACAATTTAATGAGGTGTGAGTATCAACAAAAGAAATTTATTTTAATATAACAGAAAAGACTTAAAAGTGTGGCAGTGGTGGCTGTCTTGTGCTGGCGGAGCATCTAGAAAAACAAGTGTGCTTTATTTCGCAGCATTAGTTGGCCTATAAAAGGAGGCGTAGGTGCCTTGCTGAAGTGCATTTCCCATGAGCAGCGTGGGAATGTTGGTTTGGTTAGGAACCGATCGATTCCTGTCCATGGTGTAGTTTGGTTGTGTGTTTTAAGGGCTGTATGGTTTCTTGTTTTTAGTGTGGACAGAGGAATCCAGCGGTTTCAGGCTTTTTGCCAGAGTACTGTTTAAACCGGTAAGTCAGTAAACCATTCAGTGAATAAAATATTAAATTGTTTATGGCTCCTCTGGTATTTGGAATAACCGATTTGTCTCTCGACAATGTCCTCATGTCCACACTAACCTGTTAATATGGGTGGGGTTTCGGTACCCTATCTAATTGACACTGGGTCCATGGTGTCAACTATTACAGAGCTGTTTTTAGCTTAAGTTTGAACTATAGGGCCAGGGGCTAGAAATTTTATATATTCGCTATATGGAACTGGACATTGAATTCGTGGTATGCTTATTCTGCGGTGCAGCAGGTTGGTTGTCAGGGATCCTCCTGGTGGCTCAGTGGTGGCTCAGATGTCCAGGAGCATTTTGGTCATTGTGGATCTAAGCTATTCGAACTACTATTTGTAAGGCAGGATTTTAAAGTTAGGGGCGACCTATCTACATGTTCCGCCCAGTGAGTAGGTGGCACCATGCTTTTGGAGCCCCCAGCTTTTTAAAGCCTCTTCTATTTTGGCCCGAGCAGAGAACGGAACAGCTAATATACCAGTAGTCAATCTTGGGACTATGGATGTAGTGCTTTACCCGGCTATTGTAATTGGCACCTTGCGGGAGGTGTATTTGGTAGGTTTACTGACAAACGCTCATATTAGTCAGCTGCTTGATGCGCAAATCATTAGAGAGTTGAAGTCCATATGCCTCTCTCATTTTCTTGGTTAGAAAAAAGGATGGTACCGGATGCGTGTTGACTATCGTCAACTTAATTCGAAAACCCACAAAAATGCCTTTCCTTTGCCTTGATTTGAGGAGACTTTAGACTCTCTGGCAGGTGCCTGTTGGTTTTCTACTCTAGATCTGACCAGCGGGTACAACCAAGTTCCAGTATTTGAGTTTGATCGTCCATAGACTGCTTTTTGTACACCTTTTGGTCTTTTTGAAGAGCATTGCATGCCGTTTTGGCATGTGTAATGCGCCAAGTATATTCCAGCGGTTGATGGAGCTACTTTTTGGTGACCAAAACATCATACTGTTTTGTTAATTTAAACGATATCATTGTGTTTTCTTCCTCTATGCAGCAACACTTGCAGCGACCAAAAGTAGTACTGAATCGTCTGCGAGTCGAGGGACCTAAGGTGAAGATCAAGAAATGTGCATTTTTCCAGAAAAAGGTAAATTATTTGGGCCATGTTATGCTGATGGTGTAGCAACAGACCCAAAGAAAACTAAGGCAGTAGCCCAATGGCCTTGTACAGTAACTCTGAGTTGCAAACCTTTTTGGGTTTCGCAAGCTACTATAGGCAGTTTGTGGAGGGGTTTGCTAAGTTGGCAGCCCCATTACACCAGGTGGTGGCAGAGTTAACTGGGGGGGGGGGTTTAAATCTAGAAAGTGCAGTCCGGTATTAACAATTAAGTGGTCCAAGCACTGTGAGGAGCCATTTCAAGCTTTATAGCATGCCGTCACTACAGCGGCAGTGTTGGCGTATGGAGATTTTACCCAGCCTTTTATTTTTTTTTTTTTTTTTTTTTTTTTTTTTTTTTTTTTTTTTTTTTTTTTTTTTTTTTTTTTTTTTTTTTTTTTTTTTTTTATTTTAGAGGGAATTTGAGGGTAATGTTAGACCTGTTGCTTATGCCAGCCGAAGTTTTAGGCCGGCTGAGAGTAATGCTGCTACATATAGCTCCATGCAGTTGAAGTTATTGGTTCTTAAATAGGCTATGGCTGAAAAGTTTAGAGAGTACTTGCTTGGTCACAAGTGCCTGGTTCGAACTGATAATAATTCCCCCTAGTCACCATGCTACAGCTAAACTTGGGGCCACTGAGAAACGGTGGGCGGCAGAGTTGGCTGCATTTGATTTTGAAATCCAGTATAGATCTGGTAAGAACAATCAAAATGCTGATTCACTGTCCTGGCTTCCTGGTAGATTTGAGAGGAAGGATGTCTGCTTGCTGGGAGCAGCTGTTCCAGAGCTGTTGAGACAAGCAGTGGTTCTAGACCCAGGGAGTGTTATCTTACAGAGCACTATAGGGGCTTGGCCTAGCCGTTCAGTGCCTGATCTGATTGTTTTTCAGAAGGCTGACCCAGTTATAGGGCCAGTAAAGAGGTTTTGGCAACGGAAATCAGGTCGAGAGCCCCAAGAGCCAGGCCCTGAGTTATATAGGATATATAGGATATAGGATAGAGATAGGATATAGGCCGTCCCACCACCAAAGGAGATCGTGGCTATTGATTTTACGTGATTATCCTGTTTCTCAGCAGGAGAATGTAATGGTGATTACCAAAGCGAGAGGATCAATTGAACCTTGCGTTGGCTAGGGAACAGTTAGTTTACCTGTGTGATCATGGAGCATGGGGTCGTCATAAAATTTGTGACTTGTGAAGCTCATTAATAGTCGCACCCCATGGTCAGTCTGAGAAAGCTTTGCATAGAATTCAACACATGTAGGCTGGACAACATTCTAATGTGCATTATTTGCCAAGAACAGCAAGAGTAAGAGATTTGGGGTCTAACGGCTCACCTGTGTCTGGATCAAATTCAATTAGGGCACTGTTTAGACCATGGTGTTAGTTCGGCAGGGCCAAACACTGGATCCATCGTCGGGACGACAGCGATTAAAGCGGAGGTAGATTGTGGCAGTGGTGGATGTCTTGTGCTGGGCGGAGCATCTAGAAAGATGGGTGTGAATTAGTTGGCCTTTAAAAGAAGGCGCAGGTGCCTTGCCAAAGTGCATTTTCCATGATCATTGGTGACGTCACCAGATGTCCTGCGCAGCGTGGGATTGTTGGTTTCTAGCCCTAGAGTGTGAGCAGGCTTGGGTAGGACTTTATTGTTTTGTGTTGTCCTTTTTTGGTGAATATTAATAAAATGCTTTTGGTTCAACCTCTGCCTCAGATCCTGATTTAGCTGTAGGTGCATCTGTGTGCTTTAGAACCTGTATCTGTGATAATTAATTTTCAGTGTTGGGTGATTCTGTAGTAAATTAGCCCCCGGGGTGTTGTAGTTGGTCATCTCTTATTTATTCCAAGTATATTGTTACAAATTGTGCTCAGGCTTGTCCTACTGGTGCAATTTCCCTATAACGACATCACAACAAGGCACGAGCACACAATAAATATACCTCTCCAGGACCAAGTGCCAGTACACACCAAATTAAACACTATGCTGCAAAGAAGTAGTGTTAATGCAACCTACACACTAAAACACACACCCAGAGGAAAAACCAGCTGGCCTTCCCGCTTCCACACCGGCTCCTAAAAATGAAAAAGGTATAATAAACAAATTACAACATTACATTAAGACAATCACGCTCAAAAATAAGAAAAGAAAGACAAAATCACTCAACCCAGAAAAAAACGAAAAAACGAAAAATAAATCAGAACCCAAAAATTGTTTACCCTGCCACACCTACATTAAATGTTAAAATGTTTTGTTTATAACCAAATAATTTTTTTCATGCCAAGCATGCTATTCTTTCTTTTCGTTATTTTATTTTCTCATTCTTTTCCAGTAGGTGATGGAAAAACAATGCAAAAAGCTTGAATACATAATAGAAATGTAAAAAAAACATTGTGAAACATATGTAGGTCATTAAACGTTTGAAAAAAATCTTGATTGAAGACGGGCTTTAATTGGCTTCTTTTAAATTCTTCTCAGGGCATGAAGGAGTACATTGTTAATTACGGCCTTTATCTCTGAAGTAATTGATATATATGGCTGAATTATTTGAATGATTACCTTAATTATCTAATTACAGATAATAAAGTTACATTTACTAATTCATGGTGCATCTATTGCATTCTGTAACCGGTGAATTTATTGTTAACATTTTTGAAATAGCAGTAATGATACATCTTTACCGTCGTTGTCTATCCTGCATTACTAACTTTTTTAGTTTCTTTGACCCTCCTCAGCCCCGCCTAATAACTGCTGATAACGATACTGATTGATTGCATGTTTATGTGATATGCAGGAATTATATTTATTTATTGTTTTATTTTGGTTTTTGACACAGTGATAAAAACAATACTGAACTGAACAAGCATTTTTATTTCTCTTCTTTTCAACAAAACCACATTTTTTGATAAGGTAAAAATATATAATTAAAAAAAATCAAATCCATCAGATGTTTGTCAAATACAAACAAATCGGCATTAGAAACAGAATAATTTGTTAATCCCTTTATATTAATATTAATATATTAATATTATATTTAATGATAATAGTAATTATATCTCATTTTCACTAGTAAAACTGCTGTTTTCATTAAACTCTGACTCCTGCAAGAAAAAAAAAAAATCTTACTGTATATCCTTCAGTGACTGGCTATTTACCAGGATATTTTCTTATATATTGTGATCTATCTATCTACAGTTAAAAGCCTTAACTTTGTTCACTTATGTTGATTAGCAGATTTAAATAACAGAACAACAAAGTAGCTAAGGCATCAACTTGAGTAACATTGTACCAAAGATTTAGAGAACTATTTAGTAATGGCCTGTTTAATAAAAAAAGGAAAAAAAGTTTGTTAATCATAGTTTACACTATCAAAATCCATGCCTAGACAATGTAAATAATTTTAGCTTTCAAATTGAAATCCCTTTAGAGTCAAGTGATTACTTTTAAATCAAACTAGATCCACCTATGTTGCAGCAGCTATTTTTCTAGATGAGTCTGTGAGTGGGCAGCAAAGGAGACACACCTAAAGAGCTGGCAACGTCATTCTAGTAAATACAGAGAGCGTGAGAGACAAAGAGAAAGAGAGAGAAAGAGAGAGAGAGAGAGAGAGAGAAAGAGAGAGAAAGAGAGAGAGAGAGAGAGAGAGAGAAAGGGAGTGAATGTTAATGCTTGTCAATCAAATACTTATAATTCTTAAGAAATATCAGACACACACAAACACAACATTTAGCACTGTGGATTAAAATGAACAATAAAATGGCAGATATTCCTCACACAGTGATAAATCTGAATTAAGAATATTTTACGAAATCATTTAAATATAAATAGTTATTAATAAAATAGTAGCAGTGATGTTAATATTTTTACAAAGCATTTCAGATTATCATAAACCTTTCTTAAGCTTTGATTACAACCTGAATCGACAATATGTCTCCTACACTGTGCTTCAATAGGAAGCGCTATTCTTCTATACCATCTCAAACTGTCAGTGAGTAAACATGAGAAAGAAACTGTTTTGTGTTCCTCATTTTTTAAGACATCGTACAAATGCCAGCTACAACCATGTATTAATAATTGTTTATAATCAAACTGTATTTAATTTTGATGTTTATTTTGTGCTATTGTGTTGTGTGCTTTTGTGTGTGTGTGTGTGTGTGTGTGTCTATGTGTGTACCATGTGCTTGACCACACTTAAGGAGTACGGGATGCCCTCCAGCTCATGGCAGGTCTGGTAATGTTTTCTTTCCGGGTCTCCCGGCACCAGTACAGGTTTTTCTGTCACTGCCTGAAAACAAATATACAACAACCTTTCATACACTACAACGAGTCTGTCATTACAAATATTTGGTAATATGTGTGACCCTTTCTGGTTACAAAAGCTGATTACTTACTGATTCAAGGTTTCTGTGTATTGAGAGCAGGTCAGACATTCTGTCATTGAATCCATCAGCGAAGAATTCTGGGTTCAATGCCACAAAGCACTGACCCTGAAACACACAGTAAAACAGGGAGAGTTACAGCACATGCTCAATTTTAATCTTTTACAATTAAATAGCTGTGTGTATGTGTGGGTGTGTGTGGTGACATATATGAATGTAAATACCAGGTTTGCGCTGCTGTCAGTCATTCTCCATGTGCGGATGTATTTACTGTATTGTGAGCCAGCGAGAATCCCACAGAAAACCTCCACCATCATCCCCAGTCCATAACCCTTATAACCTCCTAATACACAATGTTCAAATATTATAAATTTTGTGACAAATTAATTTTTTTAATAAATTGTGAAAATTAGGCGGACCCATCGTAGTTGCTGTTACTACATATATTAAAAAGTCATTGCCTTAACATTTTCTCCCTCTCTCTCTCTCTCTCTCTCTCTCTCTCTCTCTGTCTTTCTCAGTTAAATACAATATCACTGCACCTGGTCTTTTCTTATCAGCTGTTACATAATGCTGAGAACCAAGAATTCCTCTATGAATCTTAAGCAAATGTCTTGTTCTAAAATATGTTATTCTGTAATAACAGTGCTGACAGCACTACAGGCTTCTGTTTATTTTGCCTTTATAGAGGCTTCTAAAGCAGGAAGTGGTGGGGACAAGACTAAAACAGAGACCTGTCATCTTACTGCCGCCCACAGGCAACAGCCCTCCTCCTGACAGCACAGCATTGGGGTCAGACGTCGGAAGACCTTCGGAATCACAGCCCCAACCCTCTGGAATAGAGACGTTATTACGTGAATGAAACTCCACCTGAATAAGAAATAAAAAATAGACATGAAGTTTTAAAAAACAAGTTAAAAACAATCAATTTCACTACCTTTCTTCAGATTTACCAGTTTACTGGTTAATTGTATGTGTGTCTTAGTTTACCTTTCCAAGTGCTACAGACGAGGTTGCCATGTCCAACTCAAAACTGTCTCCATCCTTAGCAGGAGCTGCTACACTAATCGGGTTTGTCCCTAATGTGCACTTTGAAAAGGAGAAACATGATATAACTTAATAATATTAGAATTAAATAATGCCACACTTAGTATTTTCCTATTGTGCTTCAATTGCAATCGGTTATAGTTGTGTAATCCTTAATTGTTTGTGGTTTGATCTACTTTTATGAACCGGAATCTACCAGAGCTCTTCTGTTTTTTACATTATTTCCATGTTTTCATGTTAAATATATCCATTTCCTTTTTTTCAGACCAGATTTATTCACTGAAAATCATCCAACTATATACATATTAGATCCAGTAGTCAGATGTGTACAACAATTCCTAGTAATATTATCCAAATTCCAAATTAAAGTGAATAGAAAATATTATAATGTTACATGCTGATAATCCAGAGTTATTTATACATTGTAAAGAAATGAATACAAACCTCTTTACTTCCTGTAGGAACCACCAGTGGAGAGGTATTAGTGAAGCACATGCCCTAAACACAAAGAAACAAAAAAAGGAGACAAAATGATTGTTTGATAAGCTCCTGTAAACCTCTAGATTTAACCACGCATTATTAAACCAAGAAAAAATCTATTTCATTTCATCCAAACAGAGACAAACGATCATAACCAAGCATAACATTGTTTTAAAAAATTGCCACAGTTTATGGACTCTAAATATTATGTAAATCAATCTGTGCAGCAAACGATCCAATTACACATACTGATATAAAGTCCTTATTGAAGGAAGCTGCTGTACATCCACAGTAAACATATATTTTTAAATTTAACATATGATGATATTATAATGTTTTATAACACTTAATTAAATAAAGTGCTTATAAAGTACACATGTTTCAGCTGCATGGTTAATGTTTTGATTTAATTTATTTCAACTTAGGCACAATAAGGTTAACATCACTGAATTTTTATATATTTAAGTGCGAGGAGCCCATTTGCAGTGTCGTATGTGTGTCAGGTGTTTCACATTTTTCACACCACGAAGTTTGCCTGCCAAATTAAATCAGGTAAAAAACCTAGTTTAATAAATATAGCAAAAAACAAAAAAGACATCTAGAACCCCAATGTCGCCAAAAGTATTGAGAATCATAACAAAAACTATGTCTGCGCCCATGTATTGATTATCGGGGCTTGAACATTGTTACCTTCAAGTATCGCTATCCTCTCCTATTAGTCCCAGCAGTGCTGGAACAATTACGAGAAGCTAGATTCTTCAGCAAACTCGATCTCCGCAGTGCATATATAATCTCATCATATGAGAGGGTGACGAGTGGAAGACCGCTTTCATCACCACCAGGAGGCACTGAGTCATGCCGTACAGATTGTCCAATGCCTCAGCTGTGTTCCAAGCTTTTATCAATGATGTGTTTCGTGACCTCGTCAACATTTCTGTCAATGCATATATCGACAATATACTCATTTATTCACGCACCTACCCACAACATGTGGCTCACGTTCATACTGTATTGCAAAGACTGTTGGAAAGCAAATCATATGTCAAGTTGGAAAAATGCAAGATCCACCAAGATCAGGTCATATTTCTGGGATATCACATTAGTCCACAAGGGGTCGCTATGGACTTAAAGAAAGTCAAAGCAGTGACTGATTGGCCCCTTCCCAAAACTATCAAGGAACTTCAAAGGTTTTTAGGGTTTGGCAACTTCTATCGGCGTTTTATTTGTAACTATAGCACAATCACTTTGCCACTTACCTCTCAAGGTAGAGGTAGGTAGCAGGCAAACCTGCCAAGATACGGTGGACTGAGGCAGCGGATATATATAAAGCGTTCATCTTGCTCAAGCACAAGTTTTACCATGGCTTCCATCCTGCAACACCCTGATCCTTCTTTACTTTTTGAGGTTGATGCTTCTGACTGTGGGGGTGTGGGCTGTTCTATCACAACGCCACGGCTCTACACGCAAACTACATCCATGTGCCTACCATTCACGAAAACTCACGGCTGCTGAACGGAATTATGATGTGGGTAACAAGGAGCTTCTAGTCATCAATGAGGCTTTGTCTGAGTGGAGACACTGGCTGGAGGGGAGCACCCATCCTTTTCTAGTACTCACCAACCACAAGAATCTTGAATACCTTAAGTCAGTCAAGTGACTCAACTCAAGGCAAGCTCGGTGGGCTATGTTCTTTACCCGATTCCAGTTTTCAGTCCCCTATCATCCCAGTACCAAGAAACTGTAAGGCAGACGCTCTGTCCCAGAGACATGAACCCCCTGAACAAACTCAATGCGCTTAGTCCATCTTAAAGCTTCAGATAATACTGGGCCCCATTCAGTGGGATGTGGACAAGGAGATTGCCGCCAAGCACCCCCACGATCCTCCCCCAGCGTCTTACCCTCCTAATAAGGTCTATGTGACCAAAGTGTTACGCAATAGATTGTTAACCTGAATTCACGCTGCCTTCAGTTTTGGTTACCCAGGGATTAGGTAGACCCAAGAACTTGTGGAAAATGCTTACTGGTGGCCGAATGTCATTTGGATGTAGAGAATTATGTTAAAGGCCTGCAGGGTCTGTGCCCAAGCCAAGACCCTTCGGCATCTCCCCGAGGGGCTTTTTGTAGCCATTACCCATTCCCCAAAAACCTTGGTAACACATTACAATCGATTTCGTCACTGACCTCCCTTGCTCACATGGAAATACAGCCATACTTACAGTGGTTGATTGTTTCTCCAAAGCCTGTTGCTTAATCCCTCTCAAAGGTCTACTGTCTGCCATGGAAACTGCGAATCATCTGTTCAATCATGTGTTCAGGAGCTTTGGAATCCCGAAGGGTATCATCTCAGATTGAGGGCCTCAGTTTACCTCACGGATATGGGCAAAGTTCTGCAAACGCCTCGACATCAACGTCAGTAGTCTCACTTCGGGCTATCACCCAAAGTCAAATGGCCAGGCAGAGAGCCTTAACCAGATTAAGATTCTACTGCACTCGGGAACAGGCTCAGTGGAGTGAGTTTGTTCCATGGGTGGAATATGCATAGAACTCCTTACGTCACTCTCCTCCACTGGGCTCACACCCTTCTAGTGTGTCTTCGGATATCAACTTCTATGTTTCCATGGTCTGGGAAGCCATCTACGGTTCCCACCGTCGAGGACTGGATGGAACGAAGTGCCAGCATCTGGAAAAGTGCTCATGAGAGACTACAAAGAGCCATCAGGTCTCAAGCCTGCCAGGTGAATCGCAGGTGACGCCCCCACCCTTACTATCAACCAGGTCAGCTAGTGTGGTTATCGACCTGAGATTAACGTTTACGTCTCCCTAGTAAGAAACTGGCTCCCAAGTATGTGGTTGCCGTTAAGATCTTAAAGCAGATCAATCCTGTTAGTTATCGGCTGGAACTCCCCCCTTCATATCGCATCTCACCTTCTTTTCAACGTTTTTCTTCTCAAGCCACACCATGAGAATCCCAATATCGAGCCCACACAACCCGCACCTCCTGCCCCCATCGAAGTAAAAGAAGTAAAAGGTGCATGAGATCATAGACTCTCAGAGAAAAGGGGGTCTCTTGGAATATCTGGTGGATTGGGAGGGGTACAGTCCTGAGGATTGATCATAGGTAAAAGCAGGTGATGTACTTGACCCCTCACTCGTGATTTCCTTACACAACACCCAGAACGTTCCGCTCCTCGGCTCCGAGGACGTCCACGTAGAAGGCCTGGAGACGGTCGTAGAAGAGGGGGTGCGATTCTGCCCTCCCACCGCCAGAGGGCGCTTCCAGGTTCACTTCCTGTCCTCGCTCTATTTTATGTTTAGCCATATGCTTACTCATTGCGAAGTATTGTTTGCTATGCGACATACCGAGCGTTTGTATCTGCTATCTGCTTTTCTGGTTACCGATCATTGCCTGTTTACCGACTCCGTTTATGTGCCTTACGTTTTGGATTTGCTTGCTCGTTTCACTGTGGATTACTGTGTACTGTGTCAATAATTACCTGCGTGAGGGATTCTTCTAAGTCTTTGCATGGACGAGTAGTACAGTACAGACAAAATTGTAAAAAAAAATATTGTGTTCAATTTATACAGATGTGTCTCAGTGGCTCTAATCAAAAGTGGTTACATAATGATGTGTCAGCAGAAGCCAAGTATTCTTAACGTTTCTGTTGTCCTTGGTTCAAATTTGAAACATTTTTTGTATTAGGGTAGGTTATATTTTTATGAATAACCAACAATTGGGTGATAATTTAATTTTGTGCTTTATAAACAGTTACATTTGAAGGACAAATATGCATTGCCTAAGGAACACAATACAAAGATTATAATTGTACAATTATATTTAGTTTATTAAAAGTAACTATTAGCATACAGTACTTTAATTTTAAAATAAGTATACTAAGTGTACACTTCAATAAACTTTTTTTAAACAAAGTTTAACCTGTTTGTGGAAGTACAAAACATTTAGATTAGTAACGGCATGTTTGGCTAAAACTATACCGACTGGTTTTAAGATGTTTAGACACTACACCAGTCTTTCTCTCTCTCTCTCTCTCTCTCTCTCTCTCTCTCTCTCTCTCTCACACACACACAAACACACACATTCATTAGCAACTCACAATCATGTTGTCCTGCAGTGCTTGCTTGGAATAGTATCCAGCAATTCCGTAATGGTTGGAGCCTAAGCAAAGACAAAATGAAAAAAGCCATAATAAAATTTAGTTCTTACTGTAATGACCTCTGATTACAGGTTTCCTGTTACTTTACAATGTATCGTAAGTGATTTTGCTGTAGTTAATTCAGACTCTGTAGTGTGTTGGACTTGCCATAAGCCACCACCCAGCCGATGCCCACATCTCGCGCTTTCTTCAGAGCTAAACTTATGCAGAAGTTTCCCACAACTGGACCCAGGAGGTTCTTCCCATCTACAAGTGCTGTAGCCACCGACTGCTTTTCCACTACCGGCTCACCCTCTTTTGCACAGATTCCTGCCATAGTCTCTTTTACATATAAATCTGGAACACAGCCATTAATATTAGATTATTTGTCAATTCTTTTATAAATAATGCAAAGTGATCATTTAAATTTAATGGTTATAAACTGGTCATATAAAACTTTTAACTTTGTATCACCTCTTCTAAATAAACTAAATTTCTCAATAAAAATGCTAAATAAACTTTAACATTGACAGGCTTCGGGACTAGACTTTTCACTTCAGTCACATTGTGTTACAGTATTTTAAAAAAAGTAAAGCCTTTTAAATTTGGCCAAATTTGACCCAATGAGAACAGGAAGGTTCAAATACTTTTTAAAAAATTTAAATACCTTGAATCTAGTTACAATTGTGTTAAATTCTCTGTCATTAGTTTGCTGTAGTTTTTTTTAGCCCCATATTCCATTTTCTGTAGCACCATCCTATATCCTACACAGAGTACAGTGTATATCTCAGGGAATTCAGGGCACTAAGATATTGGATACCCTGGATGAGGTGCCTGTCTGGATGACTCAAGCTGGATGACTCAAGCTTTTGGAGAAAATTGGAAACGGGATTGTTGGAACAAAACTCTTATTGTGAATATTTATTGGATGGAGATATTGGATAACCTGGATGAGTTGCCTATCTATTATAGGGCACAATTGCACACACTCACATGTCTTTGGACTGAGGAATAAAACCGGAAAAAGGAAACAGGAGGAGAATATGGAAACAGTGTAAGGGGAAGAATCAACCTCTGACTATGGAGGTTCAAGGCACCTTTTTTAGGAAAGAGAGAGTCTGATTCTGTTTTATGTAAATAACTTGTTTATGTAAGGAACTCACTTGTTTAACAAATCAAAAGCATTAAAGTTTAAACGAATAAAATGCAGACATTTAAGTTTTGGGTGTTGTATACGAGGAATAAAATGCTTTATTTCATTACACATATAAATAGGGACCCAAACTAGTGTTAAATGAAATGTAATTTTTATACACACCCAAGCGATTAAGTCCGTGGCTGTAATGACCACGCAGGTCTCCCTCCACCAGAACATCTGCTAGACTGCCGGCATGACTGGCTGTAGTGCCCACTGCCAACATACACTGCTTTATAAACTCTCGAACCTCCGATTGAACTAGTAGGCATCTGTAGAAGACACACACAGCACTTACTGGCAATCAGCTTCATCAAGCTGCATGCAAACAGATTTATTCTCAAACGTAAACACTGTGTTTTACAGAAAAAGTTTGTTCATTATGGAAAACAAATCTGTACCCTACACATGCTCCTAAGTGTGGTGTGTGTAAAAGAGTGTATAACAAAACTAACAAAAATAAAGGTTTTTTTAATTTTATTATTTTATTTATTGCTTTTTAGAACTCGGGTAAGTTAAAATTAATTATTTATTTACATTTACACACAGAAAATGTAATAAAATCAAGTGATTTCATTTGATTTAACTGCATTTAACTTAACTGAGTTGTTAAGGATTAAGAGTATTGTAGCAGCAGCTTAGTGGTGCTGGGAATTGAACCCACAACCTTCCTGTCAGCAGTCCAACACCTTCAACCCTGCACTGCCACTTTCCAGCAAGTTTTGATTACATGTTAGCAGGCGGCCATTACATGTACTGTACACATCCACATCTTTCATGTCCATGAATCAAAAACCAGTCAATATATTTAATACACTCTATATTGGACACATACTATTAATTAACTGCTCTGTCATTAACTACAACAATTCAGAATGGTTGCCTCTAGATTTAACAGTGGACATGATTGTTCCAAGTTGGATGTGATCCTGAATTAACCTTTGTTAATCCTTTGTTAATCCTGGATCATCCTTTCAATCAACCAATCATAACCATGTGATGTCATCAGTGTGTGCTGACCAAACCCATCCATTTTTGAATTTTTTTGCACTTGTAAGTTAAAATGTAATGTTATAAACATATTTATGAAATTAAAAAACATAAAATACTAAATGTGATACCATGCTGAACTGAACAATTACAGACAACATGTATGTGCAGTTTAACTAATGTGTGAGCATTTCCCTCACCTTTGTGACCAAAAATAGATGTGTCTGTGAAGTAAAATGTGTTTAGATTTTTTTATTTTTTAGCATTTTTTAGCATTTAAGTGGACAAAAAGAAAAAGATTTACATATTCACATACATGGTTGGCACATATTGATGACATAAGCTAGTTATGATTGGTTGATTGAAATGTTGTTTCACCAACAATAAATGTTGTCAATCCAGGATCACATTCTACTTGGCAACATCACATCCACCTTATTTAACACTGGATTCAAACTAAGTAATACTGGCAATGTTTTATACTCCAGTTATTGCAGTCCAGATAGCTTTCAGAAAGTTTAGACACACACATAGTGACCTGACTTGACTTGACTTTTCCATATACTGTTTCTCCTGTGATTCTAAGGAAGAACTTTGTTTTTTACACACAGAAAGCATACAGAGAATTTTTATTCTTCTATTCTTATTATTTGCTCTGTGAAGAAAACTGGGTTATGTTAAACGTTAAACGTTTGCTTTGTTCAGTATCTAACATGAGCCATGACAGGAAGTTAGTTTTACATACAAAAGCATAAAACCGAGAAACAAGATCTTTGTGTCTTTGTGCGGACTTTATTAAACAGGCTGTCTTGGTAACATTTTAAATAAAGATGTAAAACTATCACCCCCATGACCCATAAACTAAAAAATTACAGTGCAGTATTTGGTGCCAAGTGCAAACATATGGCTGCACCATATCATCTATGTTTTTACAGGCTATTGTGGGAACTGGGTGAAATCTGAGAAACACCCAGCAAGTTTCATTTGATGAGTCTAAACATTTATCATTACCAGCACAAATCTTTAAACCGTTTAGTCGGGAAGATTATACCTTTAGATCAAAACAGCTCTGAGGTCTGCTTTTTAGTAATGTTAATTTAAGCTTGAGAGCCGGTACATGGCTTGGGTGATCCACTCAAATACCCCAAAACACCAACGGTGCAGTAACACATCCTGCCTACTAATCCCAAGGGCAAAAATATCACAATCAGAGTGAGTATTTATTAAATAATAGCATACAAATAAACGTGGCAGCATTTATAGTAATGTACCCTGTAATGTACTCTGTCAAAGCATTATTTTAACTTTTCAAATATATTTATTGAAATTTTTTTTTTTTTAAATTTTTTAGGTATTTTAAGTTTTAAAGCCTACCTGTTGAGGCTCATGATGTCCACATCAGTGTACGTTTTTATTCATTAAATTCTAAAGCCACCATCAATGCACTATTTTCATTAGATCGCGAGACAAAAATAAGTTGTTTCCCGTGAGCTCAAATTTTCTAGCAGCATGGAACAAATATTGAGGTAAGTCAGGTTAATAAGGTGAATAGATAGGTGGAGCTCTGCAAAACACTCCCAGTTCTTTCCAGTCAGACAGGTGTTGTTAAAACACTTTCCTTTCCTTTCTTTTGTCAGGCTGGTTAAAAAAAGCTGTAAACATCTTGTACACCATCAGACGCCTAGAGAAGCAGAACCAGTTGTTCCTCTGATCTCTCCGCTGAGTGTGTGTGTGATATGAGTGGAGGGGGTCAATTACAGCAGGTGTAAATGCTTCCTGTGTTGGAGGACAGAGTTCTGTCTAAAGTATTGACACACCCAACCGTTACACTCATACATCCTTGTTTTTATTGTTCTATGTAGTCCTCCACTACATAGTAGAGTGTCCTTGTTCATCTACACAAAGTCTTAGAAAGGCGATGCAGTGATGTGGCAGGGCTGTGTGCAGGACCTTCAAGTCCCCCCACTCCAATCTTGTTAAACCAAATCATTAGCCCAATTCACCTACTTATAATAAAAGTTTGCACTCTGTGAGGAGGGGAGTCAATAAATTGGGACATAACATTGTTGCTTAGATACACAACTAACTCAGCATTTTATTTCAGCATTTTTCTTTTTTTATTAAGAAATTTATTTATTATTTATTCAGTCATCTTCTATTCCCTAATTCGGGTTCACTGGGATTTGCTGGAGCCCATTTCAGCTGTCTCTGAAGGGGCGAAAGGCAGATGGGGTACCCCCTGGACAGATCCCCAGTCCATCACCGGAGCACACACTCTCACATTCACTCCTATGGGCAATTTAAAATCACCAATTAACCTAACGTACATGTTTTTTGCACTGTGGGAGAAAACCGGAGTACGAGTACCTGGATTTTTTAAACCACACAAACACAGGAGAGAACATGCAAACTCCAAACAGAAAGGCTTATGTTAATTTATTTGTTTAATTTCCTTCTAGTTTTTAGACCTCTCTAATTATATTAATGTTAAAATAAAAAATAGTTTTTTGTTTGCTGTGAGTGAAGTGACAGTACCGAGAGTATAGTACTAGGAATTTTCATTTTAATTCCTAATTAATTTGATTCCTAATAACATTTACAGCATTTGGTAGAAAGCCATATCCAGAGCAACTTACATTTACCCCCCTTTTTTACAACTGAGCAATTGGGGGGTTAAGGGCCTTGCTCAGGGGCCCAGCAGTAGTAGCAACCTGGTGGTGCTGGGAATATAATATAATATAATATAATATATAATATAATATAATATAATATAATAATAATATAATATAATATATATGCATATATGTGATTGCTAATTGGAAGATTGTGGGTGCGATTCCCAGATACATCAGTCACAAACATGCAATTAATCATCTGATTCAAAGATTAAGACAGAAAGGGTTTATTTACAGTTGTGTGTATAAATCAGAGAGACCAGGTGTAATAATAAGGTCAGGGGTGTGTGGTGAAAATTTGTAGATTTGTAGAAGTTAGATTTTTCCTCTATCCCTTTTATATGCCGGCCGGAATGTGTATGTGAAGTTGTATGTTTCTGCTTTCTTGGAGAGGGGGTCGATACCAGATGTAGAATTATTTCTTATTTATACAGGTTATAATAAAATTCAGATTCCACTTTATGTATGAGCTGCTTACTTGCTTAAGTTTCTACAATAGACATCTAGTACCTGTTTAATCCCACTGGTTACATTTGTGATCTTTTTTTTTATGGAAGTCCTAAAAGTGGTATTGTTGGATTTAGGTAAAAAAAAATCAACTACGAAAAAATAGATTGTCTTGACTAAAATGTATCAGTGCCATGTGACTTGTGTGAAGGGTCACATCAACAAATCAGTTTACTATGTCTTCCCCAGACTACTGAAAAAGAAGTAAAAAAAAACCCTTAATTAACTCCTGCATATATATTTTTCTATTAAGGAGTGTAAATTTTCTATTAAGGAGTGTAAATTAAGAGTCACATTTGTGACCGGTAGTATAACACATAACGATGTTTCAATTAAAAACTCTTGGCTGTTAATGCTTGCTATCATTTGCTCATTTTGTCACGGGTTACAATGATTAGATAGGCTAAACCTCGTAAACATATGTAACCCCCTAAGTGCTGCATGTAGCATCACCATCATTCCTACACTGAAAGTAACTGTGATGGCACAGATGGGAAGTACCAGGCCCATTTGCCAGGTAGACTATCGAATGGCAATGCAGAGATGAACTGTCTGGAGGATGAGGCAGATGTTCATGAGAGCTTAAAGGTGTGCCCCGCCCCCACACCTCACTACCCCATCCACCACTGCAGCAGTTGGTGTTAAGAGGAGATTTCCTAAGAAAAACAAGTACAAGCAACACCAAAAAAAAGAACGAACAGAAAACATATCTTCAAAATATAATCAACAGGGGCAGGGTTTTGAAAAAAACAAAACAACCTGTTACATCCACGATTCTAGATTTTGTGACCTATTGCCCAACTGCAGCGGCGCGCATAAAGCAAACTAGACCTGATCCTTTTGATTTGTTGCTGTTGATGTACCCTTTTACATTGAAAAAGCTCACTGTTAAAATGTCAAATAACTGTTGAAAGGGTGGATCGCCAACGGTGGTTCACATTAATGTTAAGGTTGAAAAAAGACTAGTTAATACACAATTTATAACTGAAATGGTTTAATGACAATGGTTTACTATGGTTACACTTGAATTTGTTACAACATAGATGAAGAATAATAAAACATAGACAATTAATTGTACCCTTGTATGTACAGTATGTCGCAGAAGTGAGTACACCCTTACATTTCTTGTAAATATTTATTACATCTTTTCATGTGAAAACACTAAAGAAACGAAACTCTGCTACAATGTAAAGTAGTGATTGTACAGCTTGTGTAACAGTGTAAATTTGCTGTCCCATCAAAAAAAAAACTCAACACACAGCCATTAATATCTAAACCCCTGGCAACAAAAGTGAGTACACCCCTAAGAAGAAATGTCCAAATTGGGTCCAAGTGGCCATTTTCCCTCCCTGTTGTCATGAAACTCATTAGGGTTACAAGGGGAGCAGGTTTGTTAAATTTGGTGTTATTGCTCTCACTCTCTCATACTGCTCAATGGACGTTTAGCATGGCACCTCATGGCAAAGAACTCTCTGAGGATCTGAAGAAAAGAATTGTTGCTCTATATAAGAATGGCCTAGGCTACAAGAAGATTGCCAAGACCCTGAAACTGAGCTGTAGCACGGTGGCCAAGACCATACAGCGATTCAACAGGACAGGTTGCACTCAGGTTGCCTCGCCATGGTTGACCAAAGAATTTGAGTGCATGTGCTCAGCGTCATATCCAGAGGTTGTTTTTGGGAAATAGATGTATGAGTGCCGCCAGCATTGCTGCAGAGGTTGAAGGGTTTGGTGGTCAGTCTGTCAGTGCTCAGACCATACACCGCACACTGCATCAAATTAGACTGCATGGCTGTTGTCCCAGAAGGAAGCCTCTTCTAAAGATGATGCACAAGAAAGTCCGCAAACAGTTTGCTGAAGACAAGCAGGCTAAGGACAAGGACTACTGGGACCATGTCCTGTGGTCTGA
The DNA here is from genome assembly GCA_005784505.1 of Bagarius yarrelli. Lineage (NCBI taxonomy): Eukaryota > Metazoa > Chordata > Actinopteri > Siluriformes > Sisoridae > Bagarius > Bagarius yarrelli. Next base: position 13,987,693 of record VCAZ01000001.1, on the reverse strand, counting down.
TGAGACCAAGATAAACTTGTTTGTTTTAGATGGTGTCAAACGTGTGTGGCGGAAACCAGTTAAGGAGTACAAAGACAAGTGTGTCTTGCCTACCGACAAGCATGGTGGTGGGAGTGTCATGGTCTGGGGCTGCATGAGTGCTGCCGGCACTGGGGAGCTACACTTCATTGAGGGAACCATGAATGCCAACATGTAGTGTGACATACTGAAGCAGAGCATGATCCACTCCCTTCAGAGACTGGGCCGCAGGGCAGTATTTCAACATGATAAACACACCTCCAAGACGACCACTGCCTTGCTAAAGAAGCTGAGGGTAAAGGTGATGGACTGGCCAAGCATGTCTCCAGACCTAAACCCTATTGAGCATCTGTGGGGCATCCTCAAACGGAAAGTGGAGGAAAGCAAGGTCTCCAACATCCACCAGCTCCGTGATGTGGTCATGAAGGAGTGAAAGAGGATTCCAGTGTCAACCTGTGAAGCTCTGGTGAACTCCATGTCCAAGAGGGTTAAGTCAGTGCTGGAAAATAATGGTGGCCATGCTGCAAAATATTGACATTTTGGACCCAATTTGGACATTTCCTCTTAGGGGTGTACTCAATTTTGTTTCCAGGGGTTTAGACATTAATGGCTGTGTGTTGAGGTTTTTTTTAAGGGACAGCAAGCTGTACATTCACTACTTTACATTGTAGCAGAGTTTCATTTCTTTACTGTTTTCACATAAAAAGATGTAATAAATATTTACAAGAAATGTAAGGGGTGTACTCATTTCTGTGACATGCTGTATGTAAAATGTAACCTGAAAAGGAAAGAGGGGGAGAAATAAAAAGAGGGGGGGGAGAGAAGGTACACATTCTGTTCACCTCTTGGCAACAGCACAGTCGATCATATGATAACAGATTTAGACCCTTTCTGTGTCAGGCGCATATTCACTGTTAAACCACTAACCCCTCTGTCTAATCACAGCTGTATAACATCCAGAGACCATACAGATGGGCCCAAAACAGCACTAAAGAGTTCCAGAAAGCAATCAACAGCCAAGAAATCCAAAACACTATTAGACATATTCTGGATACAACACATCCCCACAGTAATGAAGGCATAAACCTCGCAGTTCAAAATATCAATCAGATCTTTACCAGAACTGCACAAATTAATCAATTAAAAACAACTAGGACACAAACCAAAAAACCCAACTGATAACAAATGGTTCGAAAAAGAATTTAGAAAATTATCAACCTAAGAAAATTATCCAACCTAAAACATAGAGATCCAAACAACACACCGAGTTACGCCTTCATTACTGCGATACACTAAAACTCTATAAACGCACACTCAAAAAAAGCCCAATACACACGAACACACAACTGACACTAATTGAAGATTCTATTAAGACCAATAGTTTTTGGGAGCACTGGAAAAATCTAAATCAATCTAAAAACCGGATTAGCAATTCAGAACGGTGACATCTGGACCAATCACTTTAAATCCATTTACACACCAAATACAAACTACAAAACTGAACAAAACACCATCACTGAAAAAGCAAACACACTATAATTGGTTATAAAAGACTCCCAGAATCCTCTAGACTTCCCCATTACAGAGGGAGGAACTCTCAATAAAACTACACACCACACACAAAGCCCAAAAAAGCGACTGGACAGGACAGCATCATGAATGAAATGATGAAGTCCTCAAGTCCAAAATTCCAATTAGCAATTCTTAAATTATTTAATATGATTCTGAGTGTAGGTTATTTCCTGGACACCTGGACACAAGGTCTTTTAACACCCATTTTTTTAAAAGCGGAGATAAATTTGACCCTAATAACTACAGAGGCATCTGTGTAAACAGTAATCTGGGGAAGGTTCTATGTAGCATCATTAATTCCAGACTTATAGACTTCCTTATGGAACACAATGTCTTGAGTAAAAGTCAAATTGGATTTATACCAATACACTGATCATATTTACACTCTACACACTCTAATCGACCAACACCTCAACAAAAACAAAATATTTGCATGTTTTTTAGATTTCCAAGAAGCATTCGATTCAATTTGGCACGAAGGTTTATTTTATAAAATTCATGGAAAGTGGTGTAGGGGGTAAAACATATGATATCATCAAATCCATGTACACAAACCAACAAGTGTGGAATAAAAAAACTGGCCACAAAAAAAAACAAAATTCATTTTCTCAGAAGCGTGGAGTGAGACAGGGCTGCAGTCTGAGCCCAACATTATTTAATATCTATATCAACGAATTGGCCTCCATTCTAGAGCGTTCTACAGCACCTGGTCTCACTCTACAACAAGACTCGGAAATAAAGTTCTTGCTGTACGCAGACGACACCTGGTCCTGCTGTCCCCCACTGCTCAGGGACTAGAGCAGAACCTGGCACCTGCTACAGCAGTACTGTCAGACCTGGGCCCTGACAGTCAACCCCAAAAAAAACCAAAACTAATATCTTCCAAAAAAAGATCCAGATGTCAGAGGGACACACCACACTTCACTTTAGGGACACGCAAAATAGAAAACTGTAAAAGACTACTTACTTAGATTAAATTACTTAGGACTGAAAATTAGTTTTTCAGTCCAGCAGTGAAGGAGCTGACAGAGAAACACACGCAGGGCATTTTATACCATCAAAAAACACATTCACATCCCAATCCCAATCTGGCTCATATTATACAATTCCATTATAGAACCCATTCTAATGTATGGTACTGAAGTCTGGGGGCCACTTACAAACTAAACCTTTACACACCCAGTTGAAATCATGCACAGACAATTCTGTAAATCAATTCTACAAATTCACAGAAACGCCACCAACAACGGCTGCCGAGCTGAATTAGGTCGATTCCCTCTGCTGATCAAAATCCAAAAAAGATGCATTAAATATTGTCTTCACCTAAAACACAGCGACCCCCAGAGCTACCAGTACAAAACCCTGCAGAGCCAAGAGATGAACAGAGAGAAGAGTCTCCTCACCCAACTGATACTGAATCTCAGTACACTCACACACACTAACACACCTCCACACCAGGAGCAGACACACACCAAAACAATCAGACCTCAACAAATTATAACACTACAAAAACACAACTACATCACACACTGGAACACACACACACAAGCACACAGTAAAATACAGTGCTATCGGGCCCTAAATCGACAGTACACTGTGGCGGATTACCTAAAAACAGTGACTGACCCCAAACACAGACACACACTGACACGCTACAAACTCAGCGCTCACATACTAACTATAGAGACCAGACACTATAAGGCATCATGGCTCCCTATAGATCAGAGAGTGTGTACACACTGCAACACCAACACCGTGGAGACAGAGCTGCACTTTCTCACTGAGTGTACAAAATATACACACCTGCGAGAAAAATACTTTAATAAATTTGAATTAATTCACCCCCAATTCATCAACCTACCCCACACTCACAAACTGCCCCTCCTACTGGGGGGAAAAAAAGTAGAGTTGTGTCTTAGCAGGGCAGTACGTCTCCGCTTGTCACATATTGAGGGACAGTCAGTAACACACACACACACACACACAGCCCTGTTTGTCCCATAAACCTTTATTTATTTATTTCACTACTGTTGTTTTGCTGTATATTTTCTGTATATTTTGTCTTTAATTTGTTTATTTGTTTCTTTGTGCTTTGGCAAAACTGTAACGTAAATATGGTCATGCCAATAAAGCCTTTTTTGACTTTGACTTTGAGAGAGAAAGAAAGAGAGAGGAACAGGAAAAGAGCTAGCACAGGAAAAGCCAGCAGGAAAAAAGAGACAAGAGCACTAGTTTCAATCCTCTTTTATCGCTTCCTTGACCATGTGACTAAGAACTGTGAGACATTCAAACTGACCAATCAGCAAATTACAGCTTCACCCACTGTATAAAACGGGTGACACTTAGCAGACCCCCCCAATGTATACACATGTTGTCCTAAAGGCCTTGACCGCTATCAGCACCTCTGTGCCTTTAGGAACACCAAATGGCCCTTTTGTTACCCATCAAATGTTTGGGGTAGGAAAGCAAAGGTCTGATCATTTTCAGCCTTACACTGTCAATAACTCAGCTCGGCACATCCAGTTTCATCACACGTTCTGACATCACTTTCTCTTACAAAGCACATGGAAGCGTTTGAGGGTGTTCCACTGTGCTGGGTTTACACGGACATTGCGCAGATACATGTTTGATCCAACCACCTTTGACCTTGACAATCGAAATTGATGACCTTACTAAATGTCCAGAAGAAGGAGAAGACCCATCTAGGACCCCTGTAGACTAGCTGGGATAATTTGTCAAAACTACAGAAGACATAAAGGTATTTTTCAACCAAATGTTTTCCCTAAACTGTTTCAAAATGTTGTAAACACAAACTTGTATTGGATGTTTTTGTATACATTAGCATTACAATTTCCCTTCACATATAATAAAAGGCTTAAATCGGTTCTCTTTGGACAAAGATTCTGCTATGGTGTATCACTAAATTATGGTGTATTATTTGCTGGAGCAAATGAACTCGATTTACTAGAAAACTGACTGCACCTCATTCCTCCTAACCTGATATACTGTAAGTGCCTGATCTCATGAACTATATTAAGGCTAAATAAACAAATCCCACCATTCATAAGCCAATTTAATTTATTCTTATTCTTATTATCTATCACTTTTAACAGTGGACATTGTCTTAAAGCAGCTTTACACAGAATGCAGTAAGAATAAAAAAGTGTGTCCCTAATGAGCAAGCTGGTGGTGACTGTAGAAAAACTCCAGAGATAAAATAAGGAATAAACTTGGGGGGACTCAAGAGGGACTCTCTGTGCCACCCTTATCTGGGTGACACAGAATGTCTATTTATTACATGATGTCGTATTTATTACGATGTTGAGGTCTGTAGTGATGGTGATCAAAAGTGATGAAACTGTAGCCTTGGGTCAGTGGAGCTGAAATATCCAGTAGATGGCGATGATTAACTTGTTGATTTCTAAAAACATATAATTGCTTAGTCTGTTTTTCTGTCATGCAGTGAGCTGTTTTAATAGATAAACAAGCATTTTTCGCTAACCAGGGTTAAATCCTAGCAACCCTTAGACTATAAACTATAAAACCTTAGACTTAAACTATAAATACCTGTGGATAACTATTCCCAAAAGTTAAAGACACCGAAAATATCTAAATGCAATAATAACAGTTATTAACAACAGGGGTGCAGGTTATTTAAATATTATTATTGTGTTTTTATGCTTTACTCAACTCTTTCTGATAACTTGTTTAGTAAAAAGAAAGCCCAGTCTACCTTATAATGTAGATAGTGCTAGAGGTATCTTTGTGTGCTTATAGATAGACCATTTACCAAACTTATGTGTATTAACTGAGAATAATAAGCCTTTACCCTTCCGCTATGATATATTTTAATACACAGAGGTAAACACTGATAAAAAACCTCTTTAGAACCATAAACTCAAGCAGTTTTGACTCAATGATTTTTCCTTAAGGCTTGACATCCACTTAATTATATTTTTCCTAAATACAAACCTAATGAGTAAGATTTTGACAAAATATCTACACATGATTGGTGTAAACACACCTTTGACGTAAAACCTGAGCCAAATTAAATATTTGTATTACTTTTATACTGTGGCGACCCCTAGCGGGAGCAGCTGAAAACAACGAGAAAAGCAGAAATGTGTATATATAAAAGTTTATGGGGTTTTTTTTGGCAATCAAATCACTCGTTTCAGTGCCTAAAAAAATTACATTTATTTATTTTTAAACTCATTTGTCTTTTCTCCATGACAAAATTTGGTGACGTCTCAAAAACGATCATTGACCAATTAGAACCGATTGTAGGCGGGCGAGTAGCCGCACGCTGCCCAATCAGATCGCTCGCCTATGTCGCTACGCGTTGCTATAGCAACAGGCCTTTAAAACTGTGACGCTACAAATAATCGCGTCAGACCGTGTTGGAGTGGTTAAAGAGAGTCACGGTTCATTCCTTCACGAGTCTTTCAGAAGAGACTGATTGCGATGGCCAGCGTTCAGATTTTCCCCGACAGTTTGGCAGCTCCGAGAGAGAGGATACCGCAGCAAACGCGCAGAAAAGCCTGCCGAAATCTTTTCGGACCGGTCGATCACGAAGAGCTGAATCGTGACCTCAACGCGAAGCTAAGTGAAATCTCCGAGCGGAACCAGCAACGGTGGAACTTTAACTTCGCCTCTGGTACGCCGCTACAAGGTGATTACGAGTGGGAAAAAGCCGCGCTGGACGCGACGCCTGCGGTTTACCTGCACTTCAGGTCAGGTGAGAAGAAGGCTGCTGCTCTGCCGCATACAGAGGCTCCTAACGGGGTGACCTGTGCTCGGAGCAACGCTGCAAGCGGAGCCGTTTCTTCCTCCAGGACAGGAAAGCGGAGCCGCACGAAGAGAAAAACAAGCGCACGGCTCACTACATCAACAACAACTTACATTACAGGTAACGTCAAGAAAACTGCAGCAGTAATTAGCAGGAGCTCGTCGAGGGATCTGTTACGAGTGTGTTAACATTCTGTGTGTATTTATTTGTTACAGATTTTAACACCAAACGAAAGAAAGCAGGCGATGTGAAAGAACGCAAAAGCGCTGCTGTAAAGCCACTCAGATTCCTCTCTTCCGAACAAACACCACGAAAAGCACTCCGGTGAAGTGAAGGTAATTCACGCAACAACCATGTTTATTTTTAAACTTTTGATGAAACTTCGAGAAAAGACGAGTTTTTGGTGGATGTTATGGCGGAGAATTAGGCGTGATGAAGACAGCAGTGATTGGGTTCGTCCGAAATCGCTCACTATTTAAGTAGTTACTACATTTGAGGTAGTCCGCAATTAACCATAGCTTAAAAACTAAATTATTTTTGGTTCTGCTTAGTATAAACAAAATTCATCCGCTATGTTGCACATGGCAAAATAATAATGTTCAGCTCCAAAAAACATTGCTTTTCTCCCGAAGTAAAGCAGTTTAAGTAAAAATGTCTTTTGTATATCCTTAGGATAGTAGAAAGAGGTAGATCACCCGGTACTTTTTATCTATTGATTAACTGCTTGATAATACTAATAATGAAGGTATCTACTAAAGATTAATACTATGAATTCGGCATACTACATAACTCGGATACTATATAGTATGGAAGCACACAATTTCGGACGCCATCTTTGTTTCTAAAGAAAGGGAGGGGGCGCGCGCGCTGTGGCGGGAAAACCACCACAATACTAATGGCGAGTGTGAAGATTTGTCTTTTTGTCATTTGCCTGACAGTAAACAGTAATGTTCGGTCAATACAGATGTTGTTAGATGCCTATGTTTAATTAAAATTTCACACTGACCATTTACTTCACTTTTCTTTTGTTATTTCAGGATTGGAGTAAGAGTCCTGAGTGAAGGAATGTAAATATGTTACTGGACGAAGCACTCGAAAAACCTAAATGCTGCCTCTGCTCTTTGTCTGAATCTGAATGATGTGCCAGGTGTATCATCATTTCTCAGTGAGGACCTCATGAATATTGTGCACAGAAATATAGCAAAGAAAAACATTTATGCAATTATGACCAAAACTTGATTGTATTGTAGTTTGTGGAGTTTTTTGACCAGTGTTAATAATGTTTTTCTTAAAGTTTAAAACTTGGACCTAAGATGTACCAAAAGTTTTATTATTTTTTTTCGCTAGTCTCATATGGCGGCAAAGTAATGGCAAAAAAACAGAGCGTGTTTGTGTCTGGGTTCAATAAACCCGCAACACGCGAGGAAACGGAAGCCTGCAAGCGCATTTAAATCAAGTGCACAGTTTTCTAAGGATACAATTAAGGCTTATGTTGGTCATGGCAGCGATACAATTATGTAAATATTTTAAAACAATCAAAGCTTTTAAGATATGTTTATTTTGCTGTAAATATCATAAAGTACTGTTAAGCTTTATTTATTTTTTATTTCTGATGATTCTGTCTACAACAAGACAAGATCTGTTTTGAGCCATTTTGTTACTTTATTATGTTAAATGTGTTGCATAATTAATTTTTTTGTGTGTTTTAATGTTGATGCACAAGGTCACTTATTGGGAACATTTCTGCAATAATTAAAACTGTTGTCAGAGCTTCAGTAGTGCAATCAAATACACTTGTCTGATTGTGAATCTCCTATCTGGGATGAATGAAGTATCTATCGCTATCTAAGCATTTTGAGACAGGATGTAGGGCAGTTGAGGCTCGGTAGGTTGGAGTTTGAGCTTCTCATCTGTCTATTTGGCCTTTAATCAAAGAACATCATTGGCTTCTTATGATGTGAAAATGTAGTGCAGTTAAACTCCTACTTTAGGGAAGTGAAGCCACAGAAGGGTTAGGGACAAACCCACACGGAATTAGCCAATAAGTCTATAAGAGCTAATTGTTGGAATTGGTAAGATATAATAAAATAATCCAAAATAGAAACATCTTTCAGCCCTGCTCTGTTTGATGAAAGAGGTTTTCCATGCATCCTGGTTTCCTCCCCCTGCCCAAGGATAAGGTTAATTATTTTCTAAACTGCCCAAAATGCTTAGGGGAGCTTTGGGTGTTACTGACCTAAGATTAGGTGTAGGTTCGAGGCTGTTTAAGACCATTTCTTGGGAAATTATCCTTACGTTGTAAATGTTATACACTATTACAATGTGATACTATTGGAGTGAAAGGAAGGATGGAAGTAAATGGTATTAATATTGACAGGAGTAATAAGTATAAATCTAAATAAAAAGCTATTTAATTAAAAGGCAACAAAGTTTATCAGATCTTTTCTTGCCTTGTTTTGCCTGATTTCTTTGTCTACCATTGAAAATGTTTCATTTTCAGTTCAGTTGTTGAGATTTTAAATCTCTGCTCAGGTTTGAGTGATGATCCTGCAAACATAACCATACTCCTGATAGCAAACTGCATTGAACTACAATGGTACAGCCCTGCTGTGTCTAAAGCAAACTATCACACCAATTCAGCAGATATAAAGCTGTATTTATTTAACATTTACTCACATATACAGTTAATAGCACACATACAGCTAACCTTAAACTTTTGTCTTCACTTTACCTAACCTTAAATAACTAAGAACAGGATATGAGTCAAAACCCAGCCCGAAACATTGCTATCTCCCTGTTGCCATGTCATTACAATACCCTGTCCTAGACTCACAAAAATAGTAACAGACTATGTTATTTATAGAAAAATGAGTGTTGTAAATATTTTAACTGATTGGCTTTGTCTCTTAATATGATAGCTGTGTAACTATTCCTAACTGTTTGCCAAAAAATACTTTGACCACATGCACACAATGGGCTAAGTTTATACAACATTTGTCCTATGGATCAGATATAGCAGGTATAACACCTGTCTTTATGGAGGGAAAACCATTGCTGTATGCCGACTTCCTGCTGGCTCATTTTTCGAAACCTCACTTACACCAGCTTATGACATCACAACAATAGGATGCACAGGAAAGGAAAATTGATGCTACTTCATCTGAGTGGCTCGAACAAAAGGTGGAAGTCAGAGTCTTGTATTTCAGCTGTGGGTGAGTCAAAACTGCTGTTTTAAAGATACTTAAAAATATATATTTTTTCTATTTTGAGTTGTATGAATGAGATGGATGGGTGAGGAAAAACCTGGGGTTGGAAATTAACACGGGATGGTGTCAAAAAAGTGATTTTAGTTTTATTATAATATTTAGTAAATGAACAAAGTTCATTTGTATTATATTTGTAAAAAAAACCATTGCAATACATATATTTTTTTTTAATTCTGCATGTTATTGTCCATGCACTACACAAATTTAGCAGTTTTTAATCTAAAGGGATGAAATCCTGCAGACATGGACATGTCATTAAACTGTCACACAAAACAAATATTAAAACGCATCCAAATCAATCGTGAAAAGCCAGGGTTGAATAATCACCTGAAAGTCTCTTGAGAACATTTAGCTGAACTTTTTGGTTAAAGAGGCTTTGTCTTTGTAATATGAAAGTGTACAGCTGTGAGGATCACAGTATGTGAGGCAGGGTGTTATGTAGGTGTGACATTGCTTGGCATCAAATATGACATGTGATCTGGATGCTTTAAAAAGTATTTGCTATGTTAGTGTGACCCATTCCCAAACCCACTATACCACAGACTAGACTAGCTATTTGAAAAATTGTAGATTGTAACCAGTTCTCAGAAGTACATTCTATTTATTAAATTAAATTTTACTTTCAACAATAAAAAGAGACTGGAGACTGGGCATAAGAATGGATCAACCAGGGATCAGAGTACGTCAGAATTACTGGTATCCCAGGCGGATCATGTGTACACCTCAGGGTCGGCATTCTCTTACCATTCTTTAAAAACAAAAGAATTTGCTGACAACATATCCAAACACAAGACCATATTTTACCATATTGTACATTAAACACAAAATAATTATGACAAATAGGACGTAATTTTGAACTCTGACTTTGCTCTATAAATGAGGCATTCTGAGTCACATATGGTGTTATTGTACTGAAGATGATGATGAAGTTCTGGAGGAGGGGCATGAGGGCTTAGTAGCAGCAGCACATTTTGCCTTGCACCTCCAGACATAGACAGAGGTTTAATTTCCACTTCTGCTTCGTGTGTGTTTGAACGCTGACTTAATTTTAATATTTTGAAACTTAAAGTTTAGTATTTAAAGAAAGAAAAACCGGCAGACATTAAATTTAACTGACATTACAGTACAGCTGACCGACACACCGAGACCGAGTGGATCGAACTGTTGTTGAACGACAGGCTCGTGTTGGCATATTTTCAGAAAAAGAAGAAACCATTGTAATGAAAACAGTGTAATAACGCGCTGTTTGTTAAATGTAACATAAAGACAGAATTACAGGGGGAGAGAGAGATTTACTTAAAAAAACCCTTTTTTTTTGGTCATCTAAACCTTATTTTATTTGTGTAATGAGTAGATTAGGCACACATTTTTTAAATATTTTTTGCGAATAGTAATACAGTACATTCGTTGACTTTTGACATAACACACAAGACACCCTTTTTCGCCCTCTGCTGGCGCATATATGTAATTTGAAGTAATGGTTACTGAACAAAACAGTGAACAAATCCGAACGAATCATTTTGGTGAACGAACTCAAAATTAACGAATCTTTCGAAAGAATCAAATTTTCTATTTTTAATGATGAATCTAAAGTTTTGCGCAGTATGTGTGTGCTGGTGGGAATACTGCACGACGAACGACAGATTCTACGAATTTTGCCGGAGGAATGTTTTGAACAAGTAAGTGACTTGTCTGACATAGTGGATGAATATTAAAAATAAAATATTTTGGGGGAAGTTGAAATGTAAATTATTTCAGAGGAAAAATAATGATAATCTATATGGAGATGTTTAATTTCATGTAAAACAACATAGCAGGAAGTTGTTTATTTAGCTGCAATTCCCTATATATCCACAAGATGCCGATGTCGATAAACTAGTACGCGTGGCTCTTACGCATAAGTAAACGAACGTATCATTTTCCTGTTTTATGCCCAACTTCCCCTCAATTATTTTCTGTAATTCGTCTTTTGCCTAAAGGGTTCTGTGCGCACACACACACACACACACACACACACACACACACACACAGTCTATAAACGTGGCGCCTGGTATTATACCTCCTGGTCTGAGGTAAATATATGATGCAATGACTGAAGGTTTTACTAAAATTAATCACACATCACTTGACCTAAATCTACTAATCTCTCATTCTTTTTTTACAGTAATTTCTGAATTATTGCTATAAACTTAAATGATTGGGATGTTCAAGGAGTTTTTGAGTCTGGTTCCTCTAAAGATTTTTTACTTAAGAGATTTTGTTCAGATGGTATTTAAATACAACTGAATTCATATAGACTAAATTTGTGAATTTTGGTCTAGTTGCCACTTTTGAGGAAAAGTTAAAAGTGTTCGATGTTTCTTCTTTTTTTACTTTTTGTATTTTTCTGACTTTTCCAGATCAGTAGCCACCTGTCACCTTGGTTTAAAAAATAGGGCCTATAATTAAAAATAAATAAATAAATAAAAGTCCATGAAATCTATTTTTAGCTGGTGGTTATATTCTTTATTTCTTCAAATATTTATTTTTTATTAAAATAATGCTTTTGCTTACAGCTGAGATTTTGTCTTAAGTCATTTCAAGTGTTTTTTTCCCCAAAAAAATCCCACTGGAACCAACTAAGCTGCAAGGAACCATTTTTCTAGATGAGTCTGTGGGTGGGCAGCAGAAGAGACACTCCCAAACAGCTGGCAACGTCATTCTGGTTAATACACACAGAGGAAAGTTACACACACACATATATAATAATCTGTATCTATATTATACTTTACAATTGCATTCAGTCACACATTTATATTTTTATGACTGTAAGTACATTTTTTTATTTTATTACAATTTCAAAATTCGTTATTTGTTACATAAAAGTTACAGCACATTATATGTGATATGTATTGTTTTCTTGCCAATCCATAATGTTTTTCTTTTTATCTGTGATTTATGTACTACAGCATGTACTATGCACCATTTAATATTTATTATCATTTAGAATTTTATTCTAATAAAAATAACTGTATTTATATATGTTTGTGTCTGTGTGTTTGTACCATGTGCTTGACCACACTTAAGGAGTACGGGATGCCCTCCAGATCATGGCAGGTCTGGTGATGTTTTCTTTCCGGGTCTCCCGGCACCAGTACAGGTTTTTCTGTCACGGCCTGAAAACAAATATACAACAACCTTTAATACACTACAACGAGTCTGTCATTACAATTATTTGGTAATATGTGTGACCCCTTCTGGTTACAGGGGCTACGATTACTCACTGGTTCAAGGTTTCTGTGTATTGAGAGCAGGTCAGACATTCTGTCATTGAATCCATCAGCAAAGAATTCTGGGTTCAATGCCACAAAGCACTGACCCTGAAACACACAGTAAAATGCTGAATTTTAATCTTTTACAATTTAAATAGCTGTGTGTATGTGTGGGTGTGTGTGGTGACATATATGGATGTAAATACCAGGTTTGCACTGCTGTCAGTCATTCTCCATGTGCGGATGTATTTACTGTAGTGTGAGCCAGCGAGAATCCCACAGAAAACCTCCACCATCATCCCCAGTCCATAACCCTTATAACCTCCTAATACACAATGTTCAAATATTATAGCTATAGCAAAACACTTTTATCAAATTTTGTGACAAATTAATTTTTTAAAATAAATTATGAAAATTATAGAGAATACAGCATGCTGATTTCAGACAGAAAACTATGGAGCAAAGCCCGTTTGAATGAGCCTATTTTCCAATAACAGCATCCCTCAAAGTGTGCTATTTTATTATACTATTAACCTATGAACCAATAATTGCAAAATAGTTGTAGTTTCTGTTACCACATATATTAAAAAGTCATTGCCTTAATATTTTCTCCCTCTCTCTCTCTTTCTCTCTCAGTTAAATACAATATCACTGCACCTGGTCTTTTCTTATCAGCTGTTACATAATGCTGAGAACCAAGAATTCCTCTATGAATGTGTCTTGTCATAAAATATGTTATTCTGTAATAACAGTGCTGACAGGACTACAGGCTTCTGTTTATTTGGCCTTTATAGAGGCTTCTAAAGCAGGAAGTGGTGGGGACAAGACTAAAACAGAGACCTGTCATCTCACTGCCACCCACAGGCAACAGCCCTCCTCCTGACAGCACAGCATTGGGGTCAGACGTCGGAAGACCTTCGGAATCACAGCCCCAACCCTCTGGAATAGAGATGTTATTACGTGAATGAAGCTCCACCTGAATAAGAAAACAAAAAAATAGATATAAAGTTTTAAAAAACAAGTAAAAAGCGATTAATTTCACTGCCTTGCTTCAGATGTTTACTGGTTAATTGTATGTGTGTCTCAGTTTACCTTTCCAAGCGCTACAGCTGAAGTTGCCATGTCCAACTCAAAACTGTCTCCATCCTTAGCAGGAGCTGCTACACTAATCGGGTTTGTCCCTAATGTGCACTTTAAAAATAAGAAACAAAATATAATTGAAAATAATTGAAAAAAACATACTAGTACAGTGTTTGTACTGAACACATCTGTTAGTGGTGGCTCAAAAGGTGCTAAGTTGCTGATCTGAAGACCAGAAACACGTGGGTTCAAGCCCCACCACCAGCAAGCCAACCACTGTTGGGTCCTAGAGCAAGACCCTTAACCTATCCTGCTCCAGGGGCGCTGTATCATAGCTGACCCTGCGCTCTGACCCCAACTTACTAAGATGGGATATGCAAAATATGCATTTCATTGGCTCTGTACATGTACCTTGCACAGTGAAGTTGAATATATATATTTTTAAATTCTGCATTCACTAAATGATCACTGTGCTATGTCCAAACTGACCACAAACATTTTTTTTTATATATATTTTTTTAAATGTTTTTATTCATTTTAAAGCAATGTTGTTTTCACTGTTGTGATTTTTTATGATGATTTTAATTCTTCATTTGTAAAGCAGTTTATAGTACCAGTGTGTATAATAAGTGCTATATAAATAGACTTGCCTTGCCTTGTCTTTGCACATATTGTTTCAACATGTAACTGTGTATTATATAATAACTAAATAATAGTATAATTCAATAATACCACACTTAGTATTTTCCTATTGTGCTTTAATTGCAGTAGGATACAGTTGTATAATCCTTAAGTGTTTGTGGTTTGATCTACTTATGTAAATGATTTTATGAACCCAAGTCTACCAGAGCTCTTCGTTATTTTGCATTATTTCCATGTTTTCATGTTAAATATTTTTATTTACCTTTTTTCAGAGCAGATTTATTTACTGAAAATAATCTAACTATATACATATTCAAACCGGTAGTCAGATGTGTACAACAATTCCTAGTAATATTATGGAAATTCCTGAAATTTTCACTGTCAATAAAACCCTTAACATTAAGTATGCGACAACTGAACTAAAACTATTAAAAAGTCAATAATTATCTATATATTATTACAGAAGTATTGGATCCAAGCTCTAATTGGTCTGGTTTGTTTGAAGGAAAAGCTTTTACAAAGCCCCTGTTTTGACATATCAATAGTTATATTGTAATAAAAATTGAAGTGAATATAAAATAATATAATGTAACACGCTGATAACCCAGAGTTATTTATACTCTGTAGAGAAATGAATACAAACCTCTTTACTTCCTGTTGGAACCACCAATGGAGAGGTATTAGTGAAGCACATGCCCTAAACACAAAGAAACAATTAAGGAAGACAAAGTGATTGTTTGGTAAAACTTAACTGTAAACCTTTTCGTAGATTTAACGATGCAAAAAATAATTTTAATCCCATCCAAACAGAGACAAACGATCATAGCCAAGCATAAAATAATTGCCACAGTTTATGGACTCTAAATATTCTGTAAATCAATCTGTGCAGCAAACGATCCAATTACACATACTGATATAAAGTCCTTATTGAAGGAAGCTGCTGTCCATCCATAGTAAACATATATTTTTAAATTTACATATGATGGTATTATAATGTTTTATAAAACGGCTTAAAAATTAAGTACTCATAAAGTACACATGTTTTAGCTGCATGGTTAATGTTTTGATTAATGTTATTTTAACTTTAAGTGCAAGCAGCCCATTTGCAGTGTCATACATGTGTCAGGTGTGTCACATTTTTCACACCATAAAGTTTGCCTGCCAAATTAAATCAGGTGAAAAACTAGTTTAATAAATATAGCAACACCCCCCCCCCCCCCCCCCCCCCCCTTGGATCTAAAAAATCCAGAACCTTAATGGTGTCTAAGTTGGGGTGTCTAAGTATTGGGACACCCATCCATCACATTCATGTGTGTTTTTGATCATCCTATTCCCGACTCTTCCTCCCATAATAACCTCCACAAATGTCTTTCCACTGGATTGTGTTGTGTGAGTTCTTTCACTCCAAAACACAGCATGTCTTTATAAAGATCGGGGACTTTGTGTACAGGGACATAATGCTGAAACAGTGTTTGAGTCTCTTAGTTCCAGTGAAGACTTTCCAGAAAACTGTGTGCTTCAGACTTTGTGGAATAGCTTGGAGGGTTTGCTGGTATAATTTTCACAAATTTGTGATCATTTGGTGTACATGCTTAATACTTGATTAAGTTCGTGAAGGATCATATGCCCAATTCACTTATGCATGGGTAAGAAGTACAGAACAGACAAAATTATGAAGAATATTGTGTTCAATTTATATAGATGTGTCTCAGTGGCTCTAGTCAAAGTGGTTACATAAAGATGAGTCAGCAGAAGCCAAGTATTCTTAATCTTTCTGTTGAAATTTAAGCGATTTAAAACATTTTTTTGTATTAGGGTAGGTTATATTTTTATGAACAACCAACAATTAGGTGATAATTTATTTTGTGCTTTATAAACAGTTACATTTGGAGGACAAATATGCATTGCCTAAAGGAACACAATACAAAGGTTATAATTGTATAATTATATTGAGGTTATTAAAAGGAAACTATTAGCATACAGTACTTAACTTTATTTTAAAATAATTACTAAGAGTACACTTGGATATTTTTTTTTTGTGAGGATTATGATCTTAAACAAAGTTGAACCTTTTTGTGGAAGTACAAAACATTTAGATTAGTAACGGCATGTTTGACTAAAACTACACCGACTGGTTTTAAGTCTACCAACAATTACACAGACGTTTAAACACTACACCAGTCTCTCTCTCTCTCTCTCTCTCTCTCTCTCTCTCTTTCTCTCTCTCTTTCTGTTTTTCTCTCTTTCTCTCTCTCTCTCTCTCTCTCTCTCACACACACACACACACACACACACACACACACACACACACACACACACACACATACACACATTGATCAGCAACTCACAATCATGTTGTCCTGCAGTGCTTGCTTGGAATAATAGCCAGCAATTCCATAATGGTTGGAGCCTAAGCAAAGACAAAAAGAAAAAAAAATAATAATAAAATTTAGTTCTTACTGTAATGACCTCTGATTACAGGTTTCCTGTTACTTTACAATGTATCGCGAGTGATTTTGCTGTAGTTAATTCAGACTCTGTAGTGTGTTGGACTTGCCATAAGCCACCACCCAGCCGATGCCCACATCTTTTGCTTTCTTCAGAGCTAAACTCATGCAGAAATTTCCCACAACTGGACCCAGGAGGTTCTTCCCATCTACAAGTGCTGTAGCCACCGACTCCTTTTCCACTACTGGCTCACCCTCCTTTGCACAGATTCCTGCCTTAATCTCTTTTACATATAAATCTGGAACACAGCCATTAATATTAGATTATTTCCTTGTCATTTCTTTTATTAGTGATGCAAAGTGGTCATTTAAATTTAATGGTTATAAACTGGTTATATTCTTGAAACTTTTTACCTTGTATCACCTCTTCTAAATAAAATGAATTCTTAATAAAAATGCTAAATGCTTTTTTAAAATTCTGTAACACAATGTGGCTGTAGTGGAAAGTCTAGTCTAAAGTCACAGTTTAAGTTTATTTCAAGTTCAAGTTTAAGTTTAAGACTTGAACTTGAACTTGAAATAAATTTAAACAGTGACAGACTTCCGGGACTAGACTTTTCCACTACAGCCACATTGTGTTACAGATTTTAAAAAAGCATTTAGCATTAAGATATTGGATACCCTGGATGAGGTGACTGTCTATTATAAGGCACAATTGCACACATTCACATGTATTTGGACTGAGGTATGAAATCGGAAAGAGGAAGCAGGAGGAGAATATCAAACCATTATTTAAAATAATATTATATATTATATATAAAATGTTATATATAGGTATTTTAAGTTCTAAAGTCTACCTGTTGAGGCTCATTATTTCCACACCACTGTACGTTTATATTCATTAAATTCTTAAGCCACCCTCAATGCACAATTTTAATGGATGGTGAAACAAAAATAAGAGTTGTGTCCCGTGAGCTTAAATTTCCTAGCAACATGGAACAAATGTTAAGGTAAGTCACATTCGAAAGGTGAATGGGGGGTGGAGCTCTGCAAAACATTCCTAGTTTTTTTCTAGTCAGATAGGTGTTGTTAAACACTCGGCTTTCCTTTCTTTTGTCAGGCTGGTTAAAGAAAGCTGGTAAAATAATGCAGATAGAGCAGCAGCCTTAACTGTTTAAGATCTGACCTAAAACCACATTTCTGTTTCTTGTTCCTCTTTTACCGTTCAGGCTATTTGAGTGGAGAAACTAGATAGAAAGTGCACTCATATTTTTAATGTACACAATTATTTCCACTAAGATATTGGATACCCTGGATGAGGTGCCTGTCTATCATAGGGCACAACTGCACACACACACTTTTTGGACTGAGCGATGAAACCTCTATGAGGAAACAGGAGGAGAATATGAAAACAGTGTTAGGGTGAGGCTTTGACTATGGAGGTTCAAAGCACCAAAGAGAGAGTCTGATTCTGTTTTATGTAAATAACTTATTCATGTAAGGAACAAATACACAGCATTGAAAGTAAGTTAAAAAAAATACAGTGCAGACATTTAAGTTTTGGGTGTTGTATACAAGGAATAAAAACCCTTTTTTATCACACATATAAATAGGGACCCAAACTAGTGTTAAATGGAATGTAATTTTTATACTTACCCAAGCGATTAAGTCCGTGGCTGTAATGGCCACGCAGGTCTCCCTCCACCAAAACATCTGCTAGACTGCTGGCATGACTGGCTGTAGTGCCCACTGCCAACATACACTGCTTTATAAACTCTCGAACCTCCGATTGAACCAGTAGGCATCTGGAGAAGTCACACACTGCTGTAACGTACAGCACTTACTGACAATCAGCTTTATCAAACTGCATGCAAACAGATTTATTCACGAACAAAAACACTGTTTGACACAAAAAGTTTGTTATTTATGGAAAACAAATCTCTGTACCCTACACATGCTCCTGACAAGACTAACAAATAAAGGCTCCAATTTATTGCCTTTTATAACTAGGGTAAGTTAAAATTAATTCTTTATTTACATTTACACACAGAAATGTAATAAATTCTAATGGTTTCATTTCCTTCACCTTCGTGACCAAAAATAGATGTATCTGTGCAGTAAAATGTGTTAGTAAAAGTGGGGTTTTTTTCGTTTTAAATTAATGGTTATACAAATATGGCTTGTTATTATTAAAGTTGTTTGTTAAAGTTGTTCAGTTTGTTTGTGGACAAAAAGAAAAAGATTTACATATTCACATACATGGTTGGCACATATTGATGACATAAAATAGTTATGATTGGTTGATTGAAATGTTGTTTTACTATCAACAAACGATGTTAATCCAGGATCACATTCTACTTGGCAACCTCACATCCACCTTATTTAACACTGGGTTCAAACTAAGGGATACTAGCAATGTTTTAGACTCCAGTTATTGCAGTCCAGATAGCTTTCAGAAAGTTTACATACACACATTTTAAACATGTTTTAAACATAAACAAAGTGAAAGCTGTAAAGAATTGAGATATCATTTATGTTTTATGTGCTTATGTTTTATGTGCTTTACGTTCTAGAAACTCAAAGGTATTTAATCTATATAGGAATGTGAAACAACTTAGTCACATGACCTAACTAAACATATTTGTCACTTTTTTTCATATACTGTTTCTCCTGTGTTTCTAACAAAAAAGGAAGCACTTTGTTTTTTACACAAAGAAAGCAGACGTAAAATCTTTATTCTTCTATTCTTATTATTTACTCTGTGAAGAAAACTGGGTTATGTTAAACGTTTAAACGTTTGCTTTGTTCATTATTTAAATTTAGCCATGACAGAGAAAGAATTTTACATACAAAAGCATAAAACCAAGAAACAAAATCATAAATTGGTAAAACTTGCTTTTAATTTGAAAACTAATATTTTTTCAAAAACAATAAGCAATTTATGTTTGATATAGGATCGAGATGTTCCTTTGTGCAAACTTTATTAAACAGGCTGTCTTGGTAACATTTCAAAGAAAGATGTAAAGCTATCACCCCCATGACCCATAAACTAAAAAATTACAGTGCAGTATTTGGTGCTAAGTGCAAACATATGGCTGCACCATATCATCTATGTTTTTACAGGCTATTGTGGGAACTGGGTGAAATCTGAGAAACACCCAGCAAGTTTCATTTGATGAGTCTAAACATTTATCATTACCAGCACAAATCTTTAAACCGTTTAGTCGGGAAGATTATACCTTTAGATCAAAACAGCTCTGAGGTCTGCTTTTTAGTAATGTTAATTTAAGCTTGAGAGCCGGTACATGGCTTGTGTGATCCACCCAAATACCCAAAAACACCAATGGTGCAGTAAAACATCCTGCCTACTAATCCCAAGGGCAAAAATATCACAATCAGAGTGAGTATTCATTAAATAAAAGCATACAAATAAACGTGGCAGCATTTATAGTAATGTACCCTGTAATGTACTCTGTCAAAGCATTATTTTAAATGTTCAGATATATTTATAAAAATTTATTTTTAGTATTTATTTTTAGGTCTTTTGAGTTTTAAAGCCTACCTGTTAAGGCTCATGATGTCCACATCAGTGTACGTTTTTATTTATTAAATTCTAAAGCCACCCTCAATGCACTATTTTCATTGGATGGTGAGACAAAAATAAGAGTTGTGTCCCGTGAGCTTAAATTTCTTAGCAACATGAAACAAATGTTGAGGTAAGTCAGGTTAATAAGGTGAATGGAAGGGTGGAGCTCTGCAAAACACTCCCAGTTTTTTCTAGTCAGACAGGTGTTGTTAAACACTCTGCTTTCCTTTCTTTTGTCAGGCTGGTTAATAAAAGAATAAAATAATGTAGATACAGCAGCAGCTATAACTGTTTAAAATTTGACCTAAAACCACATTTCTGTTTCTATCTTGTTCCTCTTTCACCATTCAGGCTATTTAAGTGACGAAACTAAAGTGCACTCATATTTTAATGTACATATTTATTTTCATCTGTAAACAAATTAAATCTTAACTTTCTGTAGAGTTGACATAATGTTTGAAGACACTCATCAACATGTCTGGAATGTAAAAGACAGCATATTGTTACACTATATTGTCTTAACATTTTTTGGTATTTGGCAGGTATTCTTATCCAGAGCAATGTAGATTTAACTTCTATTTTTTACATCAAACTAAGCAGAACAATCAGTAATTTAACAACTTTACCCCACTACTACCTCAACCTACATATATGCACACACTCAAGCCTCAAGCCATCAGGCTGCTCAACACAGAACTGAACTATCTCAACATACACACACACACACACACACACACACTCACACACACACACATTCAACACAAGTAGACGGGAAAAAACCCCCAAAAAAACCAAAACACTTTAAAATGCTATTTGCACAATATTGCTGTTTACTTGCACATACCTGTCTTACCTGCACATTTTACTGGTTGGCGCTATTAGATGTCTGTACAGCTTTATGTTCTGTTCTCTATTGTCTGTTTTTGCACTGTCTTTTAATGTGTGTATTGTTAATTGCACTGTCTGTTCTGCACTGTTTGCACAAGGTTGCACATGTGCACTTTATGTTTGTTCTGTTCAGTGGCTCTTTGTTGTTTGTTGTTTTGTGTAATTCTGAGTTTTGTGTAGCACCATGGGGTCCTGGGGAAACGTTGTTTCATTTTACCGTGTACTGCATTTGCTATATATGGTTGAAATGACAATAAAGCCTCTTGAACTTGAAATTCTTGAACTTCTTAATGTGGAACTTGAACTTTCATGGTTGCATATTATACTGCAATATCCCAGATGCAGTTAAGGAGGGTTTGCCATTTGAGTCTGTTTATTCTTAAGGTTCCTATATAAAACCGTCTCAGAGTTTTTCATTATTACTGTTGCATCTGGCTTGCTTATAATCCCTTTCCAAGTAGAACCTCTTTCGACTGTCATACAGCTACAGCTAGTTATCTGGGTGGACTTTATCAGCTTTGCTCATTTGTATACTTTGCCAATTCACTTTTGGAATAAGCTGGTTATGCATTCTTGGTTTCGGGACACTCCAGCTTTGTTTTGGCAGCATGCGCAAAGTTTATGGTTGTCTTGCAAAATAGAATAGCTTTTTTTGTAAGGATTGGAGGATGCAGATTGTCCTGTAATTTAATGTATCTTGCCTTCCTAAAATCCTAAAGTCCCATCATGAGAAACATCCCCAAAATATACTACTTCCAAAATGTTTACTGTGAGTTGTTTTCAGTGGGAATACCAAAGCTGTAAATATAGGGCAGAAAGGATTTTAAAGAGCTCGTCACACACAATTACACAGAAGTGGTGGCTTGATTGTTTATTGTACAATCAGGATTCAAGCATTTTGCCTGGCTTTTACTGTTGGGTCCTTGAACTAGGCCCTTCAAAACCCTTCACAAGCACTGTGCTATGGGTGACTCAGATTTTCTAAGATGGGGTATGCTATGAATCTCAAAGCTACACATTGCCACTGATATGCAAAAAACTATAAGGCTTAGATAAAACGCTTTTCTTAGCACAGCTGCTACCTTAATGTATGTGTATTTTCGGTAGGAGAGGGACAGAGAATATGTGTTTTCTCCTCTTTAATCAGTCTTTCCACATCTGTCTCCACTCTTCTAGGCAGCAGAAATAGAGCGGGCAGTAAGCACTGGCAGGCAGGGCTGTCATTTAGATCATATAAATACCAGTAGGGCGAGGAGCGGTCAGTAGAGGGAACCAACAGGGCAGGGCGACCAACAGCACGTACACACCACAGTATTACAGAGCAGACACCAAACTTGGATACAGACACCACAGCACCATGTTCAGTTAGAAGAAAATTAAAGATAAGACTTCATTACTCTGTGCCATAATAACATGAAGTACCAAAACACTAATACACGTCCACTTAAAGCTATTAAATGAGTTGTTGGACTGGGGTCCAAGTCTGCCATGTGCTAAAGATGGATCGAGAGTTTCTAAAATAAAAAGAAACCCTTTGCTGGAAGTCTAATACATTTTCTGTAGCCTATATTTTGTGAATGTCGTAACATATATTTTAATTTTTACTTGACTTCTTCTTCAACTCAAACCATAACATAAACAGAATCAAAGTTGTACACGGTGGTAAATAGTTTATTCCAGTAATGTCACATCAACTTTAAATAAGGAATGATTAGAAAATGCATGAGATATTTTCAATTTAGCATACAAGAATATAAAAACAAAATCTATAATAATAATAATGTTATTATTAATGATAATAATACAATATTTCACTAGTAAGAAGATAGAAAATGTTTACAATGCACAAAATGTGACAAGTCCATAGATCACTATTGTTTATTTATGGGTATTTTTTAATCCGTTGTTTCCTTCCTTGTCTACCTGCCAAAGAGCTTCATGAAATTTTGGTAGCCGTCTTCTCCGAAGAAGTCAAAACTTCCTTGCATGCTGCCGAGGTGGACAAGAAGCAGTCCGAGAAACCCGAGGATTACCAGCGGTACCAGAAGGTTCCAGCCGGACGCCAGGATATTGTACCACTTCGCCTTGTCTGAGCACTCCTGAGCAGCACGCATGTCTCCCAGGGTCTTCTGATCTCGGGCCTGTGAGCACACAAATGTGCCCACACACACAGAAACACTTTTAATACAGATGTAAATTCTTGGTTTGGTCTGGTTCTCAAAATGAAGCGTTGTCCAGCCAAACCAGAAAAAGAAACAGACAAAGTAAAAGAGAGAGACAGACCGAGTGGGAGAGGGGAGGCACAGAGAGGGAGAGAAATAGAGAGAGACGGAGAGGGAGAAAGACAGAGAGAAAGAGAGATAAAGAGGGAGAGAGACAGAGAGGAAGAGAGAGGGAGAGACATAGAGTGAGTGAAAGAGAGAGATACAAAGAAGGAGAGAAATAGAGAGAGACAGAGAGAGAGTAAAAGAGAAAAAGGCAGAGAGGAAGACAAAGAGAGAAAGACAGAGAAGGAGAGAGAAAAAGAGGGGCATACAAGGAAAAAAAAGAGAAAGAGAAAGACAGAGAGGGAGAACAACAGAGAGGGGGAGAGATCAGAAAAGAGACAGAGAGAGAGAGAGAGAGAGAGAGAGAGAGAGAGAGAGAGGGAGAGATGTCTCCAGTATTGTCTAATCACACAGAATGGCTGTGCCATTAACCACCCACTAATTACACTTCACTTATAAACATAAGTGACTTTAATTTCAGAACAACAGAGGAATTGTTCCAGGCTACTGCTTCTCTCTCTTATTGAGTCTCTATCTCTCTCGATCTTACACACACATATACACACAAATTGTTGGTATGCCATGCTATTCTTGCTTTGTCCTTAGTCCAAGTGCTAAGTCTTTAAATCAGAGCCGCAACACACTTTACTTAACTGGCCAGAATGCCAACAAAGACAAAAACTATCTAACATTGAAGGTTTTATTGTTGATCTTTTATTCTTATTCTTATACTTTCTGTAAATTGAACGCAAACAGAGGCAGAGAGAGAAATTGAGACAGAAAAGTAAGAGAGAAAGAAAGAAAGAAAGAAAGAGAGAAAGAAAGAAAGAAAGAAAGAAAGAAAGAAAGAAAGAAAGAAAGAAAGAAAGAAAAAGAAAAGCAGAAATGAAGTTTGTCTTTCTCACCTTGATAGAGTAGATGAGGGCCATGAAGCCCAGGCAGCAGAAATTGACATACAGCGTGTTGCAGAGGGACCAGACCAGGTAGTCATTGAGAGGTTTTTTCGTCACGGGGCCCATGTTCACCACCGTGGAGCCGTTTGGTTTGCGTGAGGACTTACAGTTTGTGAGTGGAGTGCAATCTGACGAATAGCTGTATGTTGCGTTGTCCATCTTTCCACTGGGCTGTAAGGACCTAAAACTGCTGCAGCGCTGATTCCGTTAAGGCCCCGGGACCTGTGACTTTAACTTATATTCTCACCATGGAGGGGTGGTGACTTAACGTGTGTGTGTGTGTGAGAGAGAGAGAGAGAGAGAGAGAGAGAGAGAGAGAGAGAGAGAGAGAGAGAGAGAGAGAGAGAGAGAGAGAGGGAGGTCTGTTATTATGTCCGATAGATACTAGGCAGGAGCAACTTCTATAACCTCCCTATCCACCACAGATACACACACATAAACAGCTGTATACATCTGCTATTTCTGCTGTTTTAGTTATCATGTGTCCTACTGCAGCTTGATATGTAACTAGAAACTTGTGCACAAAAAATGTAAATATGAACAACTCTTTATGAACATAAACAAACCATCAAATTTAAATGTAATCATCCATTAACAAGTATGAACATGAGCAGCTACTGCCCCCTAATGGCCAAAGTACACGTTCACGATTTCATGATTGTCTTATAAAATAAGAAAGAGTCTGAAAAACACTTTTGCTTAATGGAACCTCTACTGGACCCACAACACTGGTACTAGTGGTACAAGGTTTCATGTGCACTAGAGGGTTCTTTTGTGCCTCGGCTAGTATGAGAATCCAAACAAAAACAGCTGGTCGCTACACTTATCAGTGATAAAGAGCTGCAAGACGATTAACCTAAAAGCTGAGCACAACATTCGAATGCTAATGTTTGTCCTGGATTTCCAAACTTGCTAGACAGTGTGAAGTGTAAATTCTGCAGTATAGCCCATTTAAGTAATTTAACCCTTCACTCTAAAAATTTACACAAGTCACATATCATAAAAAGCAGAGACAGAGAGGCAGACACAGGGAAAAAAGAGAGGGTAGAAAAAGAAAAAGAAAGAGAATGCTAATGCTTGTCAATCAAATACTAATGCTTGTTCTGGATTTCCAAACTTGTCAGACAGTGTGAATTCGGCAATATACCCCATTTGAGTAGTTTAATTGCAACCCCTTCACTCCACAAATTTGCAGAGCTGTATTGAAAACATAGATCAAGATTAAAACATAGACTAAAGCCCCACTTAGCATATTTATGGGTGAATTGGAGAGCAATTTCATAGCTTTTTTAAGCTTGGTGTGGTATGATGATGGAGACCCACCTGACCACAGTAGGGGCAGATATTCCCGTCCTGTGGTGAATTAGACAGCAGGTGATTTTGAGTTAAGATAAAGCTGATTTTTAGGCTGTAAGTGATTAAATTATGTAAGTAAAAAGGCTGGTCATAAGTCTAAAAAGCCAAGTTTTTTTTCATATTAAGAGTTTTAATAAAAAAAATCACACCTATTATCATCAAAAATTCTTAGATTTGAAAAATAATGAGAAAAAGGATATTAGCCATAACTTTAAAGATACAATGGTTGCTAGCTCATCAGTGAGGGAATAGTTTGAGGTGTTTTGCAGCTACAAAATCCATGCTGAATTAAGCCAGAAAATCATTGTGATGATATCTGTCCAAATGTTATGCAAGTAATCATAAACACAAAAGTAAACAATTTTTGATTGGCTGAAGAAGGAAAAAAAAGTGTTGGGAAGGTCATGTGCGACCCTATTGCGAAAATACTGGAGAACTGGACAGAAATTAGCAAAGGAAGAGACCTTTATTTGTCACAAACATTACAGCACCTTGAACTTCTTTTCTATTGGGGTCAGAACACACGGTCAGTCATGACATTACGCCCTTGGAGCCAAGTTAAGGGCCTTAGTCAAGGGCCCATTGTGGAAGCAGTGGCATTAGTGATTGTTTCTGATTCACTGTCTAAATTCATTAATGTTTAATTTGGATGGTCATAATTAATACAGTCTAAATTCACTGTTGTTCCTGGACTATCATAAACATTTTTTAATATAGTTTGTCTAATTTCATGTTGTGATCCGATGTTAATCCAGGAACTGTAATTGTCAGTAAATTGTTTTGAAAAAAAAATGAATAATCAGTCTTAGCCTCAAGTTTTTTAGTTTGTTTGTGGACAAAAAGGACAAGATTCAAAATTAGATTGCGACGGGTTTGGTCGGCACATACTGATGGCATCAGATGGTTGTGATTAGTTGTTCATCAACAATTTTAATCCAGGATCAAATCCTACTTGGCAAAATCACATCTACCCACTGTACTTCCTCCCTTCCTCTCTCCATCCATCCCTCTTCTTCATCAGGACCACAGGAATCTGTTGGCGTCTATCCCAGATGTCATTGGGCAAAATATTTAAATTTAATGTTACAAAAATAGCTTATTATCAGGAAAAACAGTTATTGGTAAATCTTTAACCAGTAATACAGAATTTCACTGTGGAAACATTTTTGATGGTTAAAATGTTTAGTAAACATTTAAAAGTAAACAACCTTTATTAGTACTTCTACTAATACATAATTTACAAAGTATTATGTTTTCTTCAGATAGATTTTAAAGTATATCATGTTTCTATTTTTGGATTTAGTATTTGCACTGGAAATAAAGTCAATAAAGATTTTATTAATGAGTGGTTAAAGCCATTTGAAACAAAGTAAAACAATTATAAATAAATAAGGAGATATAATAAAACATAAAAAAAAAAATCAAACAACCATGAATAGCAAATCATGATTTATTGATTTATTCAGTTACGGAACAAGAAAAAAAAAGAAAAAAAAAAAAAAAAAAAAAAAAAAAAAAAAAAAGAGCCAAACTACCAATAGTGATATAATCGGTTATGGAACAAACAAAATAATTCAGGCATATTTCTCCAACACATTCTTTAGAAATACATCAAGTTAAGTCATGATTTATTTGGCTTAAATAAGGCACGAATCACATCGTAATTCCTATCGAAATAGGTGGGGAAAAAAATTGCTATGCATTTACTTTTTTAAAATGTAAAAAATTTGTCTAAAGTTAAGTTCATTCATTTGTTTAGTAAAACAGCTTCACTTTAGAGGATGCGTCACATTAAACAGGATGACAGAAGCTCTTACAGAAACAAAAAAAAACCATGTGATCCCTATTCTAAACACTGCAGGAGCTGAACTGCGTTTGGTTTAGTTTCAAAATCAAGGATAAACAAAAATATTTGTAGGGATTTAAATCATTATTTTGCAGGAAACTTTCTAGTAAATGCTGACTTTTTAGGATTGGCATTAACTAACCTTCTTCTAGTGTCTGTTGTACACTATTTAACACTGCAATATTACAACAGACTTCTCCATTGTGTGCAGTTAATAGAGATGAAAACATTAAGCTTATTAAACACAAACAACAAAAGTCAGCCAATAAAAAGACCAGCCTGGTCAACCTCACTGCCAGTATTTACTGATGCGGATAAAATCTTTCAAAAACTAAAGACTGTAACAGCTTTTGCGTTTATAACAATGGAAACCAAGTATTATTGTAGCAGAGACCATAACAAAGCATAGTTAACAACAGAGATTTTGAATCAACACTTTAATAGGCTGGAAAAAATAGTTAATGTATATTTTTCTTAATTTTTTTAAAGGGAAAAGACTTGTAAAAGAAAACAAAAGAGGGAAATGGAGCAATGATTACTAGGGAAATAACTTTCACCAAGACGCATGGTGTAGGATACAAATGAGACTTACACAAGTGTTACGTTTTTGAGCTAAAATAAGATACTGATCATTGCCATCACTGACAAACAGCTGTCCTGGACACTGAGAAAACTTGTCTCGGGTTTCAGTTATGATGCATTTTAAGATGCATAAAAACAAAACGAACGTGTTAAAAGACTTACGAATGCGGAATTATTATAAGCGCATTTAAAATAATGTTTTGTAGTGACACTTAATACTGTAGTTTTGAAGCTTATAAATGATATGAGAAAGGATCAAGTGCTTTTGTTAGATGTGCGCCTCAGCTTTAAAAGAGCGAGGGAAAGAAAGATTCCACACATCATATCTTGGAAGCCACTGCAGATGAACCTCCCTGCTTATACACATGGATGGAGTTCTGCATGAAGGGAAAAAAAACATAGAAAAAAAAAAAAGTAGTGTTTTTACTACTTTAGGCACAATTTTCTAATTATTGGTATGCGTTACGAGTGTACAGCCTTACCTTTTTGCCCTCTGCGTTATACTTATCGAGCAGCACCTGAACACGAGAGCCGTAATCCTTATGCACCGCCATCAGATGCTGGACCTGTGAGGATGACAGAGTGCTTTAAAACCGTCCCTAAATCACAGGCAGGATAAAAAAAATCATCAATAAGTTGAGTACCATTCGCTTCTGAATAAACAGCTGAGCTCCTTTAAGATGGCCTGCAAAGTTCTGACACAAACGCTCGCGTTCAGCATCGTTCAGGACTTCGGTGAAGAAAGTGCGAACCTGCAAGAGAACAAACATAAGAGAAAGATCATGATTCAGAACAGTGGTTCCCCAACATTTCGAAAACCCATTTGTAGTGTTATTACACAGCACCCCAACCCGAACCGGCAACAGCATATAATTGTGCGTTCTGAGATAGATGGTATTCAAGTATTGCATGCAACTACAATTCATCCAAAAAATGTTCAATGTAAATAAAAAAGCGTGATTCATACCGAGTTTTACCAGATCTACTTGTGCTTCGAATGGCACAGCAGCCCAGGGTGTCACAGTACCCACTTTGGGAACCACAAAAGTTACATGTTTACTCCTACTAAAATGAGTGTCGCTTGTTCGTGTGATCTGTCCGTACCTGTGTCACGTTATCCTCATCTGCGCTGTTGTAGCGTCCGACATCAGGAGAGGTTTGAAATTTAGACTCCAGAGAGCGTGGCTGACAATCCGGGGCACTAAAGCTGTTGGGGTAGTAGTTTGGTGCTCCACCTGTTATGAAAAAAAACAAAAAAACAAAACTTTATTATTTCAGTGGAGTGTAACTGACAGTGGAAGTAGTGCACTGAAATAGAAAGCTGTAATTGTGTGCGTGTGTGTTTATAATAGGTAAGAAGTTCTCACCCTGGTTATCAGTCATGCACATGGGGCCATCTCTCTGATAGTTGGCCACACGGGCACGATAAGGGCAATTAACAGGCAGCTGGAGGTAGTTGGCTCCAAGTCGATGGCGGTGGGTGTCGGGGTAGGAGAAGAGACGGCCCTGCATAGAAAATTATCAGCAGAGAAACAGGAAAAAAATTACACAGTGTTTAAAGGGTCGAGCATAGAGACACATTTCAGTGTCTATGTTTTAACCTTTTGAAGTGTTTTTGTTAAAAAAAAAAAAAAAAAAAAAAAGCGTGAAGCGATACTAGAGGTTGAAATATCATTACAAATAAAGTAAAAAAATTTATCTAAATTGTTAAATGTACCTAATTGATAGATGGCCAGTGTTGGACAGGTTACTTAAAAAAACTTTTTTTTTTTTTTTTTTAAGCTAAATTTACTAGTTACTTCTCACAAATAATAACTTAACTAATAAAAATTTAACTAATTACCCGGGAAAGTAACAATTGCGTTTTAGAAAAAAAATGTTTGAATATGCAAAAGCACATGGAAGTCCTAAGATTAAAATTTCTAATAATTATTATAAAACTTTGAACACTAAATCTACGCTACTTTAAAGGCATCATGTACTTGCCACCAATGTGGAGAAACTGGTCGCAAGTTCAAAACAAACAAATCAGTTAAATAATATATTGTGAATGAGTAAAGTTATACCTGCAACATCTTGTCTGGACTTGGCTCAATACCTGGTGGCATGTTACTGGGATCAAATGCCATTTGCTCCACCTCAGAAAAATAGTTTACAGGGTTTTTATTCAACACCAGGCGTCCAACTGGAATCAGCGGGTAGTCGTTATGAGACCAAATCTGAAAGTAATAATAAAATATTATTATTATTATCCTCATCATCATTATTATGAGTGTTATAATACTAATTATAGTAATCTTACTAAAAGATTTGATTAACAGTAAAAAACATGGCAAAAGGTTGGTGCCCCCAAATTGTTTCCACAAAATCTGAAGCACTCAGTTGTCTAGAATGTAGTTATATGCGTTAGGGTTACATTATTCCTACACCGGCATGACCATGCACAAGTGCACAAATCTCCTGATCTCCATGACAACATGCTCCAAAAATGCAGCGGAAAGCCTTTCAAGTAAATGTGATGGTCAAGTTTCCCC
Source organism: Bagarius yarrelli (assembly GCA_005784505.1). Classification (NCBI taxonomy): domain Eukaryota; kingdom Metazoa; phylum Chordata; class Actinopteri; order Siluriformes; family Sisoridae; genus Bagarius; species Bagarius yarrelli. The sequence goes on along the minus strand of VCAZ01000001.1, from coordinate 13,956,616 downwards.
AATACTTTTGGCTCTAGTATATAATCACACCCCTAGGTATAACATTAGGTTATGGTACCTTGGTCAGATCAAACGGGTTCCAGGGGTACTTCTCAGCCTGCTCAAAGGTCATGACCTGGATGTAGAAGGTCCAAGATGGAAAGTTGCCGTTGGCAATAGCGTTGTACAGGTCACGGATGGAGTAGTCAGGATCACTAGAGGCTAATCGTTCTGCCTCTTCTACAGTCAGGTTTTTAATGCCCTGATCGGTCTGTTAGGAAAAGACAGTGTCACACTCACACCCAAACAAACAAGGACACGTAAGCAAAAACAAAAAACACACTTTGTAGTGGAACTTGCAGTAGACTGGGTTGCCTGAAGAGTTGATCATCTTAAAGGTGTGGGATCCGTAGCCGTTCATATGGCGATATCCATCAGGCAATCCACGATCGCTGAAGAGGAAAGACACCTGCAAAAAGAGAGAAAGAAAGTGAATTGTGCACTGTGTATTGGGCTTAAGCAACCAATGTATAAAGTGTAAATACAACAAATCACATTTACTCTGGAGAAAAGCTGAAAGAATGGAGGAATGAAATGCATTCTAATAGCAGAGATGGGCATCAATCTCTCCAACTAACTGATTAGGATTTAATACAGTGTATGATCGTTGTAGTAACTTTTATTTCATTTTATTACTTTTATTTAAACAATAAAAAGAATATCTCGCTAACCTGATGTAGAGCCTCTGGACGCAGGCCCCAAAAGTCCCACACCATGTCAGGGTCCTTAAGGTGGGTCTGAGGATTCCGCTTCTGAGAATGGATGAAGGACGGAAACTAGGCGAGCACAAACGCACCAAACTCAATAAAACACACACAAAATATTCTACTGCAAGTACTCAGGCTCTCTGTCTCTCTTTCTCACCAGAAGTGGATCCCTAATAAAGAAGATGGGCGTGTTATTGCCCGTCAGGTCCCAGTTGCCCTCGTCGGTGTAGAATTTCACTGCAAATCCTCTAGGGTCCCGAACTGTATCAGATGAACCAGCCTCACCAGCTAGAAATACAGATAATCTTTAGAAAAATCAGTGTAGCGAGTAAAATCTTCCGGCTGTTCTTTTTACTTTTACAAGCTGTATCGTGTTTGCCAAGTGCAATAAAGCTCTGTTATACATAAAGGGGCTTTATAGGTAAACGGTTGGGGCTGGGAGGTGGGTCAGGGTAATAAACAAACGAGCATGTACAGTGGGATACAAGACAGAAAAAGAAAAAGGGACAAACCATATCTTTTTAGGTCTAGTTATGTTTGCGCAGAACTATTTGGTGCTACCCATAAGTATTGGCACCCTTCATAAAAAAAAAAAAAGGGAGCAAACAAATTCATAAAGACGACAACCAACAGACCCTAAGTACAAAAAGAATAATAGGTCACAAATTCCAAGGAAACAACTCATCACTTTTACCTTTTTAGAGACACCAAACATGGAAAACTTACTTTAAAACAATAGTCTCAGCTTTAGACACAATGCCCACAGACCGTTGACTACACATTGTGGATAAAACTGTGACTATGAGCACTTAGGATCAGCATTAGGATCAGTCTACTGCTGGATTTATAAAATGACTTGAAGTTCACTGTTTTTTTAAACAACCGATTAAAGGTTGCAAGTCTAATTATAATAGCTGTTCTATAAAGATGAGATAGTTTATCTTACCTACAGTTGAGAATCTCACAGCGATGGGCGTTGTCTTGCCCACATGTTCAAACACTTTGGCCTTGCAGTAACGTGTGATATCATGGGTCACCTCAAAATAGCCGAACGCACCTGCAGAGAGGGAAAAGTAACACAATACTGATTTGTTTTAGAATCAGTAAAATTAACAGCCATTACGTGACTAATCAGCCGCTGCTTACAGCAATATTTCTTTTATTTTTTTCAAGCAAAATTCAAACAATTCTTTTAAAAGTAATTTACAGTCTGACTGTACCCCCAAGGGTTTTAATTTTAATCATTAAGGAGTGTGTATAGCTTTTTAAAAGTTTTCTGTCTATGTGCATTTTCCCACTTTACCTCACTGCCATATTAATTAATAAGGAAAGACGTAGCAGTAAACAGGAAGAGGTGGCGCTGGTCTCAGAAACTGTTGTCTGCAGTGAAATAACTAGTTAAACTAAATTTCCCACAGTGGAATTGCTATTCTGTTTTACACTATATTGCCAAAAGTTTGCATCAGATCCATGTGTCCTCTTCAAAATGTTGCTACAAATTTGGAAGCACAGAGTGCTTTTGTATGTTGTAGCATTACATTACAGTTTTTGTATGTTGTAGCATTACATTATTCCTTCAGTGAAACTAAGAGACTCCAACACTGTTCCAGCATGACAATGCAAAAAGGCCCTGTTCTCCATTAAGACATGGTGTTTTATGATTGGTTCTGCACAAACCCCTGATCTTAACAGCACTAAACACTTTTGGGATAAACTGGAACACCGACTGCACCAAAGAAATTCTTACATTGCGTCTGATCTCATTAATACTACTGTAGCATAATGAACCCAAATCTTACATTCAAGTTACATATCTAGGTTTAGAAAATTTCAACAGAATAGTGGACATCAATCTAACCGCAAAATGGAAAGTAAATCTAGAATAAGATGTTTAAAAACGCATATGATTCTGATAGTCAGGTGACCACCACTTTTGGCAATAAAGTGTAAATAGTGACTATTATATGAACTATGTATTGCCAACAAACACTGCATAAAAAGCTGCAAAAGTCATTATTAACCTCCATTATCCAATTTTGTGGCCTACGGTTGGGTTTAAACCAGATGCTGCCCTGCAAAGCATACACTTAAAGCAATGTTTATGCAACAAAAACTAGTAACACTAACTAGTAATTTGTTTAATCCCGATATGTTATCACATCCTACAGTAAGAGGCAGAGTCTAAATAAAGAAATGCACAGCAGAAATTGTGTACCGTCACTTTTAATCAGTGTGAGCTGCGCCATTCAAACATTTCAATTATTTATTACATTCTTGTTTGGTAACCTAATGTGTAGACACTAAAACGAACATTTTTAGAATCATAGAAGTATTGTGAGCCTAATTCTTGTAAGTTGTACAGTTAAGTCTTTCTATATATGGATTTTTTGATGAAATACAAGAAACCTCTTTAGAAAACAACTCTTAATGTAATAAATTTAATCCAGTTAGTGTTTGAGCATGTGTAAGCACAGACCTGCTCCTTTGGCATGAACAACCCGTTCGGGGATGCGCTCGCGGTCAAAGTGGGCCATCTCATCAGTGAAGACAACATCCTGCACCAGCAGTGGTCCCCGGGGTCCAGTCGTCTGCACATTCAGCTTATCACCTATGGGAATCCCTGCTCCTGTGGTCAGCACGTCAGGTCGCTGGGAAGAGAAGGCGTATAAAGGAGAGGAGATACATTAATATCTATGCATATTATATACCACGTTCCATTAAAGAATCCAGATCAACTTCACAGACCCTTCCTTACGATACAAAAATCTATTTATTAACACTGAGTGACCACAGGTTAAAAATGGTAAGTACTAGTTACTTTTTAACTGAGTATTAAACCATGATAAGTTTTAGACATTAATCCGCTGTAGGTAAAGGACTTTATTCTTAAACTCCGAACATCAGCCTTGATTACATAACCGCACAGTTTAATCACCCCGTTAAAAATCAACACACGCACAGAAACACTGCGACCGCCTGTGAACTGTAATGCGGCTCTCTGATTGGCTGGCTCTCGGATAAAGGCAACCAATCGACTCTTCAGTACTTGACGTTAGTGCAAGGCATGAGCGCAGGCCTATCTGAACATTATCTACGCGATTTGCAAGTCAAATATGCATAATTACTGATAAATCAAATCAAAGCATTTCTACAAACAAGTTACAAACACCTAAACGTCCATTACCACGAACTCCTGGCTAATCTAACGCACCAATCGGATCTGTTTGAACAGCGTGTACCTGCTTTAAGTTATCATTAATATGAACAAAAATATATGACACGAAATAATATGAATAAAAAAAATAAATAAATGCATGACTCGACCTGTACTTAACCATTCTTAGTAACGTTATCGTGTGACCTTTGCCTCAATTTTTCGTTATACTTTGCACAGCTAACGTTAACACAGTGCCCCCGCTAGCATTAAGTTTTAAACGCAAACCTGCGATCCTCTGCTCTCTTTCCATGATTTCATTTGATCCGTAGCCTTTTCTCGGTTTTCTGCCATGTTTTTGTAAAACTTTAAGACCCAAGAACGGTGTGAAAATTCTCTCTGCAGGTTATCAGCCACTGTTTTTGTTCCTGTGCAATAAGCCACGCCCTTTCAACCTTTTATTCTGATTGGTCAATAAGAAGTGGTCATGACCCCAAAACTTCGTATTTTACAGTAAAATGGGGGGAAATTAGGATGTTTAAAATAGGTCAGTTTTTCTTTAGTTTGTAGATTTGTAAGTTACATTTTAGCCGTGTAAAAATCCCGATCTGCGTCTATTGTTTTATTTTCGCTAGCGTGCATGCTTATATGCGCATGCGCGGACAAAGTGCGAACAGGAGCAGGGTACAAGGACCAGTATTAAGCATACTTGAACTTTCTGCCCTTTTGAGTAAATAATCCGAAATAAGGACAAACAAACAGGACGCAATTTTAGACGTTGGACGCTGATAATTCTTTCTAGAGTCTGTGTATGATGTAGCACTAATATTTTCCTTCAATGGAACTTTAAACACGTCTAGCATGACAAGACCCCTGTGCATTCAGCCACTGGCGTTATAAAGACATGCTTTGCCAAAGTTTATATCAGAAAATGTGTCTTAATAATGTTCTTGTGGCTTGTACAAGTTGTAAATGTTTTGTCGTTGCCTTGGATTTATCCTGTCACTTTCGAACATGTTGTTTTAAAGTGATGATAGTAGTACAATAAAAAAAGCTTTATAATAAAATAACAGACACGTTGCTAAGGGATTGTTAACATAAAATTGTATTGCTACTTTGATGCAGAATTGTTAGGATCTTTATTTATTAGGCTTAACTGTCATGTCCTAAAACTGATAATCAACTCAATTACAATTTTTGTTTATTATTAAACAAACTATAAAAACGTTTATCATGATTAAAAATATTAGGAGGAAGCAAGTAAACTTTTGTCAAAGTTATATTCCCCAAATTACCAGAGGTTTGAAAAATGTACAGCAGCGAATAGAGGCTCTCGAGTGTCCTGGAGCACCGACTGAACCCCAGACCTCCTCACCCAACATGATTGCCTAATCTCACTTAAACTATTGTAGCTGAATAAACACTAATCCCCACAGTCACGGCCCACATTCTAGTGTCAAATCTTTCCGGAAGTGTGTATGCTGGAGTGTTTCAATACTTTTGACCAAATACTGTGTCTATACCGTGTCGAAAGTTGTTGAAGATCATAAATACATGAAATATTATTGATTTATAATTGATACCATTAAATCCAAACACACACACTGTTTTTTTTTGATAAGACAACAATTCAAGTTATTTCTTTATTTAAACTGTTTTACATTTAATCACCAATATACTATATTTGTTATACTCTCATGCACTGCAAAATGTTTTATCTTTTCATTAATCACAAACATAATATAGACTCAAGCCTAAATAAAATATTGCTTCTCTACTGGTTGATTTGGCACAGGATGAAACCCAATGTATGTCAGAGTTAGTTATAAAACTTCAAACAATGCGATGAGATAGTTTACTTATGATTAGCTACATTATGAATACTCTAACCTGGTCAGTTAAATACTATATCCTGAATTTTAAAGCAGAATTTGGTTAGGAAAAGGTTACAATGTTTGGCATGTTTCTGGATGTTTGCTGAATGGAAGAAGTTTTATTGCCAAACTCCTTAAAGTAGTAACAGTAAGAGACAGGAAGTTGTTTTTTCTTTCTTTTTTTTTCTTATTTGTCTCTGTCTTTTTTTTACAAATCTCTTAAGTCACAATGCATAAAAATAAATACATAAATTAAACTTAAGGAACACTTTCATTAAGTGATGATAGAGTAATGTGTGGGCTGAACTGAACACAAAACTAAAGCACAGAAACTGTCTGCAAGTGTGTGCCAATACCAAATCTATATTCATGTTTATTGTGTTTCTATTTACTGTAGTCCACACAGAGAGCCTTTAAAGCTAGTTTGTCTTTCCAAAGAATCTAACAAGGTTTCATTTTGACATTTGTTGAATTTCTGCACTGCACTCTCACAAAAATGGTTAAAAGTTTGTCCATCACAATACAAATGTGTTCTATTGCTTTTACTGAGCATAAAAATATAAAGCCATACAGAACACTAAATAATAGTAATAACATTGTTAATAATAATAAGTAGTTTTTGAATGTGGCTGCATTAACTCCTTACACAACTGAACAAATGTCTGCACCTCAGTGTTGCTATTTCAGGTCAGCCACCCTGTTTTAACTGCTACACATAAAGACAGAGTTAACCTGGATAGAAGGACCTGGGAATTAAAGCAGAGACAGGCAGAGTTTAAGTCTTTTTTCTTACGATCTTCTCAGTGTCTCCGCCTGTACAGCTGCATTAAAAAGATATTGGTTTTCCTGAATAACGACGACCTCTTGACCTTAAGTCTTTGTGATTGGGTCACGGAGACAGTAGGCACCATGCAGGTGTGAATGCAGGTGGGCAGAAATCAGGTTCTCCGCAGCGGATGCCACATGGAGACAGGCTTGCGCAGAGTCGCCAGCATTTGGTTCCAGTGAGTGATGCCCATGCCGCTCGCCTCTGGCCCGATGATCACATGACCTACGTTGTCACCACGCCCATCTTCTGTGTTTTCAGCCACTGTGACTCTTAAAGAGAGGTCCTGTATGAAGAAGGCAGACATGACACAAACAGTAAAAAAAGAACAATTAAAGAACTATACAAATCAGTTTATCCAGCATAATAATGCACATGACAGTGGATGCTTAAAACTGAACCCAAAGTTTAAAGGCATATTAATGTAAAATAACGGATAAACATGAAGCAATTGAGCTTTAGACTAATGGCAGATGGTCTGGACTTCATAGCATTCTTTTTTTTTGGCCAAGAGGGAATCTGACTGACAGGTAAAGCAACTAATCTCAGTTCATTTTGTTCAGTGTCATGACTATGATATAAAAAGTTAAGGTGGATATTCCTTCATAAAACAGATAAGAATGCTACCATTTATATATTTATTTATTACTTGGCACATTACTTCACATAATTTAAAAAAACAAGCATTTATCTGATCTACTCAGTTGCCAATTAACTATAAACACCACAATGTAATTTTACTTATCATTACATCTTTGTGTCATTACAGCTTAGTTTCTATATGCATCAGATGTCCTGAGGCTAGGACTCACATATAACAGCCAATAATATGGATGTCACATGATAATATTCATCTCAAGAAGATGGATTTGTGTTTTGTTTAGCAAAAGGGTCTTCCCATTATACTGGGTATCACATCATCACAGATCTCGTCGCACAATAATTCCTCAAATTTACTACAACCAATAAACAAAACTGCACCAGACTCCCAGACCACACTCCTGCCTGCTCATTTTCAGTCACTAACTGGCTGATTATTATATGTTTCCAATTACTTCCACCCAGGGCTCAAGTAGTTAAATGGTTATAGATTGGAAGATTAGGGTGAAAGCAGAGCACCCCAAATATGCCACTATTGGGCTCTTGAGCAAGGCCTTTAACTCATTCTGCTCAAACTGGAATATGTGAGAAAAAGAATTTCCCTGTGCTTCTTTAATCTCACTTCTGGTTTCTTGATTCTTGCTTTGGTCAGCCGTACTCAAGCTGACTGCTGACTACAGATCTTGTACCAAAGTGTAAAGCAATATGCTCTAGCCTCAGCTGTGTCTGTCTTAGAGCACAGACACTAAATACTAAGCTCCTTACAGCAAGTTTTTTTCACCATGTTGTATCTGACAAACACGAAGACAAAACATGATAACAGTGGCAAACCGTAGGCTTAAAGTCAGGGAATTTCTTTTACAGCTAACGTAGTTTATGCTAATAGTGTGCATAATATTCATGCCTGACTTTATATGGCTCTCGGAGTATTGGTGTTTAAAATCTTCCTTGGTAAAGCAGTTCAGACTGTCGATTTCAGAATCAGACTGTTCAGACTGTCTCTTTACACACATGAAAATGTAAACACTACCAACAAAATAGCTTGTCTGTAGTGCTGCTAAAGACCTATATAATGTAGAATATTTCACTTCAACATCAAGAAAACTATTTTGTAATGATTATACTAATAAATAATCCTGAAACATTCTTTACATAGTCTTATTTTTTATAGGGCCAACAGAGACGACCCTGCTGACCCTAATGGCCTACCACTAATTAATAATGTGTCCTATGTGTGATACTGTATGTTACCTGAAGCACAACAGCAGGCACAGAGAAAATCATAGCCTCATTAAAGATGGGGTTAGTATCATCCCTCTTTACGGAAGTCTTCTTTTTACTGATCTTCCTGCCATCTTGGAGGAGATATACCTTCACAAATGGATCTGTCGAATCAGCTTTGAGTTAGAAAAACTTGATAAAAAAAAGCGCAGCAAAGACAAAGCAAAAAAAAATAGCTAGATAAAAAATTGGGACCTGCTGTGGTTTTGCCGTTGGTCCAAACCAAGTTCTTCGCTTTAGCCACCACCACAGTAAGGCGCTCTGCAGTGGGCAGGTAACTGAGAGAAAGTAAAATCTCTCCAACAGCATCCACAGCCTAAAGGACAAAAACACAGCCACAACAACAGAAATGCTAAATAAATCAGCTTGCAAGACATTATATGATAATACAACTCAGTATAATACAAAAATCTCATTAGATTGAACTGAATTTACATAAGCAGCAACACAGAACTATATCCATTTTATACCAAATGCCGAGCTGATGTAAAATTCCATTTTTAGGAATTGTAGGAAAAACTTCGAACTGCAGTTCGCTAAAAAAACGAGCTGTTTATAAAGTCATCTTTGATGTACAAGTATAGAAGGAAAAAAAGATTGAGGTGTAGAAACTGGCAAAAAAAGGAAAATTATTTAACAGTATTCAATTAGGCTAACACAGTAGTTCTTGGGGTTGCATTTGAATGTAATTTTGCAATTAAAAAATGTTTCAGGCTGCTGTAAACAGGACTTCACTATTAAATATAAATGAATAGGCTCAGTTTGTTTATAAACTATATATACTAGACAAACCTCGCTATAATAAAGATTTTCTCACAAACATCTTTGATGCCTGTGACTGGTGTAAATGCATTAATCTGATAAATTATGTTGACGAGTGTTTCGTGGCCTTATATGCACCACCTTATTGATGTCCTGAAGGTACAGCCAAGCGTCGAAGGGTCTTATGGACAGGTCGAGATCAGACAGTTTAAGTTCAGCCTGCCCTGCACTGATGCTCCTTTCATCCAGGTCCACTCCGAATGCTGAGAAACGCAGGCTGTACTCCTCCACAGCTGCTGCGTCCAGCGGAATAGAGAAACGCTCATTAAACAGCACAGTGAAAGCGTTGCTCTGAATCTGCAAGACAGAATCCAGTGTTTAGTCGTGATAAAAGTCCTAGTTATCTAAAGAGAAATAATGACTTAATGTAAATATGTGAGAGCGACTGTCCTTAGTGTTATTTTATTAAAAGTATGACCTTTTTCATGATTCTGTGTAGGTAAGAATAAATTTTAGCTAATAAGCATAATACATTAAATGAGTGCTTATAAATTGCCTGCCAACCACTGGCTGACTCAATTGGTTAAGGCTGCAAAAGGGTCCCTGAGCAAGGCCCTAAACCCTCTATGCTTCAAAGGGCTGTACCACGGCTCACTCCGTGCGCTGACTCCAGCTTCTTAAAACGGAACATGAAAAGAATTTATCTCTAATGTGTTTGTGACAAAAACGTCTTTTTTCATTTCTTGCAATATTATTATCATTTTAATGTAATACATAGCTTAACGTTTATTTAGTCACTGTATTCTATGCACAAATCATATTTATATCGTATAAGATTCTACTAAGCTTTAAAAATATTCAACCTGATTCTTCCATTTAAAAAAAAAAAATTTTAATCTTTAGCATTTTTAGAAAGGGTTTAGCTTTATTTTAGCTTCTAAAAAATGTAAATGATCATTTCTAAGAAAGCCTGTGTAGAGAAATAATTCACTTGCCAGCATAATTTGCAGCTTTGTCTTGTGTTTTTTTTTAAATTTAATTTAAAATACTATACATAGCAAAAAGTATATTGAACTTAGAAATAATTTTGCTTAAAGTGGTAACAATTATTTCAAGCATAAAGGAATAAAATATAGTAATTTTTATCTAAAATTCGGTTTATTGTTAGTTCATTGTTGAAAAATGTCACTATATTCATGGTATTTTAGGTTTTTAGCTGTTGAATTTCGCTGCCTTTTTGGGAACAGATATAATAGATAAATACAATGAGGATTTCCAAACTTAGCACGGCTAAAAGGAAACTAAATGGAGTGCACTTTGTGTCAACAGTGAAAAAAAGGCATCAACGCTGCTCTCAGCTTTTTAGAACAACATTGATGCTGAGGGTGGTTAAAGTCAGACACCTTTTTCACATCACCAATAGGATTTACACCTTTAACACTTTAACCACCTGCTCAGCTGTTAGATCAGAGTATCATGACCCGTGAAATGGGGTTAAGAATTGGGTCGTGGAAGTGATTATAAAGAGAACAGCGGCAGTGCTTGAAGATTTCTGCAGAGAACGACATGATCATTGAAAATATTATTTTCAAGCACAGTTGAAATAATAAAAAGGACCAGAAAGAAAACTATTTATTCAAGATTTACATTTATAGCATTTCAGCCGATTACCTCATCCAGAGGGACTTATTTGTACATTAAAAATCTTTCTCAGGGGCCCAACAGTGGCAACTTGGTGGTTCTGGTAATTGAACCCTAAATCTTAACTAATTCCAAACATGTTACATTGTTATAAATAACAAGAACATAACTATGCAAATCATTTGCTCTGTCTGATTTCTTACTTGTGTGACTCCCACATTGATCTCATCAGGAATTAGCGTCACAGTGATGTAGCAGCCAGGGAAATTCTCTTCCTCTTTCTCCATCAGGTCCTTGGCCTGATGCAGGGTGACATGTAACAGTGAGGCTCGTGCCTCGAGCTCTAGCGTCACCTCTAGCTGGCCCACTGTGACATCATGGCCAAACGTTTGGGCAATGGATGAGATGGAGCACAGAGAGTCGACTGAGGTGGAGCGCTTCATGTCCAGCTCCCGGCTCATTAACTCCAGAGGGCCAAGTTCGCGAAAGCCGTCGGGAGTGTCAGCCAGCTGCAGGCTGGGCTTACGACTCACAGATGATGATGCTCGTCTGTGGTTGGAAGCTGCAACACACTGCAAAGCAGAGCGTATATTTACAAACAAGCCCGGTCTATGGCAGGTTTTTACTGGCTGAATCATTGCACACTGCATCAAACGAATGAAGCGACTTACCTTCTGTCTGACTTCGGTGTAGGAGGTGCCATATTTCTCCTGCAGGTAGCGATAATTGAAGTTGGGATATGGTGAGGGTGCAGGAAAAGAGCCAGACCTCCACAGCTTCCACAGATTTACTCCTACGATGCCGAGTAGAATCAGAAACCCTAACAGGTAAACACCAACCTCCCAGGCAGGAGGATCACGAATCACTGACAGACACACAGAAATCATTGATTAAAAACCCAATACATTAGTTAGCAAATAAATACTGTTTTTCTCCTCTTACCGCTGACATGGTAATCAGAGATGTCCCTGCTGTGTAAAGACGACATCTTCTCACAGTCTGGAAAAAAATTTAAATAAATAAATGATGTTAGTTAATGTTCTTGTAGGTTATAACAAAAAAGAATGCTTGGTTTGGTCTCTGAGAAGAACCAAGATACAAGCTTGGGAATATTACAATGTCTCATCAGTTCCTGAAAAGTATTATAAGAATCCTCATATTTACACTGCCCTCCATAATTATTGGCACCCCTGGTTAAGATGTGTTAAAAGCCTTAAAATAAATTCAAATTTTATTGCAGAAGCATACTCACCTGTTCCACAATTATTGGCACCCCTAACAATTCCTAGGAAATAAATGTAATTGAAGTATTTTTGTCATTTCTACAGTAGTTTACAAAGTTGATCAGAGTGTCTAGGAACATTCTATTAGTAATTCATCACTTCCTGTTTCCCTGGGGTATAAATATGACGTGACACAGAGGCCATTTCTCTTATCCACTCTTTAACATGGGAAAGACAAAGGAACACACAATTCAAGTAAGGCAGATGTGTGTTGACCTTCACAAGTCAGGCAATGGCTACAAGAAAATAGCCACTCACCTGCACCTGCCCATATCTACTGTCAGAGGAATCATTAAGAAGTTTAAAACAACTGGAACAGTGGTAAACAAGCCTGGACGAGGACGCAAGTTTATTTTGCCTCCACGCACAGTGAGGAGGATGGTAAGAGAAATAAAAAGTTCTCCAAAGCTCACTGTTAAAGAATTGCAACAAATGATAGCATCTTGGGGTCACAAAGTCTCCAAAACAACCATCAGGAGCTATCTACATGCCAACAAGCTGTTTGGGAGGCATGCACGGAAAAAACCTTTTCTCACTCACAATCATAAACGCAAACGTCTGGAGTTCGCTAAGCGGTACTGGGGCTTCAACTGGGACCATGTGCTTTGGTCAGATGTGACCAAGATAGAGCTTTTTGGCAACAAACACTCTAAGTGGGTCTGGCGGAACACAAAAGATGAGTATGCAGAAAAGCACCTTATGCCCACTGTGAAGTATGGGGGAGGATCGGTGACGCTGTGGGCCTGTTTCTCTTCCAGAGGCCCTGGGAACCTTGTTAGGGTGCATGGCATCATGAATGCTTTGAAATACCAGGACATTTTAAAGCAAAATCTGGTGGCCTCTGCCCGAAAGCTGAAGATGGGTTGTCACTGGGTCTTTCAGCAAGATAATGACCCTAAACATGTGGCCAAATCTACATAGAAATGGTTCACCAGACACAGAATCAAGCTCATCCCATGGCCATCTGAGTCCCCAGACCTCAACCCCATTGAAAACATGTGGTGTGAGCTGAAGAGGAGAGTGCAGAGGAGAGGACTCGCTGGATGATTTAGAGAGATTGTGCAAAGAGGAATGGTCGAAGATCCCTCTTTCTGTATTCTCCCATCTTGTGAAACATTATAGGAGAAGATTAGGTGCTGTTTTGTTGGCAAAAGGGGGTTGTACAAAGTATTAACATCATGGGTGATAATAATTGTGGCACAATGATTTGATGTAAAAGAATTATTTCTTAATGTGGAATTTTTTTCCCACTGAATAAATGCACTTGAATTAAAGGTTGGATTTTCCTCTTTTTTTCATTGTGGTCCTATATTATTTAGAACAAAACTAAATTTATTAGAAGCTAAAGAACACATCTTAACCAGGGGTGCCAATAATTATGGAGGGCAGTGTAGGTCTAATGTGCAGTTTTCACAGAACAGCACAATGTTCTGATCTTGCCACCTACCTACCATGCTCTTCTGTCGAAGTTCTCTTCGGATGTGACTTCTGCCAAGACTACCTTTTACAAGGAAAAACTTGAAGCTTCAGCTATCTACCCTTGCAAGCTTCACAAAATCTTCTCATTACTACTCATACCTCCAGCTCCCCCTACTCCACCCTTTCTGTCTGCAGAGGACTTTCCACTCATGACTTGTCTTCTCCTTTACTGTCTAATTTCTCTACCTTAGGGTCAGATGAGGTTCAACAAGTCATCCTGTCCTGCAATCCTACCACCTGTCCACTGGACCCAATCCCTTCGGCAATGCTCCAGACCATCTCTCCTAATCTTTTGCCTTTTATCTCTACAATCATCAATAGCTCCTTATCTACTGGTCAGGTACCAACATCTTTTAAGAGAGCACAGGTTACTCCTATCCTGAAGAAGCCTGCGATGGACCCCTCAGACATCATCAACTACAGACCGTCTCTTTTCTTTGTAAATTACTTGAACGCACTGTCTATAATCAACTGTCACTCTTTCTCACACAGAACAACCTTCAAGACCCCAATCAGTCTGGCTTCAAAGCTGCTCATTCTACAGAGACTGCCCTCTTGGCTGTCACTAAGAAGCTGCATGCCGCCAGATCATCCAAACTGTTATCTGTCCTCATCCTCCTCGACCTTTCAGCTGCATTCGACACTGTCAACCACAAGATCCTGCTGTCCACTCTCAGCAGTCTTGGCATTTGTGGAACAGCATGGCAGTGGTTTGCTTCCTACTTGGAAGGGCGTTCATATCAGGTAACATGGAGAGGTACAATATCTGCCCCACGCAGACTTTCCACTTTCCAAGGCTCAGTACTTAGTCCTCTTCTTTTCTCCCTCTATACTCACTCATTTGGCAAAGTTATTTCTTCACACGGTTTCACATACTATTGTTACGCTGATGACACTCAACTTGTCTTTTCTTTTCCTTCATCAGACACCATGGTTTCTGCAAGGATTTCAAACTGCCTGGCAGACATTTCATCATGGATTGCTGCTCACCAGCTGAAACTCAACCCTTGCAAAACTAAACTACTTTTTATTCCAGCTGACTCATCTCCATGCCTGGATCTTGCAATCACCCTGGACAATTCACAGATTTTACCTTCAACCAGTTCTCACAACCTGGGGGTAACTATGGACAATCAATTATCCTTTTCCTTACATGTTGCCAACATAACAAGTTCCTGCAGGTTTATCCTGCATAACATCCAGAGGGTTCGACTATTCTTAACCACTCAGGCCACCCAGTTGCTTGTGCAGTCTCTTGTAATTTCTAAACTAGACTACTGCAACTCGCTCCTGGCTGGCCTACCTCTGAGTGAAATTCGCCCTCTGCAGATGATTCAGAATGCAGCTGCACGTGTTGTTTTTAACCTACCAAAGTTTTCACACACCACTCCACTGCTGCGCTCCCTCCATTGGCTCACAGTAGCTGCACGCATCAGATTCAAAGCACTGATGCTTGCCTACAAAGCCAGAAATGGAGCTGCACCCTCCTACCTACAAACACTTATCACTCCTCGCATCACACCACGCTCTTTCAGATCCACAAGCACTGCTCGGCTTGCTCCACCATCCTCTAGGACACGAGGTAGGTCTGACTCAAGACTTTTCTCTGTTCTGGCATCAAGATGGTGGAACGAACTTCTCATCAATGTCAGAACAGCAGAGTCACTGGCGGGCTTCAAGAGGCATTTGAAAACTCATCTTTTTCTTAAATACCTTGCTCTTGACATTTAAAAAAAACAGGTTTTCAACAGGTTTTTTGTTGTTGTTGCACCTTTTTGTGAACTATTATATCAGTATTGAGCTGTTTTTGATGTGACTCAAAGCACTTCTTGTACGTCGCTGTGGACAAGAGCGTCTGCTAAATGCTGTAAATGTAGTCGGTTGTTAATATTTTTTTCTGGATTTAGAATTTTTTTTTTCTTTATTTAATCAGATAAAGTAACTAGTAACTTACTACTTAAGTTACTGCTTATCATTTAATAATGTATTATTTTGGACGTTAATACTTTTACTTTTGAGGCATTATTTTCATAACTAGTTGTATTTGTAAAATTTTTGGCTACTCTACTCACTGATGTTGCCAAGCTATCAGACAACCGTTCTGGACTTCTTCCAAAAGTCCAGATGCCTAGTCCACCCCTGTTAATATGACCTCTAAGAGTAAAGTCCTTTTAATGTGTTGAAACAATTCAACCTAAGCCACATAGTATAATAGAAAATAGAGATGTATTTTTTGAGAGCCTGTCTATTTTATTGTAATCTTAAAATAACAGTAGTTGGTAGAAAAGACATTAAATAAATAATAAGTGAATTTGTTGTAATTAAAAGATTTTTTTCTTTAGCACTTCTTCTTGTTTTAATAATATTTTAATGCCTTTCCAAAGAAACAAATCTTACCGTCTCTTTATCCAGCTAAGGTGTATTTACATGAACAAGTTTTGAGTTACAGGAGATAATGGGCTGTGTCAGGTCGCTGTTTGCTCTGCGGTGCATAGACCAGGTGCATTGTCATGATTAATAACCCAACTATATTTGGTACAACTCATACTGGAAAATGTATGTATATGAGATCCTAACCAGCCTAACCATGCTGGCAAAACTGCTGTATCCTGTATAATGCATGCAAATAAATTAAGTTTATTCATGTGACTGTGCTTAATAGTTTAAATATTTAACCCCCCAAAAAAGTCAACTTGATTATTATCAAGACAGTAAAAATCTCATAATATTTACTTTCAATAAAGGTGTAATAGTAGTAAAAGTAGTAAAAAGAAGGAAAACAAATATTACAGAATACAAAAAATGTCTGTGATTAAACTCTGACTCTGAAAAGCATGTTCACAAAGATGTTTTTGAGTTGCATAAAAACTGGACTTTGTCTACAGTGTATCATTTTAAAGTTTTTTGTGTTTCTAAAAATGTTTCAGGCATTAACAATTAAGCGAGAGAGAGAGAAAAAGAGAGAGAGAAAGAGGGAGAGAGGAAGAGAGCACGAGTAAAAGGAAGAGAGAGAGAGAAAGAGAAATTAAGAAGAGATAACCAGAGATGAACAGATAAAAAGAGATAGATAGAGAGAGAGAGAGAGAGAGAGAGAGAGAAAAGAAAAGAAAAAGAGGAAGAGAGCACAAGAGAAGGGAGAGACGAGAGAGCGAGAGAGGGGGGGAGAAAGGAATGAAAAGCCAAGTCAAACTAGTCTTGCAATATTTACTTAGTGCTCTTTCTCTTTCCTTCTCTTTCTCACTCTCTTTCTCTCTCTCTCTCTCTTTCTCTCGCTCTCTCCCACTACATTTCCACTTAAAAAAATCCTGGACTGGTGCCCGGGTCCGATCCTGACTTCGGACCCAAAGAACCTTAACAGTTTTCAACATTTCACTAAAGTATCTACTACAGACCATAGTTGAAAAGAGCTATTTTTTTGTCAAATTCAGTTTCAAAGTATGATCGCAATTACTGCATAATTGTTAGCATATCCAATATTGCCCAAGAATAAAAAAGAAATAGCAAAGAAATACAATACAATAAACTAAACTCTTTGTTTCTCCCCCTCTGTTTTTGACCTTCCTCTCTCAATTTCTTTTTCTTGCGCTCTCTCTCTTTCTCTCTGTGTCTTCATGTCTTCCCTTATTACTCTGTCCTCCTCTCTAGCTCATTCTCGCCCCCTCCCATTCTTTCCCTCTTATTGTCTTTCTTTGTCTCAATATTTTTTCCATTTCTCCTTGTCTCATTCTCTCTGTCTTGTTCTCTTACTGTATATATTACCCTCAGTCTTGTTCACTTTTTATTTTTTGTCCTCTTGTTCCCTCACACTCTCTTGCTCCTTTTCATCACAGCAACACTAGCAAATCACATGAGCTCATGTAAAAAGAGGGCAGTTTTTTCTCTGAGCAGTTTTTTCTCCAGTACATACAATCACGAATACTTTTTTTTGTACAATTTCTCTGCGCCCCTTGTGCATTTCTTCTCCGTCTCTCTGACTTGTCTGACAGATACACACTGATGCTGGATGCTGCACACAGAGCCCAAGAAGAGTTGTTTAAAGATATGATTGGGTCAGCCCAATGTCAGTTAAGAAAATAATTAATGGACTGCTGATTAAAAGTCTCAAAGGCCGGTTAGTCTGGAAAAAAAAATTCTACGCAGGCTTTTTTGACAAAACACCGCCACATAATTGAGCAGAATAACAAAATAGGCTGATAAGAGTTTTACGGGCTGATCAGACAAAAACATTCTGAAATGTATCAGCCCAAAAAGTATGTCGACTTAGCGGGAAAATTCCCTGTCTGCCGGGTAGCCGGTCCGCCCCCGCCTCTGAGTGTGTTAGTCTGCTCTGTAATGCACATTACCCATTTTCTTCTGTCACATTATCTTCTGGTTTGGAAATTATCCAAGAATAAAAGAAAAGAAAAAGCCATGAAAGTAAACCATCAGCCTATTTTTCGATTTACTTTAAAAAATGCCAGCTGAACAACAAATAATAAAGAAAATTACCCTGTTTATGTTTCTTGCTTTGATTCAGCAATGATTTGCTTCAGTGTAATATACAGACAATTCAGTCCAAAAGATATGATAATAGCATAGGATGTAGTTATATAAGTAAAAAA
This sequence comes from Bagarius yarrelli, assembly GCA_005784505.1. Classification (NCBI taxonomy): domain Eukaryota; kingdom Metazoa; phylum Chordata; class Actinopteri; order Siluriformes; family Sisoridae; genus Bagarius; species Bagarius yarrelli. Next base: position 13,938,369 of record VCAZ01000001.1, on the reverse strand, counting down.
CAAATTTAACAATGGACATTGTCTCAAAGCAGCTTTACAGAACATATGTAACAATACAATCGTCTATTATTAATGGTAAAAAAATTTAAATGTTCACGAAACATCCCTAGTAAGCAAGCCTGAGGCGACTCTAGCAAGTAACTCCCTTATATGGTACGAGGAAGAAACCTTCAGAGGAACCAGACTTAAGAACGTAATACTTATTTGGGTGATTCTTTACTGGAGAATGTATCCTATAAATTATTTGTAAAATTATTGCATTATTAATAAAATAAATTATACTTGATGATGGGATGATTAGTGTGGAAGATTTTAGCGACCAAAATATGAATGTTAATTATAAAATAATTAATGCATAATGTGTTTCAGTTACACCACTCTTCAGAATACAGTAAAAGTGACAAGAGTGTGTGTGTCAGTGTGTAAACGTTTTTCTAAACGAAAAGAAACTGTAATGTATAAAATTATCAGAGGAGTGGATGGTTTTAAAAAAGGAGTGGCTCTGAAAAGTAGGGTTTAGCGGCAGCAAATGTGGCGCCAAAGTGAATCTTAGAGTGTTCTTCCGGATTTCAAAGATTGAGCTTTTATATTAGCATGTTACATGGATTTGGAGAAAATTACTAGTGTTTAACTGTACTGTTCAATGTTGCTTACGTAATACCAGACAGAAGTGAGGGTTTTGTTAGAAATCTGTGGGATTCAGAGCTCCTGGTCAGCACTGCAGACCTTCTAATCATCAATAATTATCAAGATAAACAGTGTCAAATGCATTTAAAGATACAAAAGACAAACACCACCATAGTGGCATAAATCCAAATTCATTTATATTCTTATTTATAATCAGGATGTCACAAATCTAACATTCCTTTTTAACAATACATTTTACTTTTTGATCCAAAACACAAAATTAATGAAGATTCTATATGAAATGACTCTATAAATAACAGCGAGTTCGGTGTGAATGCTTAGCAGGGAATCTATGTTTTTCTGTTATTTGAAAATGTCAGATACTCCCACATCTATTCAGATAATCTTTTACAGATATTAGTGCCATGCAACATGCAACAAAATTGTAGATTACAGATCTGTAATTATCACCTCAATTTGCCAAGCCTGTGATTCATAATTGCAAACAAAGATCTTCTTTCTTATTCATTTTTGTCTGTATTTGTGCCATGTGTATATTTACACAGCATCTATATTAACTTTATGCAATTTTACTTACTTTACAATGTGACACTGGTTTTTATAAGACACAATTTATGACTGTCATAGTACTGAATAAGCATTTGTATTATATTTATCATGTTGCTTAAGACCAACATAACAGTCAAATACCCAAGAACTGAAATGCAATTTCTATCTAAAAATTGCTCAGTGTTTAATCAGATAACTACAGTATAGAAGTTGAATATAAACAGGCTCTTAGTGTCATATCAGAAAACCAGAAAAGAAGACTAGTCAGTAAGAAGACTGGCAATTAGTAATAGAAAATTTTATAGAAACTTAAGTCGTCAACCTTTTACCTTGAACCACTTTTCACATCTTTTTTCAAAAATTTGTGTAAAAGCAGATGTTTTAGAAGTGGTAAACACCTCACTTCTCCCTTGAACTTTTCCAAACTCCAAACTTCTCCTAAAAAGAGTAATCTGGAAAATACCATATTAAGCAACTATAGACCAAGAACAAATCTTCCTTTTGTAGGCAAGATAAATGAAAAGGTTGTTTTTTAATCAGCTGAACAACTACTTAAAACTCAAATGGACACCTGGACAATTTTAAATCTGGTTTTCAACCACATCACAGCACAGAGACAGCCCTCATAAAAATAATAAATTATTTTTGCTCGAATTCTGATTCTGGCAAAGAAATATCAATGATGTGTTACACTATCAATCATGACACACTTCCAGAAAGATTGTAAAACTGGGTCAGGCTTACTGGGATGGTCCTGAAATAGGTTAGGTCATACTTAGAAGGAAGAGGTTATTATGTAAGTATAGGAGAACATAAGTGGACATCTGTGGCATGACTCAATTTTTGTGCCAGTCTTGTTAACGTTGTATATGCTCCCACTAAGCCAAATAATAAAAAGAAGCAAATTGCCCATCACAGCTATGCAGATGATAGCCAGGTTTATATATTACTATTACCAAATGACTACAGCCCTATTGACTCCCTCTGCAAATGTATTAATAAAATTAATAGTTGGATGTGCCAAACTATTAAGAAAACTGAAGTTATTCCATTTGTAAACAAAGATATTTTCCAGGTAAATGCCTTGATTTTAGGGTTCAAACAACTAAAAATCAAGTCAGAAACATTGGTGTGATTCTGGAGTCAGATCTTAGTTTGAGTAGTAAATAAGCATACTATCACTTTAAAAACATTGCTTGAATTCAGGGTTTTGTTTCCAGTCTGGATGTTTCCAGGAAGCCCTTTAGACAGCTGCAGCTCATACAGAACTGCAGCCAGGATCCTGGCTAAAATCAGAAAATCTGAACCTATCCCACCGGTCCTCAGGTCCTTACACTGGCTGCCAATTGCATTTAGATTGCTTTTGACGTACTGTTAGAATCACTCAGTGGCCTAGGACCTAAATACATTTTAGATATGCTCACTGAATACAAACCAATCAGATTTGTTTAATTCTAAATTTACTGAATGAGTACTGTGATACGTCCGAACTGATGTATCATTTTAATTTGTAACTGTTCTCATTTATTAATTTTTTTAATATGTTTATTTTAATTTCTCAGTTTTTACTGTTATGGTTATCTTTAATAATAATTTTAATTTTGTTAATTACCAATGTGTATGAAATGTGCTACATACAGTAAATAAACTTGTCTTGTCTTGACTTGCCTTTAGGGTTGCATTTAGAAAAGGCGCATTCAGAGTTATGCTTTAACATCTACCTGAAACCTAGAATATTCTGTGCACACTGGTTAAAAACCACAATGAACAGGCTGCAGAAGTCACACTGATAATTAGCGCTGCATATGGCTGTGGAAAACCGTGGAAATGTACTTGGGGGTTTTCTTATGTGTTGATTAGTGAGAAGGAGAGCTGTGAAAATGTGTGAGGGAGGAAAGTGAATAAAAGGGAATGAAATCTTGTACTAATGAACTCTGGAGTATAGTTGTAAGATTGTATGTCAAAATGATCCTATTTAAACTGCTGCATGAGCTGCATGAATATAAAAATATAATAGCTTTAATGGTTAAGGGCCTTCAGCAGCACTGGCATTTTGGTGGTGTATAAAACCAACAATCATCCGATTAGCAGTCCAACTGCCCAACCACTGAGCTTTCCAACCTAAACTATTACCACTGGTTATTTCATCCCATGTTATTGAAATTCACTTAGATTGATTTTATATAGAAGCAGACATACAATACAATTGAATGCAAAAGTTTTGCACCCAAGTTTTGACAGCAAATCACATATTGATTTTTTTAAAGACAACCTGTAAACAAACAGTTTATAATTTATATTTATTTTGTTTTGGTTAAAAAAAACAGCATAGGATCGCTGTTTGTAGCAGCTTCTCTGTTTGAGCTGGTTTAGTCGGTGCCTCAGATGCCACACCACATTAGATAAACATCTAATATATATATGGGACAATGGAAAAGCTTTCAGAAGCATTTAAAAGGTTGATTTAATGGATTATGAGAATCAGATGAACGCTGAGTTGGCAGATGATGTGAGGTTCATGGTATAGATTCATTCGTATAGATTCATTTGTACAACTTTCCTGAATAAACAATCTATGGTTACACACTGGTTTGATTTTTAAGGAACATTGATTTTACAATTTCACGCCCTCTTGGCCAATAAAATCCGCTATTGAGTTCATAGCATCTGCTTTATTCTGTTGTACAAGTTAGGAGACTGTTATGGCAATTTTCAAAGCTTTATTTTGTGTTGGCTTCCAGAACTTGCTAACATTATAACTAAGCAGGGCAGCATGGTGGCTCACAGAACACGTTTTTATCCCCAGCCGGGGTACTACTCTGTATATTTAAATTTTCTCCTACAGTCCAGAAACATGTATGTTAGGTGGATTGGTGATACTTAATTGTCCATAGGAGCGAGTGTGTGAGTGTGTTTGCTTCTTTGTCTGTATGTGGCCCTGCGATGGACTGGTGACCTGTCTAGGTTGTACCCCTGCCTTTCACCTATTGACAGCTGGGAAAGACAAATTAGACTCTAATTAGGAAATAACCGGGTATAAACAATGGATAGATAAATTTAACACTGTGTTATAATTTATCATTTGTGTATATTTTACTCAGCTGTTCTTATTTAATAAATGTATAGAATCTGTAATAATAATCTGCTATTTACTTGTAGAACTTTCTGTTTGTCTTTGGAAGTTCGTAGAACTTTGTGTCTTTTTATATGACGTAGGCTGCAGCCAGAATAAACATTCTGTTTATTTTCTGCAAGTGTGGGTGTGTAAAGATCATAAGAATAGAGATGTAGCCAAGATGCAGTCTGACTCATTGACGCAAACAGTGCCAGAGAAGGTTACTTCCCAGAGAAGATGATTTCCCAATGCAACAATATTCATTCGCCTCTTCTGTAAGGCTGATGAAATAATGTAACGCATGTGCTGTTAGTTGGAACTGTGTATTTATTACTTTCCAAAGCACCGGCTGTTCCAGTTGCTATTTCAAACAACAAGTGCCTCAACACAACTGTAGAAATGACTTCAGCTGGAAACCCGCAGTCCCAGAGAAAAACACATTAGCAAGGAGGGGGGTGTTAAAAATTAATGTTTTAATGTTAAAAAAACATTTTTGATTAAAATTTTTCTTACAAAATAATACAAAAAAATGAGAGAAATGTGACCAATACTCATTATTCAGTTTAATTCAATTTAATTTTAATTCAATTCAACATTTCTCAAGGCATCTTTACAGAAATAAAAAATTGACATTTAAAAGATTATGATAAAAATGTTTCTTAAAGCCCTCATGTCTGTACCTTGTCCTGACCCGCTACATTATTATAAGCATATTTGATACTTTCTGTCTCTCTGCCACTCACAGTTGGTTTTTTTCAGCATCATGTATGAAGGTGTTAAAAAATGTAAAGCAAAAGTTTATTCACCATAAAATGTTCATTTAGTAAAAAACATGCGGATTAATGAGTCTATAACCATTAATTTCACAGTATTTTATGCAAAACCAGCATTTAGCTAAAGTTTTAAAGGTGCAGTAGAACATTTTGGACAATGCTAACTGTTGCCTGATAGCACTAAAAGTGTACGTCCCACTCTCTGTGCAAATCATGGTCCAAAGCTAAAAACATGAACAAATGCAGACTAGGCAACCTAGACTAGAAAACATTACTACAATACATCATCTGCCATTTACTGGTAAGAAAAAAGTTACAGCACAGTTAATAACAGTACTAAAATACCAAACATAATAATAGTCCCTGATCACACGCTGTTGCTGTAGTTGAGTGAATTCGTAAAGGTACAGAAGCTATATGAGCTATTCGTTACTATGAAAACACACCAAAACAAAATCACACCATATTCCTACCTGTCCAAAAAAATACTACAACTATGAATTAATCTTTCAGACCCTTTACTGCTGTAGTCGATTTCAGAGTGGAAACACAACACCGGAATTCATTCAGGTTTTTCACCACAGTCCGTGAACATGCTGATGGCGTATCCTGTCTGCACTAACAGAGGTATGCACATACAGATGTTTACAGGCAGGTAAGACAGGTAAGTTATCATAATGTCCCAATGTCTTATCATTCTGACCAAATATTTTGATTGGACAAAAATTCATTGGTCCTACAACTTCCACAAAATATAAATACTGTACATTTAGAGCGCTTAACTTTAATAAATGCTATCTGCAATGAAGTGACTTTGGCAGAATTTCTATAGGCAATCACCTATTGCACCTTTAAATCTATTACATACATCTCAGAAATCCAGCAGAATCCAACCAATCTAAGCAACCTTTGAAATCCTGATTATGTTTCTAGTTTTTTTTGTGTAATGTGGATCAGACATTCAGCTCTATTGGTTGTGGGTGTGTTCCCTGCATCTGAAACTACTTATCCTGAATAGTACACATTGTGATCAAACATGAAATGGAAATAATACATACCGAACATAACATGTTCTCATTATAAGCCATGCTGCCTTTTCTGGAACCATAGAAAAGGCATAATTCATTGACTTTAGAGAAAAGGTCTATATCATTGTGAACACAGAGGCAAAACTAAAATTAAGATTTCAAATGTAATTTTTAAAATGCGATTTAGAGCGCAGTAAATCCTGCTTGTTAATAAATTGCTTGCAACCAATGATGAATCTGGACTTAATGGAGAGAGACAGATGCAGGATTTCCCTACTAAGAAGAAAATACCATGTGTGCTTCCCTATAATGGTCCTCCATTCTAAAACAGCAGTAATCAATAATAAGAGGTTTACATTTGTGCTTCCAGAAAGGCAATAGCAGCTGATTAGTGAGGGTTGAGTTCTCTGCACTGTCAGCTTATTTTGGCGTTGGAGCAAAAGCTTGTGTGCATTTACTAATAAATCAACTTTCCTTTTAATCTCCAGAATGAGTCCCGAAAACATTAACTGCATCGTGGCTGATTACACACACTTCATCACAGCGCCGTGGCAGAGTATTGGCACGCAGTAGGAATACACACACACAGAGTTCTGGCTGAGCAGGAACACACATGCATCGTGACCAAATGGTGGCCTGGAGACACTCAAATAATACGATGCTAATTCTATGAAATATGACAAGATTTTTTTCATTAGCAACCTCCTCTAACAAAATGTTTTCTTCTCTTTCTCACTTACACACACTCACACAGACTCTGCAATAATTCTCAGGAGATGAGGATAAAGATTTTAGCTGCACCCACTCGAAGCATTGACACTCAAATCAATCCTGATGGCAAAAACTCCATATCTGCCCTGTGCTGCTTTTCCAACAAACGAACTGTGTTAAATAATAAGCTGGTTTAAGACCCGACCCCTTTTTACACCACTATTAACAATGATGTACTGGACACAAAGCACAGGCTCATAGAATGACGGTGACCATGACAACGTTATGAATATAACTCTGTCATCAGGTAAGAGCTGGGTTAAAAAAAAACATTCCACAACCGTGTAAATATACTAGTCAGAGTCAACATACACATGCACAGGCTAGGACCAGACTTATATCAGCCTTGGAAATTGGTAAAGAAACACACTAATGCAGCTGGAAACTGAAAGCCAACATAGACTCTCTGTACCTCTGACTGAAAACACAGCGTACATACATGTGTGTATAAGATTAAATGACTTGGGTCTGTCCTTTAATATAGTTTGTATCTTGGAAGTAAAAAAAGTACATGTTAAGTGATAACAGGTGTGGAATAGGGGTCAAAAAGCGTTGTAAATTATGCTTAACATGCAGTTTGTAAATCATGTAAACCTTTGCTCTCTCTCACTCTCTCTCTCTCTCTCACTCTCTCTCTCTCTAACTGTGTGTGGTGCTGAATGGACAGTTCATTTGGGTAAAATGTGTGGGTTCCTGCTGAGACAACCAGGCATGTCTCTACAATATGGCACACAATGTCCCACAAACACACACACACACACACCACACCACACACACATACACATACATACACACATACATACATACATACATACATACATATATATATATATATATCTATATATATATATATATATACATATATATATAATATATATATATTATAAAAAAAGAGGGGAAACAAACCATATTGTACTACAATGTATTACAAAACATTGTGTTTGTGTGTTTGTGACTTCAGTGATTGGTCTATTGCATTACGTATACATATAAACACAATACACAACACGAGCGCGCGCACACAATATATACGGCAACAAGAAACATATTATGGGCGGGCGTGTGTATGACTTTAAAAATGAAATAACATGGGGTAGTGCCACACACACACACCCCTATAGAGACTCCATGTCAGTCGTAAACATGCCTTCTCTGTGCTCTGTGTGTGTGAGATGAGGAATGTCGGGTTTTAAAGCCCTACCTTAGAAGACTTTGTTGTCGGTGTAAGGGGATGGGGGACTCAGCTCTCCGTTCTCTGTCCTTCTCTGTCTCTCACGCCTGTTTATCCATGTTCATCAGCGGAGTTTAACCACTAAACAAAACGTATTAACAGGTCCGACTGGAAGCATCAGTGTAAAGAGCGCATCCTGGACGCTGGGGTGAGCGTTAGATTCCGGGGGAGGCATTCCCTCCAAGTAAAGAGAGAGAGAGAGAGAGAGAGAGAGAGAGGAGAGAGAGAGAGAAAGGAATAGAGAGAGAGAGGTGTGGGAGGGGGAAGAAGGAAGAGATTGAAAAAGAGGAGAGAGAGAAAGAGAGGTGTGAGGGGGGAAGGAGGCGAGAGAGAGAGAGAGAGAAAAGAGGAGAGAGAGAAAGAGAGGTGTGAGGGGGGAAGGAGGCGAGAGGAGAGAGAGAGAGAGAGAGAGAGAGAATGCAGTCCCACCCCTGCAGTGTAACTTCCAGAGCTCTTACAGCACAGTGCCGCAATCATGCTTTTTTCTTTATTACACTAATGTGATCAAAACATACAGTTCGAAACCCACCCATCGGACCACTGTAAAATAATTTATTTTTATATTCTTCTTCTTATTAACCTTTTGTCTCTGGTAAGAAGCGTGTTAGTCATCCTATTTTAAATCATGCATATCTGCAAATACACAAAGAAAAGAACTGGGTTTTAAGCAGTTTGGAAAAGCATGGTATGTGTGTTTCCACCAGTTTTTTCAAATTGGTATATTCAAACAAACACAGTTCCTCCGTCCCGTGTTGCCTCCCAACAACGGCCCACAGAACATCATAGCTGTTGACTACACATATTATATTTCCTTGTACTGATGAGGTAGATGTTCGTTGTCATTACTTCTCATGTGTATTTACTTTCTCACTGTTTCTTGCAAAAGCATAAAGCATGAAAATGAACCTGTTGAAAAAAAGCAATGCTTTAAGCACATTATTTGTATGCTGGACATTTCCTTAAAACTAAGAGACTGAAACACTGTTTCAGCATGACAATCCCCCTGTGGACAAAGTCCCTTTATGTGACATTATGTGTTCTGGTTGAAGTGGAAGAACTGCAGTGTCCTGTACAGAACTTGGATTTTGACTCAACCCCATTGAACCCTTTAATAAATAAACTAAGGGACTAAACCTCAGACCTCCTCACCCAACATTAGTGTCTGATCTCATTAATACTATTGTAGCTGAATAAACACAAATCCCAACAGAGAGACAACACAATCTTGTGAAAACCCTGCACAGAATAGTGGTGATTAGTATAACAGCAAGTAGGGAACCAATGTCATGTAAATTATAGTTAGTGTACACATAATGTTAGCCATATACCGTATATAGCACATAAAACTGAACCATTATGTAGTCTGCAGTTACTCTTTTACGATTTAATGATCTTTAAAGCCACATTGGGTAGGAGTCTGTGCTGGAATAACGCTGTAGTGCCAAGAAAACTATTAAAAATTCTTCTTTAAGAAGAATTCACAAACACAAAAGATACAGTAGACAGAAGCCCAAAAAGCATTTCTTCCTGTAAGACGGTGGTACCTACATCTCAGCCATGGCCATTAATAGCAACTATTCCTTGTTAGTGTAAGCTTGTCAATAACGTTTTGTGTAAAAAGAGCTAAACTGAGATATTGTAGGATTTATTTTTCTTTTTAGCAATTATTAATTATTAAACCTTAAGATTTCAAACTTTGATGGATGATAGTAGTCGTGCTGCTATGCCCAAACGGTCCACAAGGCGGTGCTATAGTAATTAAAACTATACATGAACCGATTTTAAATGGCCTTTAGCAGTTGTCCAATATATTTGTACATGAAACTTTTTGAAATGCCCTCAAAAAGATACTAGATTTTGCTTAGAATTTCACACACTTGTATCCAAAGTGCCTTACATTTATCCAAGTTATTACTATTTGAGGGACTTACTTAGCTACCACATCCCACAAGAGTGCTCAAGTAATCAAAGTTATGACTAATTACAGCATGAATGTTGGTACTAGATGGGCTGTTTTTTTATTTAAATCCGCTGACCTCTTTCTACACACCATTACTTGCATTTATACATACTGACAGGAACAAAAACACACCCTGTGAGCTGATCTGAGCTAACAGAAAGTCTATAGTAACTTAAATCACTCCGAGTCACCCTGGTGACCAGAACAGCATCTCACACAAAACAAATCTTGAAGTGAATGAACTACAGCAACAGTGGACCACATTACACCCAACAAAAGTAAACAGATGAAGACTGGAAATAAAATACCAAGTAATTTTCCTTCTCTAATCTTTAATCTTCCATCATTGGGGAGTTTAACAGGCTTGGATTTATGACTGACAGGAGTAAAACCTAATGATTTTTAATGCGGTTAAAGCCCAGCCTTCTTGTCATCTTAAATTATTTGGCCAATTTTTCCTCACACAAGCCGTTTTCTGTCATAAAACTGTGTCTCACTGGATGTTTTCGGTTTTCGTCATTCTATTCTGTGAAAACACAACACTGTTTCGGGTGAAAAAATGTGCCTGAATTTTTTTATTGCACCGCTACATTATAATTGACTGATTAGGAAAATTAGTACATGTGCAGGTGTCCCTAATAAAGTGGACAAAGGTATAATAGTCAGAGTGATAGTTGCTAGAAATGTCCAAAAAAAGTTTCAGAAACAGGTTTGACTAAACACATTTATTTTACAGATTTCAACATCTCAGTAATACAGGACTAGTGTTAGGTGTAAAGTGGAAAAACAAATCTTAATAGATGATCCTAATACAATACAGTTGCTTCCAAAACCAGAGGATAGGGTACAAACCCGAAGGAATGATTAAAGAAGATAGGAGTTTATTGCAGTTTTTATAAAAACTCAAATCACGAGCTGTTGTCTTTAAAAATCTGCATATAAAACGGATTTGGTCCGAGCAAAGAGGTATGTTAAAAAAAAAAAAAACCCAATAAGATAAAAAAAAAAAAAAAAACCCAAACTATTCAAACAAAAGTATTTACACAGCATTCAGATATATTTTCCAGGAAATTTACATTCAGCAATTTCTTCAATTGTTTCTCTTTACCTACAGAAATGGTGCAGTGGAGTACATAAGCTGGAGTGAAAGTCATGTGTCCAGGATCGCAGCACTTAGCGTGTGATGGTGGAATTCAGAACTCCAGCCTTGTAGCTGGACTTTGAAGCTTGCGAGAGCTCTCGCTGGAAAAGAATCAAACAAACATAGATTTACAAAGTTTTCATACAGCACCTGTATTAACTTATTGCATTTCATTTACTTTAAAAGGAAAATGGCTGAGTTAAATATACATTACATATGCCTACCTGGCGGAAATAATGTGTGAAAATACTACCAGGTTGTCCTGAGAAAATTATGAGATCTGTAATGTTTTTAGCTCCTCTAATTTAGGTCGTCCAATCTTATTCATAAACAGCAGGGCAGCATCCGAGATCATGTATTATTTGTGTAGTCACTAAAATTCAATTAGTATCCACCTCCCAGCTGATAAAATAATAGTATGATTTTGAATGAAATTTGAATGTAGTACAGGCACGTCACAATCGCGTGAAAACTTAAAATGGAATTAAAAAAAAAAATAAATTGTTGATGTTACACAGGTGCCCTTTAACACTGCAATGGAAAATTATATGATGCAAAGTGGGTTATTAAATAAATTGGAAATCGTGTAAAAACAACAACAAAAAAACCCCCCCTGTATCAAGCATCAAGATCTGCAGTGTAAATGTGGGCCTATTAGTATCACATACTACTCGCTAGTGGGAAAAATATTTATAATATTTAAATAATAAATTATTTATTGATGCATTGTGATTGTTTCTCGAACGATTCTGAATCCAAATTAGAAAGTAATGAAAAAATAATTAACTCTGATAGACACAAGTACCTTTTCTAGAGATTTACCTTAATTTGGAGAAAGCTGGACAAACTAATGCCTGCAACATCAAATTTAAAATCGTCTCCGTGCCAACACTTTTTTTGAGGACAATGGTATCATTTAGAAGATCCATATTGTGTGTACCAAATTTTAAAATTTTGGGAACACAACTAACACGGAGAAACAGATTATGCGATTCCACCCAGAGATGGAAAAAAAACGTCTCTTCTGGCCGCGTCCACTACCAGTTTTAGTAACACAACCCTTAAGCAAGTAGCAAAGCTTCCACCGGAATTCGAAAAAGGCGAAGTCAATTACTTGGTTGGTGGCGGGGTTTCGTACACTGTTGCAGGTGCTTAAGCCAAGGTAGATTAAGAATTGATTTTGGATCGTAAAGAACCTAAATATTCCCACCCCTACTACTCAGCTTGCACACTTTTTCACACGATATATAGCAGAGAAGCATGCGATTTCTGGGGCAGCTATGGTGTACTATATTATTGAAATGGATACTTGATTCCAGCTGTTTACACAAGGTTTTGTTCCCGCTTAATATGAACTGGTACGACTACTGCTTGGTTGGAAAAAAACCTGCATGTACACTGGCTCTTTCTTCAAGATTGGACACTTATTTCAAATATTTTTTATTGGTGTCAATATCATTAATTGATTTATCCATGCCTGAAGGTTGATCATATGCAAATGTTGGTCCTGGAGAACACACTGTCAGGTTTTCCTTGCCAGATGTGCATGGGTAACATGGGTTACACTTTAGAATATGTGCTGAGAGTGAGCACGAAGTAGAGCAGAGAGGTAAGTGTGGACAGCAGTGAGTTTTTAATCAGTCTGACAAAGCACTAAGCACAAAGTCCAGTTAAGCAGGAAGAATTAGATCAGGGAGTAAATATCACCTCCCCCCCCATGCCATGTGAGGACACACTGCTCAGTAATCAGGTTAGGAGAGGAAGTCGAGGGTGTGTGTTAATACAGGTCAGGGTTTTAATAAAAAATAATAATTATACAGACCTGGAGATGGCTGTGGATTCAATGTGGACAAAATCCCTCTAGAACAGAATGCAGAGTTAGACATAATACCTGAGCAGGGGTGCTGGATTTGGACCATGGCATAACGAGCACAGGTCCAATACCTTTAGAGTAATAACTCAATTGTTTTGTCTGGTTTCCATTTCCCCTTTACACTTCACTGTGTAACTGGACTGAGTGCTGCGGACAGTAAAAGGATCAAGAAATTACCGCGAACTCTGTGTAGGAGCTGGCAACCGAGTTGATGGAGCAGTTTCGGTATGGGCTGGAGGTCATGGTGCGCAGGGCTCCGCTCAGCTGGGAAACGTTTTCCTTGTTTCTCTCCAGACCTCGGGGGGTTCGAGTACGAGCGGGCATACGCAAACCCGAACCAATCTGAGACAGTGAAGAATATTAAGAATGTTGGAGGGACAGCAACAACGTATTCATTTCTACAATCAAACAATAGACAAGGAGGTTTTATTTTGTTTAACATGATTAGATAGGAGAATAACAAAAGTGCATTTTCCAACACATTTATTAAATAATAAAAATATATAAAACAAATAATCTGACTATATAGCTCTTCGGGAGATAATGTGACGTGTTCAAGGCATCTGGTAACACATTGGTTTTTATTTTTTAAATTAGTTCTAATTTAAAATTACTTTGTTATTAACATAAGCGAGTCAAGTATGTGTGAACTTTTTTTGTTTATTTCTTCGAAATTTTTTCGACTTACTAAACTTTAAAATTTAATGAATCTCTGTCTGAATAAAGCTTGGAAAGCAAGTGGTTTCCAGTCATTCTTTGCAACTAGATGGTGAAAACTCCATCAGTGTCGGGATGTAGCGTAGTGGCGTGTTGCTCACCCTGCTGGCAGACAGAGGTGGTCTCATGGAAGGGGACTGGCAGATGGAGCGCAAGGTGGTGTTGGGAGTAGAGCTAGCGATACTAGAGGTAGAATTCAGCTACAGGGAGAATTCAGAATTAGGATGTTGACAACTCTGGTCTGTTGAAAACATGAAAGCTAAGTTGTGTACACGTGTATGGATGTGTTACCTTGCGAGATTTTCCAGGCGTAGGCGCGCCTGCTAGTCTTCGCTTGGTGGGAGTTTTGAGTGATGTTCCGTACAGCATGTCCTCCTCAGTCTGCTTGCTTTTTTTCATTTGCTGAAAACAGATGAAGGAGGCAGAGTCACTGCACTTTTCTCCAAAAAAGGCACAAATGAAAAATGATAAAGAGCAGGTGGGGTTTTTAGACTACCTTAACCTATACAACTTTAATTTTTTTATAGATTAAACGTCTTGCTTGTTCTCATTTTATGGATGTAAAAGTTCTACAAGTCTGACTGCCAAAGCTTGTACACTACATGCATAAGGGTTAGAATGAGAATCAGCTGATCATCTGGTCATTATGAAATACCTCTGAACTTTAAAAATCATTTCAACACTGATTGTTACCAAAATAATATTCCTCACACTTTATCCTTGGACTAACCCTCAGCCTTTTCCATGCAGCAACCAATGTTTTCTGTAGAACCAATAATTACCCTATCAAGCTTCTCCTTCTCTTTCTCCAGCTGATGAAGGTTCCACTGTTCCTCCACAAACTGCATGAAGTGCTGCCCGTTAACCCGGAACTCTAAACCGTGCTCTGCCTCCCATTGCTCGATCTGGAGCTTTAGACTTTTCTCCAGCTGCAAACACATATGCTTTGTTAAAACACCGGAAACCAGACATTAAAACAGCGGAATCATAAAATTTTGTTCAAACAGACCTTGGGCAAACTCTTCTGAAGGTCTGCTCTTTGCTTCTCCTCCCGAAGCAGGTTGCCTCCCCTGTTGTGAAAGCGAGATGGATCCCTGGCCTTTTTCTGTGGATAGAAAAGAAGCCTTTCTATGTCGCTGTACATACCTATAAATAAAAGTTATTGGGCACACACACACAGTGAAACTTATGCTAGATAAACAGTACCTCCAGTTCCTGATAGAGGGTCCAGTTACTCTGCCAGCTAGTCACTCCATGATAGAGCTCTCTGTGATGCTCGTAATGCTGCTTTAGTCTTTGCAGTTCTTGCTCATGATTAGTCAGAAGCTCCTCTGTGAAATGATCTTAAATGAAAAACAAAATACAAATGCCTCAACATAAACATAGCACTTTTAAAATGAGCAATACATCTATTCATCCATCCACATATATAGACAAATTATATGATTATCTTATTACACAACACACTCAAATATCTACAGTATAAATATTCTATAAGTTATATATTTCTAAATTGACGCTTATTCAGTGACGTTCGAACCGCGTTAACAGGTGCCTGCTACAATGCACACATTAATGCACGTATACGATTTATTACCAAATACGAATGAGGCCTTAATCCAATCTGAAAATATTGGAATTCATGTGGCTTTTTTTCCTGCTTACACTGTCATATTCGATCTGTATCACACATTGGAGGAAAAAAACTGGAATTGGGTCACTTAATACATGCAGTTTAAGTGAAGCCATTTTGGTTTGTGCTGGAAATAGGAAGATGTGGCCAAAGAATGATAGACAAGACAAAGACAATTTGTGAACACTGGAAGAAATTAATACCGCACACCTCTGCTAACCTGATCTGCATCGCTATTGTAACAGACAATGCGCGTAATATGGATGTGGCCGTGTGCGAGTGTTTATATGTTGTTAATCACCACACATAATTAATTAAAATAGAAGCTAAATTAACGATTATCATATCTAATATCAGATAAACAGAATTGAAATCACATTTAAAAGTCTGATACAGCTGCTGAAATGTAACTGCAGTAACACACCGCGGTGGGCCAGCTGGTTACTTCGAGTAGGCAGAGGAATTTTCTTGGAGTAATGTTTAATTTAAAATATTAAGATTGTAAGTAGAATGTGGAGGACATGACCTAATACATCAGTGAAAGCTAGCGTACCGGAGTTATACGCAGTAAAAGCTTGTCTCTGGTGCAGGCTGTAAAAACATTTTTCCCAGAGGATTTCAATTTCCGCTCTGATTGACTCGATTACATTCTGGATGTTCTTCATCTTCAGCTCCTCTAGGCGTGCCACCTCAACGTGCAGCTGGAGGAGAAAAGGAATGTGGTTAAAACGATGCAGGAAGTATAACAGGAGTGTGTGTACAAAGAATACAATTCAAAAATACAATACTGATAATCACAGCACAACATAATTTAGACTTTTTTTTTTTTTTGAGAGTTTACCATGGGATCCACTACAGGGTAATTTTATCAGTTA
Source organism: Bagarius yarrelli (assembly GCA_005784505.1). NCBI lineage: Eukaryota > Metazoa > Chordata > Actinopteri > Siluriformes > Sisoridae > Bagarius > Bagarius yarrelli. Next base: position 13,922,055 of record VCAZ01000001.1, on the reverse strand, counting down.
CTCTTAGATAAAGATTGTGTTTCACTTTACAAGGCTGGTTTGTATGGGTGAACTCACAGCATCCATGTTCCTCTTTTTGCTGCACTGCATGTGTTCAGAAATGGAGTCTTTATCTTCCTGGGGAATTTGCAGTCTCTCCCACAGCTCGGCGATTCGACCGCGGTACAACACACAAGTCTGCTCGATCTCCTCTTTCCGATTCTTTAACTAAAACCCAAATAAGACAACAGGCTTTTACAAGTTCATCCGTTTACTGTGTATGCATGAAATCTTATTAAGTCAATTAGGTGGTGTGGGAGACCTATCCAGTTACAAATAAACGAGACGGTGGAGGTGGTGTGTGTGCATTTACCTGGCTCAGTAGTACATTCAGAGCGGTAAGGTTTTCTATAGAGAGGCAGAATGCCTCCTCCTCCTCACACACCACATCTCTTTCGAAGCTAGTGTCTGGCATTTGCTCAAGATCCTCCATGGACATGACGATCTGACGCTTGATGGACACAAACTCGGCATAGCGGCGCTCCTAAACGGACAAGCTTGAGTTAATAGACATTACGAACATACTTTCAAACAAAAAAAAAAGCAAAACCCTGTACTTTACATTAAAAATAAAACACCGTTTTGACTCAATGAGCTTGCACCTAGCAACAAGTCAGATTAATGTTCAACATTTTTTTTTTAGTAAAACCGCTACCTCCTAGCTACACTTATCATCTAATCTAATCAAAGCTATATGTATGTTAGACTTGCATAGCCAATTCTCACTAACAATATTTGTATATGTTGGACTGCCGAGGGTTACCTTCTCCCGGTTGCGGCTGGCAATGTGCTGCTGGTAGCTGTGAAGCTGGTCAGCGGAGGGAACACAGTCAGGATCGATGGGGTGCAGGTTATCGCACAGAATATCGCACAGCTCACGGTCCTGCTGGATCAGATTCTTCAGCTCGCTCACACGTTGGTTCTTCTGCTTCAGTATCACTTTCAGGCGCATGCGAATCTCCTTCTCCAATTGCAGCATGCTCAGGCCATCGTCCTCCTGACACACAGTTACACATCATGTAGAAGGTGTGTGTCTATAAACTTTAGTTGTGGAGAACAAATGCTATCGTCAAATTTACCTCAAACGGAGGGAGCTGAAGCTCCTCACACAAACCATCTAACTCTCTGCGACATGACTCAATACTGGTCAGCAACCTCTTCTTTAGCCCCTCCTCCTCTGCAATCATCATGTCCAGAAGATTCTAAAAAAAAAAAGGGCAGGTTTGTTCCGTCTGGCAGTGGTTTATTGATGAACATGTAACATCTGGGTAACAGGTCCTTTTAGGTATTAACCGTAGCATTACTAGGAGTTTGAAGATCTGCCTGAAGTGTATTGTAAGAGAACACCCTTTATATTTGCATATGGGTGTTTTTTTTTTCTTATTCAAATTAAAGTGAGCTTGTGCCGTAGTGGTGAAAGTTTTTTCAATAAAACAGCAGTACTATCTAATCAGTCACCCTCCAGGCTTATTTGGCAAAAGGAGCAGTCTGTTGTTTTACTTAAAACAACAAAGGCATCCATTCTGAAGACTTCCAGGTGTAAGATCCTGATTTACATTTCTGTATTACAAATCTCTGACAAAGAAGAAAGTTAAACAAACACTGGAAACGCAGGAACAATATTAATAAAAACCTGCGGTTTCTAAAAAGTCAGCACAAATGTCTAGAACAACTGCTGACATTACAGTTCCATGTCTTTTCTATAGCAATAATAGTGTCGACATGGATTTGTGAGGAAGACGCTGGTGGTGGGACTGAGACTGTGGGTCAACTGTGGGATTGTGTATGGGTAAATCACCTTTATGTGCATTTTCACTGCATCGGTGCGTTGCATTCTCTGGTCCTCTGGAATGCCGATCTCTTCCCAGATGTCCTTTAGGCGAGTCAGGGCTTTATTCAGACAAGCCACCGACTCTGCGGCATGCAACTCGCTGACACACACACACACACACACACGTCAGCTAAGCTGCCATTCTTTAAAAAGTCATAAATAGTTTGCGCTGAGAGAAAGCGAGAGAACTTGTCAAGCAAGTATGTAGCAGAAGAAAAGTTGTACCATACAGGCAAAGGTTTTCTTGCCATTTGGCAGATGTTTTTATCCGGAGTCACTCAAAGTTATTTTTCTCCCCTCACCCCCTCACACTACTAAGCAATTGAGGGCCTTGCACAAGAGCCCAGCGTTGACGGTTCTGGAACTTGAACCCACAATCTTCTGATAAGCATCCCAACACCTTATACACCGATTTACCACTACAAATTTATATAAGAACCTCATCTATTCCATTAATATGGAAGTGGTAGTGCAGTGGTTAAGTTGTTGGACTATTAACTTGAGGACCAGGGTTCCCAGCTCCACCATGCCACTGCTGGACACCTGAGCAAGGCCCTAAACCCCCAATTGCTCAGTTGTATAACACGGAATATTGTATGTCGCTCTGGATAAGAGCGTCTGCTAAATGCTGCAAATGTAATATTGTCCTCCATTTTGCGTGGGTTTGTGTTTATTAAGATACATAAGCATTAATGAGATAGAGAAAGTATGGGATGCAGACATTGTTCCTGTTCCAGATGTTTAGTGGGGTTGAGTCAGTGTCAGGGCTCTGTGCAGAACACACAGATGGTTCTGGGTTCTCGTGCTAACTTTGGCAAACCATTATGACCCTCATCTCCAGTTCAAATACACAATCCTATATTCCATCATGCTCAAAGCTTAGCATTTCTTCTGCATTTTCCTAATAAACTAACAGCTTTTACAAAAGTTTAGTCCTTCTCTTTAATTTGCATAAAAATGTCTAATATAGAAAATAACAGCCCAACGTGGAATTACCACATACAAAAGCACCACGAACGCAGCATTAAATGTATGTCCGCGCGTGAGGCGTAAAAATGATTGACAACAGGCAAACCGGTTTTCTTAGCAATTTTATGAACTTTTGCCAATGCCACAATTTACGCTATTTATATCCTTCATCGTGTTCTACCTCTTGATCTATAATATTCCCTAAATGAGTTATATAAGACTTATATATAGTTTATCTCATAAACCCAGTAAAACAACAGCACAGAATTACAGTAATAACTATTAACCTTTTAAATCCTTATTGAACAGCTCAGCTTATTAAAATCACGATCTTTTCCAGCCACACAAATACAAACAGTATTTTAAAGTTGTTGTTATTATTATTATTATTTTTCCTGGAATACAACGACACCCTGTTGCTAAGCACATAAGTTACACTAATATTTGAATAAGAAATCCTCTCCTTACCTCTTCCTCATCGTAAAGTTCCAGCAGAATCTCTTTTACCATAAACGAAGTACAAAATAAAATAAACAAAACTGAAATATTTCCCCTATTTTTAAGTCTACCAAATCTCTGATTCCCGGTGTTCAATATAAACTCCGGCTTTAGTCTGGGAAGTCGTTCTCTGAACTATTCAAATCCCGCATCCTTGAAGGTGATTGGTTGAAACGGCGGTTACGTCATCGAAACTGAATCCCAGCGATCTGACTGGCTGACGGACGAGTCGAACGTTAATCTTGTTCTGAAGTTGACCGTGTGATTAATCAGACTGACTTTAATCAATAATGTAATATAATATAAAGACAACGCTTAAGTCTAATCAACTTAATTATATATACATTATAATATGTGAATAAATTCCAAGATTTACATATCGATACATTATATGTAGTTTTTTTTTTTTTTGCACACTTTTTGTATTATGATATAATTTCATTCTATTTGATGAAATATTATTTTAGTATAACTGAGAAAATTGGGATATATTTGTACAAAATGTGAGTACACAACTCTTACATAGCCACATAGTGTAGGTTTGTGTTACAGTGGACAGTAAGTGTAACTGCATATCTGAGGTTAAGTGTCCAGAGGAACTGGTATAACCTGGTGGAAAAATAATAATGTTTGCTATGAATAATGAACCAAAACAGTACCAGTCCTGCGATGATCTACTAAACACAATAGACAAGTGGTTAAAGTAACACTTGCTCTGATTTAAGGTAACAAATATATCTATACATTAACTTTAACAGAAAAGATATCAATTCGTCATTTTAATATTTGTTGATTTAATCATTCAATAATATTTTGATGCATGAGGTTGTCAAATGCCTTATGATAAAAGTGTGTGTGTGATGAGCAAATAGATGAATTGACTAAGCTTTAATTTCATCAGATTTATTATTCTGCTGTTTCTGCTATATTTCTTTCACACAAGGTCTATCGAAAAAGGCCTGAGTAGCATTTTTTTTTTAAAATATTTGTTTTCAAACTGTTAATTAGTATGCAGTAGAAAGAAATAGGTATTTTGACTTTATGGTAATGTAATCTAGTTCTGGTGTGTGTATTCACTTTAAATAAAAACTGTAATGACTGTAAAGATTGTATTTATACATATTAACAAATTAATAAGGAAAAAGGGGATTTCAATACTACATTAAAATACAAATAATAATTACATAAAACAAATTGAGGTCCAGACATAAACACGACAGCACAATGATCTGTAAATTGTTTGTAGTGTTATTATATAAAAAAACTGATTAAATAAGATTCAACTTTATTTTCATGCAAATAACAGTACAGGGCCAAGGGAATAAACAATTAATACATTATATTATGAAAAAGGATTACAATACCCGGCCATCACAATAATATACGTCCTGTTTTTAATTTAGTCGGAAAGACACTAGATTGTGTTGTGTGACTGTGTGGATTTGTGTTCATTCAACTACAATAGTGTTAATAAGATCAGACACTAATGTTGGCTGAGGAGGTTTGGGGATTAGTTGGTGTTCCAGTCATGTTAAAGGTGTTCAGTGGGATTGAGTCAGAGTCAGGGTTCTGTACAGGACACTCCAGTTCTTCTACTCCAACCAGAATACAGCATGTCTTCATAGAACTGAGGGATTTTGTACCATAACAATAACATCAAAATACAAATTTGCATGTCCACTAGATGGACTCGTATGACTTTGTGGAAAAATGATGATGATAATGATTTGCTATAAATTATACGCCTAAGTGCCTAATAGTATGTCATTTATTTTTATGTGTCTACATTTTTTAGCCAATTTGGGGGGTTTTTTTGTACAAGAACAAAGTCAAGAGACATCACATATGGGTAAAATCATGGCTATGGATATGTTGAATAAACTAAATGTACTGGAAAAAAATGTAAATTTTAAAAACAAGTGTCCAAATTCTTAATATTTTTTATTTTTTTACTGTATGCATGTACTAATAAATAGTTCTATAGAAACAGGAGCAAGGAATGTACTTACTCTACCATAGTAATTAAACTAAGTAAGAATATGCTTCTTATTATCTGTATTTATACAGTGAATTTTTCTACTCATTGAATTGAAATAAATTTCAGCATAGCAATCAGGTGACATGCGTGACAAGCTCTTCCAGCGCTCTCTCCCGGTGGTTGTTATGTAGAAGCAAAACCTCTTTAATGGTGCTCTGCTGGAAGCCCATTTCACAGAACTGAGCCAGCAATCGCAGGAACTCTGAAGCCTGGATGAGACACGAAGACAGACAAGCACAAATTAATGACACACATAGACCACCCTGCTGATCAATTAAGCCTCACCAGAGCAGCCTGTGTATAAAATTATAATATACAAATAAACACTCATTTACATTAATGTGAAATCTAATGAAGTGTCAGATTTAAAGAAATTTGTATTTTGAAGAGTGGTGTAAGGAGTGGAAGTGAGAAATGGAGTAAGGAGCAGAGTAAGGAGCAGAGTGAGGATCAGAGGGAGAGGCGGCGTGAGGAATGGAGTGCGAAGCGGAGTGAGGGGTGGGGTAAGAAACAGAGTGAGGGGCGAAGTGGGGAGCAGAGTGAGGAATGGAGTGGAGTGGTGGAGTCCTGGAGTTTGGAGTCCATCACAAGCACAACTAGACCAAATTTGGTGACCCCTGGTGGAGTGAAAATTATTGCCGCGCCACTCCAGTCACATGCTCTGCTCCTAATGCAGTATCTAAATTAAAGATATTCTTTGCTTCTTATTTGTGATTAGGAGTTTGTAGGGATGTTATTATGTGTTCAAATAGTATATACAAGCCTTCTGACATGAGTGCACATCTGAAGTTTACAATAAATTATTTTGAACTAAATGTAGGAAAAATAAAAGTAAAGTTTTTTAGCTCTGATACACCTTTAACTTGCTCCAACAAAAGTGACTTGAATGCACCTAATGTCACAATGTCATCCGACGCTCAGTCACATGATCACAGAACAGGTATTTTTTTAAAAACTGTTAAACTGTCACACACAATAATTTGTTTTTTTTCTCGAAAACAAGAAATGTTCCTCACCTTGCGCTCACAGTTCTGAAACATCTCCAAAGCGTCCTCTACCTGAGTCTTTTCATAGCCCAGAGCACACAGACGATCACGAGCCAGCAAATATTCCAGAATCTGCATGAATACATGAGTGTTAGTAAGAAATGATTAATGTTTTGGGACCTCTAGTGGTTTGATCCTGTTGTTGCCCTGCCCTGCTATTGATCAAAATTGAGACAGCTTTGTCATTTCAGACTGACCTAAAGTCCCTTTAGACATGTTAAAAAAAACTTTTGGATTCTTACCAATAATGCATTTTAATTTAATTCTCAGTTTTAGTTAGAATTTTCCATTTTTTCCAGTTTACTCAACTTGAATGAAATTTTCATCAAGTTGGCCATTTTTATTCTAGTTACATAAAAGATTTTTATTTGGATTAGACTTTTTAACTAATTGTAATCGAAATAAAATGATCCAAGGACATGTGACTAAAGCCAGATTGATATATATTGGTTTGACGATTTTATCAGCCAATACGGTCTTATCGCCGATACATTTGTATGCCGATACATCGGCAGATATGCATGCCCATATAAAATCCAATATAGTTAAGCCTGTCCCTTAAAACTGCCATGTCACTCATGCCTATCACATAGTATCACATCGGTCACATCACAGTTACTCAGAACACATCAGAACTAAGAGCATAAGTGGGTTTATCCTATTCAGCAACAATGTTTAGTAAGATTTAGCCTTTATAATCTATAATATTTTATGTTATTTATAACACAATGTCTAGTAGTCTAGTAAATTATCAGTACAAGTAAATCATATTATATAAAAAGTGAACAGAAATTAAGTCTATAAAAAAGGAATACTGTTTAGTACAATGCTATTATTTTTAAGTTTATTTTTACATTTCTAAATACCCTGCATCCATTATATATATGTTTGTCACATCATTATAAGTGTTGAAAGAAAATGAACCGATAAGACTTTTTTAGAGCAAATGATTGAAAATGTAAAACACATAATACATTAATATATTACTGTTAATTTTTAAATTTTTAATTTTTACATTATTTATTTATTTCCACTGATTAAACATATTTTTCTAATCAGTACTGCAGTTCAGATGATACATAAGATATTTACATGTTACAAGATTAAATAATACTCTGTTTCACACCAATCAACCTGTTTAAAACCTTATACACCCCTGTCTATTCACACATTTTGTAGCCTTTTTGCAAATCAGTGAATATTTTCTTCTTTAGTAGTAGTTTTTAGAAATTGTATAGCTATTGAAAGCATATGTATGTGTGGATGGATGTATTACCTGCTCTGCACTGTGTGTGCCAGTGCGCTGCAAAGCCAGAATGGCAGAACGAAGTGTGTATCCATGAGCAGTGATGTTCTCCACCAGTTCTCTCTCCTTCTGGTTTAAAGCGTATAGCAACTCAGGAGACGAGTCTGGGACTGAATAGTGATCCCCATGAGAGGTGCGTGGACGAGCAGCCTGCCACACACACACACACACACACACACACAGTTAATATATAATAAACGATTAAATAAATAAAAAGTAAACATACATAAGTCTGCACAAGGATCAGTAACATGATTTTTAGTGACAGTTATCTGTTAAAAATAAAGTCCACATTTTATATTTAGTTTTTAAATAGAAAACAAATAGAACCTTTTAGAATTTTATCCATTTAAACAAAAAAAAATAATATCCCGAATATTTATTAATTTAAGCTTCATATTTAATTATAGGTGAATTGCAATATTCAGAAAGATCAGATTGCCCTTATGTCTATTTTCTTCTTCTGAAGCATGAGATTAGACCACACATATCTAAAATGGATTGTAAGATTTTACACAAACAACTGGTTTGTACATCAAGTCACACTTTAAGTCTTTAAGGCAAAAATCAAACACTCTGAAATTTCTGTAATATTTCAGGTGTTCCAGTTCATCCTAAAGGTGTTTAGTGGGGTTAAGTCAAAGTCAGGGTTCTGTAGGACACTCCAGTTCTTTCACTCCAATCCGAACACAGCATGTCTTCATGAAGATCAGGGAGTTTGTGTACAGGACATTGTCATGCTGGAACAGTGTTTAAATCTTTTAGTTCCAGTAAAGGGATAATGGAATAAACAAATAAGAATATTCTAGACTACTGTGGGGTATACAAACTTATGTGGGTGTGCCGGTAAGGTGTCCACAAACTTTTGGTCACAATAATATATACAATTACTGGAAATATTTTAGATGCTTTTTATTTATCACATTTAAGTAATTAATAATTAGCAAAATGTTTTGAATGTTCTTAAAAGTATTCATAGTATAAGCAATTAAGGACACTAAACCCTAATGTTTTTGTGTTTTTTGTGGACCTGCGGAGAAGACTTGTGTTTGTGAGCAGAAGGCTGTGGACCAGCTGAGGAAGGTCTGAGCTGGAGCTTGGTGTGTGTTGTATGTGGTTTGCGTGTGACGATGTTCCGTTTTCCACTGGAGCTGCCGCAGCTGTGTTTTTTGTGTGGTCTTGATAACCTCAGACTCGGTGGGCTGCACATCTCCTTCTGAGAGCTGCTGGAGTTGCTGTGGGGGTGAATATGGGCTCGGGGTGACCTGGGTTTCTGAGCTTCTTGTTGCAGTGAAAATTTGGTTCTTTCTTTGCTCTGTGATCGGTAACGTTGATCTTCCTCAGCAGAAGAGCCCTCGTCATCCTCACTGTATCCCGCAGCTTCATGAGTGGAATTGTCCACGAGGAATAAGTGCTTACGTGGAAGGTGGCATCTCTGCAGGTCTGCCGAACTTAAACTTAGGCTGCGTTGTCGCTGTCCTTGTTCACACAGGCCCCTTTTGCAAAGATGTAAAGAGCGCCTCTCCTGAGGACTGCTAAACAGGAGCCAGTATGGAGGGCAGGACGGGAGTGCAGAAATGCGCTCGTTAGAATGAGAGCAGAGACCATTCAGAACCCAGTTCTCCAGGTGGAAGTCATACTGAAGGTAAGACAGAAAACATGTGTTATCTCCATTCTGAATTGTGTTTCAAAAATATTTATGATTACGATAGTATAGTTCAAATGATCGATATAACATTAATCTGTGTGTGTGTAAGAGAGAGAGAGAGAGAGAGAGAGAGAGAGACCTGCAACTCATGTAGTATCTGGTAGTAGTCTGGGATGTTGATTTCTTGGACAGTGAGTGGCTCCATTATTCCCAGAGGTTCGTCCAAAGGACCCATTGGAACCTTGAAGGGAACATCATCCAGACTGCCCATTCTTTTGTTTACAGACAAAACCTAAACCAAAGAGGATCAGAACAATGCTGAGACTCATCAACCTGGAAATGTGACTACTAATAAAATAGATGTCTGAGACCCTCTAAAGTGCTTGGGCTCTGGGATTCATGCTAAATTTTCCTCAATCGATGTCCAGATTCTGTGTGTTAGAATATAATATCTGGAAGTAAACCTTACTAAAGCCCAGCACTAAGAATATGCATATAAAAGGGATATATGCTCTATACAGTATGTTCTATATGGATGAGTGTGTAAGAACGCCTTTATCTATTGTGTTAAAGGAAGAGACTCCAAAACACAGGTTTTAGCAGAAGATTGAAGGTGCCAATAATTTTTAATCCAGCGTTTAATACATTTCTTATTTTTATTTAGGATCGTCAATCATTTAAATCAACATTGGGACAATCTGCACATTCAACTCAAATTTATTTGCTAAAGTACAAAGCAACGGAAACTCGAGGTTTTTAAGATTGTTTAAAATGATGATTTATAATGTGACATTGTAAAATGTTGTGCATGTTGTTCGTTATATAAAATGGATAAGAATGTGTTTTATTCTGTCTGAGGTAAAGCCTTATAGAGGTTGTTATTCTAGGCTGTTCATTTAATTGGATAAGCGATGTTCCACTTGTGCAAATATTTAGGTTATCACCAACAGTAATTTAGTACAATATAATATCTCATCAATAAAATGTTTGTACAGAAGCCCATTTAAATTAAAAAAAAAAATCTATATATCAACAAAATTTGCAATTGTCATGAAAGTATATATATTTTTTGGCAGCAACCCATTTGAATAAAGTTGATATGTTGTGTAGAATTCTCCAGTGTATGCGTACACAATACAACAATACAACTTCCAATCATTCTGTGGTACTAAACATTGACACCATAGCTTATAATATAATCACTATAATCAATACTATACAGAACAATACTGCACATACAGAGAAGCTAGCTGATTATATACTGAACACACTGACCTGCAGTATTCCTCAGAAGACGTGTGCGTCTCTGCCGCTCTGTAGGTTGTGGTCAGTTGTAGAGATAATAAGCCGATAGATTCACACTAAGTCTTCCCTGTCTATCTTTCCTAACCCTGTCTATCTGTCTACCTATCTATTGAGAGAGAGACAGACAGAGAAAAAGTTGTACAGAGCTGATATATTTTTTCTTATTTGTTACATTAACAGGGTTATTTATGTATTTTTCTATTTCAGCAAATAATCCAAAATTACACAAAACATTTATACACTCTACTATTCAACATAACAGCTTCTAAACTGTACAGTTAAGACAGAGGTTTAGCCTCCACCTAGGATACAGATAGCAAGTCTTTCATGTAGCAAGTATTTCATTTAACATCCAAATTAGGGTACCTACCTTATTCATGTCGCCAGTCCATTTCATTTAGATGCTGATTTATTTAAGCTTTAATTAGACAGCTATCAGATAAAGATTCACTCTCAGAAAGTGACTGTCTCTTTTAACAGTCTGGGGGATTTCAGAAATTAGTATTTCCATTTTTGGAAGTAAAACAGACATAAGATATAAACTAGAGTGTTTTCTGTTGCGTAAATTGATGTACAGTGTATTTGTGAAACAACACAGGTATCATGAGCCACAAGAGTCTTTATGTGTGGAGAGCTTTGTGCATGCAGAACCCATTTTTTATACCCATTTATTCCCTATCAGGATCTGCTGGAGTCTCTCCCAGCTGTCATTGGGTGAAAGCCAGAGGTACAACCAGAGGTACAACAGAGGTACAAGAGGTACTACAGGTCACCAAACAAACACTCACTCCTATGGGCAATTTAAAATCACTAATCAAGCTAACATAAATATTTTCAGACTGTGGGAGAAAACCGGAGTACCCAGAGTAAACCCACGCAAACACAGGGAAAACATCCACACAAAAAGAGCCCTGCAGGGGATACAAACCTGGGACCTTCTTGCTAAGCCACCACGCTGCCCCTGCATGCAGAACCTTAAACTAAAAAAGCGCATGACCTGCATGGCTTAAAAAGAGGATCAGAAATATGCTGAGCTAACTGATTCATGTGTAAGAGATTATACACCTGCATTACAGAGGTATTAGAACTGTCGTTCCCAAATATTTTGGCAAGCCCATGCATTTAACTAAACATACATAGCATAAAATCCAGATAAACAACAAATGAAGCATAAACAGCAGCATGACTTTATCAGGAATATATTCACTGTTGAAGGCTACGTGTACCTGGGGATACGTGTACCTGTTTTTGCGAGCATGGCTTATTGCCACAGGATTTGATTGAACACAGTGCAACATGTAGATCCTGCTCCATGGACAGATTTTTTTTAGATTATGTTTGTCAGGGATGAGGACGGTAGCTCACAAAAGTAAGAAGTTGTAAACGTTGACAGCGCACTGATTGCACATTCTGATCATGTCTTACATTCACCCTAAATTTATCTGAAGACATTTTTTTAAATGTTGATTTTAAAACTTGATCTATACAGAGTTCCGTTAGTTCTTCTTGCACTTTAAATAGTAACATCTTTGTCAATTCTGACAGGTTAAAAGGATCACAGATCCAGTCAAAGTTTTCACTAGCAAAGGGGAAGTAAACTCCAATCTGTCCTGCAGCATTATTAGAAGTGCAAAGATTTAAATAAAACTACTGTCTTATAAGCAAGGACATCTGCGGAAATAAGCACCAAAAAGAGGCTAAATATCAAAAATGTGTCAATATATCAGTGTTTCTTCCTTTATTTATTTTCACTAGGACATGCACACCTAGCCAGTTGTTATAGCACCCCAGGGTCCCACAACAATACTTTGGCAAACCACCGATTTAGAGAATGCACTTATCCGCACAGACACTCACTCACTCATTCACTCACTCACTCATTCACTCAATTACTCATTCACTCACTCCACAAGAAAATCCACAAGAAACATAAACACTCATACAGGATATAAAAACATTTTCATTTTTATTACTACTGATAACATAACTCAGACAATAAGAACGATTTTATGCTACCACCAAAAAACCATAAGATACTCATACATACTGTACATACATACATACAGAAAGCCAGTAGCGCTTTTTTATGTATTTATTGGCCATTAAAACACATTAAAAAAAACATAGAATACATCTGAAAAGAAAACACAGATGAACAGAACATTGTCCAGCATGACTGTGCAGGAAGTGGCGATTGCTCCATCACGGCTGCAGACATGAGCAAATGGACTGAGTAGTTTGTGTTTTATAAACATGAAAAAACCCTACTAATTATTAATCAAGGACAGAATAGTGAGCCTGGAACACAGAGGGTTGTGATGCATGTACCACTCGGTTACTATTATTTAAAACTATTACATAAAAACACAAAACACTATGGTGGAAGGACGGCCACCAGTGCAGTCCACCAACATCCCCCAGTAAGTCAAACAACCAGCAAAGCAGCAACTGGAGTCTTGTAAGGATCACACACGCACACGCACACACACACTTGCATGCCTCCTCTCAAAAATAATTTTCATCGGCCGCAGGATGCTCTGGATTTCTCCCTTTGAGTAAAAATACTTGTTTGAACCTGTGTGTAGACTTTTAACAAAAAACATTTCAAAACATGAATTATCTCAAAAATATAAGAACCTTTGAATTCTCTACACTGTATTAGCAAAAGTATTGGGACACACCTCCTAATTACCTCAAGCAGCATGCATTTTTAAATGGTTATGGTAAAAAACAGTAATTAGTAATTAGTAGTTAGTAATTAAAGACTAATACTGGTGTAGTTTTATGTTTATGTGTTACAATTGGAAAGGGAAATGTTTGGGAACAGCAGTGAAGCATTACCTACCGAACTGCATTATGCTAACTGTTTAGTTTGTTTCAGGGGGTATAGTGGCACAACTAGGATGTTTTTTAGGAGTTGAGCTAAAAAAAAATAATTGTTAATTACTGGTTACTTACACTTTTTCAATATTACTGCTTTCTGTTTAAAGCTTTTTGTTAAAAGCGCTATACAAATAAACTTTAATTAATGATATTTTGGACAATGCTATGCTTTCAAGTCCATAAAGACATGATTGCATGAATTTGTCGCATAGAAACATGACTGTTCACAACCCCATAAACACCTTTGTGATGAACTAGAATGATTATTGGCCTAAAGATGACCTCAAAAACTCTCTATGGGTGAATAGACAATAATATCCACTGCAAAATCTTGCGGAAAGCCTAACTAGAAAACTGAAAATTGCTATAAATGCTTGCAAATAGTTTTTTTTAGAATGCAATTTAATTTAATTGAAATCTCTACTGCTGGTGTAATGTTTAGGTGTCGCAATAATTTTGTCCATATAGCGCATCTTTATGTTGTACTCTGATTCACAGGTACAGATTATTAGCTTACCTCACCAGTGCACTAGGTTTTAAATATTGGCATATTTTATCTGTTGATCATGGACACTTATTTTAATATGCATATATTGACATTAATAACTAAATATAATGTACAGAAATATAGTCAATATGCCAAATGTAATAAATGATCAGGACAGTATTACATTAGATACCTTTTATTTGACTCACTTTTAAACTAGATTGTGTTGTGTTACTGTGTGGATTAGTGTTCATTCAGCTACAATATTATTAGTAAAATTTTTCAATAAATTGTGTTAATGAGATTCGACACAAATGTTGGGTGAGGAGGTCTGGGGTTCAGTCGGTGTTCCATTTTATCCCAAAGGTGTTCAGTGGGGAGAACACTCCAGTTCTTCCACTCCAATCAGAAAACACCATGTCATTATTGAGCTCAGAGACTTTGTGCACAGGGACATTGTCATGTTGGAACAGTGTCTGAGTTTCTTAGTTTTAGAGATAACGTAACGCTACAACATTCAAAAACATTCTGTTGTTACAATGGTGTGTAACAATTATGTGTCCATAAAACCTTTGACCATGCAGTGTATTCGTATTATTTTTAGAAAAATCCCACAGACCTGTTGCCATGGACTAAGAAGACTCCAATGTTTTCTGGTTAGGAAACACTGCAGAGCGCCTTAAATTGCATCGTTGCATCACAGGACTATTATATCCAACAAGTTTAGAATTTTAGCACAGGATGAATTAGTTTTTCTTTACTGATCTGACTGAGGTCAGATAGCTGTCTGGTCCTTCTTGGTGCAAAACTGGGATTCACTGCTGATTTCAGAGCTTTACTTTCTTTCTTCCTTTCTTTCTTTAAGTGCCCAAACCAACACACACACACACACACACACACACACACGCACACACTTTTACAAACTGGCAAAATAATCTATATTTTTATAACAAAGACAAAGACAATTTCTCTTCCATGCTTATGAACATTGTGGGAATAAAAAAAAAAAGACAGGCATTGTCAATAACTATGTGCCAAAAGGAAGTAACTATATAACTAAATGCTGTGTAATACCAAGCACAATGTAAATACTGCTTCAATATGTAACATATCATTTACAATGATTGCACAGAAATTCAAAAAGGTACAAAAATGATGTATATTAAAAAAGGCATGCCATGCCAGCCCATTATTCTCTGAGGCTGAACCACCCCAATCTATTGTCTGGGTTATTAGGAAATGGAACGTTGATCGGAGTGCTCGCAGACACTTCTATATAGCCACAGTGCACATTTGCTTAACTCCCCCCAGCCTCTTGTTTTGTGTGTGTTTGCATAAGGACACTTTTAGTAATGTAAATCTTATCTTATTTCTTTAAATGGAACCATGCATTCAAATGTTTAAAAATACAATTTGTTTCAATAATTTTTTAGTTTAATAACAATTAATTGTTATCCTTTGGTAAATTCTGGTGTTACAAAAATAATTCACTCTATCTGCTTTGGAATCAATCTTATCCGCTGTCTTACCTTCAAGATTTTTATAAAGAAATGTAACATCTTAAACGTAAGTAATTTTTTTTAATAATAATTTAATCACTATTTTATCTATAGAGGGTAAAAAAATTAAGCTAAAGAAGAGAGATCAAGGGCTATTGGCAGAAATACTGTGGCCCTCAGTGGTATCTCCCATCTGTGGAATTTACCCTCCCTAAAATAAATTCAACACTAACATACTGTTATCACAAAACATTTCTAAGAAATCTTTCAAATCCTTCGGGAAATACTAAAATCCCTAAAGCTCTTGTTCCGAGTCAACGTGGAGGAGACAAGCTGATGCCAGATCAGTGCTCGCTCTTAAACAGCTAGCGTAAAGTAAGGAAGCATTTTTATCAAAGGCCAATCTGTAAATCATTACACAAACGATGTCATGCTGACAAAAAAAAAATATGGGAAAAAATATCACTGACTGCATTTCTAATAAAACCATTTATACTAATAATATCTGATCCAACTGCATGGGTACTTATTAAAACACTTTTTTCAAAAGCAAAAGCACTGATCTAAAATTCATCACCACTCATAAGTAACACAGACACAAACTAATAAAGCACACACTTCTTGCATGTTACTCACTTCAAAAATAATAATCAAAACCACCAAAAAAATGCATATACGCAAATGTGCATGTGGTCTGTGGTATGAAAGTTGACTGACCGTTCAAACCAATCTGTTGTCAAGGATCCAATTTTAGAGCTGATGCAAGACATGAACAACTCTGTCAATGGAGTCAGTGGTGGCAAAGGCCAGGTACTTGCAGCAGAGCCAGTCCTCTAGGCTAACACCAGTGCCGGCATCCAGCGATCGCTCAGCAAACTTGATCATCATGAGTGTACGCTTTAAGTCCAGCCAGTTCTGCAAAGCTGCATGCCGCTGAACAGGAAGAGGTGCAGCACGCAAAAGGTCATCACGAGGCCCCCACAATAAGCACTGCAGGCAAGCACGAGCCTTGTCCACACCAATGCGCTCAGACTCTTCAGTGTGAAGCAGGAGATCCGCAAGCCTCTGCAAGCCCTGAGAGTATAGGGAAAGCATAGGAAGCCGAGGCAGCTCCTTTTCCTTTAAGCCAGCTGCATCCAACGAAGGACTGGGTTGATGCAGCATCTCATAGATTAGAAGGCCCAGCTGAAACTCATCACACTCAGTGTACCGCACGGTGCGCTGCTGCTTGGCTTGGGAGAAGTTGCTGATGATGAGGCGAGCCGTGCAGGCAGAGGAAACAGAAGAGGTGTTGTTATTGGGCTCTGGAAGATCAAGGTTCCAGGGATCTCCAGGATTGCAGTGCACGAGCAGCAGGTTTTTCAGATGCAGATCACAGTGTGACACATGGTAGGGCTTCATGTGCTCTAACCCCATACATAGCTGAAGCAGTATCAGGCATACTTGCCGCTCATACAGCTCCGGGTAACGTGAATGCCTTGCTGCACCCTCCTTCACAAAATCGGCCACCGTCTGAAAAGGGACCTCACGAGTGATCACCACCACTCGGCTTCGCAACTTTCCATCGTGGCATGCCATGTCCCCTGGCACTGCTATGTTTCCACCCCCTCTCTCAGCCTGCCTCTTTCCTTCAAACTGCAACTCCCTGCTCACTCCACCTTTTATATCCGAATTGTGCTCCTCTTCTGTCTTGTCACTCCTTTCATCATCACTCCTGTCTACATCCTCCCAGGGCAGAAGGCGGGCCGGCACATCTGCCAGAAAGTGACCACAGTCCTGCTGGATGTTAAAGTGCACAGGAAGACTTTGTCGAACAGCCAGACTGTGGAAGAATTGTTGCTGTGACTCCTTTACCTTGTACCGGCATATCTGGAAAAGAGAAATAAAGAGGGAGTTACTTTAATACATGGGCATTATTAGTTTCCCAAAGTTGTTGGAACCAAAAAAGCTGGAAAGCCACTATGACAAATAGTTCGGTGTGTGAAAAACATCTTGTTAGGGGAGACGTCAGAAAAAAATGGCCAGATTGGTTTGAGCTTTCAGGAGGGACAAAGTAACCTAAATAACTATTTTTTACAACTGGGGTGAGTAGAACGGCATGAATAAACCATCAAACCTTTACGTGGCTGGGCTAGAACGGTAATAAAAGGATACCTGGTTAGTCTATGTAATAGTTAAACCATCCCATTTGGCACCAACAAGCATGTCATAGGGCAACATTCAATGAAGCTTTGACCAGCATACCAATCCCTGACTGATATGAAATCTATGTAAACAGCAGATACATCTACGCATTCCCCTTTTCTAACTCAAAGGGGGTGTTTGTTAAAATGATGACTGATGTCATGTTGAGTGGATGTGGGGGACATGTTTGACACAGAAGACTTTTAATTAGGATGTTTCAAGTGACTCAGTGCAAACGATATGTTTATCTACAAGAGTGAAATCATAAACAGACTTTGATGTCTTTGAACACTGAAGGCTTTCTCATGCAAATAGCAGCTCTTGCGTTTATCAGAAGCCTGCTACTTTCACCCACTCCATGGAATACTAATTAACTGTGAGTCTACAAAGTACACATCAAAATTTTCTCAGCTGGATTAGCTGAGACACTTTTAAAGTTGAAAATGAGACCTACCTTAACTGCGTAGTTGGTAAGTGGGTCCTTAGCATAAGAGGCTGTGTAGTACACAGCGTCTTCTGCCTCACAGCATGGCTTGCCTGTGGTCAGTCTGAAGTGGGACCAACTGTCTGTGCCAAACCGTAAATGGTCTTTCTGACCAGCCATGAACCGGTCCTCACAGCGTCCAGCCAGTTTGCGTAAAGTGTCAGCGTGGAGACTGCGAATACGTCCTGCTACCTCCTCCCAGCTCTCTAGACCTCTGTAAAGAGCAAGTCTGTGAGTCTTTTTGGTTGCAAGACTCTCTGTGCTGCGGCAGCCCCGTCTCTCCCGATCTGGGGCTGTGCTTCTGTTGGCTGAGCGAGAGGCACTCCTTTTCCCTGCCACTGGCCTCTCCAAAGAGTCTCCTGACTCATCCAGTTGACGAGCATCAGAGCTGAGTGAAGAGCTCTGACTGGCTGTGTCCCAAGTGGAGTCCAGGTCATAGAGTGGGTTTGCAACACTCAGGCTGGCACCACCAGGTTTGGCCTCGCCCTGGGGCCGGCGGGTCATCGGTTCTCTACTCAGTGTTGGCTCTGCATTGGCTCGTGCCACAGCCTTTTTGGGCAGTGGTGGGGGAGTGACTTTGGCACCCAAACTGAAACCTTCAGTTTCAGAAGGGAGAGCATCATTGGAGCTTTGGAGGTGTCTGGGGTGTTTTGTGGGGATTAAACTGGCCCTGGATTGACCTGGGGAGAAGAAAAGAAGACAGGGAGAAACTGTCACAATAATACACAATAAAAATTGGGTACTAGCAGTGGTGTTCATTTAAAATATGCAAAGGTGCATTAGACCTGCAAATACATGTAGAAATCAGTCCAAACAGAGATCTGGGCAGAATTTCCCAAATAAAAATAAGCAGAACTTAAGTCAAAATCCTGGTCACCACAACTGATAAACAGAAAAAATATAAGAATAAAAAAAACTGAACAAAAATAAAAGAGTAAATCCTAACATGATATTAATAAAATCTATAGGTAATAAATTTTGAATAGTCTCATCTGTCTCCCCTTAGTTTCAGTGCAAAGTTTTGTTCACTATTTACCTGATTTTACTAAATTTGTTCATTGCTATCCTGAATTTTTTTGTGCTTATTTTTTAAAATTCTTGTCGTTTTTATGTAGTCTTATAAATCACATTTTTATATTTTAGATCTCTAGAATAAACCGCCTCTTGAATAAAGCTCTTTTATTGCACTTGCATCAGTTTCTCTAATCCCATCAATCTAATAAAAGAATATACAACACAAAACGTATATAGAACACAATCTGTGGTCAGATCAAGCAAACAATATTGTCTCTAAAATTAAACTGCATACAGAGAGGAGCACCTGCTGTGCAATATCAAGGTGACTCAGGGATGCTTTAAGGCTGTCATGTGGCTTTCCAGAAGATTGATAACATCAGGAATTTTGCCAGGAAAATTTAGCCGAAAGTCTGGTGCCTTTGCCAAAAGCTTTAGTTTTAGCTATATATAAAAAAAAATTAACATGAAGCAAAGAAAACTCAAAGCATTAAAATGAAATGATTAAATATGTCATCGACACAGTATTCTAAATATTCACAGATTACACTATATTTGCTTTTATTGGTGTGGTAGTGTTTTTTTTTAATTAAGACCTGTGGGCATAGCACCCCCACCCCCCACAAGCCAAACTCATATTGATTTATGACTTTTCTCTACTTTAATATTCTAGTAATAACATTCCTGCATAGTTAATTTCCTTCTCTCTGTGCAATTCTTCCCTGTGGATACGAGAGACTCCTGCAAGCTACTGCTTAATGGTTGACAATCATCCAGATGAACTGTGTCCAGGAAGGATCTCTTTTTCTAGTTTGTGTGGTTGTTACCCACCTAGGTTGGTATATGTGGCACTGCAAGAGCTGGAAGCAGGGGAGTGCGAGTGAGAGTAAGTTTGTGTACCCTCGTCCTCCTCTGGCTCCCCGAGGCTGACGGTTGGTGAGAACGGGCGAGTCCCAGAGCGGGTGGTGAGGTTTGAGGACTCGCTTACAGCTGGTAGTTCCATTTTAGCCGGCAAAGAGTTGATGGCAAGTGTGTCTGTCTCTGGCCCCTGAACTGGCATCTGACTGCATGAGACAAAGAAATATTATAAACTGAGTGTTGCTGCAATAGTAATCTCTTCACAACAGTCAGGTTGTGTGTGTGTTCTGAATATTGTGTGCACATTTCTGACATCTACATTTCTGGCATTTGAGAGATTTCCTTATCCAGAGTGACCGACATTTATTTAACTTTTTATCCAATTGAGCAGTTGATGGTTATGATTTTTTTTTAAATTAATTAATTTATTTTTTTAAGAAATTTAAAGTCGGTTTCTAGTTTTGCAAATGCAGGCAAAAACAGCTTTTACTACAGACAGCTTAACACAGAACAACAAACGCAGCAGTCTGATAAGATTCCTTCTCGTCTCCAACAGCGTCGGTCACTAGTTGTCTCATGTGATTTTTGAATAGTCTCATCTGTCTCCCCTTAGTTTCAGTGCAAGTTAGTGCAAAGTTTTTGTTCAGTATTTTTTACCTGATCTTACTAAATTTGTTCATTGCTATTCTGAATTTTTTGTGCTTTTTAGTTTTTTTTTCAAATTCTTGTCTTTTTTATGTTAGTCTTATAAATCACATTTTATATTTCAGATCTGTCTGCCTCTTGAATAAACCGCCTCTTGAATAAAGCTCTTTTATTGCACTTGCATCAGTCTCTCTAATCCCATCAATCAAATAAAAGAATATAGAACACAAAACATATATATATATATTTGTTCTTAATAAATCTAACATTTAATGTCTTTAATAATGTTTACACAAAAGAGACAGTTGCTGGCCTACATGAATCAGCTGCATATGCTAAAAATAATTACACTTTTGCACTTACATTTTTGGCCATTTGGCAGACGACATTATTAAGAAAGACTTAAATTTAGATAACTGAACAGATGAGGGTTAAGGCGCAAGGCCTTTGTGGTTATAATTTTTTTTCAAATGTAAAACTAATTTGAAATGTCATTACATGTGTGTGTTTTGTGGTCAGATAAAGCAAACAATATTGTCTCTAAAATTATGTGAAATGGCACGTACTGAATAATAAAATGCATGATAAAAGGCATATAGCCTACATTTTTCTTTATAAACAGTTTCAAAATAGTATATAACACATCATCAGCTAGTGATAAGGCATCAAAAAACGACTATTTAATTTAACGCAAATGTGTCTTCTGTTGTTTTACTAGTTTACTAGTATAAAACATATGAAGCAAATTCTGTTTCATGTTAATAGAATTAGAACCTTTTCCTAGCGTTTTTTTTGAAGGTACCCTGTACAGATTCCTTATATCATTACTATTACTTTCAGTATGTTAATTCAGAACACTGCAACATTATTGTGCGCATGTTTGGGATGTTAATTAATCAGAACTTAATCAGTGCACTATGCAAATAGGATATATGCACACCCGCTTCCGCATTCGAAAACAGCCAGCAGTGTTGCCAGATTGGAGATCATTGGAGTTTCTCGCTTTCATTCCCTTTACTTTTAATTAGCCATTTATTAGAATTAGCAGCAATTGCTTAAATAGATAACAATGGGGCAGAAAAAAAGACAAATTAGTTAATATTACAGAAACTTTATCGTCATTATAAATAAAAAGGTCACGCTGCACTGTTCGTCAACGTTGAGAAGAGAACAGCAATTAGTGCCCTTCTGTCTCGGTCTGTCAACTATTATATTCTAATCACATACATTTTTCCTAAAGCTACTGTCAATCTTAGTTTTCAACCAGGATTCAAGAACAGGAGAGGTCACTATTAGGGCTGAGTGCTAATGAACAATGAGGAAAAGCAAAAATCCATTTTAAATACATATTTCATTCCGTTAATAACACTGGTGTGTTGTAATATTTATTAATATCTAAATAATCACACTGAACACTGGGATTTACAAAAACTGCTTTTTGTTTCCTCTCTTATTTTACACAAATTATGTCCCACTTATTGAGATGAATGAAGTCAGATAATCAGTGATAATAATAAATAATAAAAAATAATAAAACCTTGTCTACAATTTTAGCTCTCACAAATTGTTTAGTGATTATTTTCACCTCAGAGGTATAATAATTAATATCAGTTTATTTTATTGTGAATGTGTGTACTAAAATACAATTTTCGAACGTTGGTTAACCTTAATTGTACAGCTCTAATTTCTATCATATCACAGTGTAAAGTGGTTAGAGCTGTTTAGAAATCCTTTGTGGTCTTCCATGACACAGAATGATGCCTTAGATTCTGTATGAAATATGTACACTCAAAATACAGAAACTATTATTAAATTTAGCCCAGACAATTAAGGGCAGACGTAAAATAATTGACTATTATTTTCATCAGACATTGTTTATAATTCAGGTTGATCCTTTAATGAATAATGCAGTATGAGGAGAAGTAAACAAAAAAAGCACAGTTAAAACACTGTTGTGTTGTGAGAATACTGATGTTGTATTCTCATAACTCTGGAAGACTGATTTAGTGTTGGAACTTGTTCTAGTCACCGGAACCAATGAGCTCATTGCATTTTCGAAATGCAACGAGACATTTACTGCACATAAAGCAAGCACACACATACATAGAGTCATAAACCAACACCCCAGGCTAAGCATTGAGCTTACCTGCTTTTCTTGCTCACACAGCTGCCCATATCTGAAAACTCCCACCTTCAGGACAGAAGAAATAGCTCTCAGCGGATCTCTTAGTATGTCTACTTTCTTTTCTCCTTCCTTTTTTTTCTCTGTGCTCTGTCAGGTATTTACCTTTGAGCTGTAGTCTGTATGTCTTTTGACACACCCTCAGACTTGCTCACAGAGAAAGCCATGATTAACACTTTCATTTCCTAGGAGATATGCTTCCAGGACAGCCAATGCCACTGACTTTGGATAAGCAAGATTAGATACCCTAGGGCTCTGTGCAGAACACTCAAGTTCTTCCACATCATGTCTTTATGTCATGTCATTACTGTGCATTATGAAAACTACAGCAGAGGGCAAAACCTTTTCTTACAGAGCCCCAAAGTTATGGAATAGCCTCCCTATGAATTTTTAGGTCTAGGCTAAAAACTTATCTACTCAGTCAAGCATTTAGTATTGATTCGCCTTAGATAGAGGGGTAGATCTGGGGGACTCATGGGTGTTGAGTATTATGGTGATCTGGTATGTTTAGATGCTGTCCTCCCCGCTCTTATTGATCACGTTGTTAATGACGAGAGCGGCTGGTTGCTTAACATATCCGGAAGCCCTCATGTCTGGGTTTCCCTCTGGTTCTCCTTTTGGTTACGCTGTCCTAGTTAGTCTTGCTGGAGTCCATCCTTGCACTTTACATTAAAAACTCAAACACTCTACACACTGTGATTACGATGTTACCTAACTGTTTTCCTTCTTCTTTTTCTCTCTCTCTCTCTTTCCACTCTCTTTCCACTCTGCCATAAAAACGATCCAGCTGTTCTTCGAGAACTCCGGATTTAAGTTGCTTACACAAACAGTGTAACTGCATAATTCCTGATAGCCTTTTTTTACCCAAATGAGGATAGGTTCTCTCAAGGTTTCTTCCACCATTGCTTGCTCATCAGGGACAAACTGATTTCTGATTCATTTGCATCTTAAATTTACTTTGATTGTGTACAGCTGCTTTGTAAAAATTACTATTGTAAAAAGTGCTATACAAATAAAATTGAATTGACCTGAATTATAAAGTTCAAGGGGTTTGGGCATTGTAATGTGGAAACCAGGTTTGAGACTTATTGTTTTGAAAATGGAATTATGCTACAGAAGACAAAGTTGTTTCAGACAACTGTGTTTTTCCACCTTTGTGGCTACACTTAATTATCCAGATTTACTGACCATATACTGTAATTTAGAGATAATCATGCCACATGCAAATTAAATACTCTGATTACTTTACTGACTGTTAGAAAGAATAGAAAGAAAAAAAGCCATTATAAAATAGAATGCAGCAGTAGTAAAGTATTGGATAAAACAGACAAAGAGGAGAGAGATAGAGAAAATACTTACCTCATCACTTTGCTGATTAAGAGGCTGGCTCTGCTCTTGGGGGGGCCTGACTGGTTGAATGACAGCACTCCACCAGCACCTGCACTACACTCCTCCACATGAAGCTCAGCCTCCCCATCACCTCCAGACCCACTGTCTGGCTTATATGTGAATATAATAGTGGGTTTCTGGTTGGGATCATCTGTTTTTGACTCTGAAAACCAGTGCTGCTTCTGAAGAGGGGGAGGGGGTAGCATGGTGATAACAGTGCCATCCAAACCCACAAGCTTACCCTTTTCTTTTTCTTTTTCAACTTTGTCTTTCTGTTCATCCTCATCTTTCCGCCGGCGGAAGAAGCTCTTAAAGGAGATCCAACGTTTGGGCCTGTTACTGTCAGCTGAGCGCTTGCCTTCTGCCCCAGGGCTAACCTCCCCATCAGTGGGCCTGGAGCCTATAGGTCTAGTCCAGTTGCTGAAGTGCCTCTGAAGCAGGTTACTGGCATGATATGGGGAAGATGTGGATCTAGGTGGGGGAAAGGGGGCACTGGTTTCAGGTTTTGGACTTGTGGGTCCCTCAGCTGCTGAGGCGCTCTGAGACTTAGGCAAAAATTTGGATGGTGTGTCTTTGTGTGATTTGGACAAACTACTGTCTGTGGGACAGTGAAGGGATTTGGGTCTGTTGAGAGTACCTTTAGTGGTATCGGGGGGAAGAGAGTAGAGCTCCTCAGCACTGCATGCTTTGCTGTGAGCAGAGGGTGACTCAGGAGGAGATTGGGGTGGCTGGATAGAAGCTACTATCTGAGACAGAACCATGCTAGCCTTTTCCCTGTGCCCTGACACTGTGCTAGAGGAGGTCTGGCACTCACTGCTGCCTGATGCAAGTGTATCATCATTGGAGTTACAGCTACGGGTAAGTTTAATGGAGCTATTTTTTGTCAGACTGCTAGAGGCAGTACTAGAAGTGGGGACAATGGTTGATCTAGTGCTGGAAACAGTAACTGAAATGTTGCCTGATGTACTGCATTCAGGGGTACTTTTAGCTTTTTCATTGTGAGGTATAGCTCTTGTGATATCGATTTCTTCCTTCATGTCAGCTTTTTTGGTGGACTTGTGTTCTGAGGGTGAGAACTGAGCTATTTCAGAGTTGCTGATTTCCTCATACGTGTGGCTGGGTACACGACCTACTGTTTCTGTCTTGGGCTGTGGCAGTTCCCCACTTACACCCAGAAAGCTTTTATACACAGCCAGATTATCATATGCACTTGGGTTAATAACAATGGGCACTTTTACCGCATTCTTTGAACTGCGTGCATATGTAGGTTCATCTCTGATGATGATTGGGAAAGGAGGCATACCAGCATTATTAAAGCTGTTAAATTTGATCTCAGACAAATTAGATGACTTCACAGGTATGGTACGTGAGGATGAGATACCAGCAACAGGAGAGGTGGGAGCTGATTTATAGTTTGCATGTCTGGAAGGGACTGCTGACCCTGAAGGTATCCCACTAAGCAACTCTACTTTAGGGAGCTTTTGCCGAGGGCTGGTGCTGGATGTCCACACCTCCTGGTAACGACTATTCCCAGGTTTCTTACAGGAAGTGCTGGATGTAGCAGCATTGCTTAAAGCAGTACTTAAAGGAACTGGTACTGATGGAGAAGCTGAAGTAAATGGAGAGAGAGTGACTGGAGGTATTGATGCAGACTTAGGAGAAAGTGAAGCTTTGGGTGATATAGTTTGTATTGGGGACAGAGGAGAAGCAGGTGGGGGGAAGTTTTTTGAGGCTCCTGGGTAGGGTGGGGGACCCAGTGCTGTGGTTGTGCTTTTGGGCTTGGCAGTGCTCTCAGTAGTTCGTAACTCAGTGCTGGCCATAGAAGCAGACACATCCACCACAGTGTAAGGCTTGCAAATAGGTGTCTTCTCCAAACTCACCACCCTGTATGGTTTAGGTTGCTCTTCTGTTGGACTAAAGCTTATTGTGATTGGTTGTCCAGGGAGTGCCTGTGGAAGAGGCCCCTCTCTTTGATTAATGTCTTGATCTTGTAATCGGATGGCAAGAACAGCTTTGTGCATCTCTGTGGGTTTAGGTGAGCCCAGTGCTTGTCCAGCTGGTTCTTGTTGTCCTGCTAAGTTTCTGCTAACTGGAATAGGGTGTAAACCATTAGGCTGGTTGCGAGGGACACTACTGCCACTGCTGGAGGTGCAGGAGTCCTCTGGTAGAGATGACGAGGACTCTGGTGAAGTGATAGACTCAGAATTAGACAGAAAGCCACTGCCTTGAGTGTCAGAGCCATATGGAAGCAAGCTGGGTGCTCCACTGGAGTCCATGGATGGATAGCCATTCAAAATGTCATCATAACCGTCATAATCAACAGCACAGATCCGTTGCAGTGAACGGTTACGTAGCGGTACGGTGTTCCACTTTTTACCAGCTGCAAAGGGAACTGGGGAAAGAGTTGCTGCACGGAAATTAGCAAAACGAGGCTGACCCCTCATTCGGATCTCCATAGCCAAAAGCTCTTCATCACTTTCATCCCAGCTTTCATGCTCACCATCATCACTTTCACTTTCATCATCATATTCCTCATCCTCCTCTCCATCACTAGAGAATTCTGGATAGCAGAAACGTCCCCCTTCTGAACTGATAATATCTGCACTGTCACTCAAAGAGACATGTTTATTTGCACTGCTGCTATGGCCCAAGGCCAGGCAGCTAGCCGCAGGCAAGCCTCTCTCCAACGAGCGTCTGTATGAGCAGCTAATGCGGCCCAAAAAGTCTTCCCTACTAGAGCTCAGATCTGAGCCCAAACCTGCAATTTCCTTCAGCACATCCGTTAGGCCATTGTTATTATTACTGCTTGGTGGACAGAGAGAGGCGAATCCCTCTTTCTGTACCCTTTCATCATTTCTCTCATTATTGTTTGGTTCTATTGGTCTCTTCCTATTTAATCCATTGTGGTTCCAAATGGTGAAGGCTGAAGCCTTTACAGAAGGCTGAAGCCTTTCCTCTAATCCATCTTCCAGATTCTGAGGATTACCTTCGCAATCAAGCTCAACTCCAGAGCAAGGAAGCATCATTGTGGGCTTTACAGCAATTGTGGGCTTTTTTGCTACAGGTGGCCGAAACTGGCCTGAACGGGAGGAGCTGCTGCTTTTTTGCGGGTTGCTAGCAAGATTGCTGTTAATGATGGCTCTGCCTCCTGTAGGTGAGTGGCTGGACTGGTTAACGTTATTTGAGCCTACTGTGATGGTGTGACTGTTTTGGATAAGGACTTGTTCAGGGGGGTGCTTGGGCAGACCCCCCTCGGGTAGGCGGTGCAGACTCTTTGGCTTGAAGCAGTTCTTGCACTCGCCAGGCTTCCATACGTGTTCAGTGAAGGTGTTGCAAGCAGACATGTCTGCAGTGCTGACTGCAGCACACTCAGTGGACAGGAAAGCGTTCCATCACAGATACAGCTGGTACTTCACTGCTGCTACAGGCTGGAAGCAAGGGAACTTCTACAACATAAATCCACCTAAAAAGAAAGATTCAAGGGTTAAATACTATTCATTACTGAGAAAACAGTGTAGTATAAATTTTTTGTGCATGTAATAAACAAAGCCAGTCCAATAATATGTGCATTAACAGTGAGATTCCAGCAGGAGGTGCAGTGTGCTCAGTACTTTTATTTAAAATGACCATATTTTAAAGAAAGCAAACTAATACCTATCCAGCAATAAAGTCCAAAACAATGAACCTTTGTATAGAAACAGTTTGTCTTATATATTATATTTATATTTAGGTAATAAATACAATAAAAGTAACATGCTATTAAAACTGTTGTTTCAAATATATACTGAATATAAATGTACAAAATATATAAGGAGGTGAATATATGTGCATTGCTTCTTAAAGTCAGACACAAACACACAGGCACAAAAAGAAAGAGAGAGAGGGGGGAGAGTGAGCGAGGGAGGAAAACCTGTCAAGTATTTTTTAGTTCTATATTTAGACCTTAGCTAAGACCAGTTGAATGTAGTTATCTGCAAATGTTTGACACTCTGAAACTCCTACACAACCAAGGTCTGGGCATAGTAACCCCCCCCCCCCCACAGAACTTGAATGCAGACTGTTGAAATAAGAACTACTATATAGGAACAATATAAATTGACCAAATGAGCCTGTTTTAAGTGTCTGATGGTCATTATGTTTATGTACACATGCAAACGCCTGCCATCTCCTGCTTTTGTTTTCAACAATTTAAGTTCACATAACCAGGTAAGAATATTAGATAATTCTGTCTGTCTAATGATGCAAATAGAAGTAAATTGATATACGATTTAAAATCCTATGTATCAACATATTTACTTATTACTTAATCTTAAAAATCATATTTTATTGCCTTATTCTTAGATTTTGCTTCTTCTAATAAATAAATTCTGGAAAAATCTTACATTGAGTACATGGATCTCAAATTAGGCTTTATATACAAACATATATCGTTAAAGGCATAAGACACACTTCCCTTTCAAAAAAAAACCCTTAGGCACAGCAAATAACCTGCGTGTGTTTAAAGGTCATATCCTCAATAATTTGCTACCAAAAATTTCAGAAACCCAGAGATGACAAATGCACATTTTTACTGTTGTAGGTTGTCTGTTCAAGTATAGCTCGACAGCTTTATTTAACACAGGACCATTAAAGTCCTGTGCATTAAACCATGCACTCCTACTACTATTTGTACATCATCACAAAAAAGGGAACAGTCAAAAAAGGTTTGTCTTCTGCTGCGGCCCAAGTGCAAGAGTAAACCTGACTCTCAGATGTAAACATATCACCATGGCAACTGTCTGTTCAGCCATGGCCAAGTATAATACAACAGAAACATTATAAACATTACTTTTACTGAAGAACAATTATTACAAAAGAACATCCACCCCCCACCTACACATGTACTGTATATATACACACACACACACACACTTTAAACAATTTATGTGACATTACATTTGCATGCAGTGCGACACAAATGGCACATGCACCCATACATTGTTTTATTTGTGTTTACTTGTTATTTTTATGTAAAATGTTAATGTTTACATCTAATGATGCCAGAAACCCTTTTTTGATCCTAAACTTGTGTCTGTGCCTTCTATTCAGGATTTATGCCTGCACCCATGACTGGCTTTGGGTGTACCGTAAGCTTTCTTTCTTGCTTATCTGTGCCCCCTGGATTAGTTTATCAATGTTTAGCTGGGTTAATGTATGTTTTGTACAACGAGCATCTGGAATAACCTACAATGAACTGAGTCAGCAAAGGAGTTGTAACAAGATGTTCCCCAAGATGTATGGAATAATCGACTAGCCATGCGACGATGCATGGACTTCAGTATTTAACTTTAAAAGGCAAAATATTTTATCCACATCATAAATTATATCATTAATGTGCAGTACAGGCATGTGAATATAAAGAAAAAAGTGAGTGGCTAAAACCAAAGCAATTAAAGTCAGTACAATTTAGATTTAATCATTCAAAAAAGGACATGCGGCAAATTTTAATGAAGTGCAATATATATCGCCGTGATAATACATTAATCAGCATCAAATAGTAAATAAATTAGTCATCTTTTTTTTTTAAAGAATGACTCATGACTGGCAGACAGTTGGTCATCTCCAGGATTTTTTGGTCCATTTTTATTGACATAAATTCATGTCAAATATTTTGTTTTAAATTATGCAAATAATCATAAATAATGTACTTTTTTTCTGTTTTAACAATGCTTTTCATTTGTTTGAACATTTTCCGGTTAATCTCTATGCACCAGATAAATCTCCGCTTGCATATCTTATACTGAAGAGTGTTAAAAATGCAAAAAGGAAGCCGGGGGACTACAGACTACAGAGGGCCAGGTAAAGAGGGTGGGATTAGGACTGAAGTTTTGTTGCCAGTTAAGTTATGAATTGGGACCATCATGAATCAGACTTGTTTGTCTAGCACAACACAGATATGCTCAATTAAACTGAAAACTAAAGAATCTGGGGGACCTTGAATGCTTTGTCATGTACTTCAGTCCTTTCCTGAACACATTTTTCAGTGTTTTAGTTAAAAAACATATAGGTAATCATCATTAGGAAGGTAATTATTAAGAAGGGATGTATCTGGTTTGCAACAAACCTGAGGTAGGTACTATTTGTCAAAGTGAATGGACCGAGGATTTCCAAGCAAAACAGGTCGAGCACTTATAAGTGTGTTTCTCAAACTGGTACCAAAAAGTCTTAATCCTGCAGGTGTCTAGGATGCCTCTGTATGCTGTATTAATAGGAATTTTTTTCACTGGAAATAAAAAAAACCTTCCAGCATGTCTCTTTGCACAAAGACCCTAATCTGCATAAAGACATAGTGTGTTCTGGTTGAAGTGGAAGAACTGGAGTGTCCTGTACAGAGCCCTAGAGAAGTGTAGATGTTATTATAGGAGAAAGAGTAAAACTTTATTTCGAATAGAATGTTTAAAAAAAAGTGGATGCAAAATCTTTAGGCAGATCATGAAACAAAACTGTAAATGTGAACTTGAAGTACAATTAAAATTGTTTGCACACAGTCACATTTTTTTTAACAGTGAACAGAAAACAGTATTGGTGCTATTTGCAGTATAGAGTCTTCTTGACTCAACCATTGTTGGGTAGAAAAGGATATTAAATAAAATCTCACAGACATCTGAATGTCTCATCATCCAATAATGTCACTAGGCCCAGTCTTTCATTAAGTCAAATCAGTAATATAATCTGATCTGCTCTTTATTTTAGCATGATTTTAAGGTTATAGAATAGACTGTCCCTGTTACTTTTTATTCAGGGATTTTTATTCTCGTTTTATTCTCATTCTCTCGTCAGAGTTTTTGTGGTTCTTCATGCTTGTTTGAGTCAGATAATGACTGCTTGCTCAATGACACGAACACTGTGGCAATTCTTATTTCTGGAATTCAGAAACACAATAGCTGCCGATTTTAGCCAGGGCCCTAAAAAGAATTTAAAGCAAAAACAGCACAGTCACAGTCATCTTTTTGGAACATTTTGGAATGGTTCACAGGGATAAGTGCTTCTTGCTGCTGTGGTTTTTACCTGCAATTCTAGCTAAAAAACCTGACTAATATATAAGTTTATAAAGTTTACTTCAGCCTAGTTTATTATGGGTATATAAGCAGCATAAGCCACATTTACCGCATTTACATGGCTAATGCACTTAACATGGCAGCAGTAACAAAGAAAACGGGCAGCACCGTGGATTGGCAACTGACATTTCTTGTCAGACACCCTTTTTCGGCACGACTTACATTTCTTTATTGATTATTAGATATGGAGCGGTTAAGTGTTAAGGGCCCAACAATGGCAGTTTAATAGTGTTAAAAATGGAACCCATGTACTTCCAATTAGCATTTGCACACCTGAACCAAGACTTTACACATAGCAAAAACACTGTGGAAACAGAATAAAGTCTCTGTGTTCGCTCTTTGTAAAATTAAAGGTGCAAAGTTGGGTCTGAAAGATGACCCATGATTGCAGTATTTCTTTTGGACAGGTAGGAATATGGTGTGATTGGATTTTGGTGTATTTTGATAGTACCACATAGTTTGTGTACCTTTACAAATTCGCTCAACTACATCAGCAGCGTGCAATCAGGTACTATTATGTTTCATATTTTAGTACTGTGAATACTATGACACATGATGTACAGGTATTGTTGTGTAGTCTGTGTTTGTTCATGTGTTTAGAAGGCGTGGCTTTGGACTGAAACTTGCAGGGAGGGTGAAGTTCACTTTTTGTCCTTTTCCACAATGTTCTACTTCACACGTAAAGCAAATCAAGTGCTTTCTTACACTCTTTATTCAACACTCTGTACCACTCACATATGGGTTTATTCTCACATTTAAATACAATGTACAGAGGCTAAAGTCTCAGACCAAATGGTCTGAGATCATAGCCAAGAGATTTGGAGAAAGGAAAGAGAAAGAGAAAAAGAAAGAGAGAGAGAGAGAGAAAGGGAAAGAGAGAGAAAAAAGAGAGAGATTCTAAAAGAGTAAAAAAAGATCACAGTTCACAGCGTTTCTCAGCAGAGGGCCACAGAATTCTCTGGCTGTTCATGAATCTTTTTATTCCTGTGCTTGTGTGTGTATGTGTGTGTCATTCTGGTGTGCCAACTGCACTTCTCGTAAGCCAAATGGTCTTTTCCATTTCTGCTTTCACGGCTACAGAGGACGAATCACTACAGATTAGTGAAAGGAGAGGAGAAACCAATACCCCAAAAGGCCAGTTTCATTTGCTATGACTCAGAAGTGCAGACTTCACAGACCTACACTGGATTCCAGGTGAATGACTGATGGAGGTCACACAGATGCCAGAGTTCCATGCCACTGAACAGACTGTAGGGAAACTGGAGACAGCGTGTACAGGGGGAACACATTTCTTGACAGATAGTGTTGTGAGATTGTATTTAAAGTATTCCTATTATCTATGTATGTGACAGAGAGCAAAACAAAGATAGATGTGACAGACAGACAGTCAGACAGAAACAGCAGGCAGGAGACAGCAGAGAGATAGAGAGAAAAAGGACAAAATAGCAAAAGAGACGGACAAAATGAAGGAGGTGAAAAAGAGTGCGAGCAAAAGCTAGAGAGAGAAAAGGGGACAGCTAAGAGTTTAATCTGCTGTAAAAGCCGTTTACAGACTGAAAAATAACATTCCACTGCTGTGTTACTGCACAACCCCAGAGCATAACATCTCAACTGATGGAGAATGAGGAGATTCCTTCGCTTTCAACTGCAGGCTCTAACTCTTCTTCCTTAAAAACTGTGTAGATTGTTCTACACTGTTGCTGTGCTCCAGCTCATTTGGGAGCTTAATTGTTGCCTGTAAATTGCAACTACATCGATTTTTCCACCGCAGGCCGTTCTAAAAAGTGTGGGTGGAAAAGGGGACTTTTTTTTTAGTCAGAGTACATACAGCACATATAAAAACTACTTTTATTATACACATTACACTACTTAAGTAGTTAGTTACTAGTTACTTCTGATCTGATTGACACAAATCAAATTTGAATTTTATAGACTGAACCTACCACCTTGATTCGCTGCCGATAACACACACACACACACACACACACACACACACACACACACACACACAAAATAAAAGAAAAAAGGGTATATATCTTTTCTTACTCTGTAGCTCAACCGATAGCGGTGAAAGATGACATCATTCCAAACCTCACACATAAATATTTGTACAAATGAGGAAAACAATACTATTACTCTGTTCACTCATAATAATATTGATTATACCAATTCGTAAGGTTTGGTTTAAAATTTTTTCCTTTGCCTTGTGAAAGGACAGAAGGGCAACAGGAAATTCCACACACAACACCAAGGCCAAATCTCTAAGCAAAAACAGATGCTGGATTATTTTTATTATTAAATGTTACTAAAAAATTGGGCACATCGCTCAAAGAGTTCCCCAGGGTCGAGAGGTGGAACAGTCACATGCCCTTATCTAAACTGCTGTGTATCTGGAGAAAAAGCCAGGAGCCAGACACCCTGAAGAGTCATAATTAAGAATAGAGAGAGATATAGAGAGAGAGAGTGACAGAGCAATAGAGAGAGAGAGAGAAAGAGAGAGAGACAGACAGACAGAGCGAGAGAGAGAGAGAAACGACTGTGTGTGAGTGAATACAAGTGTAATTTAATAAAGTCTACATAAAAAGCCATTGTGTAGGTGTGTATGTGTGCAGATATGAGCATGTGATAGGTGATTGTGAGAAAAAGAGAGAAAGAAGAAATAAGTAGCAATGTAGAAGGCATGAACGGTAAGTAAATTAAAGATGGAGGATTTTATCAGTGAAATCAGATACAGCAGTGATGAAACTAACTGACTTCTGGTTGCAGAAGTAATGTTCCTTTTCATCAGTCTGGTGATAAAAAGCACATTCACTCCTCTTTTCCCCATTTTTTCTATTTTACCAGCCTTTAACTAGTGCAGTTAATTAACACAAAACTCTGGCATGCTGTAGCACTGCACTAGCCTTTAATCATGAACACACAGACTCGTAAATGCTACTCGACTGACACGTGGGCTGTGCTAACAAACACCGACATCTGCGGAAACATTATGAAGACGATGACATGCCGCCACGTGTGCTCGTGTATAGGAACCCTCCCAACTCCTAACACTAAGCTGATTAATATTTCCTGTGCAACATCCTGCAGATAGAAAGTGTGTGGGGCTGTTTAGGAACTACTGTATCAACAACAATAAAATCTTCAAGAATAAAGTACTGAACAGTCTTAGTATTATGATATATGTATTACGTGAAATGTTAAGTCACTGGCTATTTTGAAAACTGCAAACTTCCATACTATATTGTACGGAAGGCGAGTAGTATGCCAAAATCCATCTGTGAAAAAGTTCCTGGATGACCTATTACTTCCGCCCGGATTTATAAAGTACGCATACGATGAACATTTTACAATCCCATAAGCCCATAATGTACAAACAGTCATTGAGTGATTATAATAACTTTAAGCACTTTTGGAAACAAAAAAAGTTCCTTGTTGTTAAATTACACTTGTTTATCATCCAAATATTATCCAACTTTAAATATATGCTACTGTGTTGACATACGTGACAATATGACCTTGGCGCCAAATACTACATACTAATTTTATTAATACTATGCGTAGTCGTACTATATACACTGCCTGTCCAAAAAAAGTCTAATATTTCGTTGGGCCGCCTTTGGCTTTGATTACAGCACGTTTTCGCATTACAACATTTATTCCCATCCAGAATTTTTTCACTAACTAAAAGGTAACTTCAGCTAGATTAAAATAAAATCATTAGAGTTCCTAGAGTAAAGCCTATTTTTGTTTTAGATCAATTTCAATGTAAATTATTTTAAATGGATAAAAATTTGGGGTTTTTTTTGTATTAAGAGGAATCATCAGTTCTGGATAAGGTGTGTAATTTTAGTCATCCCTCATCTGGAGTTCCTTTTTTGTTGTGATGAAGACAGATTCTGACTCATTAAACAGAGCTTAAGAGAAAAATCACATAAATGCAACTCTGGAAAAGATTTTTTGAATGTTTTGGGGAATGCTGTGTCACATGGTGCATGGCTGCGGAAAGACAAGCTGCCCTCTTTGGGGTGTCACATTCCGGGGGTTGTGATATATACATGTTTATTACTGGGAGACAACCAACTTGGCGTCATTTTTCACTAAATTTCAAATATCGAATATGTATAAATTATATTCAGATTTTTACGCATTTCTATAAAGTTGCTAATGTATAATCGCTGTACAAGATTGAATAAAATATAAAACTTTTTTTTTTTTTTTTTTACATATTATTAATTTTGGTGGGCAGCATGGTGGCTTAGTGGTTAGCACTGTTGTCTCACAGCAAGAAGGCTGGTTCGATTTGCAGGCAGGGGCCTTTCTGTGTGAAGTTTGCGTGTTCTTCCTGTGCTTATTCCCCGGGTTTACTCCGGGAGTGAGTGTGTGTGTGTGGCCCTGCGATGGACTGGCAACCTGTCCATAGTGTACCCCTCCTGCCTTTCGCCCTTTCAGAGACGGCTGGCATAGACTTTAACAGATTAGGGAATAGAAAATTAATGAATGAAATGCAGAATATTATTGTTTCTGTTACTTGGTTTTGGTTTGTAATAAACTTTTTAATATCCTATTATAAATGTATGAATATTAAAAGTTTCTTTTTCTTTTAATACAAGGTTTATGAAAATAAAAGTCTCTCCATGTCGTTCTGTCTCTCTGTGTCTGTTGATCTGGTTGGTAGAATAGCTGTATTCCCCCTTTAGTCATGTAAAAACAAACACACCCAAACACACAGACTGACACATACACAAGCACCATCTCAATCACATAGCTGGTTTTACTGACACCTAGACCTTAAACACAAGACAGTATGCACAAACATCTAATTACAGAGCGCCAAGGAAGCAGCAAGTCACCGAGGCACACACAGAAATACACACGCACACACAAACATATACACACGCATGCACATACACACGCACGCTCATACACACGCTATTCTGGCTATGCCTGCCACATTAGCTGTTCATGCTGTGATACAGAGAAACTTACAGGGCTGTGGTCACTCACTACAATGTGTGTATATGGACACATGTTGAATCAGATGTGCAATGAATAAACATCTCTGCACGCTTGTCACATGGGTTCCCGTGAAGCAAAGAAATATTAAAAAAAACATTTTACTTTAAATAAAAAATAGCAAAAGCTTTCCCCATGTGCCTCATTTCTTCTAAAGGGTGAAAGAAACTCGGCTGCGGTGGTGCAGAACTCAGAGATGCCACTGTCTTAATGACAGTCTCCTGTGGGTTAATTTCACCGGGATTACCATATGGCACATCATCACAGAGGAACTCAGTCGGAGAAAAAGACAGAAGATGAGAGATTAGTCTTCCTAATGTGCATACAAAAAAGTAGAGAGAAAAAAGAGAGAGAGAAAGAGAGAGAGAGAGAGAAAGAATAAGAAAATAAAAAAAAGGTTAAAGGAACAGATAAGAGTGCATCTAAAAAAGGACAAGAAAATGTGAACGAGATGAAGAGTAAAAAGAGAAAGAGAAAAAAAAAGAGAGAAAAAGAAAAATAAAAGAAAAGAAAAAATATGGAGTGAGAGCAAAATATTTTTGTATTTAAAAAGCCTCAAACATGCAGCTACGGAATAGAGTCTTTGTTTAAAAAATGACTTGCAGTTTTTAAAAGCCATTTTATCTAATAATAAATTCAATTCTTATTATATTTAAAGTCATACACTGGGCTCACAATGTGTGATTTTAGCCACAATTAGCCTACGCTAAATTCAACTGTCTTTGCTTGCTAGGTTGACACGGTCACAGACAATTAAGTGTGATGTTTAATTAAACCAAGAACCAATAGGAGCACCGAATCTGCACAAACACAAACACTGAATCGAGTCCGGTGGACAAAATAGCAAGAAGAAAGACTTATTGAGGCATGGAGGAAAATGGAGTGTTTGTATAAAGTGTTGTTTCTGTTGTTGGTTTTCTGCTAGCTTACATTTAGCTAGAGAATGTGGGTTACAGAACGTGTCACTGGTTGACCGTCTTGACTGTTGTACTGTCTGACAATTTGAGAACTAAGATCCTACTTTGTGACATGGGGATCATTTGCGTACAGTCTGACGAGCAACAATTGCAAAAGACTATTAAAAAATCACATCGTGTGTGCCGGCTTTAGATTTGCTAACAACGTTGAAATTTATTACCATGAACATCAGAACATAATAAAATAACAACATCTCATAAAAATTGAAATAATACACTGAAATTAAATTAATAGGTCAAATTTGACCTACCGCCATCAGGAAGGATAATTAAAGTTAAAAAGCAAACAAAAGCCTATTAATGTTTTAGCCTTAGTCCTGTTTTTTAATTGCTTGCTTTGGTTTTAATAAGAGGAGGCTTAAATCTACAGGGACTAAAAGATCTGTTAGTCCCTGTCAAAGTTAATGCCAACAATGATAACAGGAACGCCTTCAACATTATCTCCTCCACCACTACCCCCACCACCACCGTCGCCGCAGAGGTACCCTATATAAAATATATACTTCAAGCATAAAGAGAACTTCTTGAGACAAATTATTGATGCATCTCAATCCATCAGCTCTGTAGCCCTCTAGATCTTTAAGCAACATCTAATGTATGCAGGTTTGGGGCCCTGGTAATGATGCTGACTCTCACTGGCCTCATTATTTCTTTCAACTTGTTCCAAGAAAAAGTCATGAAACACTTCAAATACAAAACAATAAATATTAAATTGTGTTATAAATAAAGCACTGAGGAAAGCATTCTTTTTAGAGTTCCAATAAGGCTAACAAGCTTCCTCCATTTGTAGACAAGTTAGCACTTATGCTGTATGGTCTTTGTGTTGCATTGTGGGATTTTTCATTTACATTTATGACATTTGGCAGACACCCTTCTCAGGCATGAATTACATTCAGCTCAATGTTTTTTAAACCAACTGATCAGTTGAGTGTTAAGGGCCTTGCTCCGGGCTCAGAAGTGGCAAGAGTCAGCAATCCTTCTAAGCAGCAGTCCAACACCTTAAACACTGAGCTACCACTTAAACATTTTTTAGAAAGCAAAGGTCCAGAGAGAGAGAGAAAGAGGGGGAGAGAGAGAGAGAGAGAGAGAGTTCTTAAAATAATCAGGTGTCTGATGAGTACCTGGACTACTGAATGAGGAAGATCACTAAGATAGACTTTACTTTATATTGAGATGCTTTGGGCTTATGTTGATCATAATTCTGTTTGGATTTATTCCAAACCTGATAATTATATTTGTATATTAATCCGACCATCACATGTAGTGACGCTAACAAGAATGTGAAGCTGACTTGACTCCAGAAAGTCTCCAGCACTTGCACCTGCGTCATGCGGCATGTTATTCATCTACTTTTCATTACACGCATAATGAATTACCCTGAAAAGGAAAAACACATCAACACAGTCATGGGAGAACTTGCTAGCTTGTAGAGACAGCACGTAATACCATAAATCATAACAAACTCAAACAATGGTCTTTGGATTAAAACTAGAATTTCCTGGTTACACATTTTTAAAAAAGATATTTTTGGGCATCTTTTGCCTTTATTGAAAGGACAGAGGGATGAAAAAGGGGAGATAGAGAGAGCAGTGGGACTGAAAAAAAGCCAGAATTGAACCTGGGTCGCTGGAGTGCCTTAACACACTACACCTCAGCACCGGCCCTGGTTACAGAGTTTAACGATGAAATACAAAATAAGAGGCATTTGTTTATAATCACACTCTTTGGTGTGACCTAGATGATCATAGTTTTTTTTTTTCAGTCTAGTCTCTTAACATTCTTATAATGTTTTATTTTACCCTTGTTAGCTATGTCTCAGTCATTAGAAATATTACTTAATATGTATACTTTTTTAAAAATCAGCTTACTAACAGGATGCTCTAAACCAAATAATTGGTCTGTGCATGCAGCCATTTTTACTACAATCAAGAAGTCTTGTTAGCTTTTGTGTTGCGTCTTGATTTTGAATTTATTTGTATTACTCCTGCTCTTGGCTTAGAAATAACTCTTTTCATCCTTCGTGATGGTCTCTTGCAATATTCATGCACTTTGTTTTGAAATCGTTCTTTGTCTTTGGCCTTTTAGATTAAGGTAAAGTGATAATAAATAGTGACAAGGCAAAGAAAAAAAAACTGCTGGTAGACGGGTACCACCGACACTGACAACCATGAAATCCATCATAATGTTGTTTGTCTCGCTTTTGCTAAAACAGACAGACAGACACACACGCTTATTTCATCCCTCCAGGCCTGAATTAAGTCCCGACAGCAGATATGTCTGGCATCTGGATAAGAGAAATGAGCTGAGTGATGCAAAGATCAAAGGCAGGAGTCGACCCACATTCTCCGGGCTAGCGACACGCAGAGCAGCTCCATTCCCTCGACTGTTCTTTAAGATAAAACGGTATTGTGTGACTCTTTTAGACCGTGAGTTACAGTATAGAGAAACAGGGCTTTGAAAAAAAAAATCATCAGTGCGACATTTTTATCAAGCATCAGGTAGTTATGCTGTAGTATTCTTGACTCTGAATTTCAAAGTGGGAGCTTGGAATTATGTCCTTTTTATGTCTTTTTGAGAGTCCTACAAAACTCCCCCAGGTTGGTCTGGAGTCAGAAACAAGCAATATGTAAGCAAGCTAAGTGTAATGTGTTGAGGGATGAGAGCTTCATATTTATCTTGGTAACACTTGAAGTATTATCTCAGTGGTTAAGATGCTGGACTGATAGTCAAAGGTTAAAAAAGTTTAATCCCCAATGCTAATGCTTGCCCTTGAGCAAGGCCCATAAATCTTAGTTCCACAATTAAGATGAATGTACGCTGCCCTCTGGATGACTTGTGGCATCAAACTTGTATCACATTATTACAGGTCATGTGATACAGCGTTATGGCATGTTTATGATCTCAGGTTCAGTCTATATGCAAGACAGCAATGGATAGAATGCTCAACTGAGCTCAAGTTGGTGTAAAACTAGAACCAATGAGGTTCTTATCAGTTTCCCTGGGACTCCTCAGAGCTCGCAAACATCCACTGATGCATACTGCACTAAAATATATTTTTCTGTACATAAATAGTGTTTGGTTTGTTCATAAAACTTTAACAAGATAAGAAGTCTACTTAAACTACATGGATGAGGCATTTATTCAACTTAATAAAGGTGTGGAATGTTGTGTAGGAAAAAAGGCTACCAGGTCTTCCAAAGTTTTTAGTTAGCTCATATTCTATTATTTATTTAAGAAAAAATAAACTAATGTGCTACAGTAACTGCAGCGGCGTCATTTTATGTGCGCTGGATATCAGCTTATATTTCTAAACTGTGGCAAACTTCTAGGGTTTCATGTAAAAAAGATACAACACTTTTTTCATATTTGGCATTTGGCAGATGCAACTAACAGTTATCTCTTTTATACAACTGAACAATTGGGGGTTAAGAGACTTGCTCGGGGGTCCAGCAGTGCTAGTTTGGTGGTGCTGGAAATTAAACTTCGATCTTCTAATTAGCAGTTCAACACCTTAACCACTGAGCTACCACTTCCCAATTAATTAATAACACCATACTCCATATTAATAAACCAGCCGTTACAGTGTATAGCGTGTAGCACATCATTTGGGACACAGGTACTGACTAGCAAGCAGTTCATGTTCACTGAATGTTTTAAATTATTATTAGGGCTTTTTAAAAATATTAATACAGCCAACTATCCTGCTTATTTTTTCACCTCTAGTATCGATTAATTATTTAAATAAAGTTTAAATCGATTTATAGAGAATATCATTAAAACCCTCGATGTTTGTCAAGCGAATTTCTCCTCCTCTCCTATAGTTGTTCGCTGACACATACGCCCATTGTCTTAGAAACAAACATGGTGAAAAAAATAAGGGCACCTCCAGCTTTGTATTTCTTATATTTTAAAATTTTTGTTTGTGATTTTTTTTAAATATCGAAGAATTGTAATTGTAATTGTAACATATCCTGATATATTGTATTGTGACTCATGTATCATATCGTTAGGCCGCTGCCAATTCACAGCACTAATTTTTATGGATGGTATAAGTGAGCAAATGTAAACTTGTACACCAGACAAATCAAAATCCATAATTTGTTAAATAGTTTGCAATTATTACACATTCCCCACAGATTTATCGCAGATTTCGAATGAGCCGTGAATCTTTTCCAATTATTTGTATTAAACTGAGTACAGCTCTCAAAAAGAATAACTACATACCTTATGCATGTTCCTCATTGTAGTTTTAAAGGGGAATCTTATGCTGTTAAATTCACTAATTTTAGCAGGATTTTAGAAATATAAGACAAAGATCTTCTAAAAGTATGCAGAAATGATGTATCTAAATAAACAGAGATTATTTCATAGACTGATTCTCTGAAAACTGATTCGCCCCAAAAGTGTAGTTAGTGTTGCCTTTAGTGTTGCTAAAAGTGATTATTTAAAACGATGATTACATTTACAAGGTCTAACAAGCCAGATTCCAGGAAGTCCCGCATTCCACCTTACTGTACCACCACATCTGCTTATTATGGGAAAAACCCAACCCAAAAATAATACAGCATTACTGAATGACAGCTTTGCCATAAAGATGCAGTAATGATTCAAACTGTTCACCAGACCAGATCTTTGACAATAAGGAAATAAACTCTTAGCTCACATGTTTAGAATGCTTGTTTAATTGTTTATAGAGGACCTATAAATAATATCTGTTTGCTTTGTGATTATAAGAGAATTCTGAATAAATTAGCCAAGAATAAATACATAACAGCAGAGTTACAACGCTATACTGGCAACATGTTTTGCTTCATGCTGGTTATATTATGAGTTCTGAGGTAAACGCTAATTAATGATAGCTGATCAACTGGTATAATACTTAAATTGGACATGGACACAACCGTTATCTTTAGAGATCAAACACTTATCGGTTTTATTGATATTTAAGCTTTGCTAATTTCGGATATCAGTTTTGTAATATCGACTCCACCGATATATGACGTTTTGAAAATTGCATGACCGATATTATTGAAATGGCGTTTTGAAAATTGCATGACCGATATTATTGAAATGGATTATGAGGCGAGATGAGTCAACAACAACAAAAACAAGACCAATGCTTAAATTACTTTATTTAACATAGCAGCAAATAATAAAATAATACACTACACTAAACTGGTAGTGCAAAGCAAAGCTTATTTTTGATGGGATGATTTATACATATTTTTTTAATTGTTAAAAAAAATATTTCTTTCTACTTAAAATTCTTAAATTAGTTCTTTATTTGTTACTCGTTTGTTTACCTGATTAATGCTCTGATTGAACAAAGACACGTTAATGACAGTGCATCTAAATTAATTTCTTTTTGATTTCAGTTTTAGTCTGCTGCATTTATATTAATTTATAATTAAGTGTGGTTTTGTTTTGTTTGCTGTGAGAGAGCAAAACAACAGCATTGACAGTCTTATCAATAATAATTGTTCACTTCAGTACTGTGGTCATAATTTTGTTAAAAACAGAAGTATGACAATAAATATCTATTCTGCATGTTGGTTATTGGTCACATCAGCAGTAATCACTATTATTATTATTATTATTTTAATCAATATTGCCACTTTATTACCTAATGTGTATTAGTGCATATATACTCAGATTGTCAATTTTAACTATCTTGGGAAATCTTATGGTTACTTAACGTTACTAGAGAATGCTTTAGGTTTACAGTCGGCTGGTGCTATCATCTTATATATCCTTATTTTCTGCAGTGTAACAATTCAGGTGGTCTTTATTCTGTACACATTTATTGTTGTCTAAATCCGAATGTGAATGCTCCTGGTGGCATTAGTCTGGTTTAAGACCTGATTTTATCAAACGCTGGTGTACTTGCAGATGTCTCACCTCCTAACAAACTTGCATAAGGCAACCTTTTTCCAAAAGCAACAGCGAGTATAGGCAACAAACTAATAACTGAATTCCGACAAATACAACCAGTTCACTTGCTTTTAATCTTAAGTTTGTTTTTACCCCCTCGAGGATGAATGCCTACTGTTTATGATATATATATATGATTTATATATATATATTAAAGAGAGAGAAAATATTTTATATATTATATATATATATATATATATATATATATATATAATATAATATAATATATATATATATATATCTATATATATATATGCAGAATGTGTTCAGTATTGGCTGTGGACCTGAGACATTCTGGGGAAGGCTTGGTCAAGTCTATATATTTAAGTATATTTATATTATATATAACGCTTGACATGCCTTCCTTAGGATGTTACCGTGCACACATGATAGCACATACACAAACAACTGCGTACTGTGGCAAAAAAAAACCCCAAAGTGTGACGTTGCTTCAACTTTTGCTAATAATCAACTGCAGCATTGCGTTTTGGGCAGAGACAATAGTTCCACGTGGACACTGAGAGCTGCATGAGTTCACTTTCAAGCAGGGAATAATGAGACACTCATCACTCTACCGACTTCAAAGCATTTTTACTAGTGTGTGTGTGTGTGTTTGCATGTGTGTGTGAGGTCTCCTATAACCATGGATCAGCAGAGCATCTGACAGATCCCAGTGATATTTATTAGCAACCTTTCTCTTTTTTATCTTACTATGTGTGTGTGTGTGTGTGTGTGTGTGTGTGTGTGTGTGTGTGTGTGTGTGTGTGTGTGTGTGTGTGCGCGTGTGTAAGGAAGACCAAAAAAACAAGATGATAAGTAACTGTTTGGATAATATTCACAGGACTGAGCAAAACTATCCACGCACACACAGTCTGGCATTTCATCCGAAACATCTGTAGGACATTGACATCGACTAAAGCTCGACTTTCCAACTTTTTCTTAGATGTGTGGCGGATTGCGTGTAACACACATGGCGGCTGCCAGATTTCAGTCCAAACATGCTAAGCAT
Organism: Bagarius yarrelli; assembly: GCA_005784505.1. Taxonomy (NCBI): domain Eukaryota; kingdom Metazoa; phylum Chordata; class Actinopteri; order Siluriformes; family Sisoridae; genus Bagarius; species Bagarius yarrelli. The sequence goes on along the minus strand of VCAZ01000001.1, from coordinate 13,877,723 downwards.
TATACGCCTGCTTTGGTAATATGACCTTTTACAACATGCAGGTGAAATGTGTCTGCTGAACATTGCAAAAGTCGGGTTTTCAGTTAAAACCACGACAAACTATAATGATTATATTTTCCTAACCCAGCAATTTATGCCCATCACTAGGGGTGTGACGAGACACTTATCCCACAAGACTGGGTTCACGAGAACAAGACGAGACAAGATTTTTACACTTCAATCCTCAATAATCCTTTAAAAATTTAAATTCTATTTAATGAATTATATGCAGTAATTAAAACCACATAAACACTGTGCAAAATGTTTTGCCACAAACTTTTTTTTGCCATATCCATGGCAGTGTGGTGGCAGTTGAAGCAGCTTGGACGTCAATACCGTGACAGCTGTTGAACACCTGTTTCAACATGTTGGGGGAAAAAAAACCAGGCACGCATCTCACCCAGCTAAGCAAACGAGCGACACGCACAATACCGAGTCCATCCTGTGATTTGATGTGCGTCACAAATTCTGCCTTGCGCCCAGCCACATCCCTATTACGCACATTGTCTGTTACAATCGTGAGGCAGATCGTTACAATCGGCAGATGCTACACACAAATATAAATGTATCTTTGCACAACCTTGCATCAGATGATCATATTAGTGCGTTTGTACAGCAAAGATGTTGTTACTTCTGAAAGATAAAGTAGTTACTATTTATTACTAACTGAAAACTACTTTATTAAATTATATGAAGCGTGTTATTACAAACAAATAATCACCAAAGCCCTAAAACAGGCAATAAATCGGCATAATCACAGTTATTTATTTGACAATTAATCGTGACCCAAATTTGATAATCATGCCAACCCTAGCACACAGAGCCCAAAAAGATGGGTCAGCCCAATGCCAATTGAGAAAACAAGCAATGGACTGGTAATGAAATGTCTCATAGGTCAATTGGTCTGGAAAAAAAAGCCCCCGACGCAATCAACTAATTAGGCAGAAAAAAGAGTAGGCTGAGTTTTATGGCCCGATTAGACAAAAATAATCTGGGATGTATCGACCCAAAAGTATATCGGCTCAGCGGAAATGCCCTGTCTTCTGGATGGCCAGTCTGCCCCTCACCATGTAACGTAGTGATCAGAGCAGAAACTTCTTCCGTTCTGGGTGGTGTAAGAAGGTACTGTAAGTTATACACCGCTAATAGGCACAAGATAATCAGTAAACATATTTAATGCATGCATTAGAAGCATTTGGACACCACATGACACATTTTCTTATTAAACATCCAATTTCAGATGTTTTCCCTTTTGCGGTTATAAGCTGCTTCACTCTTTAAGAACAACTTCCCAATTCCCATGACCGCTGCTGGGCCCCTGGGCAAGGCCCTTAACCCTGCTCAGCTGAATGAAAACAAATGACAAATGTAGATTCATGGTTTAATATTTAGCACCACACAAGTAAATTTAGCAACACACACTCTTCTGTGCAGCGCTGATCAACATGACACAAACCTTGTATGCATAAAGTGCTTTACAAACACCTCTGCTGAAAAACTGCCAACACAAACGGTACAGCTGGGCATCTGGCAGACAATCAGAGTTTAAATTATCTAAAGACACTGGCACCTTTAACTGTGTGTGTGTGTGTGTGAGAGAGAGAGAGAGAGAGAGAGAGAGAGTGTGTGTCAATCCACTCATCTATATTTGCAACGTATAAGTTTACTTTCCAGTTACAAACAGCTACTACATTATAGTTAGTGACATCATCAGTAATCATGGCTACCGATAACCAAAGTTATCTTGGTTGGTTTGACTTTTTTTTAAAATATATATTTGCAAGAATTAAAGCTTTACAGGAGGATTAAGATTTCTGAAAGAAGTGTATACATTTTTTAAAAAATCTTTATAAATCTTATTTAGGCAGCTTTATACACACTCAGCCAAACAGCAAAAAAAAGATAATGAAAGGCATCTCTATCTCAGGCTCTCTCTCTTCTCCCTCTTTCTCTCTCTCTCACACACACACACACAACAACACACACAAACACATTCTTTTTATATCCATTAAGCTGGATAACTTGCTGTACTTAATGACGTGTGTGTTTGTTAGGTAACACAATACGAGAGACCTAATCACCTTTTCCCAGGCAACATCACAGAAAAGCTTTTAGGCCGTTTTTACTCACAAAAAAGGAACTGTGTCTCTTCCAGTTCTGCACAGTGTGTTCTCTTCCCCACAGCCGGAAGATCTACAGGAAGAAGAAAAAAAAGCCTTAATGCATCGACATAGAGCTCAACATCAATCAAAAACGCTGAGACAATCTGCTTAATGCTTTTACGCCGAACAGAAATAATGTCTTCCGTCTGCGTAATGACGCTGGGAAAGAGAGTCTGATTTACCACAGCGTTTATCAGCAAAGCTTGGCTGCAGGGTTTAAATCTTTTAGAGGACCTGGCTACAGCTCTCTCATCATAAACATATTATTAAAACTGGGGTGAAAGTGACAATAAAAATTTGCATAGACTTAAAATGAGAATTTTGGGAAAGCTGACAAAATGGCAATCCACACACTTGTACTACACACTGGCTGACACTGATAATGACATGCTTCATTAGAGACTGTGCCGGATGTAGAGCATTAATGAGCGTCTCTCTCACCCTCGCTCTGGCTGTAACCATCTGCCTGCTGCATTACTCATAACGGGCAACCAGTATGTGAAAAAGTAAGTAAACAGAGAGGAAAATATTTGGTGAAAAGCCTGAGAGAGGTAAATCATGATCTATCTAACATGTTACAGTACAAACGGTTATTCTTATTTTTTACCCAATAATGTCTAAGTTTGTGTGTTCTAACGATGCTGATAAGCGACCTTGATACACACAATTTTTCAGGAAAAATAAATAGGACCGGGAAGGAGTGTGGGTATTTGGAAAGGACCAGAGAATAGCTATGGACAGAGAGCTTCTCTACGAACACGGTTATAAGCAGGACAAATTCTTCTGCTGACTTTAATTGGGTAGGTAAACTTAATAGCAATTCAAATGACAGTAACGTTATTGAAGCTAATGTGACTACAAAAGATTAAAGCTATAATTACGTCATGTAGTAATATACAAAATATTTATCGTTTGAGTCCGGGTCTCCTCAGAACAAGGTACTACATCAAATATTTAAAAAGTATATCGAAACTTATCATGACTTGGCATAAAACAATTAACAATGCAGAAAAAAACCTGCAATGCCAAAAATAAAAACGTTTGTGTGTATTTCATTCTAGGATAAAGAAAGACGGTGCAAACACAGCCAGACAATGTGCAGGTAATTAGAGCCCCAAATGCTAAGCATTTTGTCTACCTGCCTTCCATTACCATTTTTTTATGATAACCTGAGTATGTGCACATCACCTTGGCAGATTTGTGGGAATTTAATTTTTTTCTATCTCAGAAAATATAAACCTCTTTTCAGTGGTTTGCAACCGTGAGATGCTCCCGCTCTTCCTCACTAGGAATCAGCTCCTGCAGTGAATGATTTATAATTCGCTGCTTCTCCTACAGGGTTGAATGGGAATGGGAACAGCGTGTGCGAACATACACACAAAAACATCCTTTACAGATTGGGAATTATTACATAACCCACCTTATCTTTGTCACTGTATTATTTATTATTACACGGCAAACAGAATGCAAAGACACTGGCAGGAAGGTGATTCATTGCTTCAATTGTAAAACCCTTTTAGTACTAGTATTTTTTTGTATTTCTTCCCAGAAGTCAAAACGACACTTTTATGGCTTTGATGTTCACAGAAGCAAAAAACATTACAATTAGACTAGTTTTGATCGCTATAGCATGTTCTGGATGACTAAACAGAAATTCAAGCTATACGTCATCTAATTAACGACACTTCTGCTCCCTGAATCTCTTGTTCCTGAAAGTCTGAAGTGAAAAAAGTTCTTTTGCTGATAACGATTAAAAACGATCAATAAATTCAATTAATTAACATTCTAGACTGGAGGGACATGAATGGAGTTGCGGTTTTCCGAAGTGTGTGTATTTTAGTAGTCATGCTGAAAAGCAGAAAATAGAAATAAATTGCAAGTCGAGTTGAGAATCACCAATTTACACAAAAGCTTAGGTCAACTGTTGCTGTGCAAATTGCTAATGCTGCAGATACACCAAAAAACATGCATCATAATTTTTTTTTAGGAAAATCACAAAAAGCCACCAATTTCTGGATTGAACAAAGGTTTTCATTTAAAACAAAACAAATATAACTCAATATTATAATAATTATATAACGATTGATAACTCAAATGTCCAGCCCTAGTATAAGTTTTCACAATGCTGCAACTTACCATTTCAATAATCTGTTTCTTCTCCCTGATCATATGCACACACACACACACACACACACACACACACACACACACAGAGTGAGACTAGATCAGTGCCCATGAAGAGCTGCACATTTTATTCAGCACAGCTTTTTCAGTGGTTGCTAGGAAATTGAGCTCTAACCGGAAGAGACGTATGCAAGGATAGTTCTGATAAAACCAGGCAGCACTGCAACCAAGCCAGTCTGGAGGGGTAAAAGGGCTTTATTTCTTCCTCAGAGTGAAACAGTTAAAAAAAAAAGAAGCTGGGAGGCTTAAGGAGCAGCAGTGATTGGGGTCATGAGCGTTGTATCCTCACACTTGAATCAATCGTTCATTATGAAAACTCTAAGTATACTGTTGCCATTGTTTTAGAAAATGAACGAATTAAAAAAAAAATGCAATTATAATATCAAGTGATATATTCAGATATCAGAAGAAAAATTTTTTTTCTCCTAAATGCAATAACTTCTTACAGACTTTCCTGGGATTGTGGGTGTGTGAGTGTTTTTGTGTGTGTGACAATAAGACAGCAAGACACAGAGAGGGAGATCTCATCTGAGCACTTATCACTAAAGCTCTAAGAAATAATGATAAATGACCCAGTGGTGAGGCTTCTCTAAGGCATCGTCTGATCAGAGAGAGAGAGAGAGAGAGAGAGAGAGAGAGAGAGAGAGAGAAGTGTGATCAGCAGACAGACAGAACCCTTTGATTGTCAGTCAGCACTCCAGTCTGATGATTCCACACTTACATAAACACTTCAACATCCACACATTCACAAGCGCGCACACACGCACAAGCCTGCACACACACATGCCCGCACACAAGCACACACACACTTATGTGGCTCCTTCCATCAGTAAGGCTAATGTGTTTACAGGAAATAGTGCATGTTAGTATCTTTTCCTGTGTCTACATCGTCCACATTCATTTCATTCCAGAAAGACAGAAAAGCCTGAGGTGAAAACAACACCCACACGGGATGTCTTCAACTCAAAGAAGATAAAAAAATGTAATAAATACATGACGAAAAGTAGGCATAGAAATCAAGGATGCCCTAAGCTGAGATTTAAACATTTTAAGCTGAGGAAAGTGGTTAAGGTGTTTAACTGCTGATCAAAAGATATAGATTAAATCCCAGCACCACTGCTGGACCCCTGTTTAATGCCCATACCACTCAACTGTGTAGACATATGAATAAGACAAATTTAAATCACTTTGGATAAGGGCATCTGCTAAAATGTACAAACCCGGAATAAAAATATTATGTATTTTTTTTATTCCTGGTACCAAAAATTGAGAAGTACCTGCCTAATGGGCTGACAAGAACGTTTTCCAAGCCCTGATATTCTTTCAGGTTTATCTACTAGCTCATCTGCTATTATATAAGAAGTGATGGCTTATACAATACTTTTGTAGTGGTTCACATTAGCTTGGTAAAGGCTGGCAAATCTTGTAATACAATATAATCTGATATAATAATACCATCTTTTTTATTGATTTTATACTAGTGTCTGTGTGGGGAGAAAGATTACTACATTGTTTAATATCATTAGTCTTCTATCTTGGCTTGTATGTTAGCTTGGCAGAAGAGAAAGGCATTTTTTGTTCCACAGTAAGGTTTGGGCTTTTTGCCTACAGTGCTAAAGAACAGACAAAAACAGTACTCTAGAAAAGTTGCTCTAAATCTATTGATGGCAAAATAAGAAAATAAATAAATAAATAACAGGATCTGAAAGGGCTTCAAAATGAAGCTTTTACGTCGCATCTTGATTATTTGAAAAAACTGACCGGCATTAAACATGGAAAAAACCTTTCGGAACCATTCTGATGACTCATTCCTGAATTTAGCTGTGCGGCCAGGAAAGCGCTCTCGTTGCCAAACATGGTGCTGTACATGATGACCAAACATCTGCACCACCGTCTCATCCCTCAAATATGGTTGTTCAACCCCTGTGGTTGGCTCAGATGCAATGAGAAATTTTTTTTTCTAGTCTGTGTTAAATTTTGAGCATTAAATGGTGGGCTGAACTATTTTAAAATCCATCTTAAATGTTATGGAAAGTGAATTACACATCCATAATAGGAGGTGACCTTATAATAAAATATCGAGCGCTAATCAGGTTTTCTCGACAATTTTCTCAATATTTAAGTCTTTATTATATAAAGACTATCGGTATCAGATCCACCAATATTCCATGCTGTCTTCTGGTTGTTTTGAGGACAGTGTGCAAAACCACCATTACATCATTCATCTATCTATATTTTTGAACCCTCCCAAGATTAATGAGCAGCAACTGCCTCTTTGAGGTCCTTGCTGGTGTCCATATTGAGAATGTAATTGAATGACTATGCGTTGAAATCAGCTGTGATTTGACAACAGATTGGATTAAAGAACTAAATGAAAAGCAGGTTTACACTTTGTCCCGCGACTGTAATTGTCCGTGACTAGGATGTGACTGTACGCTAGCAAATCTGTTTTGCATTTGTGAGCTTGTTGAGCAATTTCAGCATAATGACCTCACTTATTATCTTAACATCATCCAGCTCCATTAGGTCACTGAGCAAAATTTCCACTGAACTGTTTTTAGGGATGAGAGCCCTTTCTCAGTGGGAGAGAAAGAAAATGAGCAGAGAAAAAGACAGAGCGAGCATGAGAGGCTCATTTATTAGTGTGTATTCGTAAAGTCAATAGAATTCTCAACTACACTTTAACCATACACCTGTAGAGCAAGAACATAAAGACATAAAGGCTTTACACACTTTGATGAGACAATAGGTATAGTTTTTCGTTAGTGATACATGTATAGATTAACTGATAAATGCTTTTTAGCAACAGAAACTTATATTAATATTATATTAATGTTATATTGAATGCTTTCTATACTAAATAGCGAAAAGTATCAGGACACATAACTCTCGCATCCATATGTTTCTTGAGCATCATATTCCAGATACGAGCTCCTCCTATAACATCCACACTTCTGGAAAGACTCCAAACTAGATTGTGTTGTGTGATTGTGGGGATTTGTGTTCGTTCAGTTACAATAGATTTAAAGATGCTAATTAACCTATTATTCATGGCTTAATAAAGAGAAGAAAACAGCAATTGGAAAATTTACGCACAAAGGGCGGAATCAGAAATGACCATTAGTTGACCGCAGCCCAGAGGTGTGAAGCAAACACGCTGACCACTAAGCCGTGAAGCTATGCTAATCCTTCCTATCTTAAGACTTTGACCTAAACAATATGTCATGTAATCTTTTCTATTACAAAAATCCAGATTGTGTGAAACATATTTGTGTTTTGTTTAAGGAAGTCAACATTAGAAGCAATTTTTCGATTTGGCATTGTGTAAACAATTTATACCATAGAAAGCAGCCTGAACTGTAAATAACACACTGAAAAATTTTAATATTACACACTTTTAGTATAGTAGAGTATTTTTTTTGTAGATGCCTGTGGTGAACTCCAGGTGTATACTCTGAAACATGTTTGGACATGTCCATACACCTCTGACCACGGTCATGAGAAACACCAGTTCCAGCTCTGTGAGCTAACACACCCACATTATTTATTATTACATTCCTACGTACACACAGTAAACACTTTAACACTTTGCCTTCTGCAAGCAGACATCAATATGAACCCCATCATTCTTAAAAACATTCAAATACGTACTACTGTAAAAAGCCATCAGAAGTAGCGGATAAAACACCCACCCACCTGGTGTGATTGATAGATTTGATTGGTACAGAAACTGGTCCAAACATTAAACAATCCTTACAAAATCATTTTATGGATATTAAAAAACCCAACTGGAGCTGCTGGATGGAGCATTTCCATTAAAAATTTAGAGAACATTAGTTGCCCACTCAGTGTGAGCGGAGACAAGAGAGAGAATCCACCTCTCATTATGCAGAAAGAAAGAAAGAGAGAGAGAGAGAGAGAGAGGAGGGAGACTATATAAGGTCTTGGTTTCTTGACTCTAAACACTTAAAGACTGTTTACTCTCTCCTTCCTCTCAGCTCTCCTTTTTAAGACGACTCCTAAGTGTAGCTCCTTCATGTCTGCTGGAGAGATCTGTGGGAGGAGACCTACTGCACTATAGACTGCTTGATTTACAAACAGGGTTGTGAAAGACACTCAGAAAATATCAAAGGAGGACAGTGTGCGCTAATATTATGCTAACACAAACAAGAACTTGAACAGGAAACATGATATTTTAGCCTTTTTTACCATCCTAAAACTAGTGTTTAGGAATTTTTAATAGACGAATGTGTCTCGACTCACATCCCTATGTACTATTTACGGAATGTTATCGAGCAGTTTTCCTATTTAACTTACAGTGGTGTTCCAGGTTTCCTTAAAACATACTGAAATATGGCTTTACAGGTAAAGTGAAGTGATTTGCTCGTATTTTTTAAATATTTTAGTATACTGTACTACAACCTGGTTTTGACAGTGCTATTTATTTATTGCTTAATTCCTTACATTTCAGACCCCTCGATTTATATTTAAATGTTCCTTTGGTTGCAACGAGAGAATTACTACCTTCTAAACTTTTTAGTTTATGCACAGAAACTTGGTTTACAGGGATATTTTGGCTTTACGGTGCCACCTATCAAATGTCCTATTTTAAATCTGTGCAACTTACATAAGATTTGCAGCGAGAGTGAGTAACAGTTTCGTGACTGGAATTTGCAGAGAAGAAATCCTTTTAGAACAATGGAATGTAACCTGCGAGCACTAGAGCTTGAGCAAATATAGAAAAAAAGTATTTACACTTGTGGAGGGCTTAAGGAAAGTGTTGTCAGGTAAAGATGAGGCAGGAACCGCACATTTCTAGTAATAGTGACACTTCAGCGAAAAAAACCCAACACCCTATGAACGCTACTGTCACAGATGGAAATAAATAACAATTTCTGTTGTTTTTTAACAACAAGAAAGATTTTACTGTGATAAATAGCAGATTGATTGCATTTTGTCCCCTAAAATCTCAATTTAAATTTGTAGGTTAATATGTTGGACAACAGATCAGTAAGTGGTAGGTTAAAATTCCAGGGCCATCAAGCTGCCACTGCTGAGCTCTTGAACAAGACCCTTAATCCACCAGTTGGAGCTTGGGGTTAACATTTACATTTGCAGCATTTGGCAGACGCCCTTATCCAGAGCGACTTACAATATTACTTTTTATACAACTGAGCAATTGGGGGTTAAGGGCCTTGCTCAGGGGCCCAATGGTGGTGGCTTGGTCGAGCTGGGAATCGAACCCACAACCTTCGGGTTGGTAATCCAACACCTTAACCACTGAGCCACCACATTAACATGGTCTTTGTCTTTACCATGAATCTATAAATCTATGTTTCCCAACGTGTTACCCAATGCTGATTACCTGAATCTGGTGTGTTTATAGTCACAGATGCTGGGTATGCCAGAAATGTGGTCAATCAGAAGCTGGGAGATACCAATTTACTTGGTCATACCCCATGTCACTCTTATTCGATATATTCCAACTTCTGATTAAATAAACACACCTGCGCCTTGAAAAACAAGCAACCCTGATCTCTTCACGTTACTGGAAAAAAACCATTCACCATTTTTGTAATGGTATAACTTTTGAAGTAAGGCTTTGATTTTTCTTAAATTATTCTTTATCTTTATTTATTTAAATAAGAGAGTCTTTTTTTGGATTGGAATACTTTTAGGATTTTTCTTAATATAGCTCTTTGCTTTTGTAAGCTTGCTGATTTTTAATTACTAGTGTAAATTTGCTTTTTAGACTTTGTCTGCTTCATTTCCCAATGTGCACATTTGATTAAAAAAATGTCTGCATGCAGAGCTGAATAATCCCACTGACTCCCTGGGGTTACAATTCCAATGAGGCGAGAATAAATATGACCTTGTTTAGAATAAGCAATAAATACATATGGATACTGTAACTAAAAAAAACTCTAACCCTGACTTTCTTTTACTGACTCCACTGAACCAAAAATGTAGTAGATGTTTGTCTAATTAAATTGTATTTATGATTGCTGGCCTCTGAAAAAAAAAAACATTTGTGACAAGGTGAAGGTCAAGCTAAATGTTCCTCATCAAAATCATCCATAGAGGAAAGGTTCATGAACAGTCACCTGTTTAAACAAAAGCAGTTTGGGCTATGACAAGATTTTCTTTGCGATGTAGATGAAATTACTGTATATTTAAGGTTAAAATGCTTTGATTTATAGCAGTTATACTTATAAAATTACAACTGAACACGTATCAAGAGCGATGCAAACGTTAGAGTGGGTTTATCATCTGTAGTTATGTGGAATGCAATATTTACTCAACATTTACTCCACTCAAAATATTTGTACAGACATGGTGTGTGTAGAAAATCGAGGAACAATAAGTTATGTAATAGCTAAATTGGTGACTAACAGACAGATAAGTTTAAGCCCAAACATATCCATCATTGCAAATTTATGATTTTTAAAGGCCAGTTTCCTACCCTGCTGCTTTTATCAACTTTCTCATAGTATTCTTTTGGTGGAATTGTCAACTTGTCATCACTGGAGATCACTTCAGCAAATTTATATCTCATCCCAACTGTTTAGGTAAAAGAAAAAAAGAAAGAGCAGCTTAATGGAAGCCACATTCTCCTGCTACACAGACAAAACACCCCCAGTTTCATCCTACAAAAGCACAAAGGCACTAAACGTCCTCCAGCCTACACTTTAATCACCTGGAAAAAAAATACACACTTTTAGAGAATAGAAGAGTTGGCCAAATCTTTTTGCTTCATATTTTATTTATAATGTATTATCACTACTGATCGACTATGAATGAGGAACGATTCAAACACCCCTTTTATTTGTTTGCAAAATGTTCACTATACATGTTAACATTAGAGGTCAACCAGTTTATCCTTTTTTCAACTAATCGACACCGGTAAGTGGCTATCGGTTATCCCAGTCAATAGTTTTTCCGGGTTTCATGCAAGTCTGATACAAATGTTTAATGTCATGATTGTTAACATCAATTTGCATTAGTTCATGTGCAGCTGGCCGCATTTGTTAGCCAGCGAAGTTGCATATATACACACATATATAGTGTGACTAGAGAGCATGTCATTTATGCAGCCACAGAAAGAGACATCAAAAATGCATCCAATTTTAGCTGTTTTGATTCGGTAATTCGGTAATAATTAAGTATCCTAAAATAGCAAATAAATTGTAAGACCCTGCTTACAATATATATATATATTTATATATTATAATATATTATAATAGATACTTTAAAAGGTATTGTTTATCTACTAATACATTTTTAAATGAAGCTTATTTTTAATTAATCTGTTAACTTTTTAAACATGGAGTGTTAGCATTTTAAAAACTATCCGTTAGTTGATCCGCTAGTACCTTCAAGGCAAGTACCTTCCAATCTGGTCATGGGTAAAATCCAATATCGTCTCCCTCTAGTTAACATCATAGGGTATACTGTAACAGTGTTGTAGAACTCATGTTGAATTAGAAGCTTATCACCATACCACTAATCACCATCCACCCCATGCTTCTGCTTCTGGATTTCATTTTATACACCCTCTCTGGAGTGCTATACACAGACACACATTCCCTCCGTCTAGACTGTGTGTACGGACCATGTCCAGAGCTGTTGTGTCCACATTCATCTTCTGATACTCTGTAAATGAGCTGTTCTATGAAAAAACCCAATGCATTCCATTCATTCTCTCTCCCCCCCTCCTCACACAAACACACACCAAGGCCAAGCAAAAACCCAGAAGAGGGGGCTGAAGTTCACTGTGACCTGTATGAACTCCTAAAACATGGAGTGATTAAAAGTTTGTTCCACCTTTCTTCATGTTATGTCTGCCGTTCATTGCGATAATTCAGAGGACGATGGCGCTTTAGCAGAGTGAAGAGTGCGAATGCAGTAAAATTAGCGTGAGTTATAAAGTGACAGTACAGCTTCCTCTGGACCACTCTGGGGTTTTTCTGTTGAAAGTAAGACTGGAAAAAGTGGCGCTATGATGACAGCAAACATTAGGCATGCATTTTTTTTGCAGAATTACTTTGCATTACTAGTCATCCCTGATTTAAAAAAAAATGCATGTCCAAAATGTTCCCAGATAATCTACTACATCTGCCTGGATTTTTAAATATGCATACGATAGACACTTTAATATTCCATGAGTATGTGGGAAAGACGACTCGTCATATGAGAAAATTACAGGAAGCGGTGAAAAGGCACTTTACCATAGCTTTAAGTGGTTCAGGAAAAAAACCTTGTTCTTCAGGGTTTTATTGCACTCGTATAACATCCTTCAAGTAAACATTGTCCAACTTCAGATTTCCACACTGTTGTGTTGTTTTACATCATGTCAACATGATGGATGTAGTAACTCCGTATTTCAGAATGTTCATTTTAAGTCTGGGAGTACATACTATCCTACAAGTAGTAGTAGTACATACAACTCGAGTAGTGTACGTAATTTTGCCCACAGTTGAGTTGAAGTGAGGAAATGTGTGTAGCCATGTGTAAATAAGCTGTGATCATAAACCAGCACATGCTCAGTGTTGAGATCTGATATAAACAGACATTTTCAAGCATGCTTTATTTCTAACCAGGATGCAGGGGGAGAACCACATGGCATTAGTTTAATTTTATAATTCTTTAACACAATTTTTAAAAGCATAAACCTCTCAATATTTATAATAAAGGTACTTATAAATATAAAAGAATAGTCTTTTTTTGTCTCATTTTATCATTATCTATTAATCATCTGGCCCCAACAATATTTTATGCTGTGCATAAGTAGAAACAATTGATTTTTATTTACCTGTGCAATTTTCACACAATAAGCAATTTACACTTTAACACCCAAGCATTCATGCAGCTATCTAAACAGCCAAGAGCTGGTCAAGAGCTTCAGTTAACATTGACACAAAACATGAGAAAGGTAAAAAGGAAATCTTTGGGGTTTTTATTCTGGCATGGGCGTTTTTTCAGAAACAGTTGACCTTCAGGAATTTTCACACACACACACAAAATAGTTTATACAGAATGGTCCAAAAAAACTAAACAATACATCCCATTTTAGTGACACACTGTGCATTGTGCTTGTGCAATCTTTACTAAAGATTGGGGCGGTTTGGGTAAAGGAGACAAAGATAAACTTATTGAGGTACACCATGAGCAAAATTACCGCTAAAGATTTTTAAAAAATGTTTTGCTAGCTACCAATTAGTGATATAAACTGGGTGAAGGAAAGCTACAGAGTTTTGACGTAAAACTGAACAAGTCTTTCTGTGTGCATTTGTTTTTGTGCCCTGACTGTCATACAGTCTGGCATTATGACAACTGACATCCTACAGTGTGACATAGAGATCATTTCCATACAGTCTGACAAGCATCAAGAGTAAAGAACTATTAAAAATAGCACAGTGTGTGCGTTGATTTTGATAGGACTATAATTAAGTGTTCCACAAAAAAATTTGTTAATTTATATTAGAAAGGCACTGATTCAATTTTTTAAAGACCAAGTACAAGTATGATCTTTTGGTTTTTGTGCTTGCTGATACCGATATCGACACTTGTACTTTTTTTGGTTTTGTCTGATTATTTTGTATGGCTCTTTGATTATCTTTTGCCATTTTTTCTTGGTTTAATTTCAGATTATTTATATTATAAGTACTCATTTATGTCCCTTGATATTTGTCCTGGAAAAAAAAAATTGCAGTCTGCAATGCAGAAATTGTAATCATTAATCCTGTAATTAACTCCTATGCTTGTCCACACTACAGAGCCAGACATACTGTCGCTGCTGCCGGAGTCTTTGTCTACTAAAAGTTCTGTCAATGACGCCACCAGAAGTATCGGTCTTTGGTATCGGAGTGTTTTCATGAGTACAAGTTCAAGAGCTCAGTATCGGGCCTATTGCATCCCTAATTTTTATTACATTAAATACCAGGATTTGTTTAGCATTAATTATCTGATTGGTAACTGCTGTCATTGAGGGCTGTGAAATAGGGAATTTCCTCTCTGTGATTCTTTCTCTGCTCTCATCTTTGTATGCAAGAATGCAGTGGGTCCACAGGAAGGCTCGTCATGGTGAACGCAGCCAACCATGGAAATGGTCAATGTGTTTGCACTTGGCAGTAATTATAGTTTGTTGGGCTCTCTACCGCCTAAAACCTCACACGCACACATGCGTGCACACACACACACACACACACACATACTGTATTTTAACCTACAAGCCCAACACACATCATTTTACCTACAGTTACAAATAACTTACAAAAAGAAGGTCTGGTCAGTGTGCAGTTATTAAACAGAACAGAAATGCTACCCTGTCACATGACTGGTGCTGAGCCAAAGAAAACAGCATAAAACATGTACCAGTGTCATACCAACATAAACCAGTGTCAGAACACAAACACATTTCTCTCCTTCTCAAACACACGTCCACAAATCCCACCTGTCAATCCAAACACAGAAACCAGAGACAGAGCATGTAACTACGTTAGAACACACACATACCTGCAGCCAGAATCCGAAAGAGGCGTCTCATGGTCACAGGATGGAGCTTCTCTAGCCATTTCCTGTTTGGCACTAAGGTTTAATGACTCAACATTTTCTTTCCTGGTTGGCTGCCATAGGCCGAAGTCTTTGCCTAATCCGGCTGTGTGTCGTTTCAGCTTTATTTTCGCGTCATTGTTCCCCAGCATGCATCATCTACACTGATTCTCAGTTTGTCAGACAGTGATGAAGGGCTGAATGGAAAAATCTATAATGTTCTTATGTGTTAATCTACAAACACATCATTGATTTTGAAACGATTACAATGTTTGAACGGTGTTGTTCTTTGCAACAGCTACAAGAAATGTTACTACATGTCTTTACTGATGTCATAGACGTTTATGGATAGGATAGGATAGGGTTTTCTGGATTACATGTTTCACCTTGTGTGTCTGTAAACTTTGGAAGCAATTTTACCCTACAGAATACAGTTTTAACTCTATTACACACACCGCACCTACATACCCCACTACACAAACTCTATTACACACACCCCAACAGACATACCCCATTTTACACACTCCATTACACACACCCTACCAGATATACCTCTCTACACAAGATATTACACACACCCCACCAGACATACCCCATCTTACACACTCCATTACACACCCCAACAGACATACCCCATTTTACACACTCCATTACACACACCCTACCAGATATACCTCTCTACAACACACAGACGAGACATTACACCCCACACACCCCACAGACATACCCCATCTTACACACTCCATTAACACACCACAGACAGACCACTACACAAAACCCCTTACACACACCCCAACAGACATACCCCATTTTACACACTCCATTACACACACCCAACCAGATTACCCCTCACTACACAAACTCTATTACACACACCCCAACAGACATACCCCATTTTACACACTCCATTACACACACCCTACCAGATATACCTCTCTACACAAGATATCACACACCCCCCAGCATCCCCAAATATAAATAATTTTATATAAATTTAAAACTTAGATTATTAAAAAAAAACCCACCATAACATAAACCCCATAACATACCCCTCACACACTCCATTACCCACCAACAGACAGACCCCACTACACAAACTCCATTACACACACCCCAACAGACATACCCCATTTTACACACTCCATTACACACACCCTACCAGATATACCTCTCTACACAAGATATTACACACACCCCACCAGACATACCCCATCTTACACACTCCATTACACACCCCAACAGACATACCCCATTTTACACACTCCATTACACACACCCTACCAGATATACCTCTCTACACAAGATATTACACACACCCCACTAGACATACCCCATCTCACACACTCCATTACACACCAACAGACAGACCCCACTACACAAACTCCATTACACACACCCCAACAGACATACCCCATTTTACACACTCCATTACACACACCCTACCAGATATACCTCTCTACACAAGATATTATACACACCCCCCACCAGACATAACCCATCTTACACACTCTATTACACACACCAACAGACATACCCCACTACACAAATTCTATTACACACACCCCAACAGACATTCCCTATTTTACACACTCCATTACACACACACCCCTTCAGATATTCCCCTACTTTACACACTTCATTACACACACCCCACCGGATATACTCACTTCACAAACTTCATTACAAACAACCCAACAGACATACCTCATTTTACCCACTCCATTACACACACCCCACCAGATATACCCCTTTACACAAACTCCACCACACACCCCACAAATCACACCCCATTACATAGAATGACATATCCCACCAGACATACAACTACTGGACATAACCAACAAACATTACAAACCCTATTACACAAACCTAATTATATGTGCCCCCTTAGACATACTCAGTTCAAATACCCGTTACACATTCGGCATCACACCAACCTACATTCAACACACTCACTTGCCTACACATACCACATACCCACCCCGAGCTAAACTGAGACAGAGAATAGCTCTTAGCTCCCTGTTGTTGTTCTCGGTGTTTAAACAGAAAGGGTTAACATGCTTTATGCCGCCACTTTGTCCTGAGCTTGTTTTGTGAAGCCAGCAAACAAAAGCATTTATTTGCTTTGCTTAGCCTGTGGGGGATTTGTGGAAAAGCATCTTGTGTCAAATGAAAGGAATGTGTCTGATCTCTTTACCCTACGTGTCACCCTGACTTTTGATTTGTAGCAGCTTCCAAAGTAATTCTTTTACAAAAGAATGGTGATTACGACATATCTGTGACACACACAGACAAGTTACTACTAATGATATTCAGTGGTTACCTGAATAGGGTAGGAGTGCTTTAGAGACAAAACATGGCTATCGTATGGAAAACCAAATGTGGGTGATCATCATATGCTGGTGTTCATTAATAATTTTCACTCTATTAATCAACTAACTAGAAAGCACTATTTTATTAGGAACAATTAGCGAGTGGAATAAGAGCATGCTCTCTCTCTGGGTACTCGAACTTATTACCACCACTTTACTACTTAACTTGTGGAGTTGGTTTAAGGTTTAAGTTTTACTGTAAAACTATGTCTAAAATATAAAATGTCTGAACTATAAAATGCCTCTTGACTTTGGACAGTAAACACTAGGAGGGTGTAAAAAAGGACAAAGTGTTAAAATAAACTTTAATTAAAGAAGTTTTATGTCCCACTGCGTAAACGTTAGCCACAACCTGAATATAACAACTAATGATTGCTGCTTTAATTATTTAAAAATCGGACTAGCTGAGTATTTTTTTTATTTCTTGTCAAGTTGTAAAAGTTAAAGGACAAAATCATGTTTCTTTTTTGAAATCGTTGCCATAGAGTCTAAAGCACACAGTGTGTATTTTGTAGGGTTACGTTATCCTTAACTGGAACGAAGAACACTTTCCAGCATAACAATGTCCCTGTGCAACATTAGTGTCTATTGTAGCTGAATGAACACCAATCCACACTTTGGAGTGTGAAGGTTATTGTAATAGAAAACACAGGGGTACACAGGCATGCACCAGCCAGCAGAATATCTGGACACCATAGAAGCTTTTTTGGGCCAAAAGGGCAACTGACTGACATTTAAAGCAAGCAACTGATCACAGTTTTTGTCGATCAGCATCCTGTTCTGAGGGTAAACATATTGATGTAAAGTTGATGTTTGTGCAAACTGATGAGATGTAAACACTCTTTTTAACACACTGCTTCCTTCTTCTATATGGCTTTGTTTTCAGGTGAACCATCGAATAAGGTGACCCACATCATGTAAAAATGCTGTACAATCCAACCAAATCAGTTGATGAGGAAGTGTTTTAGGTAATGTGTGAAATGTGCACCAGATTTTCAGCCACTGGCTCGTGATTGTGAAGGCCAAATAGCATAGCCTGACAACACAGACTGGTCGCTATCACTCACCTATATAGGTTTTCAGGGAAGCTTATGGAAAAGACACAATCCAAATCAAGGTTATAATCAAATCTAATAAAGTAAAAATATTAATTTGTCAGGTAAAAAAGATTTTTTTAATATATCAGTATAAAAGAGCTACGCGATCAGATGACTTCATACTAATCTAAAGCCAAATGATCGCATAGTAACCCAGTTACTCAATCAGCATGAGGCCAACATGCCTTAGGACAGCTTGTGTCCTGCGTTCACATGCAAGTCTCATGTTCGCACATGCACCAGCACAAAATACGTCAGTGGACTGGATCTAAAAACATGCAACATTCTGTAACGGCTTGCATTTTGTCAATATATCACCCAAAAACCCTAACTGCACTTTCACAATACAAGCCAGTGAATTACAATAATATATTAAACAGAAACTGAACTAAATGACTAAAGAAAATGATAAAGGATTGCTCATTCAGACCGGACTGACTGCCATCCAAAATAATCTGTCAGTTTTCTCTGCATGTTGAGTCAGTATATAAAAAAGATGGCCAGGGTATGGGTAAAAACTGTTTGTGTGAAAACAGAGAGGAAGGTGTTTAGAAAGAGATGAGTGATATAGTGCAGTGAAACATACAATCTGTGAGAAAGAGAGAGCGAGAGAGAGAGAGAGAGAGAGAGAGAGAAGCGAGACGTAAAGCAAGGCTAAATTTAGTGTGTCTCAGTGCCTGGCATGCTGAGGGCAGGGAGGGTCGGAGACCAATACAAAATAACAGCAAACACACATACACACACACACACACAGCCCGCTCTTTTTTATATTATTTACAGAAGGCGCCAGGCACACTTACTCTCTACAACTTCACCTTCAACATAAACAATTCTTTACCAATATTTAATCATATATTATGCGATTCATTAATTAATAATTTAGGGGCAGAGTTTAGCATGCTCCTCCCCTTGTGGGGTTTTCAAGGTTCTCTGGTTTTCTGGGAAAGATGATGGCTGCTTTGGGTTATTAAACGGATGATCTGGGTTCAAGCTTCACTACTGCCAAGTTGACATTTCTGAGCCCTTGAGCAAGGTCCTCAACATCCCTGCTCTAGAGGGACCAGAACATGGCTAAAACTGCGCTGTGACCCCAACCAAGCCGAGGTTTGAGAAAATAATTTTACTGTGCAGTAAGATATACTCTATACTCATAACACATGTAAAATATTATCTAATTCTTAACTTGAAAAATAAAGTCAGGTTTTAATCCAATATGGGACCATATTTCTGGGTTGTGCAGCATTCATGCAAACCAGTTTAATAGGTTTAATACTGTCAGGTTCAGGCCAGGGCCAATCAGGTTCCAAGAGAGGAGGTTTTAAGGAAATAATGCGTTAGAAACAGAGTCAATTTAAAATAATATGGAGGCAGAGCCAGATTCACGAGCTGAAATTGAAGCAAAAGGAAATATAAGCAAGAAATATACTTGTACAAATACTTGGCTGGAAAGTGTCAGCAAGCTTTGTCTGTGGCGCGTGCGGGTCCTGTCAGAGCTTACAGAAATCAGAACACCGTCTCACAATTCTTCATACCTCAAGCATCCCGAGGGAAAGATATAATAATGACATTTTTCTACCTCAATCATTTTCAGATTGTTTTACATTAGATTTTATATTCTGCTTTTTTACTAAAATATAATGTCATACTGTAAATGAATCACATCCCCTGATATGATTTCTTACATAAGAAATTAATGAAATGAATTATTATTAAATTAATTATTACTTAAGTATTACTGTAATAAGTAGTAAGACTTATTGAGCTGTTAATTAAACTATTATTATCATTTCTGTGTATTCAGCTATGACAATATGACGACTGGCGTAGTCTCTGGAGTTATAATAGGAGACTGAGTGCATCTGTTTACACTGATTTCAATAATACAAGGGTTTATTGTAATGTCCATTGACATGAGTCTTATTACTTTCTTAAAAACAAGTTTTATATTATTATTATTTTCATCATAGCCTTACTTATTTACTTACATCGCATTGTAACAAAGTCCTGGGTGTCAATATGCATGTGTGTGAGGGCACTGACATCCAGGATGTATTCCAGCCCCAATCCTACTGTTCCCAGAAGAGGCTTTGGATCCCCTATGACCCTGACCAGAAAAAGGTGACTAAAGGGATAAACTCATGAACTTAAACATCTGCGAGTGACTTCATGTCTTCTGATGTCTGCCTCATCATAGAAACCACAGATCCCAGAACACTGGTCTCCGAGTTGGGAACAGGGCAAAGCAGAGGTGTATTAGATTCAGAAAACGAATCGGAAAACCTTGGTTAAATGCGCTGACGTGCGCTGCTAACACGCTGCAAGCCCGCTGTCTGTCTGGTTTGTGTTTGTGTGCTGCTGCTGCTATGGAAATCTCTGTAATCTCAGCTGGGAATGATAAAAAAAAGAGTCCACAACCAAATAGAGGGAAAAATTTACCAAGGTGGAAGGGAAACCTGCTAGAGCAATCTGATTATTACTCATAGGGCTCGTAAACTAGAGAATGAAGTATTTTAACCACCCAAATACACAACCCTATTACCCACAAGTCTTCTTCCTATGTGGGACTTCATAAAATAGCGACCTATTCAGATATCAAATATACAATAAAATCCAATGTTCCTTAAGTGTAAGTGCATGCGGTTAATCTATCAGTTATAAAATATAATGTGATGGAATCTGTGTGGAAAACTCCACAGAACCTTTCAGAAATACTGACCTCCGATTCCCAAGTATTTCTCACGCTGTGACGACTGTTTTCTGTTTCATTACACATTGTGCTCTTTCCAGCTAGCTAAAATGTAGCATTACCACATGATTTTAAAAGCCATTACACTTAGTAATTATGCCTATTAAGAGGCTTAAGTTTAGCAAGCAACTTCAAACCTCAACATGGCCGTTGTTAGGGTTACCAGTAAACACAGGAATACTATTAAACGAGTTTCACTGTTTTTAATGCTTGGTGCATACCGAAAGATTTGTAAATTCTTATAAGATTTTAAAAACGTGAGACGCCATAAAAATCCTACATTTAACCGCTTGCACACCACACACCAACAGATTTTCAACCCGAGACTAAAAATCACCCAAAAATCTCTCGAGATTTGAAAATAAATATGGCGGACGAAAAACAGGAAGAAACTGCAATGATAGTGTTTGAAATGATTTTGACAAAAGATTCGCAGGGAAAAAAAGAAAAGGATTTAGATGACAGTCTATTTAGCTTTGTGACTGCGTTTGTTATGCTTCTGTATTCTGTCAGCTCGCTTTCTGTTTGGATGTATTTTCTGTATTTTTCATTGTACATGATTTCATTGTACATGTCCTCAGGATTCTCCCCAAACACACACAGCAGGATTTTTAACTGTAAATATTTACTCCGGGTACTCCGGTTTTCTCCCACAGTCCAAAAATATCACCAATGGATCACCGTGACCCTGATTTAGGGAATAAGTGGGTATAGAGAATAAATGAATAAATGAATATTAAACATGTTCGGGGTGCCCCCGATGTTCCTCTGAGCAGATTTTTAACACGTTACATCACGGTAAAGTCTATAAGATTAATATTTAGAAACACCAAGATAATCGGGACATTACTCAGGTTTGACAGTAGGGGAGAAATCAGCCACAAATCAGCCACTGGGTACACACCGATTAACTTGTGGTGTGTACCCAGCATTAGTGTTTGATAAACACAGATGTTCCTGTGCCAAATTTCTTGCCAAAGAATTATCCATGTTGTTTTACACATTTTCATAGCTCTGTTGCATGTGAGCTCTGGTTTTGCATTACTTTGTTTTATTTAAAGATGCACTAGGATGTTTTTAATATAGGTTTTCCCCTCCCATCTGTTGGAATCTAAATCATGTTTACAGCTCCACCCCCAGGATCTTCAGTGACCTGTATAGTAAAATTTCTATAAACGGATAAAACAAGCCAATCACAGTCAAAGTTGGTTCTTTAAGCGAATTTTCTCAGCAACCTAATACATGATTGCTATTTTCATTCTGTTTTACAGATCATGTTTTACATGGTTCTTGTCCTGAGGTGAAATGGGATATGGATATGGCTGGAATGTTTGTGCTGCAGTCTTGACCAGGAAGAAATCCAAGTTTCTATCAGAACTTGAAAGGACACTGTAGTGATGACATGAGCAATTTTTTACATCCAGATTTTCTACAATAAGTTAGCAATAGTAGCAGTTTAAAAGAATGCTCATGCAATTAATAAGCTTCATCCTAAAACTTTTTCTGCTTAGCAATCCTCAACAAACTGAAGACTAAATAAAATACAAGTAGTCGTACTAGTGTGTGAAAAAATGCAGCAACTTCCTTAACAAAATCCGCTGCAACACCTGGACTTTACTGTTTCTGTTCCTGATGTGCTTGACTTTCTTTAATTACTCTGTCCTATTGATGTTTCTAACGACCACTCTGTAATCCAGAACCACCTTCTCTTTAGAGATTCTACTGAGAGATTATACGGTGACACTCATTTCTTCTACAGACATCGCTGTGATTTTTTTGTCTTTAAAAAGTAAACTCATGCGTTAGTCATGCCTATCGTATGTGACACGTGATCGCCGTACGTGCCCTTGTTTGGGTTTTGATGTTTCAGCAGTTCCGAGCGAGTCACGGGAAAGAGCGTTGCTGTTATCCAGGCTCTGACAAAACACTGGAAATGTCATAGCAGCATATCAGCAAAAGCAATGAGACGAATCACAGTCATTAATAAACTCAACTGCTTGAAAGTTTCAGCATTAAGACTTTTAAAAAGCCTGAAGTTAATCCTGAGTTTAATTATCCAAATCCTCCGCCTGTGGATTTGCCAGTTTTAAAAATGTCGATTTTTTTTTCTTTTAAATGCAGCAGCTGCCTAATTCCAAATACTACAAAAATATACAAAACAGAAAATGAGAGAGAGAGAGAGAGAGAGAGAGAGAGAGAGATGATTAAAAAAAATATATGCATACAATCACACTTATTATAGCTCTATGGAAATCATCATGCAAAATCTTTTTTACAAGAACAATGAAGTTTTCAATTTGTGTGTTTTTTTTCCTTTTACTTTGTGTTAAAAGTTGTGTTCATCCATTGTGTGCTGCTGCTGCTGCAACATGCCAACATCAAATCTTTGGACCAGGAAGCACAGCATGATGGTACTGAACCCTGAAAGCTGTAGGAACTGGAACTGTGCTGTGATTCACATATATCCTGTATCCTGTGTGTGTGTGTGTTGTAGCGGATGGCATCATCATTAGTGTGCACAGCACACATGTAGCATGAGTGTACGGAGCCCATGTAGGACAGGGAAATGCAGTTGTGTTCTCCAAGTGTGACTGCTGTACAACTCACAGCAATAAAAGCTTATTATGTTTAACTGTTCCACACACAGTCCACATACGTATAGACAGACGGTCAATCGAAAACTAATTTAAACAATAAAATATTCAAATGTCAGATGGAAATCAGCTTTAAATCACCCAGTACCCATTACTGTAAATCAAATCCTTCTTATATGGTTTCCTCTGGCTTCACAAACGTTCCATAGAAAAATCACCTTTACTGCTGAAAAATCACCTTTACTGCTGTAAAGTTTCTTAGGAAATTATGTTTAGGTAAATAACATTTATACAATTAATTCTTTGAGAATATAATAATGTTGATTCTTTTATTGAAAAAAAAAACAACAACCTTTTTTTTACATATTGTTTTGATCATTTTAGTTTGAAAAAATGCTATGCTTTATACAGTACGTGTAACCCCCAAAGGTACCTTTTAAATTTTAATGTTATATTTAGAAAAAAAAAAATGAAGTATGCAGATTATAGTTTGTAGTAATAATTATATTTAGGGAAAAATCTGTATGTGTTTAAATTACAGATGCATGAAAGAGCTGCTTTCTACATGGCATCTTTTTGCTCATTACTGCTTAGAGCTTCATTGGCTCACAAACACGGCTGATTAATAAGTCTTCATGAATGCACTGTAAATGCTTAAAGTAAATAAAAATGCACATATTTCTTTCTAAAAAAATTAATAAAATGAGCGTGCTGATAATGGACGAGATTGAATGTTGATTTGTACTAGTCATATTGTTTAGTTATCATCTTTTCTTTGACAAAACATTTAACAAAGAATTAGCTTGTTTCTATGTTTGTGTGTGTGTGCAGTGGTGTGCGTGACTGACCTACGGGTCACACCTGTTCTGTAGTTTAAAGCGTTATGAGAAAGGGGGTTGGGGGTTTAGGCAGTGAATCAGGAACAGTTCAAACACACTGGTGTCACATATCAATTCTCTTTACTCGATTACAACGTGCCCAACAGAACTTTAAAACAAAACTACATCCAGTATATTACCAAATAGGCAAGTGGTGCGTTCGACTACAGTTCTTCTCAACCCAGTTTAGCAACTGACCCTTAAAAAGTCATGTGATGGCTTATGGCATTAATAATAACATTTTTTACAGTTAACATGAGCATTATCATCAGATAAATCAACATACACTTACTACTCACACATTACAATTAGCTGGCTAGCTTGCTGTTGAATAGCTGACTCAGTAATAGTCTAAGAAACTTCCTAACAGTTTGTAAGGTCAAAATGACGTCATTTCAAGTTCCCAGCTGTAACCTTGCACTTCTATGGCAAGTCGAGCTCAATTCCCGAGAATGTTCAGCACGCATTCCTTTCTCATAACCTTCTCTAGACTGTTGCCAAATTATTTCCACCTTCCTAATTTAAACTTTGTAAACTATTTCTTAATTGTGGATATATTTCATGCTTATGGTTTTTTTCTCTTCATGGTTAGAGTTTCTGTCCCACTTTGTCAGTCCTGTCAGTGAGAAATGGTAATAACGGTAACAGTAATCCGACCTGTCAAAACATATCTGCCGAATATCATTCGCTTTCTTTCGAGTTATTCCAAAGTTTTTATTACTCCTTCCTAAAAAGTTTGAATTGATCTACTTTTTGAGTTCATTGCTTCCAGGGATCGGTTATAAGCAGTGGACATTAATCATTGGTCATCGAAGGAATCCTTTCGGAAGACAGCTACTCTGAGATGTTCAAAGCAGATACAAGAGCAATCAAGCAAGCCATGTAATGATGCTGACAGTCTAACGAGATGCTATCAGGATGCGATATTAAAAAAAAAAAAGATTAGTGCTTACATTAAAACCTTTGACAGGTAAAGTGAATAAGACTAATACATTTATTTGGCAGAAAGTGTGCAGTCTGTGCAGATGTGTGTAGAGGGGTTCTTTTAATTGGGCACCAGGATGCACTATAGGAAGAAGGCAGTGTGTAATGCCCTGCGTAATGTTCTGCTGGAAGACATTAGATCCATGGGTTACTTTGACATCTGTTTCAGAAAGGGTTTAAGGAACAAAGAGTTACTTCAAATTCACCAGATCTTAATCCGATCGAGTGTCTATAGGATATGCTGGACAAACATTCATGATCCGATTCATCTATGGCGGCCCTTTTTTTTCCAAAAGCATCCTAAATCGATTTAATAAAATTTTGAGCTTTTGACATGTAGTGACAGCTTAAGAAACCCTGTCAAATGTAGCCTGGGTTGAGTAACGGGTCAAGGAGTGTTTTGATGTTTGAATAAGAATCTGGAATACATCTACAATAGTCAAATCTCATGCCAGAGCTTCAGATGGATGGCAGAAGATCTGAACTTAATAGCTGTTTTCTCTGGCAATGAAGGCATGTGATTGATAACCAATCATACTTTATCATGTTCAAGGCTGTGAAAATGTAAGTTACTCCCAATATTTTTAAACTCCTTACATTTAACCACATTTAAATGTAATCTAGTGTAATTTTTTACATCGTTTAGTCTGCTAAACGAGACATTAATAGGTAAAACAGACATTTTTACTTGCCTTATCTGTATACAAGTGAGTAATATTGAACTGCACATTTAAAAGAGTTTGATTACAGGTCACAGCTGTTT
Organism: Bagarius yarrelli; assembly: GCA_005784505.1. Lineage (NCBI taxonomy): Eukaryota > Metazoa > Chordata > Actinopteri > Siluriformes > Sisoridae > Bagarius > Bagarius yarrelli. The sequence goes on along the minus strand of VCAZ01000001.1, from coordinate 13,851,353 downwards.
ACATTTCATGGATTGGGTTGAAGTGTCTCCCTTGAGGTAGGTGGGAAAATTTCTTAAAGGGTTTGATCTGGTTCCAGCCTGCAGCCCTGATGTTGACCAAACTCATTTACAGCACATTAGATTATGTGACATGTGTAACGCTATAAGTTGGAGACAAATATGACATGAGGATCAGCACAGTAATATAAAGTGGGCCGTCTCGTCACGTTAGAATCCTATAGACTGAATATTTATTGGAAAACATGCTTTAGTTTATTTACCTTTATCAGTCCTTTATGAATAATAATAATAATAATAATAATAATTTTAACACCAATAAAATCCTTTAATGTGAGACTTATCAATAAGAATCTTCTTTTATATCTTATTTACCCAGATTACGGCTGTGTGGGTACTTTCTCTATATACAATGTTGTTAATTGCCACAAAACAATTTTCATCTATCTATCTGTCTATCTATCTATCTGTCTATCTGTCTATCTGTCTGTAGTGTTTATAGGGAAAGAATAGAGCAGAGTTGCTGCGCGGAAACACACTTCAGCTTTCAGCAGCTGTGGCGCGGCGTCTTAAGTTTAAGCACAGCTGCCCTAAAGAAACGAAAACTGTCCAAGGCGCGCGCCCGCACATACACACACACACACACACACACAAACACACACTTATATGCCAAACGTACTCGTTACACAAAGCCCAAGACAGGGTGTTCATGTGCAAACCGAAACTCCGGCACTGAGACAGAGAATTCCAGACCTCTCTGTCTGTCTGTCTGTCTCTCTTTCTGTCTGTCTCGCTCTCTCTCTCTCTCTCTCTCTGTCTAACTTGACCGAGAAAAGACAGCAAACTTTTCGTTTCTTACTCTTTAGGCGTTGCGGCTTCTCTTTTCTGTCCACCGTTGACTCGTCTAGTTGAGTCTCGGGATCGCGGTGCCGTTATATTATAACGCCGATTCTTCACTATATCTTGCGGATTCAGTTGCGGTCACGCGTTTGTGCTCGCTGCCTTTCTCTGCCTCTCTCTATCCCTCCCTCTCCCTATCCCTCCCTCTCCCTCTCTCTATCCCTCCCTCTCTCTATCCCTCCCTCTCTCTATCCCTCCCTCCTTTCCTGGCGCGCACACGCATTCTAAGCTCCATGATTCGGCCACAGTGCACCCTACAGAGACGGGAGCGCGCATACGTAGCCTAAGCAGGGCGGGTTCACGCTGCGCGTCTCAAGTTGGGACGTCGATAAAAGCGCATAATTTACCCAAAGTGGTCTTTATGGATAAATAAATTTTGTATCATAGTAAAATTTTTTACATGATTTTTTCCCCCAGTAATGTTTGTTAATCTTAATAACATATCTGATTTAATAATCTGCAATTTTTAAAATAATTCGAATCTCCTCATTCTTATTTAAAGATGCACTAAGTTAAAAGTGTGTAAGCCACTGATCAGGACTCCACCAAACTAGTCAGGTGTCTGCAAACTTTAGGTCATATAGTATAGCTCTGATGGGGAAGAAATGCATTGGCAGGGGTACCACTAAAAGGGGAAAATTAGAATAATTCAAAGGGCCACGTACTCTAGGAAGACCCACAGAAATCTATTTTAATATCAGTAACAGTACTAGCAGTAATGTAATGTAATAGTATGTTTACTGCAGAATTTGGGAGATTCGGAGAAATCTGTTTTAATACTAGTAACAGTACTAGCAGTAATGTAATAGTATGTTTAATGCAGAATTAGATGGACCCACAGAAATCTGCTTTAATATTAGTAACAGTTCTAGCAGTAATGTAATAGTATGTTTAATGCAGAATTAGATGGACCCACAAATCTGCTTTAATATTAGTAACAGTTCTAGCAGTAATGTAATAGTATGTTTAATGCAGAATTAGATGGACCCACAAATCTGCTTTAATATTAGTAACAGTACTAGCAGTAATGTAGTAGTATGTTTAATGAAGAATGGCTATGATAGGGGCTCTTCCTCATATTCATATGCTTGGGATATAAAAGTTTGAACATCGACCAATAATGACTTAATATTAATAATTTCCTAGAACCAGTACAATGTCTGAATAATAAAAAAGAAGTGTTTGGTAAAACGATTAGTAAGATTAGCAAGCTCCCAGACAAGTTTATGGGGTAAAGTGCAAAAAAAATGCTCTATGATAATAAATTTACATTTTATCTTTGTAAGTCGATAAAACAGTACACAATAAAAGACCTTGAATGTGATCACAGTAAATCTTTATAAGTGTAAATGTGTGAACTCAGGGTGAGAGGCCAGTAAGTCACATTAACTGTGACTCACACATCCTCTGTATCCACCCACATCCACTGCTCCACCTGAATATCCAAACTTTGGTTGTGACCCTGGAAACACTCACACCCTTTATTCCCTTCCGTCTCCCTACACTTTGTTTTCAGTGTTACAGTGTCTTGCTCAGGAAGACTATTCTATTCATCTTAATCTTTAGTAGACAAAAAAAGGAGAAGCAAAACTATAAGAGAAGCAATAAGAGAAGTATTATATAAAGTAAACATTATGTCTGGTTTGGTTTATTTTGTCTTTTTAAATTATCTGTCAGCTTTACAGTTTTCTGTATTATGATGTATTTGGTTGTATATTTGGCAAATTTGATTAGACCTTTTAAGTAATCCTGCCAGGCCTAATTGTAAAACAATCATAGACCAAGTTCCAAAAATTGTTAGTTTGACACAAATATTTTAAATAGTAAAGGCAGCAGGATGTCATAGTTTTTTTTAGTTAGAGCCTTTAGTAAGCAGTTCAGGTAATAACCGTAGTTATGCTTCTAATGTGAAAAAAAATAATGCATGACTGACATTATATGGCACTTGTAGCATTGATGTTCAGACTGTTAAAGCCAGAATCAATCCATGTCGTTTACTTAAATTAAAAAATAACCAAGCAAATGCTTAGTGCTAGCGGTTAGCTACTCATAGCACTTATAGTTGGGGAAGTGGTGGCTTAGTGGTTAAGGTGTTGGACTGATACCAGAAAGACCAGGGATCGAGTTCCAAAACCACCAAGCCAACACTGTGGGCCCCTGAGTGTGACCCTCAACCCCCAATTCCTCAGTTGTAAAAAAAAAAAAAAAGGAAAAATTTAAGTCGTTCTGGATAAGGGTGTGTCTGCAAATGATGTAAATGTAAATAGTTGGAATATTTTAAATAGAACACAAAAGCTTTGGTGACCTATGTTAGCAAATCCAGTTCAGATGTTGGTCCTTTTTTAGTTATTTCTCTTAGCATGCAAAAGTGTGTTTTGACAAAGCGTTTTCAGTACATCAGCAGAAAGATCCGGTGTTGCAGTGACTGTAACTGTGACCATCATTTCAGATGAATGCTATGGGTAGCACTGGGAAACGCTGCTAGACCCAGAGGCCAGGCTGTAACTGAACATCAACATTTGATTAGCTGATGATTCTGCCATTAATACTTGTTACAAATCTGATGTAATGTCTTTCAACTAAAGGCTAGCACTATCTGTAGTGCTGCCCAGACCTTTATAATGTACAATATTCCAGTTCAACATCAACATAAAAATCATAACTATTCAAGATAAACATTTTTTATGCAATTTTTAAAAATAGGGCCAACAGGGAAAATCATGCTTTTGTTTATACTGATTAAAAAAGTGGGATAAGTCGAAAGGTTAACAAGTAGAACTAAAAAAACAACTTTAATTACTAAAATTTCTGAAAACTCATATGTTTTTTAAACTTGAATGTACAATTTTATTATTAAATTCATTCATTCATCTTTAGTAATGGCGTCATGTATATAAAAATTCAGATTCTGTGCCCGTCTCAGAAATAAATAAAGGCACCTCCACCTTTGTACTTGTATATTTAGCTGCTAAGTATTGCAGTAAATTGCAATATTATATTACAATATATTGTGATATACTGTATCGTGACGCATGCATTGTGATATGTATCGAATTTTGAGGCCCTGCCAATACACAGCCCTAAACAGCTATTTTATGTTTTGGGTTTTTTTTTACACCAGACTGTGAAACAGCACTGAAAAAGCAGTACAAAGTCTAAATGTATAAAAACCCAGTCATTCTACCTAAGTCAGATAGGATGCAGGGAGCAGGATGAGAAGAGCTCAAAAACAGGAGGATATCTGGTCATTTGAGCCACCTGAGAACAGTATTACCACCACATATCAGGCGTTCCCAATAGGAAGTTCTGTCACTGAACAGGAAATGGGCTTCGGGACAAAGACTGCTGTTTTCTATAACTTTCTGTTTAAATATATATATATATACTACAGTGGAAAAAATACAGGTAAAAATGTCCTGTTTTAATTTGTTTCTGCAGGACACTTCCACTCTGCCATGAAGATTCTCCAGCTGAAGATTCTGCCATGAAAATTCTCCAGCTGCCTCACACTGAACCGGAAATACGCAAATGTAAAATATAGGAATTGACTGAATCGGTGTTACAGATCAGCGATAAGTGTTGATATTTCTTTTCTTCTTATTGTTTTTTATTTTTATTGATGAAAGCCCCACCTGCCTCTAATAAACGCGCATCCCTAATTGTATCTGGTTTGTAATTAATTCTAAAAACATATAAATCGATCTGTCTGTTAAAGTACAGAGACACTGATAGCAGGATAAAGCAGTTACTGGATATGAATAAACGATCGCGGTAAATGTGAGTGTATCACACAGAACCATAACACACTGCACTACATCCAGTACAGAAAACGCACAGCTGATACTAAATACAAACATTTTTAGACATTTAACAAACATTATATAGACATTTAAAATATACAGCATTTGGTAGACGCCCTTATCCAGAGCGACTTACATTTATACAACTGAGCAATTGGAGGTTAAAGGCCCTGCTCAGGAGCCCAGCAGTGGTGGCTTTGTCAAGCCGGTAATCGAACCCACAATCTTCGGTTTGGCAGTCTAACACCTTAACCATGAGCCACCACTTCTCCACAGACTTTCAGTCTTTATTTGTTTTTGTCATGTCACACTTTACAGTAGGGGTTACTATAAAGCTCATATGAAAGTAGATGCTCAGGATTTTATAGATTAGTAGTAGTGTATAATATATTGATGAATAAGTTACATAAAAATGAGTAGTTTTTCCACACAAATGTTTTTATCTTTGAGGTTAATGATGATATTAAACCCTTTCTGCTTTTTGTGCAAGATTATCCCATGGAGGGAAAAACACGTCTCACACTGAAAGCCAACAGCATTTCAGATTATTTTACATAAATTATAATTTTATATAAGACTCACGGGTAAAAAAAAAATCATTAATTTAAAATTGTCCAACAGTTTTACAGTGTCTGGTAAAAATTCTAATATTGATCAGTATTTCATGATCCCACACTGTTAAATGTTTACAGAAAAATATGAAACAGTGAAAGCAGATTTACTTTGCAACTAAAACAAAATCCTGAGTCAGAGATCCGAGAATAGTATTTTTTTCACTGCTTGATCCGACTCTACGGTGTGTGCTGCATATCAAACACAAAATACAAAAGCTGCAAAGGAGAAGGTGGAAGAAGAGACGGAGGAGGAGCGTGAGGTCACAGCTGCACTATCTTTATGAAAGTATCAAATAACAGCAGTGATTCAACACACAGACATGCTCATATTCCAAAAAGCAATTTATTGGTGGATGAAGCCTTTCAGCTTTGATACAGGTTGATGTAATGCTGGCACGAACGGCGAATGGCAAATCACAAACATACTAACTACAGTCTCAATCCCATTAAACAAGATTATACAAAATGTCATTTCATTTTTCTTAATGGAAAAATAATCTAAAATCCAACATTTTCTTTAAAATGAAGGGAAACAAAAAACAAACAATGTTGACAAGGTTTACTATAGTTCATTGGAGGATGTTTCATTTTCTTCCCAGTAAAAAAACCATCAATACCAATTGATGATCACAATAGCTCATAAAATGGCACTAAAAATAAATAGTTATTTGAATAAGTGTGTAGTAATGCAAAATGTAAAAAAAATAGTTTTGAATGGTAGTTGTGAACTGAATCGGCAGCACACCGAACTCCTTAATTACCTGAGAGAGAGAGAGAGAGAGAGAGAGATCATAGCCTTTGTTAAGAACAACACCTTAAAGCCGAACACTAATCTTTAGCTTTTAGGCTTTTTTTCCTTTACAAAGTTAACCCTCTAATACAATAATAGCTAAAAAGGATGAAAATACCCTCCTTCTGTCCTTTGTAATGCAAATTGGTCTTTTTAATTTCAGGGGTTTTAAAAGATTTTAGTTCTAAATAACAGGCTGCATTATACAGCTTAGAATCGGCCCTGAAACATTAACAGCATTTGGCAGACGCCCTCATCCAGATCGAAACATTATTCTCCGTTACACAACTGAGCAATTGAGAATTTAGGTGCATGTTAGGCGAGTGAAAACGAGATATTTTGGTCACATGGTTGTGTGGTGCAGGAGACACCAGACTCAGTTCTAGAGGGCTGCTGTCCTGCAGAGTTTAACTCCAACCCTAATCAAACACTTTCTAACTAGCTAATCAAGATCTTGCTAGGTAGACTTGACAGGGCAGAGGCTGGTGAACAGTAAAACTAGCCGTCTCCCTTCATTTTATCCCTCTCTAATTTTTTTTTTACATCCTTTCTTATCTACCTTGCTTTCCTTCATCACTGGCTGGCTGATGAAGAGCAACAAACTTTTGTTTCACTTTATATAATGTATTCTGTAATTTTCGTCATGGTGATAAAATGACTGGGGAATACAGCTTCTGCTTTTCGCCAGTGAATGAGACAGTTAAAGGGGTTATAATGTTCACTCAGTTGAGCTTAAAGTAAAACATAAATTCACTCGATGGGTATTTGAAAAGTTTCGTTTTTGTTACTGAATACATATTTATTTCATAAATAAATCCACTTTTGATTTTCACACATACCATCGTTCTATTTTGCACTAATAGATAATAATTCAGTCGGTTATAGTGCTCTGTATGGGATGTGGGTCAAAGGGCTGCTGTGTATAAAAAAAGGATGATATATGATTAAGGAAACCGGACAAGAAAGTTAGGAAGTATGTGCTAGCCACCACCCAGCTTAAAAAAACCTCATGTGGCTTTACCAGGATGTGAATAATGTAGTTGTAAAAGCTTACAGTAGCTTTATATTAATCATTAAAAACAGATACTCTTCAATATTTTTATTCCTTAATGTTTTTTCTTTACTTCTGGAATTCTTTTCTTTTCATTTCTCAAATAATTCACAGATCAGAATGACGTGGTGTTGCTGTGTTACCCGATGGCTTGTAAAGAGGTGTTCCGGGATGCGGCATTTTAACACTAATAAGCTGAATGAAGGGAATAGTGTAGTAACCTGTGCTTGATCTGTGATAAATGTTGGTCCATGTGGCTGGCGGTTTGCGTAAACGGGCATTAAACGTTTTTTTTAGTCACCAGATCAAAATGAAATTTAAGGCTCTGATACGATCATCTCAACAAAGACCAGAAACAATCTTTTCTAAATATGTAAAATTTATAAAGTGCAAACCTGACGCTCTTTTTACACCAACGCTTGGTTGTTCATCTATAAATCTGCCTTACTGTAGCGTTATTGTAATGTTAGGAGTACGTTCATTACCTGTCGAGGCAGTTAATTACATCCCGCACCAAGCTAATAAGGTGCTCGTGCTCCTGAGGGCTGGAAATGACGATACTGTGGAGCTTCTTCATGTAGGAGTCGATCGAGTCCAGGCTGGCCGTCTCTCCGCTGCCTGCAGAAATACACAGCACATTTATACTTAACCCACAGGAGGGTGCTAGAGAACAGCGGGTCCATGATCAAACTCTTCAATGCTGTAACCCTGTTATAGAGAAGACTTTACCCTCTGCTGTAGCTGAAGAGATAAAACATTTATCTATTATAAAACTTATATAAAACTCTTTAAAAAGCATTCCGAGCTTCATTCAATAATTCATATAATAATTATTATATACAATAAGGGCTAAGAATACCTAATTATTTAAAAAGAAAAATCACACATATTCATAGTCTATATTCAAAGATCTTCATTAATAAATAAGGTTACCAGAAAAAGATAAAGCACTTTCTGCCAAATTATTAAAATTATTATTAAAAATATATGAGCTAGAAAAAAAAATTGGACAAAAGAGAAATTAAAAAGTTAAAAGACAATAAACCAAATGTTACACTTTAAAACTTATTTCTCAACAAAGGCTGTGTCTGAAAATTACTTACCAGAAAGACTTAAAAAAAAACGTTAGATAATTAGATTAGTGGAATATCTGGATTTATAGTATGCCAAAAACACTACGCGAAAAGTTCCTGGATGATGATCTGCATCCGTTAAATTTCCTTGAAATTTCCTCGATTTTATTCATACTACTCAACTATTTCGTATGGAACAAATTATTTAAATGGTCAAGCAGTACGATAGAGTATCAAAAAGTTTGAAGACACGACAATGATAGGATCAGAATGCTGCGTGCAGTCACAGAGACCACAGCCTTGCGTGTAGCCTTCTGTGGGCATGTTTTGAAACTTTTTGATATCCTTTGTATGTAAATTTAGCACCTACTCGAATAGTATAATTATAGACACAGCAATTATATCTACAAAATTTCAACATTAGTAACATACATACATATATGGACTCGTTCTTGGCTTAATGTTTCAAAAATAAATGAAGAAATCACACATTTACTCTGTATATTTGTGAATACATTATCAACTATCCAGTCTGAGTGTACAAGAGACGATGTGATGTGTGTGTGTGTGTGTCTAATACCAGGCAGTGGCACATTGGAGAAGCTGTTTGTGAGCGCTGAGCGCAGTTGGTCCAGGTGTTGCTGTAGCAGGCTATTGCGTGTGCGCTCCTGCAGCACGTCCCCCTCCAGGCGCTCCACGGCGCTGCGCATGCTCTCCACGTGTTTCTGTAGGGCTGCGTTGCGCTCCTCGTACTCCATGTTGGTCTTGCGTAACTGCCGCAGCTCAGCCTCACGTGCTGTGCGAAATGTTTAGAGTTTAGAGGAAAGTGCATGCACACACAGCTTCCTGTACCACTTTTTTTTACCATTTGGCAAAATTTAAGATTTAAAGAAACAGTGCAGTACTTACATATATATATGACGCAAAACACAGAATTAATAAAATAAAAGTAAAGATCTTAAGTCACCTTTGCTGTGGTTAAGAAACTCTTCAGTGAAGATAGGAATATCAAACACTGACCGATCCTTCAGAACCCCATCATTCTGAGAAAAAGAGAGAGAGAATATTTAATTTTAGAAACCTATATTAGGTGGTTTAATTAAAAAAATACCATAATTTAAATTCCAAAAATATTCACATATTCACGCACACTCAGAGGAACACTAACTAACGCAAGCTTAATCTGATCAACTTCCAATTACTTGCATACACAACATGGCAACGGAAACAGTGCATTAATGTGTAAAACATAAGTACTTTGGGGAATGTGGTAGAACAGTGGTTAATGAGTTGGACTGCTGATTGGAAGACCGTAGGTTCAATTCTCAGCCATCAAACTGCCAAAGCTGGGCCCCTACGCAAGGCCTCTAACAAATCAGATGGATTTAAAAACTAATTAAATTAATAACACTTAAAATCAGAAGTCAATTATTTCTGTTGTCTATTATAGAGTTTGGCCTTTTGGGTGCTGTTGAATGATACACAAATATTACAGATATAATTTGAAATATTGCTTCTGCTACTATTGATCATAAAGTACTTCTTGCTTGTCAGGTTCAGTGCTATGACCTTTGTCTTTTATGGTGATTTGTGGCCTTCACCAAAGGCAAATCAGCTGTGCTGTCTACACGGCTGGAGTTTTACAGGTGATCTCAGGTTTAATCGTGAGCATATGTATATGATCATATGGAAAAGGGTTTCAGACAGTGGCGGCTGGTGCCAAAAATTGGGAGAACAAAAAATTAACAATGCAGGTCTGGAAATAGCTGATGGTGATATAACTGCTGACTAAAATATTGAAAATTTTGATTTTAACTTTTATATAATGCATAAATGAATGATAAATCAGAGAATTTGAGTTCAATGTGAATTTATAATCAATAATTAAGTAGAAATTTATAACTAATGGAATTAGAAAAGAAGGTCATAATACTAGATACTAGGTAATACTAGTTCTGTCCACTAGGGACAATGGAGAACAACAAAAGAAATGATTTACATTGAAAAGGTCCACACACATGGGGATTAAAATATAAAAACAGTATTGATTCCCTAACAGTATGAGTGGGAGAGGAATTTGAAACAAGCTTATTAGAGCTTACGTTCAAAACACATGTTTTTTTAAACGTTTATGGAGCTACATACACACATGGACAAAATACTGTTTTGTATTACAGTACAAATTTGGGGATTTTTAAAGAAATTATAATATAACCAACAGTTAAATAGTACAACAAAATGATTGAATTTTGTTATATATTTGTAATATATATTTAAGTTATTGTTTACATGGTAAGTATCTTTCTTTTTCTGGAGGGGGAGGCACCCCAGTGCCCCGTATTTACTGGCCTCAAAATAACTAAAAAGATACATCATTGGATGTGGACGCTATTTTGAGTTTACTCACTCGAGACTGACAGAAACATATAAAACTAAAAAAAAGCATTAAGGACTGCCGTCTATATAAAGCCTGTAAGAATAGTTACATTCAAATACCGACAAAGTGCCACTGCGGGTACAGTCTGAGCTCGTCTTACCTCGTGAAGAGCTTCCCGGGCAGTCTGTCGGCCCACGTCTGTGACACAGAGAAAAGAGTTTAGGAAACAATGAATTATTGTTTCCTGTGGAAAAACAAGTTCCCCTCCATCCTGATCTGATGAAACTGGTAAGTAAGTAATTTATCTTCTCTTTTGTCTACTTTGAAAGATGTAGCCAAAACATCTGCAATAGCATAATTTTTCCTACTGTTTTTTCCTCTGAAATGCAGGATGCGTATAAATGCAAATGCGGATAAATCTTGGATAAATGTGACTGATTGAAAGTTATTAAACTTATTGGATTTCACTTATTTATCCGGAGCTATAAAAATGATGTAATTTTCATCAATATAATCTGATGATTTATCTGTCTAATAAACAGTGTATATCCTAGTTGAGATGTTGAAATTCTGATTGGAGGATTTTGAGCTCGATGTCTAATACGGCCAAAGTGCTGCTGCTGGGCCCCTAAACAAGGCCCTTAACCCTTTAATTGCTCAGTTAGATATAAAATTAACTAAATGTAAGACACTCAGGATGAGGGTGTCTGCCGATGCCAAAAATGTAAAGGTACATGTGCATAAAGCACTTACTTTAAAAAAAGGAGTGATTAAATAAACGTCTGCTGGATGGTCATCTATAAAACATTGAAGAAGATAATGATGATGGTGGCATGATGGTTACTGCTTTCTGTGTAATGCATTAACTCAGTCTAGCAAGATGATTTTCTGTCCCCAAACATCCTACTTTTGTATGAATTTTATCTTGCTCCTGCTCACACCCTGGAATAGCTAAATAAAGAATAAAGAAGAAAGAACAGTAGAAAGAAGAACAATGCATGAGGAATCAGGTTGCTTTTTTGTGTGTGTACCTCCTCTGAGTCGCTTCCCCTTCTGCTTCTCCTGCACCTTCCTTTTAAAATGCTTATAGGCTTCCGTCTGCTGATACTTCTCCAGCTCCCTCATGTAACGCTCCTTATCTTTCTCTGCCTCATCTAAATAGCGCTACAGAGACAGAGGGAAAAATCGAGAGGAAAAACAGCCATTTGTTATATACAAAAGTACACTTACTTCAATTCAGATCTCAGGAGAGTTACAGGAGAGCGAAAAGGGGTTCTTGGGTAATTTAAAATGTTCTAGATGTAATTACAACTGAAACAACACCTTAAAATGCAGCCGTTTACTAAGCCTGTGTGCCGTTCCTGACCTGTTTCTCCTCAGGCGGCAGCTTGCTCCACTCATTGCCGAGCATCCTGGTGATCTCTGGGAAGGGAACATCTGGTCTCTCGGCCCTCAGCTGCTCCCGGCGGTCATTCATAAATCGCACATATCCTGTTAACGGGGCTTTGGGCGCATTACTGTCCTTCATCGGCTTCTTCCTCTTCCTTCCTTTAGTCCAGCTACTCCTGCGAGGCTTCTACAAGCCAACAGAGTCAGTGTCAAATTTACACCAAATATATCGCCATGTAGTTCTACTCCTCTTAGAAAACACACCTAGAAGCATTCAGAAAGGTGGCAAAGATTTCTGATTGCTTTAATGAGCTTTATTGATAAGAAGCCGTGTTTATAATGTCCAGTAAAATCAAATGATGTGTGTTTTTCTCCTGATAATGATCAGGATAAACATTTTATAATGATGTACCATTCATTAACACCAACTGCTCAATCCATAAGGAACACACCTGCTTGTGGATGCAGTTATCTAATCAGCCTACCAGGTAAGGGCAGGACAATCCTTTTTTCTCCAGAAATCTGTGTAGATCAGAATGTTTACCCACAATGCACTCAATGTCCCAGGATAGACCCAGATGGGCAATAAAGTGTTTTAATGTTCACATCAAACATCAGTCTAGATGAAAATATTGTGACTTTGACTGTCCATGGCATAGATGAGTAAATTCAACCAGAAACAGAAAAACATGACAATCTCAGTTTTATCAAGATCCTAATATTGTAGCTCGTTCACATCAACAGTTGTTTTTGAAATGCTTTTCTGCTCATCACAAATGTATAAAAAAGGCACAAACAAGGTTTAGCAGACCCTCTGAAAACAGAACATTTTTTCACCATTCTAGTTAAACACCAAAGACTGTTGTGTGGTAAAATCGTAGCAGGAAAAAATGGCTTTCAAGAAAACTCAATCCAGTATATATTATATACACACAAATATACCAAGACACACAGGTTTTACTACATTTTGATGTAAACATTCACTGAAGCTTGTAAACTGTGATGTGGTGAAACAAGAGTGGCTCATTAAACAAGTGCATGAACATGCAGACATGTCTTACAGTGATTTGATGTAATATTCTATATATATGTTTTTTAAAAATGTAATATTAGGAAATGACACACAAAAAACTACTGTTTTCTTTCATCCACACGAAGCAGCACCTTTTCTCATATTAAATCTGCAGTAACAACACATTGCCCGTCAACACGTCCTGTCAGCTTCTGTGTTACCTCGTCTCCATTCCTTTGGCTGCCGTTATCGGTATTCCCTCCCGGTGAATTACTCTGCTCTTCCATGACCTCTGACCTCTGTAGTCTGGGCTGAAAAACAATACATTAGTACATATAATTTTAGGCACGTCCTGAATTGTATCATACAATAAAGTCCCCTGACACACATCTGTATAAAGGAGACTTGTTTGTTTCATACTGCTCATACGTTGTTTCCTGGGTTTAATAATTACACCGTACATTTATAAACTCTGGATTACCCTTAATAACCTTTGATTGGATAAATAAGATAAGATAAGGTAAGATAAGATAATCTTTATTGATCCCACAATGGGGAAATTAAATTGTTACGGTGGCTCAGATACAGAAACAATTACGTGCAAAGTAGGAAAATAGAAAAAAATGTGCAATAGAAAAGTGCAAATTGTGAGAAATAAAAACAATTTACGATAAACATTTTTAAAAATCTAAAAGTATTTACAGTTATGTGCATCTGTAGTTAAACTGTTGAGTTGTACAGTCTAACAGCTTGTTAGAGAAAATGTAGCTTTTGTGTAATCACAAAGAAGAAAAAATTGTCGCTATGCTATTTGCTGTGACTGTATGAACCCCCTGAAACACAATGGCAAGAAAACAAAACCAAAATTCAGACCATAGCTGTAAAAATAATCTCCTTTTTGTCCAACTGGCTTCTTTACATGTTTTCTTGGTTTCTGTGATGTAGCATGTAATATTACATTACGTAGCAATATTTTCTGAAAATGTATTACAATATGTACATAAAGCATGTAATATTAAAGCACATGTTTCTCTACCTGGGTTGGATTAAAGTTTAAGTTGATGTCAGTTTCGTGTAGCCTGACGAGTGTTAGACTGACAGCAGGTCTTCACTCCATTAACCAAGAGGGCATCTGACTGACATGTAAATCAACCAATCACAGCTCAGTGTCATGTTGTAGGGGCATCATTAGGTGTTAGAATTTTGTGTCCTATGTATCATATTTTCAGCCAATGCTTTGTGGTTGTTGTTTAGAGATAATGATTTAACTCAGGGTGAAGTGCAGTGTGACCAGCCATGAGCTGACCAAAAGTTTGTGGACACCTTAAAATCACACCTATATACAACTGTTCCTAAGATTGACTACATTTTTCCCCCCCACTAAAGTAAAGACCCTCAAGACTGTTTCAGCATGATAATGCGCCATGTGCACCAAAGAAGCAACATGAAGTCGGTTCATAAATGGGTGTAGTGGAAGTCTTTTTCAGGAAACACACAATTGTGATCGTCACAGTTGACTATACAGCTGATGCATATGGCACAACACTTTTCTAGGATTTGAAAAAAATTAAGGATTAGTGGTTATGGTGCTAAACTACTGATACTGATCGGGACTCACTTTGCTCAGCTGACCCAAGGCTACAGTTAACATTACATTTGATCTCTATTACTATAAGCTATAACAAATATTCAGTGTCACCCAGATGAGGATGGGTTCCCTCTTGAGTCTGGTTCATCTCAAGTTCTCTTCCTGAAAAATGATTTATAAAAGTAGCTTTGGAAAAGGGTGTCTGACAAATTCTATAAGTGTAAGTGTGTTTACAGCTGTAACAATAAGCACTTATGAGAATCAGTTAAACACTGGGTTCTCCAAATGATGTAAAGTTCATAAAGACTCATTATTATTATTATTATTTTTTACATTTTTAAAACGTAATGCTAAACCAAACGAGCTGTGATTGGTTGCTTTACATGTCAGTCATACAGCCCTTCGACCAATAACAGTCAAGATTCCAAAGCTTCTGCCATCAATCTAAAGCTCTGACTATGTAAATCTACTGGATATACAGTGTGGCTTTATATATAGAGTTAAGTAAATAAAGTAGAAAACATCTTAATGTACATAAACCTCATTACACACATTCTTTATTAGTTAACTTAAATAAATAGCAACACAAGTCCTCCATTGTGTTTATCTCTTACCAAGAACTTGTAAATTGTGTACAGAAGTCCTTTAGTACTGTAATCGCTTAAAGTTTAACGCTTCCCCACAATAAGAAACCTGCCGTTAAACCTCACAACACAAAGCACAGTGAATCTCTTCCCGGTGGTGTTCCAAACGCCCACATATTACCTACATACACACTAGGTGCGTCAACATACAGCGTCTGCACCCTATTAAGTACACTCTACACTTAAAGATGAGCCAAATGCGATTGAACCGGAGAAGTTAGCGTGCCGTGTTAGCAACACCTAGCAAAACCACAGAACCTCATCGGTAAAGTATTATTATTTTAGTTAAAGAACGCACAAGGTAATACACGGTTATTTCGACTCAAAAAAAAAAAAGGATTATGATACTGACCTGTGATTCGATTCACCCTAAATTACTTATGACAGATTCTACAGAAGGCAAATTGCACAAACAATGCAATTAACCAGACAGTGTACGTCATCACATCGCGACAGGCATGCAAAACGAGCGGTGTTCCGGTGCGATGAGATTCATTTGTGCGGTGAAATATTAATTTTGCTATCTATGTTTAGAATTTATCTTTAATATCGTATTATGAAAACTTAGCACTGTTAATAACCTGATAATAGAGAGTTAAAAAATACAAACAGCCTTTATTAGAGATAACTACTTTACCTGGCGGAGGGATTTTTCGAGACTGCGAGATCTGGTCACGTCTTGTCGGAAAACCCTGTATTACCTGAACAAATGACCGACTCTTTAGCGCCCTCATGCGGCAAAAACGCTTCAGTTTTGAAGGCTGAATTTTGATTATTATTATGTATTAGAAATAACACACACACACACAGACAGACAGACAGACAGACAGACAGACAGACAGAGAAGTAGAGTAGATAGATAGACAGGTAGACATACATACATGCAGTGCTTTAACTGAGATATATGTCTAGGGCCTTTAGTTGTGCCAGTAGTGATCTTGTTTCAGTGACTGATTTCACTATGCATATTTTTATAATAAACACAACTTTTTCGGGAATAAAAAGTGTAGTATGTGTAAAACAGTAACACTGTTCGCCTTGAAAACGGATTTGTTTGTAAGTTAATTTGTCCTGCATTGTGGATGTGTCCGGCTTGGGTCCTTTCCGGGCCCACCGCTCGCTCTCTACACCCCCCCTCCCCCCAATATTCCTCTGTCCTATGTATAAAAAGCTTGAAATCTGAAAATATGTGCAATAACTTGTTACTCTCTTTTTTTTATTATTACGTTTTTATTTCTATCTTATGTAAAAATGCGCATCTGAAAGCTCCTGTTACCAAAACAATTTCCTTTAAAGTGCAAACCTACTTGCCAATAAAGCTCTTTCTGATTCTGATTCTTTCGGGAGGCAGACTTGAAATCTGATTGGTAAAAGAAACAGTCTTTAATAATATTAACCAATTAGCAATCTGTAACTACTAATATAGTTTAAGTTACATGGGCAGCACTACTGATTCTGAAGGCTTTGGGCAGATTATATTAACATGGCAGCACATAGAAACTAAAATCTGATTGGACAAAAAATCTAACATTCACATACACGTACTGGAAGCAGTGCAGCAAGAGAAACACTACAAAATAAAGAAAAAAGACTGTTGGGGGAAAAAATTAATATAATTTAATAACCAATTTTTGAATTTAATGTGTTGGACTGCTAGGCAAAAAATCAGGGTTCGAGTTCCGGTACCACTGCTGGGCCCCTGAGCAAGGCCCTTATATCAGTTACTCTGAAAAAGAACATTTGCCATATAATGTGGTATCATTATGTAGTTATGTCCTCTTTGGTGTTGTTTGTCTATACATGTACACTACATGGCCAAAACAGAGTGCAACCCTGACCATTAAATCTGTATTTATTTGTTAAGCTTGTTAAGATTCCAGATTCATTTTCTGTTTGCGGTTGTTATAAACACATACCTTATGCTGCATAGTGTATGCACATGCCAGGGAAAGATGTGTATCCGTACATGAGAAGGCCTCCAGTTTAGTTGCAGAGCATTCCTGCGTAATTACTTTCTTCCTTTATTATAAAAGAGATGAAAGAAAAGAACCACAGGGAGGAAGAGGAAGCAAGCGGTGCATGGAGCGCTCTAATTAATTCATGTGGTCTAAGGGAACACTTTTATGATCTCCCCAGAAACAATATCTGAGGCTCTCAGAGTGCAGCAACGCTTCCAATAAATGATAACACATTTCTCACCAGACACACTACTCTTACAAGCAAGTTAATTTCACCGTAAAGCATTTTGTAAGTGGAGGACATGATTTCTTTAAATGTGGTGCGCATTTGTAAATTTGTTAACAAGCACCATGCACACCCAAAGTCTATCTCAAAAGACTTACAGCAACTTACAGTATTGCATATACTCAGTTCATCATTATGGAAGTATTCCAACATGTAATTTTTATTCTAATTACACATATTCACACTATGTGTAATAGACCTAAGTTGCTAAAAATGTGATAAAAAAAACCCCATGTGGTTTTGTATTGGCCGTGGGGAATGGGGTTGGGGTTATGGTCCTTGCTCAGGGACACCAGCAGTGGACTTAAACCCCGATCTTCCAATTAGCAATCCAACACCTTAAACCTTGCACCACCACTGCCCCTGGTTTCTTCCCTAACTCTCAAGACATGCGATATGACTAGAAGTATTGGCTGAAACTCTGAATAAAGGGTTTAGGGAATAAAGGGGTTAGAAAATAAAGTTATTAAACCTTATCTGCTGTGTCATTCTGGTTAAGGCTGTCTGCTAAAGGTTTTCAGTGTCAGTCTTTATGAACTTTACCCTATGGTGTATTTTTATTCCTACTGTGTGCTGCTTGAGCTCCAGAATTCACCTGGCCTTCTGCTGACAGGGTCTGTCACAATATGATGACCTGAGTCTGTATTGACTCCAAAATGTGTTTATGTCTTTTTGTGTGTGTGTGTGTGTGTGTGTGTGTATGAGTGAGACGGGGACTGCATAGCACAATAATGCATTGCACAGTCAGCTGCAGCGATCTGTTCAGCTCAAGCTTCACAAATTAATAACAGGGGTGATTTACTAGCAAATAAAGTGCAGCAAATAAATCCTGCTGAAACCAGACGAATAATTAAAGCGAAAGATATTTAGGAACCTGCGAGAGAGGCAGGCAAGGAGAGAAAGAGAGAAACTAGGACAATCCATCAAAGTCAGAAGCTTAATGCAGCAGATGCAGCATAAAAAGGGCAACTTTTTTTTTTATACCATTTCTCTTACCCATTAGCACCAAGTCGGATTTTTTAGTTTTAAGCCAGAAATTTCCAAAAGTCATGATTTAGAGATTTATCTATTTCTCTATATTAGACACACAGCCGTGGTTGATCTAATGACTAGGAGCCAAAAAGTGAGGAAAAACAAAATTATTGTTCTAAATCACAGACTTTCTATTTTAGGCTGTGCGCAGTGTCTCTGTGCTCTTATAAACCACTTCACAGACTGTTTAGCAGGAAATGAAGTAACACACATCATTAGAATACGTCAAGGCCACTTTCCCATCGTTTTCAGTTGATTTATTTATGTCGAGCCGCTCTGAGTAAGCCTGGGTATTTAATCGGGTAGTTTCAACAGGTGCAACTTGAACCGATTCTTTTGAATCATTCCAATTGTATTTTAAGTGATAAATGATTGTATTGTAATTAGTTTAGGAATTATAATGAGATTTTAATGTTATTTTAATGTTTTCTTCATTTACAGTATTAAATCTTTTTTTGATGTTTTTTAAAGTAATAAATTCTAAATGCTTGTTTTTGATAAATGCACCTGCTGTCACCCAGGGCTGTTAAGGTGTCGGATTTCAGATTGGTAATCATGGTTCCTACACCAAGATGCTACTGCTAAACCCCTGCACAAGGCCCTCAACCATTAACTGCTCAGTTAAATAAAAAGCAAAGAGATAAATGTTAGTCGCTCTGGATAAGGGCATCTGTCAAATGCCTAAATTTTATTAGAATACATTTCCTAGGGAAAAAAAAGATCCTAGAGTAAAATGTTAAGGTAATTAGTAGAAGTTCACAAAGCCACTAACTCTCAGAGATCTAAATTTGGACATCTTTCAACACCGTAAATGAGGACATAATGCTTGAGTTTGAGATGTATTAAAAACAAAAAACAAATTGGAACCCCACTTAACTGTTAAAGATGACTAATTTCACATGCAATATCGATTAATAAAACAGTAATGGTTTGTTGGTTGATTACTTTTGTATGTGACTGCATGCCCCTCCTTTCAATCTTTTTAAAGGCACTCCGTTTTATGTTTTATCAAAAATTTTGTGGATGGGCCTTTATGAACATTCAGAATTTTAACCCCACATTAATTTTCATCCTAATTTTATAGAGAAAAAGAAAAAAGACTGACCTTACTTAATGTACCTTTTAATTAGGTTAATTTGCTGGTAGTTTTCTCTTCTGTGTGACACGGTTGCTGCAGTAACAATGAGAAAGCTGATTTTATAAAACAGTGGTAGATACATTGTAGTTCTAAAAAAAATATATATTCAACTTCATTGTCATTGTGTAAGGTACGTGTACAGAGCCAATGAAATGCAGTGTCTATCTATCTATCTATCTATCTATCTATCTATCTATCTATCTATCTATCTATCTATCTATCTATCTATCTATCTATCTATCTATCTATCTATCCCTTTGTTACAAAAAGTAAGTGATTCAATTTAATTTCTAACCAGCAGAGGGCACTGGAATGCAGCACTGACGACAGAAGATCATGAAGGACCCTGAATATAGCAGCAGTGAGGTTGACACTGAGAAGAAACAAAAGCAAAGGCACGGAAGGCTGAAAGACAGACAGATAGAGAGAGTGAGAGAGAAATCAATAGAGGGAGAGAGACACAGAGAGAGAGAGAAATTTTTGTCACTTTAATTTGACTAAACACATCCAGGCACCCCTGTGAACAAGTGAAAGATAAATCCTGAAAAATAGAAGAGAAAAAGAAGAGAGACAATTCATGGATAGAAGTATGTGGATAATCTGATTAGCACATGGGTGAGGTTAGAGATCTATGCAGGACTCACCATGTCTTCGCAGTGTACATGGACATTTTCAAGCTGGAACAGTCTCTTAGTTCTAGTAAAGGAATAATGTAATGCTACAACATACAAAGAAATTCAGGATAACTGTATGCTTCAGAAACAGTTTTTGGTGGAGACCCACAAGTGTTTAAAGGGGTGCACATCATTTTGGCCATATAGTGAATATAGAGAATAGATGTAAAGCATTAGATCAGTGTTTAGATGAAAATAGATGTCAAAGTACGCACATAAGTGAATTATATGCTTTCTGTGAATGTAGATAATTAAACCGAATCAACTGTAGTGAGTTGATTTACAGCAGACAGAAAACTGAGACTCTTGTCACTCTGCAGACAAACCTGACTGACTCGGATTCGCTCACTTTTTTTTCATTCGACTTTTCCCCTCAATATCTCTTTCTCCTCATTCTGTCAGAGCCTTAATGAAAGCTGTGTCCAGGGGGAGACAGCAAAAACGACCCTCTGCAGCCTTCATTAACTCAGGTATAGAACTGGACCTCTTTCTTTTTCTCACCTTAGTGCCAACTGATAATATCGAAAATAGAACACAGGCTGTATGGAATCATTTTTCTTTTCAATTTGCTAGAGACTCAGCCAATTGAGAGTGTGTCACAATGTAGAGTTTAAAAATGATTACATTTACATAGGTTTTATCTTCTGCTGCAGACAGCCTGTTGAATAACTCAAGGCATTTACACAGCTGTTGTTCTGTGCTCGGTTCCTGAGCTAGAATTTATATAAGTCATGTTAATAATAATAAGGGTGTATACTCCCGTGTCAGATGCCAGCATCCTTTATGACATGACTCTGAGTAAAGATGAGTCAGCCGTCACTTCGACTTACTCTGTAACCGAGCACACATGTCTTGCATCTTAGCTCAGAGAATGTATTCATAGTGGCAACCTCTCTTTGACTGAGCTGTACAGAGACATCATATACAGTATAGACAGGATATGACCCTTTGCCTGAGTTTGTGGTGCCTACCGGAAAACAACTGTTACAAAAAAAAATATTTAGGTGTACTGTTAGTGTATTTATTTTAAACAATGGTGGAACGATTACTGAAAATAATTATACTTGAGTAATATTTTACATGAGTTCATGTAGAAATACTGAAAAATAATATGACTTAAATAAGAGTGAATAAATTCTACTCAAGTCACTGCTTTAAAAAGTTTAGTATCTTTATTGACTTACAGCACAGTTTTCAGTCTTAATGCCTTTATTTTGTCACATATACTTTTTAGAGCACAGTGAAATTTGTTTCTTGTCATGTCTCATCTTAGTAAGTTGGGGTCATAGCACAGGGTCAGCTATGATACAGCGCCCCTAGAGCAGGAAGGGTTAAAGGAATTGCTCAAGGACCCAACAGTGACTGGCTGGTGGTGGTGGGGCTTAAACCCAGGTCGTCCTGGTCTTCAGCTCAAGAACTCGGCGCGCTAACCATTTGAGTCTAGTTGCAGTACAAATATATTTAACTTTAATACTATAATAAACCGAAAAGTGCCTAATTTAGTGTAAATATGTTTTAAAATAGTACACTTACAAGTTCACCACTAGTATATCAACCTTAAATACTCAAATATTACAAAAAGAAAACTTGTGATTTGTACTTTAACTGCTCTTAAAATTAATTAAACTTTAGGCAGAGTTTTTGGTAAAGGATTTGCATAGTAGGCATCTTTTAAACAAAGGGAACTGAATTCCCTACAGCAGCAACAACCTCATCCGTGACTGTATGACTCGAAATTAATGCTTACATAGTCACCTCTCCTGAAAAAAAGAATTCTGTTTCACATTGAACGCTCGTTTGTTTAATCTTGTCTGACTCAGTCTTAGATATTCAATTTAATACAAAATAGCACAAACACATTCTTTTAACATCGTAAAGCATGGAATTTGCTTACAATCTATGCGGAATTAAGTTTCGACTGCCACACTACTGATCACAAAGAGATTGTAACTAAGCAAACATGTTTAATTTATGCAACAAATTAATTTAGGTCTGAAGCATACAGTTGGATATATATTATTTCACAAACACTGTTCCAGCATGACAATATAAAAGACCCTGCTCTTTATGAAGACATGCTGCGTTCTTGTTGGAGTGAAAGAACTGGAGTGTCCTGTACAGAACCCTGACTCTGACTCAATCCCACTGAACATCTTTGGGATGAACTGGAACACCGACTGAACCCCAAACTCCCTTCCTGCTCCATTGCACAATATCAGTGCCTGAACCAGATTATTTTGTGGCTAAATAGTGATGCTCAAAAATCGTTTCATGATTTTATAGGACTAACAGTGACAGCAAATCTGGAATAGGATGATTAAAATAGAATGGATCAGATCCCGGTACTTTTGTCTTTTTCAGTGCTGCAATTGGCTCATTAGAGAAAACAGCCACACCCTTAGTTATAAAACCTTGAGGGTACAAAACTGACATTTTATGTTATAAAAATCAGATATTTCTGCCGACTATATATCCACTGTGTATCTATTGAAGAGTATGTAGTAAATGTACAAAAAAATTTATTGGTGTTTATATTACATGCATAGTAATTCTTATAAATCCAAGACTTTCAAAATGTTCCCTTTATGTAACCTGTACTACACATATAGCAAGTGTTCAGTCTGTTCATTGATACAGTTGGATACAGGATGGATGTGGAGCTTCTTGGCCCTGTTACTGTGAGAGTGTATTTGAGGCTTATATGTTTGTTCTCTGCAGCCGGGTTAGATGTTGTTTCTCTTATCACACACAGGGGAAATTGTGCAGTGGCTAACTAAAAGAATCAAGTTTACCATCCTGAATAACATCCCAGGTCCACATGACCTCAGTGCTGTGTGGTTGTCACTGGTCCCGAATCTGTTGACCTCAAATGTCTCATAATACACTTTAAAATACTCACTAAGGCAAACACACACACATACATAGAGTAAAGCAGCTGGTTTGGTTTATGTTAAAGTATATGAACCCTAGGATGTCGTACGTATAGCCTTGAACAGCATACAGGTCTTATGTCTAACATGGAGATTCAATTTATTTTATTGTATATATGAATAATAGGAACATTAAGCACTAGCTACAGGGGATAGGCATTACATTTCCTTAATTGCTTATAAGAAAGTTTACGTTAAATGTATGGTTTTTAAGTATTTAATTAGTATTTTCTGGCAGCTGAAAATGCCATAAAAGTGTGTTTTTACTCTATAATAAAACCTCAATTCAATTCTTCCAGGATTTGGAACTGGAACACCATATGCCCCCCAGATCTCCTCACCCAACATAAATGTCTGATACCATTAATACTATTGTAGCTGAATGAACACAAATCCACACAGTCACACAACACAGTCTAGTGGACAAACTTTCCAGAAGTGTGGAGGTTGTAACAATGACTATTTGTCCACGAACCTTTAGTCATATGTACTGCATTTGTGGTTTCAGAAGATAAATTGGCTTTTCTACAACCTCACTGCACCAGTTATTTTGGTTTATCCTGATTTCTGGGGATTCTATGCATCTATGTGGTTATCCAACCTCTAAAAATCATGCAGGTGGGTTAGTGAATAAATGAATGATTTCTGTATTTTAATCAGAGAAAGATGTAGAGTAGAACATAAGCTATTAGATATTTATAGTTATCTGTTCAACTACAGGTGAAAGTGACTTTCCCGGGGGTGGGCCCTCAGGGCCAGAAGGAAAATCAAATGCTGGCTATTTGGTTATTAGTCTCTATGATTGCAGTATACACTTTTGTTGTGTGTGTGTGTGAGCGAGAGAGAGCTAGAAAGTGAAATAAAAATTGACTAATGAATCTTGTCAATAACTATGATACAATTAATATTTCTAATACTTTCATTTTACTCTATGGGACGGCCTGTGGGTGTGTTTATGTGCTTTTTGGGGTTGATTTAAAATGCCCATTTACGGTATATGGCAGATGCTCTTGTCCAGCACAACTCACGATTATCTTATTTATACAAAAGAGCGATTGGGAGTTATTGGCCTTGCCTAAGGGCCCAGCAGTGGAAACTTGGTGGTGCTGGGAGTTGAACCCAAAATTTTTTCAGTTAACGTTTTAAAACCTTGACTACTGCACTACCACCACGAACTTATATTCATTCATTTATTTGTTCTGCATGGCTGAGCACTGTTCAACTGTGTCAGCAGCCAATATTTGTGCTTATATAAGTATTAAATGCTGTAAAAGACTCTCAACTGCTTACTTTTG
The DNA here is from genome assembly GCA_005784505.1 of Bagarius yarrelli. Classification (NCBI taxonomy): domain Eukaryota; kingdom Metazoa; phylum Chordata; class Actinopteri; order Siluriformes; family Sisoridae; genus Bagarius; species Bagarius yarrelli. The sequence continues at coordinate 13,826,805 of VCAZ01000001.1, read as the reverse complement.
CGTCTACTTTCACATTAGCTTAGCGTTTTATTTATGTTAGGCCTGTTAAAAATACTGAGCGCATGATGAGCGAATGAACAATCACCGTTAACCAGAAGGGTTGAAACAATTAGTGGACATTGAAAATTATTTTTTTTTTACAAATATAATCTCATATGACCAAATGTGAGGGCCTGCAATAAAGCATTAACAAGTGTGGTGCTGTAGCCTATTATTTAGTGCTCAGTCGGAAGAAGATACACAACTTAAACAAACTGTAAAGAAAATATGCTGTATTTATGCTGTAAAGAAGCCAATAAAATAATAGATACGTTTTTGGTCCTTTTTCAGTCAAAAAAAAAGCATTTGCACTCCCAGTGATGTGGATGTTTGCAGCAGCTTTGCTACCTCACAGTTATGTTTATTTTATTTTTTTTTTAAATAACAGTGCTAGTGTCACTTTCAGTTAGAAATAGTAGTTTATTTTTTGATTTACATTTACAGCATTTGGCAGACGCCCTTATCCAAATGTAAGAGACTTACATTTATCTCTTTTATACAACTGAGAAAATCGGTTAAGGGTCTGGCTCTGGAGCCCACAGCGGTGGCTTGATGGTGCTGAGAATTAAACCCCGGTCTTTCTGGTATCAGTCTAACACTTTAATCACTAAGCCACCACTTCCCACTATAAACTAAAGTGATTTTCTAGTTTTAATTATAGGCATAACTTAATTTAACCAATTACTTAAGATGAAATAATTGAAGATTAATCATTCTAATTAATGGGCTATCAAAATAATCATTTACTGCAGCCATAATTAGTTACCTGAACATATTGTACTAAACTGTTACTGAGATTAAGTTTCAGGTTTTCTTAAGTGGAGACGAAGTATTTATTTGCTACACTAATTGAAGAAGTCTCACAGTGTTGCTATTTTATCCACCCCCACTCTCTCTCTCTCTTTCTTTCTCTCTCATTCTCTATCGCTTGCTTATTGCTACTTTCAGTAATGCTGTTTCTAGCATCAAACTTTTTATCTTTGTCTGCTGTCTCATGCTTATCACACAAATATTAGCCTTTTGTGCTTAATGCGCTGCAATAGTTACACCATTTGCAATAACCTCACACATTTACACATGCTAAATTAATTAACAACATACAAGCGGGCCACAGATCTTTAGTACGCATCATTTTAACCAAAGCAGAAGCTGATTTTGTTTTTTAGTAATGTATTCAGTACCACCAAATAAGGACCTGTAAATTCTCTTTAACATGTCTCCTTTAAACCTTGTTAAAATGTCAATCTTATTCCTGGTTAAAAGCTGTACATGGATTAACATTAAGTAATAATATGTTTATTATGACATTAAATGCTGCATTGGGGTTTAATAATGTAATAATTTTCTAATTTTCAGTAAAATCCAGTCCAATAGTATAATAGTAGAATCTAATTTAATGTACTTTTAATTTAATCTTTGCTTTTTTTGATCTACTCTGATTTTATGGAATCTGCTATACCTAAAACTACTATAGTAATTTCTAATTTACTTTCCTCAGACTTATTTTCTTTTAAACCTGCTTTAATAACGAATGTACTCTGTACTCTGTAGTCTACTTTGAACCTTGTGTTGCATTAGTGTAAACCGCGCAGCATTTGTCCTCCTGATTTAACTGTTTATGAGGCCTAAAATAAAACGCAATCACTCAATTCTGTCTTACACTAATGCTAATGTATTGCAATTAAATAAAAATTAAAATATTATACAAAAAGAAACATCTCTTGATGCCCTGGGACACATCATCAATGATGTTTCCTGAGATCATCAGGTGTTTTAGGTCTCACAACATCAGACACCCTCCCTCAGTTGACCCAGCCAGGGTTGATCAGGCACAAACTTGGGTCCCAGCAGCAGTGGCCCACTTTTCCGAGCACCGATGTTAATTTAATCTGCCCAGAGCCTTTAGAATCAGTAGTGCTGGCTAATGTAAATTAAACTATATTAGCAACAGGACTGTTTCTTTAACCAATCAGATTTTAAGTTTGCCTTTCAGGGCCAGCTAGCCCTATTTTTCTGTCCTTTGATTGGTTCATCAGAGCAAAACTGTTACAGCCATGTTTGCCTAGCATAACACGTTGGTAGGGATCTGCACACATTAATACAGAAATTGACTTAGTTCTGTAATTTATTACATTTTGTGTATTGTTATTAGATAAATATTGATTCTGAACTAATCCAGATGGGTTTGGAGTTATGTTGACCGGGATGCTTGCTTTAAAGAAATTGGTATTTGCCCTTAATTCGTGAAATGTATCTCTCTTGTCATATTGCGTTTTTGTATAGTATGGATAGTTTCTAAAATTTTTCTATAATTATGACGGTGGTGGTATTAAGAGGTTTATCAGTCACCACTGAAGGCCCAGGTACCTTATGCAAGGCCCGCCACTGATTTAACTCTAATGTTGCATCTGAAATCGCACACAAGTATTTACTACATTTAAGTAAGCTGTTCCTTACTTATGTACTTTCCAACTGTTTAGAAAGTTTATACTGTATTATATTGTTCTGCATAGTGTCAATGAGATTTGAAAAAACAAACCCAGCGGTAGTACGATAGTCGGGGGCTTATTGCATACTATGTCTGTCATACTAATGATTCAGACATACTAAATCTATATAGTACAACATACATACCTTGTTTGTACACACCTATGCAATATAACACTAACGTTTATTGTAATTTGCACAATTAATATTACAAATTTCATATCTGTTAAAATCACAGCATTAGAAAGGACAGAGGGGCAGGAGGAGGAATAGGTTTACTAATTATATTATCTGTAATCCAGCATTTATTGTGTTAAAAGTAATAAACGTTCATTAAATACATAAAAAAGCATTAGCGTGTTAAAAAACTTCTTGTGGCAAATCTGCTACAAAATGGTCTCGAATTCTAGTTTAATCTAATGCCTAATATATAAAAGGACATTCAGTTGAAGCGATATTGCATTGTCTTTCTAATTCAATTTTAGGGTTTATGAGAAAAACTAAGCTATACTGAATATGCCAAAAAAAGATTAAGACCAGCAGCAGCTCATAACCATGGATTTTATTAATAACAAAATCTATGATAATAATAACAAAGCCATCGACAAAGCTAATGATGCTTTTACGCATGACTTACGCTATAGGTTCCTATCTAGTGGATTTATGGAGCCAACATCATAAAATGATTTAGTGTACAGCCTCTCAGCTTATATTTGAAGGCTATTGATGGACCAAGTAAGCAGGTGTGTTTGATAGGATAGGTTTTAGCCGAAATTGACAGACATCACAAATACTATATGAGCTTTTCTGCAGAAAACAAGTTTATCATGATGGGCATACATTTCCGATGTATGGACTTTATCAAATCCTAATCTTAATGTGTCCTACGTTATACATTTTTTAAAATATAATAGTCTATGACATCCTGGCATCTACTAAAGACATCTTGTATCTTCTTAAAGATCTAATTTTGTCATTTCGTGCCTTCTGTAACCTGCAAGCCTTTAAGTTAGCTGCACTCTCCTGACTCACATAAAGAAGCTTTCTTTTTTAGCAACACATCTGTGCTTCCATAACAGCTTTACACTAGATTCCTGTGCCTTGCCATTTATCCTGCCTCTAGTTAAGATAAGCTGCTAATGTGTTCGGATGCTGTTCACAGCCTAACTGCGGCACGCCAGAGTTGGAGCCAACTTTTCTTCACTAAACCCTCTTTATATTTCTTCTAATAACCATTACTCAGTTGCTGGGGCTATTTTTCGCTGTTTTTGCTATAACAAATAATCCTAGTGTTTCTAAGCTAACTGGATTGTGTTGCTGTGAGTGACTAAAGAGGTGTGCTGCTGGAAAGGTTTTCTAAGAACCTGAGGGATAATGTATGCTTGCTGCTTTGGTGTTAAAGGTATAAAAGGTGATTATCACTACACCACAGCACCGGCCTTTAATACCTTAACTTGGATCTAGTAGCTTGGTCCTTGGTTCCTTGGTCTGCATGTCAGCATTCAAATTAAAATGTACTAAACTGCCTCTATAGAAATGCTGGTTCTAATCCCCTTTACCGACTTCAAATTGAAAGTTTATTATTTACATATTATACATATTATACACAGTACAATATATAGTAAATTTTTTTTCTTTGCATATTCCATATTAGAGGGTTGATAGCAGGAAGGGTTAAGGGCCTTGCTTAAAGACCCAACAGTGGCGGTTGGACTTAAACCCAAGTCTTCCTGGTCTTTCAATCAACAACTTAGAGCCTTAATCATTTGAGACACCACTGCCCAGTGTTGAAATGTGTGCCTTGCCAGGAAAACACAGACTGTGGAATTGACCTAAAGTGCCACAGCCTAAGGAACCTGTTTATTGAAAATGTCCATAAGCAACAGTAAGATATAAGAGGAAAGACTCTAAGTAAGCATTTAGAATCTTTTTCACTAATCCTGTAACTGCAGCTTAAGATCTTTAGCCTGCTTATTACCAGAGAGAAGATTCTTTCTCTAGATTTTTCTCCCAGGAGTGTGTGATGTTTTGTCAATAGCCACGTCCTCCAGATTTTTTCAGTCTGACAGTGAACCAACAGCTTGACTCGGTCTTCAGCGGCATCCGGAAAAGAATCTGAATTATATTGTAATTTACTAATAAACCCATGCTAACATTCAAAATGTTACAGCCACCCCTCAAAATGGTTCTGCCTGGTACCGGACTGAATGTGATATGCATCTTCGAGTACATCTCTAAGGTAAGTAATAGTATTGTGGTTCAGGTGGTTAGTGTTGAACAGCTGATTGGAATGCAGAAGATTAATGGGTACAATTTCCAGCACTACCATGCTGCCACTGCTGGGCCTCTGGGCAGGGCCCCTAACCTTCAACTGCCCAATTGGATAAAATAATCAGGTAAGTGTGAGTGGCTCTGGATACGGGTGTATACCAAATGCCAGAAATGTTATGCAAATAATTACTGACTTGTACACAGTCTGATGCCTGATGATATTCTGGTAAATGTGATACATTATTATGCTGTTATAAAGAAATCTACTGACTTTACAGCAGTTCAGTTCAGAAGCAAGTAAAAGCTCAGAGGTTAAGGTGTTGGACTGCTAATCGGAAGGCTGTACGCTTTTATTTCTAGGATCACCAAGCTGAAACTGTCGAGCTTATTTGCAAGACCCTAAGCCATCCACTGCTCAGATAAATGGAAATTTCTTTGCGTAAGGGTGTCTTCATAATGCTGTAAATATTTATTTAATATTTGTTTGAAGGTATAATAGTTGAAGGTAAAATAGTTTGTTCTGCTGGTTAAAAGTTTTTACAGAAACCACATTATAAACTCTGTTTGTGTTTTACATGTACAGTCACTGTTAATATGCATTATACTTAAGGGCTTAATATGTTCCCTTTTTCTAACTCCTTAATAAATGGAAGAGTTCCCTTTAATCATTTCCTTTGCTGATTTGATTGTAAATCCTCAGTCTCAGTGCGAGTGAAATTTACAGAAGTCTCACAGTGTACCTAAGGATTCCGTGTACTCATAATGTCAATGATCTACTTTTCTACTTTCCTGCAAGTTTTTATCTTTGTGATCATCGTGTTCAGACATTAATCTCGTAAAAATTAAACAGCACTCTATAAAGAAGGTTTCTTCTGAGGTAGAATATTATTTAGGAAATTCATGGTTTCTTATTCTCTTTAAAAAGTAAGAGCTGATGTGTTCTTTCTGCGTTATTTAATGTTGATTATTACTAGTGGTTGTGTCACAAAAGACAAAAAACTAATAAAAAATATAAGTATAAATAAATAAAATATATACGATAAGTAAGGTGATAAGTAATTTAAAACTTAAAATGGGGGGGCTGAGAGGCATAAATGACAGCATAGACTAAAACCTACCAGTAAATATAAACAGATTGCCAGCAAATAAAATACTAGTTACGTGAGTCAATGTGGCTTCGTGAATCGTTTTGGAAATTTATTTAACTGTGTTAATTATAAATTCCTTTAGAAAATCTGTGTAATTAAAAAAATGGGTATTTAGTGACATACTTTTCATCAGACAGTAATATAATGTGAGATACTGAACAGAGAAAGCAGCAGAAAGAAGATGTAAGTAAAAAAAGGAAACAAAAAGGAAGCTGGGAAGCAAAAAAAAAAAAACGAATGAAAGGAAGCGGAATGACAAAAGGAAAGAAACAAGGAAAGAAAGCTGGAAAATAGAAAAAAAAGAAAGCATGTTTATAAAAATAGACTTGTAAAGTCATCACACTTTGTAGCTTCTTTTTTTTCACTTTTTTTAAAAATTAAAATATAATCTCTATATGAAATAATATATTTTTCCTCAAAATATAAGCAGAGCAAATTGGCAGCAGTCACATTGCCCAAGCTGCAAAATCAAGTGCACTGGTCTGTGTTTGTGTGTGTGTGTTTGTGTGTGTGTGTGTGTGTGTGTGTGTGTGTGTGTGTGTGTGTGTGTGAGCATGTTTGCGCTCAGAGTCTGTGTAATTTCTCCCAATCAGTCTCCTCTAGCAGTGCTGGAGCACATTAAAATGAGTGAATCTTCTTAGCTGGATAACTGTTTTCACTTAAATTAAGCCTGAAGTGGCCCCAGTAAGAGCTTTGAGACTCATCCCAAACAAGATATCTTCATCTGCAGACTTGGCTAAGCTGCCTTTTGGCTAGCATCAGTCAACATCTGCCAGCTCCTGTGCTGAAGCTGTAGCTACCGTTGACATTTATTACGTTAGATCTGCCTCCTGCACTGATCCGTTGAAAAAAAGCATTTTTAGGCATTGTCTTGTCTCTTGATCAACTGAAAAATACAGAAACAGGAAATGTCAAATCCCTTGATGGATTCTATACATTTTAAAGTGGTTTTAGAATAAGCAGCCTATAAACCCAGCATCAGGTTAATCTCGGTGATGGATCCGACAGCATAACTTCATAGGATATTGACTATAATTCATTTCCAATGTCATGTTGCTGTCAATGTGAAGCCTGAAACAGTTCTGCTCAGCGACATTTTAAAAGCAAAGTAGGCAGACACACTTTCTCCCTCCACTGCTTGTGCTGATTAGATTTCTCTCCCTGTTTTGGTTAGTAATCCCCCATGACAAAAATCACCAGTAGAAAACATTAATGTATAAGCAACATGGCTGCAGGAAAGAAAAAAAGAAAAAGTCTGGCCAGGGTTGTGAAAGAACAGCTTGTTTTAACAGCATGTAGGAAAATCTGTGTCTGGTCACAGATGATAACAATTCTGAAAATGTGCTTGTTGCTGTTTACTTCGTCATGCAGTTTTTAAACTAAGTGTTGAAAGCAGTTGCTTCTGTATATTACATTGGGTTTCGCACAATGGCTGTACTAGAGAAAAATGCACACAGTTGTGTAACACACAGATAAATGCAAACAAAAAATTTAAATGAACAAAAATGGCAATAAGACTGACCATATTAACGGTTGTCTCATATAGCCAGACATTTAGACTGATTGGAGACACACAGTTGACTAGGATGTCTTTATATACTGTAGCAATAGGATTTTCTCTTATTGAAACTAAGATACTCAAACACTGTCCCAGCAGGACAATGTCCCTGCACACAAAGCTCCTGATCTCCATAAAGAAATTATGTGTTCTGGTTGGAGTGAAAGAGCTAAAGTGGAATCTGACTCAACCTCACTGAACACCTTCGGAATGAACTGGAACACTGACTGAACTATTGTAGCTGAACGAACACAAAGTGAAAAGACATTGTTGTAAAGTTTATTTTAGGAGAAATACTGAGACTATATCTGGATTAGGTAACAAATTAGCTCAATCAGCGTGTAAGCAGGTGCTGTTATTTTGTTTGGTATTTAGTACTGTTACTAACTGAACTCTACGTTATTCTCACTGGTGAATAACACATTATATATCGTAGTAATGTTGTTTTTTTTGTCTTCGGACGATAATTTGCAGGGAGGGTGGAACGTTTCGGTGCTATCAGGCTACAGTTAGCATTTTCCAAAATGTCCTTCTGCACCTTTAAAATAAAAGTGCACCATTATGGTCAAAAGCTCCAAGCACACCACAATGGCCTCTAGTTCAGGTTTTTGTTATTTTGTGGCTTGACTATCACCACAAATCTGTCTTTCTCTTGATTGCCTTGGGAACCAATTCTAGAGACAAGTGTGAAACGTATCTTGCCAGCAGCTTGTTGATTTATATTGGTTTTTTAATGTGAGGATGACAGCAGACAGGGCATTAAATAGAATAGCCTATTCAGAAGGCTGAAGTTAAGCCTGAGCAAATCAGAAAAGCAGACAGGGTTATTTATATGTGTGTATGCAGTTTATGATAATAAGACTATTGGTATTACTATCCTGATAGCTTGTGACTGTATCTGTGTTCTTTTCAAGGTCTCCTTGGTGTGTCAGCACTGAGCAGAGTGAAATTCAACAGTACTGCTTTTCTGGGAAAAATATCAGGGGTGCATGTTGCATACTTGGTGGAGTGGAAAGCAGATTGACGTTTCTCATCAATGTCAGTTTTGCTGGGTAAGAGGTGTGTAACATTGCAGTCTTCCTATCATGCTTGAAGAAACAGAATCTAAATGTTGCTCCCTGTGACTCCGGGGTAGGCCCGCAGGGTCACGACTTCTTAATAAGCTTCATTTTCTCAGTGTGCCCTAGGAACTGAGAGACAATACAGATCTTTTACTGTTATTAACACCGCCATTTTGGATACATTGTTTTCTTTCATTGGCATAACACAGATAAATGCAGCATGGTAGATTCTAAACTAATGCAACCTATTCAGATCTCCGACTCAGTGGACACCAACTGCAGCACTGACTGACCTCAACACCACACATTCATACCTTATCTCACGAACGTTTCCAGCTAAACTCCCTACAGAGGTGATCCGTCATATGGTGAAAAGCCTTCCAGGAAGAGCTAAGCTTATTACATTTACATTTGCAGCATATGGCAGACGCCCTTATTCAGAGTGACATACAATATTCCTTGTTATACAACTGAGCAGTTGGGGGTTGATCAGGGGCCCAACAGTGGTGGCTTGGTGGAGCTGGGAATCGAACCCGGGTCCTCAAGTTAATAGTCCAACAACTTAACCACTGCGCCACCCCTTCCCCTTATTACCACTTATTATTACAGAAAACGATGGACTAACTTTGCTGTATTGGTGTATGTTGGGTAGTACTTTAGGTCTGTTTTAGTAGGACAAAAAAAAATCTTATCAGACACCAGGTTTGTCACACCTGAATAGTAGTTTTCTGTAACATACATGCCGCCACAACTTTCTGTCAATACAAGAGGAATTTATAATAAAGTGGTAGCTTGCTGTTTGAAAGATTGTGGAGCAAGGTTCATAACCCTTACATTTTTAGGTACATAAATTAGATAAATGAAGGTTTCTTTGAATAATGGTGTATGCAAAATGCCTTACCTTGACAAAAATAGTTTTATTATGAAAAATACAGCATTACTAGAATGATTCGAGATATTTTCCTCTAACTGGGGCATCTTATGCAGCAGCAGGTTTGTTATTTTGTGCAATGTGCTGAGCAACCAGACTAGCAAAAGTATCAGTGGATTAACAACACAACACAGAAAAATAACAAGAAAACAGAATACATGGAGAATCACAAACAAATTCATGAGATATCTAAAGTAAATATATGTATAATTAAACAAAAAAATTATATGCTTTTATTATTATCATTGTTATAAAAATACAAAATAACCCAGCCAGATGAAGACTAGTTTAGGCACAGCTGTAAACACAATTACTTCTATCTTCCATGAGGGAAGAAGTAGAGCATCACAATGTTTTTTTTCATGGCTTGGCTATCACATGTGATACTTGGTTCTTCCAGACAAACAGAGAGACTCCAGTCAATCAGAATGACTGAGTTGCAAATGTTTTTAGTTTTTAGTCATATGCATTAGATATTTAGCAAACAGTTTGTTGGCATTGCACCCAAGGCTTTGTTCAATTGCACTAAAAAAAAGATATTTTTAAATAAAATATTTTTAAAATAAAATCAATACTTGTTTAACACAAATTTCAAAAATATGTTTTGTTTTTATGAGATATCTAAAGTAAACCGGTAAATACTTTCTTTTTGCAAACATGGCATTTAAATGGCATAAACTTTATCCTGCAAAGCTGGCATATAAATGGCCTTCGGAAAAACAGATAATCCACCTACTTTAGTAGATAGAAAGTCAGCCGGAAGTTGCATTGGCTGCTTTACATCTTTTTTCGCCAGACTACTGCAGAATATTAGCATAGCTGTCACCGATTTATCTGACGAGGTCCAGAATTTGACTACTTTCATTTAGTAATGATGGATTAGTTTGGATTAAGAATTTAAGTAGTGCATTGTGCATGTAGAAAACCAACATCACTGCCTCTAAGGGTAGCTGTGGTATGCTGCAAAGCTTCAAATAAGATGCTTACCCTTGCAGTTGAACCTCTCATTCCTAAGGTACAGTAAGCAGCTTAAAATGTGCTGCAGTTGAACCACACTTGACAGCAGATGATAAAGGGCAGAACTTTACCCAGGGTTGTTGGTCTGATTGATGCTTTTGACATCATGGAATGTATCCTCATAGACACAGCCTGCTTCTTTTTCATCACCCAAGACAGCTGGATGAAGTATGATGGGGACAGTGTATCACAAAACATTAAAGCTGCATTACAGTGGGTAAAGATCTTTTCAGACTGAATTTAAAAAAAAATGCATAACACCCAGGCATTTCACATTCTCACACCGATCCACGGTCCGGTTCTTGCGCAGTTTTGGTACTTTGATAGCTGCATTCATATTATAAAATTTCCCATAATAGCCACATTAAATATTTGATTTATTTCTCTTAGACAAAATAACTACTAATCTGCAATCAAAATGATTTGACCTATATTGTATTGAGGATTATAAATAGAAACATACCTTTTTTTTTACTTCTAACTAAAATGCTTTGCTTTTAATAGCAAATTAATAGTTTAATATTTCGAAGCTGTCAGAAATATAAATAGTAAAAACATCCAAATAACCCAAATGCCTTTCATGGAAAACTGATATGTAATTGTAAAATCTAATGGACTTCTGCTACACAACCCAAGCACAGAAAGCTGGTTGTGGTGAAATTCAGTTTGCCACTGTAGATGCTACTGACAGCTTGAATAACGGATTTAAATGAACAGCTCAACACACCTGCTGTTTGAGGCATGTCCTAGCTTATATGATGAGGTCAGACTGGGCTAATGCCTAAATGTGAACAGAACGTGTTGAATTCTAATCAACACCTTACTTCTGGTGGTGAGTATATATACACCATTTCAGATGTAGTCTCACTCCTACTTCTATAACCTTCAAACTTCTAAAAAGTCTTTCCACTAGATTGTGTTGTGTGACTGTGTATGTGGATTTGTGTTCATTCAGCTACAATAGTATTAATGAGATCAGACACTAATTTTGGGTGAGGAGGTCTGGGGTTCAGTCAGTGTTCCAGTTCATCCAGAAGGTAATCTTTCAGGGTTCTGTACAGGGCACTCCAGTTCTTCCACTCCAACCAGAACACAACATGTCTGCATGGAGATCAGGGGTTTTGCGTACAGGAGTATTGTCATGCTGGAACAGTGTCTCTTAACAACATTTGAAGAAGAATTTGATAATATAACATAGTAAGACATTCTAGGTAACGATGTTCTTTAGACTTTGGTGACCATATAATTTTGAAAAGTAGTAATGGGTTAAAATAACAAGTAAGTCTGGCTGCATGAATATAAATGGTAGGTTTTGTTTGCTATCTGGTTTAATTGAAGGTAGACAAGGTTGCCTACCTGACTCACATTTAATAAAGTAGCTTTAAACTGGATTAAATCAGAATAACCTCATCATAAGAAAAGTCTAATTTTGTTACTCATCAGATTTGAAAAGGTTGGCGGGTAGCCAACCCTGGCTCAGATGAGGAAATGTGCAATTGAATTTCTGAACCCCGGCATTGCTTCACTACACTTTAACTGCATCATTAAAAAACCTTGACAGATTTGCTCAGTGCCATTTGAGTAATGTGGGCTAGATGCGTTTCCCAGCCTCACATAGGAACATATCACTTTGAAGCCTGCAGCAAATAACATTTAGCTAAAGTCGAAAAGGTCAACTTGCATTTAATGAACTGCCTAAAAAAAATCTAATATATATTGGCTTTAAGTGCCACAACTACAAGCTGTGAACCGTTCAATTGATGACTAATAAAGAGCAGCCCAATAGTTTGGTTCTAGGTTTTCTTTGCCTCAGTTTTTCCAAAAGAGATTCCTTGTTCTGACTTCAGGTCCCTAAACAGATTTACATAAGTCATACCTAAATATAATTCATATAGTTTTAATAGTAGAGGTAAAAGTGACAGAAATGTGTGGTTATTATACGAAAGAATTTATTAAATACTAGATAAATGTCAGGCATCGATCAGCATTCGTCATCTGTGCCATCTATGTCAAAATAGTGTTAATTAGTGTTAACATTAACTAATTTAGAACAGTTTTTTCATCATTACATAAAACAACAGAAAAATAATTACAATTGGATAATCTATCAAACAACAATCTGGGATTATAGGTTGGTGAACCAGAGAGGAACATAACATGTTTTATAATTATAGATGTAGTGAAAGACATATGCAACACAAAACTAAAGTGCTGAAGTTAAAACTTTAAGGCGTTAAACTGGTGCATGACACTATCTCAAGAGCCTCTTTCAGAAGATGGTGATATTTTTGGAAAAAAGAAATAATTATATACATAATTTATATACTTTATAGAGTATACCTACTTGTTCACCTGTAATTCTGTTATCAAGTAATCCTGTTGAAGGTAAAGAGGTTAACTTTAATGTTAAAAATAAATATGAATGGTACTACTGAATTTCGTACTACTACAGTGTTCAGTAGTATTTTTCCCCTATTACTTCCAGCTAGCTGCAAAGTTGGTTCAGTTTGTACAGTTATGCAGTTATTGTGGTGACAGTCAGACACATCAATCACTAGGGCAGCTCAAGGTCAGCCGGCTTGCATGTCTTTTATATAGAAAGATACGTTTCTTTTGTGCACAACAGATATGTATTTAAATCTTTCAACCAATTTCAGCTCTGGAACATTTAACGCTGAATCTGGAGGTTCCCAGCTGACCCTGTTGGCCCTAACCTGATTCTGACGGTATTAAACCAATCAAAGTGATGATTTCAGAGAGTATTACCCAATTAAAGAAAGAATAGCAATTAGAGTCTTAATAGAATGCTTGTGCTTGAGTAGGAGCACTTGTTTGCATATGCACAAAAATATTAAATCAATGACCAAACTAATCATCACCTTACTCCTAGTGGTGGGAGACCCAAACATATATAACATGCATCTTAAACATCCATAAATGTTTTTGTGCTTCCTATTCCACATGAAGTCTCGATTTTACTCCTATAATCTCTATACTTTTGAAAATCCACTATTTACTAGATTGTGGAGTGTGACAGTGGGGATTTGTGTTGTGTAATGCTGGGTGAGGATGTCTGGGGTTAGGTTGGTGTTCCAGTTCATCCCAAAGGTGTTCAGTGGGATTGAGTCAGAGTCAGGATTCTGTACAGAACACTCCAGTTCTTCCACTCCAACCAGAACACAGCATGTCTTTATGGAGATCAGGAACTTTGTGTACAGGGACATTGTCATGCTGAAACAGTGTTTGAGACTCTTATGAAGTCTCACTCTTACATCAATAAACTCTTTACTTCTGAAAATCCTTTTTACTGCATTGTGGATTGTGACTGTGGGGATTTTTGATTGTTTAGATACGATAATATTAGTTAAAACATACACTAATGTTGGATGAGGAGGTCTGGGGTTCAGTTGGTGTTCCACTTCATCCCAAAGGTGTTCAGTGGGGTTAAGTCAGGATTCTGTACAGGACACTCCATTTTTCAGTAGTGTAGTGGTGGCGCTGTTCTTTTCGAAACAAATATTGCTATCGGGTTAAACCGTTAATAGCCATGATAATTGGGCATACTGTCTAAATGTAAAGGACAGCACAACACTTCCCATCAATTAAGTTGACATTAGCCAATGTAAATATCTGTTGGCTCATATGATTATAAAGAGGGGGCAGTTATTGCATTCCTCCAAGTGTGATATTGTGAGCAGAAGTTCGAAAAGATACAGTAACTGAGGGAAATGAGTTAGCATGTTGCTAATCAATGTTGCAGTGAGAACTGGCAACAGCCCAATTGGTAGAAAAACAGATAAGAAAAATGTCATTGTTTAGGCAGTCAGATTGTTCATTTCCAGACTTGCCATTTTATGTTTTATTTCTTGAAGCTGCATTAGAAAAATAATAAATCAAACATGTCAGAACTAATTATTGCAGGTAGGAAAGTCTGTGCTTAATTCGTTTTTGAATCAGTATAAGTATAAAAATGTAACAAGGTTCATTTTACATTTTATGCAGGGTAAAATTCAGATACAATGACATCTTGTCAGATTCCATCTGCAACCACAGCCTCTGTGCATTAGCAAGTGCTTTTATACAGTCACAAGCAGTACCAAAAGAAAAAGGTGATATTTTTCATGTCTGCTCTGTTTTAAATGCATCAGTAGACTTGATTGGTGCAGGCAGTCATGTTTTGTGTAAGTGATGTAATTTTACTTTTTTCCCCATTCTGTGAAAAATGCAGTGTTTCAAGTTTTAATTGATTGATTAGATAATTAAACTAACGAAATACTGCAGTTATAACTAACTAGGACAAAATTTGTGTTTAAATATTGCTTAGAGTGCAGAGATTGGGCTCTATTAGGTATGTATGTTTAAAGACAGGATAGGTGATTCAGTTCAAGAATGTTTTTGGTTCTGCTGGTTGAAAGTCTTTTCACATTCCAGTAGCAATCATTAAGTTAAGTGGTGTAGATGTATTTATATGTTTCTGTATATTCTGTGGAAGGTGTAGGACCAAGAAATGTTCAGCTTATCATAATTTGAGATCAGTACATTATTATAGACTTTTCTACCCGCCTGGCAACATTTTATTGTATACTTATGTGCACCCTGTTCACACAGACAGAATACGCCATCAGCCCGGGTTGCCAGATTGGGCAGTTTCGTGCCTAGTTAGGCATTTGTGAATTTGATTATGCAGGTAAAAATTGGCTTGGGCAAGTGTCCAAAATTTGTCAATTTTGAAACATGTACATTTTAAAAGCTTATGTAACAAAACCCAAGTATAAAAGATGACACCAGAAATAGAATTGAATTGCCGCTCCTTTTTAGTTTAATGAATGGACAATTTTTGGCTTGGAATTATCAACTGTATCTGCCAACACTGTCAGTTCCCAGTGCGTTTACATACTGGGAAATAAAGACTGGATAAAAACAAAGCAAAAACCTGAATTAATATCGGTGCTGCGTGTTGCGCTGGAGTCTATTACAGGAGTCAAAGGGTGTGAAAGATGATGTCATGTTTGCAGTATTTCTTTGGACAGGTAGGAATATGGTGTGATTGGATTTTGGTGTGTTTTGATTGTAATGCATAGCTAATGTATTTCGTGTAACTTGATGAATTACCTCAACGACAGCAGCAGCATGTGATCGGGTACTATTATTATGTTTAATATTTTAGTATTGTTACTAACTGTGCGATAAAGTATTGTCCCCAGTGGATTTCACATAATGTATTGTAATAATGTTGTCTCTGGCCGTCTAGTCTGTGCATAATCCTGCGTTCAGAAGGAGGCAGGGGTTTGAAATGTGATGGTGGTACACTTTCAGTGCTATAAGGCTACAGTTTCAAAATGTTTCACTGCACTTTTAACACTGTATAAATAAATTATTCAATTATTACAAATACTTGACTCCTTACCCCAATTCCATTCTTGGCCTCAGATGTCACACTCATAAATTGTTGGTTGAACCTCTGATGGCATGTACTTGAGAAAAATTTGAATTTACTTTTTTAGTTTACAGTTTAATATGACACTGAACAAAAAAATGAACTGTGATAGTTTTACATGTGTTTTCGACAACCTTGTAGCCACTGAAAGCTCATTTTCCATAAAGTGAACAAGAAAATCACAAACTAATCCATATTACCAACATCAAGTCACAACCAAACAAAACAGATTAGCAATTATATGATCATTTCAAATAGCTAAGAGTCACATTTAGGCTTATGCAAATTAAATAAACAACCAACATAAAATATTTTTATTAAAATTAAAACACGTCGTTTTTATTACATTACAATTATAAAATGTTTAATGTTTAATTTATTTCAATTACTCTTAATTTATGTTAAATTAATTAAACACTGTGCAAAATGTATGAAAATCCAGTAAGCGCTAGTTTTATATGCATTTTAAGACATGAATAAATGTAAATCCCACCACTCAACAATCCTGCCAGTCAAACTAAGCTTTTGATATGATTTGAATGATTTTTAACCCAGCACTCTTTTCGATCTATTTATCTTCTGGAAAATTGACAATTGCTGAGCCTTTAGTGCTATATATCCTTATCATTCTCCCATTACTCATTCATTTATTTTAGCACAAAATGTACAGTATAAAAGAGAAATAAAATGTTTATATTCGAAAATGTATCTGACATATATTTCTCCCATTATTAACAAAGCGCTTGAGACTGCTTTCTGAATATGAACTCATTATTATGTTCTTTACATCCATTTCTGCTGCCTAACCACAGACTAATAGCTAATGTGCTGCTTTCCTCATTTAATTCTGTACATACCATAGCTTGAAATTGTTCACAGTTGGGTAATTCTTATTTATGAATTGATTTTAAACTATATAATGAAAGCAATAGTGTTTAAAAGCATTCTAACTATGGTGTGTTCTCATTGAAGCAGTGATGCTGAACAGACTACAAGGGAATCATTAGAATATCATAATTAATCTTACAGTTTAGCTTTAGTAGAAGCGATGGAGCTAAGAGAAATAATTGCTATCGCTGACTTGTTTCTCCTTAAATTTTTTTCTGAATTTATACCTAACATTTACCCTGAGGGAAATGGGCGCAGACAAAAAAAATCAAAAACTCTACACCTCCCTTAAGTGAGGTGTAAATGTTCAGCCAGATGCACAGCCTCAAGGGGCTTTATGTATAAGTTCATGGCTGGCCAGCCCTCGGGACGCCCCTTGTTTCACCCTATTCATAAAGCGGAAGTTGTTTGTCAGTGAGGGCATCCCCCTAGTTCATAGTTCCCTGGGTGCAGCACTGGTGGGTAGTTTAGGGGCCCCCAGTGACAAGGTACTCAGAAACACCTCTGCATTGGTGGGTAAAGCCTACGAGTCAGCAGGTCAGGCTGGTGCATGTCTGTACAATATGGCCTTGATACAGGTGTAGCAGGTTCTTCATTTCAGCCTCGTTCTGTCACCTCATACATTCACAAAGTATGTGGATGCTGTGCAGACTCCTATGTGACTTTAGGGCATACACTTTTTAAAGTACATAGATGACTGGCTAAAATTAGCATGGTTGCGTTAAAAAGCAGTTCAACATTGAGACTCAATGGCAGGAAAAGCATACTATCCCCAGCTCAGACTATAACCTACTAAGGGGTGGTCTAAAATTTGATCACAATGCGGGTGAGGCTTACGTAAGCCTGATTTGACTCAACACTGGCAACTGTAGGGAAATTCAGAAAGGGGCAGTCATACACTGTCAGACAGTTTCAAAAGCTACCTTCTGAGACTTCTGTGTCCAGTGTGAGCACTGGGTATGTATGTATGTGTGTATGTCCACAGAGCCGTGGAGAAGGGCAGAACAATTATTCATCTCCTTTGGTGCACCCAATAGAGGGGCACCAGCCATAAGCAAACTATAAGCAGATGAGTGGTTGAGACCATCAAGATGCCTTTATTTATATAGCGCTTTTTAACAAAAGAAATTGTGACAAAGCAGCTTTACAAAATTCAAATCAAATAACACCCACTAAAAACACTCAGTTCAGTTTAACTCTTATCTGTAAATTAAAAGTCCACAACTAAGCAAGCTAGAGGCAACAGAGGCAAGGAACCAAAACTAGACAAGAAAGACAAAATGACGAAAAAAAACAGTTCTTCTCTAACCAGACAAACCAGCAGGTTATTCCATGCTGCAGCAAAGTTTACGTGGTCTTGTCCGGATGTTCATCTAGAAGGCAATCTATCTGACAGTGAGCGTGGAATAGGAAAGAAACAGACTTATGTTAGTGTAGATGCCATTATACTTACGACAGACAAATACATTTATTGAAATGTGAGTGTTTCTGAAAGTGTTCCTGGTTCCGGTTGACCTGATTATTGCAGGCTAACAATCCTTTAATGGATTTGGATAATGAAAATGTATGTGTTAAGAGTAAGCCAGGTTAGTTTATAAGCCTGCAGGCCTCCCTGTCCCGGAAAGGCTCAGAGCACACTCTACTAGGAATATGTCAGCCTTCAAGGCACTGATCGTGGGGGTATTTTTGCCCGATATTTGTGGGATGGCATGATGGTCCTCTCCGGTTTTATAATCGAGACCTGGCAGAAATCCCTGAGTCTAAAAGGTCTTACACACAGAACCATGATGTTGCAATATGGCAGCATGGGTATCTCATTCCCAAAGCGTCTCAATGCAGCTCAAATTCCTAAAGGGAAATGTCTCCAGGTTATGTATGTAAACCTGGTTCCCTGAGAAAAGAAGAAATATGCAATACCTGCATATTTGCTGGTTGATGACATCACCTATCCGCGACGTAATGCAGCATCTCATTCCCTCTGGGAACCAGGTAATGAAAATAATGCCTCTGATCATTTTCTTTTTTACAGAAACTGCAAAAACTGACAAGCCCAAATCTTACAGAATAAACAATTATATTATGTAATAGGGTATGTCTTATGAGTAGGCATGATGGAGAAGCTAAAAATAGCAGCATAGTCAAATGATGTCGAATGTCTAAACTGAAGGTTCTGCATATTTGGTAAATACTGGCTTGAGGAAAAAATAGATTCTTTAGACACAAGCGACTAATTTTCCACACAAGATGATAAATGCTTCCTTATTCAGTCATTATCATTTTGCTGTATTTCAGACAAGATGTGGAAATACTGAGGATGTTTAATGTTCTAATGTTACTCCAAAGGCTTTTTAAAATACATCCCTATTTGTGTAGCAGACAGCTACTTATAGCCAGGGCAATGTCTGAATTTCCTTCACAAATGGCAAACATTCTATACTCTATAATTTATGCTATTAAACTCGTTAAAACCATCTGTTGGATCAATATTATTAATTATTAATAATGGTAGCTAGATACTCGAATTTATGTTTATGTTTATGTTTACCTCAGTTATGGGTAAATTTTGCTGCATGCAGCTGTGGAAACACTACTCAATTTTGGTGTAGTATAGAGTTAAATAAAATCAAATATATTGTATAATTTGTTTTGGTATTGCTTCATTCATTTATTTATTCATTCATTTATTCATCTTCTTTACCCGCTTATTTCCTAATTGGGGGTCACAGGGATCTGCTGGAGCCTATCCTACCCGGCTCTAAATGGGCTAAAGACAGAAAGGGTACACCCTGGACAGGACGCCAGTCCATCACAGGGCGGCCATGTTTCAGTTAAAACATATTTTTGGCCTAATAGGTTTATCTCAAGATAGTCCCGGCAGTCTTTGATTTCCACTCTTTCATGCCAGCAGATTGTAAACAGAATTAGAATAGCACATGAAATAATATTATATGGACTTGAATTAAAGTTGCCTCACACCAAATTTATAACCTATATCTTCATTCAACTATTCGAACCACCCAATTAATGTCCTACAATTTTCCCTAAATCTCAGCTTGCATATCACAACCAAGGAACAAAAGTAATTTTCCTAACATAAAAAAATCAATATATTTCAATCACTAGAAAGAGTAAAGTGAAATGAGAGACTCCAGTTCAGATATACAGTCTGTTTATGTGTGTATGACTGCAAGTAGTAAAAACTGATTACTGCTCTATAGCTGAATTCACTAGCCAGCTCCATCTTCTTAAAAATATAAAAATTAATTGCATATTGTGATTGCAAGATAAAATGCTTGTGTGGTTGTGTTGTGTGTGTGGAACAGAAAAGCATGATTAGATTTAGATATGTTAAATTGTTGAAAATCCTAGTTTTGTGTATAACTGGTATTGAGCTGTATGTCATGATCAAATGATTACAATATTTCTGACAACAATAAAGAATTACAAGATATGCTTGTAATAATAATAATTCGATTAAACATTTTAGTAAATGAAAAGGTTTGAATGTTGCTGGAGTATGAAATGACTATGACACGATTGTCTGAGGTTCTACCTGTAAATGAAAAAAAAAAAAACATTTATGTGAGTTGTGTTGTGTATAACCAATGTTACCAAATCATCGGTCCTCAAAATACCAATATGCTGTGAATTACTAGAGTACATTAGTGTATTTGTCAGTTATTGCCTTTTTTTGTAATTTCCTCCTCTATCGTTCCTGTCCCACCGTCCTTATATGATAGATTCTATGATAACACATCTTTTCAATGTTGACAATGACAACATGGTTTTTTTACCTTAACATCTATTTTACCTTTCCCACCCGTGGTCAGCTTGCTGATTTTTCCTATGTTAGTTGCCCTTTTAGCTGACTCTCACTATTTACATGCTATTTTAGAGTTGGCCTTCAGGTTTTTGTGGGTCATCAGATGCAACATGCACTTTTACAGGCTGTTTGAGCTGAAATGTGTGCTGCCAGTGTGGGTGCACAACCCACTGTTTTTTTTTTTTTTTTTTTATCATTGCCTGTTTTTCACACAGACTAAGGCCTCTCTCGCGATTGTTGATTGACACTGACATATTAGCATAAACTCTCCCAGAGTGAGATGTATGCCATGTCACCTAAGTTTGTGCAAATCATTTCTCACCAGACTGTTTTATAAATGAGGGTCAGTATAAAGCAGCTTTTGCTAAGAAGCTACTCCTTAAAAATGAATAAATAAATGAAAATTGGATAAACAAATATTCACAATGTAAACAATCATTAAGCTCATGATCTACAACATTGACACAGAAAGTCTCTTTGTTGCCATCCGGTGGCCGGGCAGAGCAACGCACCCGGCAAGTCTGACCGAGTCCTGACAACAATGCATTAAGATATTTGTTTTATTAAAAATGTGTTTGTTGTCAGTAAATATAACATGGTAACACTACATCCAGCTAATCGTTGTAAAAGGTTTATAATGGTGTCTGTTGTTGATAAAGAAGTCATTTAGAAATGATTTTAAATTAGTTTGGAGCAGTCAAAATACTCAGCTCATTAGCATTAAAAACAACATGCATTAAAATAGGTTGCTGTGAACAGAGCTGTTTAACACTAACAATAATCATTTTTAATGCAAGTATACCATAGACTTTTCAGTAAGACCCTAAAGAATCATATCAAATTGTGGAAAAATTGGCATCTGATAACCCTTTTAAGCTAAAAACCAAGTTGCATGTTCAGCTTTCAAGAAAATCAGTCCGTGTCCATGTTTCTACTATTATAATTTATTTCTACAGCATTGCAAAACTGAATACCTTTTTAAAAAAATAGGATGTGGGCGAACTAGTGCTTCTTGTATTATGTTTGCCTTGCATGTTTCCTCTAGGGTAATAAAGATTTCTTACCTAGTCTAGTAACATTCATGATAGTCTGATTGATGTACTGTATGTGGATTCTACTGCTCTGAGATACAATAAATTGACTCCTCTGTCCAGTGTGTAGTGAGTTTTCGCTCCAGGCTTCCAGTTAAGCCTACGTCAGATAAGTGCTTTACTGTCCATGCATACGTGTGTAACAAATGTGCATTTGGAGTGAAAATCTTAACAAGGCTTCCCAACATAAAGGAAAAGTAAATAACAGTATGGGGAACAAATAATTTTAACAAATAGGAACTAAGTGAGCAACTGCACATGCCATCTTATTGCCTTTGGTTCTTCACAAGCCTTTGAAGAACATTAAAAGAATGATGTAACGACAACAGGCATGAAGGGCTACATTTTGATGTCTTAGTTATGCCTACGTTTTTGTCTACATTTACTTTCTCTTAGAATTATAAAATACAGTTCAGATTCAGGATCATATTGTTATTTTATCATGTATAAAAAAAGCGTCACCAGGCACCATTTAATATTACAGATAATATAAAAAATATGTTTGATTAAAGTCTAAAGTTTAAAAAGAAGGATTAAAATATTACTGCCTATTATCACTTGTAGTCAGAATACTGTACCAGTATCTTCTAAAACAGGAACTCAATATACAGTACTGTACATTGCTCTATGTGGGCATCTAAGCTTCATATCCATATGTAGTCCATTCCCCCTTTGTACCTTTGCTGCTATATTTACTGTTTGTTAGGGTAGGTGTTCTAAAAAAAAAACCCTACTTGTTTGTGAATATAAGTGGGGATGAGCTAATTTTGGATTTCTTGCAAAAGAATACTTGCAGAGGATAAGACCTTAATAAAAAAGGCTTGAAACAGATTAACCACCAACAGCATCTTTAAAAAAAATAGACTGTAGTATAGAAAATAATCATAGTGTTTAGATTAGATTGGTTAATAGGAAAAACACACATTTAAGAAAAAGCTGCAGTAAAACAAAATGCTTGTTGACAAATGGAGAGAAAAGGATCGGGTTGTTATGGATGATATGGATAGTAGTGAGGTTACACAGAAAATTTGCTTTGGAGATTTTGGCATTAAAGGTGGTGCAGCAGTTAGGAGAAAGTAGGTTGGACATTTATTACAATGTCTGACGAAATACATAAGCAATGGAACAGCTACCTGGCTAGAAACCCAGGCTGATTAATATTATGGACAAGAAATGACTTAAGTATGTATAAACAAACAAACAAAAGAAATAAATAATTAAATGCTGAAATAAATAAATAAATAAATGCAGAAATGCACAAATAAATGCATGGATAAATAAATAATTGTCATTTTTAATTGTGCCATTTGTGTTATACTACATTTATTGCTACATGACATTAGATAGATTAGTTTGTACATATACATTTATGCATTTACACATTTCGTTATTTTGTGTTGTATTAATTCATTTGTTTCTGCCTATCTGCATTTATTGATTTAGTTAAGCATTAATTATTTATTCATTCATTATATCTACATTTATTTACTTCTTTATTATGGAATTATTTATGTTTATATTTATTTACTTATTTTCGTCCTCCATAGATGCACCATCTGAAACATCTAACAAAAAAGAAAATAACCAAGAGATAAGGCAGATGACATATAAAGACCAGCTATATGCAACTAAATTGCATGAATATTAAGTGACTAGAAACAACAATAAAAACACAGTTGTCTGGAGAGACAGAGCAAACCAGAGTGTGTTTCCTAAACAACATGTATCCATTGTTTATACCTGCTTATTCCTAATCAGGGCACAGGGTTCTCTTGGAGTCTATCCCAGCTGTCACCCTAGACAGGTCACCAGTTTATTTCAAGGCCACATATACAAACAACCGCACACACTCACACTCACTCCTATGGGAAATTTAGAATCACCAATCAACATACATGTTTTTGGAGTGTGGGAGGAAACTGAAGTATCTGGAGTAAACCCATGCAAGCCAAGGAAGAACATACAAACTCCACACAAAAAGGCACCTGTCTGAGATACGAACCAAACATTTATATTAAGTCAAGGTATATTCAAATTAGATATAGTTTTATATAATTTAGTACTGATATTTTAAAATCAGAACAGAAGTCATTGACGCTGGTCAATTTTAGCTGGTTTCTTATTCTTTGACTATGTATATCTGTTCTTCATCTGTTTCAGCTTTGATTGCAGGTCTGGGCTGGTATACAGGCTATATCATATTAGGCTCTTATGCTTCTGGTTGATCTTTAGGGCAATTAACCTTGTGCCAAATAGTTTCTGTAATCAAAAGGCTGAATTCATCTTATGTCACACATGAGTAATGGGTAGAGCCACTTTAGACTATCAGGCTTAAAAGCCATTAAGCAACTCAACCATTTGAGCCACCACTGCCCCTGAATGACTGCCATTGAAATGAAACTGTATATAAAAAGTAACTTAATACGTTGCTACTTTGTGTGCTTTCCTACTATATAGTAATAGAAAAAACAGTATTTGAGGCAAATAGTATCGCTGTTTGTTGGTCTGTTGTTGTTTTAATACCTGTCCTGTCTTTTTATCTTGTAACTTGTAGATCTAGCAAACATTTGTGAACATTGAGATATACTATGTATCGTGAAAAATTTTAAACAAATAATTTAATATAGAAAAATAATTCAGTATGGATGTTGGGTACAGTGGCGTATCGTTCTGAGGTTTCATTCCCTTTTAAATGTTTTTCTAAGGTAACTCCAGTTCCCTTCCCCAGTCCAAAGACATGCCTTATATGCTTTTTGTTATTTTTGTAAATAGTATTAAAATGGGTGTGTGTTTGTGTCTTCTGATAGAGGGCAGCCTGTCCAAGTTGAACCCTAACGTTGTGGTACAGAAAATGGATAACTGAATAAATATAATATGGACGTGATATAAAGTATTTCATAGGAAGAATACTTTTTTTGAGAGGTGAAAGAAAACCAAAAAAACATATATTCATCATATATTAACATGCATAGAACATGTAGAACTTCTTGTCTGAAAAGGACACAGATTCATAGATTAGTTATTCAGCTGCGTTATCCACAGTGTAACCTTGCACTTGCTAACATTATGTTGACTCCTTTAGTTAAGTTGAACTTTCTGACAGATGTTTTAAAAGAGGTCTGTGTCCCTGTGGCTGCCCTTTTATGCAAGGTTAGATCTTATTCAAGAAAAATGTCAGCTGGGTTGCAGAGAGAAAAAATGCTTGAAGACTTGAAATATTCGCTCCTTCTTGTTCATGTGAAAAACAAGCAAATTTTTGGCTAGAATTCTGTGTTTGACTTTAAAACGTTTGATATGAAAAAACACAGTGTCCTGGCTAATTTTATATCCAACTAAAAGTCATATTCCATTCCGGTGGCAGCCAGTAATGCCATCTTACTGATCAAATGGGTTAAATTTGTGGACTAAAATCATTTTAGGGGTGCATTAGTTTGATATAATGCAGTGTCATACATACCATTTATTGTGAAAGCCAGACTTAAGAAAGTTCTGAGAAGCTTTTATGTTCTTTTCTTATACATACAATGGATCACCCTCGCTATGTTTTTCTTTAAAAGATCACCACATGACCATAAGTAAATCTTATACGACTGTATAAGTCGTATAGCACACTTGTGCTATGTGCAATGCAACAGGTAAGTTACAGTAATAAAAAAAATCTGTAAAAAACATCTGGTTAAAGATGTCTAATCTATCTAGTTGAAGACGTTTAGTGAGATGACCTGTGATTGTTTTACTCTGTTGCCTTTGTGGGAAAACACATTTTCTAGTGTATTCGCTAAGAAAAAATCACTAACCTATTCGAGAAATGTCATAAACATTCTTTTTTACAACTGAATTGGTCGTAAATCTTAGTTAGTGATATATAATCTCTACTAGAGGTAAGGGAAATATGAGGTTTACATTAACATTGCCTAAAGGACAGCTGACCAAAATCTGTTTAAACACCAGAGGTAACTTGTTTCCTGTTTCCTGTTTTGTGGATATCTTGATGTCCACAGAACTGCTGAGTGTGTTTTAATCTTCAATAATAATAAAAAAAAATTTCTCATACCTCCATATCTCTCCCTCTTTTACTGGTCTACAGCTGATTTACAACATTTTACAACATTTATTTATTTCTGATTTACAACATTTATTTATACATTTTAACTATCATTTTATACACATCAATTAGCAATAACATGAACAAGATTAGGAACTACATACATACCACTTATTTAAGTCCACTTATAACCTGTTATTATAAACGCATAACATGTTTACAAAAATACAATCTAAATACCAATTAATTTATTTAAAACTTATATACATCTGTTCATTCATGCAAACTGAATGTAATTAGCTGTCAGAGGGCAACAACCCAAAGCATAATATCATTTTTTCCTCAAACCTATTTTGCTATTTCACTGTGGCGATAGGAAAGAGTTCCGAGCCTCATCTGTTCCCAATCCTCTTAACAAAATAGTAATAAACCAGGCTCAGGTTTAACTGTTAAAATGTTTTAACATTTATTTTATTACATTACATTGAGAAAACAACATTTAATAAAAGCATTAAAACCCTCTCATCTGTCCCCAACACACACACTGTAAATCTATGACCAAGATATACCTCATAATATTTTCTTTTCGGCTCTCCACATAAAAGTTTTTGTTTTGCTTCAAAATAACATTCCGGTGTCAAATCAATTTATTTGTAAGTGTGTCTGCTATGGAAGTAAATGTAGATCATTCTCAGAGGCTTTGAGAAATCATTCCACACTTTGAGAAATGCTGATGTAGACACAAATCAGAAGTTATGTGACTTTGACCTGAGCAGGGTAATAAATAGAAATAGTCATTTAAGTAGGCCAGAAACTATTGATCATCATTTTTTCTCTAGAGGTCACAGACATTTACACCAAACCCCTAATGATTAGTGGCTCTGTGAGTGAAAACATATTTCTATTGAAAGAAGAATGGCCAGTTCAATGACCATTCAAGTCGTTGAAAGTACAAGCTAAAAAAAACACAAATAATCTCTCCCCTAAACAATTGTGAGCATAAAAACATTTCAAAAGCAGTCTTTAAATTCCAATTATTTAAATCTGAGTGTACCTCATAAGTGTATAAATGACATTATTTATTTATAAATAATATTTTATATGTCCATCTGCCATTTAAACTTCCTACAACAACAGGTGCAACCTCAAGGACTTTGGCATACTAGACTAAAGCTTATACCACTGTGGTGGACTCTGCACTCCCCTGCCATCTGGTAGAAATTCTGGTTCGAGGCCACTACTACCAAACTGTTGGACAGATTTGTCCATAAGGCAGTCAGATCAATCAAATGTACTAAAGCCTCCAAACACTCATTATTGTACAATCACTGTGATTTATAATGCATATATGTGTATATTTTTTATTAAGCTCTTATTAGAAGATGCACATTTTTTCTACATTTTATTTATATTGCATTTACAGCATTTGGCAGACGCCCTTAACCAGAGCGACGTACATTTATACAACTGAGCAATTCGGGGTTAAGGGCCTTGCTCAGGGACCCAGCTGTGGTAACTTGGTTGAGCTGAAAAAGGTATTTGAGACTTTTAAATGATAAAATATTGTTTTGTAATATCGGAAGCATCATTGCATATGTTTATGCGCATGACTGCAGTTACAGCACTGCATTGTGGGGGAAGACGACTCAACAACAGTGCTTACAGGTGAAGTAACTTGCTTTACTCTAATTGATATCGTTTTTTTTTTACATATAAGCAATTAATTCAACTCAATATACTACAACTTATTGGAAGTACTTTAGAAACCACACTTAAAAATTTTTAATTTCAGATGGCTTCGATGTTATTGTAACGAAATGGCCACTCAGGACACCGGTGTTAGAACCAAACAGACCGGTTTATTCAACAGGACAGAACTCAGAGGTTTGATTTCAGAGAACTTAAAGTCTTTAGTACAAGCTAAGAACTTAAGAGAATACAGAATTATTCTAAATGAGAAGGAACAAAGGAGTCATGGTAATGCCACTGAAATAAAGGGAATCTTCAGAGTCTGAAACTCTTTAGAGTTTGAGGAGTCTGGAAGTCCATAGAAGCTTTAAGAGACCTTGGAAACTCAGGAATGAAGCGACGTGGGAGTGAATCCTTTTTTCATCGGCTGAGTGAGCTGCTTAAATACGATGAGTGAGCGTGATTGGAGAATTGACGTCAGCTGCGTGTGCCTGGAATTCAGGGGAATGTGACCGATGAAACGTGGGTGAGTGTGGCGTGTCTGTGCTATTTACACTTTTTTAATTTCCCTTTAATTTCTTCAAGTTTCAGACAGCTCTTTTTATACTGATGTGTAAAGCAATGTTTTATTTGAAAACAGGGAGTAATATTACAGTTATTACAAAAATATTAGTTCTGCATATCGATAATTGGTCGCAAACATACATTACCTGTATTAGTTGTAAAAAAAAATCTATTTTGGTTGCTTTCTATTGTCAGTACTGTTGTTCATTCTAGCTGAAATGCACTGCCCTTTTATTAAATAATTATATTAACTGCTCTGTTCATTTACTAATATTTTAATCTATTCAATCCAAATCACATCATTTCAACTGTAAAACTTAGTGGTGGAAGCATCATGTTGTGAGATGAGTTTCTCTGGATAAAAGACTGGTGCCTTTAAAAAAAAGAGATGGAATCACAAGAAAGCAAGATGATTTAAAAGTACTAAAGCAACACCTAAGGACAGGGGTAATTAGACTCAGTCCTGGTGGGCCAATGTACTGCAGAGTTCAGCTCCAACTCTATTCAAACACACCTAGCTATACTTGAAATGTACAGGCAGGTGTGTTAAAGCAAGCTGGCACTAAACTGTGCAGGGCACCAGCCCTCCAGGACTGAGTCTGACTCCTGCATTAAGACATTAGACATAAAGGTCACAACCAAAGGTTCCAGATGAATAAGATTCTAAGCAAGCCCCCAAACTAATGGAGTCCTAGCCTGAATCCCCCCAAAAATGTGTGGACTTAATTTGTGAGAGAGAAAGTTTGCAAACCTGACTGTGGGACACCAGTTCTGTAAGGAGGAATGAACAACAAATTCCAGAAACAGGCTACTTAAAGTCCAAGCAAATGACAATGCTAGTCTCAACCTATGTAAAATTTGATAAAGTAAATTAAAGCTTAAATCCAATTCAACTCTTATGTGAAATGACTTTTTAGAAGCTATAAATTAGATAACCTAAGAGACTAAACACAATAAATGTACAGTATATGTAAAGTTGTTAAAACAATCTATTAAATGTTCCTCAGCTGTATTTTAAACAAAGTTTTTCCCAGAACAGCAGTTTTTTTTTTATCATTTTAAGATTGTTGTATTTTTTTTTCTTCATGGTCTGTTGTGTTTATGCTATTGAACTGACTTTTAAAAGGGGAGAACAATCAGGTACAACAGTAAGGATCCTAAATGTAATAAAGCAACCAATCTTATGCATCCGTGCCAGCCCATTTATCATCTGCCTAAGTCTAATAAATGGTTTACCTGCAAGATGTGAGCTGCTGTGCTTCTTTCATGTTATGTCAAAATGTTTTCCACTGGCGGTCACTGGTAAAGTGTAAAGAAGTATTTGACTACTTGATACTACCTTCATTATGTATACTTTATTTCAAAACAAATTAATTAAATTAACAGTAATGATGTGATGCTTGTAGTGGTGTTTATAAAGACAATCCATTTTTATAACACAATAAAGTGTGAATTCAAGAGTACTCTAGTTTAACGCTAGACTTAAACTGTTTAGCTTACCATTTTCGATGTCAACTAAATATTTTACCATGCGGCATGCTTTAAAACTGTAACTGTCTGTACTGTATAGCCAGGACATCATAGAGAAAAAGCAGTTTAGTGGTTAGGGCGCTGGACTGCTGCTCAGCAGATCATGTGTTCAATTTCCAGGTCAGTCAGGCCCTGTCAGTGTTTGGCCCTTAACCTTCAACTGCTTAACTGGATAAAAAAGTAGATAAATGTAAGTTGCTCTGAATAAATGTGTCTGCCAACTGTTAGAAATTGGCTACGTAGCTCTAGATACATATTCAGATAAAGATATATCTTTATTATAATTTTTGCAGACAGCAGAGAAATGGATAAAACTAACATCTATTTCTTATTACCCATTGTTGAAACATTCTCTGTAGTTTTAATATCGGAATAATTTGGGTAAAATGTGTGTTGGTATTTTGTATAAGTGCAGAATTGCACATTGTTGCTCTTATCCTATCCTAGCCTGATGAAATCCAAGCGGCATGGCAGGATTTCAAACCCATTTTTGTCTAATAATTTGCATATCTTTATGTGCACATCCTTCTTAGTGCAAAAACAAGGAGAAGACAGTATTCAACTTTGAACTTTATGATTTTGGGATCTTTATTTCAGTTTTCTCTGTATGAAACTGCATATATTATCAATCATATATATATGGAATATAGAAGATTAGAACAAACGAAGTTAGGATAGCTTTGAAATGAAGATGAAAAGAGGAAAGGCGGTTGGTCCTGATGAAATACCGGTGGAGGTGTGGACATGTCTAGGAGAGGCAGCAGTGGAATTTCTTACTAGATTTTTTAACGGGATTTTAGTGAGTGAGAAGATGCCTGAGGAATGGAGGAGTGTAATGGTGCGTATCTTTAGGAACAAGGGTGATGTGCAGAGTTGCAACAACTACAGAGGAATAAAGTTGATGAGTCATACAATGAAGATATGGGAAAGAGTAGTGGAGGCTAGATTAAGGAGGGTAGTAGGTATTTGTAAGCAGCAGTATGGCTTTGCTCTGGGAATGCTGATTTAGAGATGGCGGTAGGGAGCTGTATTGTGTTTTTGTAGGCCTGAAGAAACCATATGACAGGGTACCAAGAGAAGAGCTGTGGTATTGTATGAGGAAGTCAGGAATAGCAGAGAAGTATGTCAGGGTGGTGCAGGATATGTATGAGGGAAGCAGGACAGTAGTGAGGTGTGCAGTAGGTCAGACAGAGGAATTTAAAGTGGAGGTGGGACTGCATCAGGGATCAGCTCTGAGCCCCTTTTTGTTTGCTTGTTTGATGGATCCTTTGACAGACGAGGTCAGACAGGATTCCCCTTAAACGATGATGTTTGCAGATGACATTGTAATCTGTAGTAAGAGCAGGGGACAGGTGGAGGAAAACCTGAAGAGGTGGAGGTTGGAGAGAAGAGAAATGAAAGTCAGTCATAGCAAGACAAAGTACATGTGTTTGAATGAAAGGGAGGGAAGTGGAACAGTAAAATTACAGGGTGAAGAGGTAAAGAAGGTACAAGAGTTTAAAAACTTGGGGTCAACATTCCAGAGCAATGGAGAGTGTGTAAAAGTGTAAAAAAGGTGAAAAAGCAAGTACAGGCAGGTTGGAATGGGTGGAGGAAAGTGTCAGGAGCGTTGTGTGACAGGAGAATATCAAATAGAATTAAGGGGAAGGTGTACAAGAAAGTGGTGAGATCAGCTATGATGTATGGTTTAGAGACAGTGGTGTTGAGGAAAAGACAGGTGGCAGAGGTGGTGGAGCAGAACTGAAGATGTTGAGGTTTTCTTTGGAAGTGACGAGGTTGGACAAGATTAGGAACGAGTTCATCAGGGTATTGCTAGAGATGTTTTGGGGAAAAGTCAGGGAAGCCAGGTTAAGGTGGTTTGGACATGTACAGAGAAGGAATAGTAGATATATTGGTAGGAGGATGTTTGAAATGAAGCTACCAGGCAGAAGGCAAAGAGGAAGACCAAAGAGGAGGTATATGGATGCGATAAACGAGGACATGTAGTTAGTGGGTGTGAGTGAAGAGGATGTAGAGAATAGGGTTAGGTGGAGACAGATGATTCACTGTGGCAACCCCTAAAAGGGAACAGCCGAAAGGAGAAGAAGATATATATGGAATGTTTTGATGTGAAGCAGAATTTTAATTTTTCAATTTAGTATAATTTATGTGTTAAAATGTGTGTAAATTAACCGAACCAGGGCAGAAAACACACTAGACTTTAAAACAAATGCTCCAAATAAGCAAATTGTAAAATAGCCCAAGCTCTTTCAACACACACTCCAGGCCATGCAAGTCACCTGGCTATTTATGGTTTGCACCTGGACTGTCTCTCACATGGTTCTGACACACACATTAACTAGTCCCATACGAACTTACACTGTGAAGTACTATTCTTTGTTTCAATGCTGATCTATTGAGCCTGGTGTGTATGTAAAAGATGCTATAATTGTAATTATTTTGTAATTTGTTAGCAGCAGGACAGAAAGATAGAAAATGGCCAAGGTCATTTGGGGTGGGGTGCCAGGAGTACGTTAGAACACTGATCAATTGCATTCCAGCCCTGTCAAATTGGGTTGGAATGTGAAAGTGCATTAGCAACTTCTCTGTGCATCCTGAGATCGGCACAACCTGGATTTTTTTATTACGAAAAAGCATTGAGTTAAAGTGCTTGTGGGATAGTGGGGAAACTGTGCTAAAGATCTTGGGTAAAGTGAGATGGAGTGAAGTGAGATGGGAGAAAATTTAATGCAGGCCTTGGGTAACATCAGAGATGTTGTGATGCTGGTTATGGGTGCGAAGTGAGTGAGAAGTGGAAGATGTGAAGGTGAAAGATGGATTAATACTGTCCACAGCCTTTGTTTTGACAGACCGTGTATGCTTCTACTACATATTTTAATAAATGGTAATAATATTGGCAATACATTTGAGAGGTGTTGAAAATTAACCAAATGGGCCAGGAGACTTGAAGAACTTGAGCCGTTTTTTTTTTCAGTTGTAGATGAGAGAAAATCTTACAACGTTCATGTTTTATCTATAGATTTCCACAGAGGTTTTAAAGTCCCTTTTGTGGCTTGTATGAAGTATAAAATTATCTGTGTAAAATGTAATATAGAAGTAGTGGTATCTCAGTGGATATGTTTTTAAACTGCTGACCGAAAGATCGTCGGTTTAACTTCCTGTGCCCTGAGTGAGATAAAAGTAGGTCGCTTCCACATAAGCTTTGGCTGGTGCATCCCCAGATTAATCAGACAGAGAGGTAGTGAGACTGTACCTTATAATAGGTTAGTACATAATTATTTATTACATACCCATCTGCTGCCATTAATATGGTGTACTAGTTTCAGTCCAGTGGTTGGAGCTATGCAACAGATATCCCTTTAGATTAGGAAAGCTCTATACTTGGAGCCCTTTGTTTTACTCCTCTGATTACCCAAACTGTAAATTGTGGAGCAGCACATTAAAAAGAGGGCTGCAAACTGTTTTTTTTCTAGAATGTGGGGGAGAAACCCAACTGGGGATGGTACACCAACATTTTGCATGAGGCAAAGTTCTACACCAACAAGAAGGATTAAACAGTAAATTCTAAATCAATAGCACTAAAAAGTACCAAAAAAGCCTTTTCTAAAGCCAGAACTCGCCTTGCCTGCAAATCAAAATTTTTGTCATACGTTTCAATAGTCATTTTTCAATAATGTCAAACCAATTAATTAATCTCCAGAAACTAAATAATAATGTCAAGTCAAGTCACACATCAGGACAAGGTTGGCCATGTTTTGGGACTTTAGTTTTATGCTTTTTGTGATGTAGATTCCTTCTTGAAGTTAAAAATGTGTCTGAAACTGTTTTGCAGGGTTGTGTGTCTTAATGGCTGTTTTTACCTGATTTGTTCTTGTTTATGAGATGCATCAGAAAGCTGTAGTCATTCTCTAGCACATCACTGCTTTGGCAGCAGTGTGACCAAATACCAATTTCCCCACACTGTTTCTACCGTCTGTTGTGTTTTTAAAGGGTCGATGGGAGCTTTGCACTGATTCAGCCGGATCAATTGTTCTTGTGTGCACTTAGGCCTGCCACAATCACAGTGACGTACCATCTGGTTAGCTAGTCAGCTTTTGTAGTTTTAATTACATATGCTGACATGGGGTTTCCCTGCACTGTGCTGCATGTTTTTTGATCAAGCTTTACAATTATGGCCTTCATATTCTCCTCATATATTATTTCTTTATTTGTGTAAAAAAAACATTTAGTAGAATACAACAATACAAAGTTTACAGCATTTGGCAGACTCCCTTATGCAGAGTGACTTACATTTATCTCTTTTATACAACTTAGCAATTGGGGGTTAAAGGCCTTGCTCAGGGGCCCACAGTAGTGGCTTGGTGGTGCTAGAATTCGAATCCCGGTTTTTCTGGTATCAGTCCAACACCTTAACCACTAAGCCACCACTTTCTTCCTAACTGGACTGGTTTTTCTCTGTGTGTCATTGCAGTAGGGAAAGCATGCCCTTATATTTCTGTAGTTTATAGTACTTGAAGTTTAAACTATGCTATCTTCTATGTTATTTTACGAATATGTGATTTGCTTTATGAATAATAACCCATAATAAATGTGTTTAATTTAATTTTTAATACAATTCTTTTAAAATAAAAACTTGAATGAAATAATTAACTTCAAAGCAAATGTAGCTTGTTTATTTATTTGACCTCTTTATTTAATTATTTATATTATTTACATGTTTATTGTTAATTGCATGTCTTTGTAGTCTGTTTAT
This sequence comes from Bagarius yarrelli, assembly GCA_005784505.1. Lineage (NCBI taxonomy): Eukaryota > Metazoa > Chordata > Actinopteri > Siluriformes > Sisoridae > Bagarius > Bagarius yarrelli. Next base: position 13,792,473 of record VCAZ01000001.1, on the reverse strand, counting down.
AAATTAGTTTAGGAAATAATCCTTTTTCTGTTTTACCCACTTTCTTTTTCATGCTACAGTACCTGGGAGATGCTGCCATGTAAAATGTAAAATAAAAGTCATCCAAATATTTATCTATCTATTCATTGTCTATACCGGCTTATTCCTAATCAGGGTCACACAGATCTGCTGGAGTCTATCCCAGCTGTCATTGGGCAGAAGACAGGGGTACACTGGTTGGTGCCCTTTCTCCACAGGGCTAGCACCCTCAACCAGGAAGGTGTATGTGGCGGCCATTGCTGCCTTCCACACCTCTCTGGGTGGTAAATCAGCAGGGAAAGATCCACTGGTGACTAGATTTCTTCGTGCACATGGAGGCTAAGGCCTGTAAGGCTACTGAGATACACGTCATGGGAATCATGGGGCATTTTGGAAGAAAGATCAGGCAAGTATCTAACACTAAAACCAGTGTTTTTCATTTCAAACTCAAGATTGTAAACATACAGGTGCTTTCCACCTTGCCTTTGTACCTTGGCTTTAATAAAAGTTTTTCTACATCCCTGGCCTGGGTATGTACCCAAAATGGTGCTGCACTGTGAAGAAGATCAGCTGAATTATTTGTCTGCTTTGATGCACCCAAGAGAGGGGTACCAGCCACTAAGCAGACAATAAGCAGATGGGTGGTGGAAGCCATCTCTGTAACCTGCAAATTCACATGCCTATTGGTTCCAGGAGGGCTTAGAGCATTCTATACTCGCATAGGTATAGGTAGAGCCAACTCCAAGGCATTGGTTTTGGGGGTTTCTTTGACGGATATTTGTAGGGTGGCAGGATAGTTCTCCTCGCACAGATTTTGTCTGGTTTTATAAGGTTGACTTTGCAGAAACCCCAGGAGCCAGGGAACTACACAGTAGGTACTACACACATGGGACCTGTGGGTAACATCTTCAGGTTACCCATCACCCTTGTCCCCTGGTGGCATGCAGTGGCATGCAGTCAGAGCCAGCAAGACCTGCTGACCTAAACACTATTTGAAGATGACCTACATTTACAACCTAAATTTTAATATTTGTTCCATAAATTGTATTAATTTTTTACAACCGTTTAATCTCTTCATCTTATAGCTTGCTTCTCTTGCTGCACTGCTTTCAGTATGTGTATAGGGATGTTAGATTTTTTGGCCAATCAGATTTTAATGTCTATGTGCTGCCATGTTAAAGTAATTTGCCCAAAGCTTTCAGAATCAGTAGTGCTGCCCATGTAACTTAACTATATTAATAGTAGCAGGTTGCTAATTGGTTAATATTATTGAAGACTTTTTTTTTCAATCAATTAGATTTTTAAACCCACATTCCAAGGCCTGCTAGCTGGCGCACGATGACAATGGGATATTTTTGCCTCTTGAACAGGATAAATTCTTCCAGCCTAGCACAGACTAGCAAAACACATCTGTACAGTTGAATTAGAATTTTTACGCCCACAATGGCTGACGGATAAGGAGAAATTCAGTTGATCTCGGATATACTTTATATACTTACCAGGTTATTTTCGAAAAATTTCACTAGCTTGTCTGAGCCCGGGAAAGAGTTTGTTAAAACCAGTGCCGCTGATAGGTAACACTGGCTTACAGCCTTTGAATGTATAATATAATCTATTAAATTTTTTATTTCTTTTTTGATGTTATATTAATATTAAGATAAATATTGATTCTGAACTGCTCCAGATGATGTAAGTGGTACAGTTGCTTTTGTAGTATAAAAGTTTGGAGTTGTCTTAATGGGGTTTCTTGCTTTAATAAAAATGGTTACGCTAAATGTCTCACTGCCAGCCACTGAGATATGGTCTATTCCTAACTCTGTCAACAGGGCGACATGCACAATAGATAATTCTCCAGTCTCCAGTCTACCTATTAGCATGTTTTGGGGATGCAACAAAAACAGCAGAACCCTACAAAAACATCAGAGGAAAATTACACTAAAACTTCTCTTTTATGTAATTCAGTTACCAGACATTTGAACTTTGTAGGAAACAGCATGAGGGCAATTTATCAACTGAGTCATAGTAAAAAAATCAAAGTGTTCAGTGAAAAATGAACTGCTGAATCTGGCTAAGTACTTCATAAATGTTGCATAGTGTTGAATAGGAGTGTAATTGGCTATGCTATTCATTTTGCCTGTCTGCCACCCAGTACAATATTGAGACAAGAGCCATGTTTTACTCATGTATATTTTAGCGGGAGTTTTAGCAAGGTTTTCATCTCACTTTTTGCTTTACTAATGTTGTGTAAAATAAAACCATAGGTTTTGTGGCCAAAGGGTTTGACCTAGAAAACTAGCAAAAAAAACAGTTATTAATGAATCACAAGTTTTAATCTCCAATTAAAAGCCAAGTTTTAACACCCCAGTCCAATAATAGATAATTAATCAGGATTAAGGAGGATTAATGTGGCTTGGTAAGGGGTCAAAAAGATATGCTAATCCAGTCTGCATTTGGTTTGTGAATTTGGAAAAAAATTATCATAAAGTATTAGGAGGCTTGTGTTTGGTAACTTTGCAGGTGATGTGGTCTGATCACTATTTTGTGTGGGCTATCTAAAGTCAAGTCAAGGAGGGTGGGTGGATGGTGAGGTGAGTGGTTATCCATCTAGGCTCATGGTATTAATGAATCTGATTGCTTGGGTGAGGAACATGGTACACAGTCTAAAACTACATTCTTTCCAGAAAGAGGTCTGGTATTGGTAAAAATGCAGTAAAAATGTGTTTCTATTTTTCAGAGTCAAAACCTTTTAAAATGTTAATGTACAGCTTATTAAGACAAAAGTAGAAATGGGTTCAGATTGCAACTCTAGAGTTCCTGTTAATCCCTGTTTTTAGAGTCAACTCTTCTTCACAATCTTAATAGTAATCCTAATAATTTAAATACCATGTCACATGACTTAAACATTAACATTAACATTAAAACAATGTTAAATATTCCACTTTTTTTAACAGAGTTGATGCCAAAGATGGAATTGGTGCTTGGGTAAGGGTGTACTGACAGTGAGAAGAACCCACTATGTACCAAATCATCATCACTTATTTTGCGGAAGATACCACTTTTCCCCCTTTATTATTCTGCTGATTTTTTTATTTTTAAATTTGTTGATTGGTTAGTTGATTAGTTAAACTCCACATTTGCTATTTCCTGCTATCTCCTCATATACGTGCTTTTTCCTTACACTTCTTTCATTTGTCTTGGTGCAGATCTGTCTCTAGATAGATATTCCACTACAGACTACAGACTGCAGATCTGGAATATCTACCTAGAGGCATCATAGGTTCTCTTGTACAAGTTCGGCAAGGGTTCAAAGCCAGATATTTCTGTGGAAAAGTGCTGCTCGGTTTAGAATTGGACTTTGGCACCAGGACTGGTGGGAAAGTGATGACAGTGGTGTAATACATGTTTTCCATATAAATTGTTATATATAACATATATGTCATATATGCCATCTTTCTCTTTTTTCTCCTGACTTTGTTTAACATATACACAGTATCAAAAATTGCACTTCGCAGCTTGTGACTACAATAGAAGTCGATTAAAATAGCTGGATTACTGCTAATACTTCTCTGCAGCTGGACAGATTTTGGTTTTACATAAGATACTATATTCTTTGATACAATAAGCGGTAGGCCTAGAAAACCTAAAAAGCAATCATATGAGACTCTTATAGTGCAGCATGTTTCAAAATTCTATAAAAACTGTGGACATGCAACAGCCAGATGTTCAATGCCATGTCCTAGAGGGTTCAGCATCTGTCCCGGACATTCCCTTAGGTGACTGTGCAACAAAGCTAATGCTGACAGTGAACTCAGCTGGAGGATTTAGACCTTGATTTAGACTCAAGGTACAATCAAACCCTGCAGCATAAACAAGCTGGTAGGGAGATTATCGACCTGGAGGCAGACATTGAAGATAAAATTGATGATTTGTACCTAGGGACATGCCACTTAACAAAGAGTATCTCTTCCGTGTGGGTATGTCTTAGAGACCTTCCTCCAGGTGTAAGGTCTGTGCGAGATCATGCTATTTTTTTCTAGATTATATAAAAAAAAAACATCCCTGCCCCCAGTGTGATTTTTTTTCCAAGCACATTTTAAATATTTATTGCAGAAATGAAACTGGAACAGAACATAAACAAGGTTTTAATTAAAATAAAATTGTTAAATAACCTGCACAACCTATAGAACACAGTAATACATGCGCTAGTAGGTGAGATTTTGCAATGACTACAATCTAAAGTATGAGCTAGAGGGTTAGATATTGGATATTTAAGTTTTAGATAGTTCCTGTTACTTCTGATATTTCTTATAAGAAGTTACATTTGAAGAAGCCTAAATGAAACATTTGAGCATAGAAAAATAATTCTGAAGTAGCCAACAAATATTCTATTTTTATTTTATTAATAAGAATGATTAATTACATTGCATTTTTGTATTGTTAATTTTTGGGAGGAAATTATTTCATATTATTTTAATTGCTTTAACATTGGGATCCCAAGTGGGAAAAGTGTTAGACCCAATCAGCAGGAGACATACAGCAGTGACATCATGCAAAAATATGTAGTGGCAGAGCTAGATATCTTGGTAAAAAAGACCCAAGCTTGTAGAGGAATCAGTTGAATCTGTTGAAAGGGAACTGGCAATAACCAAGTTAGGATAAAAAGGTCATTTTTTACATCATGTTCATTTTTATGCACTGATTCTTTTTTCTTCTTTAAGAATGGCATCATTATTTTCCAAGTTGAATCGTGCTAGTGTAGTGATGAGTTCAAATGGAAACGGCTCATCAGTATTAGGACACTAAACATAACTGCTGATTTGTGCTATTTTATAAGATTAAATAGGAGTTGAGTATGCTGGGCAGAGTTTGCTGAAATCATACAGCTTTAATGGTCCTTAACGTTAAAAGTAGCACTGTATTTTAAAGCCTACTTTAAGAACACTAAACACAAAATGAGAGATCACCAGTCCATTGTTGGACTGGAAATTGTAAATTTATTTTAATGTCGAATTCATAGGTTTTTAAAGGTGGTGGCCTAAATGCTGTTAAAATAACATTGATATATTAAAGAAAAATACAAAAAAATTGATTAACACCCCTTTTTAATATTGGATAAGAGCGTCCGAAAAATGGCAAAAATGTAAATGTAGGCACCGACATAAATCAAACATGGAATACTGTAAGATCCCTATAAGAGTAGCTTTTAAGTTTATATTTACTCTTAATTTGCTTTAATCCTAAGTGAATGACATCATCACTTTTTGCCCTTTAAATATACACATAGTGTGCCAAGAATGAGCTTTGAAATTGGTTGTTCCTGGAATCTGAACTTACAACCTTCTGATAAATAGTTCAATATCTTAACCATGTAATTGTTACATGTTTGGGAGCTGCGGGGAGAATGTTTAGTAAAATTTCCTATAGAGTACAGGTGCTTTATTAAAAAACCCATGTTTAGTGATCAAAACTCTCACATACACAAAAACTGTTGTATGAGCACACGAAGCTAGAGTAATCTGAGCTCATAGCATCTGCCAAACAATGTGATTGGAGCAGTCCAGTAGCTGCGACTGTAGCAGATTTACAGCCATATCAGCACAACCATATCAACAAGCTTCTTAAAAAAGATATGGGTTTTATAGCCGGGTCTATAGTCAGACCCTCAAACCTTAAGGTCTTTGCACACTGAAGTCAAAAATTTTTACGGCTGTTCTACGTATTCATTATCCTAAAATTTCGTCAAAAAAATTAAAGTTAAAAGTTTATTTCAGGATGCCAGTGGCTCAGTATTAAACTTTGCTAGCTATAGTGGAGCAGTATGTGGTGCTGTAATTCTGTCAGAGAGATACACAAATAATGAAAAAAAAAGAAGACTTGGAACATGCGCATAAACCTTGCAAGCTGTATACAAACGATAATCATTCGTTGCTTTATTGTGCTTTATTAAAGCTTATAAACTCAATACCTCCTGCAGCATGAACACAAAAATTTAATCCGGCATTATTGTTGTTGTAACTGTTACGTAACATTGCATTGTCTGTCTAGGGTTAAGAAGTGGGTTAATGACATCATCGTTTCACAAAATTTACTAAGTGAATGCACATGTAAAAACGCAAAAGGTGTTGTTTTTTTTATTTTTTCCATTCTGGGACTCGTTTTTAAAAAAATAGCGGTTTCACTCTCCCAAGAAACTGGGTCTGCCTGGATGAAATGCCTATACGATACAAAATTCTGTGTATACAGCAAAACCTGTCTTTGTGTGGACAGGGCCTTAGAGACAATCAGACGCTGCTTAAGGTAGAACTGAAAGAGCAGTCTACACAATCAAACCAGCAAAGCCTGTATCAACCTGCACTGCCTACCCAATAAACCAGACCAGCACCAGGCAGAACAGCATCTCATCACTACCACTACCTCGCAACCGAGTCTGACAACTACTACACACTTTAACAATACAAATGTACACTAAAAAATCACAATACACACAGAATAAACTTACAGTAACTGAGGAATCACTTAGCATAAACCAATTATGGGACAATTGGAACAAACTGATATAAAAACAGGAAAAAGAATTGACTATTTAAGTTTGGAATATCTAAACAAACCATTTCCAAATGTTGAATTTGCAACCAACTTAACACAGACTAAACTCCAGAGTAAAATGCAGGTTTGTCTGACTTTACACCGACAGTAGAGTTTTCAGATTATTTGAGCACAGTAACTGACCCAAAACTGAGACACATGTTGATGAAGTAAAGATTCAGTGAACACAGTCTGACCCTGGAGACGGAGAGGCACAGACAATCCTGGCTGCCCCGAGAGCAGAGACCTTGCCAGAAGTGTTTAGTAAACACAGTGAAGATAGAGCTGCACTTCTTTGTTAAATTCACTAAATATCCACACAGTTAAATCCAATTTTTCAAGTTTCAGCCCCCATGAAACTTCCCCACCAACTGGGGAAACACAGAGAGAGCTGCACACTAGCAGCATGGAATGTACACACCTGTCACCAGATGGAGAACAGTAGAGAACCAGGTCAATAAACACACAGTCTATGTATCTTTAATTTTTAATTTTTTTTAATTAAAGATACATTTTTTTGTTTATTATTTTATTTTTAGGTTTCCTTTTCCATAAATACTGAAACAGAACCAGGTATAACGGAGACTGGAGGCAGGAGACACGGGAACCTGGAGAGGAAACTATAAACAGGTAAGTACCGATATCAAAGCGAGATTCTAGTTATTGACATCTATGTATGAGACAAGACGCCAACTGGTGACTCCATGATGACATGACCCAAGGACAGGGAAATCACATGACAAGATATAAACAAACATTGAGCACATGAACTAGAACAATGACACAGATAAACTCAACCCCAGCAAGCCATTCCTTATAATAAATAATAAAATAATACAATATAAGTATTTTTCATTTTAGTACTTATATTTTTATTTCTTAGTATATTTCTAATAGTAATATTCTCATTTGCTAAAATGCATATTTTGCTTTTATTTTCATTTAATATGCTTTGGCTTGTATTTTGACACTGACAAAGAAAAGCTATATTTCAATGAAAAGCTATATGAATTCAAAAGGGGAGATAACAATGAAGCGACTGAATGCAATGATGGTCAGGGTTTCTATTTGACAGGTTATTAATTTCTATTCCGAGCTCATAAGGGAAGCATCGGGCTGCCTCCACTCTCAATAATAAGAAAGCCGAGCAAGGTCGCTGGTCTCTGTTCTCATCTGATCTTGAATTTCAGGAGCGAATATAGAAGCAGGGCCGAGCCGAGCCAGGCTTGTGTGCCTCCCTCACTGACTCATCATATCATATCAGTAGCAGCATCTCATGCCAAAAATGCACACTCCTGCATGTGACAGTTTTGACACAATCGTGTTCTTTAGACATACACACTGTCTCTGGTGCTTGTGCCTACTGTCATCTGCATGTGCAAAGGAGAAAAACAGGATGGTGCTGGATAAGACTGCTATAGTGTTGTGAATGTGACTGCATCGGGTATTGCCTAACAAGATAGTGTCTGTGGTGGAAATAAATGTTTTGTAGTTAAATATTGCATAGCAAGTGAAAAGACACAAATTAATTTTGCTAAATATTCGTATAGATAGACTTTAAACTTTTGTATTACAAATATTTTCAGTCTAGAATTAGAGAATTAGAATTGATCAGATATTGGTTTTGTAATATCGGATCCATCGATATATGAAGCCGGTATATGAAACGTTAAAGTTTTTTTTAAATTCAGATGATTTAGAATATTTTGTTAAAAATATTTGCCTGATCTTTATTAATTATCAATATATCAATTATCAATATCAATATAAGTTTTAATATTGACAAAAACACGAGTGTACCTCACTTATTTACTTTTTTAAAACTATTTTAGTTACAGACCTCTAATTACTGTTTAATAAAGTAGAGTTGTTCCCCTTTAGAAACTTAAGCTGCATCGAGAATAACCTTTTGTAACCTTTGCACTGAAGAATGTTTGTAATCCGACAAATCAGAAACTATTACGTCAAGTGGGGGTGGCGTCATCGACCAGAAAGTAATGCTATATAATCTTTTTCTTCAGCACATGTGTGTATGTGTGTGTGATAAGAAAAATAAATATGACAAAAAGAAATAAAAAAAGACAACTGAGAACTGAGAAAGCAGGCAGAATGTTAAGTGGTGTGCTTACCCATGCCCCAGATTTATTTCAGGCACGGATACACACTTGCAGTGTGTTAGCTGTCTGAGAGTGGGGCATGCTGTGAGCATTGAAAGCGTTTGCCAATGCATGTGCTCGGTTCCCATCTTGCTATATTTAATAAAGCTTGCCAGGTATGGAGTCCCCAAGGCTCAGGCCCTGCTGCTGCTGAGGCAAAGCGTAGACTGATGTCTTGGGGCTCCCAGGCGCACCTGGGGGTATGAGATAGGCCTAGCTATATTTCGCTTCCCAATCCCAGGGGCTAGGGTACTTGCATTACAGTAGGCCCTACACACACTGGACAATGACGTGTAATTTTCAATGGGCTTTTCCATTTAGCTGCTGTGGTATTAGTAACCTAGTAACAGTAAGAAAATAAGAATAGTAAAGCGGAAATAGCTAATTAGTCACTAGGACTTAATGGTTGCTACGTCAGAATGTATTCAGAATAATGAAAATAGCAAGCCTAATGGAAACGGGACTTCAGTTAACAATTGGGCCATTAATAAATATCCGAGCAGTGCAGCTTTTCTCCTCTGTCCAGACGCACCTGTTGCTGCTAGCAGTCGTCTTTTGGGTTTAATATTCGCTACTTTAGAATTCATTCGGCAAATGTCTTTTTATCTACCTTTATTTACATTATCCCCTTTTTACATAAGTCAAGAACCACTTTAAGCGAGCATAAAAACTTTTTTTGCGAATTAAGGAATATATATTTTGCCATTTCTATTACTTTTTTTAATGCACATTAACACTGAAAATACAACAATTGTTGGCTAATGCCAGGCTGATGCAAATTACTAGAGACTGTGCGTAATATCCCCACAGCATAACCCTATAAGTGTGATAAATTGGCCTTGTGCGTTTCTTTAAACATTTCTTAATTACAGTTTACTTTGTCACTTTTTAAGCTCATTTCACTCAGGACAAGAAACATAATGACTAATTTAACACCTAGGAGTCATTAGTCTTGGTAATAAAGTCTTAATAATTAGTTCTATACTCTACGGTACAAAACACATGGCTTTATGTTATGGCTGAGTATAAGAACTCCACTTGAACACCTGTACCACCCCTACACAAAGGCTTAGCACTAAATGTGGGGCAAACCTTATAAAGGAGGATGAGTGGGTAAAGAAAATGACAAATATCTAACAATTTAACAATTGTATCATACTTGCCCACATTTATACACAACTTTAAACACAAAATTGTAAATAAATAGCCGAAAATTAGAATCATGTTTTATTCATTAGTAATGTTATGTATATTTAGTGTTTGGTTTGTGGCCCTATGATGAACTGGCAACCTGTCCAGGGTGTACTCCTCCTGCCTTTCGTCCATTCAGAGACAGCTGGGAAAGACTCCAGCAGATCCCTGTGACCCCGAATTAGTGAATAAGCGGTATATAAGATGAATGAGATGGATTGTGGAGGTTAAAATTTACGGTTACTTTTTAACCATCATCACCCAGGTTTGTGAAACATTAACATAATGGTGGTCATTGCAATCTGGACTACAGAACTTGATTCAAGTGCTGATGTTGCAGGTGAAGGTAGAAATTGCATTTACATAGCCGGAGTGCTTCCTAGATAACGTATAGCTTTATATGTTGCTTGGATCTACAGTAATATAAAATGCTTATTACCTCAATGTAAAATCAAATCACCATGATCCAAACCGTCACATTTTTGCTATGTGATTTATTATATAATGGTGCGTCATTACACCCCTGCTGATTAGAGTTCAAAATTCTTTTGATGTTCAGACTAACAGTTTAAAATGTTCCCAGCATGAACCATTCTCTTATGTGCCATAGTCAGTTTCATGCATATTATACACTCCCACAAACTTAGTGTAGAGGATAAAGGAAATAATTGTCAAGAGTGTAATTACTTTGCTGCTTGTAATGACCTGAACATGTTTCCAGTAGAGCAATTTAGAATGTCCCGAGTGATCAAGGATGCCACTGGAAATTTATAACGTTCAGTATAGACAAAGTACAGCCAGTGGCGAACAGTTTGGGAACACAGAAAAAGAAAGTATGTTATAACTAGAATGCCACTGGAAATGTATGTACAGCCAGTGGCTAACAGTTTTGGATTAAAGAAAATGTAAGCTTATTATAACTCTATAGAGTTAACAAATAGCAAAGTAGTGAACCTTATATTGTAACAGGAATCAGACTCAGGACAATGATGTTAGAACCAAACTGACCAGTTTATTAAATAGGATTGTTAACAGAACTTAAATGTTTTTAGTCTTAAGTACAAGCGAGGAATTTAGAGAATACGTGGAACACAGGAGTAACTAAAAAAACACTGGAATACTCAGGAAGGCTTTAGAGTCTGGAACTCTTTAGCATGTAGGGAGTCTGGAAGTCTGTGGAAACCTTGCGAGACCTCAGCAACAAAGCACCATGGGTGTAAGTCCTTCTTTCATTGGTTTCAACCAGAGTGAGTGAGCTGCCTAAATAGGGTGAGTAAGAGCGATTGGGGAATGTGTGTCAGGTGCGGGTGATCAGTTTTCCGGGGAATGCGAGCAGTGCACTGTGGCAGAGCCAGGCGTGTCTGTGACATATATAAAGGACAAGACTGGTAAAAAAAAAAAGATTAATTCGATTTTAACTCCGTTCCAAATAGCTTTGGTAGTTGATGTATTGTTTAAATACCTAGTGGGGTAGGTCACATTTAAATGCAGTGGCAGTATGTACCAGAAATTACAAGTCAAAAACATTTTTCTTGTTTTAAGTTTAATATTAAATTGTGAAATAGTTTTTACTCTCATCCTGTGTGATGCTTTTATTCTGTAAATTAATTTAATAGGCTTTTTAACATTCTGAGCAGCTTGGATTAGTCAGAAATACTTTGGGAATAAGCCAATTAGAAAAAGTATTTTCCTTAATTTTCCCTAATTCTTTTTCTTGAGTGCTGTGTCCTGGAGCAACTAAAGCTTGAATCTCCCTATGCTTTTGTAATACTCTTTTTCAGCAGACTGTCTATATCGTTTAACATGCTTTGCTTTCTGGGGTTGTGACTTACAGAAATTTCATTCTAAAAAAATAGCTTAGACAAACAAAAACTGTTGAGAATCAACCCATCAACCCATCTAGGAAAGCAGGAGCTGCAACGAAAGCAAGAAATAACATCTATAATATACCTAAATCTAAAAATATCAAACTCAATCTTTCACTCTGATATGACAGCATAGGAAATTTCTAAAGCAGCTTCCAAGAAGTTCCTGTTTAAAAACCATTTAAAAGAATTAATCTTCTTTCCACATAACTCTAGATGATTTATGTTTTCGTTTGCATGCTCTGCTATATATTTGCATATTTTGATTGTTTTGCTTTTTCCATGGCTTCTTGGGAGAGCAAACATAAGGCTCAGGCGACTTTGCTCTTTCAGTTCCCTACTCATTTGTCTGCCTTGCTGCTAAAATTTATTGTCTCCATTCCTTTCTTTCCAGAAGAGTGCTGCTGCTAATATGCAGCCTAAATATTTATCTTCTTCTTTGTGTTGGTGGGGATTATGTGGTGTTGGTGTTGGTGAGAAGCAGTCTCTAGGCTCTGTGAAATCTGTCAGTAATGATATGCATAGATATCTAGGCTATAGTGGCTAGATATTCTTAGCTCAGTGCTCTCTCACATACAGGCTCTATGGGACAAGGTTTGGCACGACAGTCTTTTAATTAAGAACTTTTGGATGTGTCGAGGTTTTCTGTGTACTTTAAAAGAATCTCAAGGCCTTAAAATTTGGCTTGTCTTTTTGCAAGCTCTAAGTTTAAGATTAAAAGCTGTTTTTTTACATGAGGGCTTTTCAAACTTGATTAGGTTAATCCTGTTTTTTACCCAAAGTTTACTAAATCTTTGGAAAGAAAAGTAGTAATTCAGTGGTAAAGGTGTTGAATTGCTGATCTGAAGATCGAAGATTTTTATTCCCAGCACCACCAAGAATATCACCGCTGGGCCCCCCCTACAAGACTGTAAACTAAATACTCAGATGAATATAAAATAATGTTTGGCATGCTTGTAGCCCAAATGAGACTATAAATAAGGCTATACTCTAGTTTTTTGTGTTTTCACTACTGACTCAGTGAGACATTTTTTCCCTCCTCTACAGAAAATAATACATTTTAAGGCTATTGCTTTTTATGCCTTGTGAAATACAGTTGAATATTGGAAAAATCCTCTTTGTTTTTTATTGGCTGAAATTGTAAGGTTCTTGTTTCTTGTTTTGTTTTGTTTTGTTAGCATAGCAGCTAGGTTAGCCAGCTAAGCTAGCTTCTGTCATGTTTTGTTTACTTCCTGGTTCCTGCCATGTGCATCCCCTTGTCCGTGGTTAGTTTGTTCCCAAGTGTTCACAGGTGTTCTTTGTCTTGCGTATTTATAGCCCCTCTGTCTGTCTTGTCTTGGTGGTTTGTTCTGTAAGGGGCAAGACGTATTGAGAAACAAGAAACAAGAACCGTACAGAAATAGTTTGAAATATTTTCCACCTCGAATAATGTAGTTTGGTCACAAACAGTTTGAATAAATAGATCAATTTTAGATTTATTGAATCAATGCATTTATTTTTAAAGACTGTTAAGTGTTGTAGTACTCGGCATCCATATTAAAGAAGCAATGCTAATTTTAGTTTGTATGAGGTAGGATGCTGTGGATTAAGGTTAAATGGAGTTTTTTTTCGATATTCACATATCAATATTGTAACAGTTTTTTAAGACGTAAAATATCAATTTTGTTTAGATTTTGACAGAGTGGTTAGTAAACTCATTTGCAGTATGCATCATAAAATTATAACAATAATCCTGCTGATATTTCATTTTATAACAAATAATTATAAAGCAGTTTTTAAATATTAGTGGAGCATTTAAGTTGTCTTTTGCAGCTTTTATTTCTTTTTTCTTTTTATTGTAATCAGGATTTAAGTTACAATATCAATACAACGTAGATAAAGTAAATAAATAAAGGATCTGGGTGAATCTACAGGTTATTTTATAAATGTCTACCAGCGAGTGGGGACTGGTTAGAGAAGGTAGACGCTTGTCTGTTCTCTATGACAGATGAACAGTTGGCCACTAATGTATGCAGGATAAAAAACAGGAGTCTTTTTATGTGTGCTGAATATTTATTGCACAATTTAAGTGTCTTGCTATACAGATGTGAGGAAGTTATTTCTCCTCTTGACTTGTGCAGGTGGCATAATAAATTCATGGATATTGTTCTTTAAATTTTCTGATGGTATATAAATATGTGTACACTTTTACATATTAGGTTACAATTTGTAATACATTACGTTAAAGAAAAGCACTAAATGATGAGAAATCGGGTTATCTCAAGTTTTTGTCTTTCTTTCGCTCTATTTTTTCTTATAATGATTGCTATAGTTGTCATCCTTTTTTAATATGCTGGTAATTAGCATCCTGAAGGGAATCCTCACGTAGGAGATCCAAGGCTGGGCTTTTACAGAATCAATGTAGTTGCATTCCTCCTTTCAGAAACACCATAATGTAGTTTTAGAAAGGTTCCATTCATAGTGATGCGGTGTACCTAGAGGGCTGTCACATTTAAAAAAAATAAATAAATCAATATTTAGGAATCAGACAATGTACCAGAACCAGACATCACTATTCATGGAGCAACGTCTGCCCGAGGATATACAAGACCTTTTTATTAGGAGTTCTAGCTATTAGAAGACTTTCGAAACCTGCTGAGATTTGATCATTGAGTGGATATTTACGTGATTTCATGAGGCAAAACTCATGGAAAAAAATGGCTCAGGACAAAAAAAAGCAGTCAGAGTGACGTAAACTATTGAAAACCCTAGGTGGTTGCCCTGGTAGGCTGTGCTGGCCTTTGATCAAACTATGCTTTTCTTGTTTTATTTCATTCTAAAGTTAGTAAATTATACAAGCTATCTATTACAAATATACATTCTAACCCTGTTTCTCTATACTTTGAATCATGATAATGATACAGTATATGCAAAAAGGGACACCTACTTTGTGTAGCTGATTACATTACAGACTGTCTAGCTATAATGTTAGCACTGTTAAGGTGATTATATATAAATAAAATATAATGGTTATCAAGGTTAGTAAGTAAATCTAAACCTAAAATCAAGACTGCAAATAAAGTCATGTTTCTTTTTGCCTTAAAAGGTGAATAGGCAACTGTCTTAGGATAAAATACAGATTTAAAGCAACACTATCAAACATTTGTTAATAGTTCTCCATGTGGTTGATAAGCGCAATTGCAAGTCTGCGATATTGGGAAAAAGGCTGTGGTTGTGTGTCGTTCGCAAGCCTGATTACATGTGGGTATTAACTGTGTTTAAGCCTTGATTTTCTGACGCCCACACACCGGTAGTGTCTGCCTGATGGTAGGGGTGTGAAAATTCTGTGCTAAGGATCATTGTCGTATAGCGTTGATAGCTTTTCTGATATCTCCAGCCTGGTAGATGCTCTCCACTGAAGGTAAGGCTGTTCCTGAGATGATTTGGGCAATTCTTACAATACTGGGCCGTGCAGCTACTAACCCAGACAATAAGGGCTCAGTAAAGACCCAGATGTTTAAAACAAAATCCTTTGAACTTTTCAGCACTGATTTTATTTTTTCTATTGCTGTCATTTTCAGGATCTTTTCAGCAATTCAATGTTTTTAATTTGTCCTCACAAGGTTGCGGAATCTGCCTGCTGTGCACCACTTTTAACTTGATCCTAATGAAAATGATATAAAATAAACAGGGAAAAGCGTGTACATTTTTTATACCAGTAAATGTTTGCAAAGATGTGTTTTTCTTATTGAAGCTAGACATACTGGACCACAATGTAACATCGTTTGCAACTCTTCAGACACATTTTCTTGGTTTATTATGCAAATCTAATGAGTAACAGGTTATACTACACTGGCAGTATTTTAAATTGCTTGGTATAACTTATTTGCTTGTAAGAAATTTATGAATTAAAGTCGATTTCTAACTTTTTCTTTTACTTAAGCATTTAAAACAAAAAATAAAAACAGTTAGCACATGCTTAAACAAAATGAAGAATGATGATTGCAGGACTTGAATATGATTGCAGTTAATTACTAACCTCCTTCTGCCCAATCAACCACATGCAAGCTAATCAGTGCAAGGTATTGACACAGATTTTGTTTAGTATGTGTGTAGGAGAATATCCTGTTTATTAAAATGTCACAGAAGTTAATGTTTTCGATCCTGTGAGGTGGCTGTGGGAAAAGATTGGGCAGAATCTATTCTAAAAAGTCAAGAACTTTGAAGACTTATACCAACATGCCAACATAAACAACTCTGGTACACATCTTTATTAAGAGAAATCTAATTGTAAAAACATTCAACACCACAACAAGCAGCGATTAGTTATATACATCGTAATAATTTTGATAGCAATTAAAATTACCTGGCAGGTTCTCAGGTTCAGTATTGGACAGACCATCTTCATTGCTCCTTTCGAATTCATGAGGTTTTATGCCTTTAAGTTGTGCCACTATGTGAAGATGCTTAATTACCAAATGCTTAACCAGATTAAGTTTAGCCAAGCCTTTGTTTCCCCTTAATCTTAGCTTTTGTATGATAACGTATCCCGGTGTTCAATTCTTTGTTTGCCCCTTGGCAGAAAGTCACTATGACAAGCCCTGGTGTTGGTGGAGCTAGTAGTGTGTTGGATAAAAAATATTACAATAGACAGTGGTAGCTAAGTTGACATCTGTCTCTATTGCTGACTTTCTATATAGTAGAGACTGGGAAAAATATGTGGAATTATTATACAGTGTATAGAGAAAATCATGTATATTTTTTTTAGAAAGTCAATTGACTTCTTAAAGTGTTTATAAAAGACACAAGACCCTGCAAAAACTGCCTTTTTTCATTTTATTGTATTTGCTTTTGACCTGTGACAAAATAACCAACATGATTCTCACCGTGCTTGCGTATCCATGACCTTCTTCAGCTATTGAGGATTAAACACATTATCCAACACTCATCTGTGTGCTAAATCCTCTACACTGCAAACCAATAAATAATGGCTTTAATAAAGGTGCTGCTGGTCTTAGATCACAGCAACCACCAGTCAAAAGCATGCTGCCTCTCCTCCTGCAGGTAAAACCTTTATTTAGCATCAAGCTGTGATGGCACTTTTGATTACACAATTCCCTTCTGGTCTTAATACCTTACAGGAGCTTCTTATATATTTATCACAAAACATTTGACTAGACAGGTGTGTCCCATTTAATAAAAATAGACCTGATTTAAAGTAGTTTGTTCAAATACCTTGTATGGCTGTTGAATGCATCATATTATCTTTTCTGTTTTTATTTTCTATATTGATATGTTGTTGTTTAAAAGACATTTTAGTTATCCTTTGCAACTATTTATTGCCATAGTCACACCAAGATCCTCCATAAACCAGCTCAATGAATGACCATGTTCCACCACCACTTAACTTACTCAATCCCCTGAATACTAATCAGTTACACCTGCAGTCCCCTATTTAAGTGCCACATAGACTCACTCTGCTGTGTACCTACCTGCTGTTAATCTCTTATGATTTCTTCCCAAGCTCGAGCACCTGTTCCTCCTGGCTATGTCCACCATCTCCGCTTCCAATCTCTCAGTTTGAAGCCAACGTAAATAATATTACCAAGATAGCATTCTTTCATCTCAGAGAAGAAATATATTGTCACTAAATGATGCAGAAAAATTAGTTCATGCTTTTATTACATTTAGGTTGGATTATTGTAACGCTTTACTGTCTGGCTGTTCATCTAGGCGCATAAATAAGCTTTAGTTAGTTCAGAACGTGGCAGCCTCACTAGAACTAGAAGATATGAACACATCTCCCTCTATCATATCCACACTGCAATGGCTCCCAGTGAAATACCGCATCGATTTTAAAATACCTCTTCTGACCTATAAAGCACTAAATGGTGTCGCGCCGCAGTACCTGAGTGAACTGCTAGTGTCTTACGTTCCGCCACGCCTACTTCGATCAAAGGATGCAGGCTGCCTGTTAGTACCCCGCGCATTATAAAAGCTACAGCAGGGGGCAGAGCCTTTTTCTTACAGAGTCCCAAAGTTATGGAATAGCCTCCCTATGAATGTTTAAGACACAGTCTCAGTCTTTAAGTCTAGGTTAAAAACCTATTTATTTAGTGAATTTTTTTTTCTTTCTTTCTTCTTCCTTCTCTCTCGCTCTCTCTCTCTCTCTCTCTCTCTCTCTCACTTTCTCTCTATATGCCACTACTGAGCTGAGCCATCTCCTTTCCTGTCTGACCCTTTCTTGTGACCCATCTCCGGTTGACGATCACATCACCATGGCGACTAAGGGCGCTTCCACTCATCCATAAAGATGCTCCAGATGTTTTTCTGAGGACTGGTGACTACAGTTGCTTACACACACACAGTGTGACTGCAAAATTCCTGCTATCTGTTTATCACCCGATTTAGGATTGGTTCTCTGTTGAGTCTGGTTACTCTCAAACTGTCTTCCTCTTCCCATCTCAGGGAGTTTTTTTCCTTGCCACCATTACCCTTGGCTTGCTCATCAGGACAAACTGATATCTGTTTCATTTGCATTTTTATAATATCTTTGATTGTGTAAAGCTGCTTTACTATTTATCATTGTAAAAAAAACGCTATACAAGTAAAATTGTATTGAACGGTTTGAGTTTAAACTTAAAAGTTTAACTCCTGTCTCTGTTCTGGTTATGCATTACGTTAATCTACCCTGTTTGATTGCAATACTACTGCTATAATCGGTCATGTAATGTGACCCTAAAAATTTTTTTTCTTGTCTTTTTTTTTACAAATAGTATTTATGTATTATTTATTATCAGTCTATAGGAGATGCTGACCTTAAATTTAAGATGGAGGGGGTTCATTTGAGAGTAAAAACACTAATTCTTCCTTACAAAGTAAAAAATGGACCATTACAACCTGCACCGTCAAAGAATAATGCTGCTTCTTATGGTCCAAAGAGCTGTGCAATTCCCAAACCAGCCAGTGATTCAGCTGCTTAGGATGCTCTTAATATTATCTCTGTAGAACATGGTTATAATTGATGGTGGGAGTTGTTTTTTCCTCAGCTTTCCTCAGAGGCTGTAGAGATGCTACTAGGCTTTTTTTTATGTTGAAGCTGGTGTTGAGGGACCACGGGGGGTTCTTCATCAGGTAAATACAGCGAAATATGGTACCACTGATGATCTCCACTGAAGATTTATAGATGCTCATCAGGCATTAATAATAGTTGCTCTGTACTCCACAAAACCTCTTTCATTCTTTCCACATTTATAGACCAGACTATCAGATGTTTTACCTCCTCTCATTGATTTTGCTGATAAGACCTATCACAGTTGTGTTATCGGCGAACTCGATGACGTGATTTGAGCTGTGCTAGTGCTAGTAAATCAGTTTAAGGTTGGTAGAGGCTTAAAAATGCTACTATGAATCTGGGTTTACACTGTGAGATTTTAGCCACGATTTGGTCAACAAATTTTGAAATCCTGGAAGATTCCTTTAATCCTAGTATAACATCTGTTTTTTATTGCTAGTGTGACATGGTCACTGACTACGCATTGGCGAGAAAACAGGGGGGTTACTAAAGGGTAACTGATTGAAGCTGTGAAGCTACAGGCTCGACTTTGTGTGTCCGTTTTTGATGTGTCTTGACTGTCGTACTGTCTGACATCATGTTTGTATTGTCTGTCAAGCAACAATCGCAAAGTGTAAAAATGTAAACCCAGCTTAAGTTACTCTATTTAATTGCACTGAATAAAATTTTTTCTTAATGGACACCCATGTTTGTAGGTTGAAAGTTTTCCATTGTTGATAGGACCACCCATACAGGTCAACTAAAGCCCGTTCTTAAAGCCCCTTTTGGAAATTTCACCAGTTCCTTTTTTTCCTAAAGACTTGTGTTGGCTATAATGTTGTCTGCAGAAGGCTGCAGGGAAGTTTAGTTTGTGTGCAGTATCAAAACTCTATATTTTCAGGGTCACCCGCAGGACCCTGACAGGTTTAAATTAGATACTGATGATGAATGAATGAATGATGTTTGCTGCATTTTCTTCACCCAGTCCACCCACTCAATTATGCATGGGTCACATCCTGGCTCTTTTTTCCCCATGCTGGGTTTCTGACACAGCTCTTAATCTAACTAACTGTCTCACAGACACCGAGGGCCATTAATTTTTAGAGTTTCCCCCAGGGTTCTGAAATGGTTCTGACAGTGTGTCCTGAACACTTGTGCAGTATGCAATGATTAAAATGCAAGAAGATGAAGAGGAAGGTTTAAGTGACGCGCTAGCATAATTAATTAACAACACAATAAATCTAAACAAATTATAGCTTAGTAATGGTTAAAAAAACTGTTTTGGTGATCCTATTTAGTACTGTTAAGATGAGGTTAAGAGCCATATTCCTTCAGAACTTTAACAGAAAAAAAGATTACTTTGGCTTCATCTGCCCTATCTGAGCAGGAGTTATTTATTATTATTATTAATATTATTCATTATTATTCATTTATAGTCCTTATTTGAAAAGTGCCACTAAATGTTATGCATTGACCTATATTAAAAACTTCCAAAGTTTTTTTCTAAAAAATAAAGAGCTCTTTTATGTATTTGAAAGTGCATGTAATCTATTGTATATGAGTGCTAAGTAGTTGTCACAAGGGACAAATTCTGCTAGGCAGTAGCTGTCTATTTATACATAGCATCTAAAATACCTGTAGCACAAACAGCAACAACAGTTTAATCCATGTAATGTGCAAGTGTTAGCATAATTAGTAGGGAATTGGTAGCGCAGTGTAGTGTTTAGGGGTGTTAGATCTAGGTTCGATTCCCAGTACTACTAAGCTGCCACTGCTGGGCCCCTGAGAAAGACCCTTAAGTCACTCTGGATAAGGGTGCCTGCTAAATACTGTAATTTTAGTCAATTCACAAGCTAAAATTTATTTACAATTGTTAAAATAGAATGAAATGTCGAATAAGATTATAATAGTGTTGTTATATTTCTTTTTATAAAATCATACCAACTGTAAAGCAGGATAATCTAGAACAGTGATTCTCAACCTTTTTTCTAGTGGGTTGCACTAAGTAAAAGCCTCATGGGCCGCATATCATTTACATATTATGCCACCAGTATAAACCGACCAGATTATTATTATTATTGTATAAGCAGACAATATTATATTATATTAGAAGTATTACATTTTTATATAATTAAATAATTTTACTCACTGTTAATGGAACACTGGTCGTGAGCTAATCAATGTGGTGAAATTTGTCAAACTGATTCGTCCATTTTTCCAGAACTCTATCCTCTTGACCACTTGAGGTCACCGTACAGCCACTATCTGGTAAACAAAAATGCTACATAATCATGAAAGTGAACTATTTATTATGTTGGTAAATTTAAAAACACATAAAAATAAAGGATTATTTTTTATCATGTTACACATGTGCTAATAGACATATTTACAAATCATAGCAAGTTGCTAGTTAGAAGTGGTTTAACTAGTATGTTACACGAGTCATAAGATAAGTTTGGATGCAAGTGCAGTTTATTAAAGAAAACGCAAAATAAAAATGATAAACACATTAAAATACATGAAAACACAGAACTAGTTGACAGAACTTGACCTGACATGACATGACATGACATGTCCCTGGACCTGGCCCTGGACCTGCCGTAGCCAATAACCATGACCAAGACCAAGACAGACTGAAACACAGGGGTACAAATACTTAACCTAAAGGGGAAAACAATCAACTATACAAGACACAGCTGAACAAAATGAGAAGCACATGACCAAGATAAACCAATGGAGACATGACGTATGGACAGGGGAATCACATGACAAGACAGAAACAAACTTTGAGACTAGAAAAATGACACACAGTCTCGCTGTTGCCCTCCGGTGGCCCGGCAGGTCAACGCAGAGTCAGACATCGTTACTGTGAGGCTGGGTATTCCGCTAGTATGCTACCATAATTTATTTAAAATATTATTTATTTATTACATTATTTTGCTAAATTTAAAATACATGAAAATAAAAGATTATTTTTATCAGGCTACACATGTGCTAATCGACATATATTTACAAGTTATAGCAAGTTGCATTATTTAGCTAGTGACTTATTTAGTGGCAAAATCTACATGATAAACAACGTATGTATGATTTTAAACCACAGGATATGTATATATTTAGACAGGTGTAATAGCAGCTCTTATATTCTATTATTTGATTTCTCATTTGGCACAAACATTACTCACTAGCCAACATCATTATGTCTAGACATTTATTTGTGCTTTTTTGTTTCTGTTCTCACTGCATGCTGCACTGCTAGGGGGAGCACAGAAGGGATTTACCATTTATTATTTTTTCCAAAACATCCATTTTGGCACAAATTGTTGTTTAGTGCTGTCTAATTAATTGGCAATAAAACATGAGGAGTGCTGTCAGACATGTGCCACTTAAACAGTACTCTAGGTACATGTAGAGAAACTGATAAAGCATTATTGTTTTTTATACAAATTTCCACCTTTCCTAAATGTCTATTCATTTTCTCCTCAGCCAATTTACTTTATTAGTAATGCAACTTTTGAATTTAACTCTCAGCAGTGTTTTGTACCAAAATATGCAAATTTACCAGAATGTTGTTTGTGTGCATTTTTACATGATTTTATTTGAAAAGACAATAATAGAAAAACTTTGTTCTTTAGTAGTTTATTATTATTTAATGTAATTCAATGCGATTTGTATAATCATTTGTATAATCATGGTCACAATCTAAAAAATTCCAAATAGACGTTACAGTGTTAGTTTTAAATTTATATTTATACCTAATAATCAAACAAACCAGGTGGCAAAAAAATGTTGTTTTTTTTATTAACAGGACTGTAAATGGAAATACATATTGTAATATTGTAAAGTAAAACACAAAACACTCGTTACTATTTGCTTAAGTGTTTTTTCTGCACTGGTCACTTCAGAAGTTTTTGATCAGCCTTATTGTGTTATGCTTCACTTTTTTTTTATCCTAGTGGAGCTTAGTCTTAAGAAGAGGGTTCAAGAGAGGCATTTAAAAGGAAGTCTGAGCGATATTAAGATCTGGTGTGGGACTACAGAGACGTTTACATTTAAGGCATTTACCAGACGCCCTTATCCAGAGATACTTACATCTCATTTATACAATTGAGCAATTAAGGTTCTGGAAATCGAACCCCAATCTTCCAATTAGCAGTCCAACACATTTATCACTGCGCTACCCTCTCACCGAGGACTGGCATACATGGTTGCACAATGTAGAGTTGGGATACAGGGGCTTTTCAGTAAAAATCAGCCTGGAAGCTGATGACAGACGTTGGACTAAGGGGGACTGATAGAATAAAGGCAGTGCGAAGACAGGAAGCAGAGAACCCCTTAATGGATTTGAAGCAGAAGGGAAAAGGGGAACTGGCAGCCAGAAGGGAATTAGTAGTAGCTGGCCACCACTGCCGTCCCACCAGAAGAATTCTGTGTTATGGTTAAGGGTCGAAACACTTCACAATCAGTGGTAACCATCTTCCTGACCTCCTGGCTAAAGGCTTCAGTAATTGAAGAAGATGCACCCAAGGATTTATGCTATCAAATATTGCTTAAATTGAATCCCCTTAAACGTAATCTCGGAGCTGCTCAAAAATTAATTAACTCTTGGCGGTGAGGTCATGAGACAGCAGAGTAGTTTCTTTCTTTCTTTTTTTTATTTTTTATTAGTGATTGCTGTTTATCAGAGTATTATCCCTGTACATTTATAAAGGAATTTTACACTGCCTAACTCCAGGTTATCAAGGTTAGTTATGAATATATGCTTTGAAGCATTTTCACAGGTCTACATCATGATGGCAAATGTGCAGCGTGAAATGATGTGGTGTTTAAATAGTACAGCTAGATGCTGGGCAACAGATAGCCAATCTAAAACTAGACAGCCCATACCTCATATCACAGGGTTTGTACAGTCGCAAAAACCTGTGTGTTGTGTAAATAGTAAATAAGGTGAAAGCCACATGAAAAAAAAGTGTGTAAGTTAGAGCAAAGAGGAAAGTTTTAATGGCACAGTCACAATTAGCCGAAGGAAGTGAGTAAAAAACAGGAAAAGGTAAAGGTCAGTGAATGCCTGATACAAGTAAATGACAGTGTTTTTCTTCTTAAAGATCCTCCAAGGTTATTTTTGCTCCCTCAGTGATGCAAAAGCAGTAGACAAGCCCTTTTTAATAGTGAGTTCACTCTGTATTTACCCAATCAGAAGTTGGTGATACTGGAAATGAGCAAATTAAAAGGTTAGGTTAGTGTTTAAGAATATACAATGATAAATGTCAGATTATAAATAGCCAGGGTTTTTAGTGTTAAGGTCTGAGCCGTTGAGAAATGCCGAATAGGTCTGTTTATCTGGGCTTCGACATGATGCCGGAGGTCATTTCACTCAACCTCCTAAAAATAAAATAAATATGTCTTATGAAGTAAATGCAAGTTTAGACAGTCACTCACTACCAGCTTATTTTCTACAACTCACCACTGTTGCCATAAATACATACATACATACATATATACATACATACCGTATAGCCTAAACTGTAAAGATGTAAAGTGTAGCTATTGCTGGTTGAGCTGCTGTGCAATTGATTATTCAGATAAATCTGCAAGACCCAGTGAGCAGCAGAAAACTCATCAGAAATGATGCATAGCAATTTGTAACAAAAACTACAATCTGGACTGAAATGAAGTTAGACAATTAGTATAATTATATGATAAGCTGAGCATTTGAGTTACTGTTATACATATAAGGAATATTTTCACTTAGTTTGATGTCATGTCATTGGAAGGCAATGATGGAAACGGATTTAATCTGACATTTCATGACAGTGTGTCTTCACTCGACTTGATAACATGCTCATTTGAAGCCCGTTATTAATTTCTTGACCTAGCACCCCTTTAGTAACTGCATAATACCCTAAACAAACTGTGCCTTTTTTCTAATTATGTGCAGCCCATCAATGAGTTATACTTTAATAATAAATACACCACTGTTCTGACTACTACCTCTAATAATAATTACAATAGCAATGTGATTGTGCTACTGGGGTACAATAGTGTAACAGGACCATGGAGAAAAGCAGAATGCCTCACACTGAAAGATTATGCACCTGTGCAATTACCACTTCCTTTTTTTGATACTCTGTGTGTGTTCATTAGCAAAGTTTTTTCAAGCTTTTTTTTGTGTAAAGGCAAATTGTTTTTTTTTATATATATGTATTTTTTTCTTTTAAAATTTTCTATACAAAAACACAACCTGAAGAAAAATGTTTAAAGAAAACAGTAAGTTGGGGTCAGAGCGCAGGGTCAGCTAAGATTCAGTGCCCCATAAGCAGGGAGGGGTTAAGGGTCTTGCTCAAGCACCCAACAGTGACTGACTGGCGAGTGCTGTACAACTGAAATTTAATTAAATTGAAATTAATTAAATATTTAGATCACAGAATTCTCTTAATAAACATTTTTAAAGAATAGTACAGATAATTGTTTTTCAACTTTATTTCTGAGTTGTACTATCAGTGTTTTTGTCTTGTTGGTAACAGACATTTAAAGATGTTATTCAGTGAGAATAGCTGACGTCCTCTCCTATCAGCAGCTGTCCAAGTTGCCCTAAGTGGAGACGATGCTGTTGGGTGTATGATTTAGTGTAAGACTGCAGAGTGTAAAGAAAAGATCAAACCTGATACTGATCTGTGGGTCGTAAATTAGCAAGCAGTTTATCTTCCTCTATCAGTGAGCTGAGTTTGTGCGTGATGCTGCGTGATGATATAATGTGCAACGTGCAAGCTGAATCTATGTGACATGTCCATTACTATCAATGCAATGAGTAACCATGCTGCTATCATGGTTGAGTGGCTGGGTGATTCAAAATCATGCTGTGTCCGTTTGGCTTTGGTTAAGCTGTTCCTGCTGTGACACTGAGCTAGTTCGAAACATTTGTCAAACTTGTTTGTGCTGACTTGCTTTATTTCAGCGTAAATGACAATAAGAAAACACAGGGAAAAAAAGACGTAATGTTTTGGAGTGTCATACTAGATCCCTCAGGATTATTTGAAAACCTGAATTAAGTAATAAGGCGAGGCAGAGAGAGCGAGATGGATGGATGGATGGATGGATGGATGAATGGATGGATGGATGGATTATGGATGTTCAGGAGATTGTGTATGTTTAATTACCAGGACAATCAATCTACCACTGGCAGGCCCCTGTTCAAGGCCCTTAACCCTAACTATGTTGCTCTGCCAAATTACAGAAATGTTAATAAAAAATAAATAAGTGAATAAATAAACAAATACAGACAAACTAACTCTGGCTGCTCAGGCCTAAACCATTTATTTTCTCTTAAAAAAAACACAAAACAAAAACATGCATTAGATTAGAGCACTGGAGTTCTTCATATACACTGCAAGTTAAAATGTGTTGGTTACATACATAACTACAAACACTTTTCATTGACATAAAAATAGAATAAATAAATAAATAAAAATTATTCTATAATTTTTGATTGTACATTTTTGCTATTTTCTACTTATTCCATATTTAGTCTCATACTTCCTTCCTATAATGACCTCCATACTTGTGGCATGTGATTTAGAGGATTTGTGTTCATTCAGCTACAATAGTATTTATGAGATCAGACACTAATGTTGAGTGAGGAGGTCTGGGGTTCAGTCAGTGTTCCAGTTCATCAGTGCTCAGTGGGATTGAATCAAAGTCAGGACACTCCAGTTCTTCCAGTCCAACCGGAACACAGCATTTCTTCATGGAGCTTGTGCTTGTGTGAAGGGTTTGTGCACAGGGACATTCTAGACAACTTTGTGCTTCAGACTTAGTGGCAACAGTTTGGGGAATACACATTCATGCCGGTGTGCTGATAACCTTTGGCCATATTGTGTATATTTATGCAAAATCAGGTTAAGATAGCAAGTAAGGCACATTTGTACTTCCAGTAGGCAATTATTTAAAAGTATGGACATATCAGTTCATTAAATATGACAGATCCATCACATACGGTTAATTGGTGAAGATCAACAAAGGCAATCATACAAAACTGTCTGTTTAATGGAAACGTTGACTTACTGCAAAAAAAGCAATACAGATATTACACATTCTCAAATGCATGTGCTAAATCATTAATGCTTTTCTAATCTCATAGAGCTGCTTTAAAAGCTGGATTTGTTCCTAGTTCTTTTATCTGGACTAATAGCTGCTTGACCAATAGTAAATGAAGAGTCAATTGTTTCTTTCTTGATGGTAAGTCATTTTAAACAAAGATGCATTAAAAAAACTAAATAAATTTGACCACTTTGATAATAATATAATTTTAACTTTATTTTTTAGTCAGACATGAGTGACTGACAAACATGCCAACAATAACGTTGATTATCTTGTCACAGTGGGACCTGTTAAGAAGTGGGATATATAAAGCACCAAGTCAAAAGTCAGTTTTTGAAGTAAAAAATCTTGATGTGAAATTAGAAAAAAGAAGCAAGTATAATGACGTGAGTTAAAAGGACAAGGGGCAAAATTAGGTCAAGAGCATCTGGTAAAGTCAATTAGTCATTGCCAATCTTGATTGGGTCTTTTAACCTACTAGTAATAAACCTATGACATTGATCCAAGCCAAGAGATTTGTCTAATAATTATTCACACATCTTATTACACTTGGCTTAGAAAATATTTAAGATGACACCAAAATCTATTATGGAATTCATTGATAGCTGCATACCACACTCCTGGTTTGCGGCCTTTTCATTTGAAATAAAGAATTAAAAAAAACCTGCAATATGATATTTCTATATTAGATGGTTGACTTATAAGTGTGTGCAGGTTTTTCTGGATTGTTTTGATGTGTTTTGCTTTTATTTTAACAAGATACCTAATCCACACCTATTTTGAGGATGATGGCGTGTGCACAACACAAGGCTTAGCATCGCTCCAGATTTCGCTAAATAGTAATTATTTTCCTCTGATACAGTCTTTCCCAACCAAAATCAATCAATGCCTTCATCCCAAACAAGCTTAACTCTAGGACTTGTGCTGGTCAACTGGCACAAACCTATATTGACATTTTCAACCTGTCACTGACCCAGGCATTATACCAGTGGCCAAGCATTCTTTTACAGAGTATCTGAACTATTTCCACTATTTCCAGCTCAACAACTGAAGGCATGTTACACTTTATTTGCACAAGTTTATCAAACAATGCAGCAAATCCAAGACAAACAATCTAAACCTTATACAGGACATCTAATCAGTGCTTTTGTATTTTTTAGAAATTGTCAGTATAGTTAATCAGGTTCCCCATGCTTATAAAAAAGGATTTGTGTTTATTTAGCTACAATATTATGAGTGAGATTAGACACTAATGTTGGGCGAGGGGTTCTGGGATGTAGACAGTTTGACAGCATAAATACAAGATGGTGGCATGGCAGTTGCCAGGCACATAGACAGCAGAGACATGGTATATGACCACCAGATGCTGTTTACGTACAAAAGTCATCCATCAACCTACCTGCATAGCAATGTTCTGTGCAAACTTCACAAACATAACTTGCTATGAGGACCAGGCCTCCAGCCCTCAGTGTCGCCTAATGCCGGTGGACAGGAGAGGGGACATCAGATGTGGTGAGCAAAGAAGCGGAAGCACAGAAAGCAGGTTGGACTCTGTGCTTCAGGACTGTTTTGAATGCACTGACTGGCAAATGTTTAGTGAGGCATCAGTGACCAGCTACATCAGCAAGTGCATTCATGAGGTGACTGTCTCTAAAACTATCACCGCACGCTCAAACCAGAAGCCGTGGATAACCCCAAAGGTGCTAAAGTCCAGAGACTCCGACTTTAGAGAAAAGATCGCTCCAAAAACAGCAAGGGCCAAACTGTTCCAAAACATCAAAGAGGCAAAGTGCACAAACACCCAAACATACACCCCATACATCCATGATTACTTTTAGAATACTGGAGACATTCGGCGCAACAACATGACAGTAAGAGAGACTATCCCCACTCCCAGCAACCAGGTGCTCTGTCTAACCATGGCTGATGGAGAACTCTAAGCAGAGTTAACCTACAGAAGTTTGCTGGAACAAGCAACATCTCCGGCAGAGTGCTCAGGCATTGTACAGAACAGCTAGCAAATGTCTTTACTGACATGTTAAGCATTGCTCTGAGCAGCAACATTGTTTCCGACGTGCCTTAAAACTACTACCATCATCCCTGTGCAGAAAGTCTCCTGCCTCAATGTCTATCATCCTGTCGAACTCACACCCATCGTAATGATGGGCTTTGAGAGGCTTGTCATGAGGCACATCAAGACCATGCTGTTATGTTCTCTGGATCCTTTATAGTTTATGTTCTCTGGATCCTTTATACTTTGTGTTTTGTCCGAACCATTCTAGGGATGATGCCATTGCCACAACCCTTCATACCCTCACACATTTGGACAATAAGAACACTATCAGTATGTACAAATGCTGTTCATAGGCTTCAGTTTAGCATTTAATACAATCATCCCTCAGCACCTAATATAGAAGGTGAACATGCTGGGTCTAAACAACTCCTTTTGGATCCTGGACTCTCTGAATGGGAGACCTCATTTAGTTCCGGACTGGAAGCAGCATCTCCAGCACCACCACACTGGGGCCTAGTACTGGGTCCCCGCAGGGCTTTGTGGTTAGCCCTCTGCTGACTTATGACTGTTTAGCATTGCACAGCTCAAATCACATTGTTAAATTCGCTGATATGAATTGTTAAGTAGTATAAATGAGTTAAACGTAAATTGCTCTGGAAAAGAGCGTCTGCCAAATGCCATGAATATAAATTTTACTTCAAGCACTGATTATACAAGCCGCTATGCAGATTAGTCCTTATGGTGTGTTTCAAAGTGTACAGGGCAAGAGGAAGACAAAAAAAAAAAAAAAAAAAGGAAGGAGGGAAAATAAAGGAAGAAAAAAAGAAAAGAAACATTTTGTTAGAAAGTTTTTTCTGATGAATTGACATTTTAGGTCAAGAGGTCAAAAAGCATTTCTTTCTGACCTAGATGTGACAAAGCTCAGACTTACATTAATTTCAGCAGGATCATATACCCATTTAACGAAAATTACAATATAATGTTTAGCCGCAGAACAGAGGAAAGCACCGGTCAAAATTTTGTAGTCAAAACAATGAATAAAATGAATAAAAAAGTTATAGAAGACAGTATATTGGCAATATTTTATTACAGTGCCTGTTAATACATAAATACATAGTATACAATGATGATTTTTGTGTAGAAGTGTAAAGTAGAAGGACAATTATGATTTATTAGGTTAGGCATTGGTTCTCAGTGATGTAGAGTTATAATTGTTTCTCTAAGTACAGCTATGTCTGAAGACAGAATTTGAATAGCCACAGACAACTGTCTGGTCTGGTTTCTTCCATAGTCTCATAGCTCTTACAGATGTAAAGGAGCTGAATCAGACAGGGATCAGACTGGATATGGATATATAAAGATGCTAAATAATAAGACAGCAGAGCATTCTAGGTTTAAATATTGTTTTGGCATTACAGATGATTGATAGAGTGTGTGTATGTGAGTGCATGTATAACTTACTGGCTACTTTAAAGGTATGGTGATACATCTGCTGATTCATGCAATTATAAATCAGTACTTTGCTCTATATTAAACATTGTCCATAGAACACCAATCTGAAAAAAGGAAACTCTTTTCCAATCTTTATCTTCTTTTCTAACACGAAACTCCCAGATGCTCTACTGGACCAGATTTCGCTTGCTTTGTAAACTTAAGTACTTATAAAAGCAGATGATTATCGAGCACTAAGTGAAGTTGTGCTAAGCTATACTCCTGACATGCTGGTAATTAGGACTGACATATCGGTTTGGTGATTGCCTAGACAAATTGATTAGCCCTTGCCACATGTTGCTGCAAGTGTAAGACCTCTTGCCTTCTTCATGGCAAAGGCTTGCTGACAGGAGTGCTGACCTCTCTGCAGTTTTGATAAGGAAAGCTACAGGTCAGCATGTCAGCATAAATCACCAGGCCAGCTAAGACACCGTAGGGACAGTTCTTGGTAATGCTGGTCAGTGCATATTGGGCTCTTGCGCACATTCAAAAGCATTAATAAGCCAATTACAGTGCCTTGAAAAAGTATTTATACCCATTGAACTTTTTTTACATTTTTTTCACCTTAGAACCACAAACTTAATTGTTTTTTATTGAGATTTTATACACAAAGTAGCACATAATAAAAGTGGAACAAAAATTTTAAGCAATTAAAAATCTGAAAAGTGTGGTATGCGTTTGCATTCAGTTC
The DNA here is from genome assembly GCA_005784505.1 of Bagarius yarrelli. Classification (NCBI taxonomy): domain Eukaryota; kingdom Metazoa; phylum Chordata; class Actinopteri; order Siluriformes; family Sisoridae; genus Bagarius; species Bagarius yarrelli. The sequence continues at coordinate 13,761,332 of VCAZ01000001.1, read as the reverse complement.
CACCTGCATCAATACTTTGTAGAGTCATCTCACAGCTGCAAGTCTTTTGGTGTATGTCTCTACCAGCTTTGCACATCTAGAGACTGAAATTTTTGTGCATTTTTCTCTTCAAAAGAGTTTAAGCTCAGCCAGATTGGATAGGGAGCGTCTTTGAACAGCAATTGCCACAGATGCTCATTAAGATTTAGGTCTGGACTTTGACTGGGCCATTCTAATACATTAATATTCCTTTATACAAACCGTTCTATTGTAGCTCTGGCTGTATCCTTAAGGTTATTGTCTTGCTGAAAGGTGAATCTCCTACCTAGTCTCAAGTCTTTTGCAGCCTCCAGCAGGTTTTCTTCAAGGATTGCCCCGTATTTAGCTTAATCCATCTTTCTATCAACTCTGACCAGCTTTCCTGTCCCTGCTGAAGAAAAGCATTCCCACAGCCACCACCATGTTTTACAATGGGGGGTGGAGTGTTCAGGGTGATGAGCAGTGTTACTTTTCCACCACATATAGCGTTTGCATTTAGGCCTGACCAAACCACCTTCTTCCACATGTTTGCTGTGTCCCCTACATAGCTTGTGGCAAACTGAAACTGACAGAAATCCACAGCTCAGGTGGGAGAATCTGTCCACAAGACAACTATAAGACGTGTACTCCACAAATCTGGCCTTTATAGATGAGTGGCAAAAAGGAAGCCATTGTTGAAAGAAAAACATAAGAAGTCCCGTTTGCAAATTACCACAAGCCGTGTAGGGGACACAGCAACCTTTTTTTATAAAGGCCAGATTTGTGGAGTACATGACTTTGTTCTACGGATAGATTCTCCCACCTGAGCTGAACTGATTTCTGTAGCTCCTCCGAAGTAACCATGTGCATCTTGGCTCTGACCAGTGCTCTCCTTGCTCTGTCTGTCAGTTTAGGTGGATGACCATGTCTTGTTAGGTTTGCAGTTGTGGCATACTTTTTTGGATTAAACAGTGCTAATTGAGATGGTCAAAGCTTGGGACATTTTTTTATAGTCTAACCCTGATTTAAACTCCACAACTTTTTCCCTGAACTGTCTGGTGAGTTCCTTCGTCTTTATGATGCTGTTTGTTCACTAGGGTTTTCTAACAAACTAGTGAGGCTTTTACAGAACAGGTGTATTAATACTGAGACTAAATTACACACAAGTGGACTCTATTAACTAATTAGGAGACTTCTGAAGGCAACTGATTGCACTGGATTTTATTTAGGTGTATCAGAATACAGGGGGCTGACTACAAATGCACGTCACACTTTTCAGTGTTTGCTTAAAATTTTAAAGCCGTATATCATTTTTGGTCCACTTCACAATTATGTGCTACTTTGTGTTTGTCTATCACATAAAATCTCAATAAAATACATTTAAGTTTGTGGCTGACAAAATGTAAAAAAGTTCAAGAGGTATTAATATTCAAGGCACTGTACTACATACATAATAGACAGACTTGGAAACAGGCAAAAATAGGTTGATTTAGACACAAATGCTTCCCCAATATCTAATGCAGTGTTGCAATATGCGATTTATCAAATTCTAGCATAAAAAAGTAAGTGTAATTTTTAACATTTTAACAAATAACATTTTTACCAGATTAAAGAACGATTCTACATACTGTATTTAACTGAATCTTATCAATTCATGAGAATCAGTTTTGATGTTTATATTATATGTTATGATCTCCATTTCTTAAGTACTATGTACATGTACCTGCTTAAATAAGAGACATATTTACTATTTTAATAATATATATATATATATATATATATATATTATATATATATATACTGTATATTGGGTGTCGCAGTAACTTTTTCTAATATTGTGTATTTGGTACAAAAGCAGTTAGACGGGTGTAAAGCATGAAGTGTGCCAGGAAACCTTATGCGTTCCTTTTTAATTTTGGAACAAGCCAACTTTTTTTACTGGAGTTCTGTTGCTTCTTTTGTGGTCTTAAATAAATGTGCCGCTCTAGTACAGTAGGTGAAAAAGGAAAAAAAAGTGTGACATTTAAAACTTGCTAAAGCAGTGGAATTTTCTGGTCCATACACATGAATGGATGAAAGTAATTGTGGCACCTGACCATCACATCCATATGCATTGTTTTATTAACATCCTATTTCAGATTTAGTCTCACTTTTCTTCCTATAATAACCTCCAAACTTTTATATCTTTCAGCCATAATACTAGGTTATAAGTAAGATCCTGGTGTTGGGTGAGGAGTTCATGTCAGGGTGTTAAGTGCGGTTGAGTCAGAGTCAGGGTTCTGTCAGAGACAGTCATTCTAGAAAAGTGTGTGATTCAGACGTATGAGAGAAGACACACTGACAAATAATTGGCATTATGAAAGTCACCTTTTTAAACAAAATCAATTATTATGTTTAAATAATTAACTTGGTTATGTAAATAATAATCATAAAATAAATGTTCATTCAAAATCCCTTTATTTATTGTGGTGGACTAAAGAATTTGACTTAAAGAAACTTTAAGGGAAACAAAAAGGGCTTCTTCTCTGTGGAGATCATATTATTATAGTTTTAATTAGATGTTGTGCGCAAAGGTTAATAAAAGATAAGTTAAACCATACTTTGGCACGTTGCCTCACAACTAGCTCTGATTTTGATTCTTTGCCAAGACCCTATCTACAACTCTAAGACAGAACTTTCCTCTGCAGTTTCTGCTTATCAGCACTTGTTGTTTTTTTGGTACAAGTTGTGTTTGTACAGATGTATCATTCATTCTTTAATAACCAACGAATACTTTTGCGAGTACCAGGGGGATGTATCATAAGCTAGCTGACAAATCCTTCACACTCAAGCAGTTCTTTAAAAATGAAATAATCTGCAATGGTGGTTGAGAAATTCAAGCACAATGTAACCTCGTTTTGTAGGGTTTTTTTGCAGTCAAAGAGAGGTATATCCAGCAATTGTTGTCTCGGGGTGTTTTAGCCCAGCTCTCTGTCTCCCCAGATTAACCCACAAGTGATTCATTGACACCAAGGCATGATCACATTGTGCAGCAGCATAAGACCTTTGGGGGGCCTGATCCCCTACCAAGAAGGGCTGAAGCTAAACCGTATGATATTGCAACCAGCAGAAACACCAGAGCAACCATTTATTAAGACTCATTTATCAACCACTTGGAATAAAATAACACCACAGTAACCACCTTAGATACCAACACTGCCACACAGCTATGACATGTAATGTTATAATAAGAAAAAATAACCAGTAACAACCTGTATATTTACGACCCTTCTAGGTAATCATAATAGCAGAATAAACATTGTGATAAATGACCACTATAATAATCATAATACTATTTTTTAGTCAATTTATCTGAAACAGCATAAAGCTTGTATTCCTGTTACAGAATACACACTTAACCAAACATTTTTTAAAAGATATTTTTGGTGCATTTTTTAATAGGACAGTGAGAGAGATAAAATGGGGGAGACAGAGGGGGTGGGATCGGACCTGAGCTGGAATTAAACCCAGATAACCAGAACACAACTGCGCATGTGGGCATCGGCCCCTTAGCCCACTACACCGCAGCGCCGGCTTTACCCAAACGTATTAAGCATTGAACAGCTGTATATTAAAGTACCACTAATTATTCATTTTGCCAAGACAATGTTTTTACCATAATGTCCATTCTGCTATTATGATTTCTTAGGTATTCTTCGACAGTTGTGTTGTCGTACTACAACACAAAGACACAAGCAACCATTTTTATAACATCAAACCATGTTATCCTAGCATTTTAGGTCATAATAGTCTTATAGACTTATTGACATTTAAAAAATGAAGTTAAATCCAGTTAATTTAATAACTTTCTTAAAAAAACAAAAACAAAAAAACCCCCGAACCTTAACCTGCTGTATAAGTGCTATCAGTGACTGCATTGGCACACATTGCCCAAGTTTGGCACTGCTGAGGTTTGACAACTGGAGAACAGTGAAGTGCAAATCAGAGGTTGCCAGGCCCATATGTGTTGTGTGGCTTTGATTGCCTTAGCATCTAATTTTCTATATAAATGGACACTTTCGCTGTGAAAACAGCAAAAATTTAAATTTTTTTTAAAGTTATTTTTTCTCATATTTTTTCCATAATTTTAGCTTTGCCAGTTCCCACCTACCAGTGCTACATGTTCTTGTTACACAGTCAGGTAATTTAGTGTCAGTGTAGTTTACTCACAGTGTGTTACTCCTAGTCTCCTTGATAAACAATTTTATGTTGCATCACGTGAAACCAAAGTCATTATTTGGAAAAAGGTTTCAGAGATTAATTTTAGTTTCAGTGTATTAAAATAAATATATGGTGTAACATTAAATAACATTTGTTAGTACAAGAAATATTGAATTCCACTTCTGCAAACATATAATGACTTGTTTTTTCTCTTTATTACTATTGTCATGTCTTCTCTTTTCAGCTGTTTCCTTCTATGGTTGCCACAAGGAATCATCTAACTCCACCTATCCCTATCCTTTGTGTCCTCTTCACTTACACCTACTAACTTCATATCATACTTTAGCACATCTTAATACCACCTCTTTCGCTTTTATTTTGCATCTCCATTTCCAACATTCTTTTACCTATTTTAACACTATATATGCACGTCCCAACATGACCTATCCCTGTGCCTGGTGTACGTATTCCTAATCCTGTTCAACCTCATCACTCCCAAAGAGAATCTCAAGATTTTCAGCTCTGCTACTTTATCTCCAACTCTGCCTCCTGTTTCTTACACAGTGCCACTGTCTCTAACCCCTACATCATAGCTGCTTTAACCACTGTCTTTTACACCTTTCTCCTGCTGGTATTCTTTATATCACTCCTGACATGCATCTCCACCCATTCCAACCTGCTTTCATTTGCAAAGAGGAGGTATTTGGATGCGATAAACGAGGATATGAAGTTAGTGGGTGTGATGGAAGAGGATGTTGCGAATAGGGTTAGGTGGAGACAGATAATTTGCTATGGTGACCTCTAAAAGTGAACAGCTGAAAGGAGAAGAAAAAGAAGACTGATACTACATGCATATAGGCTAACACTGAAGCTGAAACTAATTGTTTCATGAAAACACATTGACACATTGAGAGATGGGCATTTAAAAAAAGTGAATGAGCAAAAAAATGGCGTCTTTAACAAGAGCCAAATAGTGAAATTTACACTGGGTTGTAACATCTTCAGAGCAGGACTTATCATAAAGTGACCAAAATGATCTTAATCTACGCATTTTTAGGATGTGCTGGTCAAACTAATAAAAAAAAAGAGGCCACACCTTTGCAAATGTCAACCTCTTGGTGCCAGATATCTCAGTGGGGCTGGTTGGAGTGCTTGCCCACCTAAAAGCCCCAGGACAGATCTTAAATAATATATGTGTCTTTGCCAGGTACTATAATAATAGTATAATCCACCTGTGACAAAATTATAAAGTTAAATAAAAATGTAAAAAAAAAGTGAGCATAGTGATAATTTAGTCATAATTTAGTGAGCATAACCTAAAAAAAGTGCCAGTTAGTTAATGCATGTTGACATGCTGTATATGTGCACCAGCCATGCTGTAAGGTAGAGGGAATTTCATTTCTGTCCTATTATTTTTATTTCTTTGTCAAACTGAAATTGAAGGTATTTTTTAATAACAAAACTTTTTTTTTTCTTTTCTTTTTTCCAGATTTTTATGGAACTAGTAAAAAGTTAAATTCATTGTTGTGAGTTATGATGTGCATAATTGCAAATTTTACTTTCTTTCACCCATTGTTGTAAAAATAATTTAATTAAGCAGGGTTACGGAGATCACGGAAATAATATGAATGCATTAAATCCCTGTTAAAATTCCAGTACCATTTATCTATTCTTATGTTCTAATAACATATGCTTCTTCTAGGTGATTTCCACTACGTTCGGAGAATACCAGTGAGAATTCTGTTCATTCATCCCTGCGATCTTACCTAACTAGGTTACAAAACCACAACTTGTAAAAATTTTCGATAGACCAGTGGCCTTTTCCTGCAAACATACATGTACTTGAACAGAAGGTGAATTTTGCATTCGGATTGATGAAATGGATTGCCCTTGTGTCGTGCCTCGCAGGTTTTTTTTTTTTCCACACATCTCAGAAGTATTTCTTGCCACTGCGTATACGGCTTAAATTTAAAGTCTGTACAAGATATTTTTAATTTATAATGGGGCAGTGTATATACTTTGCACCATTTGACGAGCTCTCACTCATATCTGATTAGTAGGCTGGCACATAACACGAATGTAAATTTCACATGACCAACACACACTTCATTTAACCATAATTATGCATTTTCATAAAATGCTGCTTGGTTATCATATCATATTTTTTCTGCCAGAATAAGCGTGTTATATTGCTAAAAATCTTTCCTTGAATAATCTATTCTCAAACATCCAGCACATTTTATAAAGCAAATAGGAAGCACAAGATCCATCTCATTTACTTCCGCAAGACACTTCCCAGCTGCTTTATCTGAACACAGTCTAAGATTTTTAGAGCAGCTTCTAGCCAGGTAGCTTTATTCAGTTGGAGGACGTGGAAATCTGTTCCATTTGTGGGATCATAATGTAGATCAAAAATGACCAGAACAGAAAATAATGTTTTTTCGTAAAGACAAAAGCAGACTCAGGTGATCGGTGTGTAGAGTTCTGATGATCTCTATATATAATATATATATATAATAGACTGAGTCCAAGAGAATGGATGTATAAAAAGTATTTAAGCCCTGTGCAAAAACTAGTCTTGAAATATTCAAAATTAAATGATATTTATTATGCAAATATTGTCAAATATTCAGTAATGATTGAATTGTCAAATTAAGAATTATAAAGTTTTAAAAAGAAATCAGACTTATACCAAACTGACTCCCTCTAATTTTAGAATTCATACAAAGACACATTATACGTTGCAATATGTTATACTATCACTCTGGTTTGTGCATAGGAAAAATGTTTATTTCATTATAAAAACAAGCATTTTTTGTAGAATAATTATTGTCAGCTTTGTTATTTGTTTTAATTTTAGTATTAGCCATTTGGAACTTTAATATATACTGTCTAAAGCAGTTAAAATTAGTATGATACACACATAGAGAAGTTATACAATATTCTGGCTAATTGGTCCCTAGATAAGGTTGAGTGTGAGTGATAGTGGCTAAGGGCCCATTAATATAAAGTTAGTGCAGGTTGTAGTGCGCTGCTACAAAGTTATTTTAATAATTGATTAATCAGTAAATTTAAAAAATTGTAGGCATCATCAGTGTTTTGAATCTGATGAGTGCAGCTACGGAAGGCAGTGGAGGTAGCGCAGCTGGGGTGGGGGTGAAAATGTTGGTAGGTTTAACGCTAGCAAAAAATGAACCGGCTAACTGATTATTGTGCAGCCACCCATACAGCAGATTTGAAGGTTTACACTCCAAGTGTTCTCTAAGTCACGTTTCTTTCGCATACGACTGAATTACTGAATGTGCGACAGATCCACTGGTTAAACTCCTGCTAAAAAACGAGGGCCTTAAAGATGACATTAACGTCTTTTCGACAACAAAATACTTGTCTACTCTTTTATCGTCTACATTTTAGCCCCAGTTGGCAGACTGTAAAAAATTCAGCAGCGGTCAGCTAAAGTCAGACCGCCATGACACAGGAAAGCAACAAACCGACTATTTGATATCATCCATTCCCAGCAATCCTCCAATAGAAATATGAACAAGAGCTTTCGTATTATAGCCTAGTGTTTATTTCAAATAATGTCTTATTAAAGAGACTGTCAGTGTCTGCTTTCAACATATAGCTTCCTTAAAATAATTTTGTAAAGATTTCCCAGGATGTAATAATCATGGAAATGAATGTTATTAAGGGATTAATGTGTCTTAAAGCTAAAAGCTTGCTTCCTTTGTGATAGACCTGCTGTCTATTCATTTAAACATGTTCTTTAGAGCTCCACCGACAGTGGGGTGGTCAGTACAAAAAGAACAGAGGAGGAAGGCCAAACAGTATGTAAGAAGTGACCCTGTATCTGAGAGGTTCCTTTCTTCCTTAACTATAAAGAGAGGGAGAAGCAACCGACTACATTTAAATCAATTGATATTCGACAGCAGTCTCTGCTTTATGTACTAAATGAGAAAGTAGTCTCCATGCCGCATTGCTAAGTGCCTACTAGATTCATTTTTTTGTCGTTATGTACACAGATACCTAAAATGAATGGATGCCTCGATACCAGAGATGGCAAAAATACACACATTCTTTACTCAGTAAAAATACAGATACTCATGTTTCAAATGACTCAGATCATTTTTTTCAAGGTCAATTAAATAAGTTGGTAACTTAAGTAAAAGTAAATCAACTACTAGAATTACGTCCAGCTCAGTAAAAATAAACATTAGTACCAACGGTGGTCTTCTGCTGATACCTGATAATCACTGAAGTTTATTTCCAATGACATGAGATCTGGCTCATAAACTAGCCAATGTTTACGGTGTGAGATAGCCGAAAACGCAATGATAGGCTGCGCAAGAACATATAGTATACCAATATCAGTATCGAGGCTTAGAGAACTAATTACTCACTATTCCTACACTTATAACTCAATACTGAAACAGAATACCAATCGGCCAAATGCACAACATCCACTGCTAAATTAGGACAAACAAGACAGGATACCACTAGAGCCTGCTTCTCCCAAGTCAATAAGCAAAAAGATCAGGGTTTGCTGGGATTGTGTTAAATATTCATGGCTTTCCCTATGAATTGCTATTACAGATCTTTCCTTTCTCCTTCTCTCTGCTTACTCCCATAGAAGAGTGCTTACCTTTTATTTAGAACCAGCTTTGTTTTAACATATAAATATGAAACTGTAGTAAAAAAATAGTAGCATTTATACATTTACCACTATTGACGTTAATCAGCTTAATCATGTCTTTCTACTTTTATCACAACCCACAGTCCTATGAAAGAACTGTCTAACTAACTAACATCAATGACTGAACGTACCACCCAGATCTATTCTTTAAGCTTATGTCATGAGCTAATATTAAATCGACAGAAAAGCAACATATATAGCAATTGCCATATTCTAGCAAACATTGAGAATTGTTTAACATTGTCAGTAAATAGTACATTTGAGACATGATATATTAACTGCTCTCTTTAATAGGAATTAAACTCACAGCACGTAAAGAGCAAGTTAGCCCACAGATTATTCTAGATCACTTTTACCAAGCAGTTGTCACAAACGCTAGGAGGAAGAACAGTGGGAGCTGTGCATTTGGTACCTGGGCCTCATTGGGCTCTTACCTACTATACACTCCTAAAACCACCCTACAGGTTGCATATGAACCATCAATGCTATAACCCCAGCAATATAACACGCGTGTTATGACCGGGTTGAAAACCATTTTTATTAAGCAGAATCTGTTGAGACTCCAACCTCTCCAATCAACCGCAACTGTACCACAGACGATCTGAAGCAGTTCATAATCAATATTTATCGTAATATTAATATAACATCACAAAAACTACCCTGTTTATACACAAGTCCTCATTTAGTCATTTAGTTCGAAGCTTGGAGCATCAAGCACTGGGAATCAGGCAAGCATTTCAGTAGGGGATTTAAGTAGCCGGGCCCCAGAGCTCGGAGTCCGAGGCTTCCACGGCATTGAAGAATCAGGCGATCAGTAGTGGATCTAACGGGTATCTTGCTAACTCATTAGTGCTATAAACCCTAGTTTGTATATATTGGTACCGATCATTTTTCAGAGGTAACTCCTTAGCAAACATTTTTATTCTAGTGTTATTTATAATCAGTCGGTGAGAATAGTAATGCAAGTAAATAAATCCACATTCTTCTGTGGCCCCCAAACAAAGGCATATATTTCACTCGGCCAGGGTTGCCAGATTGGATTAAAATTCCACATTCAACTTTAGAGTATAACTGCCGATTTTAAATACATTTCCGTGCCTATTGCTTAAACTGGAAAAATAAACAAACTTTTGCCGTGTAGCAGGTCAATTGTATCAACCATCTAAATGCCATTTTTTTCGTCTGACGTGATCAAAAACAGCAAAATGGGCAGACCCCTGGCTATTGCCAAAACTGCTCGTGCTGAGTCTATATTAAAATGTCAGTGTTGGTTAACAGTTCTGGGCCTTAGACTGTGTGACATCACAAAAACAGCCATCTAAAAAACGGTGAGATTTACGAGATTAAAATACCCCTAGGTGGGATGATATGGTGGTTGTGTGCAAATTGCCAACACGCATTTTCAGTTTAAAAAACTAAAAATACAATTGTCCTATGACACTCCACCGGGACTAAGCATGTTTAATGGCACAAAATTACAAATTCCCCTTTCGGGGTTTTCTGTCTTGGACAGGATTCCTTCGAAGAATAGCCCAGGCTTGTCATCTTGATGGTTAGTGCATCCTATTGCACAACAACTGTGGGGTATTTTGGCTAAATAAAAGAAATCACTCATTTTGTGTCAGGCAGCAGAAGATAGAAATGATTTGCTGCCACGGAAGGCATTTTTCTAAGGATGTGACGTCAGTGAAAACTATCGATATAAGGTTAATAAATTAATTGCCAACAAGAAATATATCATCCTAAGTTGACATAATCCTCTTTATATTTATCGCTGCTAATAATAAAGGGCACAGAATAGTATTTTGCCTTTTCTATTTTAGGACCAAGTGTGAGAGACAGTGTGTGATTAGCCGATAAAGATATAGTTTTACATTTTAGTATAAAAATAAGAATATATTTTAATGATCCACTGTTCACACTTACTGCTGAGTCAATGCTATTCTTACTCATGCTGAGCAACAAAAATATCAGTAAGAAAGGCTTAAAGATTAGCCAACCAAAGATATACAGAGTGAGCTTTGCTTCGGACCATTTCCTATTGACTTTTTTATTGTTTTTTATTTTATTGTTTCGGATGATGGTCATGTTGCTCTTCTGCATCTGAAAAACATCTGTAACCACAAATTATATATGTAGATGCCAAAAATGAAATTTTTTTTCCTAATCTTTGAATGACAGGCACCTTTGTCTTATTTATCCCCACTCCTCTGCAAGTGTCATGTTTTTCTTTTTGGTTTTTGTACCACAGATAGCAGTTCGGTTAAGCCAGCTGAGCCTCCATCTGCGAGCAGAAGTAATGCTCGTTCTTTATTATTATTGATATCGTTAAAGCAATTATAATTGTTATTATAATTATTATACTGTTGTTTTATTAAGCCATTTTATTTAGTCTGCTCCTATTCTTTTGATACATATTAACATAGCTCCACAAGGTTCTGCATAATAAAGCGGGAATAAATTTTTCTTTAAAAGTTCGTTCTAACCAAATATGAAACTGATCAGAAGTCCAAAGCGTAAACTCTTTCATAAGCAAGCAGGCAAAAAGACAAAGCAACCAAGATCAAACCACATTTATTTTATTAAGACGACTCTACATTAATGGTTGTTAATGAGGCTTCAATGAAAATTTGGTACTTTACTTATCAAATTAGTTTTTTTCTATGCATTTTAATATAGTCCACAAAACAGAAAGATTTATTTTAAAGCTAAATGCAATAGTAGGTACGCTTCCTTTTGTTAGCTAGGTAATAATTATTATAAATACTTTGTAATACCCTATTCCACCACATCAGAGTGTGGCAAAAAATCACTATAATTTTTTTTTTGTCCCTATGCTATAAAGTTTTGTTTTTGAAAATGCAGGCTTACTGTTATTCTAGAAAATTATTACTAAATTTCAGATACTTCCCCTTTACTCCAGACTTTTTACAGTTAAGCCTGTTTTTAAGTAATCCCATAGCATATACAGGTAAAAGAATATTAAAAAAGTGCTGCCAAAATAGTTATTTGATATTAATGACGTTTAACAAATATATAACCTACTGTAACTATACTAAAGCAGTCATAAGGCAAGCCTGTTTAATCCAACACTAGTATCACACTATACACTAAGAATAGTAACTGGGCCGCAATACAGAACAATTTAAATAGGAAGCGGTATGATGTTTCTCCACCTATAGCGCTTTAACATGTTTCTTAGTGCTCACGTTGATATATTTATAACTTAAAAGAAGCATTACGACACAACCCTTTGTTTCTAAATGACTACAAATATCTGTTATTTAAATTTGTGAAATAATATTAGAAGCATATTTTGTACAGATTTTCACATTTAACATTTATTTCAAGGGACAGAACTCCCATTCATGAAACATGTTTCATATGTCCCTCATGGGTGCAAGGCCTCTGTCTGATCACATCTTTATCTTTTCTCCCAAACCGTCCTCCCGCCATTCTCTTTCCCTCCTTTTTCTACCTTTCACTATCCTTGAAGCCCCACCTTTTTTTTTTGCGTGCCTGCCCCATCCCTCTCTTTTTCTCTCTTTCTCTCTCACACACACACACACACACTCACCCTCACTCTGCCTCTCTTCGTACTCTCCATGCTGTATGTATGTGTCAGTCAGTGTATCTTCTGCTCGGTTTATGGCATGCTTACACCAGCTGGATTTCTGAAATGTGTGGACACATATTACAGCCATCTCATATTACTTTATCTCTTCATCAGTGACTGTGCTGGCTATGTCCTGAAAGATTTTGCTGTAATGGCAACTACAGTCATGTTGCAGATTGCTGGATTTAAGTAGCTCGTTCGGATACAGAAGCAAATCATTACCCACAGATCTGCAGTAGTTGCTGGTAAGACTCTATCTATTTATTCGGCTGAGCACATGGCATTTAATTAAAACAAAAGATACAGAACTGAGGTCAAAACAGTGTAAATTGCACGTACTTAAATATTGACACCTATATACTGCAGTGTTTATATCACTGCCATTTATAATGCTGAGTATGTGTACATCTTTCTGTTTGTTTTCTGTAAGAAACTGCAACTGTCTCTAGTGTTGGGAAAAGCAGAAGCAAATTTCACATGTAATCTATAGAGTATAAACATCTTTAAAACATTTGATCATGATGTTCTGGGCTATTAGAATTGCGGATTTTAGCAACTTATATGTGCTTGGTAATAATAAGGGAGTATAAAAGTTTTATAGCTACCTACTATCCCCAGTTTGACAAATGACCATTAGCTACCTCTTACAAACCAATATAAAGTATGTGAACGTATTATTGATGTTTATAGTGGTACACTATAGTACTGTATTGTTTGCCTCTAATCAAAGAAAAGTACTTATACTGTTAGAAAAGTAGAATTTATATTTCAACAATATGTGTACAAATACAAGTTCCTCATTTTGGCTAGGTATTAAATGTTAAACCATACTGCATATTAGCTATGGATCAAGCTTTGGGAACGTTTAAAGTGAACCTGGCCCTGGTCGTGGGAGCACATGTGGGTGCCGGCGCCTTAACCCACTACACTACGGTGCCGGCCAAAAATGTAGCATTTTGAGTTTAGTTGTGTTTTTTTCTGCAACATTATCCTTCAAATTCACATTCTTTTAAGTATGTTTCAAAAAACTTTGTCAGTGTTATTATAGTTGTTGGATATACACTTTTAATTACATCTGCTTTGTCCTTCAGCGATGATAGTACTCTGGGTGGCCTCTTCGTCTGTATCTATTTTTAAGTGTACACATGCTTTACCATTTAAATGATGTATCACTCCTACTGTACCCCAGTGGTTAAGTTGTTGGGCTGCAGATCGGAAGATCATGGGTTTAATTTCCAGCACATACAAGCTGCCACTGCTGGATGTAAGCAGAAATGTATAGTGCAGAAATGTAAACGTAAAAGTATTAAAATAGCAAGGTAATTTCTTCATTTTCTTACTATACACTGACAACATTTAAATTTTGAAAAGATAAATTTGAGATGATAACTCTCTTTGTTTTACTTTCTTGATATCTTAAACAACTTTTTATCTAAATCAGTTTTTTTTCTCAACAATCCAACATGGAAAATGTCAGCCAAAGAAAAGAACAGCAATTAAGAAACCTTGAAAGAAAACTGTGAAGAAAATAAAAACATGGCATTCAGTGACCTCACCTCACTGACTCAAAAACCTTTTCGTTGCAGGGGTCCATAGTTCATAATCCACTGTTAAAGCAAATAACTAGTAATAAATTATGCTGCTAATTATAGATTCTTTTGAGAGAAGGTCAAAATATACAGGGGTGCGTGCTAGCAATATTTGAGCCATATGAACTAATTTCTATTACATTACTGCTAGTACTGTTACTACTAATAAAACAGATTTCTGGGTGCCTCCAAAGTGCATGGGCCCTTAGAATAGTCCTAACACAACTCCCATCCCTCACACCCCATCATAACTTCTAAAGATAAATTATGCTGGTAAATATAGATATTTTAGAGAGATGTACAAAGCATGAAAACCTTTTTTAGAGGCTGTGAGTAGAAAAAAAGGCCGTGTTAATGGCTTTAAGGAAGACAATTGTATTATGACAAATATATTATGAATTTCAAGAACTGTGAAAGCATTAAACTAGGTTTGGCAAAAAAAAAAAAAATTACTGTAGGAAACATCAATATTTATCAAATTACCTAATACATGGCAGAAACCACAAAAATATACTTAGGGCAGAAAAAAGGTAAATGACACCAGTGGCTATGGACTATGAGTTTCCATTTATTTTGTTTTTGGCAGAAATGTAGGTAATGTTTCACAATTCTCTATTGATTCTGTAGAAGAAATAACACTCTGTGCTTTTATAGGTATAATTATAAATATAAAATATTAAGATGCATTACTAAGACCTACTATCTATGTTTTTAAAACATCCTAATTTTCCTCCTATAAAAACATCCACACTTCTGGAAAGATTTTCTACTAGATTGTGTAGTGACTTTGGACGGATTTGTTTCTTTAGCTATAAAAATATTAGACACTGATATTGGGCGAGGAGGTCTGGGGTGAAGAGGTTGAGTCAGAGTCACTCCAGGACACTCCAGTTTTTTCACTGCAACCAAAATACATCATGTCTTCTTGGATTTTAGAGACTTTGTGCACAGGGACATTGCCATGCCGGAACAGTGTTTGAGTCTCTTAATCAAAAAATAATAATGCTACAACATACAAAGACATTCCAGACAACTGTGTGACTTTGTGGCAACACCTACAGAAAGACAGACTTATGTAGAGTATGCGTGCTTGTAAGTTGTTGTATAGATATAAATATATTGGAAAAAAAGATGCAAATTCATACTAGTCTTTGTAAAAAAAGAAATGCAGTTGGTAGGGCAATCATTTTATTAATTTATTCAACTTCATTGGCTTAATCTATGCCTCACAGCCAATCAGAAATCTATTCCAGAAAGACCCGGTGTATAACAGAGCTCTACTCGGTATAGGATACAAGTCCATTGTATAACATCATTTATTTATGTACTTATTCAGTGTGACATTTAGAAAAGCCAGTCCTTGTGCTTTTATCTTTGTGGTAAGTACTGTAACCAGAGCACCTGGACGAAACCCATTCCATTTTATTATTATGAAAATGTTTTGCACTGGCACTGATTTTGCACTTCCACTTGAAATTAATTGTTTAACGTAGTTCAAATAAGCATTACATAATAGACATTTGAATGCACTTCGTCTGGCTAGATTGAGGACGCCTAAATGTAAGACTTAAACACCTTCAATGGAGGTAAGAAAGTCAGAATTGTTTATTCCTGTACAAAACATAAATTAGCAGTAACATAAAAAATGTTGTTTTATTGTAAGGAAATATAATATAATTAATATTGTTTATTTTCAGCACTACACACTGTGCCATTTCGAAACATTCTTCGTGTCCCCACCGATTGAATGACCCCCCTTATCACTCTGACAGGCAATGGCGTTCTTCATAAGAGTTTGAGAAGTTCCATAAAAAACATTAAACGGTACTTAATTTAAACCATCAGGCAGCCCAAGGTTCTATAACACACACTAATCATTGTAATTCCTTTATATTGTCTGTGTACTGTTTTTTTTTTTACAAAATGACCTGCTTCATTTTTATATAATATATTTATCCATGTTGTAAGAACGTGTTTAACAATATGATATGACCTTAAACACGCTTTTACACATTTCTTTTCAACCATTCTTTGCAAGTGGCTTTAAATTAATTAATGTTCATAATAGATATACATTTTATGAATATATAGTGTTCTCTATCAGTGTACAGTATTTATAGTAGTACCAAAATCATAGTAAAAAAGTACAATTATAATTAAAGAATTTGTCATATCTCACCTCTCAGCAGTGCTTAATGACATATATGATAGTCAACACTATGTGGTTTGATAATCTGCAGTCTTTATAGGTGCTTTTTTCACAAGAAAAGTTCCAAAAAAGCCTAAACATTTTATTACACAAATCTTTTAAAAAAGGTTAAGGGTGATTAAACCAGATTCTGCTTTTCAAGATGCTCGGCCTGCCTGTTTATAAAATTTATAGGTGTTAACGGAATTTATACGAACAGAGAAAACAACAGAGCCTCGTCTTATTTTTGTGACTCACAGGCAGAAAATCATTCATTTATAGCGAATATCTGATAAATTAGAATAAAATGCCTGTGTGCTACTTCAGTAAGCTGATATTGACTAAGCTAATTGTTGCAAGTTGTATTATAGGTGGCAGGTGGTAGTCAGGTACATTTGCTTTTGTGTATCCTTTGCTGTGTCTGACCAGGAAAAAAAATATTAATTTCAATTTTTAATTTAAAATATTAATCGAACACAACTAATGAAAACCTATACCGAATAAAGTGTAAAAGAATGCAAGCAATTTGAGTTGCTTTATGCAGTTAACTTTTTAATTGATAGAGCAACTTGGAATGATTAACAAATGAATAATTAATTACAATTTACTGTGTCCGCCAAAAAAAAATCACCACCACCCTCCCACTAAGTAATTACTGCATGGATGATTATGTTTCAGCTGGCAACAAGTTATTTAACACTAACTGATACAGTAAGTAGCTTCTTATTTCTTCAACAGTGGTGACGCAATAGTTAAGGCAGTTGTTGTAACTCAGTTGTTGTTTGGATGACCAGAAAGACCTGGGTTCAAGCCCCACTGCTGCCAGTCTGCCACTGTTGGGTCTTTGAGCAAGAAACCCTTAAACCATTTCTGCCCTAGAGGCACTGTATCATAGCTGACCCTGTGCTCTGAACTCAACCTTCTAAGATGAAAAATTTTACTGAGTATATGCGATTAATAAGCTCTTTTAAACACCTATGTCAGGAGACACATCCTGTGGTTGTGGAAAAAATGTTAATCTGTTTCAGAAGGGTCAAATTATTACTATGCATCAAGCAAGAAAAACATTTGAAGGAGATTGCTGAAATTGGGTTAAGATTGCTTATTGCTATACTGTCCATAATTAAAAACTGGAAGAATAGTGGAGAACCATCATTTTTGAGGAAGAAATGTGAAGAGTGATTGGCACATTAGGGTAAAAAGAGAGAGGGATGAGTGCCTATCTTACAAGCCTGTGGGGCCAGTGCTATAATCTGGGGTTGCTGCTGTTGGTCAGTTGGTTCAACAATTTTATGTACTAAAGAAATGAGGTCAGCTGACTGACCAGGTTATTCCTTCAACAGATTTTTTTCTTCCCTGATGGCACAGGCATATTCCAAGATGACAATGTCAGGATTTATAGGGCTCAAATTGTGAAAGACGTGGTTCAGGAAGTGGATTGGCCAACACAGAATTCAGACCTTAACCCCACTGAGAATTTTTGGGATGTGCTATATAACACTTCGCACAGAGGTCCGACTCTCCCATCATCAATAGAAAATGTAAATCTGAAAGTGAATGCAACTCTGGACGGGAATAAATGTTGTAACATTGCAGAAATGCATCGAAATGACGAATGGTGCTACAATCAAAGCCAAAAGCTGTCTAACGAAATATTAAAGTGTGTGACTTTTTTAACAGGTATTTAGCAGGCAAGACAAAGTTTACTATTTCATTTAGGGTCTTAAATGTACTTCCAATCACATTTTTAAATTAGATTGCAAATTTGAAGTATGACAAACATTATGCATTAATCAATGATTAAGCTGTTGGACTGCTTATCATAAGAACATGGGTTTAATTCACAGCACCAGCAAGCTTCCATTGCTGCAAGCCGTATAACAGCATCTGTCGAATTCAGGAAATGTGAATGTTAATGTATGAACCCCCTAATATTAAACCACAAAAACTACACCATAAAAATTCTGTGGTTTTATTCAAATGGATTGCATTAAAATGTTTTAAAATTAATATTAGACCTCCAGGCTATTCGACATACACTGTGGCTGCATCTCAGAAAATTAAACTGTTGTATATTTGGAATAATAATCATTTAACCAATTCTAGATAATGTGATGTAGTACTACAGGAAAAACCAGTCAATTTCAACAATCAGCAAGCAGCAAGTTATTATCTTTTATAATGTAACATAGAATATTTATTTATGCTTTAAAATAATCATTTTGAATTTTAATTAGTTAACTGTGCATACAATTTGCATTTCTCTTCCATTTATGTAAGTGTTTTTTTTCTCAGGTCTATCAATTTTAGCTTTTGCGGCAATCTGAAAAATCACGTCATGCGACTTCTCTTACACATTTTTCAGTGGTCACATAGAATTACTGGAGAGGGAGAGAAAGATGCTGTGAAATCCTATTTTGACCCTAAAGCAAGTTGTGGGAAGTATGTGAGAATTTGTGGATTTTTATAAGCGTATATTTCATCTATTATCTTTTCTCTTTTATAGCGATTTCTTCTTAAGCGCTACCTCATTAGCGATCAGTTAATCAGAAAAAATATCTAAACAGGTAGTGGATGTAAATGTTTAAAATTCATTTAAAGCATTTTATTAAGTCCATTTGACCCATAATTGCATTTGATAAAAATCACATTTTAAATCTAGGTGCTAAAAGGTTGGTGAGTTTAGAAGCATTGTGTTAGGACAAATATTGTCTTTTCACTTTTTGTGCCTTTATTATTCAGTTATGTGCGGTATATCCTTCAATTGATCAATAACAGCATAGGATTCTTTGCAACCTTATTGCTGCTACATTATTTGGTGCTCTAACTGCATTGTTTGTTCATTTATGCATTCAGAAAAGCAAAATTGTTCTTTTTTTATGCTTTAAAAAGTGCTATTGCTGTAAAAGTATATAACATTTCATTATGAATTAGGGACTGTTCCAGCATGACAATGCTTGTGTGATCCACTGAGTTCTATGAATACATGGTGTGTTCTGGTTTAAGTGAAAGAACTCGAGTGCTCTGCATAGAGCCCTGACTTTGACTCAACTCCACTGAACATTATTGACTGATCCAACTAATTATTCATTGTCTAAATGTCTCGCAAAATCGCTAGTTAAACATCCTCTGTCTTCCAGTCTGTCTACCGAAATGTATCCCAACATCTCAAAGGGAGGAAATGATATATTTTAATACTTCTGCGTTCTCTCACAAATATAATTTGCTATTACTATATTCACGTGACAAGTGAAATCGTGTGCAGCAAGCTTAAACGTGTGATACAGAACTGTGAAAATGTTTTTGATCGATTTTTTTGTCTCCTTTTACAATATTCCACATGTAAAAAATTTTATTTGGGCTATTTAAATTTTTTTACGGACTTTCAAAAAGTGACTCCGAAAATGCTTTTTTAGAGGTGTGGAGGTTATTATTAGAGTAAAAAATCAGGCTAAATCTAAAATAGAATGTTAATATGCATTTTCATTTCATAGTATTTTCATTTAAAAGGTTAGAGTGGCCCATTGTTACATAGCTTACAAATCTGTAAAGCCTCATTAAATTTAAACCAAATAACTATAATGATGTAGAAATGTCTGGTTAGCATCTACAGTAGCAATAGGGCAGGCAAGGCAGGCATTTTGAGGGGGCCCCGGGCAGCTGACCATTTGAACAATCAGAAATGTCATTATTAATATAACATGGAGCAATTTATCTCTATTCCTTCTAATGGGCCCGACGCTGGATGTGCTGACACTGTGCTTACTCATGCATTTGCTAATTTAAACATGAAAAGGACTTTTTTTGACAGACAGCAAGAGAAAAAAAGCAAGAAAAGGAGGAAAAGGGGAAACATAACAGTGGTGGAAGAGATGGAGATAAAATTGACCTACAGATAATAATCTGACAAAAAAAAATTTCGCCGTTAATTCCATCTAATTTTTTTTAATAATCTGCAAGATGAATACTATTATCATATAGTCCAATTACCAATATGATTTCTAGGAAACAGGTTAGCTAGGGCTGCATTTAGCAGCAGCATGTGATATGTAGTGTTAAGAAGGGGCAATTCATATTGTACAGTATTGTATCTGTTGCCGAAAAGGTGAATAATATTTTGTGAAGGGGTCATAAGGGGCCATTGGCTGTGACAATGTGTTATGACAGTGTGTAAACACAACCATACTATAATGACAAAGATCTTTATAATTTTGTTAAACATGAATATGAACATAGTTATGTTATCTTTTCATCAATTGTCACCAAAAAAACGGGCAGGATCCATAAATAATGATAAGACCCAGTTGGTTGCTTTATTTATGAGTGTGAAAGGCAGACGGAAAATGGAGGAGAGAGTTAGATGCTAACAGGCACTGGAGGATCTGGAGCCTGGTCAGTAGCAGGATGCTAATGATTAGCAAGCGAAGTAGCGAGTCTTTGATTGTAGATGAAACCTAGGAGACAGAAACTAAGTAAAGGGCAACTGTGAATAAACTGATGACTGATGTGTAGGGGTATTTAGTTATATTTGAGTGTGGTAGTTGGCTAGGAAGTGATGGCTCAGTGGTTAAGACGTTGAAGGGATACCAGCAAGACCAGGGTTCAATTCCCAGCACCACTAAGCCACCACTGTGCCCCTGAGCAAGGACCTTAACCCCCAATTGCTAAATTTTTATTAAAACTTTAATACCCCGAAATCCAGTGCAATCAATTACCTTCAGAAGTCACCTAATTAGTTAATAGAGTCCACCTGTATGTAATTTAGTCTCAGTTTAAGTACACCTGTTCTGTAAAGGCCTCAGTGGTTTGTTAGAGAACACTAGTGAACAAACAGCATCATGAAGTTCAAGGAACTCAGCAGACAGGTCAGGAATAAAATTGTGAGGAAGTTTAAAGCAGGATTAGGTTATAAAAAAATCCCAAGCTTTAAACATTGTTCAATCCATCATCCAAAAATGGAAAAAGTATTCCAAACCTACCAAGAGATGGCCGTCCACCTAAACTGACAGACCATGCAGAGTACTGGTCAGAGAAGCAGCCAAGAGGCGCATGGTTACTCTGGAGGAGCTGCAAAAATCCACAGCTCAGGAAGTATCTGTCCGTGGCATAACTATAAGTCGTATATTCCACAAATCTGGCCTTTATGGAGTTGTTGCAGATTGCTACAAGCCATGTAAGGGACACAGCAAAAATGTGGTAGACGGTGCTCTGGTCAGATGAGACAAAGTTGAACATTTTGGCCTAAATGCAAAACACTTTGTATGACAAAAAAGTAGCACTGCTTATTACCCTGAACACACCATTCCACCTGTGAAACATAGTGGTGGCGGCATCATGCTGTGGGGAGGCTTTTCTTCAGCAGGCACAGGAAAGCTGGTTGGAGTTGATGGGAAAATGGATGGAGCTAAATACAGGGCGATCCTGGAAAAAAAGGCTTTTGGAGGCTGCAAAAGACTTGAGACTGAAAAGGAGCTTCGTCTTGCAGCAAGAAAATGACCCCAAACATACAGCCAGAGATACAATACAATGGTTAAAATTTTGAAAATCATCGTATCGTTTTTGTTCCACTTCACAATTATGTGCTTTTTTTGTGTTGGTCTATTACATAAAATATCAATAAAAACATTTAAGTTTGTGGTTGTAGAATGACAAAATGTGAAAAAGTTCAAGGGGTATGAATAGTTTTTGAAAGCACTGTATATTTTCAGTCTAACAGGTTTAACCAGTCTCGCAATGATGGTACTTAAAATGTAAAGCCTCTCGCTGTGCCATTTTCTTTCTCTTTCTCTGTCTCCGACCACATCTTCACCTCCTCTACAATGAAAAGCCTCATCTCTTTATACCTGTTACCTCCACTCATCTAATAACCCTACTTAAAGAAATATGTTCTGACTCGCATAATAAGAAAATGTCAAAGACCCTTTTGTAAATTGAAAAGTGCTTACTGGCTACAGAATCATCACATGAAACCCCATGTTTTCTCCGTTTTAAACATGATTTTGTTCTGAAAACTGCTGGCAAAACAACTAACACCTTAGCAGGGACAAGGTGACATGTTGCTTCAGGGGCATCTGCGTTTAACATTTACCAAAAATGTCAATAATGGATATAATTTATTATTTGATTATTCAATTCATTCTGTAAACAGTGAATTTGGGCTATTATCCTTAATCTATCCCACTAAACAATATTAAACACAAGAGCTTTATTTCAGTTCTCTACAATAAAATTACATACTTTTACTTCTATACAAGAGAATGAATTAATTTCCCCTTATTAAAAATCTGACCATGAACTCTGTCAGCTCTCCAACTTTAGGCCAATATCAAACCTCTACTTTATCTCAAAAATTTTAGAAAAGGTTGTAGCACAGCAGTTACGCTCACACCTACTTAGGAATAACATTTTCAAAATGTATCAGTCAGGATTTAGGCCTCACCATAGCACAGAGACAGTACTGGTTAAAGTGATAAATGACCTGTTCTTGGCCTCTTTCTGCCTCAGCGTGTGCAGCAGTCAAAGACCTTGGTTTGATTGCTAACTCTAGTCTTTCTTTTAAGGCTCATGTAAATAAATTTATCAGAACAGCTTCCTTTTCAGCTTAGAAATATTGCCCAAATTAGAAATATGATGTTTTAGGATGCAGAACAACCAGACTACTGTAACACTCTAGTAATGCATAAATAAGATTCAGTTAGTCCAGAATGCAGCAGCAAGAATCCTTACTAAATCTAGAAAATATAACCACATCACCCCTGTTTTAATCATTTAAACATTGGCTTCCCATCAAATCTCGTATCGATTATAAAATACTACTACTGATGTATAAAGCACTAAATGCTTTCACACCCCAGTATTTGAGCGAACTTCTGTATCATTCCACACCTACATGGATCAAAAGACGCAGACTATAGGTACCTCAAATAATGAAGACTACAGAAGGAGGCAGAGCTTTTTCTTATGAAGCCCCACAGTTACGGACCTTCTGATAAGTGTTTGGGACTTAGACACAGTCTCAGTGTTCAAGTCGAGGCTGAAACACATTTAATTAGCCAAGCCTTTAATCTGTAGTTTTTCGTAGATAAGGGAGTAGAACTGAAGATATTTGGGTAAACTGGGATGCTTGTATGCTGTCGTTGTTGATCGTAGTGTGGCGGGCCGGCTTTTATCCCAGAGATCCCTCATGTCTGTATTATCTTCTGGCTCTCCCTTTTAAGTTATTCTGGAATTGCTAGTATTGCCAGAGTCCTTAACTACACAATGTCTTTAACTTTTACTTTAACTTCTTCTTTTCCTTTCAGCTGGTGCATTTTGGGGGTCGCCACAGCGAATCATCTGTCTCCACCTAACCCTATTCTCTACATCCTCTTCACTCACACCCACTAACTTCATGTCCTCGTTTATCGCATCCATATACTTCCTCTTTGGTCTTCCTCTTTGTCTTCTGCCTGGTAGCTTCATTTCTAACATCCTCCCACCAATATATTCACTATCCCTCCTCTGTACATGTCCAAACCACCTCAATCTGGCTTCCCTGACTTTTTCCATAAAACATCTAACATGAGCCGTCCCCCTGATAAACTTCTTTCTTTTTTACACAACAATACGCTTAATACTCCACATCTTAGTCTCTCTCTCTTTTCCCCTAAGGTACAAGTGACCAGTTTTTGCCCCTTACCTTAAATTCGAGGAGTATGAGGATGGATTAGAACTCACTCTGCTCTACTGACCCAAGGCTACAGTTTACATTACATTTGCTCACGATTAATATAAGCTGTAATTAACAAGCATTCATTGTCATCCAGATGAGGATGGGTTCCCTCTTGAGTCTAGTTCCTCTCAAGGTTTCTTCCTACTTAATCTCAGTGAGTTTTACTTGCCACAGTCACCATTGTTAAAAGTGCTATACCAATAAAAATGAATTGAATTGAATTTAACTGACAATTAAACTTAATAATCTGGTCATTTTTTGTCAGTGGTCAAACGTACAGAGTCAGCAGGGGATCAAATAATTTTTTCCTCTAATGTAAATGTAGGTCACTTTGGATAAGGGTGCCTACCAAATGCCATACAATAATACAGATTAATCAAGCAAGGATAATGTGTTTGGGGTCAATTTAAAAGAACCATGCTCTAGGAATTAGTGAAAGATTTTAATTCTCCCTGTAATTCAATCCTTACCCTGTAAATTTGAATACAAATTGAATTTTGTCAGTTTGGATGCACAAGACCATGATGATTATTATTAGCTTTAAACGGTGTACTATTTGAGGCGGTGTGTGTATGTGTGTGTTTGATTTTGTGAGTTCTTAGCATACTAGGGTACACAATCTAAATTCTGTCAGAAAAGTTAATTAGTCACGCTTCATATTGTGCAGCCACGCTTGGTGTTCTGCTCAAGTATGCCTGTTTAGAGAGGAACCTGGGTAGGGGATTTTCAGTAATGAAAAGTAATGAGGGCCTTTGGTTTCTTTTTCACAGACGAATAGGGACAAGAGTCTTGTTCTGTTATAGTATGAAGACAAAGAAACACCCAGTTATTATTAAAAAAAAGGCTTCTTTTTTCAATAACAAAGACTCCATTTTTTAGGATGTTAGACATTCACCAGGACTCACCTATACACAAATGAACACCTAAAAAGTCAAACATTATAACCCTAGAATGTTGGCTTAGGTCACAGTCAACCTTTAGGTGCAGTTTAAAAGAAAACTATTTTAAAACAGTTGTTTAAACAGATGCAGAAAGCACAATGATAATGAAATGTCACACTTGTTGGCATATCTGAACTCATGCAGATATGATCTGAACACTATGGCCCGCTGAGGCTGCTACTTGTCACAATCGAAATGGCAAAAAATAACTCAGAGTTGCTTTTGAGGCTGATGGATGACCTGGTGTCAGATGTAGCTGAAATCTATGCTGCTAAAACAGCATGCAAGTGCAGTGAGAACCTGCACCTGTCACTAGAGTGTCTGGCAAAGGCCAGGAGACATTTTTTTTCTCCTGCCCCTCATCCGGAAACAACAATGAAAGGGTGGTACAGAAAAGGTTCTTTCTGTCGAGCAAAGAACTGCTAGCTAAAATCTACAGTAAGGCCGGGTTGGTTTGTTTCAGAATTTACTTATTCGATTTAACTCTTAAGAGTTTTCTACAGAGGTTACGACCCTGTACATGATGACTCAGCAGATCCCATTGGTTTTCTTAGGATTTAAGTCTGGAGAAAGTTCCACTACATTTAAGGTACCCCAGCCTCCAGCTGCCATTCCCTGATGAAGCCACCTCAATGATTAATATTAATACTGAAAAATTATTAATCGGGTAGTATTAGCTTGTCACGGCTGATTTATAAGGTGTTGATTAGACAAACCTACCCAGACTGCAATACCACCACTTTTAAATGTTTATCTGGTGACAACAGTGTCTGATGCCAACAGCATTGGTGGCCCTTATTGTTACTCATCTACTTTCATCACAGGACAGCACTGAGGCCCACTGGCCTGACAATGACATCTGTGCCTTTGGTGTGGTCAGGTAGCCTTGCAGGTCATCTAGCATGCAGACCATGTTGATGATAGTGGTTTCATATTGTCTGATGTGACACTCTCACCTCCTTTAAACATGCCTGGAGTTGAGTGACATTCTTCACCTTGTTCCGCAGAGCACTGTTCACAATCAAGAGATCCGCTGCATGGCGTGGGACCAAAGGTGTCTACTTCTATGCCATTTTGTCACTCTTCCAGTCTCTCTGTGTCTCTGTTACAACCCTGCTTAAGACACTTAGTGACACTCTAAGCTCAGTAGAAACTTTCCTCTGAGAAACATCCCATTTGAAGCCTTGCAATGGCCAGATACATTTGATCAACGGTTAGGAGTTGTCTTGGTCTCATGATGTCAAAATGTGAAAAGCATGTTGAAGAGGACTGTTTAAATACAAATTGTCATTAAACCAGAACATTTACATTTGATCACTTTTTTAGAGAACAGCATTTTTTGCAATAAGTACTGAAACATTGAACAGTTGAACATGTACATTCAAACATTTAATGAGGGTCAAACTACTTTCAATTGTAAGGATGTATTGTCTTTAAGGTTACATTCTAAAATTGTACCTAAAAGTCGAATAATCTAACTTTTTGTGAGTACTGTATATATAACTGAAGGTAAACACAATAATCATAAAAAACAGTTTTGGTGCTTTGGTTTATGCCTGTGTGCGTACACGTCCTGAAATATATTTATTAGTGCATTTGGAGACTTCAAAGCCAACAAATCATCCCTCATCTCCCTTTGTTACCATGGAAACAAGAAGAGAGCAGCAAGGGAATGTCAGAAAGAATTTCTGTTCTCTTTTCTTGGGACCCCTAGAAAATATGCACAGGGTATCAAATGTTACCAGTACATTTTCTATTATTACAGTAACATGTGAAGCAGTTTATCTGGGAAACACAACATTAAACAATCAGCAGTTTGTAGTGAGACCCGTTAGTTTGGGCTGATCATTTGCTGATTATAGTCGCTTATTTTTCTAATTTACACCACAGAATATGTTGAAAATGTAATGGTATAAAAACTCCAAATCCATGACTATGACCATGCTACTAAGCAACACAAATGTAAAGATGGGTTGCATTTGTATGAATAGATTATCAAATGTTGTGGTTATTTGTGGAATCTGCTTATAATTCCTTATTGATGAATGAATAAATTACTGTAGACATGATTATGCAGAGTATTTTTTATTAAAAAGCTTTTTAAAGGCTGTGTGGTGCTGGGAATTAAACCCATGATATTCTGATAATCACTTGAACACCTTACCAACTGGGCTACAACATGCATCAAACCATTATCAAATAAAATAAAGAAAGTCCACCACAACTGCTTTATTGATTGTTAATGGCAGAATCCAACACAGTAAGCAAAAAGAAAATCTTATCTATTTGTCTTATATTACATCTTACATAATTACTGTGGATAGTACAACCAAGATACCCTTAAGATAACTAAAAATCAATTACACATAAAGATTCCAGTTTCCAAGAACAATTTTTATTTAAGTCTGTTTATTAAACAATTAAAACTTTGGTTTGCCATAATAGCCACGAATGATGCTCACACTAAAGAACACATTTCACATTTATGGATTGTATAGTACAAAGTTATAGAAGAGCAACAATTTCTAAATACGTCTGTGGTCAAGAATTTCGAGTTCACTTTTACAGTATTTGGCAGATGCCTCTTATCCAGAATTATTAACATTCTTATACAACTACGCAGTTAAAAACCTTGCACAGTGACAGCTCAGTGTTGCTGGGAATTAAACCAACAATCATCTATTTATCAGTTGAACACCTTAACCACTAAGCTAATACTTTTCCTTTACCCTTTATAAGGGATGGTTCCCCCTTCAGAATCCGATTTCTCTGCAGGTTTTGTCCTCATATTGTCTCAGAGATTCAATGCAGTCGCCTTTACCTATTTGGAATGTTAAATGTTTAAATAATTTATAATTACAATAATCTATCTGGCTTGTGACAGTTTTTATTTATAAAATTGCTTGTGCTATAAATTAAACTTACTTGAGAAAAATTAAATAAGAGTTTAAAATCAAAACCTAATTGCGTAATGACAGCCTGCATGACAAACCTGAATCATGACTCTTAAGTGAATGTTTTCAGTCAGTCAGGATACAATTCCTTTTATTTTCATTGGGTCAGTGAGCTCAAGTGCAGGTGGTAGGAGTCTGGGTGAAATATGATTTTTTTTTTCTATCGACTATAACAAGTATGCTATAAAATAACAGATAACAACTATTTTTTTGTATTCTGGGGTTTACATTTACAGCATTTGGCAGACGCCCTTATCCAGAGTGACTTACATTTATCGCTCAGTTGTATAAGAGATGAATGTAAGTCGCTCTGGATAAGGGTGTCTGCCAAATACTGTAAATGTAAATGTAAACCCCAGAATTTAAAACTAAAATTTGGGAAGTGGGTGGTCTAGTGGTTAAGGTGTTGGACTAATACCAGAAAGACAAGACCACCCACTTCCCAAGTTTTAGTTTTAAATGGCAACATAATTAGGCTGGACATTTGGCTGCCACTGAACATAAATAGATCTGTATAAATTATTTAGCAGACAGACAAAAAAGACTGTAATATTTGACAAGTCAACTACAAGTAGGGGCAAGATTTATTTTAAAATGCTAAATTACAGAACAAGGGAGGCTCAATAATACAAATTACACAAATGTCAGACCACAGGTCTGTAGGTTTCATTTTTGTGGTTTTGAAATAAAGGGTTAATGCAACTGTTAAATAATTCTAAAATGTTCTATATCTAAACAAAAAAAAATGTAATCAGGAAAAACAAACTAACATGGATGTCGAATATTATTTTTAAACCACAAAAAATGAATGACACTAATTAACACATTTTGTTGCGAACACATTGTTTCTGTTTTTTCTGGTTTCATTCATTATGAAATCGTTTCGGATTTCCTGATTGATATCATAAGTGACTCTGTTTCATATCAGGAACTTAATTACTTTAATGAAGCACTGACACATGAAACTCTATTTCCAAATATTCTAATCTCAATGATTCTATCATTTTTCTTATGCTAAGAAATATAAAAATATATTTTTTATTATCCAGCACCACGACTCTGTGAAGACTGCTACCTACTGCCTCTGTCATTTTAAGCAACCTCAAGTGAGACAAAAACATTGCAACATAAAAGGCGCTGAAAACTGCTGTCTGTTTACTGCAACAGTTGAAGAAACAACTGCTACAGTTCTACACGGCTGTCATCAAGTCAATCCTGACATCTATGATTTTCTTGTTTAAGGCTACTTTTTGTATGTCAGGTGAAATCATCTACACTTCGAAATTTGAGTTTAGTCTTTCATCTTTCAGTAAACACTAAATAAAAATGTTAAAACATTATCTCTCCACAACTCTCTGGTTCTAGCAATTCCCTATTTAAAGGAAAAATCTTTAGCGCAGCTAAAAGTAAGCCGTCTGATCTGGTGAATTTGGAAGAACACACAGACCTCCTTACTCAACATTAGTGTCTGATCTCATTAATACTATTGTAGGTGTACAGTATGTCTGCCGAGTTAAATTACTAATACAAGCATGTGTTTATCGACAAAAAGGAAATTCTCCTCTGAGAAAATGTATAACTAAAAAGTTATAAAAGTATTTTTTTTAACTGTAAAGAATATTTCCCCACAAGCAACACATGACCCTGGTACATAAACAAGAAGCCCAATTAATCTGAGTGGTGGATCTATTACACAGATGTGAATACCTCAGGCAACATGTGCTAGTGGTGCTCAATTCCCCAATTACCAAACTTAAAAATCCAGTATTTTACCAGCAAACTAATGTATGTCACCCAAGCATCGAGTAAGCTCTTACTGAGATTTTGGATTCTACAAGGGACAGCCATTCCTAGGAACCGAATTTGCATTTGTTGCATTTAGCAGGTTCGAAGCAATTTTAAGTAGTGCTTTAAAAAGTCTCTATCAGTGAATATATCATGCTGCTGGTTTACTAAGGCTCAGACTAAAAATAGCATCACTCTAAGCACTTTGCTGTAGAGGCAATATAGAAAGAAAAGCACAAAGACAACACAGAGAAAGACAAAGACTCTGTATACATTGCCTTCCTTGTACTCTGAGAGGGTGAATCAGTCAAGCAGTGCTGGAGGAAAAGTGATAAGTGATATTATCCAATATATGGGGAAGTGGTGGCTCATGGATAAGATGTTGGACTGCCAAGCTGAAGATTGTGGGTTTGATTCCCAGCTCCACCAAGCCACCACTGCAAGACCGTTAACCTCCAATTGCTCAGTTGTATAAATAAGAAATGTAAGTCGCTCTGCATAAAGGCAGCTGCCAAATGCTGTAAATGTATGCTGTTTGGGTTGTCTTGTATGTTGCTTCAAATTCTATTAAATATAAGTAAAAAAATGAATGGGGGGGAATCATATCTTCTGAATGTCTCGTTACCTGTGAACTGCATATGGATTTGTTAATAATGCATTAAGAGATGTTATTTTAAAACACATAATAAGTGACTAAATGCTTTAAGCTTATTTCAAATATTGATAATAAAATTGTGTTTTGAATTAAACTGATATTACAGTAATATTATAAAGATTACTCTGGGGATTATTTTTAATATACATATTAAACCAATTTGGACTGTAAACTGAAAAACTACATGTACATTTTTATCTCATTGTTATTAAACGGAACAGTTGAGGGTTAAGGGTCTTGCTCAGGGGCCCAGCAGAGGCACCTTGGGTAATGCTGTTAATTAAATTTATAATCTTACAATTAGCAGTCTAACACCCTAACCTAAGGCAGTAATATACAAAGGATAGGACAGTAATATATGAAGGGTTAGGGCACAAGCCGCAGCAGCACTAAACTGTCACTGCCAAGCATCTTAGCAAGACCTTGGTATTTTGTGTCATGGCTAACTTTGTGTTCTGACCCCAATCAATAATATCAATAATATCTTTTATGCAGTTTTGTTGCAAATAGCTAAATGTCAGTGAACAGCTACATTGAAAAGAATATGTAGACACTGTATTCCTTTACAACAACACAATTCATAAAGGACTTATATATGTTTTCTATGGCATCACTCAGTGTATCTTGACACCTACTGTTCCTCTGAGAGTGTCTCTAAAAGATAGCTCACCCCACCAACAAACACACACATTGATGTCCCCTGAGTGGTAGACCTGATCTGAATTAAAAATTGATGGTCTGCTCTGGTTTGCTGTCTCTCTTTAATTAGGATCCAAAAGTGTTTTGTTTCTGCTGGTTTAAAAATGCAAAGTCATTCTGTGGAAAGCCATTAAAACATCGCAAAGGGGGTCATTACTAGAAAATATACTTTATTAGACAGAGAAAAACATTTTACAGGTACCTTACAGAAATATGATAAGCATAATGAAATTTGAGGCAAAATCACCATTTTTTTTTCAATAAAACTGTGTGTGATGGAAAGTCAGACTCAGAGCACAGGTTAGAGGAAAACACACAAGTTTATTGAATCACAAGCAAAGCGAACTGGTAGAGCGAGTGAAGCACTACTTTGCGCAGCATGGGCCAGGTATGCAGTCTACCTGTCGGCGACAGGGCAGGAAAATTCAGGAGACGGATTACCTTGTTTGTGGAGGAAACGAAGGAGGGAATACTTGGGAAATACTTTGGAGTATTGAACAGAGAACCAGGAAACATACGCAGAGATAATTGCTTGGGTGAGTGAGTCCTTATTTGTAATGGAGACCAGACAATGTAATTATAAAGGGTGTGTGAGTAAGAGGTGAGTGGATTCAGGTGCGCGTGAGTAAAACTGGTGATTGTGAACCCAGGAGTAGCCTGGTGTTTCCATGACAATGTTTGAGGGTTAAGGTTTACAACCAAAAATTAAAAGCATCCGATTTTTTTATTTATATATTTACCTAAAGATGGTGAGAATATATAGTATATTTAAATTTGCTAAAACTTATGTTTTCACTAATGTTTCTAACAATGGCAAATATTTGCCCAGGGTTTAAAAATTACTTATTTGTAAAAAATAGATAGATAGATAGATAGATAGATAGATAGATAGATAGATAGATAGATAGATAGCCCTAGACACAGTACATATTTATTTATGTAAAAATTTGCAATAGTTCTCTTTTTTTTAATCAAAATTTTTTGTTACTATCTTAAAAATGCACAACTGGAAGCTTCTGTCACCAAAACAAATTCCTTGTAAGTGCAAACCTACTTGGCATTAAAGCTCTTGCTGATTCTGATATATTTATATATACACACAGGGCACAGACATTAGTGCAGAAACACAATAAGATTAATATATAGTAAATAGCAAATTCTTCTCTACATCATTTATATTACTTTTGATTTGGCAACATTTTAGGGCAGTGGATTTTGTTCTAATTGACCTGTTTTAATCTTTATTTTGTTTAATAAA
Organism: Bagarius yarrelli; assembly: GCA_005784505.1. NCBI lineage: Eukaryota > Metazoa > Chordata > Actinopteri > Siluriformes > Sisoridae > Bagarius > Bagarius yarrelli. The sequence continues at coordinate 13,729,046 of VCAZ01000001.1, read as the reverse complement.
CTAGCAGTATTCAACTTGGTACCCGTCTCTAAATAAAACACCTACGTAGGTTTGTAGGTACTTTCATTATCCTTTCAATTATTTTGTTCATTTAGGTTTGTGTCTATTAATATATAATATGAATAGATACAATTATATTAAAAATGTTTTAATATAAAGAATTGTTGCCATTAAGATGTTGCAGAAGCTTAAAAACACAGGACAGTAAATGGTGTCATTCAGTGGGCCCTTGTAATTTTCCCCCACCATTTTAGTAAGACATCAGGACATTATACTCTCTAATATACCCTTGGAAAATATGTTGAGGATGGAATGGCTAAAAAGTTGGTGGCATATAATTGTAGTGTGTTTTTTTAAAATAAGCAAACCTGGTTATCAAAGCTGTATTTCATAGCACAGTTATGAGTCAGCAAAGTGAACAGCTGTTGACTGTGATAAACTGGAGTCTACCGTCCAGCTGCAGAGGGATGTACCCAGTACGTTCAGTTTCTCTATGATTTGTAGTGGGATGATAGTGTGAAATGCTGAGCAAAAGTCGATAGTATTTTTTAAATAAATCAAACCAGTTCACTTACAGTAAAAATAAAGAGTAAAATGATCTTAGCCTTTTTGGTGTTCACAATATAGTGAATTCAAAGGAGAACCCAGCCTTTTTTTTTGTCTTTTTCTTGTTCACACCACAACTTCATAAGAACTCAGACCAAAAATCTTTATAGAAGGAGCAGGAATCCTTTATTTCCTTCAATTCTCCACTTTGACAGATTTTGTCACAGGTGCTTATGTGATTCTGGCCCAATAAAGCAGGGTTTTATCCCTGTTATGTTCCCTTTTCTTCATTTTTGAGCCAAGAAAATAAACACTTTTAATTTCAATAAGTGCACAGTTTCAATTTCGATAAACACACGTTCCTCTTTTAATTTCAATAAAGGCACCTTCCTATTTTAATTTAAATAAAAGCACTTTCCTTTTTCAATTTCAATAAGTACACAGCTGTCATGATGAAAAAGTTTGTTGTTACAGCAGTGATGTAAAATGGCTGCAGATATGGCAAGCCTCCAGGTACACATTGCGAAATGAAACGCAAAGAGGACCAAGAAATCATTGCTTTTACATATTACAAAGATATTGAACCACAAACAGAGCCACAAACTAACCTAAGTATGCTACGCTTTTAGAGTTCACTTGGTTCTGTTCATATATACACGCTGAACCGCTACAAAAGCTCAAACAAACTATGTGTGAAAACACCTAATCAGTTAAACAAAACCAGAAATAGAGTCAAGCCCATATAGGGTGGTGGACATACTAAATTTTATGCAGTGTGATCCCAAAACTTTTATTCATATATTTAATATTTTGATATACATTTATATCCTATTGATTGGATGACGGTATTTAGCCAAAATCAAAATGGGCTTACTTCTTTATTAAAGGAGATAGTGAGGAGTCTAAAGGTTCTAATGAAGCTTTTGCAAACTGGAAGTATAAACTACTTTTTCCTCATTGTGGTCAAAAAGTCAAGATTATGTACCGTGAAACTTATGGCCATGAAGAAAAAGTCTCTTGATAACAGTGGCAAATAATTCTAATCTAATAAAGCACATCATGTCGCCACGACTATAAAGTAATGTAGATTAGTGAACAATGTTTTATAATGCTACTTATTTACTGTCTATTTTATTGTGATCTGTAGTGAAAGCAGGGAGCAGGTGAAGGAAAAGGAGAGGTTTGCTCTGGAGAGAAGAGGAAGGAAAGTCAGTCGTAGCAAGACAGAGTACATGAAGAAGTAAAGAAGGTACAGGAGTTTAAGAACTTAGGGTTTAACAGTACAGAGCAATGGAGAGTGTGTAAAAGAGGTAAGAGGTACAGGCAGGTTGGAATGGCTGGAGAAACGTGTCAGGAGTGATGTCAAGAGAATATCAGCTAGAATTAAGGGGTGTACAAAACAGTGGTGAGACCAGCTATGATGTATAGTTTAGAGACAGTGGCACTGAGGAAGAGACAGGTGGTAGAGCTGGAAGAAGCAGAGATGAAGATGTTAAGGCTTTTTTTTGGAAGTGATGAGATTGGACAAAATTAGGACAAGTTCATCAGGGTTATGGCTCATGTTAGAGGTTTTTGGGAGAAAGTTAGGAGAGCCAGATTAAGGTGGTTTGGACATGTACAGAGGAGGGATAGTGAATATATTGGTAGGAGGATGTTGGAAACTACCAGGCAGAAGGCAAAGAGGAAGACCAAAGAGGAGGTATTTGGATGCGATAAACGAGGACATGAAGTTAGTGGGTGTGAGTGAAGAGTATGTAGAGAATAGGTTTAGGTGGAGACAGATGATTCGCTTTGGCGACCCCTAAAAGAAAAACAGCCGAAAGGAGAAGAAGATATATACTGTCTATTTTATTCATTAACCTATTTAATATTTGGGCATTCAAGTTATTTGACATATTTAAACATTTTTTATGCAATAGTTACTTTACCTGGTAATAAGATATTAGATACTTATTGACGTAACTCGGTTACTAATTCAGTTAGTATTTGCGAAAAGAAACTTATAATTGTAAATAATTACTTTTTGGAAGCAAAAGGCACATGTGCGGAAGAAAAAGGATCTGTTTATGCAAAACATGCACACTCAACATGCACAGTGGAGAAGGGTGCTTTAGCTTTGGCTTGCATGACTGCTTCTGTGACCGACTTACTAATCCTAATCCTTATTGATGATGTAACTTACGATGTTAGCAGAATGACTTTAAAAGTCTTCAGAAACATTCTGTCCGACAATTTACGGAGGGGGAGAGTGAGAGAAAGAGAGAGAGGAAGATACAGAGAGAGGAAGTGGAACGGAGAAAGGAATGCTAGTGAGTTAAGGACTGTTTATAGACAGGAACTAGTTTCTACAAAGTTTAATCTTATGTAGCATGCTTTTCATTAATATTAGACTTAGTAAATTTATTATAATGTACCAGCTGGCAAACTACTGTGATCCTGTAAACTAACTAACACACTACATGCTGTTATACTCATACTACCACCACATCAACTCTAATGAGAATTATTTTACTATATACACAGTCTTCCATGTGTTATTATTCCTTACACAAACAATTTTATTTTATTAGCAATGCTACTATTACTACTTCTAATACTACTACTACTACTAATAATGTCTTATAGTGCAAACATAAAAATCTGTATGCCTGTATTTATGAATTTTAATAACAGAAATTAATAACTTTTACTTAACCATTACGCAACTTCTTATTTAATAATTAACATAAGTAACATAATATTTTAGCTCCTTGGTTAAAACTGTACACAATTGTGCAGTCCTTTTTAAAAATGTAAACAGTACCAACTGTTGCCAAATAATTATCTTTATCAAATAATTATTATATTTATATTATAAAAGCTAGCTGTCAGCTACAGATTGTTTATATAATTTTTTATATAAAAAAATTCTCCATAAAATACTTGCAAATATCAGAATTAGCTTTTTTTGCCAAGTGTGTACAAACACACAATAAATACATACATATTTGACATGAGAACAGAAAGAACATTCATTCATTTTCTATACCCACTTATTCCCTAATTCGGGGTCACTGGGATCTGCTGGAGCCCATCCCAGCCGCCTCTGCAAGGGCGAAAGGCAGGAGGGGTACACCCTGGACAGGTCACCAGTCCATCACAGGGTCACACACACACTCACTCACACACACTCACTATGGGCAATTTAGAATCTAACCTAACATACACGTTTTTGGACTGTGGGAGGAAACCGGAGTACCCGGAGTAAACCCACACAAGCACGGGGAGAACATGCAAACTCCACAAAGAAAGACCCCCTGGCCGGGAATCGAACCTGTGAGGCAACAGTGCTAACCACTAAGCCACCGTGCTGCCCACAGAAAGAACAATCAAATTAAACTTAATAAACAATAAAAAAATAGTAACAATATGTGATAAATTTTTTTTTTAGCCGATTTAAGATGGCATAATGAATGAAAAAAACTTGTTTGTATGCCTAGATGTTTTAGTGCAAAGAAATCTGTAATATCGAGAAAATTTAGAGAAGATAAAATTGATAAAATTGTCCTGGCATTTTGCTTTAATGTAAAGCAAAGTTTGGAATAATCAAGGACATAATCTCTGGGACAGCAAGTATTTCTACAAAAGAGAAGTGTAAACAATGAGTGTTTATGGGCCATTACAGTTCCTGCTCCAGTCTACAGAGGCGCTGCTGAGTATGAACTTAAACACATGCACACCAGAGGAAACGCGCACATACATGCACACCAGTGGTGAGTGTTTTTTAATTGATTTTAGTATGATTTATACCATGACCAACAGGAAACCTAAAAAATGGCCCATTTTGGCTCAGTGGTCCCCACTTAGATAGGCAGACAAGTAAACACACACACATTAACAACCATATTTGGAAACTATCTATCAGACTGTTAAGGCAAGTGCTTTCTTTTATGTGGTAGTGTGCTCCATCCATGCATCCATCTATCTATCTATCTATCTATCTATCTATCTATCTATCTATCTATCTATCTATCTATCTATCTATCTATTTCTCTCTCTTTCGCTCTCTCTCGCCGGTCTCCTCCAAGACCTCGACACCTCAGCATGGAGGTCTATAAAGAACAGGAGGCCCTGTCTTAAAGATGGTGGTTTGGGCTGGAGGAACTGCTAAACCAGATTATTAGCCCTTGTGTCAGCGTCCTTCTCCTTGGCTGGGCAAACTAGATTCAGCCTGGCTATGGCTAAATTTACCACTTCTAGTGACTTCTTCTAGGCGGTGGAATGCGGGAATGAGTCTGCTCGTCAGAAGAAGATGCTCATAGCGACAGAGCATCTTCTGGGAGGGAAGAATCTGTGACATGTACTTCTGAATCCCTCGAGAGCCCAGGCAAGCAACAAACAAATCATGCGCATCCGAGCCTGAAATAAATTGGGAACATGGTAAAATAGTATTAAATGCAAGTATGATTGAAAAGTGCTAAGGCTATGCAAGCAGCTGTAAAGGGAAAATATCAATCTCTCTATTCTTTTTTGTTTCCACATCTAAACGAATATTTTCATCTAAAGCATTTTCAAGCATTTATATAAGGCAGGATTAACCTTACAGTAGCACTTAACTCTGTTCACTGTTAGAATTTCACAATCTTTCATCACTTGAATTAAGATAATTATAATTTTAATTTTGAAGCGCAGCCACCACAAAACAAGACTTTATAACAAAAAACAAAAACAAATTAAAAACAAGTGAAGCAACAAAAAATAATTATTCAATATATCATAGGCTTTTAAAGAAAATATTTAGATTTCAACCTATTTTTAATATTTGACATTTTCTTAAGTAATTTAAGTACAAATTTTTTTCAGTAACTGTATAACAAATTACTGTTACATTTTATTTTCTTAATAAATTACATAATGCCGTTATTATTATTATTATTAGAGTAATTTGTTGATTATTTATTTCTTTGTCCTGCACATGTGCTGTAAATACATAACAATTTGCTTGAATATGCATGCAAGGTCTTATTTTGTTTCTGATGCTAAACATTGCCTCAAAAACCAATGCATTTGCCATTAAAACGAAATAGTAAAGATCGGTAACAATTGTTCCAGACACATGCCAGAGAGACCCATGGGTACATTAGAGTGTGTGCGTGTGTGTTTGTGTGTTTTTGGTGTGATCTCTGCTCCTTCCAGTGATAGAAGAGTGGCTGTGAATCTAGAGAACCTAATTACACAGGAAATTGCAAAATTAAACATTTCATGTCTCCATGTCTCCCCGTCGCACAATACTTTTTTGGAAAGAACATGTCACTTTATTATGATTATGTAACAGATGTTTTTTTAAAAGAGCCCTAAAAACCGAACCATTTTATTACTAGATGATGTTGATATAAAGTGTTTATATTTGTGCGCATTTTTATGTAGCATCTTAATCTCATGGTGTGATTAACATCTAAATGCCATGTCTCTTCCTGTGTCCAGGAATATTGGTTATCCAGTTGATAATGAGTGCGTACAAATTAAAACACCCATCAGCAGTATTTCTATTATAAAAGTAATATTTGCTGAAAAGAATGTCTTTCTGAGACTAGAAAACAAAAAAAAGGAAATAAGATAGTGCTAAAGAGAAAATATCCTAGCATTTCTTTTCATGTTTATACAATAAACCAAAGAATATTTAACTTGTTTTTTATATTTTCATACAGGCAATAATTTCTAAAAATCTATGATAATTATGCTATAATAGCAGAATTATAAAATACTATTTCATTTATATATTTCGGTTTATTTATATGGTCTGTTATTTTAAAATAGGATTATTATATATATATCCCGTCTCTTAAATAAGGACAGATGTCACAATGTACTTTTAGGATCACAGAATCACCTACCAATAGGCAAGTTGTATTATTTATAAAAGAGCGAGCTGAAACAGACAGCCAAAAAGCTTTAAACCATTTACTAAATGCTGAAACTTTAGCAGAATTTACATAAAAATCTAATGACTATAATAAATTATATCCCCTTTATTACTGCAGTTATTATAAAGCACCTAAAGATGTGAAACCATATTACCCAACAAAAGTATTTCAACTAAGTGCATTATCTGTTTCAAAGCTTATAATTCATGTCAATATTTTTACAAGTTCAATTCACTGGCATAATATTAACCATAAGTTAATAAACAGTAAACAGAGAAACTATGAATTACTTGGCTACCCTAATCTGATTACTATTGTGTAATTACATATTCCCCCATTAGTTAATCATTTCATCCAATAGATAATCAAATAATATATTAAGATATTGGAATAAACAAACATTACATTAATATCTGTTTTTGTTATACACATTTTATTTGTAATTTCTTTTTAAATGCTTTTTGCAATTTTTATAAAAAAAACTTTTCTTTTCCAACCAAATTTTAAAATGAACTAAATCAAGTCTTGACTTAACTGAGAATTGTTGCAATATAAAATCTATAGCAAGAGGTTAAGTATCCCAACACATTGATATGCAACGTCCACATTACTTCTGGAAAGAACAGTTGCCTCCAGAAATGAAGTAAGTATTTAAATTGATTCCACCTATAGAAAAATAATTAGTCATGGTTTAATTAAAAGAAATATCACAATTACTGAATATGCTGAATATGTTTTCACTATTATTCCAACCAATTATTAATGAATAGACAGAATATAGCACAACTGCTGTGCATTAAAAACAGAAACAACAAAGAGGAAAATGAAGGAACGTGAAAGATCCACAGCACATTAGTATGCAAGGGAGTATCAGAGCCTGTAACTTTGCATAAACAAAGATATGGAAGGATGCGATACAGAATTATTCGTCAATATTATAAAAAAAAAATATGATTTTAACAGATCCCTTACAAAAAATAACTACAGTATTACCAAAGTAAACTGAAGTACAACTTCAAATGCATGTTGAAATGCATGTTAACTACACTTTTACTACATTGCAGTTATGCTGTAGAGTGTAATAAGCCAATGGTGTGGCTACTGTACTTCATGAGATGAACCACTACTATAAACAATTTAAAGATAAGGGTGATGTCTGTGTGTTGTGTTCAAGAACCAGCTATAAACCATCATAATTTTTCATGTCTTATGTCAGCTTGGCCAATGGATTATGATAAGCTTTGTTTATTTGGTATGCTTTAACAATACAACCGACAAAAAATATACTGTCCAAAAATATTTCATTTGTCACATTCTGAGTTTAAAAACATTACAACACACAAATTACAATTAATTTAAGAAACCTACTACACAGTAAAAGCACCATATATACAGTATATACACTGTATATAAAAGTTGTAATATGATGGGATTTTAAAATAAAAGGACAATAAACCCCGCCAAACTTTACCCTCATCGCAATTTTGTCTACATGCAACTGAGAAGGTAGGTTTAATTGTGTTTCTGTATTGTTATGTTAAAAAAAAAAAATCAAATAGTAATTGTGGGTCAGTATTAAGGATGCTCTGTAAAGTCAGGGTGAAGGATGAATAGACGTTTTGGTCTTTCTGATTTTTTAGATGAAGGTGATTTAATGATTAAAAATGTAGTGTTTTGACAGATCCAAAGTGTCCAAAGCGGCTTTACAATGTGTTGTGCATTAAAGGAGTTTTTGAGGAGGTTGCCCAAAACCAGTGTCTGCTGGGCTGATTGTATAGAGAACAACAAATGTAGACAGAGACAGTTGGAGATATGCTTTAAGTGTTTTTTTGTTTTATCTTTAGGCCAAAACTAACATATAAGAGCACCTTGACTTCATTAAAGAAAGCATGCAGTCTTACTTGCTTGCCATTTGTACAAAAAAAAACAGGATACTACATCATTCTTGACAAGAAAGTCATACCATCCCAGTCAGTGAGTTGTCTCTGTGTCTTTGATGAACTTTGTGGTTTACTTTAAGGCTTACTTTGTGTTTGGTGCATCTTACAGAAAAGGTCTGCAGGCCTCATTTATCAGCTCATTTATCACAAACCTTTTGATGTGCAGATGCCTTATGGGTCCGATAGTTTTTTTTTAGTTTGTTGTCCCCTACTGTTAACTTGTTTAAATTTAGCTGTCATGTGTGTGTTCTTGTGTTTGCAATGTTACTAATGTTTCTATCTATTTTATATTTCTGTGTAACCGCTTATGATTTTAACTTGTCATGAACTGTTGACTTTAACTCGGCTGGCAAGTCAGTTTGCCAATTTATTACTTAAGTACTTGAAATATTTAAAACTCTTAAAACACCATCTTCATCTTCATGGTCAGGGCTGTAGGCAAGATCGATAGAGCCAAGACAATCCGAGAAAAAAGTCTGTTCCACTCTGCAAGAGACTTGAAATTGGGGTGGAAGTTTAACATCCATGATTTCAAGAGTGACCCGGGGAATACCATCAAAGTTACACAGGAGTAATTCAAACCTGAATGCATTAGAATAGCCGGGCCAAGACCTCAATCTGATGAGAATCCATTGCAAGATTTAAAACTGCAGCTGTTTTTTGCATCCACAGGTAGTTCTACCATTGACCCCTGCAGTTAGATTGATCCAGCCAATAAGGAACAGCTTTAGGGTTAATTAACCTTGGTGTTACTATAGAAATAGATTTTAACCTAAATATCCTGTAAATCAAATGCCAACAACTTTATTTCCTTTCCAGGTTCTAACACAATAGAGAAAAGAATATCAGGGAGTGAATGTACACTTACAAAATACAAAGTACACTTCAGCAATTTAATTCCCATACCCTCACACTAAACAAGGTGAAAAAAAATCACAGGGTGCAAATATTTATGTCAAGTTAACAAAAATGTAGATATTTTTCAGGTGATACATTTTTACATGCTACTTATTATTTTTATTGTCCTTTTTTATTGATATTTAAAATGTACCTATTTTAAAAAAAACTGATTAGGGACAACTGATAAAAATCAGCTTATCTTGACAAGTTGTTTGGTTTTTTTGTCCCTGTCAAATTAATTAATATAATAATAATAAATGTTAAGTATTTAAAAAAAACCTCAGATTTTATTCACTGCACTGAATTAACTATGTTCTGAATTTGAAATGGAAGATGACTCTTTGATTTTCTTGGTTTCTTGATTTTTGTTTTATTGCTTTAAAATGAGTGTGTTGGTGCAAATCTTGGGTGCTGGTAATTGGTTCTTGTTTTTTAAATGGACCAAAGTTCATCAATTCATGACTAGTGTAATTAGGTTAATTTCCACTTACATATCTGTTTAGGCAACAGTACTGTTTTAAAGACTGTTTCTTTACCTAATCAGATTTTAAAGATTTCAGATTTCAGTTAACTAGCCCACAATGAAGTCAGCATTTTTCCATCCTTTGATTGGTTGAGTAAAACTGTTCGTCTACCGAAACACATCTGTACAGGTGAAATTAACTGTGGTTGTACTGTGGAGTTCTGAGTTTTCTTAACAGGGTTTCTTGCTTTAACAAAAATGGTTCTCAATACGCAAAATGTCTCTTTCTCTGTCATTTCACGCCATATTATTTTGTGTTTTTATAGTATTGATGGTTTCTATTATTTCGACATGTTAGTGGTGGTATCAGTCAGGTAAGTCCCCACCGAAGGCCCAGTGTCTGAGATTTTTATGCAGTATTTTGGAACAAAACGTGACAAAATTCATTCCACAGTAAAAGAAACAGCAAGATAGTCCTCCAACCACCAGATGGAGCCCTTACCAGAGTATTGACATGTTACTTCTTAAGGCTAGCTTTAAAAGCTAGCTAGTAACAATGGTGCAGTGTGAAGTATTATCAGTCTTGTCTGTGTACTGAGTGCTTCTTAATGCAGCAGTTTCATGTTCATGAATATTTGCCTGTTTATTAAATATATAATTTTGTTTATGGTTTTGGATGCATTTCTTTGTCTGGTCTGTTTACTAGTTTTAAACTTCCTACAGGTGTTTTTTAAATACACTGTGCAAAAAGATTCAAACCCACCTGGGATTGCAAAATGATTACAATGGGATTTTATTGGATTCTGTTTTCCTCCCACCAGCCAAATATGCATGTAGGTGGCTTGGCTTTGAAAAATCTAATGTATCGCTACCTCTTGGCTGGTGTTCCCAGGATTTATAGTGACCTTGATAACGTTAGAATGATCACTAAAAACGGTTGAAGAAATAAATTTAACCACCTACAAAAATCTTGCAGGAAAAAAGGAAAGTTCAAATGAAAACAAAACCCCCACGTTGTCCAGAATTTCTGCATGGAGTTTTCTGTATAAACGAATATATACCTTGAAAAGTATGTCTGTGTATAATGTGAACTGTAAAGCTAGTGATTCGTCTTGATTTAAAATGATGAAGTGCAGCTGCTTTGTAGATTAAGCTTGTTGTATTGGTCCGTTTATCCAGAGGTTTCTGTCAGCAAAGTACTAATCTGTCTTTGTAATGGATTCCTCCTTACCATTTAACTATGCTGTTGGTCAAAGGCAACTTCCCTAACTGCTGTTTTACTGTATTCGCGGTATCACGATTGTGCTTTATCACTTTCTATTTTGAAGTTTGAATGTTTATTTTGTATTGTTATCATCAGCTTTGCTGTATTTCGATCACTGATACTTGCTGACTAGATGATTCAGTACAAAAGTGTTGAAAACTCACCGCTGTAGAGAACCTGTTAATTCTTAATAAAGGTTTTGATACTATTTGCAACATCTGCAAATACGTTCACCATGAATGTTTCTTTATAGCAGCAAACTGCGAGCAAGGCTCAAACACAAAGCTCCCTCATTTTTTTCAGTGTTAGATTCTTTTATGTTTTTCCATTTTTGGTATTATTACAAGGTTATGTGTCACAGTGAACAGACCCCTCAAACTGCCTCACTACCTAGGAAACAAAACTCTCCAAATAAAAACTTTAAAAATAGATGCTTTTTAACACTGATTATGGCACAACCTTGAATATTTTTTTTTAATACAGACAACAAAACATGCCTTAAAAAGGACTTTTTATACAATATAATAATATTCAACTTCATTGTGCAAGGTACATGTACAGAGCCAATGAAATGCAGTGTTTTTTGCATATCCCATCTTAGTAAGTTGGGAGTCAGAGCACAGGGTCAGCTATGATACAGCGCCCCTGGAGCAGGAAGGGTTAAGGGTCTTGCTCAAAGACCCAACAGTGGTTGACTTGCCGGAGGTGGGGCTTGAACTCAGGTGTTTCTGGTCTTCAGATCAGCATCTCAGCACCTTAACCATTTGAGCCACCACTGCCCACTGTTTTTATACAAGACTTTTTATTGAAAAAATAGTCTCATATCCTCCTGTAACGGGAAGTAGACTCAGAACACGCTGTTAACTGAAGTAAACCCAGGATTACTCAGAAGCATACACGAGGTCTCTCCAGAGATAACTTTTATTCGCCCAAAGCGTGAACGGTCTAAATTCTCAGTTTTTTCACTTTATTGAGGTAACCGCATTTAGGCATCAGCGTTTCCCCTGTAGGTAAATACAGCACGTACCTGCAGAGCATTCATATACCCCTTTAGTGTGCCATTTTTTATTCGCAAAGTGCCATCAGGTTTTGCTGCAATTTTTAACAAGCCCTAATAACTTCTCTGTTATATTACCTTTTTACAGTGTGTAATGGACTAGTGTCCCATCTGAGGTGAATTTCTCAGCTGCTCCACATACTTAATTATTAATCATGACCTCGACTAGAATAAAGATTATAAAGTAAGTAAATAAATACACTAATACTAGATTACTAAGACGTCTATTTTAGGTTCTTACAGTAGATGCTAATCATGTCTAATATTCCAGTCTTTAGAAAATATTCTGGGCTTAAAGAACTGATGTGAGCATTAAGCAATAAACCAAAGCAGCTTATTTCCAGCCAGTTACTCAGACTAATTAGGAGTTTGCGATTGCTGTGGCTTTTACTTTGACCTTATTATAGACTTAGGGCACATCAACATTTGCAGCCCTTTACACTGTTAACTGTTAAGGAAGTCTTATGCAGAAATACATTGGTCAAACTTTGGTGTGTCAGTCAATTGGAGTGATACCTCTTATCGCCTGCTGTGACAGCTGTAGTGAGCTCCCATTTGTGGATTGTCAGTTGAGCTAGCTTCACAGACTAATGGGCTCTTTGAGTTGCTCTGTGATAAGGTCATTCATGGATCAAAGCCCTGACACACTATTTTAATATGTTCAATCACTATCTTGACTTCCATGTTAGATTACTGATTGTGTTACTTTGCTTTAATGAAATACCAGAAAATATCATGGGATATAATCGGTATGCAACGTTTGTTCTTTATTCCTTATTAAATAGAATAGGACAAAGTCTGATTCATCATTTCTATTTGTACTTTAATTTTTTTTAGAGTATTTTAATGATTTTTTTAATACCTGCTCCTTTTTATGTATAAAATAATGCAAACAATTATCCATGTATTACCGATGCAACAACAATGTTTATTTTTTTTTATCTAAAATTAATTGTCGAAGCTACTGTCATAAATTAATCGAAGAGCCTCTATGTGCTGTCAAGGTTTAGCCATTTAGCTATACTTGCTGTGGTCAGGATCATGACACAGTGCTTTGCCATCGTTAAATCAATTAGCAAAAAAGCATAATTGGAAGTAAGAAATAAGTACATATATTTTCATTTAATCTTATAAAAGAAACAGACTAATAGCTCAGTTGAAAAAATGTAGCTTCTAATGAATATATCACAGTGGCTAAAAATTTTACCCACCTATAAGAAGTGTATAATCCTTTAAAAGTCTTGTATTTTCCAGCAATACTAGAGAATGGTAAATACTAGTAATAGCAAAACATAACAATGGACAATGCATGCAATTGATGTCAGTTCCAATGCTTTTTGTTATGCAAACATCTTATTGAGCATGTGCATAACTTTAAATCAGATGACATATAGCATGCATATGAATATCTACAGGAACCATTTAATAAAAGGTTCACATGGAACCTGCTCATTTATGCTGTTATCCAATGTGACAGCAGAGCAATAAATAAAATCATGTACAACGATTTAGTTAAAATTCACATCAAACATCAGGATGGTAATGAAAGTGATCCCTGTTGTGTTGTTGACTGCAGCAGGTTACTTTGTGAATCTCAAAAACATCTTGATCACATGACAGCCTCCAGAGTTTACACAGAATGGTGCAGAAGATAAAAAACCCTATAGTAAGCAACAGTTCTGCAGGTGTAAAAGTGACAGGGATAAAAGTTAAATAGTTTAAACTTGTAGAATGGGTTTTTATCAGGTTCTGGACTCCTTATTGAAAAATTATGGGTTCATTTCCCAGCACCACCAAGCTACAGCTGCAAGGCCTCTAAACGAGGCTCTTAAACTTCAACTGCTTTGTTGTATTAGGGTGTTGACTAAAGCCAGAACCTGAAATGTATGTGGATGTACTGGTATGTTGTCTGCAAACATTTGGCCATATAATGTTAAGCCTTAATAGATGAAGTGAATACTATATGATAATCAATTATACGGAGTCATTGTGGACTCCTTTTTTTATTCAGAAATATAAAATGTCTTCCATAATATTACAATAGTTAAACATAGTAGCTGATTCAGCTTAACTAATCCAGACATATACTGTATATTGACTGTTTATGTATATGTATTGCAACCAGGAGAACAACCTAATCTATACCATGCAAACCATAACTATAACAGTGAATATACACTAAATATAGACATTTCTGCTTTAAAGTTTATATATATAGCCAACCACAATGTGCCGTCACATTTTGTCTAGTCCTGCTATTAATCTAAGGCCTAAAGAAACAAATCATTCTGCTACACTGTCTTTCTTTTTTGCTTATGAGTCAGGCTTAACTTCCTTAGCCAGCACTTTTATTCTTTAGATTTATGCAGAAAACCTTAAATCAACATAGACCATCTGCTGCTGCAGAACAAGTTTAAAGCATTACACTTGCAGAATTGCACATTCAAATGTATTTCATAGCTTTACGTTGCCAAGCAAAAGCATCAAATGTGAGCCCAGCGTTATCTGAACCTCAACTATGGGTCTATGGGTGATTTCACAGAATTTATACAACTTTAACCCAGTAAATCATAAACAATCGTTAATGAACAATTGTACATAAAATGCTCTGAAATGGTGAACCTGTAGAACTGCAATAGAGCAGCATTCCTAGTATAAAACAGGATTTACCTTTATTTAATTAAATCACAACCTATTTTATTCAAGCACACACATTTAAATACATTTTACTGAACACGCACATGTATTTTTGTTCACAAAGGTAAGGAAATTGTTTACACAACTAAACTGCACATACATGTTGTATGCAATTCAACTGAAATTCAGTTCAGTACATCGTGTAATGTATTACAGATGTCATTTAAGTATTTATTTTTTTTAAATTCATAAATACATTTATATTAAATTTTGGTTTACACAGAGGGAAAGATTTAAAAATAGATTGGGGCGGGTTTGGTCGACACACACTGTTGAAATGTTGATCCAGGATTAACAATGGATGTTAATCCAGGATCACGTCCTACTTGGAATAATTACTTTCACTGCATAAAGCACTACCTAGTTTCTCTCCTGTAGAAATTATCAAAACGTTTGAGAAACAGTGATTGCACACACACAAACAAACAAGACAATATTGGAACCTTTAAACTTAGCTGCTAATGCACTCAAGCCTACTGTGCAAATATTTAGGGGGTTGACTGCAAACATGCAACTGCAAGATGTTAAAAACCCTTTCTAGGGAATCTACTGTAATAAAGCACTGTATGTAGAACACAAATAGTCGTATAGCCTTTTAATACTGCCAGAAGTAGGATTGTGGAAGTGATCACTCGTCAGTTTACTACTGAAGGTCCTTGTGCCAGAAACATTGTGGAGGGATTCAATGACAACAGTTTTTGAACAATCAACGCTCTTATTTTTAGCACTGGCTGAGTCACTTGGCAGTGGAAATACAACATGCAGTGAAGCATTTTGTGCAATTTACCAAGGCATGCTGCAATGTCCAGTAAAAGCATCATTAGAGCCAATATGTACAGTCTTATTAATACTAAAGGTGTACTAAATACTAAAAGTGAGGACTACCACTGTGCTAGTTTTATGCTAGTCTTTCTCCTTTTATAAGCAAAAAGACACTAAACCTCAACTAAATACACAGGTTTAGCTAGAAAGGCAATATAAAAAAAACTAAAAGCTGCAGTTCCACAAAGACATTTTGTGAAAATTAAACTTAGATAATTATTTGTTCTTCAAATAAACAACAGCACTCATATGATGACGTGATGGTCATTCCAGTCATTAAAATGAATGAATGAAATTAAATGCTAGTTCCAAAGGTTAAAACACTTTTGCCACACAATGGATGGTTTTAATAATTGCTTAATAAATGCTTAATAATTAATTCAACTTTAATTTAATTGGGGTAAATTGTCTACTTTTAGGCCTTGAGTAAATATCTGATGGTGTTTTTGTCATGTTTCTGCAGAAATATCAAAAAATCTATATCAATAACTCTTTCAAGCACCACTGTATATATTGACTATTAAGAGTTACCTGCTTAAAAGGTTAAAGTTCTGCCCGCTGAACTGAACTGCACAGCTACCATTGTTGGGCCCCCTGACCAGGGTCTTTAACCCTACTAGCCCTCAAGATGCCATATGGTGACTAACAAAGCTTGGATATGTTAAGAATAAATTTCAGTCTGCTGTTATGTGTATCAATAATAAAGCTGATTATTATTATTTTTTCTTTTCTGCCTGTTTTATTATATATCTCATTAGAAATATTCTTTACTGTACATATTTCTCTATTAAATATTCTGTCAGTGTGATTGGTCTGACTCACAAATGTGTTAAGTTAAATGGTCAAGAAGGATTTAAGTAAAGCATATTAGACAGAAGGCCAAATAACAGCAAGGCTGATGTGGGCATAAATAAATCCAGGTTGATTTTGAGTGTTGCCACAGTATTATTAGTATCTGGGGTGCAGTCTGTGTTCCTGTTCATCACATAGCTATTTGAGATTCTTATTTTAAAGGAATAATGTAATGCTACGGTACAACATAAGAAAACTCGTAGACAATTGTGTGCTTCCAACATTGTGGGACTGGTTTGGGAAAGACGTGAGTATGTCGCTATATATTTAAAGATAAGGCAGGGGACCAATGATACCAATGGCCAATAGAATCACTCATCCATGTGTAGAATAAGATAGCCTTATCTTTCCACGGGCAGCCGGGTTCTACTTCAAGCTAAAGTTGCTGCTTCTGGGAAATCTGTGCTTATAAACTTGAGGATGTTTCATTAGTTTTCATTTTTTAATACTGAAATCTATCAATATAGGTTTCAGCCCTAGAATTTGCCCTACCGAAATTTGGTTCTTTTGGTGTCACAAAATGTCTGAGTCTAGGTAATATTTATAACATCTTTTTTAATTCCCACTTGCTTGGTTCCAGTGGGAGCAGGTGTGCTTTTGTTTAACAGCCTCATTCCTAGTATATTTGGACCCAAATTCAGCCCATGCACATCTATTCTGTCTTTATGCTGTCCCTTTACAACATAGTCAAATGATTTTGCTTTTGCCAACTCATATAATAGGTTAGGTTTAGAAAATAGGCAGGGGTAATGCCAATACTGTTGTCATTTATTATAATTTTTGTTCCTTTTTGTCAAAGTGTTCTGTCTTTTTCTTACCAGCATGGCTTGATTAGCCATTTTTATACTAACTTCCAGGAAGCAAAATCAGTGGCAGAGCTGTCACTGTGACAGTGCCTCAGGAATAATTATACCCAGACTGAAAGATTGTTATAACTCTTATATTTAGGCCCACCGCAAATGTCAGCAACCATTAACTACAATGATGGATAATTTATTTATACTCTTATACTATGTGGTAGCTTGATTAATGCCATGTGCTTCTGAAGTTAGCTGTAGGTTATTAAAGGGGTCATCGAATGCCCATTTTCCTTAAGTTCATATGATTCTTTGGGGTCGTAATAAAAAGTCTATAATATATTTTGATACATTTTCCTTGGTAGTGTAAAAGAAAAAAAAAAACTCAACCTGACAGCAACCTGTTTCAGTGCATGATGCTTAAAATGCTAAATAGCTCTTCTCACCCCACCAGTCTGTTCTATGTAGCATTTTGACATAACTGCTCCAAAATGACTTATTAATCATTGCAATCAAACAGACACCAACAGTCTGGCTTTCACTGTGACTCGTGTTTATATAGCATTGCTTCCTGGTTGATGACATCACCTGCCTGTAAAGTAATGCTTTTTGATTTGTCAGGATTCACATCATGCTTCAGACCAAAGGTTATAAAAAATATTTTGACGTGTCTCTTACTCTCATGGAACTATAGTTACATATGTAGCCTGGAGACGATTTTGCTATACATGTAAACCTAGTTAACTATTTGGTTATTTATATTACGGTCTGCTTTATGCTTTATAATTTATAATCCTCAGACAGTCTAGCTGCGAGCAGTAATATTGTGCCTGCACTCATTAAAGCCGGAATGGGTAAAAAGGAAAGGAAGAGGACAGCTGGTAATCTTTTCCATTAAATAAATATCAAGTTGACCTTTAAAGTCCTATAAAAATAATTAAGTTGTCCGGTCTGATAAGGGTAGTTGTGCAGTATTTTGATTTTGTTTTAGGGCGAACAGAACTGGGCAAAAGCATGTATGAAAAAATGCTATAAATTAGAAATACTTATATATTATTTTTATTAATTAACAAAATGGAAAGTAAATAAATCAAGTTAAATGTAAATCAGATCAATATATTGTGTGTCAACCCAGCAAAACGTTGATTCTTTTGGGTACACTTGCAAACAACTTCTGGAACTTAGCTAGTACCTTGTTTCAAACTTCGTAGAGAACTAATAAACGGTTTTCTGTGCATGTAGGCTGTCTTTTAATTCTTCTGTTTCTTCGAATAATCCCAGATAGACTCAATGATGTTGAGATCAGGGCTCTGTGGAAGCCAAAACATCACTTCTAGGACTTGTTGTTCTTCCCTGTGAAGATAGTTCTTAATGACTTTGACTGTAAGTTTGGAGTCATTGTCCCACTGCAGAATAAATGTCTGGCCAATCAGATGCCTTGCAGATGGTATTACATGATGGATAAGTATATTTCTGTATTCATCAGCATTAATCCAGAACAAATCTCCAACACCAGGTAAAGAAATACTGCCCAATATTGCATGGAACCTCCACCATAAGGCTGCAATTGCCTGAGAGAGACTTTGCTGATGCAGTATTACTACTGGCTGTTTTTCAGTCTTGCATGGTGTATGAGCTGTGACATGAAAGCCTTAGCTTAGTAGCAGAGTTTGGCTGTTTCTTATGTAGATTTGAGCCCCCTACATAGCCATTTTTTTCAATTAATGACTATGTTTTATGCTACTTTTAAAAATGATGATTAATAACGCCTGCTTGATATAACTGGTTTATAATTGACCTGACTTTTATCTTAGAAAATCGCTAAATTTATAAAAGTGTAAAAATAAAAAAAATACTGGTAGTCACACCAAATATTGATTTTCCGCTGTTTGCTTCCTATTTTTACATTGATAAACTACATTTTTTCCTCGCCTTCCTAAAACTGTATATTTCTGCAGAAAAAATAAGCAAGCAGCTTCGATTTTTGTCATCACTGACCAAAGGCATCATCTATACATTCAGTGCAGTCTATTGAAATATACACAAGGTCACCATAAGTGATGATGATAAGAAAATATACCCTAAGATTATCTGAGACTGATCAACAGTGTTGCTCCCCAAGGTCATCTACACTTTGCAAAACCAGCAGACGGAAAAGCCTATATTGCGCTATATTTCTGTTGGCTCACAGTAAGCCTGCTGTCTCTGCCTGCAGCACACTTCCACCAGCTCACAGTGTTTGGCACACTTATTGTAATAAATCTTCCCAAAATGGCTTTGCCAATGCACTGTCAGTTCTATCAATGCCAGTTTGTCATTGCCAGGTCTCTGACAGAACCAACATATCAAACTGAAGATATTTTAGTGTAACACTATGAGGAAACCCTGTAAAGAAACAACTCGATTAGGTCATTATCAGCTTTTGATGCCGTAGTAAGCAAGTCTGCTAATGTGTTCTGGGCTGTGTTGATTCTGTTTGTGACAAAAACAGCTGCTTAGGGTGTTTTGTTGAAGCCTTATAAAAGGTAGACATGGTGATGACAGACTTGACACTAATGGAGAAAGCACAGGTCAAGAACTGAAACTAGAACTGGTTTGTCAGATCAAATCTGTCTGTTCAAAAATCCTATATGCCCTCTCATCTTGTCCAGACTCCTGCTGTCATGCCCTCTTTACTTGCATCTCTCATTTTTTCCTTGTGACTTTAACTCATTATGGACTCTCCACTACCCGCCCATTCATCCATAATGACTCTGTAATCTTGGAAATCCCTGTTCTTCCAATCCTTGGTAATGCTGACAAAAGCAATCTGAAATGAGTTGCCATAGGTACCCACTACCATTTGTAATGCTGTTTGTTGTCTAACTGTGCAATACAACCAGTATGTAAGATACATATGCATTTTTAATTAATATAAGATAAGAAACTAATACATTAACTAACTAATAATATAAAATACCTTAATTGTGTTTACAAGCTTCAGAAAGTTCCAAATGTTTCTTAGTAGTCATGCATATGCTACTAATTATGTTTAATCACATTAAAAAACAATCACTTATTTAATAAATAACATAATTTCCTTTTTTGTTATATTTTGAGAATTTACATCCTGTCTTCTAAGGTTAAGTGAGGAATCGTAGTAAAAATGATTCTGATGCTTAATGTGAAGAATTGAAAAGGGAATGCAATTATTCAGATATTTCTAAGGAGATGGGTTTTACTTGTATGTTAGCACAAAGTGAATAGATTAAATAAAATACACATTAATTGGGTGTATTTTATTTGATCGATTGATCTACTATTTAGTGTTTTTAAGATCAGGACAATAGAACTGAAGAGCCCAGTGGAACCTATGTCTAGATTTTAAAAGCAGATAAATGTGTAAGGAGAGAACCACTCTGCCACATTATAGTGTCCGACAGAGAAAACCCTAAAGAAAGAGCTTTGAAGGCTGCCATACCCTTTGATGAGTCTGCTCTGACTCCTAGAGGAAGAAGATGACCCAACCACCCACCTCCTTATTGTCTGTTTGGTAGCTGGAAAACAGCTGAACAGCAGATTTGGTTTTCTACAGAGCAGCTCTATAGGCTTAAGTGCCCAGTGCTTGAATTGGGCACAGAAGGTTCAGCCTGTATTGGTCTGGGTCCCAGAAGAAGAGAGGACAGAAGTCTTCAGCACTATGAGCCTTGGTGTATAGGTGGGGACATACACACCATGCCAGGGAGAAAAAAATCAGGTCTGCCTCTGGACTGGAGTATGGTCTCAACAACCTCATTTGAGACCGGAATCTATACACATTTCAGGGGTTTCACACACAGCTTCTATAACCCCAGATAGGAGTGATCTATGTACCGCTGCTTTTAAGGGAATGATAGGGCATTTAGAAGTATGTTTCTTTAGATCTGTTGTGATAGGACAGTCCTCGAACCTGATTTGTGACACAATCTGTTTGATGGTGAGCATTTTGAAACAACATTGTTTGGAAATATGGTTCAGCCGACACAGATCTAAGATGTACGCAACCCCTCAGCCTTCTTGGGAACCAACATGTACCAGCGGTAGAACTTAAACCTGCTTGGGAGAGGAGAAAACTATTCTATAGCCCCCTTTTTAAGGGGAATGACTATTTTCTGTCCCATTATGAAAGCCTGCTCTGGAGCCAGACTATAACCTTAAGTGGCTTAGTGGTAAGCTTGAAAGCATCTGTTAAACCAGATACATTATCTGAAAACCCTGTTTGTTCAGTCCTATGATGTTTGAGTGGGTGGATATGTTATTTCTCAACAACAGGGCAGAGTCGATACCTCATTGTGGTGGTTGGAAAGAATGAGGCATGGAGGTTGTGTTTCTGCCCGCTGATCCAGCTTGCTTTTTGGGTGAGCATCCTGCTTGCCTGAGAGTGAGCTAGCAAGCTATAAGGTGAGGTGTGAGATAAGGTAAAGCCAGTGTCCACTCCCTCTGCTAGCTTCACCTGCAAGCCCCACGACATTAGCCGTTGCTGAACCTCAGCTGCTGCAGGGCCAGAGCCGAAACAACGCATAAGTGTGTTCATTACTGCCCGCTAATGAAATTAGGAGGTTTACACTGCCTAAGGCACTGTTTGCTCGCTATCTTGCTTATTCTTTTATATACAATGCGCTTCTGAAGAAAAGAATCTTACCGACACGTTTCTAAGTGCATCTTTATGCTTCCTGGTTGATTATGTCATCCGCTCATGATGCGTCGCTTTTCTATTAGCCTGAATACACATATGTGCTTCAGACCGAGATCACACAGAGGCATTCCTGTAGAGTTTTTGACGCAGCTTAAGTTTCTAAAGGGGAACTAAGGCTCTATTTGATTAAATCATGTTTTATTCCAGCATTTTTGCTAAGACTAAAGCGTGTCCTGAAGCACAGTAATGTATTCTTTACATGTTTATTTATTTTCATCTATTTTTTTAGATCATTTATTTAAGATAATTTATGTCCCGCATATTCTCAAATTGTTGTTTATTAAATATTACAATAAATTAATGCTGTATTTATTAAATTTACTTAATTTAATGGTAACATGATGGTACTGTAGCAACATTATGAGACTAATTGTATGACTGATATTTTTTCAGCATGATTCAGAGACTGCATATGTCTGATGAGCAGCACAGTGATGTACTTCCACCTTACAGCTTCATGATTAATCCACTTTAATCCAAAATTATTTCTAGGTCCTTGCATTTTGTTTCACTGTCCAAAAACATGCATGTAGGTGTGTTGACTATGTTCCGCAGCTCACTATTAATCAGATTTTAAGGATGAAGGAATAAGGATGTATGGTTAAAAAAGAGCTCTCAGAGTACCATATAAATGTAACACATGGAAGGCAGAGGGGATGAGGCTATAGGTTGAGACACAGCTAAAACTAGTAAATCGTGTTTAGATTTATTCGAGTCTTGTGGGTGGTTCGATCTACTTAAAATATGCACTCTTATTCTCTCCACAGGATGAAAAATGTATAATGTTAATGTCATTTTTATCAATTTAAAAACAGTTTAAAAACTTATACTAGCTTTTTTAGCATCATGTTTATTAATTATGATAATAAGATAGATCTCACATTATATAAGGATATATGGATGTATATATGGACGTATAAGGTATGATCAATTAGGAAATTGGAACTGGACTATAAGATATGTTTTGTTTTTTACATTTTAGAGACATTGTTGCACATAACATGTTTATGTGCACCAAAACGTGCTTTATCCCATCCAGGATGGCATAATATTATCCAGACATGAGGTCTTAAGTTGTATGTGAACTAATATAATTGTAAAGTATTTGTGGGAGCTTTTAAAAAGCCTCTAATAGGCTGTCTGTGACAGACCTTTTTATGCTTTTCCTAACCGTTGCCATCAAATGCAAATTTGCATGCAGGGGCTTTCTTCCTGACAGTTGTCAGGGTAGAAGCTTCCTTGTGTTATGTGCTTGTAACCACTAGTACCTCGGGAGAATATATTTTTTTATTCTAATGCCAACCCATTTTCATTTTACCTCACTTATAGAAAACATCACTTCCAAAGATGAATACATTATTCTGATTGAACAGATAATGCATGAATAGATATGAAAAACAGGCAAAGAATTTATTTCCATTTTTTAGGGCTTGAGATTGCATGGAACAGAATTTAAAAAGTGTGAGCAGAAAGGTTTTTTTACATCAATGTTTAGCTCTAAAAACAGCTTGGTTGAGCTTGTAAGGAGGGTTGACAGGATTTTACAAAATGTTACTGGGTTTTTGGCCTTTATAATAATTGTACATAGATTCTATTTAGATCCCATTTAAAGTCTGTCCTGTGTTATAATGGATTCCTATAGTAGCTAACCTTTCTGATCTTTCTAGAAAGTATCAGACACAAAATTCATCAAAAAATGAATTAAACGTGCTAAAGTTTTCTGTTAAAGGTGAAGAAGACATAATGACCTACTGGTCCTGTTTTTGCCTCAAAAAGCTTGACTGATTGCCATCTCTAAATTGTCCATATAATGTAAATGGGTTTCTATATGCTGTAATGTCCTGCAGTGGGTTGACACCCTGTGAGTCCCCTGGGTTAGGTTCAGGGCTCTATGTGACCCTGTGTTGGAGCCTCAATACAATTCCTGAATTAAGAGAAATTTATTAAAACTTACAATATCAGATAAAATTGTAATTGTTCTATATTTTACTTGTGTGTACAAGAGAAAAAGTAAAAGCAAAGGTATAATAATTCACAAGTACAGTAAGGTTTTGTTGTGTTTCAGGAGCGCACTAACCTGTGTATGACGCATGGGGAATGCAGAAACAAGGGGCATGTGGACCCCAGAGAAAAACCCTTTATCGCACCTGGCCTGCACTGAGTAAATCATCTTTCTTCCACTGCTGCAGCAGCCATTGTCTTTGAGTATTCTTTACATCATTTATATTATAGAGTATGTCCTATATTTATAACCCTGTTACATTGGGCCACTTTGGGATAAGTGTGGGCTGCCCACGATTGCCCTAAATGATCCCCATAGAAATTGCATTTGCTCAAAGCCTGATTGTTTTGTGATTGTAATTAATTGAACATCCCAACTTCACACTTCACAGATTTTAATACACATGAACTCATATGTAGAAAGAGTTTTAAAGGGAGATACATTAATTTGTTTTTTTATTAATTATTTACCTCACATGATGTATGTCTCAATTTTAGCAAGATGTGATTAGCTGTTTAGTGTGGTTAATAATAGAAGCATGGCATATCCTGTAGCTAAATCAAACAGCCAAAACTAGTAAATAAGCAAATAATGTCATTGGCTTCCAAGTTTTTTTCTTTTAATGTCTTGCAAAAAATTATTCCTTTTGGGCATTTTACCTTCCTCTTTTACCACATGATGGGGTGACAAAAATGTGATAGGCAGATTTGACATAATTTGAGGCAGATGATGGATCTTTAATAGGTAAATAATATTTAGCATCAATATGTTTTTATCAATGACTCTTTTCTTAAAAAATCCTTAAATAATACCCTTATATTCATGCGCCCTTTCATTCTGATGCAGTTATAAGACCATGGAATTTCTATTAATCTTTATAAATAAAGCAAGAAAGTGTCCCAACTCCTCACCAATCTAACTGCACTTTCTTGACAATACTGCATTGTAAAACCTTTTTTTTATAATCTAGGGTGTGCATGTGTGTTTGGCATGACCAAAAACAATTTAAATCAGAATTATTACGCACATAATAAATGGTAATAATAATATTACATTATTACTAACTTTTAGTAACTTTTCTCTTTTTTTATTAGAAGTTAATAAAAAAAATGATTTTATATGTTCTTAAAGATGCATTTCCGTTTCTGGGAAATGACGCTAACCTGTGCAACTTTCATTTATGTAATTTTTTTATACAAGTGAGCAGGGGTTTGAACCTATAATCTTCAGATCATTGACTACCACCTTTTCATGCTGATTGTGTTTCTCACTATATATAAGCAAATATGTGCAAAGGGGCATATAATGTGGTATGTGTATGTGAAGATTGGGGTTTGATTCCCAGCTCGACAAGTTGCCACTGTTGGGCCCTTGAGTAAGGCCCTTAACCCATAATTGCTTAGTGGTATAATAAATGCGTTAAATGTGAGTTCCTCTGCATGAGGGTGCCTGCAAAATGCTGTAAATGTAATGCTTTAATCATGTTTGGGCTTTTTGTTTATAGTGGAAGAAAATCGTAATGCTACAGTATATATATATAAAGGAAGTGGTGGCTTAGTGGTTAAGATGTTGGACTGATACCACCACTGTGGGCTTCTAAGCAAGATCTTAACCCCTAATCGCTCAGTTAGATATAAAGTTGTACGTAAGTCGCTTTAAAAGGTGACAATTGTGTGCTTCCAATGTTGTAGCAAAAACACACTTATACTGTAGGTGTTTTGGTAATGTGTCTAAAAACCTAGTGTGTTACAGTTCTAACCACAAGATGTCATAACTCTTATTTACAACAATTAAAGGATCAACCTTTATCCAGGTATTTACATTAGCTTATAGCGAAGAGTCCTACTAAATCCATAGATATTATTTTTATTCCCAAGCTCATGAACCTTTATAAATCAGAGCAGTTGTTATTAATATTAAAAGACTGATGAGCTTGGAAAAAGCTTGCTTGAATCCAAGTCAAAATTCTTTCTTTTTTTTTTTTTTTTACCAAAAATAACTTTTCGATGCATTGTTGTCACAGATCATTATCACTGTAATGAACTCCACCGAGGTGCAGTTTATTTACAATTATGAACACTTGGCAAAACAATACAAACTAGACCTGACTTGACTTATCTTAGCTTAGCTTAGAACACTAGCACAATCATAAACAGCAAACATGAACTTGACAGACTCACGACAGCGGTACAGGAACAAACTGAAATCCATGACCAAAGACAAAGGGAAACACAAGGGCTATATACACATGACAAACCAATAGAAACACAACACATGGGCAAGGGGATCACATGACAGGAACACATGAGGAAAAAAGATCACATGAGGACGAAACAGGAAGTAAACTCAGGCATAACCAGAAACAAACGTGGACTCGAAACATGACCTAATTAACATAAACATAAGAAACATGAACATAAACATAAACAAACTAACATAAACATGAAATTAAACAAAAAACATTAAGCATTATCCTTACAATTACAAAAATCAAAAATATTTGCCGTATGTAAAATAATTATGGTAATTAAATAGTTTCAGTATAAAATAAACTTTTTGAACTAGTAACGTGTATTTACCGAGCATCTTCACAATACTTTATTGATTTTATTGAAGAATACAGCATTAAGTTAATATGAAATAGTATGAAGACAAATGAGATCAGGAAAAAAATAAAAATTGATCAAAAATACAACTTAAGAAGTCCTAACATCCGATTTTTAGACATTTTCCAGTTCTAATCAAAGTAATACAAAAAACGTAAACTAATGATGAGCAACTGATAATAATACAGATATTGTGAAGTAACAATAATCGTTGTGTCTGTTTCGATTATCTGTACTGTAGTCGTAAAATTTTTATGTCAATTTAACACTTATGTCTGATGTCTATGTTAGTTAGATTTTCTATTTACTGTAATATTTTCTATAGGCTATAATGTATATATTTCTTTTCATAAATTTGGATATTATTACATTACATTTTTATTCATTATTACTAGAAACCTGGATTATCATGTAGATTAAAATCCCATAATGGATGGTGAAGAAATCCAATAATGCATTGTGAAAGTTTCTGAAGGCATACCTCCTGTTGGGGTAGTAATTAAGATACCGCTTCCTAGGTTGTATTTGAGGGAGGATGCAAATGACCTATGTGGTCCTTAGAGTTTGAGGACTTGTTACATTGACATCACACTAAGTACATGCCTGCATTTGCATTCTACAGTAGCTGCTTAAAAAAAAAGCTTTCTGTTGTCCTGTTGTCACTGATAGACCCTCTGTGCTGTGGTAGCTATATGGGCTTTAGATAAACTGCACGTGGGCTGCTGTGTTATGATTTGCTTTTACAGATTTTATTTTAATAGACAATGAAGACAAACTGTTCAAATGTGTTGGGGGAGCAAAACAAATGTCAAGCAGGCTTTGTAAAATGACTTTAGCAATTTTTTTTACTGATACGCAGGTTTTAAAATTAAAGATTAGCAAACCTTTCTAGAAAAAAAACTACTTACTCCTGGAGTTGAAGCAGGGTTATGAATAGTTGGTACTAATCAATTTTTTCAGGAGAACCTTTCTTATTGCCACAGTAACACCACGGCCATCACCCAATTCCATAGCCACACAGAGCACTTTATCACCCGAATATTAATTAAGAGCTCTTGTTTACAATCTTACTTATTACCCTTCACGCACACACTACCCTATTTAAAAAGCACTGTGTTAACCAATTGGCGTCTGGTCTCAAGCATAGATGTCAACAATTAGACTACTTGCATATATTGCTACCTACCTCTTAGTTTCCTTCCCCAGGCTCCCGCCTGCTCGTTTGCGCCATTCTGTCTCCAGCATCCTTCTCCTATTCTTCCCGCTACTTGTTTTCTGTTCGGATCTCTAATAAATGCATCTGCTGGGTTTAAACCTTCTCCATGTCTCTCTGTCTGGATACTCTGTTACACATTTATGAAGCTGGTGACAAATAGTTTGCTCCCCCTGATGTAACTAAACAAACTACATTCAGCTCCAGCATTTACATCTCACTTTTGGGCCCCAGACCAAGTGTAAAACCTGCCCATTAAAAAGATAATAGCCAAAAATGTGTAATGTTTAAACTAGAAAAAATAAATACATAAACTCCTGCTTTTTGTATCAAATAGCCGCCTAAATTTTGTCAACCCGCCCGATGCATTTTTTTTTGGTTTAATGTAATCAAAAGAAGACCACTTGGGCAGGAACCCGCCCAGTCTGGCAACACTGCTCAGGGTGGGTCTTTGTTAAAACAGCAGTGTCAATTAATAAAAAAGTTAAATAAGTGAAAACAATTTAACAAGATAAAAAAATGGGTGGATCTTTATCATTATAGGGTGGTTGTATACACACACTGCCAACACACATTTCATTTCAAACTTGTAACAGTGCATGTTGCATCAGATGGCCCCTTAAAATTACCAAATAAAAGGTTAATTCTATAGCAAACAACAACAATTATATATATATATATATATATATATATATATATATATATATATATATATATATATATATATATATATATATATATATATATATCTATATATATATGTAATGTCAAGCCTGAAATTATTCATACTCCTGGCAAATTCTGACTTAAAGTTGCATTTATTCAACCAGCAAGTTTTGTTTTTGACCGGAAATGACACAGGCTTCTCCAAAAAGATAATAAGACGATGTACAAGAGGCATCATTGTGGAAAAAAATATCTTTCAGCTTTTATTTACATTTGAACAAAAATTATGTCCAAAATTATTCATACCCTTCTCAATAATCAATAGAAAAGCCTTTATTGGCTATTACAACAATCAAATGCTTCCTATAATTGCTGACCAGCTTTTTGCATGTCTCCACTGGTATTTCTGCCCACTCATCTTAAGCGATGAGCTCTAACTCTTTCAGGTTGGAGGGTCTTCTTGCCATCACCCTGGTCTTTAGCTCCCTCCACAGATTCTCAATTGTATTTAAGTCAGGACTCTGGGTGGGCCACTGCAAAACGTTAATGTTTTTGTCTGCTAACCATTTCTTCACCACTTTTGCTGTGTGTTTTGGGTCGTTGTCATGCTGAAATGTCCACTGGTGCCTAAGGCCAAGTTCCTCTGCAGACTGCCTGATGTAGTTGTTGAGAATTTTGATGTATTGCTCCTTTTTAATGGTGCCGTTTACTGTGATTAGGTTCCCTGGTCCACCGGCTGAAAAACACCCCCAAAACATTAGGTTCCCACCCCCATGTTTGACAGTGGGGAGGGTGTCATTAGGGTTGAAGGCTTCTTTTTTTTAAGCCAAATGAAGGCTACATCATTATGGCCAAACAATTTAATTTTTGTTTCATCTGACCATAGAACAGAAGACCAGAAGTCTTCTTCTTTGTCCAGATGAGCATTTGCAAAGGCCAAGCGGGCTTATGTGCCTTTTCTGGAGAAGTGGTGTCCTC
Organism: Bagarius yarrelli; assembly: GCA_005784505.1. Taxonomy (NCBI): domain Eukaryota; kingdom Metazoa; phylum Chordata; class Actinopteri; order Siluriformes; family Sisoridae; genus Bagarius; species Bagarius yarrelli. Next base: position 13,699,626 of record VCAZ01000001.1, on the reverse strand, counting down.
CTTGGTCTGTGTCCGTGGAACCCAGCGGTGCGCAGTCTCCGTTGGACTGTCTGCCTTGAGATGTTGCCACCAGCAGAGCCCAGCTTCATCAGGATGGCCTTGGTGGATTCTTTTTTACCTCTCTCACTATCCTCCTGGCCAGCACACGTGTCACTTTTGGCTTTCGATCACGTCTTCTGAGATTTTTTACAGTGCGGAACATATTTTTTAATAATACTTTTCACTGTAGCCACTGGTCCTTAAAAACATTTAGATATGGTCTTATAGCCCTTTCCTAACATGTGAGCAGCCACAATGCGGAGCCGCAGGTCCTCAGTGAGCTCCTTTGTCTTAGCCATGACTGTCCACAAACCAACAGCATAGAGCTTCTGTTTTTCACCTGTTGAGTTGATTAAAACAGCTGTTCCCAATGAATCAGGGTAATTAGGATGATTTAGAACAGCTTGGACTATTTGGAATGGTATAGAACTTTGGATTTCCCCATAGACTGTGACAGTTTGCAAAGGGTATGAATAATTTTGGACATGCCACTTTTTGTTTAAATGTAAATAAAAGCTAAGAAATATTTTTTTCTACAATGATGCCTCTCGTACATCATCTTTAATCTATCTTTTGGGAGAAGACTGTGTTAATTCCGGCCAAAAAAAACTTCAAGTCAGAATTTGCCAGGGGTATGAATAATTTCGACTGTATATATATATATATATATATATATATATTATATATATATATATATATATACATATACACATTATTATTAGTTAAATAACACATATACACATTATTATTAGTTAAAATGTTGTACTTTAACCTGAATGGTACCTTTTTAAATTTCTTGAGCAATTTTTGGAAGCATTTTTGCTTTTCAGCATTTTTTTTTGCATGTGCCTAAATCCTTTGTCCAATACTGTGTGTGTATAATCGTGCCTTTTGCTTAATGTTCCTAGGATAATGCACCTCAATACTGCTGAAAACAGCATAATCCTGTCCAGGAAAAAGAAAAATGGATGAATAAAGACTTTTTTTATCCCAATTTAATCAGCATTAGATTTCAGTCTTCACATTAATCTTTTTATTGCTGTTAAAAGCAAGGAGATGCTTTTAGTGCTAGATTAAGTAGGATGTGTCAAAATACTTTTGTGCTAACTTTGCTGCCTGTCATTTAGTTTTGTGTTCAGAGCAATTAAAATCTGATGGTAAACCCCATGTAATTTTGTTTTTACTTATTACTTAGCTGTGTGATTGTTAAAGCATTGGCAAGCTGTAATAAAAACCAATTCTTTATGCTTTTTGTTATGATCCATTACACAACCATTTCAGGTTCACCACTGGTTTACCATTTTCAGAGGCATGGATGGCAGCTATGGCGTCCACATACACCTTCGGGTTGAAAGGTGCTAGCCCTGCAGAGAAACAATCCTGCAGGCTGAGCTGACTGGGCAGGTAACTAGGGCACAGAATTTCCTTGTGGTGTAAGCTCTGGAGTGTAGTATAGTCTACAACATCAGTCGGGAGACCTGTCGCTAGAAGCTGCGCCCTCTCAGCGGCCATGGCCACAGATTCTATGACTCTGGGTGAAGGTGCATCAGGGACCCCCCATTTACGATAGGAGATCTCTCTTGACAATTCTTAAACGGCCAGAACAGGGCTTCCAAAGATAGACTGACCCCAACCCAGCGAACTTCGGAACATCTTAAAAGGAGTTCCACAACATCAGGGTGAAGTCTCCATTTGCCGGGCTTTAGACCCTTCCTCGACAGGATGTCTGCTTCCTTATTCATGGATTGCTCTTAGTGAACCAGAATTTGTCCATTGAAGGATCTGGCATGCTAACTTGTAAAGTAAGCACAAACACAAACCCCCAGGTTGATGTATGTGACCCTAGAAAGTGTTTCAATGCTAGAAACACTGTGAGCATCCCTACGTAGTTTATGTTCCATAAGAGATGAGATTTTCCATCTCTGCCCAAAGAGAATCCACACCTCGGACTTCATCAGCCAGATCAAGACCTACGGAGCTAGCAGTTGGGAAGTGAGAAAGGGCTTCGTCTTATACTCCTTTACTAGGTCTGCTTGGGAGACCCATGACATCAGCAGGATCTGAGCCACAAGGACTGATGTGCCTGACCATGTATCTATGGAACAGATAAACACACTGCCTGTAATGCATACATGTCGGTAACTTTTACATTCTCTTAAACATGATATTTTCTTTTAATATTCTTAATTTATTTCTCTTAACACACACACTGAATAATATGAGCATAATATGGCAGGTGTTTAGCATATGTAGTCACCCACCCGTGAGGTAATTCTTCTCGATTGGATGGATCACACATATGCTTCAGGCCAAAGGTTATAAAAGGGCATTCCTTACGTATCTCTAGTTCCTGAAGGGTAACTTTATTATTATTTAGGAATTTAAGCTTACAAGATATTTTGGTAAAAAGCATTATTAAAAAGCATTATAGATTTACAGGGAACCCTTTAGATGACATGTCAGACACTTGTTCAATAATTAAATAGAATAGCAGAAAACCTCAGGTATTCTATTTCGTTTCTTCCTAAAGCCTAGAGTCATTTTCAGAATTTACTAAAATGCAAACTGAGAGGACAGTTCATTATGAATATTTTTTGAATCATAATTGATGCGCGGTGGGTGAAATGAGGCAAAGATAAAATGCGCTAAGCCCTGCACAGTTTTAGATTCCTGTTTTGAATATCTGCTGGGTTAGTATAAAACTGGCAGGCATGGAAAAATAAGATTTTCTGGTGGCTGAGCATTTGAAAAATGATTTGCCTTAATCCGAGTCTAGAGTGTAAAGTCAAGGTCAGTTTTTCCTCATGAAGAGGAGGAGTGGAAGATAGGCAAAAGTGGATGCTTCTTAGGCTTTGCATGCAAGACTGCAATGAGGCAATGGTAGAGAGATGGTGAAATCTTTGATATTTAGCCCACACATGTGTCTTTGGAAAGCAGCCTGGGCTGCTAAAAAACTGCCATCTAAACACGTCATGTAGACGTCACAGAGTTGCGAAACAGCATCCCACACTATTGGGAAATAACACTGCAGTAGGCTTACTGTAGTGACAATGTAAAGATTTTCCTTTTATACTATACCTAAATTTATTAATATGTAAATGGCCAAAATAGATCCTTATTAGTGTAGCAGTGAATCTGATGTGTATGCTAGGAGAAGTTTAACATATGACATTTGTAATGTATGTATAACAGTATCTTACATTACACTCGGTTGCCTATTTTTTTTTTCTTATTAATTAAATACATTTTTATGTTTTGTTTATACTATATACACAGTCTAACTCCCGGATTTTTATTTAAGTGCAAGCTTTACAATAATGGAAACCTTACCCATTATTTTGTCTTCTTTAATCTTCTTTTACAATGTTTCTACACAGTTCTCTAAGATGGCACTGATGCTAAAGCATTAAGATTTTAGATTTACGACATTTGGCAGGCGCCCTTATCCAGAGTGAAATACATTTATTTATTTATACAACTGAGCAATTGGGAGTTAAGAGCCTTGCTCAGGGGCCCAACAGTGAGATAAATGTAAGTCGGTCTGGATAAGGGTGTCTGCCAAATTTCATAAGTGTAAAGATCTTCCAATTAACAGTCTAACACATTAATCACTGAGCCACCACTCAGATATAAGCTAGAAAGCTTTCTAGAGCTGGAAAGTCTAAACGCTGTTATATTATGCCAATTTTTACCAAAGAGGAAACAATCTTCCTTTCACTAAAAAACTCAATTAAGAATTAATTGGAACGCTGTCTTTACCGTGAACCTTCTTAACCAACACTACTGTGGCTGAATATGCAGATTCCCACAGCAGGCTCAGATAGCACATATGGAAGCAAAGGTCATATGTCTATTAAATGGCAGCTCTATATTGTATACTGAGTGAAAAATAAAAAAAATCTCTCATATACAGTACCAGATATTAGGAAGTTGAGTTATAAGTGCAGGGTCATGATACACAACCCCGGGAGCACAGAAGGTTAAGGGCTTTACTCAAGTGCCCCATTGATGCCAGCTTGGCAGTGCTGGGATTTGAACCGCTAACCTTTGAATCAATCACAGCAAGCATTAACTGTTAAGTAACCACTGCCCACTGGGCATGACACAGAAATACACTCTGGATGGGATAAAATGACAATTTTGATTACAGTGAATACAAAATTGTTTTAGAGTTAGGCACAGCGATAATTAAGAAAGCTTTAAAACACTGGTTGACTTAAACCCAAATAACTTTAATGTGTTTTAACGTCTAGAAGTTTTGTATAATAATTGGTTAAAGATAATTATTTATACATTAAGCATGTGTAGTACTTAAAACATTTTACCCACAGGTAACAAATCCTAATCAAACTAAAGTTCAAGTGTTGCTGCAGGTTTCTATATCAACCACAACTAATAAAACACAACCGTACTGAAGAGGGAGACCAAATGATTAAACCGTGAAATCAAGACTGGTTCTGCTTGGGTTGAATCAAAGACCTGCAGCCACAACTGCCCTTTTTGGATAATATTGCCCACCTCTGAATTATTAGAAGTTTGATAAACTTGGTCCCATAAATCGGCAGTTTTAAAAGAAATAAATGATGGTTGGTGACAGCACAGGAGCCACACAAGACATTTGTGTACATATCTACCTTAAATTAGTATATATCTTCTGCTTATACATATAGTCTTCTTTCTGGTACCATGTTTTAAATAAATTTTCAGGAAAAAAGATTCTGGTATTTGTCTGTGTGTATATACGAATTATTGTAGTACCTTTAACCAACATTGTGTAATTTATAGCATGAATATAAGTGCAAGTCTGGAACTGTAATAAAAATAGCAGAAAGTTGTCTGATTGGTTTATACAAATACAAATATTTCATGCATAAATTTAATCATAAAATATTTCAAGCAAAGCTAGTAAAGGATTAGTATGTTACTTAATTATTCTATATAACTACATATTCAACATCTTTATCCATTCGATTTAGCAAAATGATTTTTTTTAACCAGCCTGGACTGATGTAGCCACAATAATATAATACTGAATAATTTCATTGGCCACAATGTTTTTTTAGTCTGTTATCAGGATTTAAACAAATCCCAAATAACACAGCAACAAGCTGTTTCAAATATATAAGTAAGAATGCAGTTAATTAATGCTTGTTTTGTGGCATGCAGCAGGTCAGGCAGGTCCATGTCCATGAACCAACAAGAGGATAAAAAGTTGGTAAAAAGTTCAGCAATGTTGCTGCTATTGCCTTTAGCTTCATTTGTGTAATAGGAGATGTAGAGAAAAGAATATAGATTAGGTTTATCAGCATAAACTAGGTTAATTAGGGCTTCTATAATGGTCCACTACCAGTTAAGAGCAGAGGAAAGGCTTATATACACTATATGGACAAAAGTATTTGATCATTTGATCCTTGACCACTTTTTAGACCTTTCACACTACTGGCGAGGCTTTTTACTGAGTTGTAAAGCATGTTCAGTGGGGTTGAGTCAAAGTCAGGGTTCTGTGAGAGACACTCAAGTTCTTCTACCCTAACCAGAACATGCTATGTCTTCATAGAGCTCATGAACATTGTGCACAGGGGCATTGTCATACTGCAACAGTGTTTAAGTCTCTTAGTTCAAAGGAGTAAGGTAAAGTTACAACATACAAAGACATGACAGACAACTGTCCAATTCAAACTTTGTGGCAACAGTGTGGGAAAGACATATTTATAGGTGTGTTTTTGGATTTACTGTACAGTGTCAGTAAAAAGATGTTTAGTGGTGATGGTGAAGGCCGGTGTCTTAATAAACAACTTTTTGTGTGTCTGACCCCAAAACCACACATGCTAAGCAATGCTTGTTTTTGTCTTATCTTACTCGACAGTATCCCAATATGTAAGGTTGGTGTCAAAAATTGAAACAAAGGAGGAGAATGGTCTAAATGCCTGGGATATCAATATCGAGATCAATGTTGTTCAAGGTCAATCCATACAAAGGAAAGGATATAGGGGCTTGGATAGATGAAGCCTTCAAAAGTGAAATTGCTTCGATATTTGTCTTGAAAAATGACAGTTTGGATCTCTCTCTCTCTCTCTCTCTCTCTCTCTCTCTCTCTCTCTCTCTATATATATATATATATATATATATAGGTGTCAAGTTAACAATTTAATTTCCTTTGAAGCTGTGTTGTTCTAATTTCTATTATAAAAAGTTATACTTAAATATGTATGAAATTAAATGCATTATTGTTAAAAACATGAATGTTATGAATCCTGCTTTAAGAATCACACTTATAATTGTGTGACACAAGAGAAATGTGTGAATTATTAGTTCTGAGGTTGCCTGGCGTTCAGGTGAAGTATTGCTTCATGCAGCAGCATGTGAGTTGCTTTTAAGAGTGATGGAGGGTGTCAGTAAGCAGCCCTGTTATCGATTCTGCCAATTACAGTACATCTGCAGTGTGCCAAGCTCTGGAAATTGGTCATAGTGGGGAGAGCAGCATAGACTGTGCATGGAGAAAGCAGGAATAGGCAGAAGCTGATGGACTTGGGGTCTCTAATCGATTCCATGACTCAGTAAGAGAAACAGCCAACACTAGAGTCTGACGTGTGCTTAAAGCCAGCACACAGTCTTCAATGTTTTATTGCTTAAATGAAAGTGATCTTGTTATTCATCTTCAATAAAAACTTTCTGTGGAAGTTAGGAAGTCTGGAAATGGAGATATGTATGCTGAATTTCTTTTATTTTTACTGGATTTCTCTCTTAAAAGAAGTGGCTAGATTTAGTTTCATTAAGACATGTTGCTCTAGCCAAATCAAATTACTTCTGATGTATGTAAATGCAGGTGATATACTATAAGAAGTCAATGATTTTATTTAATATTTGAACAATTGCAGTGTAAAAATAACCAAAAAATACAAAAAATATTTATAATTTATAACTTAATCGATACACACAGTTATAAAGTAGTGTGAATAGCTGTATAAACGTTTTTTCAGTAAAACATATTTGAAGTAGGGATTTGTAAAGAGCATTAAGTATATAAATGGCAAAAAAAAACCCAAACCATTTTTTTTTATCAATTACGGCTTCTGAAATTTCTATAAATAATTGTAACTGGATCATGACACCATTTTTTAAAATTCCTATTAATCCTATTTAAGATTAGGTCTCACTCTTAATTAAAAACATTCTAAACATTCTTCACATGTGACTTACATAAGCCAAGCAAGGTTTTCTATGTTGGTATGAAAGACTGAAGTCAAAAATGTAAACAAATACAGAGGAGAATTCTCAGTGCCTGAGATATCAATATCAAGAGCAGTGCTGTTCAAGATCAATTCATACAATAGGGAAAAACGCAATAAAGGCGCTTGGCTAAATAAAGACTTCAAAAGGTAACATTTTTCTGATAATATTTGTTTTGAAAATGGCAGCATGGTTCTTCGTATATATTTACATTTACAGGATTTGGTAGACGCCCTTACATTTTTCTCTGAGCAACTGGGGGTTAAGGGCCTTGCTCAGGGGCCCAGCAGTAGTAGTTGATGATCCAACAATCATGGAGAATGCTGGGATGTGCAGGAGCTGATGAGAATGTATTGTGTTAAAACTATTGTAATGATTCCACTGAGGGAAGTAGTATTTTATAACCCAAGGTGCAGTTTATTTGCAATGTGCATTTGATAAAACATGAAATATGAACTGAACTGACTTGACTTGACTTAGTCTAACTTAGTTTAGCTTATCCTAGCTTGTCTTAACTAGAACACAAAGAATTAACATAAACTTGTCTATAGTACACTTAGATTGACAGACTCACAACAGCATTATGGGGACAAACCAAAATTCACAACAAAGACAATGGGAAACACAAGGGCTATAAATACACAAGACAATCGAATAGGAACTTGACACATGGACAAGGAAATCAGATATGAACAATAAACATAAACGTAATATAAACATTAACAAGAGACATGATCAGGACATAAAACAAACATTAAGCATTAACATAAAACATGAACAAGAAGCAAACAAGAAACACAATATAAACGTAAAAACATTATGAAACATGAAACATAAGCAGTTGGAAATGTTAGTTTTTATTATAGAATATAACTATAATAAATGCAGAAACTGAAATTATTATTTTTCCCAATCTCTTCTGTACCCGTATAGCATTATGCTGGTAATTGTATTTTACTACAATAATCTTAAAGTGCTGGTACCACAAACTGTATTTCACATTGTATAATAAATTTACCAGACAATTATAAACATGCCATATGAGCCTGTATAATTACACAGTTCTGGCAAAGAGGAATTTATTAAATATTCTTATTGCTACACTATTACACTGTTCTTATAAAGCTGTCTTCTTTGGGCAAATCAGAAATTAGTATCTCCACAATTAAGCGCAGAATATTTCTTACAATATAACCACCACTAAGAAACGCATACCATGAAAAAACACCTTCTGTAAAGATTAGAGCATGTATTTCCATATGCATTAAAATGTTCTGTAGAGTATAATAGAAGATTTTTTATTATTTAAATATAATATTTATAATATAATATTTACATGAAGAAAAAATCTGATCTTATTAATTAAAAAACTAATTTGCCTACAGTGCCCTCCACTAATATTGGCAACCCTAAATATTAGCATAGAAAAATAGATGGATAGATGGATGGATGGATAGATATGTTATATGGGTGGCATAACTTTTGTTGCCACATTTTGCTATCTCCTTCCCTTTGCCAAGATCACAGACCACATTTTTTCTTTAATGACTGATGATGATGATAACTGTAAAATATTTTTAAACCTATTACAGCTGGTGTGAATATACTGGCAGAAATCATAGAATGTGACATACTTGGAAAAAATAAGCAATTCACTCTGAAGCCCTACTGTGAAAATTCCCCTAATCTTGTGTTTTCTGTGGTTTACAATTGATATACAGGGCCATTCTGTTGAATCAAGTCCAAATGGTGTACTGTATGGGGAGTCTAATAACCTGATTAAATTAAAAATTGGGCCATTGCAATTTCTAAAAAAAAGAAGCTTTGCTCTTTAATTACAACTGAGATGAGTCGATTCTAGGGCTTGTTCAGTCCAGAGCTCTTGTCTCAACATTGTTAATAGGCTGAGCTCTGATTGCTTTATTGACATATATGCCATGCATACTAATAAGGCTATCATGTGCTGTATTATTTTAGGGGCCTTTCATTTATAATATTTCTTGACAAGTATAGTCCAAGGATAATAAATCAGATAAATCAGATTTAAGTTTAAGGTTTTGATACCTGTGTTGGTGAAGGTCTATTTCTCTGTTGGCATTTAAAGCCCCATGATGATATAAATGCACATTACAAAACTCTGGCTACATTTGAAAAGTAATTGTATTTTTTAATTTTCTATTATTAGAATTTCTATTATTATGTAACACTAAATAGTGCCCATTTAGAAGGTATGTCTGCCTGGTTGAATGTAATATTAAAAACATTTTCTATGTATCAGAAAATTGAATCTGGAAAATATATTTTATTTATCTCACAGTAACATGGCTAAGTTGTTAATAGTCTAAGTTGTTAATAGTCTATATTAGAATATGATTTAAAGATTTAAGTAAAACAAATATAATAATTCTGGGATTTCTTGGTCAAAATTGAGTTTGAATTCAAAAAATTAATTGTGAAAAAAAATAACATTGCCAACTGCTTGATTTCAGTAGTAGAATATTCTTGCACCCATTACTTAACAAGACAAACTGATTTGACTAACACATGACACCTATTATTTGACAATATTAAACCTCATCCCTAAAATTTAAAAATGAGGTAGCGTGGGACCAGAAAAGCCATAAGCCAGAACCAAAACTTAACCCAGAATGCACCAGCTCCTGAACCAACTACGCCACAGCGCCATCCTAAAAAAGCTTTAACCAGATACAGCATATTTATAGGAGTTTGCAAATCCCATATCATCATTTTAAAAAAAAAATCATGGGACTATCCATATGTAGATTAAAAACAAAGTGTGTCTCACCAGCTTCTATGTGACTCCAGGGCATCTGCATTGTAAATTACATAGAATAATTGTGAATATTAGCTTGGTTGCGTCTACAAGCGGTTGAGCATTGAGATGCTGTTTTCCCTTAGGCTAAGTCTCAATGCCAAGAAGAACATACCAACTTTTGAATTAAATAAAAGTAATGCACAGTGTAAATGTACAAATGGAGCAGAACACAGTTAAAGAACGAGATCTCTGTCAGATGAACTAAAAGCACTGCATCACTTCAGAAGCTAAGGTCACCATGGAGAGTTTTTAATTGTTTATATTTGCATAATTTCATAACTTTTGATCACCCCTTGTATATTTAGACAGCACGACCACTGCACTATGTATCCTACATTTAGAATAACAAGCACAGCACACAACAATAGTCTACACCTTTATGTGATTTCTACTTATTTAGAAACTTTTTCATCATTCAATCCTTCATCTCTGGATGTGAAATAGCCCATTACATCTATTGTTTAGGGCACTGCCATCACCAGGACTAAGCAGATTTAGGTAGGCAAGATCATTTAAATCAGCAGCTATCTGACTCTTGTGCTCCAATTATACGCAGAGCTAATATTAATTTAGCAATTAAAGAATATTGTGGCAAGATGGAGATTATTATATTTATATTTATTTAAACAATATAAACTTTATCTTTAAATCCTTACAGATGTGACACAGTACTGATGCATCATTACTTTTTAAATATATATATATAAACTTATATATTTATAAGGCAGAGGTGTTGAGTGTATTTATTTCTCACTGTATTAATTTACCAGTATAATCTGAATAATTGTGTACTGGTGTAAAGAGTATCATTACAGCCAGGCTGCATTTCCTAACAGTGGCTATTCTCTCCTGAGACGTAGCTGACAGAAATAAATCTATAAATCGGAAAAAAAAAAAAAAAAAGGAATGTTTTACTGTAATGGAGAAGGAAGCTGCTTCGGGAGACGCTGCCTTTTACTCTTTTTCACATACATACAAATCCCTTTAAACACCTGAATAGGCGACAGAATATTGAACTGGTGTCACATACATACTGTGCATCAGGGGTGATTCACTGGGTTTCAGTTATGAAAAGAAAACAACACACAAGAGGCAAACTTTCGAAAATGAGTCAATAAAAGCAAAAGCAATTACTAGAAATTTGTGAAAACAAGAAGTAGGATGCAACCATGGAGCTGTGAGAAAGCCATGTCACCTTTTATTTATTTATCAATGTATTGATTTATTTTTTATTTATTCTAATAATAAATTTTATTCTTGAGGCTCTAGGCATGAGAAATATTCTTTTAATACATATTTTCCTATACTGTCAACTGGTGCCACTATAAAGCTTAAGACAGTGGATATATGACTTAATAACATTTGAAATAATTATACAGCCAAACTACACTCACCTCTACCATGTTTAAAAGGAAAGGAAAGCAAATGATCAGTTTCAAACTAATGACAAACCAGTATGTAATGTTACATTGTACATGCTTTCTACTCAATAATGTAAAGCTGTTGGCTTTTGCCTGCATACATTTATTGGTTATTTACATTTACTGCATTTGGCAGCCGCTCTTATCCAGAGCGACTTACATTCATCTCTTTTATACAACTGAGCAATTAGTGGTTAAGGGCTTTTTTTAGGAGTCCAGCAGTGGTAAGTGAATATCTGGTAACTGGTAATCGAACCCTGATCTTCTAATTAGCAGTCCAACACCTTAACCTCTGCGCTACCACTTCCCCCTATGGTCATATTATTAAAAAAAAGTATTTCAGACTGTGTCAGACTTTTACAAAATGTGACTGTTCTTAAAATATTTAAACATGTATATAATGTATAGGTGGTAAACTGTATGTAAAGATAAGATAAGATAATCTTTATTGATCCCACAGTGGGGAAATTAAATTGTTACAGTGTCTCAGATACAGAAACAATTATGTGCAAAGTAGGAAAATAGAAAAAAATGTGCAATAGAAAAGTGCAAATTGTGTGAAATAAAAACAATTTACGATAAAAAACATTTTTAAAAATCTACAAGTATTTACAGTTCTATACATAATGTGTTAATAATAATAAAAACTAGGCATCAACTAACCTACAAGATAAGTTAGGCATGTTATTAAAGTTATTATGTTTTAGTTATCTTTAATAATTGGTATTAACTAGTAATAATGTCAGTAGCATAGTAACAAATAGATAACCAGGGAAAAAACAACAATGGTTCCTTTCAGTCCTCCATGTTTTTTTTTTCTTTATTGTACATGAGTAGTGCATTCATGTCTTAATATAATTAAAGCACAGTAGTTCATCACTGAGAGAAAACATTGTGTACATTTACTTTCATACCTAAGGATAATATGATTACACATAGCTACATGTTTTGGGGAGGCAGAATGAACATTCTCCAACACTAGCAGAACATCCATGAGCCGTGAGTCAGAAATGCGACCCACTGTGCCCAGACAGTATTTAAGAGAAGTGATTCATATGACTATTATGATTTGATCCAAGTCTGTGAGAACAGGCCATCTATAGTGACTAGAGGATAGTGGATTGAATCAGTAAAATAAAATGAACTGCCACAGGTAATGGAAATGCACTGAACTCTTGTGTTTATAAGATCCCTGTGTCAGGCAAAGCCCTGGTACCATAACTCAGACAACCTTACAAACAGATGAAAGTAGGATTATGTTAAAATCAAAAACCTCTGGCTGGAAAATAACGAATTTTAAAAACAAGACTACAAGGGACATACTGTACACATATGTATGTGTGTCATTATATTGCTATAGAGGAAGAATAGAAGCTAACAATCAATTTCAGTATCCTTCTTCACAAATAAGTAGTTACATTTTTTACCTAAATGTACAAAAAGGAAAAAAAATCTTAAAAGGACAATATTCTATTAGTTGATTCTAAGACATATATTGTAAACTTACTCTCCACTTAATAAAGTGTCCAGTCAGAAACTCATGTGGCAGCAACACAAAGCCAAAAAAATCATGCTAATTCATAACTGGTTAATTGGATAAGTGCATAATTGCTATAAGTTTACAGTATGTTTAAAGATTTACTGAAGACATTTATTGTCATTTTGTATGTCAATTACTGGGTGTGTTTTATGTATTTACTTTCAGATGAATGGCAATACATTACAAATGCAAATGGAGATTTTATAGCAGCATCCTGCTTTCCACTACTGTTAGCTTTTTAAGGTCTGATGAAAATAGAATTTGAAGTTAGCATGTGTAATAAATCTCCACTGAGGCAAGACGTATGAGAACCCAAGTGCAGTTTATTTACAGAAGTGACAAACATAAACTAAACTTGACTTGATTAAACTTTCTAAACTTAACATGACATAGCATGAATGCTAGCATACTCAGACTCATCGGCAGTGGTACAAAAACAACAATCCGCCTTCTGTATTTAATCCTTCATTTCTGTATTTTGGTGCCTTTATTATTCCTTTTTTATTAAATTAATAAAAAACAGCATAAGCAGCATGGTGGCTAAGTGGTTAGCACTGTTGTTTCACAGCAAGAAGGCCCGGGTTCGATTGCCAGACAGGGGCCTTTCTGTGTGGAGTTTGCATGTTTTCCCCGTGCTTGTGTAGGTTTACTCCGGGTTCTCCGGTTTCCTCCCACAGTCCAAGAACTTCAGCAGATCCCTGTGACCTTAAATTAATGAATAAGCGGGTATAGGAGATAAAGAAATAAATGAAAATAAATAAAATCAGGATTTTAAATTAAATAGAATTATTTACAGCAAGCTTGTAGGCTTACACTGTGTATATAATGCTTCTTAGTCATATTTGTGACATGTGACCTAACATCCATTAATAGGCAGAACTTTACAACTAGACGATGTCTGTAATCCTGCCTGTCCTTGAGGCGGTGTCTAAATTTGCATTTCCACTAAAAACCGTGAACAGGCTCTGAATGAATATGTGCGCTGGTGCTTAATGTGTCACCCAGCCTTTTCTTGGTTTGCCTGAGAAAAAAGAGGATAAGATTCGATTGGCTTAAGATTAGATGAGCTCCGTGCTGAGATTGGCTGGGAACATCTTTTATAGCAGCTCCTGGCATCAACCGGGCTAGTGTCTCTGCAAGTGTCTCTGCAAGAAGGTGATGGACTGTGAGTCTCTATAAATTATAGTCTTGGAGAGGAAGGAAATAGCTGTATGGTGAGCATTGTTTGAGTGGTGGGTAAAGAAATGCCTGGCAGCTTCAAGGCTTGTAACTGAAGGTAATGGAAACTCACACAGGGAACATATTAGTCAGTAAGAGAGAGCGAGAGAGAGAGAGAAAAAGAGAGAGAGAGAGAGAGAGAGAGAGCGAGAGAGAGCGCGCAACCATCTGCAACCAACCAGCCTGGGTAAACATGTCAATAAAATGCAATGTCAGGGTTGGGAAAAGAGCATCAACAGGACATTTTTGTTGTTTTGATCATCTATATGGACAAAAGTACTGGTACACCCTGTCATGAGTCATTTGGATGACTTGGATTCACATGTAGTGGTTAATTAACAAAAATAACATTAAAAAAACAACAAACATAACCAAAGAACCTTGAAAACAAAAACAAGGACTAAGCAAAAGAAAGTAGGAATGTAAAGATTTCCACTAAGGCAAGTATAGTTTTGAACCCAAAGCTGCAGTTTATTTACAACATGTATAAAACTATAAACGAAGTAATCTATATGTAATTTGACGTGGCGTGACTAAGCTTAGCTTCATGTCAGAAAAGTTTTGATGTTAGAAAATGGTGGGATTTCAGTTATTTTTTGTTGATATAATCAACAAAGAGTGAAAATAAGGATTTACCAAAAAGCGAAGCTAGCAAAACCTGGTCTTGTCGGTGATACTGTCACACTGATCAGCTGCAAGCCCTCTTTATTCCTATCATATCCTCTGCGACATCTGAGAGTCCCCACTCTCTTTATCATTTTGTGGTGTCAATCCTCGGTATGGTTGGGTAGACTTCCCTTCTGTGGATTGTGTGGATTCTGGATTCGATCTGATTCTGACATAGTTAAACCGATTAGTTGTTGTATGGGCTACTGAACACTTGCTCTTTAACTAATAAAGCATCAGTGCTAAATGACATTATCAGTGACAAAAAACCTCATCGTGATACTCTTAACGGAAACCTGGCGGGTGCCCAATGACTTTTTCAGTTTAAACCTCTTAACACCACCTGGGTACATCTATTTGGTGGAGGGTTGGCTGTAGTCTGCTGTGAGAGTATCAAAATATCTAACATTAAGTACCATGATGTTGCATCTTTTGAATATCTTGCATTGGAAATGACTGGCAAAACATCACTGGCTGTTAATCTTAATTTAACAACCTCCCAAACTTTACTGCATTTTTTAAATTATTAAACTTTAGTGTTATTTGTTTCAATATTTTTATCAACTGTAAAAATGCTTACTTATCCACCTGCACACATTTTACCATGGTTCACTTCGGAACTTCAAGAAATGAAATTTATGGAACGTCTCTTGAAAAGACTGTACAGGAAAACTGGACTCCGTGTGTACGCTTTGGCATGGAAAAAAAAATTTCCTCATTAACTGTATAGCCCTCAATGTTGCAAGATCCTCATATGTCTCTTCTAATATTAGGAACTCCATGTGCAGGCCCAAATGTTTGTTTTCTATGGTCAACAAACTCAATAATCTTCTATAACATGTTATTTTTGGCTCTGAGGTGCTTGTGAATAACTTGTTTCATCATCTTTCCAACAAATTGTAGTCAATTGCTTCATCTATTTCCAGAGACACCACTTATACAATTTACTCAAATGTTTATTTGCTGTCAGTTGACTCGGCTCACTTAATACACTCTCTTTCTGCTTTTACTCTGTTGCCATAAATGATCTAATTGTGAAGTCTAACTGCCAGACAAATCCTGAACTGCTCTTCTTCATGTGGTGAATGACATTCTTGTCTATGGATTCTGGGCTAATAAGCATTTTAATTCGTCTCGATCTAAGCTTTCCATTTGACACAGTCTGCCATAAAACACTAATTGCTTTTCTTTCCGATATCATTTCCGATATCATTATCATCATATTATATATATAACATTATATATATTATCAGTATATCGATATCATTGGCTCAGCTCTTTCCCGGCTCATTTCCTATATCAGGGATAGAAAATATTATTTCACCACACAAGGGTATTGTGAAGCAAAGGTCTGAGTAGAATGCATTTAATTTAGTGTAAGGTTTTATATACTTTAAAATACTTTAAAATAATCCACAGACTTGGTCAGTAAACATGCAAACAAACAAATAAAGCTAGCAACAGCTCTGGTTGTGGCAGGCCGGTATAAATCTGCCACAGCTCCAGTTTCACAGGGTGTTCCTCAAGGTTCTGTTCTTGGTCCACTTTCGTTCATCATTTATATATATGAGTCACTTACTGCATGCATATATCAAGCAGTGGATGTCCTTGAATTTCTTTAAACTAAATAATTACAAAACTGAATTATTTATAATTGTCTCTACTACGTTAATCAAAAGGATGGACCTGTTTTTTAAATGTATAGGCTTAATGTTAAGCTTTCTCAATCTATAATCTTGGTGGTTTTTGCCTCTCACATATCTCCTGTTGTTAAAACCTCTTTTTTCTATCCTCGTAATATTGCACGCCTTCGATCTACTTTAACTCTAGCTGATGCTGAGATCTTAATCCAATAATTAATCATCTGGATTAATGCAACACTTTATTTCTGCCCAAAAAACTCATTTCCAGGCTACAATATGTAGCTCTCACCTCCACCAGGTGATCTTCACTGGCTAATCTGTGGCATCACGTATTCACTTCAAGATATTACTTAACATTGAAGGTACTAAATGGTTTTGCGCCTCCATATCTGTCCGACCTACTGTACCCCACTTTCCAGCCCAGTCCGTCAGATCATCTGAGCTTAGTCTGACTGTTCCTCATTATCAGATGTCTAGGGGTAGGGGGTAGATCTTTTGTTGTTAATGATTCTAAATTATGAAATGTACTACCACTTTCGCTTTACAGTATATCATCTGTGTCCACCTTTAAGACTTAGCTAAAAACGTATCTGTTTAATATGTATTTTGGATAATGTGGCTCCTTTGGCCTTATGTGTTGTGCTGTCTGTGATGTCATCTACTATGTACGACCTTGAGCAAGGGAAATTAAATAAAACTTCTTCTTCCTCAACCCTGCTCCTAATATACATCATACTACTTATTAGCTATTTGAAAATTCTTTTAGGTTTGAGGTGAATTAGTGGACAAAAATGTGTCTATGTTATGTATGTAACCGTGGTTCCTCTTGAGATGCTACGTTTTGAATTATACGTTTATAATTTTTGCAGCATCTCGTTTCTTCTGGGAGCCATGGTTACATACATACATAAATAACCTAGAGATGTTTCTCTTCATTGAAACGCTTTGGGTATGAAATACCCATGTCATAATCCCAATCATAATCGCCAAGTCACTGTCGCAGTGTCATGTGTGGGCACTGTGTGATATACGAACCCTAGATCCCAGAGTTGGTGGCTCACGGTTAAGGTGTTGGACTACAAACCCGAAGATTGTGGGTTTAATTCCCAGCTCCACCAAGCCATGACTTGTGGGCCCAGTTGTATAAATGAGATAAATGTAAGTCGCTCTGGATAAGGGCATTTGCAGAAAGCTGTAAATGTAGAACAAGACATACGAGCTTCACCTCTTCCAGGTGGAGTCTCCATTCCCTGTTGTAAGCATTATAAGATTTATGTTGCTGAGTCAATATTTAATAGTTGTCTATGTAATTTACTTTAAATTTAGGATTGATTTCATTCCATTGTGCCACAGGGGTCACAAGCCAGTGACTTCGGTGCCAGTTCCAAGCTTGAATAAATAAAGACGGTCTTGTCAGGAAAGGCATCTGATATAAAACTTTGCCAAATTGGAATATGCGATTCATCCGTCGAAATTTCATACCGGATTAGTCGAGGCCCGGGTTAACAACGACCGCCACTGACACCATTGACCCACAGGGTGCCGGCGGAAATTGGGATACTGTTGGTCAAAGGAGGAGGAGGACGTGTGAATAGACAGAAAGAAAGAGGAAAGGCAAGAGTGTAGGACTGAGAATAGGGATGCTGAATGTTGGGACAATGACAGGGAAATGTAGAGAGCTGGTTGAGATGATGAAGAGTAAAAAGATAGATATATTGTGTGTATAGGAGACCAGGTGGAAGGGTAGCAAGGCTCGTAGTATTGGATTGGGCTTCAAGTTGTTTTATCATGGTGTGGGTAGGAAGAGAAAGAGGAGTTTGTGAAGAATGTTCTGGAGTTGAAATGAGTGTCAGACAGGGTGATGAGTCTAAAGTTAGAAATTGAAGGGTTAGACACTAGAGAAGGAGAGAAGACATGCAGATGACATTGTGATTTGTGGTGAGAGCAGGGAGCAGGTGGAGGAAAACCTGTAGAGGTGGAAATTTGCTCTGGAGAGAAGAGAAATGAAAGTCAGTCGTAGCAAGACAGAGAACATGTGTTTGATTGAAAGAGAGGAGAATGGAACAGTGAAATTACAGGGTGAAGAGGTAAAGAAGGTACAGTAGTTTAAGTACTTGGGGTCGACAGTCCAGATCAATGGAGAGTGTGTAAAAAAGGTAAAGAAGCAAGTACAGGCAGGTTGGAATGGGTGGAGAAACGCGTCAGGAGTGATGTGTGACAGGAGAATATCAGCTAGAATTAAGGGGAAGGTGTACAAGACAGTGGTAAGACCAGTTATGATGTATGATTTAGAGACACTGGCACTGAGAAAGAGACAGGTGGCAGAGCTGGATGTACCAGATCTGAAGATGCTAAGGCTTTCTTTGGGAGTGACGAGGTTGGACATGATTAGGAACAAGTTCATTTGGGGACAACTACAAAAGCCAGGTTGAGGTGGTTTGGACATGCGCAGAGGAGGGATAGTGAATATATTGGTAGGAGGATGTTAGAAATGAAGCTACCATGCAGAAGGCAAAGAGGAAGACCAAGGAGGAGGTATATGGATGTGATAAATGAGGAAATTAAGTTACTGAGTGTGAGTGAAGAGGATGCAGAGAATAGGCTTAGGTGGAGACGGATGATTCGCTGTGGCGACCCCTAAAAGGGAACAGCCGAAAGGAAAAGAAAAAGAAGAAGTGCCTGATTACATTCAAATCAAATCAGGGATGATGTTATCACAACAAATAAGCAGAAGCACAACTAATACAATTATTACATAAGTTAACATATTACTACTTTAAATGCAAGTGTAAGCATTTAAAGCTTTTCAAGCAGTTGATATTTTTAAAAATAAAATGTTAAAAATGTAAAAGCTTTATACAATCATCACACAGCACAATAATTTAGATCTTGAGTTTTCATTATGGAATCTCTTTCTCTGTCACTCTCTAGTTAGTGCTCAGTGTATCTAAGAGAGCTGTTGACTTGACTGGGCAATTAATATCAGTCAGAGAAGCTGGGGCACATTTCCCTGAAGGAGAAATTATTTCATAGCTGTAAAAGCTATAAACACTTATGCAAATCACAGGCTTATGAGTGAAGACACACAATAAACTTTTATGTACACTTCCAGCTTATTTAATGTCTTTTGAAAGTATATTTTAAACTCTAAACAAAAATATCTATTTTTAAACATAAACAGCAATATAATTATTTTGGTATTTCGACACCACAAATTAAAAGTAAGTACTTTTTGCAAAGCTATTGCATATTGGAGGAAAGTAGTGAAGCAAAAAAAATGTTAATTAGAAAAAATAGTTTTGCAATATAAACAACAAGAATATGCATTGTCTGTTACAGATTTAAGACATTTATGATAATGAGAAAGCTTCTGTTTCTAGAACATTGATTCAATTTTGCTCATGCGCTGTTGGTTAAACATTTGATCAGAATTGATTCCAAATTCACTTTGATTGTTGGATTCCACCAGATTTATGTAAGACGTGTATTTTTTTAACCCAATTCTTAACGCAGTTTTTTTCTAATTATTTCAGACCCTCAAGTTATGAAGATTTGCATTTGCTCAATATGAACTGTCACTGTTCACTTTATGTGTCAGTTAAATGCCCTCTTAGCCCATATAAAGTTCAGGGTGGTTTGCCTCCTTGTAGCAAGTCATATTTACATAATTTAGTAGATACCTTCATCCACAGCAATGTACAAAAGTGCTTCCCACAAAAGAATCTTATTATTGAACAGCTTAATACTGGTACTAGATTATAAAACATTTACAGCATTTAACAGACGCTCTTGTCCAGAGCGACATACGAAAGTGCTTTGAGTCACATCGTTGAACAGCTCAATACTGGTACAATAGTTACAATAGAATACAAGTCAGTGTTTTGAATCTGATGCACGCAGCTACTGGGAGCCAATTAAGAGAGCGCAGCAGTGGAGTGGTGTGTGAAAACTTTGGTAGGTTGAAAACAACACGTGCAGCTGCATTCTGAATCATCTGCAGAGGATGAATTGCACTTAGAGGTAGGCCTGCCAGGAGCAGGCACAAGCAACTGAGTAGTTCGAGTAGTTAAGAATGGTCAAATCCTCCTGATGTTATGGAGGATGAACTTGCAGAATTGAGTTATGTTGGCAACATGTAAGGAAAAGGATAAATGATTGTCCATAGTTACCCCAAGGTTTGCGAGCACTGGTTGAAGAGGGGATCAGCAAATTGTAGTAGTAGTTCTGTTTTGCAAGGGCACAAAGTGTAACAATTCAATATATGGTAAGTTTTAAAATTAAAGTCAGGAAATTAGGAATTTTGGAATCATGTTCAAGCCTAATTTTGGTAAATTATCTTACATGAATCAGGATCTTGATGGGAACTTTTTTATTTAATGTAAAATGTTTTCTTCGATAGCATTCAATGCCTCGATACTGTTTGCAGATAAGCAGCGCTATCCCAGGACGCTTATAATGCCATACTTTTCTGTGTGCATGTGTTTCCTTTTAGGCAGAGAGTTATTTTCTTTGTGTAACTGTTGTTTCTATTGATTTTCAGCCATCCTGCAACTGTTTTAAGCAAACTTTTGTTTATTCCTTACCTCCCTGGACATTTGTCTCAAATCTTGCATGGTAGATTTATCCAGGAATGATAGGCTGTAGTTTGATATATTTTTTCATACACATGTAATTAAACCAATGGTATCAGACAGGAAAATTTACTCATTCTACTTTTTCAAATGCTGTTTTTGAGAACCAAATTTCTTTAAATTATTAAATATATGTAACACACACACACACACACACACACACACTCAGGAATTTAAAAGAAATTTTGACAGGTACTCTGTCTCTTCTCTTAGGTTAAGGCCATGTGTTGTAGATTGATTGGCATCTTCTAACTATCCATAATGTGTGCGATTCTGCCACGCAGAGGGTTGGCACCCTGTCCAATGTCTTTTGCTTTTTGTACTTTAGTCCCTGAAAGTAGGCTTTCTGCAACCCAGCATAGAATAAATACATATACAATATATGACAACTTTATAGTGGCAATATTCTATTACTTCAACAAAAAGGTAAATGCTTGCTATCTGACATATAAAAGAATGACATGATAGCTACAGGACATATCTTGGGATGGGAGTATTACAGCACTATAAATAGATCCGTGTTTTGATACGAGCATTGAATGATATGAGGCCGGCACGAGCACAAATGCATTGAGATTTTTAGACCTTTTTCTGTAGAATGATCTACCACCCACACAAGCCAACAGACAGGCGAGAGGCTTTTTCCTGTGAATATACTTTATCTTTCATATAGAGACAAACATGCAGACTACACAGGGAGTTGCTGCTGTATATGTATGAAACCTGTGAGGATCAGTATAAACGTTAGTAGGATAGCACACACACAAAACAGCTCATGTTTGTGCATTGCATCAATCAGGATGCATAGTGCTGCATATTACTATAGATTTCAAGAGATGTTTCTTGAGTAGGAGCTTTGTGCCAGAGTTAAAGATATGGCCTTTCCTAAGAACCTCTTTGAGTACAACAGTGCCACCAGGTCCTTGTATAAAGAACTGCAGCATGTGATGATAGCACAGGGTCAGAATAAATCCAAGTCAGAGATGCACTGGTTATTAATTAGTTTTCTGCGAAATTCAATAAAACCCAGTAGGTTTGTTTGTCTGATTGTTTCTGCTTTATTTTAGAGAAAATATATCAAATCATTGTTATTTGAAGAAAAAGGAGAAGTATTTGTATCATAGTTATTGTTCTGTGCCAATATTATCAACATATAACTGCCATCTGATCTGACTGAATTCCGGTCCGTGGGAATCAATCTCTTCTCTCTCTCGCTCTCTCTCTCTCTCTCTCTCTCTCTCTCTCTCTCTCTCTCTCACCTCCCTCCCTCCCCTCCATCCACGCCTCATTTTGTGTGCTCGGAGCAGCAGCAGCAGGCGCGCGTATGAAATCCTTCCTCTCGAGTCTACCTGCCGTCCGAACCCGAACCACACCAACAAAAAAAAAAAAACGATAATCGCAATACCAGTTTTGACGCAGAAACCGAAAAGGTGTTTGCGTGCGTCTTTTTTCCCCCTTCCCTCCACATTGCTATTCTTTTTGGCACTTGGTGTGAAGGGATGGAGACGAGATAGTGCAGTGGGTTTGCTCGCGCGGGGAGTTGCCTCTGTGAGTGTTAAACCCTTGAGGATGCTTACAAACAGCGATAGGTAAGTACACACCGACGCCAGCTTACAAGACATTTGACAGAATGAGGGGAAACGGAAACGATATAGAATCATTAATAGTCATATGCACATCGTTTTGCCGACCTCAGTAATTTAGATGATAAAGAACGGCCGAGGGCTATGTCGCTTTCAAGGGTGTTTAAATGTCATTAGTATTAAATAAACGCCATTATATATGCAATACCCATTTTCTGTTATTCTATCTTTATCTGGGTTGTCCAGGATGTCTCCATCTTTTTTTCACATGTTCTTTCTGTTATGCTTGTGTGGAATCAGTACAACACAGAGCGCACTAAGTTTCTAGCTCGCTTTCGTGCGTCATAGGACGGATATAACTGCTAAGCGACCGCTTATACCGTCACAATTCATCAAAAACCTAAGAAAGCATTGGGACGTGAAAAATATGAAAATAAAAAAGACCCCAGAAAATGTCCTAAGGGGCCAATAAATCACCATTATCTATAGCTCAGCTATAGTCCTGCTATAAATAATTATCCAAATTTGGTGTCCCCTTCTACCCATATGTGTTCAGAGGAAGGCAACTTTACTGGCATGCAGTCTAAACATTAGACTTTCTGACGTCACTGGCTTATACTGTAATTTTTTTTCTATTTACATGATATTGAATAGTTAATTTAGACACTTTCTATTCACATGGCAAAGAGAATATTGTTGGCTAACTTTTTCTGCTCATTTTGTTCACTAGATAGAAGGTCAGGTTGTCTGGGTGGCAAAAAAGATTATATCGAACACAATATTGTCTGCCATCTCAGTCCTCAATGATATTACATTCAAATAAAGAATAGGGCGAAAAATCTCTTAACTGATAACGTAGACACTTCATGAGACTTTCATCAAGCCAAGCAATATATCAGTCAATCAAAGAGGTTTAACAATACAAATTGTATTTCAGGTACAAAACATTTTTTCAATACATCACAAAATGAGCTTCAAATGAATGCGTGCATGCAAAATTGAATCATGATGATAGATATATGCAATTCATTTTTATATTCTTTCTGTTGTGAGAGCATATAATGGAATAACGGCTGCATTAGAATGTAACAAAATGAACCATAGCAGTATTTCCTTTTATTGGTTTATGTATCCCACCTCAACTACTGTGTGAGAAACAAAATCACTCTAGTGAGCCCCAATTTTTTTATTTTATCGTTCACCAGCAAGGTTGGTAGGGTTGTACCTTTTATGCCAAATTGGAATAGATTAGAATCCACAGCTTTAAACTTTTAAATTACCTCACTGATTACTTTAATCTGGATTTAATTAGCTGGGAAAGCTTTAAAGGTGCCTGCGATTGTTGTGAAAATCACTGAATTTAGGAGTAGGGTGTTATACATAAATCAGACACCACCATATATATATGTGGTTATAGATATAAAACTAAGAACCATACTTGACAGCTTAACCATATTTAAAAGCCTAATTACATTAGTAACGTAATTACCAGTAACAACTGTTTGTAATTACATAGTAACAAGAACAGTACAGTGAAAAGTCTTATTTTTATAGTTCAAATTTAATTACTATTCGTTAACTCTGTTTTTTTTACACAAGAAATTGACACTAAGCACTCACTGTAGATATTTCCCCCTAAAGTGCAGGACATTTCCCCCCATTTACCTAAATGGAAGGCTAATGACAATAGACGCCTTTAGCAATAAAAAATGATACTGCACTGGGCTTAGATGCATGAGCACTGGACACTGAAAAGAATCGACAAATTACCCAAAGGGATGTTAAATGCTGCACATTGGTACTTAAGCTTAAGTTTTATATAGATTTAGCTATAGCTAAGAGCAACTAAGACTGGATTGGCCATCAGGAGATTCAATAGAATGGAATGGAAATGATCACTTATGCGATATGGATGAAACCGGTGCTCACAACACACATTAAAACATCAAATTGTTTAGAAAGTGAATTTACACTTTGCAGTTTTCAACTATATTGGTGTCAACTATATATAGTGCAGTCTTGCAATCCACCTAAAAGGAGCATGATTTATGACAACACACTTCTTGGCTCAGTAGACTGTTGAGTGCAAAAATTTGCCTACCAAAAAAATTGCATATTTTGAAATGAACTGCACTACGCCAAGGGTCCAAAAAACCTAGTATTTTTCTAGATTTTAGAGTTTAGTCTGTTCTACTTCCTTTTAAAAAGATTACATTAAGAACTAGGGGAATGCTGGTATTAAAGTATTTGTATTAGTATTAATGCTAAGTATTAAATCACCTTATGACCAAGACCTTCCACATACAGTTTTTAAAAGGAACTTATTGTGTCAAAATCATCCCCTTTTCTATTCTTGTCCTCTTGAGGAGTCAAGGAAATGACCGGGTGATTCTATGAATGGAGATACATTTGGCATTTTAGAACAAAAAAAACAGAAACTCTTTTAATCTTATTGAAAACATATTCAATTTTAACCCTTTGCAAACATGACTTAGTAATTAGTGGCAAAACCCTTGTTGTAGTTGCCCCCCAGGTTTACACACATTTCAGGAGGGATTTTGTCCAACTCCTCTTTGCAGACCCATCTCCAAGTCTTCAAGGTTTTGAGGCTGCTGTTTGGCAACTCAAACCTTCAGCTATAGATTTTTTTATAGGATTAAGGTCTGAAGACTTTTTCTTGAGCCTCTCCTTTGTCATGCTGGAATACTCAACCCAAGATTTGACGATACATGGCAGTAATCAGCAAGGGCTTTAACCTTTAGTCTTGCGTATCCAGACCTTCAGGCTGATGGCAGAAGTTAGGAAAGCCTTGGCCGCATTAAATGGCTAAGGCCCGCCTAACAGTACATATGACTGACAGGTAAAGTAACCAATAATTTTTCATTTTGTGCTGCGTCATGTTTAAAGACGTCACTAATTGCCTCGAGAAAACTTTTGAAGGTCTTTTAAACATTCTATACTATACTGGCATACTTTTAATAATCCAGTATTTAATAAATTTTGACTAATGCTTGTGGCATCTGAGACTATTAACCCTTAATTGCTCAGTTGGATAAATAAATAAGGTAAATGTAAGTGGCTCTTCATACATACACTTACATATGCCAGAAAGGTTAAGTAAATGCACAGCTACACTGTCAGGGCATCATTCACAGTGCACTTACAGCTATTACCAGAAACAAGTTTATACTATAGAGTTGCAGGAATCAGCTGTCCTGACTGGAGAATTGCTTTTTCTACAAAAAAAATAATTGGTACTAGTAACAGTAGCAGAACCTGAAAGCCCAACATTTAGCAGACCGAAAGTTATTAGCACACTCCTCATGTGTAGACTTTTTTTGTATTTTTTTTTGACTCATTTTCAGTGATCAAAATAGAAATTTTGTGACAATCTGTGACAATTTTACCTCAGCCTTACAACTATCAGCCATATAAGAAATAAGATTTAAGGAAAAAGTGGCAAAATAGTGTAAATGTACCCGACAGTGCCACTACTAGTACTAAAGCATTTATAGTAAAAACAGATGCAGCATGGTGCTGTAAATGCTGGTATTTTTGGATTTAAATGCAAGAATTCTAAAACTGTAGCAGGCAGTTACGGGAGAATTTAGTAAAAAGAGCACAAATACTGTTTGGAGTAAAGTTAAATAATCTGAAGGTTTAAACTAGTTGTGCAGCTGCATATTAAATTTTTTAAACAGGCTGAAATAATTATGACTATAGATAGTAACAGATGCCAGCTTAGTGATGTGAGGTTTGAATGACAGTTGATTCTTTACTTTTAAAAAGGTTATGCACAGTGATTTAAGATCTTCACATCTCCAGGGATGTTTAGCAGCTCATCTTTGCTGGGTTTCAGTTTCAGATGATAAATTGTAATCCATGCTGGGATAACTGGCCAAAAATTGAGAAGTATGTTGAAACATGAGCATCTAATGAAGGAAAAAGGACGATGGTTTTCTGTCATCAAGCACAGTAGTGTTGGAAAAATCAAAATAGAAGTGGACCAAGCTGTGAGCCTTCTGGAAAAGTAGTAGAGCGTTTAGAAATATCAGGACTTACCCCTAAAAAGAAAGCAAACCATTGTCATGCTTTGTCACATACTGACTCTGTCAATTGCTGCTGAAAGGTCAAGGAGGATGAGGAATGATGACAGTTTGATGACAGCCTTCATACATCTGTCATTATATGACTGATTTCTAAGGAATTCATAAAAGCTGTAAGATGTTGTGTTGCATTATAAGTACATTTTTTAAACTATCTTGGAAACCATTTTTATACACAGCCTCCACAAGTTCCAAAGGAAGTTAAGAATGTACAGTGAAACATTACATGTGGTAGCCCTGGTTTTATTATTAAGTGACAGACCAGGGCCATCTGGTTTAGTTGGGGTTACAAGAATGACCAGAGGGCAATTATGACATAGTCTTCCTACAGAGGTTGCATTATAGCAAATCATTATCCATCATGCTGTCTGCCGATGTATCTACATGCTGTTTCTTGTAATACTCCGCCTCGTCCTAGTGAATAAAACAAAGAAATGTTTTTCTATCAGTACATTAAAAATAAGTGAATCCAAATAATTGCATCAATTATTTGTGTGTTTATAGAGATTGCATTAATTGCAATCTGTACCGGCCACCGTTATGTACGCTTTTGCTTCTGCCTTTGTAAAAACAGAAGTACACAATTATTTCATAGAAGCTAAATAAGCACATGCAATAAGTTTTTTTTCAGTGGTGATGTGCTGCTAGAATGCTTTCGATATTCGCTGTTTATGTAAAAAATATAAATACTATGCATAGCTAGCACAAATACCTCATTTTCCATCTTTAACAGGGTGATTACGTTTTGTTAGTATTCAGCATAAAAAAACACTTCTCAGTTTAGACTGATGATTCTTAATCAAAGAATCATGGTTATAGTGCATTCCATTCACTAAGTGCTCATTCACTACTTTAACAAAACAGTTAGACTCATCTGACATGATAATCTGAAACAATTTATAAATCCATTTATATATAACGACTCATTTATCCTGTTTCGGTTCATGGTTAAATTCATAACATTTATCAATACTTAGGAGGGTAACAGGGTATTTTCCAGCGCTAGGAAGACCTGATGTCTGAGCACATTTACATTTACAGTATTTGGTTTACATTTATCTAACTGAGCAATTGGGGGTTAAGCACCTTGCTCAGGGAGCCAACAGTGGCAACTTGGTAATGTTGGGAATCAAAACCCTAATCTTCCAATTCGCGGTCCAACACCTTATCTACTGCGCTACCATGCGCTATCATGGCACAAGTTTAGCCAGGAAACAGCTCGTTTGGTGTAGGGAGAGTTAGAAACCATGGTACCCCCACTGTCTAATCATTAAACTTGAGTCTGAACTGTCTAAACAACTACTTCAATAGACATTTCTTTATTATTGTGGATTGTATATTCTGTCTAAAATGTATTTACATAAATCACATTCTTATCAAGTTTAATCCCATTAATATTTTTAAATTAGCTGTATGTACATCTTTTGGTAAATGGTGCCAGATAGCATGGTAAGGTTACAGTTACAGCATTGTTCCAAAGCTGCAAAAGAGATATTTCTTTTAAGCATCTTCATGGCAACTGTTTAACTGTAGCTCCTGCTGGAGACAATGTAGAATTAATACTGCTCCTCTGGCCAATATACAAAGAAAATGGTTTTTTTTTTCAATTTAAGTTCCTTTCACTATGTACTATTGTTTATCCTCAAGCACCCTCACAGAACCAGCAGGGGCTTGATACACACATGAGGCCACACACACAAAAACACTGATTTCAAGTTGCTGTACATTTTTGCTATGTGGATCCATGCAGTTATCCTAGAGATGTTTTAGGGTTTCCACACCAAATCAAAAAGCCAAAGCCTGATGGAAAAGGGAAGAGGGTATAGTGTTGTTCTGTGGGTCTCTGCTTCAGGCTTGATAAAAATACTTTGAATAAAGGACATAAGCAAAGTATTATGACATTAATTCATCATTCACATCTTAATTTAAAAATCTTTATCTGTGTCCGCATTGATTTTTAGTCTGGCTTTATTATCGCACTATCAAATGTCAATCCCACTTATTCCCACTGCATGAAAAGCAAGATGAGTTTTACTCTAAGCCTCAAATAGAAAAAAAAACATGTAAATAAAATGCACTTTTCTCAATCAGAGAGATTCTGTGCAATATTTATTAATTGTAATCTATTATCTTACAATGAGGCTTAAAATATGACAAAACTCTTTGAATTGACATTTGAATTATAAAAAAAATCAATTATTGACAAGTTTAATTTAACAAAACTTAAAACAAAAGTCATCTACAAGGAAGAGTAGATAATCATTGAGAAGTCGAACAAACCATTTTGCCAATAAAACAGAGAAAAGTGATTCGTAAACATTTATAGTTTAACACTTATATGTTATGCTAGCGTTCCCAATATGTGAAACATTTGTCTAAGCGCTTTCTTGTGTTTGTTTTAAAGTTTATTTGGTGTGATCATGCCAGCTTTTTGTGAACAGTGGCACAATAACCCAAGCATTTGCCCACGATATCTGAGGGTCACGGTCTCATTTTTTACCGTAGTTGTTTATCAGTGATTCTATATTAGAAGCAAGGACACATTTGTGTGCATTAGTTTTGTACAATTACCCATATCAGTATCTTATATACTTCTGAAGCTCATAATACAGTTCAGAGACATAGTGGCACGATTAAACTAAATATATTTAGGAACATAGAGACAAGACACAGTTTAGACAAATGTTTCAGATTCTGGGAACATTTACATAACAAAATTTAAACCATGAATGACAAAATGGTTTATTTAATTTTTTAGAGATTATCTACTCTTTTCTTTGGATGCCCTACTTTTTGTAGGAACTGAGTTCTGTGGTATGAATTTTTTTAACATTAAATTTGATATTTTATATTCAGTGGTTTAAATTTTTAATTACATTTAATGTTCAGGATGTCTTCATCATTTTTAATGTTAAATATTAGAAACTCTAGTCAAAAATGCAAATTTTCACAATTCAAATTGAAATAATTTTGTTCCATATCTTACTTGCCTAAAATTTCAATGGCTGAACAGGACTTAATGTTTTAAGTGTCAAAATCAAATCATTTAAAATCATCATTGCCACATCAAGACAAAACTTCATGTATTGTAATTTTTGATGAGAAGGACAAACTAGAGTTTTTGGATTCAATCTAATTTCATCTCTTTTTTTTCTCTTCTGGGGTTGTGTATTGGCAAAGGGCTTCATGAACTGATACATATTAGAACAACACATATTTCAATTGTTAAAAACATTTTTAAATGTGAAACAAATAGATAAAAAACAACAAATTCGGAACTGGAGGTGTCTGTCACGGAGGAAGTCATCTGACACTTACTGAGGATTTTCATTAAATATTACTGCAAACATCAATCAGTTTAAAACGTAATTTGAGTATATATCGATAGTAGAGGTTAGAACATGTCAAACTTTGTTATGCTGTTGAAAAATGATTATTGTATTATGGTTAAAACACATTCTTTTTTTTTTACTAACGCATAATCCAGTTCATCTGATTATACGAGTGACAGTCCTGACGAGTGAGGTATAATTTTTCGTAAATCTGATAAAACATTTAATAGTTGTCCTGTTGCTGACAAAATCTTAAGTCAATGCTCGTGACTTTGGTGCAGACTGATTGATGTGCATGCTGAGTAGATCAGAGAGGTTGTAAATTACACAGGACTGGTATGGTTTATCCATCAGCATTAAGCCAGTTTGTGTTTGTTTGTAGCTTATTTGTACATGTGTGTGTGTGTGTGCATGCTTAGAAAATGAGCTGAGCTAAGCAGTTTTAGTGCCAGATTCTTTAATTGGATTTGTTTATTTATCTGTGGCCATGCTGATTTATGTTGCACCTTAAATATGTCACTGTGACAGGATCAATATTTATGTTGTATCAATCTTTTATTGAAAAAAAAAAAAACAACGTGGAGGGGCATAGTGTAAATGTGAGTGAATTTACAAAGTCCTTATGCTGTAAAAGGTTGTGTGACAGTGCTACATTATATGCTGTTAATGGTGTAGAGATAATGTGTGTGTGTGTGTGTATGTGTGGATTAATATGAGTAGCATTTTTCAAAAGCCCCCAATTCCCATTTATCTGCCATCCGAAGACTTTTGTAGCCACTATCAGAAGGTTTTAACAGCATTTCCAAACACACACATTTTCTTTGGTCCTCTGTCAACAAGGCATAAATAACATAAAAGATAGTTACGAGGGTCATCACTAATGGCTTCTCAGATGTACTTTCATTTATTAAAGCTTTAATACAGCTGTTTTAATATGCCTTAGCGGTTACCGATGTAATTCTTTGCTTCAAACGTGTTCTTAATGTAGACTTTCGCATTTTTTACACATGCAAAACTTCTATTATTGTATATATATATATATATATATATATATATATATATATATATATATATATATATATATATAGATAGATAGATAGATAGATAGATAGATAGATAGATAGATAGACAGATAGAGGAAATTTTTTGTGGTTTTCCATTTACCACAATCCATTAAAACACATTAAAAGGTTTGAGCTTTTTTTCCCCAATGAAATAAACCCCACTCCAACAAAAGAAGTTTAGCCTTGTGCTGATTCTCTGGGTTTTTAATGATCCGACGATCCACAAGCCTCTTTCTCCATACATAAAGAAGCCCAATGTGTGTTCAGTTAAATCTGCTTCTTAACAAACCTAACATTCATGTTCGCCTATTTGACAGCCCTGTTTTCAAGTAACAATAGAGCCTGCATTACCTAGTCAGGGTTAGTGGCACTGGTCAGTCATAAATACCAGATTAAATAAAAACCCAAGTCCTACCATATTATGCAGTTCTTCATGTGTCTCTTTTTAAAAAGTGCTGTGAAAAAGTATTTGCTCTGTATGTTTTTTTTACACTTTTTTTACACTACTAAGTAAATACAAAACACAGTTTTAAATTAATTTATCAAAGGGTAAAAAACTCTCCAAACCTTCCTGGCACAATTAAAAAAAACTAATTGCTCCCAGCACCTAATAGCTGGTTGTGCCTTCCTTGTGCCACAATCAAGTGTTTGCGATAACTGGCAATGAGACTTTCACATTGCCACTCTTCAAGCATAAACAGCCTCTGTCACAGTTAATCCGACGGTTACATAGTGGCCTGAGTAATCTGTTATGATTTCCATTTCCAAAGAAATTTCCAGACTTTTGTTTTATACACTTTAAACTTATAAACTTATCTTAAGCCACAACGATAGAGTAGCCATCTTTAGCCATAAAGAGGGAAAGTAGAGGAAAAAGATGATCAAGCTTGTATATAGAGCAATAGAAGATAACCGATTGTCTGTTAAAAAGTTGCAAGAAGCAGAGAGGCAATGTGAATGACAGAGAGTAAAGTGATAACACATTAACACATGCAGAGCTCTTCTGGGCAAAAGATTCCTGGAGTCACACTGGTGATTACTAGTATAAATTGAACCGGGAGTTTGTGTGTCCTCAGCATTGCCAATGTTCCCAAAAGCCTCTGGGAGCATTGGAGAGGTATTTAAAAATGTTCCATGTACAGATTCTCGATGGACAAGTGAAAGAAAGACAGACTGTCACAGAGAGTATTCTTTTATCCGGAGTTACATATTCATAAAATTTAATCATTAAGTTTAAAAAGCAACATTCAGTTCAAGTCATAGTCTGGTTTGAGTCTGCTAGTGATTGGCTTGAAGATGGTTTGTACACTATAGGGCACAATGTTTATGGACACCTTGAAAGTACAGCCACATAAGTGTGTCTCTCCTTTTGCTCACTGAACGTTTGATTACAGATTCAGTCCTTAATATTGTTGCAGTAATCTACAATAGTCAAGACAGTCAATTTTTTTTTACCAAATGTTAAAGCAAGGATGTGGGGATTTGTGTTATTCAGTTACAATAGTATTACTGAGATCAGATACTTATGTTGTGGAGATGGTCTGGGGTGCAGTCAGTATTCCAGTTCATCCCAAACTGGTGGTTGGAATCTTCCAGCAGTAATGTAATAGTATGTTTGGTGTGAAATAGGTGTGGTAGGGGGCCCAACCTTAACCTTTCGTAGGGCCTACAATTGTTAGCGGCGCCTCTGCAAATTAGTGCCTGACCTCACAAATACTAAAAATAATGGCTGCATGTAAAAATCCCTAAAGTTACGCCCTGTAATTTTATAAAAAACACATTTTAAATGATACAGATTGTTATAAGAGTAAAAGTAATAAACGCATATAGTTTATATTATAGTCATGGTTATCCCCTCGGTATGAGCCATATTTAAGTAATAAATTGTGTTTACCAGGACTGAGAAATACAGGTCTTATTCATTATGGAAATTATCCAATTCACAATAATTTATAACGATGCTTATTCATCTTATCTCAATAAATTTAACGCGAAATTGTTGTAATATAAATACTGCAAAACGAGTGTTCTTCTGTAAGACAAATTATAGTGTTCTTTCACTTTTAGGGAGGGAAGTTGTTATGCTTAATTACATGTTAGAATGAAATGGCATAATCAGAAAGTGTCTGCTGTACATGCTGCCTTACAAATTCTTTATTTATATGCAGGCATATTTTTCTATTTTATGTAGCCTTGTCTCTTTTTTCCCTGGGGTTTCAGTCAGCATGTGTGAGCTTTGAAATTTTTTAGGGAATCTTTTGACTGATATGCAGTGAAGAGAGAGAGTTCACTAGAGTCTTCAAGTTGTTCTTTGTATATTATTTGTTTGTATGTTTAGACAGTGTTTGCTGATGCACTAGTTGGTAGTAATAGAAAATTAGGGGATGGGGGCTTTGTTCAGGGGCCCAGCAGTGACAGCCTATTTTTTTGGTGGGAAATTAAACCAATAATCTTCAAATCAACAGTCCAACACCTCAACCAACTAGCTACAGTACCACTTTTTTGTAATTGTCCTATTTAGCTGATATGCTAATGTCCACTTCAGTAAAGCTCATTTTACCTTCTGGCATGTTATTTGCAATATAGGAGGAGACTGAAAATTCCAAAGGAAATTTATACAAAGACAGTGCGATGAGAGACAGTAGTCTTTTGGACTGCTAGTAGAAGGTCTAGACATTTAGACAGAGCTACCCAGCACCACTGTTCAACCGACTTTTCTATGACCTCGGCTCTCTGAATAATGAGGCTGTAAAAGGATTGGAAGAAAAGCAGCTTAGGCGGACATGAGGCAGCTTAGCCAAGTAATTTCATCTTTAATTTGTTCTAATTCCCTTGTGTTTAACACCCAGCAAATTGCGGTTGCATTATTGGCGTTTTTCTCCAGCTTATAATATTGATAATATGAAGGTCAAAAGAGGCTCTTATAGCGAATGAGAAAGAAGGATGGTCTGCTGCAGTCACAGTCTTAGTTTCTTTCCTATTTTTCTTTCTCTTTCTGTCAGATTCAGTAAGTACTCAGTGTGGAACAATAACGTCTTCCAGGACAGTTTATTGGTCTAATTAAAGCCTCTTCTTTTTCCAGCCACACTCAGACTAAAACGATTCAGCTACTCTGGCTTTGCCCTCTTCCTGGTAGCCCGGAGATGGAAACGGATGTAAAAGGGAAGAATGCTAATGAAAGAGTTGAGCTCTGTCCAGGAAAACAAAATAGCCCACAGTGATCAATAGCATTAGGCAGTTCCAGAGAAGAACCCACACAGACTACAGGGACGGATTGAGTTAACCAGTGTCAGATCAAAGATGCAGCTGTTCCTATGAAAATTAAAAATGCACATTTTTTTTCCAAAATACACAAAAATAGCTGTATAGCTTATACTACAACTTAGCGGTGCTTTTGTATTACCTAAACAATATAAACAAAGTATGGGGTCACCGGACCATTACATTCATACTGGATCTGTTTTATTCAACACTCTGTTCCAGAGCCAGTCTTACTTCTATCATAACCTCCAGACTTCTGGAAAAGCTTTTTTATTAAATTGTGGAGCGTGACTGTAAGGATTTGCTCTTTCAGCCACAATAGCATTATTGAGATCAGGCTGTAAAGCCTGTGTGTTTCAGTTCATCCCAAAGGTGTTGAGATCAGGACTCAGGACTTAAGTTCTTTCACGCTAACCATAACACACAGTGTATGCTCCATGAATACACTGTGTGTTATGGTTAGCGTGAAAGAACTTAAGGGTGCTGGGAAGATCTTCACAAACAAGAGTCATACTTGCATCTTAAGAAAAATATAAAGCACAGTTCACCTTTGTTTGCTGTTGGCCCGTAATACTAAAGGTCTTAACAAAGGAGCACAGAAACAGAGTCAATCATAAACCACATTTTTTTCCTATTTACTGAAATCACCAGCTATATTATTCTTGCATTTGTTTGCGTATTTTAGATCATAAATGTGGTAGAATGCTAGACCTATTTTATTACGCCTGCATCAGCTTATTCTGCAGCCTTGTTTTTATTTCAGTCTGTATGGGCTCTGTCTTCCTGACTGTCTCTTTCTCGTCCCATCCTAACCTGCAGCCCTTTATAGGCAAAACTTTAATTTATTGCCATATCCCTTTTTAGAGGAAGCACTTATTGAAAATAGTTTTTTTAACTCATTGACTCTGGAGAATAAATTTTACATCAGTAAACAGTATTGACTTTGCTGAGGCAGTTTTATATTGTTCAAGAGGCACTAAATTCCCCAGCCATAAATCTGCAACTGGTTTGCAAACTGCAAGTGTTTTTTCCTCCACCATTTTGGCCAGGGATCAAAATGAAATCTTAAATTTTGTCTCCTGTTTGTCATTTGTCTGAGGTTGAATAGAACGGTAAGCTACAGTCAGTCATCCTGATTGCGGTTATTCCGTAAATGCAAGTGATGGACTGAAAATGAAAATAGTGCATAGGATATCTTGTAGCGTTCTGTCACTCTTTACAACAATTGGAGCAGTGCAGCATCCTGCTCTAATAGGATTGCAGCTGTAGATCATCTCCCATCTTGCTGACAGTGGCAGGATTTAATCTGTCGAGTGACGGGCTACAACACTGAGAACCTGCGGCCTCATTTGTAAAGGTGCCTGTGCACAGATTTATGTGCAAATTTTCATGTCAGACTTTCTTGTAAAACAAGATTTTTATTTTTAGAATGTTGATGCTTTTCTTGTCACAGATAATTCAGTTACATTTATATTTAGGGTAAAAGGTTTTAAGGAGTTAAATTTTTTTTGTAAACCCTTTTTTAAATGACCATGAGTCTGCTGGCTAGGGTGGAGCGTCGGAAATGGGTCTAATATATATATATATATATATGTATGTGTGTGTGTGTGTGTGTGTGTGTGTGTGTGTGTGTGTGTGTGTATATATATATATTTACTTCATAAAAAATAGTAATATATATAAAAATATAAATATATGTGTATGTTGAACTTTCTATTCCAAATTGTTTTGTGTGATTGTGTGGATTAGATTCAGGTGCGATTGTATTAATGAGATCAGACACTAATGTTGTGTAACGACTCCACAAAGGCGAGTAGTTTAAAACCCAACGTGCAGTTTATTAAACAAAAGTGACAAAAAAATTACCATAAACTAAACTTGACTTTACTAGACTTAGCGCTAATGAGCGCTAATATAAACATCAACAGACTCAGCACAGAGGTATGCGGACCATAACTCACAACACACAATCCAACAAAAAGACTATATATATATATATATATATATATATATATATATATATATATATATATATATATATATATACACTAACCAATAGGAACAAGACACATGGATAAGGGGATCACATGACAAGAAACACATGGGAAACAAAGATCACATGACACAGAACAAGACAGGGAGTAAACTTGAAACACGATATAATCATGAAACACTAAACATTGTGTGTTGGGTGAGGATGTCTGGGGTTCCAGTTTATCCTTAAGGGATTGAGTCAGGGTCAGGATTCTGTTCGGGACACTTTCACTCCAACCAGAACACAGCATGTTCTCATAGAGATCAGGAAGTCTGTGTACATTGTCATGCTGGAACAGTCGCTTATTTTTTTAATAATTCAATAATGTAATGCTATAACATGCAAACATGGTCCATTCCTCACTAGTGTCGTCTCTTGCACATTAGGGATACATTAACAGTTAAAATTGCCCTCCTGAAAGCTCGTATTTTTGTGAAACTGCTTTGTGCCAATGCCCAATGAGAAAACTGCTTTAGAAAAAATGATTAAAGCTAATAGCTTGTTTTTTTATTGTGATATATTAGTACTATTGTAAATGAATGTACTACAATAATCAATGTTCCTACTTAGAGGAGTGAGGACAAACTCCCAGAAATAGTCTGCTTCATATGTTTTGCTAAGGTGTATTGCCTCACTAAAAGGTGCCAGTGAAATGTATTCTTGTTTCAAGGCTCTAAAAAAAAAAGAAAGACGTTGCACATAAATTCCTGTGCATTCTGTAAATCTGAGCAAAGTAACAAGATTTATAAGGCAGGATGTCATTTAGGGCGGGGATTCTTTTCTACCTATTTCTTTTTTTTTTCTTGTTTTAGCCAGTTTACTGTTTATGCGATACGATGACATGGAGGTGAAGAATGCTCAGTAAGAAGGCAGGAAGAGGGAAAGAATATTAATGATTCCTACAGATTGCATGAAGATCTGTGTGTTAGTAGTCATGTTCATTTGTGTGTCAGTTTACATGTATTTTTTTATTTACTTTATTAGGCATATACCTTTATCCAGAGTGGCGTAAAGCAGTGCTTTAAATCTCTATAAATGAATACATCAATACCTATCCAGCTAAGTCACATAATAAGCGTATGATTTATTATTATTATTACTAACTATTATTATTATTATTATTTTATTTATTATGTATGTAAAGCAATTGGCCTCTTTTGGGACCTTGTTGCAAACAACAGCCCCAAGCTGAGGATTAAAAGCTGTCCCATCTGTCTGGCTACGGCTCTGCTTTAAACTGCTCCACATCACACTGCATTCAATCATCTCACCAGGGTTCCATTTCAATCACAGTGACACCTGCAGCCACCTTTATACTCACTTCAGAAAGAACAAGGAACACAGATACTGTGAGGTTTAAGCATGTGTACCACATAATACAACAATCTAGAAAAGTACAAAACAACTACAATAAAAGTTAGTTGTGTTAAGGTATATTTAGTGATAGTAGTCAAGTGAAGGAAGGACATGGACCATTACGGTGCTTCATCAGAAAAAAGGCACCAGGTGGATTTTAAAAATAATAAAAAGCATTTTTATTTCCTTCTGCACAACTCCTAAAGAAAATTGAAGCCATATGAAATAAAAATAAATAAGCTTTGCTACAGTGTTGTTCAGTACTACTAATTTAGCAAAAGTAGGTTGTAGTGTAGTGCATTATTTGTTGCTATGTTACAATAATTAAAGCAAATCAAGTTACTCCACTTGTAAGCTCTGTTGTGGACTTGTCTCTCCTCCTAATGCCATGCACAGCCTTGCACACAGATCTCAATACTCTACATCAATAGTCAGATGTTTAAAAAAAGAAAGAAAAGT
Organism: Bagarius yarrelli; assembly: GCA_005784505.1. Lineage (NCBI taxonomy): Eukaryota > Metazoa > Chordata > Actinopteri > Siluriformes > Sisoridae > Bagarius > Bagarius yarrelli. The sequence continues at coordinate 13,661,206 of VCAZ01000001.1, read as the reverse complement.
TTTGTAACAACCACAACTGCCCCCTACAGGCTATTAAGAAATCTTACTTTAAAAAAGCATTTGTCTTTTACCACAAATATAAGTTTATATTTTTCATGTGTGAAGTTACTTTTTATTAGCAGCAATAAGAAAATAACTAGCGTATTATGTTCCTGATAAAAACTTGCCTACTCACCTAGCATCTGTAATTGTTAAGGTGACACAACATAGGTGTAAAGGTACATTCCTGCTGGGTCACAGTACTGGCCTGAATGTTGCTGTTTTCTAACTGATGATTCAACTCATAAAAGGCACTATATTTAGGTGACTAGTTCAGTCGGCAGGAAACAGGTGACCGCAAGGTCAAACGTCTGAAATAGTTTTTTTGGCAGCTTTCTTCCTATTTCAAGCATATTTTAAAGGCATTTCTGGAATACAGTCAGTAAAAGAAGGCATAGGCTTGGTGGTGGTGAAAGTGTTTTTATTGACGCAGATGGTGCAAAAATAAATACTACCTGAAAATAGATTCTCGTATATTAAAGCGTTGGGTCACAAAGAGAATAATGAAAGAAGTGATCGAATATTAGGAATATACAGGATGATAGGTGTTGAAATTAATTTGTCAATCTTTCTCAGGCTAAGAATAAGCACTGCACGAGGGACTGAGATTCCAAACCATGCACATGGAAAATGATGTAAAATGCTAGAAGGATTAGAGGTTGTAAGCAGTGTGAGAGAAACTGACATGGCTTACGCTCTTAACTCTTAACACTAATAGCAATGACAGCAGTCTTAGAGGGATTTCGAAGCAGATCATTCATATTTAGCTAAAACATTTAAGGGATTGTCACTTGTGTTTTCTCACAGATGGTGCAAGTTTTTTCTTTAGGATTATCACGAACAGCAGTAAATAGCAGTACAAGCTTTAACGTAAGTTTTGGGAATACATTTTAACTCGTGAGCTTAGTTATTTTATCGGTATGGTTAAAATGTGTCTATACAACAGTCTTGTTCAGTTAGTCAAATTCCCAAAGCATTTGAATAGTCTGTCTGTCTGTCAACATCTTGCTTAATAATTAAAATGTAATTGCCAGAAACATCAAAATAACTGTCATAACATCTGTGTTGCTATAATCTTTAATATGGTACATATAGGGTGCTTGTTGTTGGTTACACAATTTTTTTTTTTTTGTTATTTTAAAGATAATATCACAGTACTGTAGCTATACTACATAGATAAGGCATATAATGAATTATATGGCCAAAATTGCCCCAAACACTGTTTCAGCATGAAAATGCCCAAAGCCTGATCTCCATAAAGCTGTAGTGTTTTTTAGCTGAAGCTCTGACCTTAACCACACTGAACACCACTGGAATGAATTGAAACACTGTTTTTTGGTTTTCTCTTTACAATCTAGTGAAAGCCTTATCAGAAGTTTAAGTCTTATTATAAAAGCAGGAAATAAGAAATGTCAAAAAATTCAAATGTCCCAATCATTATAAAGCTTATGATCTAAGTTTGACTAAAGATTTTCTTTTCACCATCAATAAAGCAGAATAATTATTTTTAAAAAGGGATCTAAGTTTCTCCAGTGAAAGTTGAACATGATTTAATAGGCAGTCTGACATTTGCATTCAACTCTGTGTTTTGTGCTCATTAACTGTAAATTGACGCTTGTGGTGTATGAGTTTTATTCTCACTGACACCTTAATGTTTTAGGTCTTACTCAGATCATGCAACAACTTAGCAGGAGCCTAAAACTTATAAAAGCGTCTCTAAGGTTACGCATGTAACCTCTGTTCCCAGAGGAAACGAGACACTTCCTTAAACGCTACGGTAACGCTTCCTGTGTGAACGCAGTTGTGAAGCATGTGTGAAATCACACCAATCGGATAACATTATGTCACAATCACGGTACATCTCGGGCAGGGTGATGTTATCGACTAGGAAATACAAAAGCAAGCACCCAGCCATAATAAGTCAGGCTTCGGCCTGAGGCGTACAGACAGGGAAGCTGGTGGTATGGCCACGTGGCTCAGCACCTCATTCTCTCAGGGAACTCAGGTTACATGTGTAACGCGACGTACCCCTTCAGAAATGCAAGCTGCGTCAAACGCTATAGGAACAAGATGCTCACGACACCATACCGCCAAGTCACTGTATTAGTGGCCAACCATGGCTCAAAGCGGAGGTGCCTTACCTGACCCCTACCACATCAGTGGACCACAATACTTACCTGACTACTTGGTTTTCCATCCAAGATCTCGACTGGTGTAGTGGGGCTCCTGAGTGCTGCTAGACCCCTAGTGATGCATACCACGTCTTGTGGGTTTAATTTCCCATGTACGAGACTTGACCTCAGTTGCAGTGCCGGTCTGACCTTCATGTTGAATGCAGATAGATTCACAGCAAACCACTCCTGAAGGAACTCCAGGACTGCACCCATAGGGCAGTCAACTGGGAGTCCAGAGAAGCTCTCTCCTCTTTCCTTGTCGGTCGGCACTCACAGGTTCACCGGCTGGGGTCAAAATGTATAGGCAAAGAAGGCAAACAGAGTGGCAATAAAGTGGAATAGGGGCAAATAAGGCAGTGCAAATAAATAAATGAATAAAGTAGTAATAAATAAAGTGTCCTTGTTCAGCACAGAATTGCAGTGAAATCTGAGTGAAAACTTTGTTAAGAGAGAATTGATGCAGAATACAAACGTGCCAGCCCTTACTGTTATGCACTTACACACAGACTCACACCCTTATATGCTTTCTGCTGTTTCTGCCCACGTAGTCTAGTCTAACTGAAGACTCATTGTGGTGTCAAGAATTTGATTTCTTGAATCAATTTTTGAAATAAAATACTACTGAACATTTTTTTTAACAAATTTTAGTGCATTTCTAATAAATATACATTTATGCCTAATTATATCATTGTCATTACAAATGATTACAACTACACTATAAAATATGTTCCTGCTGCTTTTTGGAAGTGGCAGCTTAGTGGTTTTAGTAGAATTTCCAGCACGACCAAGTTGCCACTGCTGGGCCCCTGAGCAAGGCCCTTAATACTCAACTGCTCCTTTAGATAAAATAAATGGAATAAATGTATATATTTGTATATATAAAAGAGTACATTTGTGTCCTAAGTCATATGCAAAATGCTGCAAAAAAGATTGTATAAATACATTTTAAAATTATTTTAGACAAATATTATAAATTAGAAATTCCAAATAGCTTGTTATGAAACACAACTAGTCACTATTTTAATATTACTAAGTTTTTAAACTTTCCTTTCCTGTCAGATAATGCTTATTACTTCTCTGTTGTTGTGTGCAGGTAACCAGTAGGATGGTGGCAGTGGAAGTAAGTGGGCACAGCTACCTGGTGGCGTGCTGGCAGCCCATCCTGATCCTGATGCTTGCCACTGTGCTGTCCGGCTCTACCACCGGATGCCCATCCCGCTGCGAGTGCAATGCTCAGGAGCGCGCTGTTGTATGCCACCGCAAAAAGCTGATGTTAGTTCCTGAGGGTATTCCATCTGAGACAAGATTTCTAGACCTCAGTAAGAACCGCATTAAAACAATTAACCCAGATGAGTTCTCTGGGTTTACCAACTTGGAGGAGCTGGAGTTAAATGAAAACACCATATCCACTATCGAACCTGGGGCCTTTAACAACCTGTATGGACTTCGGACTCTGGGGCTGCGGAGCAACAAGCTTAAACTTATTCAGCTGGGTGTATTTACAGGCCTAAGTAACCTTACTAAGCTTGATATTAGTGAAAATAAAATAGTTATTCTGTTAGATTACATGTTCCAGGATCTCTACAATCTACGGTCGCTGGAAGTGGGTGATAATGACTTGGTTTTTATATCCCACCGAGCATTCCATGGTCTCAACAGTCTGGAACACCTGACATTAGAAAAGTGCAACCTGACCTCTGTCCCCACAGAGGCCTTCACTCATTTGCGCAGTCTTAACACTTTGTGTCTGCGCAACCTCAATATTAACAGCATCAGAGATTATTCCTTTAAGCGGCTCTCCCGTCTCAAAGTTCTGGAAATCGCTAATTGGCCGTACCTGGACACAATGACCACTAACTGCTTGTACGGTTTAAATCTTACCTCCTTATCGATCACCAATGCAAATTTAACTTCGATCCCATATGTGGCACTCCGGCACCTGGTTTACCTACGATTTTTGAATATGTCTTACAACCCCATTATTGTCATTGAGGGGAACAAGCTTCATGACCTGCTCAGACTGCAGGAGTTTCACTTGGTTGGAGGTAGACTGGCTAAAATAGAGCCATACTCATTTCGAGGACTTAACTATCTAAAGGTCCTGAATGTGTCAGGAAATTCTCTAACTACCTTAGAGGAATCAGTTTTCCACTCAGTAGGGAACCTGGAGACCCTTGTGCTATATGACAACCCTCTGGCATGTGACTGTAGGCTTCTCTGGGTATTCCGTCGCAGATGGAGGCTCAATTTTAACCGCCAGCAACCCACGTGCGCCTCACCTGAGTTCGTCCAAGGAAAAGAGTTCAAAGATTTCCCTGATATCTTACAGCCCAATTACTTCACATGTCGCAAATCTAGAATCCGGGACCGCAAAGCACAGCAGATCTATGTGGACGAAGGAACTACTGTACATTTTGCATGCCAGGCAGATGGAGATCCATCTCCGGTTATCATGTGGCTTTCTCCTCATAAACAGTTCATTACCCCCAAAACAATCGGAAGACTTACCATGTTTCCTGATGGTACATTAGAGGTACGCTACGCTCAGATCCAAGACAACGGGACATACGTATGCATTGCAAGTAATGCTGGCGGAAATGACACTGCTGTTGCTCACCTTCATGTCCACAGTTACTCTCCTGACTGGCCCAACCAACCCAACAAAACCTTTGCTTTTATTTCTAACCAGCCCAGTGACAGCGGAGCCAATGGGACAAAAGCTACTGTTCCTTTTCCCTTCGACATCAAGACTCTTATTATCGCCACCACCATGGGATTTATCTCCTTTCTGGGTGTGGTATTATTCTGTTTGGTCCTGCTGTTTCTGTGGAGCCGAGGTAAAGGTAACACCAAACACAACATCGAAATTGAGTATGTACCACGGAAATCTGATGCAGGATTAAGCAGTGGTACCGCTGAAGCACCCCGCAAATTTAATATGAAAATGATTTAATCCATGCAAGAAGTGTTAGAGACAGTAAAAACAAACGAGTAAAATATGAAAACCTAGTCTGATTAACCAGTGAATCCTGCAGCTTTCTTATTGAGGAAGTGTTTATGATGTTGTGTGTTTGATGTTGAAAAGGGAGTAATGTGTGATGACATTTTCCGCTTGGTCTTCAGGGACCATTTCTTGAAAGACAATTTTCTTGTAAAACATTCAAGTGGAATTTTCGGGGGCAAAAAAAGGAAATGACTAATGAACCCTTTTTCAATGTCAGTGTAAATCGCCAAAACAAATGAAAACATTGTCCTCCTTTTGCTGTCCTTTTGCCTGCATTATGTGTTATTGTAGGATTTATTTTTAATATTCAATCTGAAAAGGTTTTATTATACAGCAACAGCAGACATTTCAGGGTTGAAAAGCACATTATCTAAGTTAATGCAATTTGATGCAAGTCTAATTTGCTTCAGATGATCACTGCCGCACGATACCAAGTCAAACACTGCACTATAAATCCTATACACTTTACATTTTTTAAGACAATAAAGTCTTGATGTCCTTTTACATTTAATTGGGGATTTTATTTTGTTTATTTGACATTTTTTATTCACTTTTTGTCACTTTTGTAGGGAACACATGCCCGGTAATACATTTCGAACACTTTCATAGGCACTGCGCAGAAACAAAAACTATGATTTTTAAGGTATAGTGAGATATTTATGTAATTTGCTATAAATGAAAGTTTGGTTATTGCTCCAGTAGATTTAGGACATCACAATAAAACATACACACAGTCACACACAAATTACAAGGCATATGTGATTTGGAAAGTTACTAAGCCCCTAAGGAGACATGGTAATGAGAAAAAAATATGAGTTTAAAGATAAATTTATATTTTAATGCTTTTGTGTTCACACACAAAACTCTAGCATCACCGTAAGAAACTTTTAATTTACTTACAAAGATATTCACGTTCTTTTACTTCTTCATCCTTTCTTAATTAAGTTTGTATCACCCGTACTTCTAATTGAATTTCTCACTGACTGCAGGACTGCGTTTCCATCAGTCGGTTCTCCTAAAAACACACTTAACGCTGGCACACGTGTCTGTAGTTGCCTATTTAGCAACCGACCAGTGATTTTATATAAAATGATCCATATAATATAAGCTAAGATACTCCTAATATGAGTAATAAGATAAGAAAAGTTTCAACACAGTCTATCTTAGAAAAGTTTATGCTGCATTAGCGTTAAACTCTGAGATCTCGTTTGTCACATTTGATGCTGCAAAGAAATGTTTTGCATAATGACTCATTCTGCTCATCTTGGCAACTAGCCCAGGCAAATGAGAGACCAATAAGTGGAATGTTTGAGTAAGTAAGTAAATTCTGAGACGTGTGATAAGCTGTAGGTGAGCTGTATATTCAAAGCTAAAATGGCTTTTTAGTAATTCATTGTTCTTTTTTTTAGCTGTGTTCATCCTCATTTCATTGAATTGATTTAAAATATTATGCAGTAATTTTTGAGACTACTGTAAAGATTACTCCAAGATTACTTCTTGGTCTAATCCTGACAAAATACCTTACGAGAGGTTGGTTTCCCCTTTATTCTTTCACAATAAAAGCCTACTAAATACTTTTCTAGGGGTTTTAGCTACAGGTGAAGCTCAAAGAAACTGCATCCTGTACATTTAAATAACTAAATCCGACAAATATTATTTTAGCCTTTACATGAAACCATAACCAATAATTAATACTCAGCATTATAAAAAGCTAGTAATCTTTAGCCTGTTACCTGAATATTACATGGAACTTTTTAAGTGATTCTTATTGCGATAGTAAAATCTCTAAGGTTACTGTCTGCTAACAATGTACAATATCAAATCATTATTAACGATAAGACATTATAAAGGGCCATCATGATTGAGGAGTTAAATATCTATTTTAATTTAAAGTTTAAGAAGGGATCTGTGCAGAACACTCGAATTCCTCCACTCCAACCAGATCACACAATGTCTTAATGGAGCTTTGTGCACAGGGACATTGTCATGCTGGAACAGTGTTTGAGTCTCATGTTTCAGTGAAGAAATGATGTAATGCTTCAACATACAGACATTCTAAACGACCAAGACTTTGGCAACAGTTAGTAAAAGTCATATTTCCACTGTATAGTGTATAGTGTAGCGATTGTTCTTAAAATTACAGATCGACATCAGTGATAGTTTCAATTATATATTTATATAATAAGACATTTTGCGGTTAGTTATTTTGGATTAAAAAGCTTCTCAGAGACACTATTGTAGCAGGTAATTTACAAAATGTGTGATTATGAATACGCATTCGTTTTATAACATTTAATGTGCTTGACAACCCTGATGTCTCTGTCGCCTGTAATAATGCGCTGCAGCCTTATGTTCTATAACCGAATGATTGGTTTAAAATGCTTTATTTTGAATAACATTCCCCAAACTTTTTCCTATGACTTATAAAATGAAGTACTGTTTGGAATAATAATACTATGAGTTGTACGAGCATTTAAACAGATAATGAAATTACGCTGGTTGTGATTTTGGCTTTTCAAAAGTGTATATGTGTGTAATGTTCTTACCTTATTGAAAGTCGTTCATGTGGTTGTCAGAGCTTTGAGGATGTAGTGGGGGATAAAGCAGGAGTGAGAGTGGGTTTATAGACTAAGTGGGTTAAATGGCAGAGTAATTATTCTGTTGCTTTTACGCTGATGGGATGCACAGACGATAGAGGAGCACAGATGGTTGTTGATAAAATTAAAAAGAAAATTCTATTCACATACCGGTAAAGAGATTTTTAGACACATTAAAATGTCATTTGTTGATGCTTTTTTATGTTTCAAACCTCCAAACCTACTGTGCTCATCCTGTGCAAACTCCCTTTCAGAAAATACCAAGAACATGCTATCTAAACATTTCTTTCTATCTAAGATGTTAAATGATCTTTTATACGGGGTAAAAAAAAAACATATATAAAAAAAAATGTTCCGATTGTTTTGTGCAATAAACAGTAATATGCATTTTTTAATTAGCAGTTTTATTGATGTTTAAATGTTGAAATTACGGTATGTTGTATTAAAACTTTTTGGAGATTTCATAAAAATAACACAAGCTATCTTGATTGAACTAATTAATGAATGTAATGAAAATCATTTAATGAGAAATAATGTAGAATGTTTAATTACACAAACTGCATTTTTGATGTTTTGCCTTTTTGTGACTTCAGGGGAATGTATAGTGTGTCATCATTTTACCCTTTCCAGAGTCAGTAGAATTTTTCTTTATTAAAACATACATTAAACATAATTTTACCTACAAATATAAACCCTTAGTATCTTACTAGGATCTTATATTACACAAAAAAACTTGCCTTAGATCACTAAAAGCTCCTGGTCTCAAAATGTTAATCTGAAAGATTTTTTTTAAATCATGAGCCAAAATACAAATTCTGGTAAATCTTCTTTTAATACTTTTTAATCTTTGTCATTTTGTAGATGCCCAGATCTCATTCATATAGCTGATCATTTAGGGGTTAATAGCCTTGCTCAGGAGCCCAGTAATAGCAGCTTGGTGGTGATGGGAATTGAACTCACGATTTTCAAGTCAGCAGGCCTCTTTTGCATTGCTTTGATTGATTTTTTTTGGTTATTTTCCTGAAACAGCTTGTATGGGGACGGTGTAATTATGCAACATGGCTCCCTGCAAAGTGACAACGAGTTCTCACAGTCTGCACTCAGTGCCTTCATCCTGCGGAGAACAGAGACCTAAATGCATAACCGTCATACACCCACTACATTTTCATTAAAGTGCAGCATCACAATAATTGAAATGTAAATCTATTTATCATGTTAACCTTTCCTTATAATGTTTTTGCAGATTCAGCTTAAGTACCTATATTGATGGTACAGCAAGCATATGGCAAAATGTAATATACAATGTGTAAATATTATTAATCCTTTTTAAAGTATCAAGATTGTCTTAGAGAAATTGCTTTAGTATATTTTCTGCATTGTCTGATGGAAAGAATAAGAGAAATCACAAACGGTTAGTGAATCTACAGAGGTAATTCAACCAAACTCATCCTAAAATAACATTTCCAATAACAAAAACTGTGATGTATTGGGTTCTATATATTTTTTTGATTGTATGTACTTTTGTAACCTTTAAAGGCTTTAGCAAAAAAAAAGATAAGCATAAATGTCAGTTGGAAATTTGCCTGGCAACCTGAGTTTAAAGAGGTCATAGAGAGAAAACTGCCACTATTAGGAATATCTGGATAAAAAGATATTTTGGTTATCTGGATAAAAAGAAGTCACACAGAGAAATGCTGGTAGTCCAGTAAACCAATGAATTTCCCACATCACTGTCTGTCTATGGTTCCTTGGATATAAATGACCGAACTACATTCAGATCTTTACAATCATTTTTTAATTGTTTTTTTCCCTTTTTAAAAGGTAGAAGACTTAAAAGCTGATGACATTTGGGCTTTAACCTTAGCACACAATGCTGTAATGCCTGAAAGAATTTGTAAAAAACCTTCTACATATTCATTGTTGTTTTTGTTGCATTTAATAAGATATTATCCAGATACAGGATAAAACTTTTACCTATTTGTGGCATTTTGCGGACACCTTGATTTAGAGTGCCTTACATTTATCACATTTTTAATCCAAATGAGCAATCAAGTGTTAAGGGCCTTGTTTGGGGACCCATCACTGGCATCAAACACCTTAACCACTAAGGTGCTAAGACTTTCTCCAGGAGATGAGAAATTCAGCTCTTGTGCATATAGCATTTATCTAATACCCAGCTGGAATTCTGCATGAGCATTTAAAATAGCAAATGAGAAATATTTACATCATTACATAACTTGTGGAGTTATAAAGGCTATAGAATTTTTGTAAACAGGTTTGGTGAAATAAGTTGTTTACTCGAACTTGGTACATACAAACAGGAGATGGTCTTCTGTTTTAGCGGTTGATAACCTATGCAAAGACGGAAGTTCCTGCTTTAGGTTTACTTTCCAGCCAAATAAAAGATCCAATTTGCAGCTGTCATATTTGTGAGCAAAGGCCATCAGGCATAAATTGATTATGGAAACCTCATTCCAGTTGTCTTCTAACCTATGGACCCACCTCCTCTGGACCACTTAAACAAAGAAAAATTCATTCATTCATTTATTCATTCATTTTCTATACCCGCTTATTCCCTAATTCTGAGTCACAGGGATCTGCTGGAGCCTTTATTAAAATCATAACAATTTTATTCACATTAGAAAAAACGTGCATCTTAATGTGATTGTGGTAGTTTACACTGTTGATCTTGATTTACTTATTTCTCTTAAAAAAGAACATAATAATCATCCTCACCTAGTGCTTAAGTACCTGGAGAAATCATGACCCAAAAAAGATATATGCGTAATATGTTTGAAGAACCTGAAGTAAAAATGGACTAAATGAATGTAGAAGCTTTAAGTTTCTGGCTAGGACCAACCTCTAATTTTCAGACACATTCATGAGAAAATCCAAGTCACTTCATATACAAGGTCAGACATGCATTTTTTTCTTGTTTTTACACATGTATTTGTATGTTGAGGATGTTAGTTATTACATATTTGTACACATTAATATTAAATATAATATTATTGTTTTTTAATATTAATTCTAAATTAAAATTAATTAATACTCCCCACTGTTTTTACATAAGTGGGCTCAATTTCCATGATCTCGCCTAGGGCCCCACAATCTCTGGTACTGGATGGGCCAACAAATGGTCTAAATATGTATTTCTGTAGCATTCAGCCTTTCAATTTACATTATTTGAGGCTGAAACGTAATGGTTTTGTTGAAAGAAAGTGCTGCTATTGGTAAGAAATTATTTATGTCCTGGAAGCTTATTATTTTAAATCATATTGGTATGCTTTACTATATTACTATAAGTTTACACTAATTTAATACCAGAATGACAAGGATCATAGTTGTAAGCCTGACAAAAAGGTTTTCAGAAGAATATTTTTTTTACACTACACAAGCCACCGGCTTTGGCAGGCGGTGAATTATTTAGCGATAACTGAAGAAGGAACCTTCTGGGTGAGAAAAACTCTTCTGTGGAAATGAGAGTAAGATGAGCTCTGGAGAATGCTCACTGTCTCACAGAAAATATCAAAGCCAGCAGACATTGGAGAAACTGCTTTATCTGCTGAATGGAAAATTACTGTTTTGTGCTTGAATTATTACCAGTAGGGTAAATTGAACAAGCTTTAATCATTTCGATGTGTCTCTGTTTCACTCTTTCGTGTCAATGAAAAGTCTTTTCTCTCTTTCTCTCTGATTTATCATCATCAGTGACACATTATGAAAATATAAAACTGTGAGACAAAGAAGAGACAAATCTAAGGACTGCCTTTGCTGTTTTATTTGAAAAACATTATGTACCAAAAAATGTCAAATACCAAACACTGATTATAGCAGTTGTTATCGATTTTTGGAGAATCAGTTGGATTCTTATGGTGGTATGAGTGGATTCTTGAAATTACGATTATGTTTGACTGGTGAACACCAAGGCTGACCGAGAAGAAAACAAAAGCAGCGCATCAAAAGCATTTTATTTAGCTAAACATATGGTAAAACGTGCAGAATACAGTGAGGGGGAAAAGATATTTAAACCCCTGCTGAGTTTGTAAGTTCGCCCACTGAAAAAGAAATAATCAGTCTATAACTTTTAATGTTAGATTTGTTATAACAGTGAGAAACAGAATAACAACAAACACAATTAAAAATATGTTGACTTGCATTTAATCAGTGAAATAAATTTGTGACCCCTATCAAAACAAGAGTTAGTACTTGGTAGCAAAACCCTTGATGGCAATCACAGAGATCAGACATTTCTTGTAGTTAGCCACCAGGTTTGCACATGTGGTAAAGTTATCCTGTCCCCTCAGCAGCAAAACACCCCAAGGCATAATGTTTTCACCTCCATGTTTGACAGTTCGGATAGTGTTCTTGTTGTCATAGTCAGCGTTCCTCCTTCTCCAAACACAGCAAGTTAAGTTAATGCTAAAGAGCTCGATTTAGTTCTTCTTTTGAATCATTTAGATTTTTGCCTGCAAACTTCAGACTGCCCTATATATGTGCTATTATATGCAGAGAGACCTTGTGGGCACAGCAGGTCCTGTGCAGTCCTTCACAGCATAATGCGTTACCAAGTGTTTTCTTGGTGACTATTATCCCAGCTGTCAACTGTTGTCACCAAGCTTGACGATGGTCTTATAGCCCATTCCAGCCTTGTGTAGGTTTACAATCATTTCCCTGACATCCTTGGTCATATATTTTAAAACCAGCTTCCAATAATGTATTTTTAAGATGAATACAAAATGTGGCAAAACTACAATAGTGATTTATAATGAATATGTTAATGGGGGTTATTAACTGTAGGAGGGTACAAATAATGGGTTGTACTATAGAAAACAATTGAATCAGAACAGTGGGAAAGCTAGCTGGCAATTACTTGTTAAAAAGCAACTTTTTAAGTAAATTATTGTGAAGAAGAAAAGGAAATAACTTAAGAAACAGAATGACTGTGAGCGAAATAGTGACATTCAACAGTACATATTTGTTAAAAGAAGTTAAGGAAAAAAATAAGAACACAATGTTGATAAGTAATATTACATGACAATCTACCAAACTTATTTACTAATGATCGCATTCACTGTTATATGGATAAGCATTTTCTAGTAAAAATATTTTGTTTACCTGCTAAAGATTTATGCCAAAATTTTGACTGTCAGGCGGAATGCGAGTTTACCGAGGCACGCTGCCTCTGGTGTTTATATAACTTTACTTCCTGGTCAGTTACATCAACTTACCTCTTCTGCAATTTTTTATGCAGCTTAATCATGGTCATGTTTAAAGACAGACGCTTCAATGTAGCATATATATATATATATAAGACAATAATGTTATTGGACACCGATGACCATGGACACATTCGTAAAAAAGCCTATTCAAAACTCAAATCAATTTGGTTTACAATAGGATCTAAACATTAAACCCTTAAAATTATATAGGTCTAAAGAGTAAGAATATTAAAGAGGAAGCGTAATAAATCTGCTTATTTGTGTCATTTATTAAATAATACAACCCAAAAAACTCAAAATTTCTTTGGGAAAACAAATACATATACATTTTACTTCAAAATCTATGTTCTGACAAATGTGTACATAAAATTAAATAGAGTCTGGTTTATAATACATTAAGTCAACGCCTATAGTGACCCTGGCCAAATAAATATCAGGACACATATTTAATTAACAAACATAATTATTCCTTCATGTGTTGGCTTGATTGCAGATAAAATAGTTACATAAGCCTAAGTAGCATATACTCTATGTGTCAAATCAAGTAATAAAAGATAATAATAATAAGTAGTAAATTGTGAACCACATGGTTGTGTATATGTACCTTTGTACTTTTATGCTGCTCAAAAGTATATTTATTTACCACTTACCATGTCTGTACATCATACAAAATTGACAGTCCAGGACATATTTTTAATTTTCAATATTTTTTATTATATAATATTTAATTTTATTATTAATCAGTTGATAAGAAAATTTATGATATAACACATACAATTCTATAAACAATTAGCTTTGTTTTCCTCTTGTTTAAATATAATTTTATTATTTTACAGGCAAAAATCTTCTCTTTTTTTGGCAGAAAACAAAACACAAAAAAAATTGCCATGAACAAAAGTATCTGATAATATTGCAGGGCAGAATATTTCATGTGGAAAGCATGCACTCATTACAAAGGGTCAAATAAAAAACATAACGCTGCCATTTTGAAATGAGCCCTGCCACACACTCTGAAAACCGCAGCAATCATAATGTCAGCAGTGGCAGCAGCAGAATGTGTACATTTTTACTGTGATATTTCCCCAACCTCAACTACTTTAACCCACTTATAATAGCTCCAAACCCTTTGGTGTGTGTGATTGATTTTCTAATCTTTCCCACTACCATGCAGATATTTTTTAAATGTAATTGATTTTTTTTTCTTAAAAATTCACAAACTAATAGCCCAATTTAAACCACTGTGAATCTAACCAGACAGTAACTGAGATAGAAAGAAAAAATTATGTAAATGCATCATGCAGGATTGTGTTTTTTTGTTTATCCTTCTTTTAGGCAGTTACGTAGGAAAGTAAAGCCTTATAATGCATGATATTTCAAAGTCAACTACAGAATTCCAATCCTAATACACACCTTTGAACTTAAGTTACAATCTCTTAATAAATACATACCCCAAAACAACTAATAGGTCACATATATTTAATATTCCTGTCTTTTAAAAACAAATTTTCTGTTAAAAAAAGCAGGAAAAGTAAGAAAATGGACGCTGGCGCTACCTCTAGAATGTACAAAGAATGAAACTATTGAGTTTATAAGACCTCTTTGTTAAAACATATGAACAGAAATATGAAAGTGACGTGTGTTTCTTTGCCATAGAGCAAACTATGCTAGAAAAAATTACACAGATAGATGTCTAATATTACTTAGTACAAAATAAATAATACATTTTTCCCCCTATTTTTATAAACAGTTATATATAGCAATTTACTGCAAGGGGCAACTAAATAAAGTAATACTAACCACATTGGTGCATGCTGTTGTGCATTGCTGTATGTACTGAAAATACAGTATTCTCCTGTAACATTGCAACATTTATAGTATTACCTACAGCATACATCAAGTTCAGGGTTATATTGTTATTATTGATTTTCATACTGTATTTATAGATTAAAAGTTACTATGGCTATCAAATAATTAAAATAGTATTTTTTTTTCTATAACAGTAGTGGCAATAGAAAAGGAAATACACTATAAATTTGTATGAGTTTCAAAACATTTTAATGCAAAAACACTGCCTTTGTCAGTATTTTAAATTAAGTTACAATAGGTGATTGTCTTCGGAAACATTTCGTCTCACTGGAATAGCAATCATTAAATTAAAGTCTAAATGTATTTCAATATATGTTGTGGAAGCTGTAGGACCAAGAAATGTCCAATTAAAATGTTCAGTCATCACATTATGATAGGGTTTTGTACCTGCCTTAAACATATGCATGCGCATACCTCGCACCTTGTTCGCACAGACAAATCCGGAATAATAGCTGGAGGAAAATCAAGCAAAAACCTGAATTAATGCTGCTTTTCCATGTTGGAGTCTTCTACAGGAGTCAGAGGGTCTGCAAGATGACGCCATGATTGTAGCATTTTTTTTGGACAGGTAGGAATATGGTGTGATTTGATTTTAGTGTGTTTTGATAATAACGAATAGCCAATGTAGTTTGTGTACTACGGTAGCAATGTGTAATCAGGGACTATTATTATGTTTCATATTTTAGCTGTACTGCTAAAATACTAGAACTGTACTGTACTGTAAAGTTTTCTCACCTGTAAATGACTCATGATATATTGTAGTAATGTTGTCTATGGTTGTCTAGCCTGTGCACGTTCATGTGTTCAGAAAATGTGGCTTTGGATCTGCAGTGATTGTGGAACACACACTTTCAGTGCTATCAGGCTACACCTAGATTTTTCCGAATATTTTATGGCATATTTAAAGATATAAATCATAATTAACAATTAACGATTAATGCAGTGATTATCAACAGATTGGGAAACAATTATTATAAGAATTGACAGGGGTATTTTTTTAAATATATTTTTAAAATGACCCAGAAAGAGAAGGAGTCTGGCACAAATGCAAAAAGAGTTAAGTTTTGCAGTAAATCTAAAATAAAAACTTATAGGGAAGTCTCTGAACTCCAATTTTAATGAGCAAGGAAAAGATAGCAGTCGAACGCAGAAGGGTACACAGTGTTACCTATTGTCCCCTCTCTCTTTATAATTTGCACTTTGACCTTATTTTCTCTCTAAGAAATACAAGATCGTTAAATATCACTCACCTTTGGTAGAGGCTTTAACAGCAACATTCTAATTTAAATATGATTTTTTTTTCCCTCTGATGCTAATAGATGCATGCAATTGCACCTAATCTAAATGTCAACAAAAATTGGGGGGGGGGTGTTATGTTTATAGCAGTCATTCCCGAACAAGGGACGTTATCTGTATACCTGACACGAAATATCCAGACTGAGACATGGGAATTGGTGAAAACCCAGCGGGGACGTTTATTAAAGTTTGTGACAAACAATAACAAAGATAGACGAGGAAGGAAGCAGGTGAAGGACACTGGAGAATGCTGGAACAGACACGAGGAAGGACACAGAGCCAGGAACGAAAGAGCACAAGAAATAGGAGAAGCTGGAACTTGGAGGAAGTCTAGCTAGCGATAGCAATGTCAAGACCAGGCGCAGACTGGTGTGAGGATTGTGCTTAAATACAGGATAGTGACGTGAAAGCTGATTGTGATCAGGTGCTTGGAATCGGTTTTCTGGTGACTACGTGTTCTGTGTGGTTATTGGATTCAGTGATTGATGAGGTGTTACCGTGACAATATCTAATCTCTGTAATAAATATTTAATTGTATATGTAATGCTGTTAATTTATGTGTGAATTATTGTATATTGTTACATAATTTACACAACTTAACCTAATTGCTCAGTTGTATAAATAAAATAAATGTATGTTGCTCTGGATAAGGGTATCTTCCAAATGCTGTAAATGTGAATTTGTGTTTATTTAGCTACAATATTATTAGTGAGATCACTGATGTTGGATGAGGGGGTCTGGACAGTCCAGGTGTCTGTGCTTTTTTTTGGGGTCAGTGTTAATCAATGGCAAGAATAAAGAGCCATTATTATAGAGGAATTAAATGTCTATAATTTCTCTAGATTTGATATAATATATATTATAATATTACAGTTTACTAATGTGATACTCAGTTTAGTAAAGTGATTCATGTTGTATATGAATTCATACCTGTCCATCAAATCCATACAGTATGTGTTAATAATAACCTCTAGACTTCTAAAAATCAATCAATTAATTATTTATTTATCCAGCCGTTTACAACACACTGGGTGAACCAAAGTGCTTTCCAATAAAAATAAGGTAGAACAGTAAAAATTTCACAAAACTGTCACAGCATTGCTAGATATTAAAAGCCAGTTTAAATAAATGTTATGTTATGTTTTAAGCCTAGTTTTAAAATGGCCTAAGTCAGTAATTGTGTGTATATTCCAGGGAAGCTTGTTTCAGAGCTTAGGCACAGTCACAGAAAAAACCAAGTCCCTCTCTTGCTTATACCTTGACCATGGGTCTTCCAGCAAAAGTTGATATGCTGACCCCTAAAACTCTATTCAGCTGACAAAAAGCCAGCATCTCAGTCACATAATAAAACAATAAAGTTTTAAAATCAACTTTAGATGACACTGGAAGCCAGTGGACCGAATGTAGATTGAAAAGATAAATGAAGTCTTTTCACAAGATTTTGAGTGTAGCTTTGGGAATAGTATTAGTGAGATCAGACTCTAATGATGGGTGAGGAGATTATAGGCAAAGACAGTGTTCTTTTAATTCCAGTAAAGGAAAAATGTAATGCTAAAACACTCAAACTGTGTGCCCTTGACTAAGTATACTAGATTTTATTATTGTATTGTCATATTTGATATGCACACTGACATCTACAGGAATTGGTTGATTACAGAAAAGGAGGTTATTACAGAAAAACTCTCCTCATAATGTCTAACTTCTCCAGGAAAAGTCTGCTTCAAAAACGTATTTTCAAGTATGTCTGAGACAAAGTTAATTTCTCCTCCTCCATCAGCCATTGTGGGTGTAAAAATGTTCTAATTCAACTGTACAGATGAG
This sequence comes from Bagarius yarrelli, assembly GCA_005784505.1. Lineage (NCBI taxonomy): Eukaryota > Metazoa > Chordata > Actinopteri > Siluriformes > Sisoridae > Bagarius > Bagarius yarrelli. The sequence continues at coordinate 13,643,187 of VCAZ01000001.1, read as the reverse complement.
TTTTGCTAGTCTGTGCTAGGCTGTAAGATTTTACTCTGATTAACCAATCAGAGGACAGAAAAATGCTGATGTCATTGTGCACTAGCTAGCAGGCTTCGGCGGCGGGTTTAAAAATCTGATTAGTTAAAGAAACAGTCTTTAATAATATTAACACATCAGCAATCTGCCACTGCTAATATACTTAAATAATATGTGCAGCACTATTGATTCTGAAGGCTTTGGCAGATTAGATTAACATGACAGCACATAGAAACTGAAATCTGATTGGACAAAAAAAAAATCTAACATCCAGCCGACAGAAACACTACAAAATGAAGAGAATAAACTGTTAGAAATAAATGAATACAATTTAATGGAACAAATGTAAGAATTTAGGCTCCAAATGTAGGTCAGCTTCTGATAGGCAGCAGAGAAGTCCTCGCTGGCCCTGACTGCATGCCACTGATTGTAGTAATACTTTAGACCAGCCTTAGATTAAGAGATCACACACCAATTGTCTCCATGGAAACTGTTCTTACCAAGTCTGCTTGCATCTAGACACAACAAACAACAGATAATATAACCCATCCCACAAATTAACAACACGAAACACATCATCTCCCTCTGTGCCTCCTGTCTGGCTACATTTTAGCATTGGTTATTGACAATGGCTTTATTCCATAGGAACAGTCTTGAGAAAACAGCCTCACAGAAACGCCAGCTAATTGTTTTCATGCACATGAATTCCAATTACAGGATTACAGGCTCACTCTGAGGTGCACCAAGAAAAGTGCGAAAATTTATTTCCCATTTTTTGTGGTTTCAGAGATAAATCATTTTTAACCCTTTGCTTGTTGGGTATTAAGGGTTTAAGTGTGTTTGTATATTAAACCGAGATCTTTGCCGGGTTTTATGGTGGTAGTGTTAAATAGTTATTTAATTTAACATATTTATTCCATTGGGCAGCTCCCAAGCAATTTACATATATCTTATTTATCTCAATGAGTCTTAAAAGCAGTGGCAGTGCTGGGATTTAAACTGAGGACCTTTTGAGTAGCCGAAAAGCTATAACAGAACATTTTTAATCCTATTAAAATTTAACTATTTCGAATTTTATATTTTAAAAATAAATGAATCCATTATGAACTTTAGGGTTATTTACATAAAGCTACAAACATTTTCACCCCCAGAAAAAAAATTAAAGATATATTAAAGATATATATTTATATATATATATATAATATTTTTATTGAAATCCACAAAAAAATGTCAAATAAATATCTGCTAAAATATATGTCACATATACAGGGTGTCCCATAATTGTCTATGGAACAGAAGATTGCCACATATCAACATGCTACTTAATATGCTGCCATGCTAACATAAAAATTAGAAAAAATCTACAAATCCAGCATAGCATATACATTTATTTTACATTTTTAAAATATACTTTAAAATATATTTTGATTGAAATCAAATATAAGGTCCAGGAAGACCCCTGGAAGGCTAGGCTGACAGCCAACACCCTGTAAGTGTCATCTGGTGTAAAGGATCACTCGGAGAAGGTGAAGGCTGTGCGGATGTCCACAGGTACATGCATTCTTGGCGTGATTTGGGTCAATAGCTGCCTTTCTAAACAGGAGTTTAGTATGTAGCTGATCAGCCCTGAGAAAAGTAGTGCATAATAAGACAGCTTTGTTTCCAGGTAAACTACCGAATAGGAGCAAGTTGGTAAAACCGATAGGTAAGACGTTTTTTACTGCAACATTACATGCAAATATATTTAAAAAGCAACTAGAACCAGACCAACCCAGGACAGTATCCTTGTGCACAGTAAATAAAACCAGTCTGTAAAATATTTGTGAAAAAAAGTTGAGTGTAGGTGTTAAATATGTATGAGAGAAATTGAATTAAGTAAAAAGATGAGAAAAATAAATGAAGGCATACCATAAGGAATGAATGTGAGAGGTATGGAGGAGGAAAGCAATAAAATAAGACTGCTGATATAAGAGAAAGACAAATAAGAGTAATCTGTGCTGGAGTCGCTTATGTGAGCCATTCATTAGTTTCCTGTGGATTAACATTTTCTTAAAAAACACTTATATACACACATACATATTCATCCTTTAACTAATCAATCTGCTATATGCCATTACCTAAAAAGGAAACCTTTTTTTTCATAAAAATGAACTGCATGTGTGAGGGCCAGCCAACCCATACGATCATAATTGTCAGACATTCAAACCATCAAACAATTTAATTAATTTAATTAGATTATTAAATTAATAATTTAATAAGGGGGGCAGGGTGGCTCAAATGGTTAAGGTGCTGAGTTGTTAATCTGAAGACCAAAAACACATGGGTTCAAGCCCCACCTCCAGGAAGTCAAACAACCACTGTTGGGTCCTTGAGCAAGACCCTTAACCCCTCCTGCTCCAGGGGCGCTGTATCATAGCTGACCCTGCGCTCTGACCCCAACTTACGCAAAAAAAAATGCATTTCATTGGCTCTATACATGTACCTTGCACAATGAATTGACTTATACTTATTATGCCCAAAACTGCTGTACTTTATTTAAGCTTGAGGCATGCCAAGGTAGGCCGGCTTGGCCAACACGAGGACCTGCGGATAGTCCAACAGTGAAATGGGGCAGTCTACTGGGTATTGCGTCCCTGTAGTGGAGCTGTGGAATTCAAGATTGTCTCTTCGACCCCGGCCAGGAAACCTGCTGCTAGGAGGCTTTTGCTCTCTCAGTTTTATTGCTGACCGCTTACTTTAGCTGGATGCTTGCCTCTATAGTTCCTGGTTGATAAAGTCACCTCTTTCATGACAAGCTATGCTTGTGATAACACACATTTTTAAAACTGCGTTTACCCATTAAGCATTCTCATAGTGCAGCTCAAGTTACTCAAGGGAAATCACAGTATATGTTGTTTGATAATATGGCTACTAAATCAGTGTAGCAGCCATAAATCATTTTTTTTTAGAAAAGTCAAATAAAGGATTGTAAACTGCAAACTTTATTATCTCAAAAAATCAATAGTTTAGCTTATTTTTTTTTAGCTAATGGTTTAGCCTTTATCGTCAGAATTGTTAACAGAACAGCTTGCTTCTTCTAGGAGGAAAATTAATTTATTTTTGCCAGACTGTTGTGACACATGCCATCTTAAAATCCGGTAGAATCCAATTAAGAGTGAAGAAAAACACTTTTTTGTTTTATATGAACTGAATGTTTAGACAACAGTTTGTGGGCATAACGTCTGAGGCTAAGGCTAGTACGTTTATAAAGTTACATAGCTTACGTTAGCATGTTTGGAATGCCATGGTTTTTTTTTCCTTTTTTTGACTGCATTTTCTGTTCCTGTTTCTTATTCTGGGGTTTTCTAGCCTAAAGGAATTGTCTTTTAAACAAAATACATTTTTTTTGCATTTGCAATCTAATCCCTAAGTATATTTTCTTTCAAACACACAGCAGACAGACTAACCACGGATCTGCATATGTATCATGACATAGTGGAGTTTTACTCATTTGTGCTTATTTCCAAGTACTAACAGAAAAACATCCATTACAGTGACCTCACATTTTAGCATATAAGATTAAGTTGATCTTCATTGGATTTGGGATACAGAACATGATTTTATTTGACTAATGCTTAAATGCTTTATATTATATTTTATTATATTTTTGTCCTGTTTCTACTGGGTTTTTTTACCTAATTTGATAAATTCAGAGAGTCGTAAAAGCAGTTCACTATGTATTGTACTGTGTATAATCATGAATTTTAATTTTAACATTGTCATAGTAGACATAAAAAGTTTTTTACACTTATTTTAGTTTAATAAAAATAATAACTATTAAAAATAAAAAATATGTTTTTTTAAACTGGGCAGCGTGGTGGCTATAAAAGGTATTGTCTTTACTGATTACTTATACAGAGTTCACATTGCCTGATTTTCACTGCTAGTATTAATAAAGCTTTTTGAAACTGTTCTGTGTACTAACTTTTGGCAAGCGAGAGAGTAAACAGCTGGAGTGCGTGGTGTATAACTTCACTGTTGTATCTAAGAAAAGCAATCTGCCAAAAAGAAGCATAAATATTTTGATGATGCATGATCTTCCGGAGGTTTTTAGGTTATTGCACAAAAGATTAGAGCAGATTAGACCCATAGCTTAAAGATCCCTAAAATAGATGGAATGTGCATGTTAAAAGCATAACCACATAAGAAGAAACATTTGTTTATTCCCATATCATTCAGTTAAAATGTACAGGCTGGATAAAGCTTTAAAATTTCTTACCAGTGTGTGTGTGTGTGATGTGACTACAATCTGAATCCATATGATCCCTTGTTTGAGCAATAACCCCTTTGCCTGAATAAAGCATGTAGTCGAATCATGTGATTTTAAATTAAAGAAAAAACTTTATTATGTGTTTAAGATGTAACTGTAGTTCCAAGGACACCAATCAGAGGTAGATGCAGGTGAGGCAGGTGTTTTCCTGTGCACTACATCGAAACAGAGAGAAAAAAGTTCACACTTAAACAATAATACGTTTAATTCCACTCTTTTGCTCTTGCATCTGCCTACTAGCCAATCCAGCAATCACCCGCACCACTCTCTCACTGTCGGAGGAAAAAGGCAGTGTGATAAGTCTTTAATTCCCCACATGTGCACTTAGTTTCCTGTTTGTCTTCTTTTGGTTGCTGCCACGCCCTTCTTCCACAGTTACATTTAAAACTATGAGGTCATTTTACAACAGTACAGTAACAGAAACAGTTGCAAACTTACCACATCCAGATCATCTAGAATGTCATCTTGTGTGCATGAGAGAAATATGCTAGAATACTACTGTTGGTGGAACACACAACCTGAAGTGGCTATTGCATGAAAACAGCAATTTACTGTTAAATTACCATGTACATTTCTAAGTTCCATTACAGTCTATCTGTCTGTCTCTCACCTGAATTGTGTTTGGGTGGATGAGACAAAATAAAACCTAATACTGATAATGGATACATGATATTAACACAACATTACATCATGTTTATGTTTCCCATTGAAGTGGTGTGCTATATATTAGCTATGATGATGTTATGGGTCAACATTCTGTCTGATATTTGCCTCACCCATGTACATGATGTCACAACAATGAGGTTAAACAGATTTTGGTTATGCAGATTTGCAGTAAGGACTCTTACTTCTTAAGCTTTTAGATTTACTCATCAGGTTTACTAATAAACACCACTTATAATAATTGTGCTGTCCCATTTTATCTTATGTTACAGTCACCCTTTTTCACCACTGTCAGTTGGCTTTGAACATGCATCCAAGCGAATGACAAATTAACCAACAACTGGAGCAAAAGGTGGAAACAGAAGCAATTACATGATTAGATTTGTATCATGTTTACAGTATATGGAGGATGATTAGGACTGGTTCTTATGTAATATATATCAATTCAAATAAAACAAAGCTTCACTGAAGCTTCATTAAGGTTTTTTGGCTAGTGCATGATGATTTAACAGAATAATTACAGCTATTGGGTTCAGAAGCAATGATCTGCAGATTCTCCACGGTTGAAATCTTGGCTCGTGTGAGCTTGAAATTACTATGTTTATCATGATGCAGCAGATGCATTCCCTCAGGCAACAGAGGATGCACACAGGCCAGGAAAATACATGTTCTTGGTTGTGGATGTGTGAATGTACACTTTGATTTTGTCATAGTTAGACCTCACTTAATTTATAGTGGCCTGTTTAGCTCCTTCAGATGTTACTTAAATACAGAATGGTGAAACAGTTAGGATGTTACCAGAGTTGGGCATAATTGAACTGTTTGTCACCCTGATTTAACTGTTGCATTAAATTGCAATGACAGTTAAATAATATGGTAAAGTAAAGCAATTACATAAAAATAAAATAATATTTATATTATAAAATCATGAGCGTTAAAAGGGTACACTGTGAAAAGTCTAAAGGTTTTGTATCTGTATACTTAGTCAATCAGGGTGTTTTTAGTCCTAAAGATCTGTACTTTGTTTCAAAAAGTAGAAAATTGTTTTAATGTTTTTAATTTTTCCTCTTGGCTTGGTTTACTTTTACAAAGTCATATGTGAGTAAATTGTTCTCTTTTTGGTGAGCCTGTTTATCTTTTGCTTACAGCGTACAGCTCTCTGTTTATCTTAATTATATTTATCAGTATTATAATTTTATCAAAATTGATCAGTATCGGTATCAGCAGAAAGAATGGTTTAAACATTGTTTCGGTTTAACTTTTAATGAAGATCCAAGAGATTTGCTTTGTTTGTAAATTGTCAGGAAATGCTCACCACAGAATTCTTTATCACCAAAGAACAAGTAGACACATTAACCTATGATTTATGTTGCATGCCATTATCTTGCCAAGCACTATCCAACAGTCTGCATAATGCAGTTAACTTAAATTATGACTGTGAAGGTTGCTTTATTGTTTGGTTGAGTTGGCTTGCTTGTCGTAGTCATGCTCCAAATTGCCCTAGTAGAAGGTATTCACAGAAAGGAAGTATATGCAATGTGGGGCAAAATATGGACTAGCCCATACTGGGTGTGATTGACAGGTGGACCACTTTAAGCAGATGTATTGCATGCAACCTGTTAGATGTGACTATGTTGAATAACTACAGGTGAGAGGTAAAAATGGTTTCTTGTGTGGAGATTCATTTCACATGGTTGTATAATACAGGGTTTAAATGGCATCATTAGAATCAACACAATAATAAACTTCTATGCTGTAACTCCCATTTCGGCTTGCCTGCTAATTATAGGGTATTGTGATTTATTTGGTTACATTTTATCATTATAGCAGGATTTGTTTATTCTGAATTCATGGCTAATACATGCAGATAGATGCAAATAATAGCAAGTTACACAAGAGCATAATTACTAAAAATAATATAATAGGTCATCATTTATATTTTTCTAACAATAAAAAAATAAAATACTAAAAAATAAAATCTCTATATTTTTATTATAGTTTGGTATCTTTTGATCATTTATATTTTTTCTAAAATAAAAAAATAAATAATAAAAAATAAAATCTCTTTATTTTTATTATAAGTTTTGCTCTGTTTATCTTTATGATCTTTGTTCAGATACTTATACAAATACTATTTTATAAATCTTCTGTGCCACATTTAAACTCATTAAGCGCTGCAATTTGCAACTCATGAGCAAACTATCAAAAGGTTATGCCCCTAAGTGTCATTCTGTGTGCCTGCTCGCAGTCTGGGTTTGCTCTGTGGGGAAATGGGAAGGGTAAATATTGAAGTTTGGTATCCCGCTTATTTCACAGGATGTCGAGCTTTCATCTGTGTTTGCTGGCTGCAACAAATTTTGCCAGTTTTTCTCTGAGCAGATACCAACCAAACAGTACGGAGAGCAAGCATTACTAATGAGCTCACAATAATTATGTGGCACCAGGAAATATTTTATACATACACACTGTGTATTCTATAAACATATGTGTTGGAGGTGGCAGGATAAAAACTAATACTAGACTGTAGATAAAAAGTCAAAACACTTTTTTAAGAAATCATATCATAATAACAAATCATACAGAAATTTTATATTTTGTCTGATAAGTCATGAGAAAAAACTTCTGCAACAGACCTTGTTTTATTCTTTTTTGTAATGATTTTCAAGGCTTTATATGATTTTAAGACTATATATATAAATCTTCAGGGGGTAAAATCTAAATTTTCCAATTTGAAACCACATGATACAGACTTTTGTTGATGTTTCTTGGTGTGTTTTGGATTTATTTTTCGATGCACTACAAAGTTTCCAAAGAATTAGAAAAATTTGAAAGCCTTTACCTGATAATTTACCAGTAGATTTCTGGATTTGTTGTGCTACCACCATGGGTTTTATTATTGTTATTCTTGTTTTTGTGAATTCTGATCTGGGTTTTAGAGATTCGCTGCTAGTAAGAGGTTAGCATTTTATGATATAATGCGGTTAAAGTCTCTGCAATTAAAGTAAATTGTGATATCTTCACTCCTGCCCTGTGGAGCTTGTTGAGGATATTACTGAGTGTTGTTTTGGTGGTTTTTGCACAGCTCACTCAATGTTTCTGTTAAAAACTCACTCAATGTTTTCTTGGCAAACTGGTTGTCCTGATATTTGTGATTCAGTACCCCATTGGCTTTGCCGTGTTCCTTGCTCCCTCTCTGGCCTTGCCCTGGTTTTTGCTCCCTCATGGCCTCGGCATTCTCCTTGCTTCCCCATTGGCCTCGTGATCCTCCTTGGCCTCAGTGCAACCCCCCTCAGATTTAGCATCCTCCTCACTTCCCCTCTCGGCCTCGGCTCTCTCTCCTTGCCCCCCCCCCCAGCTTTGGCTTCCTTTTCACTCCCACACTGCATCTAGTCTCACAGTCCTGCTACATCTACTATAGAAACAAAATATTTTATAAAGCAGAAAGCTGAAACAGATGTAAGTGCGGTTTTACTTTTGGCAACCAAATCCAAATTAGTTAGCAGTCAGGGAACAGCCTATGGCTAGCTATCAACAGGTCAAAACAGACTAACAAGCACAACTTAAATTAGGTCAGAAAACTCAAGGAAAAAGGCTTGGGAATGCCAGATTTAAAGAATAAATCATGAGCGTATTTCTTATCAAGCCAGTAGAAATATACAAAATCCTTATAGGAACGAGTCGAAAACAGTTGACAGTAATTAGGAAACATAAGGAAAAAAACTGATTATACAAGGGCAGAAATAGGAAAACAAAATATACATAGCGAAGTTAATAAAAGCTTAAGCAATTAGAACCTGTGAGGAGAAATTATGTAATATTCTCTTCCTAATATCAATTTATATTAACTACAATTAGCTTATAATCCAATTTTTCCTTATCCCTTTTTATTAAAAAACAGTTTTGATATGGCTTATTAAATGTGACTAACATACCTAACGTGGCATTTATTCTGATTTGTTGCTCAAAAAGAAATAATTATAGCGTTGTTTTCTATATACCTGGGGGTAATTGCAAATTTGTCACTGTTTTATATAGTACATCCTCCCATACTTTTCATTAACAAAAAGTCGACCATCAGTAGATGACATTATCATTGCTTTTATTTTAGTTATGATGGCAAAGATTAAACTTGTAATATTCTAATAACCCGTCAAAGGCAAACAGGAGAAAACAAGTACAAAAGAAGCTAAAGGCTTAAAAAATGTAAATGGATATAATATACAATACATTTTATTTTGCCCAGTGTAATGTATTTTATTTTATGTTAAAATGTTTCTTCAAACCTGAATCATCTGGTGTTCCCATCATGTGAGAAACATAATGTGCAAAAACAAGTGTGTTAAATTTATACAAATTAAGAATACAAGGCCAAGCGCCTACTCGTCGTCTTCGTTAGTTTGAAGAAAAACAAGGCTGTAATGTATATAAACAAGGACTCAGTGCTGTTGCAGGGCATAAAAACTATTTATAAAGAAACTCATACATTATGTTTTTTTCTACCAAAAATATTGTACATGTATGTAAATAGTGCTGTGTGTGTATATATAAATGAACTATACTATTTAAAGGGAAAATTAGGTTCAGAAAATTTCAGATTATTGTGTCACTGCTGATTAAAAATGTATGAAATTGTGCTAAATTCAAATAATTTCTTGTTTTTATTGACAGCATGTTGTGGTATTCTTTTACAACATGCTGCACCATGTCGCTAGAGCTTCCATAAACACTTTATACTATACATCAGATGATGTTTACAAGCTGTATTAATCCTTATGAGCGAAGGCAAATAGCACAAAGCAGGCATAAAGTAATTGTGCTTCTGTCATAGCTTTAGAATTCACTGTATATAACATGAGCATGCATACAAATAGCGCAGTAGCATTGTACATTGCAGTATACAGACAAATGTATTGACTTATTATACGTCCCACATGCCTTAGAACAATTCTACAAATTTGTCACTGACATAGTTATAAGTATTAGTCACGGCCTACATAGCATTATTGAGCACAGATCATTTTCATAGTTCCTTTACCATTTTCTCATCTCGCTCATCTAAGCAGAATGTTAACAGATGGATGCATGAATGCACACATACTGTTCATTTGTATGCTAAATAGGCTATCATAGATTGAAGAGCATGCCAAAGGGCATTGTGCTGCCCTATTTTGTTTGCGTATTTATTGTGAAGCTTTTTCAAGACATAAACAGAGGGTGATTTAGTCTTGATTTTTTTATGCAGTATAGTATCTACTGAGCAGTATGAAGCTGGGGTACACAAAATAATTAACAAACATATATAATATATTGGCAAATTAAAACCAAGCCATATTTATATAAAATGTCATAAATATATATATATATATAAATATTTATGTAATAATAAATAATGTTGGTATTTAAATATCTTATTTAACATTTCCTTAAAAGCTGATTATCCATCATGCTCTGTGGTTGACTGTTTTTTTAAAGAAGTAAAACAGCTCAAGGAGAAAACTAGAAAATTAATTTTTGGGAAAAAAGGAAAAAAGTTTGTGGAAATATGCTTTTATTATACTTTATTTGTGAAAACAAAAGCTAATTAGAAGATTTTAAAGTGTAACTCAATCTTGTGTAATTCAATCTCTTAAAATTTACTGTACAATGATCTCTTGGGTACACAGAATGGTGAGCAGCAGTTCTAAGGGCGAATTAGAGCACCAGAGTTGAATTGCCTGACTGATTACATTTACAGCATTTGGTAGACGCTCTTATCCGGAGCGACTTACATTTAGCTCTTTCTTTTATACAACTGAGTAATCTGGGGTTAAGGGCCTTGCTTAGTGGCTCACGGTGGTGGCTTGGTGGTGCTGGAAATCGAATACAGTCTTTCTAGTATCAGTCCAATACCTTAACCATCTAAACCAACTCTGGCCCAGAAGATTAGATTAGGTTAGATTAGATTAGAACTGACAAAAATGCTACAGTAACTTAAATAACTCTTTACCACTGTGGTCAAAATGCAGAATACAGTAAACTTTAAGGCAGAAAACTTGATTGGATTATTTAAGAACAGGAATCTAAACAAAGGGAGATTGTCATTTGCTACTTTAACCAATGCTGAAGGATTTCATGTATTTTACTGCTATGTAAGTATAATTTTATTTCTTTGGTAAGAGATCTAGTTCACACATTTATGAAGTTTCTGGTTACTCTACTAATGTGGCTTTATTAGTTAGCTGTAGTAAATTCTGTTTTAAATGTTAAATATTGTAAAAATGCGGTGGGCAATCTTAGTCCTAGATGGACGGTGTCCTGCAGAGTTTAGCTCCAACCCAAAAAAACCACACTGGAACTTATAAAGATCTCCTGGTATACTTGAAACTTACAAGTAAGTGTGTTAAGGCAAGTTGGAGCTAAACTCTGCAGGACACTGGCCCTCCAGGACAGAGATTTCCCACCCCTGTTGTAATACAATCCTTTTTGGTGTAAGTGAATACTATCAGTATTGGTGCTTTGGTAGCAGTCTTGTCCCGAGTTAACTATAAGCATCAAAAATGATATATGTTCATCTCCAGAAACACATACGGTATGCATATTAGAGGATCTAAATATAATGAAGAATATCAGCAATGTACTGTATAGTGGTGTATTGTGGTAAAGGTCCATGAAAGGCCATAAAGTTTATTTAAGACAAAATAGGAAAATCCCAAGAAAAAACAACAACAAAAAAATACACAACCTGGTACAGAATAAATAGATTTATACACATGTACGGGTGTAAAGAGTATTTAAAAAAGCATTGATGAAGCCAATGTGGAAACTGATGAATGCATGTATTAGGGCCTCCTTATTTTATCTGCTGACTTTGCAGCAAATGTGCAATGTAGGAAGGCAGCTGTAGCTGAAAAATGAGCTTAATGTATGTAAGAATATAAAAAAGGAAGAAGAAGGGAAAAATTATAAAAGGAGTATTTGTGTAAGTAACGAAGTGGTTAACCATAAAATATATGGAATAAATTCCTAATAGTTTTTGACTTGCCTGCTGTGATTTGAGGGAAATGATACTCATCTAAATATTAATATCACCGATCGAAGCTACATTTACAGCATTTGGCAGACACCAGAGCAATTTACATTTATTTCTTTTATACTAGTTAAGGGTTTTGCTCAGGGGTCCAGCAAAGCTCCAAGCCTGATCTTTCAAGTAGCAGTTCAACACCTGACCCACTGTGCCACCATTTTCCCCACTACACATTACTATAATGCAATTCCAGAAAGAGCCAATGTGTTAGTAAATACAACATTACTTATTCATTTTTTTACATTGTTAATTTTAATTTAAATAAATCAATATACAAGCTTGTTTTTCTGTATGTGGCCCTGTGACTGACTGGTGTCCCGTCCAGGTTGTACCCCTGCATTTTGCCTAATGACAGCTGGGATAGGCTCCAGCAGATGCCTGTGACCCTGATTAGAAATAAGCGTGTATAGACGATAGATGAAAGACAATATACAACCATCTTTCAGTTTTATTTAATGCAATCTTCTTTGTATCCATTTTCACCACTGACTATGAAGAAAAAATGTTATTAGTAGGCAGCATTCACAGCAGACCTATATGTCAACATGTGGTCAGTAAAGGCCATGATATGGACATCAAGATTCTATTTTGTCTCCAGCTGTTTTCAAGTTTGAAGCTCAGGGGTGGACCATGGGAAAGAAATGAGATCGAATATACACAGAAATATTCTATCAAGCAAGCACATAAAGAGATTTTAGATACACAATTCTTCTCGTTACAGAAGGTCTTACTAGTGCGTTGAAGTTTAGTAGCGTTAAAATGTAATGAAACATATTCATTCATTCATCCATTCATCTTCTATACCCACTTATTCCCTAATTCAGGGTCACTGGGATCTGTTGGAGTCTTTCCCAGCTGTCTCTCAAAGGGTGAAAGACAGGAGGGGGACACCCTAGACAGGTCACCAGACCATCAGAGGGCCACACTCACTCCTATGGGTAATTTAGAATCACCAATCAATCTAAAATACATGTTTGTGGACTGTGGGAGGAAACCAGAGGAAACCAATGCAAGCACAGAAAGCAAACAGAAATGCCCCCACTCAGGAATCGAACCCGGGCCTTCTTGCTGTAAACTTTTATGTAGACCAAACAATTATAGAATTTGTATAAAACGTAAACTACTTTATTTGTTGTATTTAAGAAAAAAATTCTTTCAATCAATACCTCTTGCAGATCATGCCTCGATACAGATATTTCATTCGTTTTCTCATAGAAAATGCTTGTTAAAACTTTTTTTAAATGTAAATTGAAAAGGTCTATATGTATAAATTTCAATTGTTTTACTTTACATATAGTATTTTACAATAACATTTTTTTTTTATTTTAAATTTATTTTTATTTAAAAGGTGATGTTGAAAAATTTGTTTCCCAGCAGCTTAGCAGCTCAGCTCTTTCTAACTATCATGAGCTTTTTTTTTAGAAGGTCCTGACCTTAGTTGTAGATTTAAAAAAAATGTCACAGGTAATGTTGTGCCCCCTAAGACCAGGTGCCATGAAAAGCACAACCCCTGAACTCTGAGACCTCTGTGGGGCTCCTCCAGCCGGCTTTTCAGTGTAACCTGCATCTTCAGTACATCCGTGGCGGGCGGTGCATTTGGTACCTGGGCCTTCAGTGGGGACTTACCCGACTAATACACCTTTAAATACCACCACTATCAAACAGTAATTATAGAAACCTCTAATAATATACAAAAACGTAATATAACATGGCGTGAAATTACGGAGAGAGAGAGAGACATTTCGCTTATTGAAAGTGACAACAATTTTTTCTAAAGCAAGAAACCCTGTTGTACTCCAAACGCAACTGTACCACATACATCATCTGGAGCAGTTCAGAGTATTTATTTAATATCACAAAACAAATAAAGATAAAATATATAATACATTTAATGGCTGTAAGCCAGCATTACTGATCTGGAGACTGGAGTATGTCCGAGACCAAATTCATTTCTCCTCCTCCATCAGCCATTGTGGGCGTAAAAATTTGCAATTAAAATGCACAGACATGTTTTGCTAACCATACTTTTCTGTGCAATAATACACCTTTTATTTTTTATATAAAAAGTGCAATAACCTTTTACCCTTTTTTTTTGTATTCTTACATTTTTATTTTTCTATCTTGCCTAAAAATGTGCAAGTCTCCAAAACAAATTCCTTGTAAGTGCAAACCTACTTAACGATAAAGCTCTTTCTGATTCTGATTCCTCCTGATTCTAAACTGGACTGAAACAGTTTTACTCTAATTAACCAATCAGAGGACAAAAAAATGCTGACATCATTGTATGCCAGCTATCGGGTCTTGGAAGGCAGACTTGAAATCGGATTGGTTGAAAAAACAGTCTTTAATAATATTAGCCAATTAGCAATCTGTAACTACTGATATAGTTTAAGTTTAATGGGCAGCACTACTGATTCTAAAGGGTTTGGGCAGATTATATTAACATGGCAGCACATAGAAACTGAAATCTGATCTAAAAACCTAACATGCACATACACAGACTGGAAACACAATGAAAGGAAGAGAATTGGGAAAAAATTAATACAATTTCATAACACAAATCAAATCTTGGAATTTAGGTTGTAAATGTAGGTCAGCTTCTTATAGTGTTTAGGCAGCAGAGAAGGCCATGCTGGCCCTGACTGCACGCCAATGCATTACATGGCTGGTGTTTGCATAACACACTATGTCATATTGAGCTGGTTTAAAAAGCGTATATTGCATAAATGGAAATTGTTTATTAGTCATTTCAATAATGATTTTCTGTATTGTGTGTGTGGGTGTGTGTGTGTGGGTGCCCCCTTTCAGCTGTTACTGCTGTTGGCTACTTGATTAAAATGGCCTTCCCAGTAAATATGTGATTTAAACAAATATCTAATTGTAAATGAAACCCCCTTTAATGACAGTTATCTGACAGCTTGATGATAAGCTAAGGAATAAAAGAATTTCTATACTTTTTAATAAATGCAGCTTGCACTAGGAATAGCAAATGTAAACATTATTTATGCATTTTATGTATCGTTTGTATAGATGAAGAATGATGTATCAAAATTGTGTACTGGTAACAGCAGAATCTGATAAGCTGGAACATTTGCATCTGGAACATCATTGTTTGCTGAACAAGACCTGTTGTTAGCATCTCGGGTGGTTAATGCAGATGTAGCTGCACTCATAATTATGCTCATTAAAACACAACACTTCTTAAATATTACTCCAAGTCTTTTAAAAATTACCATAATTGTGAGTCTGTAGTGGCTGTTTAATTAAATTTTGGTTTCGGGATTTAATTAAATACAGTGCTTTTTTACAATTTATAGGTTCAGATCCATAATAAAGCTTAAATCTTATTTAAAAAAAAAGTTAAGGAAAAACTATTTTATTTAAGTTATCATGTATATATTAAATTTTATTATACTTTATTTTTATACATTAATTGCAGCTAATTATCTACCATTAGTTATTCTTGATTATCCCTGTTGCTTGTTCTATTTTCTGTTTTTGGCTATGTAATATTTAATGTTTTACATGTTGTGTGTTCAGAAACACTAACAACTGAATCTCTATACAGACCTTAAACTTAATCCTAAATATTGCCTAACAAACCGACTTACACATGTCACCCCATTTAACAATAGAAAATTCCAAATGTAATTTGTCATTAGTTCACACACAGGTACACACACGCTCCATTCTACTGTCAATACAATTAGTATTTTTTTACTAAAATCATATGTTGTATTGCTCATAGTGTGAAAGATAGTATGAAAGATAACACAGAGTGCATTTCGTTATCTTTCAACCCAAGAATCAGAAGAGTTTCAAGTCATCCTGGACTTGTTGTTGAAACTCTTCTGATGCTTCGGCTGAAAGATAACAGAAAATATTCAAGCAACATAAAAATATTTTCTCAATCCATGCATCAGAAGAGGTTCAACAAGTCATCCTGGACTGATTAAGTATCAGCCTTTTTCAAGAGTGCAGGTGTTACTCCTATCCTGAAGAAGCCTGCTTTGGATCTCTCACACATCAACAGCAACAAACTCATTTAACTTCAAAACACTTGAACGCACTGGCTACAATCAACTGGTTTTTTTTTTGCTCTACAGAACAACCTTTAAGGTCCCAAACAGTCTAGATTCAAAGCAGCAGAATTCCAGAGAGACTGCCTTCATGGCAGTCACTAAGAAGCTACATCATCCAATCTGTCATATACCCACACCCTCCTGGAACTTTCAGCTGCGTTTTACATGGTCAGCCAAAGGACACTCCTGTCCATTCTCAAGACTTATGGAATTTGTAAAAAAGCATTGCAATGTTTTCCTTCCTACTTAGAAGTTTGCTTACATTAGGTAACAGCGGTTCCCACAAGGATTAGTACTTGTTCCTCTCCTTTTCTAACTCTATATTTACTTTTCCGGTTATTTCCTCACATGGGTTCAATTACCATTGTTATGCTGATCATCTTTTCCTCCCTCAGACTTCACTGCCCAGTTCTCAGCATGTCTGGCAGACATATCATTGTAGCAGGAAGCTCATCAGCTCAATTTTAACCCAAACAAAGCTAAATTGCTCCTCATTCAGGCTGAATGATCATTGCCATAGAAAAGTTACTGATTTCCTCTTCACCAACGGCCACAAACTTCGATCTATCTATCTATCTATCTATCTATCTAGTGGAAAGCCATTAATTTAAAGAGTATTACAGGAGTAAAAAGTAAAAAACAAATATAAAAGTGTTCAGATGTCAAAAAACATTTGGTCATATAAGGTGTTGTACCTTCGAAACAGGTATATGGCCTGTTTAGTCAATTTAGCTGTCATGTTGACAAGTCAAGTCACCTTTATTTATATAGCGCTTTTAACAATCGAGATTGTTTCAAAGCAGCTTTACAGAAAAATATCAGAAACGCCAATATTACACGTTCATTAAAACAGTCAATTTAATTGATATCCATAAATTTGGAGTCCCCAACCAAGCAAGCCAGAGGCACCTGTGGCAAGGAACCAAAACTGCATTAGTGACAGAATAGAGAAAAAAACCTTGTGAGAACCAGGGTCCAGATAAACCAGTAGGTTACCCATGCTGCAGTAAAATTTCTGTGGTCTTGTCCGGATGGCCGCTTAGATGACAAAAGAAACTACCTTATTAATAGATACATAGTTGCCACTTTAATAGCAACACCTGTACTTATGCATGCAATTATCCAGCCAGCCTGTTGTCAGACCTTTAATTCTTATCGTTATTTTAGGAATCATGGCACAGTTTTTACATCACCCAAGAAAGCAGAATACCTCCAAAACTATAATAGATAAAAATATAATAAGAGGAACAACAATATAAAAGAAAAGACTATATGTTTTAATATTTATGCTAAAGCACATATAAAATTTCCTAGTTGAAGAAAGAGGTAGCTCTTTACCTGTCATTTGCAGACAGTTCCTGCTATCAGAGCAGTGCCTGAGGACCTCATGGAGCGTAATAAGTGTTTAAATATTTTATAGATTTTTCAAACTGATAACATATAAATTATTTATAAAGTTTTAACTTCTCCAATTTTTAAAAAATAATTTTACACTACATATAAATAGTGTAACTATACACACATTCTAAGGGTTATACAATTCAGGCATTAATACAGTATGAACTGATCCAGACAAAGAAGCCACATGTTTGACTTGCAGATTTGAAAGTCACAGATTTGACATGCAGATCAATTCCACATGAAAGAGTAAAACATTAGATGATTAGACACAGATCTTGAGATTAGATCTTAAGAGCAAATTCGGACACTTTACATCCAAATCACAGACCACATATTCCTAATCCTGGTCCTAAAGGGCTTATACATTTTAGTAGTTTTCTTGCTCTAATAAGCCGCATTTAACTAATCAACTCTTGATTCAACTCCTGAGACACAACACCCACAATTTAATAAATACGCTAATGGCACACAAAAAATGAACATTTCTTTAAGGATTTTAAAAGTCACTCGGGTTCGTTGGATTTGTCAGGTTTTTAAGAAGATATAGTTTTCACGGTTTTTGCATTGTCAACAGTGTTAAATGGTGTGCAAGTATAGACTAATTTATTTTGTAACTATATTAAATAAACAATCTATGTTTGCAATCTGGACTGTTTTTAAAGGGACATCTTCATTTTCCCAGCTCTGAACAGGACACTGCACAAAATAAACTGTGTAGTTGTTTCCTCTCTACTGATAAAAGCTGCTATAACCGTGCCTATAAAAAGCATTTTTTTTATTATTTAAACTTTTTTTACATTTTGTCACCTTACAACCACAAACATAAATCTTTTTATTGATATTTGTTGCAATAGACCAACACCAAGTGTTTTCTAGTGTTCTCTAACAAACCACTGAGGCCTTCCCAGAATTTATACTGAGACTAAATTACACACAGGTGGACTCTATTATCTAATTAGGAGACTTCTGAAGGCAATTGATTGCACTGGATTTTATTTAGGGGTATCAGTGTACAGGGGGGCTGAATACAAATGCACATCACACTTTTCAGATTTTTAATTGCCTAAAATTTTAAAAACTATATATTTGGTCTATTAAATAAAATCTTAATAAAATACATTTAGGTATGTGGTTGTAAGGTGGCAAAATGTGAAAAAATGTTCCAGGGTTATGAATCCTTTTTCAAGGCACTGTGAGTCCAGATCTTCTGCAGTCAATCTGAAGGTCTGGCTATGTTTGACAAACACATGAAAATATAAACTTGTATAAAGTTAGTGAAATAAAAAAACAGGCATTCCCTTACAAGTTTTTTTGACCAGAAGAAGTTCTAGAAAAGGAGGGTTGGTATAGTTTTACTGTTTATGCTGATGACCATTTAGCCACTCAACATACACTTTACAGGGGAGGTGATAGCTCAGTGGTTAAGGTGTTGGATTGCAAACCAATAGATTATGAGATATATTCCCAGTGCCACCAAGTTACCACTGCTGCGCCCCTGAGCAAGGCCCTAACATCAAATTGCTGTGTAGTATAAATAAAATTAAATATAAGTCACTCTGAATGAGGGCATCTGAAAAATGCAGTAAAATGTAAATTAATATTTCTTTTCTTAAAGCTCTTTAAAGAAAATCAAATGTACCTTGCTAAATGTGTGAAACAAAGACACTGGACACTTGGTTTCATGTGAAGAGCCAAACGGATTGGGAGACTCTCAAGATTCATACGTGTTCTGAGTGTGTGCGGATTGAGAGGTGTGTGAAGCCAAGCCTCTTATTTCCTTCCCTTCAGAATAGAATCCTGGAATGTAGCCTGTAGTCATAGCAACAAACAAGGTTCAATGGATCTGAACCAGAGTGAGCATGTCTAAAAACATGAGCTTTGCTGTAGTCTCAAGAGGAAGAGGAAATTAAAGGCGCTATAAGGTGTCAAGTAATGCAGCTCTAGAATTAGGAGAGTGAATTTATAGAACAATTGGCAGTATAGGAACAAGAACCAGAACCAGACAATATTAACACGATTTTAAAATCCAAAGAAAATGCTATAGAAATATATTTACACTATTTAAGAACTCTGTAGTGTATAAGCTTAGGTTGTATATGTGTGTGCGTGTATCTGTGTGTGAGTATTATGTCAAAATAATAGCTTATTTTCCTCATTTCTTCGCAGACATCTAAAATGTAAGCTTTCTAAATATTTCTGAATCTTTCAGGGTCCTTTCGCAAATTTCTTTTTTTTTTTTGGAGTGTTGTAAAAGGGGTGCAATGAGAGAAGTTAAGATGTACTCAATTTATCGACTGTTATTTTCACTACTGACCATTTCCTAGACAAAGACACTCACAGTACATTTGGTACCAATCTGCAGCAACTAACTTTGTTATACAGCATTAAATTAAAGTAGTGGGGCCAGAGGAGCTAAGCTCATGGTCAATATTAGATAACACCAACTACAAGAGTAAGGAAAGGAAAGGAGGGCATTTTAAGATTGTTGAAATTAATATGATTAAAATAATATTTGAAATTTAAAATGCTGCCTACGTTTTCAGCTTCGCTGGCATCATGAGTAGTGTTAAAGAGCTACATTTAGCCAGCATTTAGAAAGTGCATTCACTTTACACATGATCCTCAAGGAAGAATGTTTTACTTTGTTTTATATCTATTGTTGAAATTACAATAAATGCATCTTGACTTGACTTGAATGCTAACTGACATAATTACTTACAAGCATTTACTTTTTTTTATATGCAAATGATCTCATATGCCATCAGTAAGGTGCACTTCTGTTTGGTGTATCAATTAAAAGGACATTTATCTTAATTTTAGCACTAAGACAATAATTATGTATCTGAAATTGTACGGCAAACCTAACCAAAAACGGTGAACTTTTAAACTTATTTTATTAAAGTTAACCTCATTGCAGTAAAGGTTATAACTTTGTAGGCGTACTATTTTTAAAGTTCTTCGGAATAAAGTTATAACTTTTTAGTTTATAATAGTAAACATTTTAGTCTAATACATTTGTATTGCAACTAATCTAAAAACTGCACAGCCTGTTGCTGTGAGATGACCTAGGGTCCAAGTACTCTTCCAAGCACAAACTTAGATAATTGGAAAAAAATGCAGTGGGGCTGAAAATAAAGGCTGGTGGGAACTTCTGGGAGTTGGTGCCAATTTCTACCAAGATCTGTTATTATGGCACAAACTCTGAATTTTTAATAAGTTTACACTGTAAGCAAAATGATGTTAAGTTAGTAACTGATAATGAGCTGCATAATTGTTTAGTTTATATTATCTATTGGTATCTGGTATATTAAACTTATGTTAAACACATCTGTAAAAGTGAACTAATGTTTCAGAGACAGATGGTCATCAGATTTTTTTTTTCCTAAATAGCCAAATCCAAAGACTGCTGTCCTGCGGATCGTCAATAAGTTTGTTTTGCAGTTCCATGATGTGCCATTTTTGATTTATAAAAAGAGCATCTAAGATAGGCTTCATGTATTAGCTGGTATTAACTGTGTCTAGTCAACTAGTGATGAAACAGAAAAGAATGATTTTTTACAGGAATTTTATATCTTCCTGTTCCACCTACAACATATAGTAAAACATAAACATAAATACATATTTATATATATATAGTTCGTATTTTAAACACAATTGTTTTTAGACCTAGTCCAAAGTAAGAGGTGGGTGGGTGAAAGACCATCATGGACAAATTATTTTAATAATTTTGAAATTTGTGAACACCCTACCAGTAAAGCATATGCAGCATGACATTATTTCTTTGCTGGAAAAAAGAGACTAAATCAATGTTGCAGCATGACAATGCCACAACACAAAAAGTCCCTGATCTCCATGAGGACATGGTGTGTTCTGGATGGAGTGGTAAAACTGGAGCGTCCTGTACAGAACCCTGACTCTGACTCAACCCCATTGAACATCTGTGGGATGAACTGGAACAAACATCAATGTCTGATCTCATTAATACTATTGTAGCTGAATAAACAATACATGCTTCAATAAACACTAACACTAAGATTTTCTAGAAGACTAAAAGTAAATCTGGAATAGGATGCTTAAAACACATATGGTCAGGTGTCCTACTACTGTTGTCATATAGTGTATAATATATAAATTGTGTAATCTGTTGCAGTCCATTATTGACAGTCTTAATACAGTATAAGGAAAAGATTTATTACACTCTCTCTCAGTCGTGACTAAATGAAAATTTACATTTAAAATCAGTGTTGATTAGTATTTCTACATATATAATTTATTAATATGACTAATTTTTTAGTATGACACAAATAGAAAAAATAATATGATTGAAAAAAAATGTAGTTAACAGGGCTCTCATGTTGAAAAACTTTTAAATAAACATAATAATCTCTGTAAAATAGTTGTTAAAGAGCTGTTATTGGATAAAAAACCTGTGGAGAAACAATGTTCAATTTCACTAAAATTAAAATGACAATTAAAGCATCTTGCCTCAAAATATTTTTACATCTGCTTCCATGTGTGATTCGGTATTAATATTCATGCAGTATGTCATGCATTTCGGTTCATTATAGTACATATGTGTAACTGTTGTAAAATATTTAAAAGTATACAGTTTATTGTAAAAAGACTAATTTTGGTCTGTTTGTGAGGGTTTATTAAGATAAATCTGCACAACTGATACCTCCATTACGGCTAAAGGTCTGCATCATTAAAGAACCAGATACATCCAGGTCACTTCATCTTAATTGAGCTTTTAAGAGGCATTCTTATTCTCAGATTGAGCTTTGAGCTTGTTGTGTTGTAAGAAAAGCTCGTCTTACTGCCTGTGGTTGCTACAGCACAAAGAATATGTTGTGAAAGTGCAGAGGTGGGCTTTTTGTGTGTGCGTGTGTCCATCTATTGAGTGGTGTTTATTCGTGTGTGCTGACCCTTTCAAATGTCAGCGAATGGTGAGTGAGCATGACTGATTGAGCTACTCCCGTTCTTTCCCGTCTCTCCCTTAATGCATGTGGGAGTCGGTGGGTTTATTTTTAATTTGCACATTGCATTTCTTACTGAAGCCTGGGTAAATATCAAACTGTAAACAGGATCAGACACAGAAAGACATACACAATATGAAACACATACACAATATGCATGTTAAGCACAACAAACGTTTGCATCATAAAGTGAGGCTATTTTTAAGTAACCTTAAGTAAAGCTTAAAGTCCTCGCGCAAATTTGTTGTGTTTTAGAAGATTACTTGCAATTGTACTATTTTGTCTTAACTTTTTGCCTATTTTGCCCATCTAAGTCCTACATAGCCAGACATCATATAGCCAGAACTCCAAACCGTTCATTAGTTAGCATTAAAAGGATGATCAAAATTTAAAGTCAATGTCACTACACAACAGCCTGGGATGTAACTGTAAGTTATTATTTTATGCTGCGTCGACCCAAAGCCTTAAACGGTGAATTTTTTTTTGGGCCCCTCTGTGCTTATATAACTAACTATTGTTAATCCTTGATTGTCATAAATCTAACACACCCATTATCAGTTTTATTTGTTATAGCTGTTGCTTACATGATAATAAAATATATTATAGCAATATTATTATATTAATTATAATTATATCTTTTATGTACTCTTAGGCGCCTCATGGTGGTAATGGGGGCCCTAAGCAGCCGCTTAGTTTGCTTATGATCTGTGCTGTCACTGCATTTATGAGTGAATTTATGCAGATTATTAGGTCTATACAGTGAACATTATATCATTTGGGAAATCCATTGTTTAGCTGGTCTTTATAAATGTCACAAGTCTTTAGAAATCCAGTTGAATGAAACCGAACAAGTGATGTGGCACCCCTGAAAATTTCAAATGTGGATGCCACAGCAAATCCTTGGGGTGGCAAATTTAAGAAAAAAAAAAATACAAAGTAATTTTAAAAAGAGCAGTGAAACAGCTATACTCTGGTGTCACCAGTCTTTTATTTTCCTTTACTTCTTGAACTATTGTAAATTCACATTGTGCATTTAAATTAATATTACCCACTGCAAAATCATGATGGGGTAGCCACAGGTGACCATGGCAACTGGCCACCACCCCTGTTTGTGTGTCATATGCATTACACATTTGGCGAACAGTTTGGGGGAATGACATCTGAGGCTAAACATTTAGTTTGGGTAACTTGATTGACAGGCATTCATTTATTCAATTATTCATTTAACTTCAGTAGCTGTTTTATTCTGCTCAGGACCATTGTGTTTAAATTCATTATTTGTTAATATTTTAAAGAATTGAGTATGCATAAACAGACATAACTGAGGAAAAGTGCAGGATTAAAAATAATAAATAAATAAGTCCCATATAATTAGTGTGACCACCTGTTCTGTATTTGGTGGGATTGTGCCAAAAGGTACAGATTGGTTCTGCATCCTACATTTGTCCCACTTTTTACTGATCATAGAAAACATTATTTTCAATTTGAAATCTGTTGAATTTACATTTTTAGGGAAAATGAAATATCATTTCAAGGTTGATGTTACACTTAAACATCTTCACCTTTATTCCTTGTCTGTTTCCTTAAATTAAAATACTGTTTTAAAGTCAGTGCACTGATGAAGTTAAAACAGAAAGCGGTGGCTAATAATTCATATAACACTTGTATAAAAAAAGCAATCCATGAAAAGCTTGGTAGGCTAAAAGAAACTGTGTTACCAAATAAGCAATTTTACAGGTTTGACACCAAGTCTGCCATCTTTTTATAATATAAATACTCACTAGAGCCCCTTTAAAAAGCTGGCTTTTAATACGGCGGATTAATATCCAATCTTATTTTCATTACAATTATCACCCACTTAGTCCTTACATAGTAGCTGGTCAAAGGTCATCATCATTTTGATAAAAAAGGGTCCACATTTTTATACAAAATTATCCTTAAAAATGATCTATGAGCTAATTTCACTCATATTTTATCTTCCCTTATCCCCATGTAATGTATTCTTCTGTAACATTTTTATTCGGTTGATTTGTTGTCCTTTATGCTTATTTAGTTCTACATTAAACAATGGAATCAGTGCTTGTTTTTAGTGTCCATCGTCAGCATTGGTGGTTAATATGATGCTTGTGAAACTAGACGCTCAAAATAATTACAAAAATGTGGTTTTAAGTGTGTTTTTTTTAGCTTCAATAAAAGGTGCGATATTATCATAGAAATAAAACACAGCAAAAACTAATTTTCCTTATACACAAATTATAATAATATTAAGTAATAGTATAGTAATGTTAAGCCAATTTCTGCTTCCTGAGATGCCACAAATGCTTGTAAGTTACTACTAAAATTCTGTCTAATGTGAAGCCAACAGTGCTTCAACTCTTTTAGTTTCAACTGCCGAAAAATCAAACTGTTGGTTACACAGAATTGTAATTAGCCAATGGTAATGATGTATTATTACTGCTGGATGAAATATTGAAAAAGTTATAAAAACAATACTGATGCGCTAAAAACTAAATTGGGAGCAAAGCAAGTCTGCTCATCAAGAAACAAAGCAATTAGAGCTCACACTTAAATCACCTTTTTTTATATGTTTACTTACCTACAGACTTGCTTGTTTATCCAGTATAATAGCTTTAGGAATAGCACTAAGTCTGCCACTGGATTCTTTATATATTAGACTTAAAAATGTCAGAGGAACAAAAAAAAAACACTACTGATGAAGAGTTTAACAAAATCAATTTTGGTACTTCTCTGCGATGCTGATAGAAACACTATATTTGGAGTTTTCGATTGAGTCACTAAGATGCACAAATTGGAGTCATTAGATGCACACAGGCTTTGAACCACAAACTTGAAACATCGAAGCCAATTCTCTAGATTTCCATTTATATTTTATATATTTATATATTTATATTTATATATATATATTTCACCAAATCTATAGCACAGTCCTCGGATAAAATTATGTTTGAGAATAGTTTATATGGATCTGATGAGCGTCAGTGTGTTGAAAATTGTCCCATTTTTCTATTTTAATACTTTTATTCTTATTATATTTAAGAAGAGTCTATTTAATATTATTGTGTGTTATTGTATTTGTTAACATTTCTCCCAAAAATAAATTTGATAAACAAAATATTATACAGTAAACTTATTAAGTTTAATTTCAAACTACAAACAGTTCACTTACAGACACATTCTTTTTATAATATATTCAACTCATTTTAGCATCACTTTAAAGCAGGTTAAACAGAGTATGGCACACGTGCTGTTTAAACATAATCAGTCATGCAATCTTGCTGACAGTATAGCTCCAACTTGCCTCAACACACCTACCTGTGAGTTTCAAGTATACCAAGCAAGACCTGGTTCAGGAGTGTTTAATCTAGGACCAAGTTTGACATTTACAGCATTTGGCAAACTTACATTTATCTCTTTTATACAACTGAGCAATTGGGGTTAAGGGCCTTGCTTAGGGGCTCAGCAGTGATGCCTTGGTGGAGCCGGGAATTGAACCTACAATCTTCGGCTCGATAGTCAAACACCTTAACCATGATTCACCACCTCCCACTTTGAGTTAAAATGTAATAAATGTATGTGAATCATCATTTATTTGGAATGTAATTACCTTACATCTTATACTAAAATTAAGTTAAATTGATAAGAGTCTGAATAAACCCAGGCCTTGCTTAACTATTTGTAATAATCAGTGGGCAATGTATGCATGTGTGTGTGTTCATTGCCATAAACTACACTGCACACTTAATATTTAACATTTATTTCAATTTTTAGCTTTATGTTAATGAAACAATCATATAAACCACAATATGTATTCATTTACAGTGAATTAAATTACATTTAAGTAAATTAAATGTTACACTCCATCACCCAACCCCCCCAACCCCGGCTGTTAACATATCATGTTGATGGTTGAACCATTTGTATAAGTGGTAGCACAGTGGTTAAGGTGTTGGTCTGCTAATTGTAAGATCTAGGTTTGATTTTAGCACCACCAAGTTGCAATGCTGGGTCCCTGAACAAGGCCCCTAACCCCCAGTTGCTCAGTTGTATAAAAATTGATAAATGTAAGACGCTCTGGATAGGGGCGCTTTCCAAATGCTGCAAATGTAAATCTAAATGTAAGGACAAAGGAGGGGCTCATGAAGACTTTAGGTTAACAACTCAAAGAATTAAGTATCAAGAATGAGTGTAAACTTCTGAATTTTGGTATATTTGTGAAAATTCAGTCATTATTTTGTCTTGTGGATTAAATGAAAAGTGTCATCTAAAATATCTTAGTCAGGGCCGAACATCTCTAAACTGAAACAAATTATTTTAACCCTGATTAAAAAAAGCATAATTAAATTTAGCTGACTGAATTACATTTATTTAGTTTTTTAATATGTAAACTATGTCAATTAATGAAAGTAAATTAAAAATATTTAGCTGTTGTAAGTTGGGGTCCTTTCTATGCATGCGCATTTTCAGTGTAGGTTGCGTATGTAACCATGGTTTCTCAAGGAAATAAGACACTGCGTTAAAAACGCTATGAGAACGCTTCTGCGAGACCTCAGTCTAAAGCGCGTGCAATCAGTCCTACAGAACAGTGACCCTTCAGGCCAGGGCAGGTGACCAGGTATGCAGCCGACAGCATACTAGGTAGGCTTCAAGATTTTAAATAACGCTGCCAGGGATGCCGAGGTATGTCAAGAGACGCAGCATCTCATTTTCTCACAGAACCATAGTTACATACATAACCTAGAGACATTCCCCTTCAGGAACTCAAGCTGCATCAAGAATGACCACAATGCCATAGTGAAGTGATCACTGTCCAGTTTGTGCCTGGGAAAAAAAGCCAGTTTCATATTGAAAAATGTGTCCTTAGAGGCTGCCATAACTTTTGTAGAGTGCACCTTGCACCCTGATGGAGGGAGCAATCATTTTATTATCTGCTTGGTTGCAGGAAGCTTCTTTTTAGGTGCCCTGAAGCAGATGAATAGATGAATAATCTCACCTTTGCCATGAAGCAGTTCTGTAAACGTTCTTGTCCAGAATTTAACTTTATTGCACAAGTTAAGGTACAAGGCAGCAAAATGTATATGTCTAATGTTTGATGATTCATTAAAACACCTGATTCAACTCATCAGCTTGTTGAGGTGTTAAATATGGAGACATCCTAAATTGTGTGTGTTGGTCTGCATATGAACAAATATTATTATTATTATTATTATTATTATTTGTTTCTGTTACAGTCCCTTTATTACTCTCTGTTGTTGTATGTTTTAAGGTTGACCCGATGGAGAAAGCAGACAGAAAATTTGAAAAGACCACCATAGCAGTTTTTGTGATACAAGACAATGATGCTTTTAGCAGACTACTGGACATCACTGAGGGTGTGGAGGTGCTAAATAAGTTACCTCTTATTTCAGTTGCCTCTGTGCCTGTAGCATGATGTTTGGACTCATTTATGCACTAAAGTACTTAAATATTCTTTTGAAGCCTTTTAAAAAATAATGGACATAGAGAGTAAGCAGATGAGCCGAAGGGTGTAGAACCTCTCTTTAAAGCTGCAGGTGTAACAATTCCGCCCTCCCAGCAGCTGAGGGCACCATCACCAGAGTATCATTTTCTGGTTAATGGTTTCTGATCTCTGTTCTGTTTTTGGTTATGTTCATATGTTTAGTGTTTTGGATTTGTTTGCCTGGCTCTTATTTGATTACTGTTTACCGACCCATGCCTGCTCTCCGACTATGCTTTTAAACATCCTTCTTTTCTAAATGAAGCCACTCTTTGCACAATAGATTCTACTCTGACTGTTTCCTCACAGCGGGAATGAACTGCTACAATTTTGTGCTGACAGTGAAGTTATTTCCTTTTTTTATATTTTACATTGACTAACTTGACAGATGCTTTGTTTTCAGTGTATTTGGCAATTTGCTTTTCAGTTTTCGAATATCCGTCTTTCCAAAATCAGCAGTGATGATATTTGCCTATAGGATGTTTGAATGTCTAACATTTTTTACACATAATACACAAGTTACATGTTCACGCAATTTTGGTAATGAATAAACTGTTCACTAAGCCTGATTTGTGTTCTATCTTAAGTATACTTAATAGTTCACCCAAAAATAAAAATTCTTTTGTTGAATACGTAAACTAGCCAAATTTTTCACTAAATTAACTTTGTTTAAAAAGACATTAATTGCGCACTAATTACAACATCATTTTCATCGTTTTAATTATTTTACCATTGACTAATTTGACAAATGTTCTATTAAAGTCGTATGCCTGTATAAGCAGTATTTGACCCAAACTTCTTGTAACATCAGCATAATGGTAAAGGATTAGTTTTGTGAAGTCATTGCTAATAGACTGTTAATGTCTATTAGCAATGACAGAAAAAGTTGTCCTATGTCTCCTGAAAGGAAAATGGATGAAGCACCTGGCTCTCCACTTTGGGGAAACCAAGGCACAAGCGCCAGCGCTAAAACTAGAAAGCTAACGGATGAGGAGTGAGATAGGGACATAATAACCCTCCTCCAATAGCTTGATTTGCGATCTTTACAATGTCAGTGCATGCTGAGCCTCAGAGGCAGGTGGGAAGGAGCCATAGGGCTGCAAACCCAGCCGTCGTCCTTCGAACACATTCAGGACAAATCAAAGGATGCATAGTGGAAGCCCCTTAAAGTTAGCACAGCTAGCCTTCTCATAGGTGGTCTCATTGTGGTCCAAGCCTGATGCATGCCCCAGGCATGCTTTTTCTATTAAGTGTGCACAAAGCCATAGTCTGAGTCATGTCTATTTGCTTGCATGTCAGTCTTAACCACCAATAAACATGTGTAAATCCAAACCAAATGGCTAGGCAGGGCCTTTTTACACATTTTAAAATCTGGAAAAGCTTGAAATTCTCTGCATTTTGTATCTAAGATGCTTCTGTTCTGTCTACTATTGCATTTGATGTAAACATTGAACGAACAGGATTAAAGATGTGATCGCTAATATGTCCACATTGCTGTAAAATTTAGCATGGTAATTACTGAAGACTCACAGTGAGACTAAAATAATAAGAAAAAAAATTAAAAAACCTAAAGTAAATCCTAAATAAATTCTTGAATTGTTAAATTTCTAGATTTTGATTAACTGAAAACACCTGATCAATACCAACTGGTGGTGCTTGAGAAACATGGTTGGCCAACCCCTGTTCTAAACCATTGCATATGAGAAATGATTAAGAAAGTATACTTGACCAAGGGTCAAAAGCATTTTATAAGCGATTTAACAGGCATTATGACTACCTCCTGGGGCTCTCTAAAATGAGTGTCATTTGTCATTTGTCAATTGAGAAGCAGTAACACGATTTTTGCCAATTACTTGTTTATAAATGTAATAATTTTAGACAATTCACTACATGCAGAACAAAATTAGTGATTAAATGGTATCAGCACTATTTGGGTGCAGCCTGGTGGACATTTTGAAGTCCTTCAGGGCATTTAACCTATATTTGCCTTTCAATAGTTCTAAATTAACAGCCATTTGTTCAAGAACAAAAATTACACATGAAATGGAGGAATGCCAGACCACCTGTCTCGCTCTGGTTGATAAGATTTACCCAAACCCAACAAAGGATCCCAATAGTTATAAAGAAAATTGTTTCAGCAATCCAAAATCAGTTCCAGAACTATAGATGCATTATGTCTAGTAATCTTCTATTTTGTAATAGAAAACATTCTTTTTTTTTTTATTAGGAAAAATTAGCTACGTCTCTCAAAGTGTTTACTTTATAGGCAATGCAAGTAATCCTAAAGAGCAGGTGGGTGTACACACAAACATCACTGCCATCATTCACACACACACACACACACACAAAGATTTCTTTTAGTAGGACACACTCACCACATAGAGGCTTTCTTGTGCAGGTTTGTTTAATATACTAAAGAATAAGGGACCTTTGTCAGTGTATGGTGGCTTCTTCTTTGAAAACAGTCCCTCAGTAAAACCTTGACAAAAATCCCTTTGCATCTCTCGGATGTAGGTAGGACTCCACCAACTACTCACAATTTAGAAGAAATTTTTTTTAATTGACTTCCTTTGAAAAATGCTCCCAATCTAATGCGGAAAGCAGCTGTGCACAGCCTTCAAGTTATTTCAAAGTTTTTGATTTTGATCTGGGTTCGATTGGGCCATTCCAAATCACTTATCTTCTTTCCTAAAAGCCTTCCTTTGTTGCCCTTTTTGGGGTTTTTTTCTGGGGTTTTTTTCTTTGGGTTGTTATCACGCTGAAAAGTTTGGAAGTTTACATTTTCAGGTGTCTCCAGACTGCAGGTTTTGTGTCAAAACAGATTGGTGTTTGGAGATAGCCATGATTCTCACTATCTTAACTAGTTCCTGCTGAAGAGAAGTTCTGCTGTCACAAATACCGATGCTGCCATCACTATGCTACACAGGGGATATGGTGTTTGTGTGAAAACGAAAAGAAAGAGTTACTCCACAGCTCAGGCATGTGAGGACAAAGTCAAATATTCCAGAAGATCTTTTAATGTTGCTCAATTAACAGGTTTCTTGTCTCTTAGACAAAAGACAGTTTTTATGTTATTTTTTAAACACTGTGAGACTGTCAGCAGTTGGAATAAAACAAGATGGTAAGAAAATCTTACAGGTTTTTCCTTGTATTGTTGGTCAAAAAATAAAATCTGCTGTTATGCAAATTATCACTGAACAACATTACCCATCGGCTTAAGTAGCCACATGACCATATTACATACTTGCCTTACATATCAGTCACATCTGTTTAATGTTATTTGATATGTTACAAATAATCATTTGTTTAATATGAATGTTTAATATTTATTAGCATCCCAATTTTATTTTGTTCGAAATACTTCCCTAATACATAGTATGCAAGGCAAGTAGTATGTCCAAATTAATCATATGCACAAAACAGTGGGGGAAAAATACCAAGATAATCAAATTTTTCCTACGGAAATAGACACTAGGAAGTACATACTAACCCAAATGTAGTATCTGCTTAAGTTTGGATGCAGCCTGTGTTTCTTTGACAAGCATTTGTTGCTGCTCGGCGTGTTTGCTGGTATGTATGCCATAGTCTGGGTTTTTTTGCATTGTTTCTCTTGTTTTGCTGCACATGAGTATACATTATTTAATATAAAGCTATAGACATACATCCACCACCTTTTCTAATGCTGACATTAGTTTTAATGCTGAAATCTCATGAAAGAAACTGTCAACATGTCTGGGGGCAATAATAACTTGCAAAAACAAGGCATAAAAACAACCAATACAGTGCAAGCGTGCACTCATACAAGTGGTACAGACTGGTGTCAGCTCATTTTCCGTAAAGTGAACAAGAAAATCACAAACTAATCGATAACACCATGATCACGCCACAACAAAACCAAAAAAAAAATTATAAAGACAATTATATCTGTATAACAGATTATACAGACAATTATATGCTGTTATTACATTCTTATAGCGAAGAGTCACGTTTGAGAAAGCTGAAGGTTTTAATTCACATACACATCAACATGCGTAATGACATAATGACGCATAAGACTCAACGCAACCAATTAGAGAAACTGTAATGGGTCAGCCTCCCCAACAACAGAGGGCGCCTTCCTCCGAATATTGACCCGGCCGCCCACTTCCAGGATGTCTTCCGTTTAGTGGGTTATTTAAACGAGCTAGTTTGTTAGCACATTGCGAAGTATTGTTTTGCCTTGCAATCACACAAAGCGTTATTCTCTGTGTTATGTTTACTGCTTTTGATCTTTGCTGGGTTTTGTTTCACGTCTCTTGTCTTTGCATTTTGTGTACCGACTTCTGTGTACCGACTTCTGCCTGCCTGTTACTACGCTTTTGGATTTACATATTGTCTTCAATAAATGCCTTATTCTGCAAAATGGATTCCTCTTAGCCCTCTAATTTACAGAAGCAGGTTTATTTTCATTAAAACACACGAATCAACTGTAATTTCGCATTTTTATTATATTATAAATCATAAAACGTTAAATGTTAATTAATTATACTCACAAGTTCCCCCCTTGACACCGGCCCTGTTGTGTGGTGGTTGACAGCAGAGTTAGTAGGAATTTACAAACTGGAGGAAAAGTTTTCAAACTAACTTTGTACTATAATTGTCACAGAGCTAATACAAACTGTTCCGAGATACGAACTGTTTCACAGGCCTCTGACAGAAAAGGATTGGTTGTGCCACATTGAAAGCTAAATGTCATTTGCACTTGACTTGTACACAGACTGATGCAGTGCTGGGGACATTCTCACAAAATCCCCAATTACTAACCTCCCTAGCTGTCTATTTTAATTATTCCAGGACACCTTACCGAAAGTAAATATTGTCTTCATTAGAAAGATATATACTAAAAATGTAAAATATATGATTTTAATTATACACTAGCCCAGAGGCTACCTTATTATTTTTAAATTAACAAAGCTAAGCTTCATTAATAAAGTTAACAAAGCACACACCCGAAGGCTTGTACCGGCTTGCTAATTATGTTTTGGGTGAGTTTTGTGGTAGTTTTTTTTATTTAAAGGTACAATAGGTAATTGTTTTCAGAAACATTTGTTGTTCTACTGACTTGAATTTATTTTCACATTGAGGTAAGTTAGGTGGTCCACATTTACATTTACATTTACAGCATTTGGCAGACGTCCTTATCCAGAGCGACTTACATTCATCGCTTTTTTTATACAGCTGAGCAATTAGGGGTTAAGGGCTTTGCTTAAGGGCCCACAGTGGTGGCTTGGTTGTGCTGGGAACCTAAACCACTAAGCCTTGTGTGGAAGGGATAGGCCCAAGAAAAGTTCATCTAACCAAAATGCTCAGTGCTAACATTATGATAGGCTTTCCTACCTACCTGTCAGCATATGTATGTGCATATCTCTGCACACGTACTTTTACGAACTGCGGGGGAAAAAGAGTGGATCGAAAAAAGGGTTTCCACACTCCTCGCTCACTGCACACTTCCTTCTCACTTCCTCCTTGCTCTATCTTCACTCCATGGTAAAATTTGTGCCTAAACATCACTCTGTAAATATTTTATTAGAAGTACATAGAAAATTAATATTTCAGCGTGTTTTAATAATCTAGTCTTCGTCTATTGCATTCATAAATTATCGCACCATTTTTACTTTCTTTTTCGGGTCAGCAAGTCTACAATGGATTGTTTTGCCGTGTAAAGAGTAGATATTGGATCTGGGGTCTGTTTTAAAAGATAATGTAAGCCGGTCATAAAAAACGTTGGATACAGTCATCAAATTTTAATTGGGCATCAATATCTGCAATGGAAATAATGCCTGTGCGCATTCTTGCATTTAGGAGGCGTAGGTTTGGGAAGCATTTTGAAAGGGAGGCAGGACATGCACTTTTGTTGCTATCAGGCTACATTTAGCATTTTCCAAAGTGTGCTACTGTGTCTTTAACTTTGTCCCCACTTATCAGAAGCAAAATCAAGCATAAAAAAGATAACTTAATGGCAATTAACTCTACCGTATTCATTTTTATAAGTGTATAATATATAAGAATTGGATATTTAACTTTATGTAGTGCAACAATACAGGTCTGAAAACTAGTTGAATAAAAGTATTGGAAAACTTGACCTTTACATTAGCATTTTTATGAGCATCTACTCCAGATAGTTTTTTTCTTACTTCTATAAAAAAACCTCCACACGTTTCAAAAGGTTTTTCACTAGGTTGTGTTGCTTAACTGTGAGGATTTTTTTTGTGTTTATTCTGCTACAGTAGTATTAATGAGATCAGGCACTAATGTTGGGTGAGGAGGTTTGGGGTTCACTCAGTGTTCCATTTTATCCTAAAGCTGTTCTGGGAGTCAGGGTTCTGTACAGGACACTCCAGTTCTTCCACTCAGCATGTGTTTATGGTTCCAGTGAAGGAAAAGTGTGATGCTACAGCATACAGAGACAGTCCAGATAATTGTGTGCTTTCAGCATTGTGGCAACAGTTTGGGCAACAGTTTGGTCAATGCCTTTGTCCAATGTCTTCTAATATCTTCAGTTCGCTCAGTTTCAAAATAATCACTATTACTGCATTGTAAACAGAGTATTTGTAATCAGGCATTTAAAACCTGTGGCAGAAATTTAATTGACAAAGTCCTAACTCCTCTTTCACAGTGGCCTTGATGAATTACGCTGAATGTCTGCTGATGTCTCTCCCTGTGTGAAGCACAGAGATAAGTCTAGAGACAGAGAGCTATAATAATGATGATAAAGGGATATGTGGTAATAATGAACCTTTAGTCTTTTCCAAAAAGATATCTCACTTCTATTCTCTCTGCCACTGACATCTTTACTGCCCAAAACCTAATAGAAGCTGTACAGTTAGACAGTTTCTGACTAATAATCTACTGACTGAGGTTACAGCTATTGGATCTTACAAATGAACACCAACTCTTTAATAAATAACTATTTACCAGTGTTGGGCAGTAGCGATGGTACTAGTTTAAAGCAACATTTGCTCACGGTTCCCACATAGGGTTGATAAATCAATTGTATATTACCTTATAATTATTGTATATGTTGTAAATAGTGTTACTAAGAGAGCATTTACCCCTACATTACCCTAATTCGGGGTCACAGGGATCTGGTGGAGCCTATTCCAGCCATCTCTGAAAGGGCAAAGGACAGAAGGGGTACACCCTGGACAGGTTTCCAGTCTATCACAGGGCCCCACACACACATACTCCTATTTAGAATCACCAATTAATCTAACATACATGTTTTTGGACGGAAAAAATATGTAAACTCTACACAGAAAGGGCCCTGCTGTTGCTGTGGCTGTGCGGCAACAGTGCTAACCACTTAGCCACTATTCTGCCTATAAAGTAGCCCATGTTACAGTATATTTTACAAAAATCAGTATACAATTATATTTATTGTTACTCCAGAATAAAAAAACAAAACTACAATGTCAAAAAAGAACTGAAGTGTGTTAGCTGTAACAAATTTCAACTGAACAAGTAGTTGAAAACCCAAAGTGACAAAACTAAACTTGATAAACTAAACTTGACTTGACTTGACATAGCATAGCTTGACTTAGCTTAGCTTAGCACACTAGCACAAAAAAAAAAAAAAACAAGAAACATGAACTTGACTACAAAGAACTTAACCTGACATTAACGCACAAAAGCTGTACAGGGACTTAACTGAAATCGAGGACAAAAGACAATGGAAAATACAAGGGCTATAAATACAGAAGACTAATGAGAACACGGCACATAAACAAGGGGATCACATGACAAGGAGCACATAAGGAACAAGGATCACATGACAAGGACAAAACAGAAAGTAAAAAAAGACATGAACAATGAATATGAACTCAAAACATAAATTATGAAACAAAAATGAAACAAAAACATAAAACAAACATCAAAGAGGGAAAGATAAACCAAGAACATAAAGCAAGAACATGGAACAAAAAACCTATGTCGCATGGTTTGTACAGGATGGACTTTTTAATTATAAAATGTTTAATAATAATAGAATATGTTTAATATTTAAGAATAAAATGTCAATGCAGTCATGTAGCCATAATGTTTATTATAGCCTATACATACGACATTGCCAAAAGTTTATAAGGCTGTAACATAACGGAGCCTCTTTATTTGAATCATTGTGACAACAAATAACATAGTTTGTTATACCATGACTGTAGGCAATTTTTTGAAAAAGAAGTTTACTTAATTAGAGTAATATCAAAGTTACTAAACACTTGCGATCAGGTGTTGTATTGTGTAATAGATGCAATCACTACACTCATCCGTTTCATAAGTATATGAGTAGCTAGCATGGTATTTATAGATAGCGAAAAGATTAGCCTACTCAACAACTGAACCAATTAATAATTGTGTAAATTGTTTGCATTAACATTACACTAAATTTGTGAATAGGCATAACAAACTATTCAAAGATATATAACATGCATCAAGACCTGCAACGTTACCTTTCGGCTACCTTATCGTTATAAATTGTAAACCAGTAGTGCTTCAATGAACAACCTGAACACAGCCTAATAACAAATAAGCTTAAATGTGCATGTAAGATTTACAAATCCAGTAGCAGTAAGGCTAGCTCTCCATCAGCTTTCAGCTCTTTCAAGCCCATCCGATATTGATTTGTGTTTGAGCTCATGTCCGATCACTTGCTTGTATATTATGCTACATCAGATTAGATTGTTTTGTCTTAGAGTTAGCTGTTGGCTAACTATTGTGGGAAAGAACCCCCAAAGCAGAGGCCCGCTGAGCTAGCAGTTGGGGAGCAGGATAAGGCTAGGCCTGTCTCATACTCAAGACATCAGCCTGCGCTGTACCTCGGCAGCAGCAGGGCTTGAACGTTAGAGTCTACGTATCCAGCTATCTTAATTGAAAATAGCCAGATGAGAGTGGAGCACACGCATTGGTAGGCACTCGCAAAGCTCACAGTCAGCGCTCTCGATAGATGACTCTGCATGCTTCACTTCCAGGCAGCTAACACACTGTGATAATACACTGCTAAAATTTATCCCTATCCTCTACAGTCGCTATCTTAGGCTTTCCTTTTTTTTTCTTACACACACTAAACAAAAAAAGATTTTTTGTTTTGTTTAATTAAAGTTTTAAATAACCAACCTCAGCAATATCATCCAAAAGTACATATTGTTCATATTAATATTTCTAATAATCAGTGTATATCTGTAGATATTTAACCAAATTTAGACATATATACCGTTCTAATTATATAAGGGCATCATTGTATAAAGCATGCCTTCTCCCGTCTGAGCATTTGGTGACCTAATTTGAATACCTAGATGTGTGATGTTAATGATAGACCTGTCAAGGGAGACAGTTACTATGGTAACCGTCATACAGGTGACAGATATTAAATTTTTTTTTCTTGTTGCTGGTGGACGAACAAAGAATAAAACTGTAGTGAATGAACAGTTTCTACATATCGATGATAAAATATAATTTAATACATTTGTTATTGTTTTATTTTGAAGACAGCTTATTGTTTCAGGCCAGGTTTCATGTTTTAATTAAAGCACAGATAAATTAACAGTGGGTTGATATAAACAGTATAAAAGCCGCTTACCTGAGCATTGTGCGGCTGCTACTTCAAAATTCAATTACTAATTTTTGTTATCGGTACACTAATTAAACAAAAAAGTCAAATCTCAAATATTCAACAATTCATGGTGCAAAAAATACCTACTAGTGCTGCAACAAACAATTGTTTTAATAGTTTATGAATCATTTTTTCAGAGCAATGGACATTTATTTCAGTTTATAAGTCAGTTTATATGTCTAGTGTAATTAATAAATAAAACAAGAAAACCATTTTAGCATTTAAAATATCTTTATAATTAGGATGCATTTTTTTGCATTTTTACAAAATCAGCTCTTGCAATTAGTTAAAATATTAAATTAAACAAATTCATACTTATAAAACAAAGAATTGACTACATTTTTGTTCTATAACTATTATTTACACTTTTTTTGTGTCTGTATTGTATTTGTATCTATTTGTCTATTATTTACTTTCACTAATAATCAACTAGCTATTAACTAGCTCCTATTAACTATCAACTAGCTCCACAATGACTAAAGAAATCATTTATAGCAAAAAAACCCAGTTATAATTCTACCTGAAAACTGCCACACTGGATATACCATGTTATTGCTGGCATTGACATTGATGTAATTCGACAAATATATATATATATATATATATATATATATATATATATATATATATATATATATATATATATATATATATTGTTGTTGATGGTTTAAGCTATAGTTCATCAAATTTTCATCTAAACCTCTTTTATATCCCTATTTAAAAATATTTGAAATTAGTATACATTATATAGATAATCTAGCCACAGGGGTCACAAGCCAGTGACTTTAGTGTCAGTCATAAGCCTGGATAAATAAAGAGGGTTGTGTCAGGAAGGGCATTCGATGTAAAACATAGTCAAATCTAAATATGCGAATAATTAGTCGTAATTTCTTAGTACTAGGTTTATCAGGATTTTAGTAAGTGAAAAGATGCCTGAGGAATGAAGGAGGAGTGTAATGGTGCCTATTTTAATAACAAGGGTGATGTGATGCACTATAGATGCAATCTTTGCTCTGAGAATGCTAATGGAGAAGTACAGAGATGGTCGTAGGGAGCTGTATTGTGTTTTTGTAGACCTGGAGAAAGCATATGACAGGGTACCAAGAGAAGAGCTGTGGTATTGAATGAGGAATAGCAAAGAAGTATGAATAGCAGAGAAGTATACCTTTTTTGTTTGCTGTGGTAATAGATCGGTTGACAGACAAGGTCAGGCAGAAATCTCCTTGGACAATAATGTTTGCAGAAGCCATTGTGATCTGTAAGGGAAGCAGTTGAAGAAAACCTGGAGAGTTGGAGGTTTGCTGTGGAGAGAAGAGGTAAGTACTTGGGGTTAACATTCTAGAGAAATGGAGAATGTGTAAAAGAGGTAAAGTAGCAAGTACAGACAGGTTGTAATGGGTTGAGAAACATGTCAGGAGTGATGTGTGACAGCTGGAATCAAGGACAAGATGTACAAGACAGTAGTGAGACCAGCTATGATGTATAGTTTAGAGACAGTGGCGCTGAGGAAGAGACAGGTGGCAGAGCTGGAAGTAGTTGAAGATGTTGAGGTTTTCTTTAGGAGTGACGAGGTTAGACAATATTAGAAATGAGTTCATCAGGGGGACGGCTCATGTTAGATGTTTTTGGGAAAAGTAAGGGAGGCCAGGTTAAGGTGGTTAGTACAGAGGAGGGATAGTGAATATATTAGTAGAAGGATGTTTAAAATGAAGTTACCAGGCAGAAGGCAAAGAGGAAGACCAAAGTGGAGGTATTTGGATGCGATAAACGAGGACATGAAGTAAGTGGGTGTGAGTGAAGAGAATGTAGAGAATAGAATAAGGTGGAGACAGATGATTCACTGTGGTGACCCCTAAAAGGGAACAGCCGAAAGGAAAAGAAGAACAATATACACTATATTGACAAAAGTTGTCTAACCATCACATTACACAACACTTTCAAAAAGGCATCTATTTCAGATTTAGTCTCATTACTCCCTTAATAACCTAGTTTTTTGAACATGACAAATGAAAATGATTAATAAGCTCTGGACTATTTTTGATGAAAAGATCTGGAGGGGAGTATGCATTTTATAACCCCAGTCTGCTTTTTAACTACTACAACATTTCTATACACCTACCTAAAACTTTGGAACCATATTCAGGTGTTTAAGATATTTTTTTTTTTCGAAAATGGATTTCAATATTTTAACGCTGGTTAAACATGCAAACGTTTCTGCAAATGTTTTTCCTACGTGAGACCAGAATATCATATCAGTACT
Organism: Bagarius yarrelli; assembly: GCA_005784505.1. NCBI lineage: Eukaryota > Metazoa > Chordata > Actinopteri > Siluriformes > Sisoridae > Bagarius > Bagarius yarrelli. The sequence goes on along the minus strand of VCAZ01000001.1, from coordinate 13,603,257 downwards.
TTTGTAAAATTAGAGTGCAGTGCTGTCCGACCTTCAGTCTTATTCACTGCTCCATAAATGATGTACAATTCAAGCGTACTCTAAGATAAGAGGGTAATTGCACAGTAACTCTCAAAAGTCTGCACCGAAAAATAGAAATGAATGAAAAGCTTTCATAGTACTACCCACTACATGGCTAAAAAATGTGCAACAGCTGCAATAATAATCATTATCATCATTATCATTATTTATATATACAAGCAAATGTGCAATGTAACAGAGTAAGAAAGGGGGGAAATGAGGAAGTTGGGGCTCATGGTTATGGTGTTGAACTACCAACCTGAAGATTGTGGGCTTGATTCCCAGCTCCACCAACTCACCACTGCTGGGTCCCTGAGCAAGACCCTTAGCCCCAATTGCTCAGTTGTATAAATGAGATAAATGTTAGTCGCTCTGGATAAGGGCGTCTGCCAAAAACTGTAAATGTAAGAATACTTTGTACTAAAGTACTTAAATATTTTTGTACTTTAACTATTAGTCAGTTGTCATTATTTTTGCTGAAATCACTATACTTTTACTCAGGTGTTGCTTACGGGTACTTTATACATCTCTGATTAGAAGTAATAACATAAGAATAACACACTTATTGTTAAAATAAGTGATCAAGTGTCATGTATACAAACACTATGATGCAAAGGCAGAATGTTTATTAGGAAAGTCACAAAATGAATAGTCAAAAATAAAAATTCACTCAATAGAATTATTAACAGAAAGTAAACACTAAGCAATCCAAACAGACATCAGACCAAACATGCACAGGTCTATAATTAGGCTATAAACAGGACCCATTCAGGCAAGTCAAAATCAGATATCAAGAACAGAAAATATATTTTTTAAAAATCAATAACCATAAAACAGGATCAAAAGGTAGCTTAGGAAAATGTCACAAACACAAAGAACAAATGGTCTGCATAATGCCAACTAATATTGAAGTGCTTATAAACAGAGCTAACTAAAACAAACCTGCTTAATGAGTGTGGGAGTACAGGTGGATGCTGGGAGTGAGAGTTCATGGCAACCATGTTTGTCTTTGTTTAAACAGGTTTTTGACATGTGCTGTTATTACTTGCCAACCTGTACATATTTTTGTTAAAGTGGTGGGAAATGGTAGCTCAGTGGTTAAGGTGTTAAACTGATAACCAAGAAAGTGTGAGTTTGATTCCCAGGATAACCAAGGTACAATTGTTGGGCCCCTGAGAAAGGCCATTAACCCCCAATTACTTGGTTTATAAATCAGGATTTTTACTTAGATGACATTTCGAACTTTTGTGTTCACTCTTAAGGTTAACTTTGGCTACAGGTTTTCTCTATCTGTGAGAAAAGCTGAATTGACTAAACTGGTAGATGGACTGGGAATCACTTTTGGATCAATTCTGACTAAGAGCAATTATGTCTCGGAAATGGGTGTAAAAATGTAATGGGTATACAATGAAGTATTAAATCAAACACTTCCAAATTAATATTAATGTTTATGATCATTATAAAATAATCAAATGCTCTCCACTGCCTGGCCAGCAGAATCCATTATAATTAACATCACATATTCTCAATGTAATGCTACAACACTGTGCTTCAGACTCCATGAAGACATTTTGAAAAATATGCACTTGGTATGCTGGTAAGCTGTCCACAAACTTTTGGCCACAAATTGTAGACACAGTTTTTTAATCTCAGAAAAAAAACTTAAAAACCATCAAACACATTTCTGCACGTTTAGCATTCGTGGTATCTGAGAATCAGTTTTCTATTGTAAATGCTTTCTTTACGTTAATAGGGGGCGGGTAAATGGTAACTGTTTTGTGGCGTATATAAGTAACCTCATAGGGAAAAGTAGCAAACCTTGACAAATAGTATCTTATGAGTCATTATTTCGCAAAACATGCAGAGCCGTATAAAACATGCAAGAAAGAGGTGGAATGAAGACAAAGTGTACCTGGCTTGGGTTATTAAATTAAAAATAAGATCAAAGAAAGCACAAATCAACAAGAATAAATATCATCAATTTCCTTATGTGCAATCCTTTTAGACTGTATGAAAGGTTGCTGTATTTAGTAGCAATAATTATGTTTACATTTACGACATACACTCTTATCCATGATACAACTGAGCCATTGGAGGTTATTGCCTTGCTTAGGGGCCTGACAGTGACAACTTGGTGGTGGTGGGACCCGCAGTTTTCAGGTTATCAGACCAACGCCCTAACAACTGTGCTACCACTTCCCTATTGTTGTCATTAAAAGCTTGCAACATGACATAATTTTCTGACTTAATGGCTTACCGTGAAATGTTACCGATTTTTTTAAATCCCTGCTTGTTTAATGTATAAGCAAAAATAGGGCATTTAAATAACGTTGGACACAGCTTCTAATAACTCTTTAAATAATTAAAGTAGGTCATATGTCTTTTTGTAAATACATAAACTTTGTGGTTAAAAGCTCAACATGACAATATGGCTAGCTTGTCAGTAGAAATGTCAAGCACTGATCGAGATTAGGAAACAAGACTTCTGTTTTGTTTGTGTTAAAAGCCACCGTTAAACATGAGATGCTTATTTCCTCTAGTATTGGAAATGACCACCTGCTTAGCACTAATTCCAGTTTGTGACCCCTGATCCACAGAGTAACTCTGACTGCTTTCTAGGCATCTTGCCTGCCTAATGGCCATTAAAGGGCCTGGTTGTTGATGATCAGCAAGCTGTTTAGACTGAGATTCTAGGTTCAAGACCCAAATGTCCAAAATATGTCCAAAACCACTAGCATGGCTAACAAAAATTGTAATATATTTCAAGATATTCAAAATATTTTTTATGTCTGTTAGATCCACAATTCAGCAGCACTGTTAGTATCTTTCTATGCACGTGTGCCAAATACTTTACAATATTATCCTGTGAAGACAAGTACTATAAATTTCAGTGTTAAACCCAGACACTAAAATGTTAATTTTCACTGCTTGTCCCAAGCCCATATCACATGGAGGAGTTGTATCAGGAAAGTCATCTGGTATGAATCATGGCCAAATAGGAATAAATAGGAATTAATAGGTAAATGAGAGGACCCTCTGTGGCAATCCCTGTACAAGAGGCAGCCAAAGGAATCAACAGCTGTGTATACACTGTTAGCACAATAAAGCAAAATCTGGCAATAATATAGGAAGCCAAATAAGGAGGTGGTGGCATGCTTGGCTCACTGACAAATCCCAGGAACACCAAGTTGCTACTAATGGGCAATGTAGCAAAGCCCTGAACCTTTTGCTTAGGTGTGTAAATGAAATAAATGCAAGTTGCTCTTGATAAGTTAATCTGCCAGATGCTTTAAAGCAGAGGTTCCCAACCTTTTTTGTTGGAGACCCCCTTTTACCCGAAAAAATATTTTAGGGCCCCCCGTTCACATTTAATGATAATATCGCTCTTGGTATTTCCTGCATTTTGTGTTTCTACTGCGAGCCGAATTGGTGGGAGCTTCCTGTCACCTGGGTCCAGTATGCCTGGGTGATTACTATCAGCTGCTGAAGGCGAATCAGTAAGACTCAGTTGTTTTTGTGGAGGACAAATTACAAATTTGTCCATTGTTTGGTCAACCAGAGGATCATAGATAAAATTAGCTAATGCAATATGATCCTTAATGCTCACTGCTCAAAATGACACGACCCTCCACAGAGCTCACTAAGGCCTTTGCAGGTCAGGACCCCCCCCTGTTGGGAACCGCTGCTTTAAGGGACCTGATACTGACACCGACTGGCTTTTTTCATTTGGTCTACTGACAACTAGGTTTGTACAATATATCATCTGACCTTTAACTTCACAATGTGTGTATCTGCACGAGTCACATCAAAGGATGTTTAATGCCAAGTTGGGATTATAGTTGACTGCACCACAGTTCAGAATGTATGTGAGATGTGGATTAATTGCAGAGTTTAGTAACAGAGTGAAAATTTTGAATTTCACATTAATTTTAACTTTGTTACTGTATAAAGCATTTTTAAAGCGAGTTTAAAGCATTTATTTACATCATTGTTCTATTGTATTTATCTATGCTTTTAATTTGTGTATTTTATTTTACACAGATGCCCTCCCTTACACAATCAACACAATCATTGTAAAATAATGAATTATTTCCAAGTAAAACTATTCAATCCATCTGGTAATTTTTTTATTATACATACTATGTATTGCAACATATATTGCAAAAAAACAAAATATTGCAATGTCCGTTTTTTCAAATATTGTGCAGTTCTATTCATAACATGGACCAACATTTTTTGGGGACCCCCAGCTTATGAGGCCGTTTATTTTGCTTACTAGGTTGTCACCCTAAGGTAACCAGCAGCTGTGCCATTGCCCTATGGTAGTCCTAGAATCATCCCATATTCCCAGTCTGGAGACTTAGATGGTCTATGCATGGCTAATGGATTCCCGCTGAGGAGATCAATGAGTTGCTTGAGGGGTAAAAAAAAGAGGGAGGGAAACAGCACACAGGCTTTGTCTGAGATGTGAATAAGGCTAAAAAATGGAGGAGGTTACAGGAAGTTAAATCAAATAGGGCACACGCCTCATTTAAAAAAAACATGGTGTTTCTAAATTCACATATTGGAGCACAGCACTGTCATGGCATTTGCTTTTGTCATCCATCATGGCTCTCTGGATGACATATGACATGCCTGGTGTAATGTCAAAATTTGTATCTCTGGTAGCCAATTCCCTGATTAGAATATTAAGGGATAGAGATTTTAAAATGGATTTCTCTGCATTTAGAATGACCATCAGTTTATGCAATGGATCTCTCTGGATGGATCTCTCTGGATGTCACCTGTCATTCAGGGCGAGCCAGGGGAAATGGTAGCACAGCTGTTAAGACGTTGGCCTGCTAACCTCGAGATTGTGGATTCAATTCCCAGCACCACCAAACCACCACCGCTAAGTATTTAAGAAAGGCCCTAAACCCCAATTGATCATGTGTATAAATGAGATATAAATGTTAGTCACTCTGAATAAGGGTGTCTGCTAAATGCCAGATACATCTAAATCCAATGCATTCGGTGAACTCAAGCATTAAAGATTATCTCATAAACAATAATTCCCCTTTAGTGTGTTTGTTTAAAACCCCTGTTTTAGGGCATTCTTTCTTGCATCATACCTATACACTATATCATTATGAGATGGCACAGCTTGTAGCATTTAAAAGTCATTTTTAATCCATTTACCTTCTAATTGACTAAATAATTAGTTAATTATCAGCTTTGTAACACACATAGAGATAAAAAAGGAGCACAATTTGACCTGATAAAAAAACACAATGTCTTGTACTATTAGTTTGGATCATTAGGTACATACAGTATAATCTGTGTGTGGTAATGGGTCCTATATTCTTGCCTCTGCCTGCTGAGAATAAATGATAGATGTGTTCTATGCACCACAGCTACAGGCATAAACTGAGTTTGAGTTTTATTTATTCACAACAGTTAGCTGCATAAAAGGAGAAGAAATGAGAAGCTAATTAATATAGGCAAAGAAACGGAAAGGGACAAGACCATTAAGCAAAACAAAACCCCCTGTTAAAACACACTGAATTATAAAATCATTCATTACGTTTGTACACTGATTGGTCATTCATTTTAGTATCTACATTACTGTACTGTTAGATTACTGATAAGTGTATACAAACACCTGCCCTTTACACCCATGTGCTTATGCTGCTTGAAAACCTCATTTCATGCCTAAAAAACTGTTATACTTTGTCCACCAACTTCTGGAAATGTTTTTCACTAGATGCTAAATGGTGGCTGTGTGGAATAGTGTTTGATCAGCTACAAAAGTATTAGTAAGATCAGACATTGATCTTGGGTGAAAGTCAGAACTATGTGCAATACAATCAAGTTTTTCACGCTAACGAGAACACATCATGTTTTACAGCTGCATTTTCCTGCTGGAACAGTGAAGAAATAATTAAATGCTGCAGTTGTGTAAAAAAAACAAAATATCTAGACATATACTTTGACTGGGACACGGGGAACAGGAATACATTATAGCTGACATTATAGTTGCCTGATAGGCAACCTGGTAAAAAACCCAGTGCTTACTTAGCATTTTCAGTCTTTCACATACTGATTATGCACTGTGTGGTCCGCTGGTGGTCCTGCGATGGACTGGTGACCTGTCTAGGGTTTTCCCCTGCTTTTCACCCAGTGACAGCTGGAATAGGCTCCAGCAGATCCCCATGACCCTGATTAGGGTAAAGATTGATAGATGGATTATTAGATGGATGGATGGATGGATGGATGGATGGATGGATGGATGGATGGATGGATGGATGGATGGATAGACAGACAGACAGACGAACGGATAGATGGGTGGATGGATAATAGCAACGTTTATGCAAATATTGGTTTAAATTGCTTTACAAAATGGCAATTATTTTAAACAGTACAAGTGTAAGTAGAAAAGGTTAAACTCTTAGATACACATCCATCTAAAAACATAAATCAATGTACAAATCAAAAATCAAAGAAGGAGAGAGGTCTTTAGGATGTCTAAAGTAATATGCACTTGCACTAAGCCTAATACCCTTTTCTAATATGCACTTGCACCAAGCCTGGTTTTTCAGCTACAGTTGCATAAGACAAGCTAGACTATGCTACTTTCCATTAATGTTTTTTATAGCCTGAAGGTTTCACTCAAAGTTGAATCAATTTTACAATAACACAGAAGAATGTATAAATTCCACATAGATATCATTATTTCACTATAACTACCTTCACAATATTATAACTTTTTAAATCTTTGTGCAGAATATCAGAACAATGTTAGGTTAAATCTGCTGTGTAATGGAACCGGTCGCATTATGCAATTGCAGTCGCAGATCTACAATAAAGACACAGTAAAAAAAAAAAATGCCCAATGGCGGTTAACATTTGCTATTCATTTTGATTTCTCCTCTCCACACGACCTGTTGTACAAGCTACAAAGAAAACACTTTTTTCTGTGAAGTAGAATACAGAACAACAAAGAGAGGTAGGTGTTTTGCCTCAGGGAAGATCATGTGCTGTAAGTCATTATTTTACTGTAGGATATATTTGATATTTTCTAATCTTACTGACTTGTTTTGTTCCTTTTATCCCCATCATGCTTAATGAGAATTTAAGTGAACAAAAATAGTATCATTTAAGCTACATTGCAGTTTATATAATATATTCTATAACAAAAATAGCAGTTTTTTATGCTAATTCATCAGTTGGACAAAGGCTACTGCTTGCACAAATCTAATTTTAAGTTTAAATTGAGTTTAAAATTTAGTTTAAGCAAAATTTTGTGTGTTAAGTTAATCAGAAGCTGCGAGATACCATCCCACAGAAGGGTGGAGTTGGAGACTAATGGATTGGTATCGTCCAGCATTTAATTGGTTGAACACGCCTGATCCAGGTAACCATCAGTGGCTAGGTTAGGAATCGTTGGATATAAAGCAGGACAAAGAAATTCCAGAAACATGGATTGCCTATCCTGGGTATAGCATAGCTTAAACAAATTTAAATTTTTAAAGCTTTTTGTATTTTGATGATTAAACAAAACTGACATTTGTTGTTATGGGTTTCTAATAAAAAAATAACCCCTAAAATATGTAATCGGAAATAATTTTCACCCAAAATAGATATAAAAACACAGAAACAATCAAAAACAGCAGCTGGCAAGGAATATCAGTGCATGCATTTTTTTATGCATAAAATGAACAGTGAATGCCGGTTCTTGCTACAAACACTCTTTAGTATGTATTTTTACAAGTACAGGTTTGCATTTCTCCGACTTTAGTAAATGAAACAGTGAGGAAGACTAAAGATAAACCAGACAAACAGTCATTCAATGAGAAATACTTGATTTTACCACCGACCAGAACCTGGAATGAGTCTCTGCCGAGGGTGATTGAGATTGCAAGTTATTTATTGGGTGAGATTAATAACACATCCATGTCTAGAATTCTGGTGATTGAAACAGGATAGGTAAGCTTGTATATTGTGGCTAGAGCAGTGTAATCTTTTGAGAGTTTTGTCCAGCATGGAACGCAAGATATAGTCATATGATAATCAGACACAGTTATATGATCTGTAAGGAGACGAAGTACATGATTTGGTCATGTCAAATACGTCCTAAAACATTTACTAGCCTGGCACTGCTAACAGAAAGTTGTCTCTACTGTATGCCTGTATCTTTGATTGTGTGATTGTAGCCACGGCAACACTAGTACAACTGTTTGTTGGAAAATGTCTTTATAAGGAGAAAGTTCACCTTACTATAAATGGCTGTTCTGTATCTAGGTTGGATAAACTCAGTGCAATGTGCCACCTCTCCAGAGTGAAAACCAAGAAGTCTTTTTAGTCATGATTCATTTTGGTGGCTGAACAGCATAGGTTATCTACAGTTATCTATTGTTTGTGGCCAGATTTTCCTTTCCTTCATAAGACATTTCGAAGGTGAACACTTACTGCAGCAGCTAAACCTGTACTGTATAACATTTCTCTGTTCATCTTCCACAAAGCATTAAAATACATTTACATAACTTAACGATTGCTATAAAAATCCTTTGAAAACAGATCCTACCCCACTTGATTTTTATCTTTGGGAGCATTTGAAGGCCATAGTAATAAAAAAACATAAATCATCTTAAGGAACGTATCACCAGCGCTATTACAAGCATAACTCCAGCTGTGCTTATACGTGTTCTTTAACAATGGAGGACAGGCATAGAAAGCTGTTTTCAAAACAATAGTAACCATGTAGTACTTTAAGTATTATATAAATAAAAATGTTTTTCTTAAAAAAATATTTTTCTTTCCTATGTATGGGATGTCTATTTATGTATGTATTTACACCCGGTAATTTAAATCAAAGTCGCTTTATGCAACAGAGATCATATTCCAGACATGAGATCAAAATTATAGCCTTAGAGCAGGGCCAGTACCTGAAACCAAGGTTTTCTGCTTTCTAGGTAGGCTTAACCCACCCAAATTTTTGCTTACAAAAATATTCCCATAATATTTTTTTCCTGAATTATCTTATGAACAAATTTTGACTTAAAACCTAAACTGAAAAGCATATTAATGTCCATGTGATTATTTACTGCACTGAGCGCAGATATCCAGTTAATAAGTGATACTGTCTGATTTCAACAGATGGAGGGACAAACACAATTTATAAGTTATTTGTCAAAATTAGAATTTAGATAAAAACACACAAGAGAAGATGAGCATTCACAAGCATGTACATTAGTGATAGAAAGTCTGTTTGTTTGGGGGTTTTTCCAGCTAACTGTTACAGTAAATATACAGCTTTTTTTCCAGCTAACTGTTACAGTAAATATATAACAGATAGTTTGTTTCGATAAACTGGATTAAAAACAGTTCACTAGTTCTTTTACACCCTACTGTGATGACATCATTCTTGACAACACAAAAATTATCCTGGACCGGAATGAAAATACCCTCAAGACATTCCAACACATAAAATCAGCAATCACACTTTAGTCAAATCCTTTTTATGATCTGATACGTTTCATACGTTTTCATTTTTGCAACTGAAGCACCCAAATACTGGTACAGGCAGTGATTTGCAAAGAAGTATGTTTTACATGTCTTTTCTGTGTGGAGTTTTCATGTTCTCTCTGTGCTTGTGTGGGTTTACTGGTTGTTTTGCTGTATGTTGCCCTGTTTTGGATAGATGGATTAATATTGTATTGTATATATACATTTTTTTAAATTATCATATTGTTATCAACTGTTATGGACTAAGTTTCCTCCCAAAACCACCACAGGGCAGCCATGTGGTTTCCATGTGCTTCTCTGTTGGTTTTCATTGCCATGTGCTTTCTGTTTGTCCGCCCCCTGTTCTGTCATTGGTTGATTGTTTTCCTATTGCTTCCATTTGTGGCTTGTGTGTATTTACACCCTGGTGTTTCATTCTGTCCTTGTCTCCCGTTAACATTTCTATGTTATACTGTGGTAATTGTGGCTTCCATTTGATTCTCAATTGGATTCCTCATTTTCTGAAACTCCTGTGGTTTTCCCTCACCCTAAGCACAAATGCTAATCACAAATGCTAACCACTAATGCTAAACACTATGCTAATTTTCTAGCTTGTAATGCTTGTCCCTTTTTTTATGCTTTCCCATTTCAGTTCACATTTGAGATCCTGCCTGTTCCCTTAGTTGTTTTTTGTTTACATAAATAAAAGATCTGTTGCATCTAATCTCCTCGTCCTCCTGATCTATTCCACCACAGTGACACGTGACACATATCGTATTGCAGGTATCAAATACACTGGTATCTAAAAAAAAAAATTAGCAGCTTAAACAATTAAAACATTTTGCATGGAAGCCTGACACCTACACTCGTAAAATCTATATAAATTATGATGTTTACATCTTTCTGTGTAAAAAATAAAAAGTTTGACATAATTATAATAAAAAGGAACCTTAAAGATTTTTTATAATCTAATAATCATTTTGGGGTTAATGTAGCAGGGCAGCATTTTATTGGTGTGTTTTTAAGCGCTATCCTGATGGAATAAGCAGGAATAATTAGGGAACAGTTTTCACATTATCTGCCATACAGAACACTACAGACCGCAATAATTACAGCCATAATAACTCTGGCAACATGACTTCCAGCATCATTATAGACTAACTGCCATGTTCCACAGCTGGCAAAGGGAATTCTGGAATTTATGCATCATTTGGATTTCTGAGAAGATTTTTTTAAAATCATATTTACATGAATTACCCAAGATAACACGTAGGGCCCTGCTTAAGGACCCAACTGTAGCAGCTTAGCTATAGTGCAATATAACCAGTAACCAATGTGCAAACAGCTGATTAAATAGAGAATTTAATCCTCTCGACTGTATTTTTATATTTGTAAATCTGACTAATTTCTGAATTACCAGCCACTGATTTCTACACACACACTTTTTTCTTTTAGCCATTGATTAACAAACCCTAAAAACTGCAGTATTCCTCTGTCGTTTTAGCTGATATTTTGGTGAAGCACTTTTTGTTTTCAATACTTCAGTAAGTCTTTGTGTTTAAGATTGTAGTTATGCTGGAAGGTCAACCTCCAGCTGTCTTTTGGAAGCCTGCAGAATTGGTGACAAAATAGACTGGTGTTTGCAGCAGTCCAAGATTTCCTCTTTATTTACTAGATCCCTGGTCCCATCTTTAAAAAAAAGTAGCCACACAGCATGATGCTGCCACCACCATACTTCACTGTGGTGTGTTTTTGTTGAAAATGAGTTTTACTTTTGTATATTAAAAATGTACTGTTTTTCATTGTGCATCAGTTAGGTTTAAATAAAAATCTGAAACATAATCATCCATGTAATAACTATCCAACGGGAGGATCTTACCTATTTGCTTAGTTAAATCCAGGTTGTGATTTTTTTAGACAGGAAATGTATAGTCTATATTTTATAAAGAACTGTTTAAAACATTAATACCACCTTTTGTGCTTTCCGGCTCTTGCTGCTATTTCATATTAATATGTAGGAATTTCCTAATAATTATTGCACTTGTGACTTTAATTATAGATCTAATGCTTGGCTGTCTTACCTGTATTTGGGTTGATCGTTTCTGAAGTATGTCAAATGAATTAAGTTGCATGACTAGAAACCATGAGTGCAAAGAGAATTTCAGTGGCAGCATAATGAGATACAGATAACGCCAACGATATAACCAACACAGCAACTCTCCCAAATACGTTTAAAATCACATCATTCATAGATGCAGGCCAATCATTTCAGGGCATGTACCAAGGTCAAAAAGGATTATTAAATCAGTTTAAATTGTAAGCATCCCAAACTGATTTGATTATACTGTGCAGTATTTATTTAAAATGCAGAGCTTTTATTCTCCTACTCTATCTCTATCTGCCTCTCTCCATTTTCTTCTGTGTCTCTTTTTTCCTCTCTCTGTCTCTAGTTTTTTTGTTAATAGTGTCTCTATTTCTTTGTTCATTTAGCAAATGACTTGCATTTATCTTATTTTTTATATCGAACTGGGCAGTTGAGGGTTAATGGCCTATCTCAGGGGCCCAGCAGTGTTGGTGCTAAAAACTGAACCTACATATAATAATATAATAATATATTTTCTCTTTCGGTATACCTCTTTGTCTCTCTTCTGTAATTTTCTTTCTCTCTCTCTCTCTCTCTCTCTCTCTCTCTCTCTCTCTCAGGTTAGTTCAGTAGTGCTTAATTGAATGAAATAGATCTATGAATGTGAAAATGACATTCTTTATAAAGCAAAGATAAATGGGTAACATGCATTTGTGCATTTATGCAAAAACATAGCAAAGTCTCCCTCTCTGTCTCTCTTTCTCTTTGTCTCTTTCACTCACAAGATAGAAGACAACAATATTTTAGTTATTTAAGAAAAAATATTAGTTTGCTTTTTTTTCAGTGTAACTAATCAACTTATATTTACAATGGTTACGGGGCAGTGGTGGTCAAATGGTTAGGGTGCTGAGTTGCTGAGCTGCAGACCAGGAAGATTGTATTTGATTTGTAAGATTATATTGTTTTGTCTTTATGTTGTTCATTCTTGTGTATAGGGCTGTGAATTTGTCTGCATTCATTGTAAAGATTTAATAGTAAAAGGATTATAAAAGGGTAATATATAAGGATTTTTTTCAAATTAGGGTTAGGGTTAGCAAAAGCTGCACTTATAACAATAGATCATAAAAAGGTATCATATTTTCCACTCATTTTATGCAGTGCACTCAAATGGAATATAAAGCACACACACATTTTTCAGCTATAGTGAGCAATTTTCCTGTTTACCAACTGCTTGTATTGCTACCATTTCTCTGTGACATTTCGGGTCTTGCTTAAATATTTCCAGTATGAAGCCTTTATAGCCTCTGCAGGAGCCGTTCAGCGACAAACTCATTTGGCAGATTTTTGTTTTTATGGTAACTGTGCATGGTGGTGTTATAATGGTGGGTAGGATTGGTGTTTACTCTCCTTCAGTTCCTTCATAATACTGATAGGCTGTGTACAGTCAAAGTATAAAACATAATCAAACGATAGCCCAGCCATGTTTAACATATAAGAAGGCTGTTTGCTTCCATGTGGTTTTATTTTATTTTATTTTTTTGTAGTTAAACCTTTAGAATGATTTCTGGACTCCATAGCATATCATTTATAAGATGTTTTATTAAGCATTTATAAGCATTTTGAACTGACATATAAAGTACACATTTACAGTTTTTTTTGTTCAGAGTTTGTGTGTAAGGGTGAGGTCAGTGTCTCTGTATGTAGAGGGTGTTATTGCTTGGATTTTAGGTTATATGCAAGTCACATATACAAAAACAAACCCCAGTTATGCTTAAAATACATGTACTTTCTATGGAAAGGTTAGACGTGTCATTTGGATTGTGTAATTTCGTACTATAAAATATATCCAGATAGTAAGACGTTAAAAAAGAAATTTTACCTGATTTCGGCCAAAATAATCATCAGTAGTCATCAGGAGTGGAGACTGTGAATTGCTTCAAGTTTATATTTTGTAAAGTTAATTCTTAGGTTCAATAACTGAAAATTGAAAATACAGACAAACGGAGACGGCTGGTGCTTTCATGTTTTACTGCTTAGTGGCCGTTGTTTATTTCCACTAACGCCAAAATTTAACAGCTTTCTCCCCCACAAAACATGCTGCTAGATAGGACATATAATTATTCTTAGATGTAAATAATTATGTGAGTGATGTGTTTGTGTTTGCTGTATATTCTGCAATGATCAAATGATAGTTTTGTATGTCTTTCTGTAAGATTTATGTTCATGTTCTTATCTCTTGTTTCATGTTTATGTTTCTTATGTTAACGTTAATTAGGTCATATATTAAGTTCACCTTTGTTTCTTTTCATGCCTGTTTACTTCCTGTCTCGTCCTTGTCATGTGATCCTTGTGCCCTATGTGTTCCCGTCACGTGATTCCCCTTGTCCATGTGTCTTGTTTCTATTGGTTTATCATGTGTATTTATAGCCCTGGTGTTTCCCTGTGTCTTTGTAATGGATTTTGGTTTGTCCCTGTACCGCTGTTGTGAGTCAAGTTAATTATACTCTAGTCAAGTTCACGTTTGTTGTTTTGATTTATGTTTGTGCTATTGTGCTAAGCTAAGCAAAGTTAGGCTCTGTCAAGTCAAGTCAGGTTTAGTTTATATTTATTGTCTTGTCATTGTCTCTTGTAAATAAACTGTACCTTTGGGTTTGAAACTAAGAGCCAAACCAGAGACTGTTATTGCTATGATCGCCATGGATTTTTGTAAACCTGGTGGGATTCAATGATTTGGCCCTCAAGGATATTTTTCGGGCAGGACTCAATGTCTGATCTCTGATGCCTGTGGGAAACATTCACTGTTATATCGACTATGCATTGCTGCTAGGTGGTTTTCCATTCACTGTGGGTTTAACATACGAGGAACTCTGCAATCCCGTCAAATCGGACAAGCCAGAGGCTGCTTACCTTGATCCTGCCAAGCTACAGCCACAGTTCAAGATGGCCAACAAGCCACAGACTGCTCACCTCAAGCTTGTCAAGCAAAAGCCACAGTTTAAGATGGCTGACAAGCCAGAGACTGCTCACAATAAAACAATTCCGGGCACTTTCATGATTTAATTTGTTCATTTTTATGGGGTTTTTTACAGAAAAAAGAACAAAATAGTTTATTACATTTTTATTAAACTTATACTTGGAACCCATAAAGCACTAATGATAATTCTTCTGTTAGGCATTCTTTTTTCATCTCACACAAAATTTTCATTGGAAATGATCAGCTCAGTAACAGCATGGATTTCAGAGTTTTATAATAGTTTGTGCAAAAACCTGTCTAGTCAAGTCAAGTCACCTTTATTAATATAGCACTTTTAACAGCAGCTTTACAGAATCAAATCGAATAATACAAATGAGCACTTACTAAAATCTCAGTTCACTTTAACTAGTTTCTGTAAATTAAAATAAGAGTTCCCAACTAAGTAAGTCAGAGGCGACAGCGGCAAAAAATCGAAACTCTATCAGTGTCTTTTGTGTTAAACTAAATCATTTGACCTGAATACATGCTTCAGCAGAAGAAAGAAAATATCACAAACTTGCTCATATTTAGAAAGTGAGCAATGAATTGTTTAACAATTTTAATTTTGGTCTGATTCTACACTTTAATGTGGTTACTTTTGGGACTGTATTGTGTACAGTACTATATGTGGTTGAACATCATTACAAGAGTAATAAAAATATATATATATATATTTTCAGGTATTGTTTTTGGACATAACAAGTAAATGTGTTGTATAGGAGATATTTGGTGAAAATGCAAAGGCACAGGTAACATGTCAAAAGGGCATAAACATCATCATAAAAACCCAAGTCCTAATGACTTTGTCATAAGGTTAGTATTGGTGGCAGAAGGTCTGGCCTCTATATTAGCTTCTATTGCCCAGAAAAGTGTCTAACTGACTTGTAAAGCAGAAAATCAACATTAATTTTGTTCAGTGTCATGTTTAAGGTTGTGCAAATGGAAGTGTCCCTACAAAAAAAGAAATGTAATTGTTAATTTAGAAAAGGTTATAGAGATTATTGTTAAGACAATCCAATGTTTAGCTCATTTGCCATGCTGTTAGACAGAATCATTAAGTTTTAAAAAAGGATTTTAAAGGTTTTTACTTACCGTGAAATTCTTTTTTTCACATACTCCATCCTAAAAAGTTGAAATCTTAGCACAGAGTCAGCTTATATAATTCACCCCTGAAATAGAGAGGGTTAAGGGCCTTGCTCAAGGGCCAAACATTGGCAGCTTGTCAGTTTGAACACTGACTTTCTGATAAGTAACTCACAGTCTTAACCATTTAAGCCACCACCCATGCCAGAAACTGTAGTAATTCTGCTCATTTTCAGCTGGTCCATCTATATTAAGTAGATTTATTCTGAAGCCAGAATGCAATTTGGTATTATTGTTTATGTACCACTATTATGCACTATTTAAAAAACTGTTTCTATGACAGAAACCAGTAATTTGGCAAGCAGCCACTCTTGTAATTGATAGTGTAGTCTACCAACACTAATGTCTACCATTTGCAAATGACAAGCAAACATAAAATTAATACTTCAAAATGCTTTACATCATTAGTCAGTGCATCTGCGAGTCAGAAATGTGTCCTATTACCCAGAAAATATAGCAAGCTGATTTATAGTAGTGGTGCTGAAATGCAGTAAGATGTCAAGTAAGTTGGTGCTTCCCTTGCTCACCAAAGCGCGAAACTAATACAAGAAAAACTTGAAAAATTGAAGTTATATCAAGAATTTAAAGCGCAGACTGAAATACTAAGAGGAGCTTAGATATTGTTACTTTTTAAATGATCCTATATGTTATATTATGTAGTTTTAATGTTTTTCCTAACATTCCTAGAGTATATGTGAATTATTATACATTTAGCTTTTATATTTTAACATGGCTTGGTTTGAACATTGAATGTTATATATAGAGAGAGAGAAAAATTGTAGTCAAGATTGGAAGGCAAGGGCACTAAAAATTAAGCCATGTTAAGGGACTTTTTTTTGTGATATTGGGCACTGGTGCTTATGATACTGTATATCAGTTCAAGTTCAAGTTCAAGGAGCTTTATTGTCTTTTCCATATATAGCAGATGCAGTACACAGTGAGATGAAATAACGTTTCTCCAGGACCCCCTGGTGCTACACAAAACATAGAATTTACAAAACCACTGAACAGGAAAACAAAATAGCCACTAAAAGAGCCACTAAACAGGAAAATCAGTGTAAAACAAACCACAGGTGATGTGATTGTATTTAACAATCTGGGGCAGTTGGGTACTGGGTAATTTACCACTATTTGAGAGAATAAAAAAAATAAGATTTTTTTAAATTAGAGATGACTCACAAGGTGTAACTGTAATCAGAGACTGTTAGCATATGTAGACTGTAGACAATTGTTTTTTTTGTAATTGCTTTGGCTGTGGAAGAAAAGTGACCACAGTTAAAATAAGCATAGTCAGATTGTCTTATATATGATTTATATTCATCCATCTATTGTCCATACCTGCTTATTGTTAATCAGGGTCACAGGTATCTGGTGGAGTTAATCCCAACTGTCAATGGGTGAAGGCAGGGTTTCATCCTGGACAGGTCACTAGTCTATCGCAGGCCCACATATAGACAAACAACCACACATACACACACTCACTCATATGTGCAATTTAAAATCACCAATCAACTGAACATTTTCGGAAACCAGAGTAGCTGGAATAAACCCACACAAGCACAGGAAGAAGACCTTCTTGCTGGGACCCACAACTAGGTCACCGTGCTGCCATTTTATAAATAATTTATAAAAGACAATTATTAGAACAATCTATAACAAAAAAATACTTTATAAAAAATCTAAATCTGTCTGATGTTTTACAGCTCCTCATCTCATCCAGATCATTCATGTCTGAAAGCAGGAGCTAAATTGGTAATTGTTCTGAAGTGACTGGCACACCCCTTTGAGGCATGTTTGTGCAGCAGTGACTTTTCACTGTACTTTCTGTAGCTAAAGCAGTGGTGCTGTGATAACCCCATGGTGCAGCTGAGCTAAAGTGGTTGCCAAGTTCTTAAAAAAATGCTGGTCATTCAGAAGAGCTGAGGCTTTGGCACCTCTCCTGTCCACCTGAGCTCAGTGGCACAGCTGCTAATTACTGCAGGGTGCCACATGGCTGCATAGAGTACTTTAATCCCTTTCCCACTTTTAATCAGCAATCAAACCCTCCAAATGCCTCTACTCGTCGTCAGGTGCTTTCAGCTGTTTGGACCAATTTGTTGAATGTGGACATTATCTTTGATTGCAACCGATGTATGTGTGCTACAGATGTATGCTATATTTGTTCCTCTTTTGTTGAACTAGCACTGAATGCTGCTGGACACAGCTCTGGAAAAATGAAAAGACTCTGGAAAAAAAGAGAGATTTTTAATAAAATCAGCATCTCTATATGTATTACTATGCTATCCTATTCTAGCGTTGTTGAATTGTAATATATGCACATCCAATTCTTAAATTCAGATTCCCTGATCACCTAAACATTATTGGATCTTATTTTATAAGAAACACTGCTGTTGTAATTACCATTCTTGCAATACATCCTGCTTAAAGGTGATTGGGCTCACCACGACAGGGTCTTGATCTTTTTGTCCTCCAGCCACAGCTTGATAAACCTGACTGTGTGGCATAAAGCGTTCTAATGCTAGAAAATGTAAGCCTCAGGATTATTTTCAAAAGCAAGTTTTCTTCCAGCAGAACCCTGTAGGCGAATGCCTGAGATCACCACCAATTTCCCAACAAATTTCACAATGGGTGTAAGACTCTGTGGTTTGTAGGCCCATGTGTTTAAAGAAATGACCCCCAGACTGAGCCTGGGTTTTCCCTAGGTTTCTTTTCCAATTTTGTCACTAATGGAGTGTTGGTTCCCTGCCGCCGTCGCCTCTGGCTTGCTTAGTTGGAGACTCTAAATTTATAGATATTAATCAAATTTAGTGTTATAATGAATGTTTAATTATGTCTTTTCTGGTTTAATTCTGTAAAGCTGCTTTGAAACAATCCTAACTGTTAAAAGCACTATATAAATAAAGGTGACTCGACTTGACTTGAAAAGTAGACTCATCAGAGAAGATCTTTACTTAGTCCTCTATGCTCTCTTATAGTTTTTACAGATTTTAACTGGGCTATTTCTTGTTTCTTCTTCCTTCTTAAAGATTATTTTGAAGTGGTGGGAACTTTTTTCCAAAGCTGTATTTGGTCAGTCTAAGCAGCTGGGAATATTTTTGTCCTGCATTCTTAGCATTTTTTGTCATCCTTAGCCTCTCACACACACCTTAAAATCTTATCTAGGCCATGCCAAGTCAAACAGTGGTGTAACGGTTTGCACCGATAGAGCTGATCTCAGCATTCTGCAGTGCAGTGTTGGGTAGGGTCATTTAGCCCAGGGCCTGTCTGCTTCTTTCAGCAGGCCAGTCTGTTTTTTTCAGCTGTCTGGCTGTCTGATTCTTTTTCAGCAGGGTTGCAGATTCTGTTTTCAAGCCTGCTGTCGCTGCTTCATGCCAACAAGGGGAGATTACATTGAATTCAATCATCCTTAGCCCAGCAGTTGTCCATTTTTACAGTCTGTTATCATATCTGCTCTCTCCCATCTGCCTGGGCTGAGAGCGAGGGAGGAACGGTTGCCAGATCTATGCTCTTACTCAGGCAATTACTTTATATATATATATGACCAGGAGTGGAGACAGATGTCTGTGAAAGATCACTCAATGGGTAAGATTTGATTTGTGTGGGTTTGTTCCTTTTTCCATCCCAAGAGGAGCTACTGTAATGTCTGACTGTAAAAAAATAAGTTAACAAGACTTGTGTTATTAACCTAAAATCTTTTTATAATACTAATCTGATCATAAATCAGAATTGGCTTGGGTTACTGCTATGTGAAAACAAAGACATTTTGGCAAATATTAAAACACTAAATCAAAAATAAAAACCTGAAATCAAGTCACATTTGTGAAGTATTTCACAAAAATGTATGACTATTGAACCTTTTTTAATGCATTTTTATTTTTTTTATTATTTATTTTAATAAATAATTAAATTGCATTGTTGGCTGGCATTTATTTCCAAAAAGAAGCTAAAATACCCGGCCACAGAATAGAATATACATATACAAGTATAGATATTAATTATATATATAATAATATATTAATTAAAATTGAAATTAGTAAATGAATATAAAAATAAAATTCATTTTATCATATTTGTATTACTTTATTTTTATAATAGAAAATAGATACATTTACTCATATTTACTTGCTAAAATTTTTGTTTTATAATATTGGGTTTTTTTCAAATTTGATTATAATTGACTAACATGAAGAAACGTCTGGTTGCTTTCACAGTGCAGAATTTGAATAAAATGATAAAGTTCAGTTTTAGCTACTTTATGTACATATGATTTTAGAGAGAGCGACAAAGGAGAGAGGACAAAAAAGAGACAGAGAGAGAGAGAGAGAGAGAGAGAGAGAGAGAGAAATGGACAGAGAGAGCAATTTTGTGAATTGCCTCTACTAATTACAAGGCTGTGGGTTTAACCACTTCAGAAATTACTGAATTCTGCCCAGTCAAAGTCAGGCACAAAGACAAAGTAGTGCAATAGAATTACATTAGATTATGTTTACATAAGCTGTCTCAGGGGCTGCACGATAAACCAGAAACACCTGGATTTAGACCGCAATCATTTATTAGTCTGGTTTAGGGCTATTTTTTGCCACCAACACAGCATACATCTGTCTTGGGAATGATAGATACAAGCTCTGCAAAGTGTCAAGAAGGTTTTTAACCAATGTTTCTTGAACAGTGGCCAGATGCCTAAAAGATGCTGTTGGATGAAACTGGCTTGTCTCTTTCCTGACCTCTTTAAAACACTTCAACATAGCGTGTTAGTATTCAGATCTAAAGACCTTCAGTTCATTTCATTCTATCACCACTTTTGCTGTGTGTCTTGGTGCAATATCTACCAACACCTTCAGGATACAATGTTTGACCATTAACTTTCCTCCCAGCATAGTTCAGTTGTCCTCGGTAGGCGGATTTGATTTTGCCAAGTAGGATGTGATCCTGGATTAAAATTCTCGGTTGATCCTGGATCAACATTTCAATGAACCAATCATAACCATCTAATGTCATCAGCGTGTGCCGACTAAACTCGTCTCAATCGTTTTTTAAATCTTTCCCTCCTTGTAAATCAAAATGTAATATTATAAATCTATGTATTAAATTAAAAAAAAACATAAAATAATTGAATAACATACATTACATGCTATACTAAACAATTAGTTTAGCTAATTATCTTGTCTTCACTGCCAAAAATAGATAAACCCTGTTTTATAGTAAGAATGTTGGTCTATTGCAGTTCCACAGGTTCACTGTTTCAGAGCATTTTACGTTCAGTTGTGCATTAATGATTGTTTATGACTCACTGTCTATGATCAATGTTTATTTGGGTCATCATAATCAATACAGTCTAAATTTACTAATGTTGTTCTTCGACTATCATAAATCATTTTAATATAAGTTTGTCTAATTTCATGTTGTAATCCAATGTTAACAGTCATTATCAGTAAATTGTTCCCAAAAAGCATTCACTCAATTTACTCAGAAATTCACTAAGAAATTCACTCAATTTACTAAGAAAAAGATTGAGACGGGTTTGGTCGGCACACACTGATGAAATCAGATGGTTATGATTGGTTAATTGAAATGTTAATTTAGGATCAACGAGGGATGTTAATCCAGGATCACATCATATTTGGCAAAATCACATACATTGTCTTTGGTACGAATGTAGCCATCAGCCTAAGTACCTAAGTAGTGAGTTTAGAGAATGTCATGATCCTGATCTACCTGTCAAGACAGTTCTTGTAGTCTGGCTAAAATAATTCTCATTATTTCACACAGATTGAGAAAGGACTCATATTATAGGATTTATATTCAAAATGCTTTGGCCAAGAGTGTGAAACTCGGCAGGTTTCTACCATGTTTTTCACTCTGCGGCAGTTACCGCCTTTCAGCGCACACAGCCATGCTGAGTAACTTAAGTGGGTTAAATGAGGACATGCATCTGTACACTCACTTCTTTAGAACATCCTGCCGTTCATCTCTCATTCATCTGTTCAACCGTTCCAAACGTTTCGATCTAATCATGTTACTAAACTTAAACACAAGGCAGCACTGATAATAAAGCATCTATCGAATATGTATTTATAGGCTACACTGTTGCTAAGCCATTTTTAGATCGCAGTAAACAAACACTAAATAGAACAACTTTTGGGACATCTGACTATGACATGCAATACTAAATATATTTTCATTACTCTCACTCCTATAATAACCTCCACACTAGGTTTTCCACTGGATTGTGTTGTGTGTCTGTGAGGATTTGTGTTCATTTAGCTACAATAGTATTAATGAGATCAGGCACTAATGTTGGTTGAGCAGGTCTGGGGTTCAGTCGGTGTTCCCATTTATTCCAAACATGTTCAGTGGGGTTGGGATTCAGGATTCTATACAGGAGACTCCAGTTCTTCCACTCCAACCAGAATACAGCATGTCTTCATGGAGATCAAAAGCTTTGTTTGCAGGGGCATTGTCGTGTTGGAACAGTCTACTTGTGTGCTTACAAATTTGTTGGAACAGATTGGGGAAGACACATTTAGCTGGTTGGGCTGGTAGGGTGTCCACAATTAATTATCTGATCAGCAAATAATTTGCTTATTGAAAGTAAATCCAAGGTGCTGCAAACATAGATGTCACTACCAGGTTCATGGATTATGCTTCTGAATAAATATTACAACTAGCAGAGCTGAAACCTTTTTGTCAGTAGCCTTCATTCCCATACTTCTCTTTGCCCACCACTTTCCTGATTTATATTATTTCATCATAAATAACAAAATCAAAGCAACACAGATTCCTGGATGATGATTTGTGTAATTTTCTCCCTCTCCTCATAAGGAGGTTAAAGCAGAAATGTCCCTGCCTTCAGTAATTCATTAACATGTTGTTGTGTGGTTAAGCAAGTTGTCCAAAACTTTAAAAAATGCAGCTACACTAATCAAAAAGAACATCGCCTTAACTTCCTCTCAATTACCCCAACACACCGCATGCTGAGATATAATTTGCCTAAGTGTGTGTGCTTCTGGGATCACTTTAGACAGATAAGCCCTGCTTAAGTTCCTAAGTCTTATCTTATCTATTATTAATCAGGCAGAAGAGGCATGCAGCAAAACAAAGGCCCATCCTTGGGTTACAGCTCAGTTGACACAAGCAAACATTCACTGTTAAAAGAGATGTCCAACTCCTGTGTCAGTTTGGCTGCCTGCTTCAATGACTGCACCCACTGACAGCAGAGAAGCTCTGGTGAAGCACTTTGATCAGTTGGAAGTCTCAAACCGTTTGCAGAGACTGAACTCCTGGTCTGTTTTTGCTGTCAGAAGAAAAAGCGCTCCTATCATGACTGGACGTATACTTTGTCTTTCAGGCACAAGTAAGCCATGAATTACGAGAGCCTCTGACAGGGGATATCTGCAGACCTACATGTAAAGCAATTTATTAATAGATAGAAAGCTCTGCTTAATATAATCTGTGTGTCTCTGTGTTCCTCTCTTTGTATTTTCTCAAAGTGTCTCTGTCTTCCTGTCTCTTCCTGTCTCTCTCTCTGCCTTTTTTATTCTCACTTTCTTTTTCTCTATCTCTCTCGCTTAGTCTCTCCATCTCTTTCTTTGTGTCTCTCCATGTTCCTCTTTGTCCCTCCTCATGTATCTTTCTTTTTCTAATTCGCTCTCCTTTTTTCGGTCTCTTCCCTCCCCTGCCTAAGCCCCCCCAGTGAGCATTTTTTGAGAACAAGTCTAAGATCTGTTAAAGGTTTTTGCCTAGAGTGTGTTCTGTCAGCTGTAGAATACAATCAGCCTAGCTAATACAGGCAGCTTATCGCTAGCTAAATGTCTGTTAAGATGATTTCAGATCTTTTGGATCTGATAAGGAACTATATTCTTTATAGTTCCAAAGATTTGTATATAAAATATTAAGCATCAATAAGAAATTCTGCAAATTCCAAAAGAAATGATCCAAAAGATAATTGAAGCTATTAGCTTTGTGACAGGATGAGTGGTGCATAATCATTATAATCATGTGCTCCTATTGAAATCTGCCACTGGAATTTAAAAACGAATTTATTGACATTTAATATTTTAATTACACTATTCCAGCTGAATACAATGGCCATGTATAATTTATTATTCAAGAAATAAACATTCAAATTAATTATCAGATTACAATAAACACTTTGTAAGCAAACTCAAGATGGGTTTTCAGCGTTTGATGACTTTTTATCATATTTGTGGCACTGAATAAGAAATAAAAATCTCACTACAAAATAGATAACTTTTTGATAAGGCATAAAAAAATGCCTTGCAGATTTTTCCTCTCAAACAAATATGCAGGGGATCTCTACTAAAGGTGCCAAAGGTTAAAATCTGACCTCAGTGTGGCTTTCAGGGCAAAGGGGTTTTAATAATTAATGTCCTTTTACTGAGACATTCTGATAAGGTCTGCAGCAGAATATTTAAAAGCACTACTGCCTCCTTAACCAGCAGGACAGGAGCTTGCACTCTCTTACTGTATACTGTGCATGTTTGCCATTTATTATATATTCATTTATATTATATATATATATATATATATATATATATATATATATATATATATATATATATATATATATATATATAATTAGTATTACATTAGAATTATATTAGAATTATATATTATATAGCCCCCTGTATGTAATACCAAATTTATACCTTGAATTTTTTTTAAAAAACCTTAATTATTGTTGCCATAGTTAGCACTTTAAAAGTGGAGACAAGTATGGTTTAAAAAAAAAGCCATTAATCCGGTTAACCTGTACACTGTTGTTCTAGTCTGCCAGCGGTATGGAATTAGATTTTTTGTCAATATTAATAAAAGAATAATTTAATTGCTGTAGGTCTGATATAAAATGACACCGAACACTGTTGGCTTTCAGTGGGAGACCTTTTTTTTAATCAATTTTAGTAGTTAAAGTTAACGCCTTCAAATTTTAAATGCTTATGAACCTGGAATCATATGAAATGCAATAAATTATAGAATAAAAATGTTATTGGTTTGCCATCGCAAAGCCTTTCAGCAGCTACATTAAAGAAATCAAGAAGATTTATTGTCATTTTACCCATATATGAAAGATCACCATGGTGACTGAGGACACTTCCACTCCACCATGAAGACGATTCAGCTGTTTTCTGAGGACTTGTGACTACAGTTGCTTACACACACAGTGTGACTGCATAATTCCTGTTTATCCCAGAAATGAGGAAATGAGTCTGGTTCCTCTCAAGGTTTCTCCCTATTTCCATCTCAGGGAGTTTTTCCTTGCCACCGTTGCCATCTGCTTGCTCATCAGCGAACTGATCTCTGTTCTATTCACATTGTATAATAATCTTTATTGTGTACAGCTGCTTTGAGACAATGACCATTGTAAAAAGCGCTAAACAAATAAAATTCAATTGTATTAAATTAAATAGAAGATGTAGTACACAGTGAAATGAAACAACGTTTTTCCAGGAGCATGATGCTACATAAAATACATCACAGAACTACACAAAACAATAAAAACACAAACACTTTTAAAGTGCAACAACAGAGGGCTAAGGACTAGAGAATAAATTTTCCTAGCAACATAAGGCCATGTGTGCAAACAGTGCAAATAGACAATACAAGCAACACTCCTGACAGTGTAAAAAGACAAAATAAAACACTCTATACAGATACATTAAAATGCCCTGCGAGAATAAACTATGTTGTACAGATAGAGTAAAAATTCTGCAATTAAATTTTTAGACTGTCACTGAGGCAGAAAACTGTCAACTTTTTTGGCACGGGGATGATAACAATATTTTTACGGCTGGTTCAAATGTGTGGTGATGGTTTTGAAGACAGTCATGTCATCAAAGCACTTTCTGATGTAGCTGGTCGGTGATGCTGTCTGGTTAATCCTCCAAGTTAATAGAACCGTTGTTGGTTGCAGCCCTCCAACATCTGCCAGTCAGTGCATTCAAAACTTCTGAAGAGCAGAGGTGGCTCCTACTGGCCAGGTTTTCACCTGCTTAAAAACTGGTTTGGAGCATCTAACAAGTGGTCTGCATGCTGGAATTAGCAATACAGAAATGTGGGCTAAGTAGACAAAGTGGGGGTGAGGCAACAAGCACCGTGTGTTCCCCCTCTCGTTGCATAGTCCACATACTGATGAAATTTAAGAAGTACTTATTTGTGATTTGCATGGTTGAAATCTCCGGCGATGACAAACAGTCTTTTGGGGGGAGCATTCTCTAGATCGCTAATAGCTCCATAGATTCCTGTGGTAAAAAAAATAAATCTAGGTTCAAGGAGCTTTATTGTTACTTTAACCATATTTACCCCTTATCCAGAACAACTGACATTTATACAAGTGAGCAATTGGGGTTTAAGGGCCTTGCTCAGGGGCCCAGCAGTGGTGGCTTGGTGGCACTGGGAATCAAACCCACAATCTTCAGATTGGTAATCCAACACCTTAACCATGAGCCACCACTTCCCCAACCATACACAGCAGATGCAGTACACAGTAAAATGAGATAACGTTTCTCCAGGGCCACTGTTGCTACACAAAACATATAATTTCACAAAACAACAAAGAGCCACTTAACAGAATAGACATAAAGTGCATGTGTGCAACCTGGTGCAGACAGTGCAGAAACAGTGCACACAGTGCAATAAACAATACAAACATTACAAAAACAGTGCAAAGAAGACAATAGAGAACAGAACATAATGCTATAGCGCCAACCGATTGTAAAATGATGTGCAAATTAACAACAATATTGTGCAAATAGCATTGTAAAGTGACTGTGCTTAACAAAAAATGTTTTTTCCCCAGTCCACTTGTGTTGAATGTGTGTGTATGTAGTTCAGTTCTGTGTTGAGCAGCCTAATGGCTTGAGGAAAGAAACTGTTACACCTTCAGGTTGTGAGGATCCGAATGCTACGGTACCTTTTTTCCAGAGAGCAGGAGTGTGAAGAGTGAGTGTAAGGGGTGTGTGTGGTCCTCCACAATGCTGTTAGCTTTGCGGTTGCAGCGTGTGGTGTAGATATCCGTCATGGAAGGAAGAGAGACCCCAATGTTCTTCTCAGCTGTTTTCACTGTCCTCTGCAGGGTCTTGCGATCCAAAACCAGGCAGTGATGCAGCCGTTAAGAATGCTCTCGATGGTCCCTTTGTAGAACATAGTCAGGATGGGAGGTGGAAGGTGGGCTTTCCTCAGTCTTTGCAGGAAGTAGAGGTGCTGCTGGGTTTATTTACTAATAGAACTGGTGTTGAGTGACCTCTACCGAGGATCCGTTGATGTTCAGCGGAGAATGGTCGCTCTTTGCTTTACTGAAGTCAACAACTATCTCCTTAGTCTTGTCAACGTTCAGAGACAGGTTATTGGCTCAACGCCAAGCTGTTAGCTGTTCCACCTCCTCTCTAGCAGTCTAGCAGTCACAAACTCTGATAGCGATGAACAGTAATTAGAAACAAGCACAGAGTTCTCGCACCATGCAATTTACATTGCATTTCTGTCATTTGGTAGACACCCTTATCCAGAGCTATTTAAATGTATCTCATTTATACCATTGAGCAATTCAGGGTTGGGGCCTTGCTCAGTGGGGCCAGCAGTGGCAGTTTGGTGATGCTGGATATTGAACCATGATCTTCAGGTCAACATTCTGACACCTTAACCAATAACCTACCACTTTCCTGATACAATGCACCCTTAATTACCTCAGTGACTCAAAGCCACTGAAAATCTACCCACATGATTTTTTTACCATTCCTGATAACTAATATGGAGTTTTACCAGTGGCGGGCGGTGCATTTGGTACCTGGCCCTTGTATTAAACTTTTTCAGTCAGTATTAACAAATTATTTCTTTTATCACTGCAAGTCCTATATGGGAAGTGGTGGCTTATGGTTAAGGTGTTGGACTACCCAACCTGAAGATTGTGGGTTTGATTCCCAGCTCCAACAGGCCACTATTGTTGGGCCCCTGAGCAAGGCCCTTAACCCCCAATTGCTCAGTTGTATAAATGTAAGTCACTCTGGATAAGGGCGTCTGCCAAATGCTGTAAATGTTATATGAAATGTGTTACAGCACAGTTGGCTTTTGGTGTGTGATCTTCTATTAAGATAACCTGCAGAATTTTACAACTATCATAGAGCAGAAACAGATTTGGTATCAACAACATTGAAGATGAACGTTTTCTGCCCCAGGGTTTCCTCGTCATGGCTGACTTTGCGCTCTAACTCTGACTTCCTACGTTAGAATGTGCGATAATTGAATTTTACTGTGCAGTGACAAAATAATACAGAATAAGATACAGTTTTATAGAAAGTAGATCGAAAACTTCAACAGAATTGTATCCCCATTACAGGGCTGGGTGGCAAACTCCATTCCTGGTGGGAAACACCCTGCAGAATTTAGCATCCTGCCTCATTTAACATCTGATTAGCACTTTTCAGCTAATTACCAAGCTGTTTGTGGTCTGGAAGCTGACACCCACTTACAAGACTATTAACATTTAGAACAGTGGTTCCCAACCTTTTTTTAAATATTTTGTACCCTGCCAACCCGAAGATTGTGGGTTCAACTCCCAGCTCCACCAAGCCATCACCAGTGGGGCCCTGAGCAAGGCCCTTAACCCCCAAGTGCTCAGTTGTATAAATGAGATAAATGTAAGTTGCTCTGGATAAAGGCGTCTGCCAAATGCTGTAAATGTAAATGTTACTTGTGTTAAAACATCCTCTTATAGTTTTATTCTTATTTTACTGCCATAATAATATTCAGACCAAAAAAGCTTTTTACTAGATTTTGAACATGGCTTTGGAGATAGTCCAATAAAACCCCAATAGTATTATTGATTATAGTATATATTGATTATATTATATTATTGATGTAGTATTATGTATTTATTTTTTCTACAACATTGTGAAAAGTGTTTATGGGGAAAGTTTTGAAAATGTTTGTATTTTTTAATAAGATGGGGGGGTCAACATGCCTAAAGCTGCCAAATTCCAAGAAAAATATATGCGATAAATGAACCATGACATACATTAAAAGGAAAGAAAGTATAATAGGTATCTATTACGGATCAAAAGTGATTTGTGCATTAATGCATCTTTCAGTTTACTCTTTCACTCACAATGAATTTCAGTATTAACGTAGCAAAAAAAATAATTCTGCCTTTCTTTCTCCTGTGTGTATCTCTCTTGCCCCTCAAATACTTTTTTGGCTACTCCAGCGATCCCTGCTTGAGGGGGTGCCTCGAGGTCACTCATCTGGACTAGCTTTACACATTTGTACATCTAAAACTATAGAATACTTGCTCACAAATTCACCCCAATAATCTGGCCTCAGGTCTGATTAAAGCAAAAGAGATGAATTTCTCTGTATTCTCTAAAAAATTCTCCCTACTTTTGGACAACTCTTTTTTTTTTCACACTTACTACATTTAGGTCACTAGTCCTATTAACAAAAAGTTGCTTAGGCAGGTAATCTGCTGTTAGTGCTTCAAAACTAAGTGACATGATTATGCACTCAATATGGAGTCTGGTACTTGTATAATTTAAAGCTTTTATATTCATTATATTTTGCAGACAACCCTACCCAGAACAGTGTACATGTATCTCATTTAAATAACTGATGGGTAAGGGCTTTGCTCAAGGTCCCAGCAATGGCAGCTTGGGGATCCTGGGATTTAAACTCATGACCTTCTCTCACACAGTTTATCACTATAACCACTAAGTTAGTACTTGCCCCAAGCTAAGAAACACTGACAAGCTCATTTGCAGAATCTTTTGAATTAAAATCACAGACTATTTTATTGCAATGCATTAAACTTTTTTAACAATCTGTGTAATGTTTTAACTAAGCCAACATTAATATGTAACAAATAAATTGTATTATGTAAATAATTTTTTATTATGTTAAATATTTTGTATATTGAGAATACAGATCCTTTTTTTAATATAATCATATAGTAAAGTCGTGGCTTAGTGGTTAAGGTGTTGGACTAATACCAGAAAGACTAGGGTTCGATTTCCGGCACCACCAAGCCAACACCATAGGCCCCTGAGCAAGGCCTTTAACCCTCAGTTGCTTAAAAAGAGATACTTTACTGCCAAATGCTGTAAATGTATGTAGTCACATGACTTGCAAGCCAGTTTGCAAAAAAGACGACACTTTTTATACACCCACATTCTGTCTTTATATAAAAGGTGAAGAATTCAAGAAGATTTTTTGTTGCTAGTATAGCCATATATATTGCAGTACATATTAAAAAACAGTGCTCTTTTAATAGGGCTAGTAAAACACAGACGAACATATAATGACACAAAACCAAGGACTAACGATTCATTTGCTATAAAGTGCATGTGTGCAAACAAAAAAAAAAACAGTAAGCAGGATAGCAGATGGTTTTAATGAGAGTATTATACATTACAATACACTACAGGGGAAAGCAACCACGTGCATTGAGTTCCTTTCTCCTGCATGTTTTCCAAGTATTCCTGCTCTACCCACTGCTGGATCAGGTGTGTTCAGTCAGGTCGAAAAATGGTGATAGCATTTTACCTGGTTTCCCTCAATCCACCCTCATCTGAAAAGGTACTTTGATTGACTGAACACACCAAACCCAGGTCATTGGCAGTGGATAGAGCAGGAATATTGGAAAACAAGCAGGATAAAGGAACCCTAGGAACATGGGTTGCTAAAATCTGCACAAAATAGTGTATGTTTAAGTGCAAATAGGGGCTTTATGAAACAATATGAGGTTGGGCTTTCTACCACAGATATTCTACACTGTTTTTTTATATATAATGGAAGGTTAGACATATTTAGATTTGCCTTCTGCAGTGTAAGCTGTTTTTCTTAGAAAAAATCCCATATGGGTAGTTGATTCATGCCATGGGGGAAGTGGTAGTGCAGTGGTTAAGTTGTTGGACTATTAACTTGAGGACCCGGGCTCGATTCCCAGCTCCACCATGCCACCACTGCTGGGCCCCTGAGCAAGGCCATCAATTGCTCAGTTGTATAACAAGGAATGTTGTATGTCACTCTGGATAAGAGCATCTGCCAAATGCTGTAAATGTAATGCCTCCAACATTGCAAGTATTTTTTGAAGTGGAGGTCAATTAAAAATAGGATTTTAAAAAAAATGTCTAGACCACATTTAGATGCAAGTAATTGCCTTTAAGGCCAAGAGATGAAACCAAAGTGTGTTCAGAATTCAAACGTTTTGAATTATTTTAATTTACTGTCTGCTGGACTGATGGTCTGGACTGGCAGTTATAAATAACAGTTTTACACAGTACACCTTATAATCCATATCTCTCTGTTTAACCTGCCCCTGGAAGAGAGAGTGAGAGAGAAAAAGAGAGAGAGAGAAAGAGAGAGAGAGAGAGAGAGAGAGAGAGAGAGAGAGACAGATCATGCTTTTGGATGGTGCTCTGTTTGATTGACGTCCACTCTGCTGGGGATGTTTCTCATCTACGGTCTGGGGATCCGTGAAAGAACGAGCCACACAGGAGCTTTGAGGATGAACTGGTACTCACTCTGCTCCACTGACCAAAGTTCACAGTCTGCATTACATTTGATCACCATTACCATAAGCTGTAATTAACAGACATTTTGAGTCTCACGCTGATAAGGATGGGTTCCCTCTTGAGTCTGGTTCCTCTCACGGTTTCCTCCTACCTCATCTTAGGGAGTTTTTCCTTGCCACAGTCTCCACCAGCTTGCTAATTAGTGACAAACGTACACACAATGTGTAAAGCTACTTTGAGAAAATGTCCATTGTTAAAAGTGCTATACAAATAAAATAAATTGAATTAAGTTTATTTATTAATTATAATATTATGCAGCCCTTCGCCCTTGCAGAGGCGGCTGGGATGGGCTCCAGCAGATCCCTGTGACCCCGAATTAGGGAATAAGCGGGTATAGAAAATAAATGAATAATATTATGCATAGAAAATCAATCTTTGTTTTAAAAGATTTAGAATGAAATGGTGTCCCTTTTTATGTTCTTAATTTTGTTTAAGTTTGTAATAACATTTAGGGTCTGAAATCCTGATTTGTGTTTTACATCCAACTTTGAATCCCTGTGTGCATGTGGGATCTGTACAGGTAGCCAGAACTAAGTGTCTGTGCAAGAATCTTCCAAAATAAATATTATATTTTCACATTTTAGTATTATTATTTCTATATACCGAAAATAACCTGAAATGTGCTGGCGTTTAATATCGTGAGTCACGCTGAGTCACTGTTTGTTTTCGTGTCAGCATCCTATAAACGACTACGGATACACGCTTCTCTACGTAGCCTTTCAATTAATGTGTTTAAGATGTAATCTGTAAAAGGCTGCACCGTGTTAATTACAAGATTTGCATAAGGTGATTAAGACAGCAGTCACACAGGAGATGTCCTCAGGAGAACACTGATGGGACTGAGCTTTCCAGCCAGCGACTTAGTCACTTATGATTAAGCTACTGTAAAATAATAGTTTTAGTACTAAAGCACAGAATTACAGCTCACCAACCTGCACACTATATTCCATCTAATAAGTCAACTTGAGCAAGTTTTATTGCTGTCTGTGTATAACATGTTGTTCTTAAGGGTCTGAGGTGTTTGTTTACTTCAGGCCTGAATTAAGACCTCATTTATATCACCATATTTTTTAAGCATTCTACTCTAGATTTTGTCTCTTAAAAAATAGATTATGTGGGTGTAACTTTAAAGATGTATTCATTCAACTGCTGGAAATGTCAATCAAAAGCTAATGGAAATAGCAAATAAAAAAATTGCAGGTACAAGATGGGCTAATAAATAATATCTTGTACGTCGCTCTGGACAAGAGCGTCTGCTAAATGCTGCAAATGTAAATGTAAATATAGAACCAGGACGGAACATTACATTCTTAACAATGATAAGCTCTGGACATTTTTACTGTATATTTAGCAGTCAGATGCAAACCATTTTAAGATACAGGTGCATCTCAATAAATTAAAATGTTGTGTAACTTGTGTATTAAATTGTGAAACTTGTGTATTAAATAAATTCAATGCACACAGACTGAAGTAGTTTATGTCTTTGGTTCTTTTAATTCACTATTCACTAGAATATGGTGACATGCCAATCAGCTTATCAACTCAAAACATCTGCAAAGGTTTCCTGAGCCTTTAAAATGGTCTCTCACTTTGGTTCACTAGGTAACACAATCATGGCGAGGACTGCTGATCTGACAGTTGTCTAGAAGACAATCATTGGCACTCTTCACATTGAGGGTAAGCCACAAATATTTATTGCCAAAGAAGCTGGCTGTTCACAGAGTGCTGTATCCAAGCATGTTAACATAAAGTTGACTGGAAGGAATAAGTGTGGAAGAAAAGGATGCACAATCAACCGAGAGAACCGCATCCTTGAGAGGCTTGTCAAGCAAAATGGATTCAAGATTTTGGGTGAACTTCACGAGGAATAGACTGAGGCTTGGGTCAAGGCATTAAGAGCCACCACACACAGACGTTTTAAGAAAGTTGGCTACAGTTGTCGTATTCCTCTTCTTAAGCCATTCCTAAACCAGAAGAAGAAGAAGAAGAACTGGACTGTTGCCCATTGGTCCAAAGTCTTCTTTTTTAGATGGTTAGCAAGTGTTGTATTTCATTTGGAAACCAAGTTCTTAGAGTATGGAGGAAGGGTGGAGAAGCTCATAGCCCAAGTTGCTTGAAGTCCAGTGTTAGCTTTCCACAGTCTGTGATGATTTGAGGTGCAAAGTCACTGCAAAAAGATTTGGGGTGCAGTCAGTGTTCCAGTTCACCCCAAAGGTGTTCAGTGGAGTTGAGTCAGAGTCAGGGTTCCTTACAGAACACTTTAGTTCTTCCACTCCAATCAGAACACAGCATTTCTTCATGGAGCTCAGGGACTTTGTGTACAAGGACTTTGCCATGTTTAAACAGTGTTTAAGTCTCCTAGTTCCAGTGAAGGGATAATAAACGTCTAGACAACTTGTGTGCTTTCAAATGTGTTAATGTGTGATATTATTCTGTGATTAGGCTTGCGTATTAGTGGTGGTCACACTGACAAACCTAATGTCAGACAGTTAAAGAAAAGATCTGCAATAATTAGTATACGATTCTGTCAAGGTGATCTGTAATTATGCTATATTTTTATGCATCTACAAAATGTAAAACTTTATTTTCAGATATATTTTAGACTAAACCTGCTTTAGATCTGCCGTTTTAGATGCAGTGCCAAACAGATGCACATCCTTAACTGGTTTAGCTATTTGCCTTTACTCATGTTCTAAACCTTGTTTAAATATGTGTCAGTGTGCATTATAAACTCATTCCTGCTCTCTGAGATAAGAAGCATTTGACTGGTGTTACCTACACCAGTGACTGACAGCATGGCTTACAGTTTAGGAAAATCCAGGAGGTTCCATTTTTTACATGGTTTTTTAATGAGCCATGGGTACCTAATGTGTAAGCCTACATTTATTATTTTCTATAAATAGATTTAATGAACATGACCCATAATTATTAGTCCAACAGTTTTATATGTTCTCTTTTCAAATCAGCTCCAGGTGATTGGAGACTGGGAAAAACCAAAACGTGAAGTACCATCGAGGCAGATGTGAGTGAAGAAAAGAGAAGGAAATACAGAACCATGAACCCAAGATCAGAACAATGCTTGGTATTACAGATATGATGTAAAGTGAATGGGTAAAGTGGGTCCTTATATATCACTGAAGTGACCAGTCTACAAAATACCACGGCAGGAGTGCCGTAATGATCATAGTATATTCAGATTTTAAATAGCATCATCTAAGCAAATTGGAGCTAGGGTTGCCTGATTATGTTCTTCAGGATGGCACCGCTACCCAAACCCAACTTTAAATCTTTTTTACTGAGCAATTACAACAGCACCAAGTTTGTCATTTTCAGCTCCGGGGACAACAGGCTGACTTAGTGAAATCCTAAGGACCCAAAAACAAAGATGGCACTCCAAAGCAACAGTCATTAAGGAAAAAAGCCGGCGTCAGGAATAGGTTTAGGACGTGCACACCACGCACCTCTGCCTGTCATCCTGCTAGCCAATGTCCAGTCTCTGGATAAAAAAAAATTGATGACCTCAGGGCTAGGATCAAGTTCCAGTGGAACATTAGGGACTGTAACCTCTTGTGCTTCACTGAAACATGGCTAAACACCCAGGAAAGCCGGACAACGCCATTCAGCCGGCTGAATTCTTTTCGGTTTACTGCCTAATTAGGACAGCAGATTCAGAGAAGCTTCCAGAGACACGGCAGCCAAGGACAAGTACAAGATTGCATCATCCAACATCAGAAAAGCTAGGAGCCTTTGGCTGGGATGGAGGACTATAACGAACTTTAAAGCACCAAGCTTTATAATAGACTCAGCTACCTTGACAATAAGTGGAAATTTGTGTTAAACTGCTGTTTGTTGATTACAGTTCAGCATTTAACACCATCATTCCATCCACACTCACCAGGGGGCTAGATGACTCCCCAGGGATGCGTCCTAAGCCCCCTGCTGTACTATCTCTACACCTATGACTGTACTGCCACAACCAGCTCCGCTTCCAATTGTCAAATTTGCTGACAGTACTGTGGTAATGGGTCTGATCACTAATGATAATGAGACGCCCTACCTTGAGGATGCAACAACTTTCCTCTGTCAGCAAAACAAAGGAGATGATCGTAGACTTCAGTACGAAGCAAGTAAGGAACTACCAGCCCCTGACCATTAACAGGAACCTGGTAAAGAGAGTGAACAGCTACTACTAACTGGGTGTCCACATCACACATAACATGACATGGTCCTGCCACATCAAGAGCACAGTGAAGAAGGCCTGACCAAGTCTTTTCTTCCTCAGGTGCCTAAGGAACTTCAGACTGCCCACAGTGGTGTTCAAGAACTTATACATCTGTACCATTGAAAGCATTGTGGCGGGTAACATCACTGCCTGGTATGAGAACATCGAAATGCAGGACAGACGGACTCTACAAAAAGTGGTAAACAGCCGAATGCATTATTTGTATAGAGTTTGCAGTTCATCTACAACAATGGTGCCGGACCCGAGCCCTGAAGAATCCAGCCATCCCAGCAACAAACTCTTTACTCTGCTGAGGTAAACGGGAAAACGCTTCCAACCCATTCTGACAAGGACAGAGCGAATGAGAAGGACCTTTTTCCCACAGGCCTTAATAATAAAACCAAAAGAGAAAAAAACGAAAAAGCTCAACACATTTAAAAGTGAACTTTAAGCTGCTCTACACACACATTTGCACAAAATCTGTTATAGGTTGTTTACAATATATGTCCCTGTCACTGTTTACTTGCATAGTTGCTTTTAAAAGTTTATATCTATATCTATATCTATGGATAATATTTGCTTTTTGACTAATAACCCAAAAAATAAGTTGGTGTCACTTAATAACCTTTGAAATACAACCAATTTTAGGCATCATAAACTTCAAATCATGAGTCATTCATTAAGCTTATGCTGGTCACCCTTTTCTGTGATTGGACATACAAAAGAAAAAAGACGTCGCTGTACTTCTAGGAGTTATTTAGTAAAGTTAATAGTTTAAGTGTATTATATAAAAACAAGTTAAATAAACTTGAAATTTAATAAGTACAGTCTAAAGTTTGGATCCATTCTTCGAGTTAGAGGACACGGGTTTACTGAATCTATTGAGTTCATTCAACTTATTAGGATTTTTAAGGGATAAGCAATGGTTTTTTATTTCACATTATGGTTAACTGCCCGACTGGAATGGGTTAAAATGATTTGTACTGACCTTTGTGGCTTGACTGTGTGCCTCTAAATGTGTGTGTGTTTCATTCTCTGCCCTTGGAGACACACGGCAGGGTTATTGGATAAGATTGGCTTCACTCCTCTCTAATCACCAGGACCTCTTAACACCTCTTAGGTACCAGTCTAAAAGTATGCAAGATCCCCTAGTCACCCCGGTCTTTCATTAACATAAGGGTAAGTTTCATATCATGAATATCATCCACTTGTCTGAAAGCTGTTGCAATTATGACCGGTGCCTGCGACATCATATCACTTTTAATTAACATTTCAGAAAAGAGCTAAGTAATTACACATGCACCACAGCAGCCCACTGCCTTACGCATCATTTATTTTACAGGAAGTTAAAATAAAGTGAAAGCCTGCATTTTAAATCCTTAGTGCAATAAAAAAAAAAACAGCAATGTCTGCCATTTTTAATGATGAAAGGCTGTTGCTAACAAAAATCCCCAAGGTCTCTTGGATGTGTCAGGAGAACAAGACGCCGGTAAATCTGCGGTGTTATCAGGAAAATAAAGCAGCCAGTATAGGGATTAAACGGCAAAGATTATACGGCGCAAGCATCACAATTATAAAGGATAATTACATGGAAGTTTTGCTCACAGAGGTAAAAAAAAAACAGGAAACATGCGTTTTAGTATCTGACTTAGGCTTAAAGGTCACTGCAGCAAGGGCTAAGCAAGTAAGGGATGGGCTCAGGGCCTTTAATTAAAAAGTGTGTTGTCATTGTTGTTGTAATAATTTAAAGCTTTCATTTTGAATTGGTTAGAGGACACTAAAGGCAGTGTTTCTATTAAAGCTTAATATTGGTTTCCTTTTATTGATCTCAGACTGGATCTTGAACTCATTAGCTTGAGCAATTTCTTTCATTTCATCATTCAACCCAGTCTCACAGCAGTTGGTGACAAAGTCACAGAATGTAATGTATTTTTAGTGATAATGTGTAATCATTCATGGTAGCACTAAATAAAACAGTAGCCTACAAATGACTGTTAGTGTAACAAGTGTGTACTTTACTTATTCTTCTTTTTTCATAATAATAAGTAGTGATGAGTTAGTCTGCTAGTCAGTCGAAAGGCTAAAATAACATGTCAAAAACATCATAGAAAAAAAAATGTATGCAGTATGAGCTGGAAAAAATTAATCCTAAATTCATATATTGATAAAGTCATATCAACTTTCACACTTCATTAAATGTATGCTTACATTTACATGTATTTATTTTTTTATTTCTCTTAGGTAATTAAACTCTCACATCCAGACAGCAATAAAAGGCACACAAAAAGGGCAGAATTCTAGCTAATTTCATTCTTTATGTACCCGGATGTTAGTATAACATGCCCTAATGTTTACGCTCCATAGAATAGCATCCAAGCAGTCGAGGGGATGCTGAAGTAGAAAAAAGTTAACTGACGAATAACTGACTAAAAAGAACCGATTTGGTTTTACACCCTGCACAGACACACACACACACACACACACATACAGAAAGTTTAATGTGGTGTGCCAAGCTTAATGTCACAAGGAATCAAGTACAAGGTGTGTTACAGGAGCAAATGCCAAAGCAGCAATCAAAGAGCCATAGAGAAGATAGAAATGTTAGAGTAGGACACGGAATAAGAGATAGAAAAATACAAAAAAGTAGGATTTTATATGCAGAAAGAAAAAGACATCTCAGAGGAATGGAAGGCAAAAGAAATTGTCATTGACGATGCACTTGGTGCTTAGACTAGCCTTGCTTTATAAATGAGAATCAGAAAGGTTTCTAATACATTATGCTCAACCAGTCATGCTGATAAATGATCTATGTTTGCACCCTGGTCTGTCATTGTAGAGACATTGACTTCCCTGTGGAAGTAGTAGCTCAGTAGTTAAGGTGTTGGACTGCTGATCACATTGTAAGATTAAGGCCCTTAACCCTCGACTGCTTAGATTTTTTTTTTTTACTTAAAACGCTCTGGTTAAAAATGTCTGCTATTTTTTTTAAATGTAAATATAGGCTGCATTTACACTGCAGATCTTGATGCCCAATTACCATTTTGTATATCCGTACTTAGAGTTCCTTTCAATGGAACTAAGGGGCCAAGCCCAGCTCCTGAAAAACAACCCCACACCATAATCCCCCCTCCACCAAACTTTACACTTGGCACAATGCAGTCAGACAAGGACCGTTCTTCTGGCAACCGCCAAACCCAGACTTGTCCATCAGGTTGCCAGATGGAGAAGCGCGATTCGTCACTCCAGAGAAAGCGTCTCCACTGCTCTAGAGTCCAGTGGCGGCGTGCTTTACACCACTGCATCCGACGCTTTGCATGGCACTTGGTGATGTATGGCTTAGATGCAGCTGCTCGGCCATGGAAACCCATTCCATGAAGCTCTCTGCGCACTGTTCTTGAGCTAATCTGAAGGCCACATGAAGTTTGGAGGTCTGTAGCGATTGACTCTGCAGAAAGTTGGCGATCTCTTCGCACAATGCGCCTCATAATCCACTGACCCCGCTCCGTCAGTTTACGTGGCCTACCACTTCGTGGCTGAGTTGCTGTCGTTCCCGAACGCTTCCACGTTTTTATAATACAGCTGAAAGTTGACTGTGGAATATTTAGGAGCAAGAAAATTTCACGACTGGACTTGTTGCACAGGTGGCATCCTATCACAGTTCCACGCTGGAATTCACTGAGCTCCTGAGAGCGATCCATTCTTTCACAAATAAAAACAGTCTGCATGCCTAGGTGCTTGATTTTATACACCTGTGGCCATGGAAGTGATTGAAACACCCGATTCAGATTATTTGGATGGGTGAGCGAATACTTTTGGCAATATAGTGTATATTTGGGCATTTTCCCTTTATTTATAGGACAAATAGAGAGAGAAAGAGGGAGGGACTGGAAAGTACCCAAGCCAGAGTTGAACCCGGGTCGCCAGAGCGCAACTGCAAATGAGGGTGCCGGCACCTTATAACCCACTACATCACAGCACCGGTCGATTATTTAGTATGTTACTTTCGCATCATTTCTTTAGCTGGAGGAAAAAAAGAGAATAGCTGCAGCCTGGGCGCATTGATTGCTAAGTTATAATTTTTCCTGCTTACACGATCGTTGATCATATCCGATCTGTGCCACATTAGAGGAAAAAAAATGGAAAAAATCGGGTCACTTGATACAAGCAGTGTAAATGCGGCCAAAACTCTGCACAAAATGAACTGCAATTGGTTGCTTTGAATATTCACTATTTCTGCCAATAAAAGCTTCTATACAGCCCAGACCTTCTGCCGTCAGTCTGGCTCTGGGTACACAGGACACAGGAATAGTAAGAAAAAGTATAGAAATATCAGTTAACAATGTGTGGGAATGTAGTTAATTTTGTTTTAAACAGTGATGGGCAGTCAGGGCCACCAAGTCCTTTTCTGCTGCCTAAACACTATCAGAAGCTGACCTACATTTACAACCTCAATTCTAAAATTTGTTCCATTGAACTGTAATAATTTACAGTAATTAACGTAATTAATTTATTCTATCATTTCATAGCGTTTCTCTCGGCTGAACTGACTCCAGTACATCTATGTGGATGTTACATTTTTTGTCCAATCAGATTTTAGCCTCTATGTGTTGCCATGTGGGAAGTGGTGGCTCATGGTTAAGGTGTTGGATTACCAACCCGAAGGTTGTGGGTTCGATTCCCAGCTCCACCAAGCCACCACTGTTGGGCCCTTGAGCAAGGCCCTTAACCCTCAGTTGTTTAACAAGGAATATTGTAAGTCGCTCTGGATAAGGGTGTCTGCCAAATGTAAATGCAAATCTAATATTCCCAGAACCTTCAGAATCAGTAGTGCTGGCTGATGTTACTTAAACTATATTAGCAATAGGACTGTTTCTTGTATACTAGAAAAGGGACCAGCAATACTGCTGGCTTCGGCCTTAAAATGTATTATATATTTCATTTAAATAGTTTTTGTTTTTGTCATGTTATTAGATAAATATTGATTCTAAACTGCACCAGATGATGTATGCGGTACAGTTGCGGTTGTAGTGTAGAGGTTTGGAGTCTTAACTGGGTTTCTTAATAAAAAAATATTCTCCCTCAATATGTGAAATGCCTCTCTGTAATTTCACACCGTGTTTTATTGCATATAGTATTGATGGTTTCTATAATTGCGACGTGGTAGTGGTGGTATTAGGAGGTGTATCAGTCGGGTAAATGCCCAGGTACCAAATGCACCTCTGACCACTGGTTTTAAATATTACTTTTCTTTAATAAAGTACACAAGGGAAGCAGTAAATAAATAACAATGGGTGAGGCAACGCTTGAATGCAACGCTTAAATGCAATGATTCATCCCCTACACACTTACAGTGAAGTTCACCATACTTGTCTGAACCTATACAATACACATTTTATCATTTTTCTGATAATAATATTAATATTTAATATTGGTATTTTTTTTATCTATATTTTTCTCTCCCAGGCTCTTTAGACTAAGAGAGCATTTGACTAGTCATTACTGTTAGCTTTGATTCCACTTTGTTCAAGGGCAAAACCATAGCCCTTCACACATCCCAGCAGCATGCAAAATGGCTGGAGATCAGTTGCGCTCCACGTCTGCTGCACTGAGGTGGGCTTTACAGTGTGATGCTCTACACACAACACACTCATGCTTGCTTTGCTAAATCAGGATGGCTGGAGTCAGCAGGAAAAAAGGCACATGGCTTTCATAAACTACCTCAAAGAAACTGCAGAGACAGAATAGTGTCAACAAAGCTTTTCATTTTTATGCACCATGCACTTAATTTAATTTAGATGTGTATAACCAATGCGTCTGATCGAGTTAAAAATCTAATTTAAGTACTCTACTTTGTCCACTAGTAAATAAAATGCACTTGCAAAATAGTTCAAGTTCAAGGAGCTTTATTGTCAGTTCAACAATATATAGCAGATACAAACATTACAAAGACAGTGCAAAGAAGACAATAGAGAACGGAACATAACGCAATAGCGCCAACCATATTGTAAAATGAGGTAAGACATGAAATAGTCTTTTTTTCCAGTC
This sequence comes from Bagarius yarrelli, assembly GCA_005784505.1. NCBI lineage: Eukaryota > Metazoa > Chordata > Actinopteri > Siluriformes > Sisoridae > Bagarius > Bagarius yarrelli. Next base: position 13,561,630 of record VCAZ01000001.1, on the reverse strand, counting down.
TACTTGTGTTGAATGTGTGTGTGTGTGTGTGTGTGTGTGTGTGTAGTTCAGTTCTGTGTTGAGCAGCCGGATGGCTTGAAGGTTGAGTGTGTGTGCATATTTGTAGGTTGAGGTAGTTCAAAATAGTAATAGTTAGCATAACATTTAGCAGCATGCACAACAATGTTTATCATCTAATAATCACAAGTGCAAAGTAAAACAACATGGTTTCAGCATCATGTTATTTTATAGAGCTGCATATCTTCTCCTGGCTCTAGTGAATGGAATCATGGATATGTAAAAAAAAATCTTTTTTTTTTTGTTATAATACCATCGGATCATTTTCAGGCAGCTAAAGTGAAAAATATGCTTTTTATTCTCTATTAAATAACATCCCTTTAGTCCTGGCTTCCAAGTCAAATCTTTTTTTTATGAATGTCTGGCAAGGATTATAGACGGTCTACAGCCGATCAAAGCGCTGTCACATCAAATAAGCTCTCATAGCAGGAGCTGTAATCTGAAAAAGGGTTTGTTTTTTTTTACATAGAGTTGGTAATACATATCTGAGATGCTTTATGAACAGCTAATGTGAGATCGGTCGGGTGTTTCACCAATGTCGATGTGAGCCAATGAAATCTGTATTTTGCCATTCTAGCACTTAAAAGAGTGTGAAAGTATTTGTGTTTAAATGCATTAGAAATAGATGGGTAAGCATAAGCACTTTGTGTTTGGGTCGGAAGGACTACCCCCATACCCGTGTTCAACCTGGCTTTTCAAAGGAGAAAAGCTTAAAGTTTAACCTTTTTCATAGTACACTGGCTGCTCAGGAATTATGGGACATTTTAGGTCAAATAGAAACTTTATTTCGCAACTCTTTTATAGAGTAAATCCAGACAATGACATTCAGTGTAAAGCATGTTTTTTTCTTCATTCAGATGGTCCAGACGCCCTGACGTGTCCTGTGGGCCAAATGGACTGATTTAAAGTGGAAAAGTGTTATATGTCTTGTTAAAATTTACAGACGCAGTGACCTCCGGGCTAAAGAGGAAGGAGACCTTCCAGCATGTTATCAGCATTCAGTTTAATAGACAGCATGTCTGATGCAAAACCACATACTGCAGCTATAACAACAGCATGACTTCATAATAGAAGAGTCCAGGTGCTAAATTAACCTGTCTGCACTTTAGATCTTTCACCTATAGAGACGATTTTGTGAATCATTAAATAAAATATATGTCAATCACTAACTCTTTAGCAGCTGAAAAACCTGTATCAGGCTCCAGAAAACGTCCAAAACTCATAAGCTTGATGCCCAGACATCTTCAAACTGTTTTGAAATGAAGAGGAGATGCTACACCATGGTAAACATACCCCATCCCAACTATTTGGAGACCTGTAACAGGAAAATAGCAAGTTATCTTTTAGTACTTTTTGTGTACTATATGCGCAACTTGCATACAGCCAAGCACATAGGGCAATAAAGAAAGCAGATGGGGTAAACAATGAACTTAACTATATTAGTGTAAAAAAGGACACATTTTAGCGTACTTTTTTAAGAATATTTAGACCAGACCTCATCAAACTCGGCCCTGGAGTCCTGGTGTTCTGCAGAGTTCTAATCAAACATACCTTAAGTAGATAATCAAGGTCTTGCTAAGCAAGTTAGAGCTAAACTTTGCAGGACACTAGATATCCAGGACCGAGTTTGATGACCCCTGTTGTAGACCATATTATGCTTAAAAGTAAGCAAAAGTTAGCATTAAGCATTAATGTGGACTGTGACATAAAAAAGATGAAGTGCTAAACACACCCCAAAACAAGCACAAAACACTATTTACGACTTATCCGTCAGAAAACACTGTAGTGGGAGACACTGAAAACAGACTGAGATTTCAGCGGGGCAAAGGAAAAATAAACACCATAATGCATTTACACATTCACACTGCAGCAGTCAGTGATGCTTCCAGCTTGTAGATCTCAGCAGTGTGTAATGCTGTGTATCATATTTAGCTCCTGTAAGTGAGATTAATTACATTTTATGTGCTGGCAGTTACTAAAAGATGACCTAAAATAAATGTTTGCTTCTATGTTTATAATTAAACATGATCATGATTAATTACAAGATTTAAGGATGCACAATTTAGCGTAAAAGGGCTCAGCTCTGGTCCTACCATACTAATGCCTTATTCTGAGTCGTATAAAATTGTCTGTGAATAATTTGTGAAATATTTCATTTCAGTTCTTGATGACTGAAAATCTCTTTCCATCAGCATTAGCTAGTAGCTCATTTTTTTCTGGGGCGCGATTAGCACGCTTCCCTTCCAGGCTGCTTTGTAAGATCTGTCTAGTGTTAATATTTTTTAGTGCCTATTCTAGCTTGGCATATAAAATAATACGATCAGGTTTCCCTCTTCATAAAAGTCTAATCAGCATGGATCTTTTTTTATGGTCATAAAGTTTCTGCTGCGGATGTGTTGCATGACTGCACACAGTCATTCACGCACACATATAACGTTCCTGGTATAAAATACTTAGCTGGAGGATTCACGTCTGCTTCTCCCACGCTGTTCTCCTTCTCCGACTTCGACTGTTCTTCCGCCTTCGAGCTGTGTATTTGCCTTTCCTAACATGATTTCCTATTATTATATCGCCAATAGCAAACATATCAGTTGTCGTAATTCGGGACATGATGGTAGAGCTGTGTCTCGTTTATGCGTTTGGCTGACTGTTGGCTGTTTTATTACAGCACCAAACTGAGTTTGGTTGCTTGATAAAGTGAGCAGTTTCACAGCAAGTGTGCACGGCGTGTTGTTTCCGCTGAGCTAGTCAAGCTTGGATCACTGAGAGCCCTGCCAGTCTGTCAGCAGGTTGCGGCAGAACAGACAACACTCAGCAGCCCTGCCATTCTGTCACGGGTCAGTCATCTGTCAGAAAACAAGACAGGAAATGAGAAAAAACAAAAACAAACGATTCTATTAGCATCACTGGTGCTTTTCCCTGTAAGGAAAATCAACCTTCTCAATTGTGTTGCTTTTTGGGATAAAGTGAAGAAAAGGTGATCAAAAGGTGATCCGTCAAAGAGCCTCTTCGCAAGGGACTCGAATCCATTTCTCTTAAACGCCAAGAGTTTCTAAAAATGACCTGTTTCTTTAGTCTAAACTGTGAGGCTTTCCTGGCTTCCAATGACAAAACCACATTTATTGATTTCCTCTGACCGCCGTCTTCACCCCTCCCCACTGCTTAATGTCTTTGCCCATATGTGACAGAAAATTCAGGATAAATCATTAAAGGAAAGCGAATTTTTGAAAGTGCATGAATGTCATGAAGTCAATGCAACTTTCCAACACAATAGCATTCGAAGCGCCAGCGTTGATAAATTCTCATATATTTCTATCTAGCGTGTTAGACGAGTTTGAACCAACAAATCTAAAATAAACAAAAGAGGACAGCTATGAGTAAATATTCGGCAACGCATGCCATCTGGATGGCTGTTGCGACTAGCTAGGAGAAACGGCAGAAAGAAAACAGACAGAGTGCAGGAACAGTTGTGAGTCAGGTGATATTTTACAACAGACTGAGCGGTTGCAAATATCAGTTATTCCTGGCGAGAAGTCGAGCTGATTCAGAGATCTACCGCGTATGAGAAACTGCAGCTGCCAAATGCTGTGCCTCCTCCTCTGAAAGGAGCTAAAGCAATTTATTATTTATATTTGCTGCTTGCAGAAATGTGAGAGTGCACATTTCTGTAAGCACCATATTTCATGCTTATAGACACAGCAATTCTCCAAGATAGAACTCCACTCAGTCTACTGACCAGAAGTCCATTTATGTCTATTAGAAGAGCTTAGATTTCACTGGTCATGGAAACATTTCACAAACTTCTTAAGGTAATATGTCAGGTCATTATAAGATGTTGGTAATGTATCTATCATGATACTTCACGTTTCATGTTTCATGTTCCGGGTTTATGTTTCTTGGTATGTTTATGGTTCATGTTGATGTTTTATTTATGTTTCGTGTTTATTTGTTCATGCTTTTATTAGGTCATGTTTTACGCTTTTGTTTAATTCCTTTTGTTTCATTTCTTTAATTTTTTTTAATTCCCCATGCGTTCCTGTCACGCGATCCTCTTGTCCTCGTGTCATGTTCCCATTGGTTTGTCTTGTTTGTCTGGTTGTGAGTAATTGTATGTCAGGTGATGTCAAGTTCATGTTTATTGTTCGCTGAGTCTGTTTATGCTTATGCTAAGCTATGCTAAGATAATGCTAAGCTAAGTGCACTAGGTCAGTTCTTGTTTAGTTTGTGTTTATTATCTTGTGACGTTGTAAATAAACCACACTGGGTTCAGAACGTCTCGCCTCAGTGGAGTTTCATTACAATACTGTTTAAGTGATCATTTGAAAAGTAGTAACTACATCCTTTTAACCAAGGTGCAAAATATAAAACACGTAGAAATCCTTTAATGTTTGTTTGTTTTGTAACATCGAATAGCTTTAAAAAAACTACATGAAGTGCACTTCAAGACCCGAGTGTCAATTCTGTTTCGCTGTAGTTAGGGTTAATCATTTATGCAACATATTGGATTAAATTATTTGCAGCACAGCAACAAGTGTGTCGCTTAGCAACAACTAGGAAGCTAACATCAGGGATAATTCAGATGTTGGTGATTAGTTTCCCAAAGGAGAGATTAGTCTTGTCAATATTATGGATTTAACCAAGTACTTTGTCTATATATTACCCGCTCTGAAGCCAATACCGCTCTAAACCCATTCAAAAGTAGAAATGGAGAGCAAAGAAGAACAGCTAAGCTGATTTGATGTCAGTAGGAAACTGGTGAATGAGAAGACTATTCCAAGTTAGAATCAAGATGAGGCATTCTGAGAAGGAACAAACCACAAAAAATATTTTGGTATTTTTTAATGCAATTTAGAGCAAATGTTCTGAATTGTCTAGTTAGTCTAGGATTATTATAGTCTGAATTTATTTAGAATATGAGTTACTATGAAAATGATTGGAATAACAAAGTAAAAAAGTAGTACTGGGCTCCATTTATGGGCCTAACAGTGGCAGCTTGGTGGAGCTGAGAATTGAACCAATGATCATCTGATCAGCAGTCCTACAACTGGACCACTTGAAACTATGGCTTCATTTTTTATTCTTTCGATTCGCTTAATTACATTAATTCATTCGGGACATTTAAGGTAGAGCTGTGTCTCATTTACGTGTTTGGCTGGCATTAAGCATTAGTTTATGTGAAGAACTTTAAGGTAGATGGTAAAGAAAACACAGATTCATACAATGATACACACAATGTATAATTAATTGTATACCCAAAGACCCAATCTATTTTACGAATGCTTCATTTTAGTTACGGCAAAACTGATTTGTGGTAGTGGAATGCTACTTCCTCCAACCACATTCAGTATTGTATCACTGTTACTAGGGCAACCAATAGCAGGACTGCCTTCTGCGTCTTTATATACAACAATTTTTTTGCCATATGTTTGGCTATAGATTGATTCTAAATATAAGATGTTCCACCTTTAATGTCCTACACTTAACATCCCTCTGGTTTTTTGAGCATAAACTCAGTGCGGGCAGATAATATGATTCCACATGCCATCCTGAACAGACAGAAACGCATCATCTAAACAGCAGATATTCATGACCAGTTTATCAGTGTTTTCTTTTTTTTTAACATTTTTAATTTGATCAGGTGATGAAATGCTTGTCATTTTAGCGACTAATCAACAGAAGCCAAATATTTATGCAGGGTGTCAGCTGTGGCTTTTATTTAGCAGATATTGACATGGATGCTCATTGTCCTTCAACTCAGTTTGCATCTCAGCTCTGTGAGTGAAGGCTAGGCATCACCTGGAATGTTAAGCAAACCCAATGATTTTCTGACATATTAATGACTGAACGTTTGAGGTAATTAATTCGGTGCTGCACTAAGTGGTAGCAGCCTATGACACAGCGTTCATGGATGAGAGATCCAGAGAGAGAGAGAGACAGAGACAAGGAAACATAGAAACATTCCCTATACAATAGAGACACTAACACACACACACACACACACACACCAACCCATCCACACACACATTACACATACGTGTACATCAACAAACATGGCAACTTATACTACACCCCCCCCACACACACACACACACATGCACACACTCACAGATGAAACCAAGTAAAAAAAAGGTCAGAGGATGATGTATTTAAAAGTATGCAGCCCATGTGTCAGAATCAGGTGGGATTCTCTAATCATTATTCTCGTAAAATAAATCACAGACACTATTAAACCTGTCTTAAATTTGTTGTTGATTAGTGTCCAAATTTAAGTTCCAGGTTTTTGGTGTTTGTCCTGATGTTTTTTTACTGGGTTTTTTCCCACAGAAAGCTTGCAGTTGTGTTTGTCTTTACTGTCTAACAACAGGAAATGCACTGTTATTACAACAACTAAATTTAGAAGCTTTTTAAAGCACACTGAACAGAAGTCTAGTTTTCTCATTTAGGAATCTTACCAATTTAATTTTTAGTTAAAAAGAAAATTCTTTTTTTGTAAACTGGAAGTATGTTCATCTTTGAAGAATTTTTGACAAGGCTCGTTCAATAATCCAACTTCAAGTTTGAAAATTCTTAAGCCGGACACAAAATATGCAAATTTTTTGTCATGTCTTTGTCATGCATATTTTAATACACAGTTTAAAGTGGATAACAAGAGTTTATCTGCCATTACTGACCAGCAATTTCTTCTTCTTCTTCTTTCGGCTGTTCTCCTATTAGGGATCGCCACAGCGAATCATCTGTCTCCACCTAACCCTATTCTCTACATTGTCTTTACTCACACCCACTAACTTTATGTCCTCATTTATCGTGGACATGATCACGATGTCCTGACCAGCAATTCCTGACCAGCAATTTCTGACCTGAACAATTTTGGCTGCCCCCTCATGAAGATATTGCATAGTTAAAGCAGAGCTATAAATAAAATGCGTGTTTTCTGCAAGGAAACACTGTATAAAGATTTATGGTCTGCGTATGGATGATATAACCTGAAGGTCTTATATTGAAAATGTAATCAACGAAAGAGAAACAAGCAAATCTTTCATCTTTATCTTTACTAAAGCAAGACAAAAACCCCAAAAGAGAGGGAGATCTGTAAGCGCTATAGTTATCAATCTACCAACAATAACCCGATTATGTATGTCTTCTGTCCCCCTTTGTGTCTATATATGACGCCACCTTATTTTTTAACTTCTTTTTACGTTTACCTTTCCAATATTTGGTCCCTATTCAGAGCGACTTACATTTATCTTATTTATACAACTGGGCAATTAAGGGTGAAGGGCTTTATCAGTGGTAATTTGGCGGTGCTGGGAATCAAACCCATAATCTTTCTAATAGCAAGCCAACAACTTAACCGCTAAGCTATCACTTGCTACAATTTCGGGTTTGGGGGGTTTCCATTTGTTCACGTATAATGTGCTTACATTTATAGTTTGAGCTCTAGAAGCTCCCTAACCTACAAACAGTGCTTGGACCAGGGCCAAAAAGATTATAAAGGACCTCAACCATCCTAAGACTCTTATTCTTATCTTGTCTTAACTTACCTTGTTTTTACTTTCAGTCATAAAAAGCATTTCACAAAATACTATAAAATGTATTTTACATTTGGCAAATAAATGTTGAGTTTGAATCCTGAGCTTTGGTTTTATATTTCAAAACTGAAATGATACAATTGTGTAGAATGTGTAGAAATTGGGTTGCATAAGCTTTAATGGCCGACCTCCTCCTTTTTTAACTTAAGTGTCTCACTAATGCACTTGTAGCTGAATGAACACAAATCTTCAAATGTATAATTTAGCGGAAAGAAATTTCCAGAAGACTGGAGCCAGAAAAATGGATAAAAAAAAGATTTAGTGTGGAGGGGGGAATCCATGAACAAGTCATGCGTTGTATTTTTTTGGATTATTGTCCTTCTTCAAAGACAAGTACAATTGTGAAAAATTAGGTAAAATGATAAATACTTGTACATACTTTAGGTTTAAATCCAGCTATATGAAACTGTCAGGTAAAATTTGAACATGGGTTAGGGACAAGGCTCATTAATGCTTACCATAGCTAATAGCAGGCTCACTGGCATTGATTTGAACACAGCTGTGAGTGATAATGAGCGGACTAATGACAGAGATCATAATGCTGGAGCAGTGACAGGATAGGATAGGATAAGAAAGAAATAGGTTAGGGTAGGGTCGGTAGGAGAGAATAGGATAAGTTAGGGTAGGAATAGGATATGGTGGTGATGGGTAGAATAAGATAGGAACTGATAGGGTAGGATAGGATAGGATAGGATAGGATAGGATAGGATAGGATAGGATAGGATAGGATAGGATAGGATAGGATAGGATAGGATAGGATAAGGTAGGGTATGTATAGAATAGGGGTAGGGATAGGACAGGATAAGGTGGGATAGGGTAGATTAGGGATAGGATAGGATAGGATAGGATAGGATAAGGTAGGGTATGTATAGAATAGGGGTAGGGATAGGATAGGATAGGATAAGGTGGGATAGGGTAGGTTAGGGATAGGATAGGATAAGGTAGGGTAGGGATAGGATAGGATAGGATAAGGTAGTGTAAGATACCATAGTATGTTTTTGTGTAGCAGTGAAAGCAAGCTACTGCTGCTAGCTCACTAATGTGTTTTTATCCTAAACACTATATACTGTATTCTTAATTGTTTGTTTATAGTTAATGCAGTCTAAAGTTACAACTTTGTAACTTACAACTTATAATTAGCACCTTCAAAAGTCTTAAATGAACTTCTGAAAGACAGAGCTATAGTATGTATACATTCACTGTGGCCAAAAGTTGTGGACTCCTTACCAGCATAAACTTTAGGTATGTCTTTCCCAAACTGGTTATTATAGGTTATTACAGGAGGAAGAGTGAGACTAAATCTGTGTAAAAAATGGATGTTATGGTCATTTATTACAATAGTGTATAATAGTGTTTGTGTTTATGGTCTCTAGTCTTTTTGCCAAAGCTTACATACAACAATAGGAATATGAGAGGGATGCCAAGCTCGGCACTAAACACATAGAACATGTAATCACTGTAAATGCTGCTGTAATCCGGAATTACTTAGAGATTCTAAACACTTTTCAAAAAGCTTTTAGGACTCGCTAATCCAGCTATCATTTCATTTCTGTGTGTCAGAGCAGAGAAATGTCTGTTTACAGTGCAGCCATATTTACAGCTTTCTACAAATGCTTAAGCACAATTTAAAAATACAAGGCTGATTTAGTCAAAACACTACACTCAATTCACACATTCACACAGAAACAGCAAAACACCAGAGTTCTTCTGCAAACTGAAACACTTCACAAGAAACATAAGTCGTATCGCATAAGTGTCCAAAATCATGTTTATGATAGCTTTCTCCTGTTCCCCTGCAAATATAAGGCCCCTTCATCCTCTACGTTCTCAACTCTCAATCACATCTCTCAACATTGGCAGGGGTGGGCTGAGCTCACCCAAACGTCTGTTAGGCCCATCCAATCAAAATTTGGTAAACACAGCTGTATACAAATACGTTTTTATTTTCTTTTGTATAATTAGTGATTTGATAAAAGCAGTCTGAGGTGGAATGTGTGGTAAGAAGCTTGAAGAAGGGGTGTAGAAAGTCCCGACCAACACAAAACTAAGCAGGTTCTCATTTTTGATTGACTGTAAGTAACAGCGCGGTCCACACTCGCGAGGCGAGGCGGCTTGTCGGTTTGTCAAGGATTACAGAGAAGCTGATACAGACAGTCACGCAATTCATAAAGTGTGAAAATATTTGCCTCACCCACATCCCCTCTCTACACCCCCTTCCTCCAAATGCTCCCCCTCTTACTGTGATGCTGCCTTCCAATTTTGTTGGCAAAACTCACCTCTTTTCTTTTTGCAGTGCTTGAGCCTGATTGGTGAGTTTAGAATTAGGCAGCTAATTGTCTGCACACCTGAAGGCCGTGTTTGAACAGTTGGTTTATAGAGGTGGTACTTTGGAAAGCAGTGTCTTTAAATGACGAGGAAGAGACATTCTGTTCGATTTCTGTGTCTAGAGTAGAAAAGAGTGTTTAGTGTTTTATAAAACAATGTAATGATTTGCAAAAATGTGTGAGGTTGAGAATGTGCTTCTTGTTGTGCGTCTGGTCCGAAGTTTTGCACCTCAAGTGTTAGGTTTCATTAGCTGAGTGTTATTTTTATTTTTAGTTTGTAAACAAATGTAATATATGTATATATATATATATATATATATATAGGCACCAGTAAATGTTTTAAAAATCTTCGCACTACATTTGTGCTTGTATATTTGTACTTGTTAAAGAAAGTGAGAGAAATTCTGTGTGTGCGTGCGTACGTGTGTGTGTGTGTGTGTGTGTGTGTGTGTGTGTGCATCTTTATCTTCACACCGGTTGAGGTTTGATTAAGTTACAGCTGCATAATAAATAGAATCATTTCCAGCGGAAGCATTAAATTAGCTGTAATTAAGCTATTGATTGGCTGTTCTGATCTACTTAATTGATTGTATATTGTTCATTAATTTAAAAGCAAATCTTCTGTTAGGAATAGATGGATCAGCTGCCATACTGGAAAGCCGGTCATTCTTCTTTAAGTAGCTGATATGCAAAATGCTCTAATCACACTGCAACTGTTTACAGATTCCAGCTCTTTTCTTCCAAGGTTTTTAATCAACAGCAGCTTTTCTCAGACTCCCATTAAAAGTTACCTCTGTTATTTATGATCTTCTTACCAGCTTAGATTACACAAACACTAAAAGTTCTATAAAAAAGTAAATAAAGGTAATTGAGTAAATGATTTATAATCAATTAAATATAATTGACTGAAAGAGCCCAAAAAATCGTGCTTTTTTTTCTCCTATAAATTTGCTTACAGTAAAATGTGTATATATATATATAAAATTTGATATAATTAAAGTCATTGTTCATTGATGAGGTTAACCCTACTGTCATAACAGCTTTAGGCTAGAAAAAAAAAAAATTGAAATGGAGAGCACAGTCAAGTAGAGTGATTACATAAAAGATTTTATTTTTAGTTTTATTACAGCATTTAATTACAGCATTTGTTTTGCCACAATGTAAATATATAAATAAATGCAATATACAAATAAAATTTAATTTAATTTAAAAGAATTTAAAATGTACCAGCGCAGTTACAAAGAATGACCACTTTTAAACCCCAGATGTAGTTTAAAGACTAATTATAAGAAACCAATGTTCCTGTGCACAAAGTCTCTGCTCTCCATGAAGACATGCTAGGTTCTGGTTGGAGTGGAGTGTCCTGTAAACTGGAGTGTCCTGTACAGAATCCTGACTCTGACTCAATCACACTGAACACCTTTAGGATGAACTGGAACACTGACTGAACCCCAGACCTCCTCACCTAAAATTAGTGTCTGATCTCATTAATACTATTGTAGCTGAATGAATACAAATCCACACAGTCACACAACACAATCTAGTGGAAAGTATTTTTTGGAAAGTGTAAAGGTTATTTTAAAAGTAAAGTTAAGCTTAGATATGACAAAGGATTTTCAACAAAACAAATATAGATGTAATGTTCGTGTGTCCTACTTTGCTTCAATGACCCGATAACGATAAAAAAAGGCAGTAAAGTTAGTCGGCAATTCACATATTTTAAAAGTCTCTTTAAGTCTAGGCATTAAGCAAAGAGAGACAGAGGACAGTAAGACAGAAATAAGCACACATGACCTTAGATTTCCTTTATGCTACATTACCACCAAGGACTAACATCACATCCACAGCAACCAAAAGCTCATTCATCGCTGTTCTACCAGCAAAGCTATAGTTTGAAAGCAGCTTTTCCAACAAACCTTGCTACAGAAATCGATGTAATTGGATTTCAATGGCACACGAGTTACAAAAGCATTCATGCTTTTTTTAGAGACAACAACGCACACCTCATTTTTCTCTGATGGATTTTGCCACAGTACATTAAGCAGATGTGCTACTCAGACTCGTTATATGATGCACTTTCAACAATGTTGTTCCCACAATATTACCTAGACTATGAGACACTAAGACAATATTAGGAGCTATCCAGCAGTGAGTTACAAATATCATGCAGCATAGCATCTTTCTGACCTAGTCTCATTAGAGCGATCTCCAGCAACATGTCAAATGTCTTCAGTCTGAGTTTACCATCAAACAGTTCAGTCTGGGAACTGAGAAAATAATGGCAAAGCTTCGAAGATTAGATTTTATGGATGGTTACACTCCAGTCTCTGTCATTCTCTTTATTCTTTCATTCTTCTACAGTACGCTCACGCTCTCAATCTCTCTCAATCTATCACCATCTAAGAAAAGGCATTAAAGATTTTTAAACTCCCAGACCCCTTTCATCAACTCAGCAGACATTCACCCTAATGAATGAAAAATTAGTACTAAAAAAAGAAAGAGAAGTCAATCTGGCTTTTATATAAGGATTAGGGAGAGCCTACTTTTTAAACCGGAGTAATACTGATTTTGATTCTGAAACCATTACAACTGGGATATCGCTAGACCATTTTTATCTAAATACCACAATAAAATTGTCCGATAAAATAATTACAGCAAATACTTCTGAACACCATATTTTCAGACTCAGTTTTAATAATTATTGTGATTAAAAAAATTTGCATTTTTTGAAACTTAAAGATTTTTCTTACATTATTTCATTTTCCTTATAGTAATCTTGTCTTTCAGTCTGATTACAATTAATATTATGATATGGTAACTAGGACTGAAAAGAGGTACAGTAATTATGATGTCAATAACTACCAGTGTGTTAGTGTGTTAACTAGATATTAAATAAATTGTGGTATATTTTCTAATATATTTATATATAATTTTCCACAAATTTAATGATCATTATCGTCCTCATTAACATGTGACATAAACCTGTGTCCCATTAGTCACCACATTTTAAAAACAAACTGGCAGAATTGAAAACTAGTTCTCCTTCGACTGTCAAAACTTGATAAGGCTGGTAAAAAAAAATTAAATTCCAAGAACTCATTCTACACTGCAGGTCACTGGTTTCTTTCACAAGTTAATAAGGATGATAAAGATTTTAAATTTGTTCTATAATCATTGGTTATGGCACTACACAATGTAGATTAAAACCAATAGTTATAAAAAATATAGTAACATTGTGATGGCCTCCCTTTTCATGTTATTGAGGAATTATGCCAAATTCATTCATTCATTGATTTTCTATACCTGCTTATTCCCTAATTCGGGGTCACAGGGATCTGCTGGAGTCTACCCCAGCCGTCTCTGAAAGGGCGAAGGGCAGGAGCGCTACATCCTGGACAGGTCGCCAGTCCATCACAGAGCCACACACACCCTCACACTCACTCCTATGGGCAATTTAGAATCACCAATTAATGTAACATACATGTTTTTATACTTATGGGAGGAAACTGGAGAACCCAGAGTAAACCAGAAGTCACAGTAAACACTGTGAGGCGACAGTGCTAACCACTGAGACCACCATGCTGCCAAATCATTAATACATAATTTTGTGTCTCAAAGTTAATAATCAGATTCAAATATTTTTAAAAAATGAAACACAAAAGTTTTAATAACAGAGAAACAACTTAACTCTAAACATCATCAACACAAAAAGGTTCAGGGTAAAACAGGAAAGGTGATATTCTACCACCCATTTATAGAATTCTCTAACAGGACCCCTTCGGAAGGAGTGGACAGTTTCCTGAACCTGAGTGTTCACGCCACACATTACCTGTCACTGTCCTGTCCCATTATCCACATTATCACCCTGTTGAGGAAGGCCTGTCAGCAACTCTTCCACATTACATGATTAAAAGTCTTAAAAGACACATTTACACCTGCACTACTGAGAACATTCTAGTGGAAAGCATCACATTCTGGGTTAGGTTAGGAAAGCTCTCCAGAGGATCATCCACACTCGACCACGATAAACTGTTTTACAACAAACAGTACAGGAGCAGGTCTGGAAAAATAGTAACAGAGGTGCCTAACAGCTGTTACATCCTGTGGCACTAAACCAATGCATTGTTTTCACTTATAAGTAAATGATAATTAAATAATTATGTAAATAATTATAAATAATATTATAAATCGAAAAATCGAAAAAGAATAAATATTTGTTGAGACTGTGACTTCAATTCTTACAGTACACTTGCACAAAATGCTGTTTTTTTAAGGATCAATCTCAGGTGTATTATTAAAAATACTCAAAACAGGGTGAGCGGCAGACAAACTTGGTTGGCTTGGTTACAAAACAATTATTGCCAACAGGTGCAAAAAAACCTTAGTGCCATATTTAGAGTATAGCTGTGTACCTCATGGGGCCCACATGGGCTTAAAATATGGGCTGCAGGTAAAATTTCAGATTGCAAAAACTGAGATGGGTTTTGTACCCATTGCACAGCTGCAGCACATCCAGCACCAAGTGCAATCTAACATGAAACGCGAGATTCTTTAATATAGTACACCTATAAAATGAAAAGCTGGAACAGTGATGGGTTCGGCAGGGATTTCCAAACTCTGATTGGCGGACCCCTGGGGGTTTGCAAGGGAATTGCAGGGAGTTCGTGAGTTGATGAGAAGCAGATAAATAAATTATAATTATAAAAAAAAAAAAATAGAGTAATATGTTACATAATATTGAAAATTAAAAATCTAAATAAAACTAACAAAAATATTCAATATTTGCTTAATTTGTGTCATGTGACAATGGACAAGTAATAAATAAAAGAAAATTCAAGAAAAAGAAGGTAAATGAAAACAATATCAAATTCAGATTTACATGCATAGTTGGTGCTAATGGCAAGTCTCTCCTGTGTGGGTTATATGTCTGAAGAAACTGGCTAATGAATGTATGAAACCAGCTTTTTAAAAAAGACAAAACATGTTTAATTTTATATGCTGAAATGTGTAATAACAATAAAGTACTCCTGATTAAAAATTTAAAAAAAAGATAAATAATAAATGTTTTTGGGGTTTTACCCTGGCAACCTGTCCAGGGTGTAGCCCTCCTGCCTTCACCCTTTCAGAGACTGTTGACATAGACTCCAGCGGATCCCTGTGACCCCGAATTACGAAATAAGTGGATATAGAAGATGAATGAATGAATGAATTAATAAATGCTTTAAAGTAAACATGCAAATGTGCTGTTAAATTATTGAAATATATACTTACCATCTTTGGAGGTACTTTAAGCAAATTATTTGGTCAAAAGGGTTCGGCTGACAAAAAGTTTTTTAAAAAACCCTGGCATATGGTATGAGGCAATCCAGCATGAAATGCATGTGGGCAGAAGCCAGCTGGGGAATGGGGTTCCTTGGACAGTGCCCACCTACCACCTATGCTTATAGCCCATGTTGGCAGTATGTTGTACCGACATATAATCTAAAGATGGAAGAAGACAGGATTTTCACATGTTGCCTTGTTTAAACCCACCAAATGCTGGAACCAAGTTAGGGGCTTTGTGTGCATGGGCACTGAAATGCTGGAACAGTGTTTGGGCAAGTTTTTTTTAGAGTGATACATATTTACTGCCACGAGCGGCTGTGTTTGTGTTTTGAGCTCAGAATCTGCAGAGGTTTTTTTTTGTTGCTCTGCTGTGGAGTCAGCAATTCAGACAAGCATATAAATAACCAAATAAATAACGTTCAGCTTGTCCTTTTTACAATGGTGGCCTAAAAAAAGTGTTGCAAATTTATTGGCTGTGTTGTTAAACACAGCAAGTTCACATTAGCGAATAGATTACATTTGAAAGTAATTAGTTTATATGTAGAAAGTAAATATTTGTTTTCATTTGAGCTTATACACTATGTGGCCAAAAGTTTGTGACCCCCTTACCAGCAGACACATGTGTTTTTTCCACACCTCTTGGGAAATCTTTTAATAACCTGTAGCTGTACAGTTTCCCCTCAACAAAATGGAGAGGCGTAAACATTGTTTGATCATGACAAAGTCCCAAAGCTTCTTACTCTTTTTGGTACACTTAGTATGCAATATACCAGTATTAATGTATTCTATTGATAGAGACCTAAAGCACATGCTGCAAATGCTGTAAATGTGCGGTGATTGTAAAATTTAACATCGACTGTAACACTCTTTAGAGTGTTACAGTCGATGTAAGACCTCTTTACACAACATTAGTGCCTGATCTCACTCATACCATTGTGACTGAAAAAGAATTTCCCCACATTGTTGAGTGTTCAAATACTGTCAATATACAAATACTATAATATACAAATACTGTCTAACATGCAGGAAGTGGTGGCTCAGTGGCTAAGATGTTGAACTGCTAACCGAAAGTTCAGTTACCAACACTGCCAAATTACCACTGTTGGGCCCCTGAGCAGGGCCTCTAAAACCTAATTGCTTATTTATTTCTTCATTTATTCATTCATCTTTTATACCCACTTATTCTCTAATTCGGGGTCACAGGGATCTGCTGGAGTCTATCCCAGCCGTCACTGAAAGGGCGAAAGGCAGGAGGGGTACACCCTGGACAGGTCAACAGTCCATCACAGGGCCACATCCACACTCACACTCACTCCTATGGGCAATTTAAAATCACCAGTCAACCAAACATACATCCTTTTTTTTGCCAATTGCTCAGTTGTATTAATTAATTAAATGTCACATTGGATAAGAACAGCTGCCAAATGCTGTAAATGTTTATGTATATGTCCCATATTGCATCATTTACAGACTAATGCTCACTTAGAAGTTTATGATCTCTCATGATATATAGCTACGTGGAAGTTATTTCTATTCTATTGAGTATGTTACTTCTGGGTTGCTCTAAATTGTGCTGCACAATTTTCTCTTAAGCATACAGCAAACCTGATTTATTCAGAATAAGAAACGGCCGTTATTATCTGCAGGGTGACTCAGCACTCTTAACAGCAGAGAACAGATGCTGTTAAGAGAGAGAGAGACAGAGAGCATAAAATGTTTCACCAAGCTGTAAAAGTTGACAGTTTAAAGGTTTGCTCACGTCTTTGTGATTCCCCTTCCAACTGCCATTTTTGTGGTAAAAAGCAAAACAATAATGTTGCAGCTTTCCACCAAACACTGCACAGCAACATGCTGTCTACGTCTGAAAAAAAAGCCTCGTCTAGAGAACTGACATGAAAAATATAGCTCACAACCTGCAAAATAAATTTTAGGGTTCTACACTGACACTGCGTTACAAACTGAGACAAATTAACCATAGGAACTTCCATGCAGATGCCAGCTTCACAATAGGAAACTTCGCTTCAGTTTGGTTTATATTTGGACTGAGTTGTGTAATATAATGGAAGTTTGTTAATTTAACTAATCCGATCCAATGTATTCGATGGCTTTTACTTTTTTTTACTTATTTCGTTTTCTGTAACAACCTTGGCAGCATTAAATTCAGTGTGCCAATAAAATCTGCTTTTTAATGTAATATCTATGATAATATTTCAATTATGTTTTTGCATTCAAAATAATGAAATGAGTTAAAAGTTTAAATTATGATGTTAGGGCATTATTACAAACTTTAAATACATACAAATCAATACACGTTTACATTTTACAGCTATAATGCTGACATTCCCCATTGATTTCTCTTGGTGTCTGTATAAATTCACAGAATAATATATTGGTATGAAAAGTTAAGTGCTCATAATTTAGCATTGTTTTACAGGCAAGCTCATTCAGGTTCTCTCCATATAGTCCAAACAACAGAAGTGATTACATTTAGGACCATGGAGAGGTCTCTAACTTAACCCCACGGAACACCTTTGGGATCAACTGGAACACCAACTTATCCCTAAATGCCCTCACCTGGAGTGTCTGATCTTACTAATACTATAGTAGCTAAATAAACACAACACAATCTAGTGGAAAGTCTTTATTAACCTTTAATAATCTTTGATTATAATTTACTGTATCATAGTACAAACAATTAGTAAAATAAATTGAACAAAAATTAATCAGGTTATTGTGATGGACTGGCGACCTGTCCAGCCTTTCGCCTTTTAAATGAATAATACTGTTACTCATAGGCTTTCAATTTAAAATGTTTTTTTTCATCTGTTAAATAACCGTACACAGTATTTTAGTGGTTGAAGAAAACGGCTTCGAATTTTACAGGCTCATGAACAAGCACTTGGTGTATCTTTAAGAGCAGAGACAGTTAAACTTAAACTACATATTAACCGTTCCAGGGAAGTGTGACATGTCAAAGGCTTTCAATTCTGAGCAGTCTAAAACAGGCAGAATCCTTTTTTTTTTATGTGTGTTAGATTTTGTGTTTTGTAACTTTTAACAATTGCTTAAAAAAGCTATTATTATAAAAAAGCTATTATATTTTTACCTTAGGAGTTTGATGATTTTAACCCTAGAGACAGGATTGAAGATTAGAACAAGGTAATTGTTATTGTTTTCTAGTCTCTCAGGTAGACTGTAACCGCTATTGCCTTTAACTTCTCCTCTTGACTGGCAGCGTAAAGTTTAATGTGTTTTTCTGCTATAAGAATTGATGTGTTGTGTGTCCTTACCCTTTTCTCTTGATTATGGCTGCAAAGTATGCTTATTAGGGGTAACTGATCTTTCGTCATTTTAAAACAGACCTGGTTATTCCTTATTATTCTATTAAAAAATAAAACATTTATAGATAATTACTGGTTTCCTTATTTTTGCACAATTCCGGGAAAGACAAATTTTATTTTTGAAAATCCTAGGCATTTTCAGAATATTTATACCAGATAGATAGATAGATAGATACATAGATACATAGATTAAATGATAGATTCATTGTTTGATTGATTGATTGATTGATTGATTTACTCTATTTTGAGAGTATCACAGACACCAAAGTCTATTTCTCAGCGGTTGTTGCTATGGTTACAGGTCTTCTGAGCTAGCCTGGGACAACAGCGGACTCTGGTAATGTTCTGAGCTGAAAACTCTGTGGTCCTCCTTTAAAAGTGCACTTTGGTGATAAGGCAAAATGTCTCACTAGGCTCAACATGTGGAAGTTGTTGCGCTCTGGCGACCGGGGTTTGATTCCCAGCTCGGGTTTCACCTCTCGGTCCTCCATTTCATCTTTCTGTCCTATCAATAAACAGAGCCTTTGACTTTTCCAATCTGCTGCCACAAAATTTTGGGGAAGCACATATTTCCACTCCAGCCCTCCTTTCCCATCACAGCATTTGAGTTCACTAATATTATTGTGGCTAAATGGAAAAATCCTCATAGTCACACTCCACAATCAAGTGGAAAGTCTTTCCAGAAGAGTGGCGGTTATTATAGGAGAAAGAGTGAGAGTAAATCTGAAATATGATGTTCAATAAACACATATGGATGTAATGGTTAGCCTTTAAAACTTTTGTTTGCTGATTAACTGCATCAGCTACATAACTGTATGTGTCTTCATAATCATGACACAGCTTAGCTTTTGATTAATACAGCATTATTACCAATAATCAGTATTCAGGGCATTTCCTAAATTTATATTCATTCAAAGCTGAAATTCAGTTGTGCAGCTCACTAAGTGATTTTCTCATACGTGATTTTTTCTTTCTGTTTTCAACATTTTAATATTTTAACTTATTACTACACACTATACTATATGTAATAATATAACTCGTTTATTAATACAAACTTCATTAAAGGAGGGGTAGCCGAACTGCCCTTTATGACAGCCCTATAACAACCCATCCCTCCCAAACACAATTAGACTCTATAATTAAGGTAGCATAATTATTTATTAGATATATAAATACACAAATATATGGGATCTGAAAAGTGACAGATCTGAAAAGTGACTGAATGTGGGACAGATTCTGAATGTGGGCTCAGTGGTCAGTGGAAGTGGTGGAGTACCAAATTGGAGTACCAAATGGAAGATCGGGGTTTGAATCCCAGCACCACAGAGTTACCACCCTGAGTTCCAACCCATTTTGGAAAGATAATGTAAGTTGCTCGGGATTAAGTAAGTCCTTTAACCCCTAGTTGCTCAGCTGTATTGAAGAGATAAACCTGTATGCAATCCTATGTTATTTTAAAATGAAAAAAAAACACACACACGCTACAAACATTACTTGACATAATCTAAAAAAAACACTTACGCTCTCTAGACTTGTTTTAGAACCACTTAATGTAGAACTACAATACAGGAGCCTAGGATAGTTTATAGCCATATCCAGTGGCCATGTTAGTTAGAGCTGTGTGTATGAATACTGTTTACACCTCAGGCTTCATTTCACTTTGTACTTTACTCACGAACACTTTAAAATAAAGGTCAGCTTGTAATAAAACTATGCAGGAAGTACTTAATACTGTTAATTATGTGTTATTATTATTATTATTATTACTACTATTATTATTATATGTTTAAGTTTGAAATAAACAGAAAACGTATATTCATCCGTGCTTTAGTAAGGGATAGTTACTGATGTGATTATTATTTAATGGTTATTATTTACTAATTGGTTATAGTTCACAGGTAGTTGTCAATGACAATAATTTTTATTTAGTAATTATTGAATAACTATCAAGAAACTACCTTTGCCCTAAATTAGCTATTACTTACTGCTTAGTTAATCTTGCTTTTATATTAGTTAACAGTATTAAATTAAGTGTTAATCCTGCAAAGTTGTTTGTAAATAACTGAGTATTATTCTAAAGTGTTATCCTGTCCTCTGTGGTTAGGGTTTTAAAAGCATATGATTAGCTTGGAAAAAGTTGCTCGATATGCAATGTAGGGACATGATAGTACAGGCTGATGACTTAGAAACTTTTTGTGTGTTTCAGTAGTGGCTGGTATTCTTGTTTTGAAGTGGCAGCAGGTTGCTCTTAACCATCCCGCTAATCACAAATTATGACACGAACTCAGTGGTAAGGAGTTGAAGACACGAAAATAGCAGATGCGAGCAGACGTGAGTAGTCTCGACTGTGCCCTTGTGATCGGATCACCTGAGATGGATGCCAATTTCGAACTGAGCCATAGATTAAAATCAAATTCCAAGTTTTTAAAATGTCTGCTACCCATAAATGCTATTTCAGACATGGAATAGAAAAATGTATCGATTTGCAATTTTCTTTAAATCAACATTATCTATATAACAGCACCGTTTTATATTGCCAATAAAATGTGGACCATGTGCAATAATAAGTAGATAGATAAAAAACAACTCTTTAAAAATATTCCCTGTATTTTTCCACTGTCACTAAGGCATGAATATGTTAGATTGCTTGATTAAATCCGCTGCCACATGTTCTTTTGCTTATGATGATAAACCTATAAAAACAGAACATCTGTCTAAGGTAAAGCTATTATCACTGTTATTGCTTCGGGCGGTAGTAAACAGCTGGCAGTAACCATCCAGAAGAGGCTGGGAGGTGGAATCAGTGCCAGCACTGCCATCTTCAAAAGCTAAAAGCTTTAACTTCAGACTGGTTGATTGGAAATGAGCTCGGGTGTCTCAGTCTGCCCAAACACTGGGATAGCAGACAGCAGTTGCCCAGCAGCTCACTCGTATGCCATCTTGATTTTCTTTCTTTGTCCCCCCCCCCCCCCCCACACACACACACACACACACACAAACGTGCGCTGCATACAGAGAGGCAACAGCTCCCCTCACAGGGGCTGAAAAGAATTTTTTTTCTCTCACCTCTCAGATTCAGGTTTCAGAGTTTAATCTCACAGTTTGATAATTAAATTTAAGTCTGAAAGATGTTCGGAGCAGGTCTGCTTCCGGGAATTTGGCAAATACAGTATGTCTAATCAGGCATATAATCATTTACTGTGCAATGTTCGAATGTTTCTACAGCACTGCAAGAATTATTAGGAAGTGGTAGTGCAGTGGTTAAGGTGTTGGACTGCCAACTAAAAGATCAAAGTTTGATTCCCAGCACCGGCAAGTTGCCACAGCTGGGCTTCTGAGCAAGGCCCTTAACCCCCAATTGCTCAGTTATATAAAGAAGAAAAATGTAAGTTGCTCTGGATAAGGGCATCTGCCAAATGCTGTAAACATTACATTACATTATTCTTATGGATTACATTAACCGACACCTGAAGATCACAGCCATATGTCTGTATTAAACTACATTATGCAAATGATTATAGTACTAAGGTCTCCTTTATTAGTGTCATTCTTCTACAAGTCTTTTCATTAGGCACTGGATGACTGTGTGGATTGGTGTTTATTTAGCTACATCAGTATTATTGACATTAGACACTAATATTTAGGGTGTTTCAGTTCATCTCAAATGTGTTCAGTGAGTCACGGCTCCATGCAGTACACTTCAGTTCCTCCACGTCTAGACAGTTGTGAGTTTCCATCTTTAGATGTTAGATGTCAGGTGCACATACTTTTGGCCGTCTAATGAATATGTGTGTGCAGTAAAATGTATTTAGCTGTGTATGCATGAATGAAGTAAATTTCTTCAACTTCATAGGTATTTCAAAAGGCTTAGATTTATTTAGGAAAACATAAGCCCTGTTTTACAGTAAAAATGTTGCTCTATTTTGTGTGCAGCCTCACCTTTTCAGAGCATTTTATGGGGGGTTTTTTATCATCATAATTAATACAGTCTAAATTCACTAATATTCCTGGACTATAAAAAAATATTTTAATATAGTTTGTCTAATTTCATTTTGTGATCTAATGATAATTCAGGAAGCATCACTGTCAGTAAATTATTTCAGAATCAATATTTTTCAATGTTTTACTCAGTTTTCAATCAAAAATGGATTGAAGTGGGTTTGGACGGCACAAGCTGATGAAATCAGATGGTTATAATTGGTTGATTGAAATGTTAATTCTGGATCAACAAAGGATGTTAATACAATTGCTAATCAGCAAAATCACAACTACTGTAGTAACACCCCACTCACAATTCTACAGCAAACACTTAAGTTTAATAAATAAATAAATGGACAAGTTGTATAACTGACTTAAATATGAGATTATTATGCAAATTGGTTAAATTGTAGTCCCAAAACTGCTTTCTTTGAATACAGCAGTATCATAAATTGGTAAGAATTATTGACTGAGAGGCAAAGATGCTTTTCATATGTGCGGCAAATTCATTTATCTGTCTCCCCATTTCCCACTGGTATCAGTCTGCCAAAACAGAGCGTCTGTCAATGCAGAGGCTGAATCTCTGCATTTCTACTGTTCATAACCTCCATCTGTTTAGTATTCAGAGCAGGCTGCATTCATGATTCAACTGTTTTTCCTTCAATCAAAAAGTAAAATGTGTTCTCTCTGACCCCCTGTTTCAATATCCATTCATAAGGTTCTTGCTCCCTGGCTGTGTGAATATTAGCCACTTATCCCCAAAGCTAAAGGCTAGCAAAATAGGCCGGAGCTATCTTAGAGCTGTGCATGAGTACTGTGTGCAATCTTTAGAAAAGAGCCTCAGCCACAACCCCTTCAATCACACTGCTGGCTTCCGACTGCCAGGGGCGGCAACTCTGCAGGGTGATTTTATTGACCATTAAGAGGTATGATGTTATATAATTTTGGTTTGCTTAGATTTTCTAAACAGATGCAAACATTACAGACCTCCCACTGCTCTTTATTGTGAAATTGTGCTCCCAACCAGACATCATTTTCATTTCAATCCTGATTATTCAGTACACCTTTTAGCTTGTGTTGTGTCGTTTTAAGCCCCCAAATGTCAACAAACAGCAACCATCTATTTATAAATGTGTTATAAGTTCACTAAGAAATATTTACATAAACTTTATTTACTTTTTTCAGAAAAACAACGGGAAAACAGGTAGTGTCACATTATTCTGAAATGTCGAAATTTCAGATATGGATGAAGAGTGTGATGGAGAATGTGATGGAGAGAGCCTGGGAATGCTTACGCATGTGTCTATGTGGAAAAACTTTAAGATCTTTCTTCCCCACCCTCTCCTCAGTATCTTTCAGGTTGATCTCTTTAGAGTCTATTGTTGTTATGGGTCTGATATTTTTTAAAGTTGGTCCCCACTTTATACAAATAAACTGTGTTTTTCGTAATTCCACTGTTTTGTGGATGTGATAACGACCCTGTCGGACTCAACAGTGCATCATTTTACTGCACATTGCTATTCACTACTGTACATATCTAATTTGCTGTAGGTCGTTTTTTTTAATTTTTGTCACTCATAGATCTCTCCCCTAGATGCGTTTTCACAGTCGGTGCTATAAGCAAGATTTCCCTTTTTTTTGTTTATTTTTCTTGATTGGTTTGAGAATTAGATACAAAAGCGAAAAAGGCAAAATGATTTATTATTATTGTTGTTATTGTTGTTAAGCATTAGTATTATAGTCAGTTTTAAGTCTAACATTCTTGGTAAAGGTTTGAGTTATTCTATTACAGGAAAATTATTATTATTATTATTATTAATACTATTATTATTGTTGTTGTTAAGCTTTAGTACTATGGTCAGTTTTATGTTCTACAGTTTGGGTTAGAGTAGAGTTTGGGTTATTCTATGAAATAAAAAACTTTTAGGTCAGCTGGTCCTAGTTATCTGCTCTCTTTCAATGTTGATACTTTAAGTTAATGGTTTTCTTTTTCTTCTTTGACAAAAGTATAAAACCAACAAAAACTTTACTTACAATAAACATATTGCTACACATTGGATTCTCTACCAGAAAAATAGAATTAAACAGGCACTGATTAATAAACTCAGTCAAACAGAAATGCACATGCACAATTATCCCCTTATCACCATGGCCGCATAAGCCTTGATGTAGGTCAGTTTCTAAAAAAAATGATATGCAGCGGATCATTTAGGTCCTGTAAGACACAAGATGCAACAGAACATTATGATCAGCTGTAGATCAAAATCTTGCTCTTGAATATATCCCTTAAACCATTCCTAAACATGTTTTCCAGTGTTGCAGGTAACATTATCCTGCAAAATAAGGACAATGCTGTTATGGAATACTGTTGCCATAAAGCTGCACATAATTCTGGTACATAATGTTTCCCAGTAGAACATTTTCTAGAGCATTACGCTGCCTCTGTCTGGCTTGCCTTTTTTCCATAATGTGTCCTAGTGCCATATTTTCCCCAGGTATCCGGCTGCTCAGATCCTTACACCTGCTCATTTTTCCAACTTGCAGCACATCAACTTTGAAAACTGGCTGTTGACCATCTCCCTAATAGCACAAATAGCAAAAAATTAAAAATCTATGTTATCTAATCTAATGTCTAAGGGTCATATCATATCTAATGTAATTTTGTAGATGAGATTAAATTTAGACATAAAAATCTAAATTTTGTTATAAAGCAATTCATCAAACAATTCATGTGATTACGATAAACCAAATAAAACAAAAGAAAATCTATTTAAGGTTTTTTTTCTTTTAAAATAAAAAGGTATATCTGACAATAGATTGAGACAAATGAAAATAGTGTATAAAATAGGTTAATATATTTACAATATTAACCAAAGAATTGCTGGATAAAGTTCACTATATTTAAGATCGTTTAAGTCGCTAAACTCGAATTGACATTGAGCTCAAAGTAACTTAAAATAAAAATAAACATTTAAACACTGAGCTTTTTTTCAGAACATAATTATAACTATGTAGTTGTTTTAACCTTGTCTGTTGAATGCTTCTCTTGCTTTCAGGTTGATGTAAAGACGGCACCAGCTTGTACCCTATACTCTCTGACCAATTCTAGTAGGTAAGAAGTCATTGATTCATTTCATGAAACAGCAAATCTGTCTATAGTTTATATTAATGCCCTCAGTCCAATGTACATCACATGACCCAGATATGTTTCATCACGATATGGTCAAGTTTACTGAGAAAAGAGCAGTTAATAGAAGGTCGTTGTGTCAGCTGAGCTTTGTAACTGAGGAAAAACAATAGGCTTTCATGTCATACTGCATTTGTCATCTTATTAAATTGGAAGGAGGCCAGTGAGAGATCAACACTTTATAGCTGCTATAAGTGGTAGAAAGCATTAGCTTCTTTCATAGCCATTTTACAACAAGTGTAAACATAAATTTAGACAGATGAAATGTCTGACTTGTCATTTCATACAGTGGGGGGCTGTGCATTTGGTATCTGGGCCATCAGTAGGGACTTACCCGAATGATACACCTCTTAATATCACCACTATCACATTGCAATTATAGAAACCATCAATACCATACAAAAACACAATATAACATGGCAGGGCATTACAGACGGTGACATTTTATGTATTGAGGATGAAGAAAACCCTTTTACTAAAGCATGAAGACCCATTAAGACTCCAAACCTCTATAATACAACCGCAACTGTGCCACATACATCATTTGGAGCACTTCAGAATCACTATTTATCTTAATATTAATATAACATCACAAAAACATTAAAAATTAAATAAAATATATAATACATTGATAGGCTATAAGCCAACGTTAACAGTCAGCAACACTGGTCTGGAAGTGGTGAACAAACTATTTCCCAGGCTACGACAAGCCAGTTAGCTTCGGGGTTAGCTGAACGTATTGTTAAGTATGTCCGAGACCAAGTTAATTTCTCCTAAATCAGCCATTGCGGGCGTAAAAAATCTAATTCAACTGTACAGACGGTTTTTGCTAGTCTGTCCTAGGCTGTAAGAATTTAAAACTCTGATCAACCAATCAGAGGACAGAAAAATGTCATTGTCTGCCTGCTAGCGGGCTTCGGGAGGCGTGTTTAAAGAAACAGTCTTTAATAATATTAACCAATTAGCATCCGAGAAAAACGGTACAGAATGAAGAGAATAAACTGTTGCAAATAAATTAATACAATTGAATGGCACAAATATTTGAATTTGGATTGTAAATGTAGGTCATCTTCTGATAGACGAATTAGGATAAATGGGGTGGGAATTTTTAGGTACTTTACGATCCGATCCAATTCCGATTCTGAGAGTCACAAACTGATTGGAGTTTCTATGATTTTTGTTTATTAACCTAAAGGAGATGATTTGGTTCCATAAATTGTCTTTTATTAACAGAGTTGTGTTCAGGATGAACTGAAGCTCTAAATGAAACATCGAAACCTCAAATTATTATAACAATAATGAAGAACACTTAAATAATGCCGTAAGGGCACACTGTACCTCGGCTCAAGCACCGGAAACAACGGAGAACAGGCACAAGTTCTTGGCAATAAAACTCGCTACAACCAAGTAATTCACTTTGCCTTTACAGAATTCCGGTGGAAGCTACTTTCTACTTGCTCAAGGGTCAATTGGAAAGAAGTTTGTTTTCCCAGCTCTGAGTGGAATCTCTATGTTAGTAATAATATGTTTCTCTATGTTAGTCGTGTTTCCGAAATGTTCGAATTTGATGCCACGAACTTTGCACATAGTATGGCTCTTATAATTGACACATTTGCTTACATGCGCCTATTAATGCTAATTATTTTTTGTTTTTTGCTCGCGCATACGCAGACCCGCGCTGTCACGATCTAATTTCAATCCAGAAACGAATCTGAACTTTTGAGAAGCAATTTTTTTAGAATCATTAGAGAAACAATTGCTATGCATCAATAAATCTATATATTTTCCCAATGGTACAATATATTCATAAAAAACAATCGACCCTATTAGGACCAGACACTGAATTATATACATATAATTTAGATATCCTAACGGTTCAACATAAGTTATAAGCTAGAAGGGGTATTTTGAGTGTCCCTTAATATTTAACATTATAGTAATTAATTTATTGCAGAAAGGGGGTATAGTAGTTAACATGTTTTCCACACAGAGTTGTTGCTTTGATTCTTGCCTGTGTGTATGAGATTTTGCACTGTTATGTGTTGGCCCTGTTCCCTGGAATAGTCTCTAGGTGCTCTATGACCCTGTGTTAGATAAGTGGTAGAAACAATGTGTTGATTTCTTGATGCACTTATCCCTGTTTTAATTATACAGTGCGTTGAAAAAGTATTTATACCCCTTAAACCTTTTCACATTTTGTCACCTTACAACAACAAAATTAAATGCATTTTATTGGGATTTTATGTAATAGACAAACACAAACTAGCACATAATTGTAAACTGTAAGCAAAAAAAATCTGAAAATGTGGTGTGCATTTGTATTCAGCCCCTTGTACTTTGATACCCCTAAATGAAATACAGTGCAATTAATTGCCTTAAGAAGTCTCTTTATAAGTTAGAGTCCACCTGTGTGTAATTTAGTCTCAGTATAAATACACCTGTTCTGTAAAGGCCTCAGTGGTTTGTTAGAAAACAGCATCATGAAGATCAAGGAGCTCACCATACAGGTCAGGGATAAAGTTGTGAAGAAGTTTAAAGCGGGGTTAGATTATAAAAAAATATCTCAAGCTTCAGCCATCTCACAGAGCACTGTTTAATCCACACACAACTGCAAACCTATCAAGACATGACCGTCCACCTAAACTGACAGACTGAGCAAGGAAAGCACTGGTCAGAGAAGCAGCTATGAGGCTTTGGTTACTCTGGAGGAGCTGCAGAAATCCACAGCTCAGGTGGGAGAATCTGTCCACAGGACAACTAAAAGTCGTGTGGTCCACAAATCTGGCTTTTATGGAAGAGTGGAGAAAAGAAAGCCATTGTTAAAAAAAAGACATAAGAAGTCCCGTTTGCAGTTTGCCACAAGCCATGTATGCACGGTGTGGCGGAAATAGTGATGCTGCTCATCACCTTTAACACACCATCCCCACTGTGAAACAGGGTGGTGGCAGCATCATGCTGTGTGGGAAAGCTTTTCTTCAGCAGCGACAGAGAAGGTGGTCAGAGTTAATGGGAAGATGGATGAAGCTAAATACAGGGCAATCCTGGAAAAAAACTTGTTGGAGGCTGCAAAATACTTGAGACTGGAAAGCAGATTCACCTTCCAGCAAGACAATGACCCTAAACATACAGCCAGAGCTACAATAGAATAGTTTGTATCTATGAATATTCATGTGTTAGAATGGCCCAGTCAAAGTCCGGACCTAAATCTCATTGAGCATCTGTGGCAAGACTTGAAATTGCTGTTCGCAGACTCTCCCTATCCAATCTGGCTGAGCCTTTTAGTCTTTAGATATGCAAATCTGGTAGAGACATACCCCAAAAGACTTGCAGCTGTAAATGCAGTGAAAGGTGGCTTTATTATTGACACAGTGGGGATAAATACAAATGCAAACCACAGTTTTCAGATTTTTATTGACTCAAAATGTTCAAAACCGTGTATAATTTTCATTCTACTTTACAATTATGTGCTATTTGTTTTAGTCTATTACATAAAATCTCAATAAAATATATTTCAGTTTGTGGTTGTAAGGTGACAAAATGTGAAAAAGTTCAATGGGTATAAATAAAGGCACTGTAGTACTTAAACATATTAACAAAATAGTGAACCCGCATCACGCCTATTCTCTGCCTCAGATACTACAAAGCATGAACCATGGGCTGAATGTCGGATGCAGGATGTGACATAAAACTAAAAACTCCTTAAGTTAAGCAGTCAGCCTTTGATTGGTTGGATTCTATTGGATTCTACTGTCGTAATGCTCTACTTCTCTCATAGCAGAAACTAGGCATCATTTTTACAACTGTAACATTGAGTGTTTCTTAGCCGTGTGCCTCCAGAAAAGGGTAGAGCTAGAGGTGGCCACATCTTATCCTGGGTTGGCACACCAAAACAAAAAGAAAATGATAATAAAAAAAGGACCGTGAAACAGCTACTCTGGTGGCACCAATATTTTCGGTAGCTGCAACGGGTCCTCCATTTTATTTTATTTTACGTTTACTATATCTGTAAAAAAAAAATTATTAAAAAAATATTATTAATACTTTATGAACTATTGTACATTTTCATTATGCATTTAAATTAATAGTATTAACTACAAAATACTATTAAGGAGACCACAGGGGTGGCTAAAGTTTTTACCCCCTGGTGCAACAATGCTTATAAGGATAATCTAAATAGTGTTTTATTGATGTTATAGATGTGTTCACACAACTTTCTTCAATTTCTTACACAACTCTTTGGTTGCAAATTGGGCTCTTTTTGCAGGGACTTTTTACACCAGTTAACCATGACACTAAACCAAACGAACTATGTTTGGTTACTTAATATGTCAGTCATCATGTGCCGTCATTGATCGCTGATTGTGTTCTGGTGATATTTTACATTACTAAAAATGGTCTTTATGTGTTTAAATAAGTGTTACTTCTACACAAGTTAGAAGACGTCAAAAGCATCAAGGCCGCTTTTAAAAGGCATCCATCTTCAGATGTGTAGATGATGGACAACGAGGACATCTGTGATGTTCTCTATCTTTCCTTTTTTTTCTCTTTCTCTTTCCCCTCACTCTCAGTCTTTTTGTAGATATTTTGATCATGTCACTCAAGCTATCTGACTCCAGTAATGAGTGCTCATCGGGCCTTTGATCACAGTCACAGTGAGGCACCACCGCTGTGGCCATCTGGACCATAATGCATACACCCATGCACACATATACACATGCACACAATACAAGACTCACCTTCACATCTCTGACAGCCCCCTTGAAGACTTGCACATGCCATTTATGGACTGTTTAGCAGGCCGCGGCAGCTGGTAGAATGCAGGCAGTGGTTGGTGGGACATGTGCTATCATGACTATAGGCTCTCTGGAGGCTCTGCTGGTCGCGAAAGAACAGTTGGGAAGTCACTAGGGCATGGTGAAGGTCATTACAACAAGATGTTGCTGAAATGTAAGTGCTTTCTCAATATTCCAAAACAGCTGCAAGGAACAGATACTAAGACACACTAATACATTTTCTGATGCCACTTAAGAGACTTAAGCTGATCAAGTGTCTTTTAAACAGCAAATGTGTATTAATAAAAATGATTGTGTTTATGCCTTCTCCCAGGCTGCTTGATGTTAACAGGCATCAGTCAGGGCAGTGACACTGAGCCTGCTTGGGGAGTACTGAAGCATTGGGGCAATATATTATATAGACCCACAGCCTCAGGTTTAGTGTAAACACCATTTCTCATACACGAGAGAGTATGTGTGTGTGTGTCAGTGAGCCGATATGGCTATCAGAGATGTCACAGGTGAAATAGTGTCATGGTATGGAGTGTCCGTGATGATGGCAGTTTTACTGTGGCCGGTAAAGCTGAGTCGTGCTCTAGGAATGATAATGACTTTGGGTCCCTCAGAACACATCATTAAACTCTCATTAAATGGTTTCTTCCACATACCACTTTGCTCTGCCACTGGCATCCATTGCGCATAGACTATATGGCAAAATGTATGTGAACACCCTACAAGCAGACCTTAACAGGATTGTCGGAGGTACACAGTTGTCTAGAATGTCTTTGTATGTTGTAACGTTACGTTATTTCTTCACTGGAACTAAGAGACTCAAACACTGTTCCAGCATGACAATGTCCCTGTGCACAACTTCCCTAAGCTCCTTAAAGACATGCTGTGTTCTGGTTGGCATGGTTTAAAGAACCTGAATTGACTTAAAACTCACTAAACATCTTTGGGATAAACTGGAACACAGACTGAACCCTAGACCTCCTCACCCAACATTAGGGGTTAGTGGTAGCATAGTGGTTAAGGTGTTGGACTTCTAACCCAAAGGTTGTGGGTTTGATTTTTCAGCACCACCAAATCCCACTTGCTCAGTGTAAATGAAATAGAAACAGTGTAAGTCGCTCTGGATAAGGCCGTCTGCCAAATACTAGAAATGTGATTGTAAAAATAAATAAATATAAATATTCAACTTCACTGTCATTGTGTAAGGTACGAGTACAGAGCCAATGAAATGCAGTGTTTTTCGCATATACCAACTTAGTAAGTTGGGGGTCAGAGCACAGGTTCAGCTATGATACAGTGCCCCTGGAGCAGGAAGGGTTAAGGGTTTTGCTCAAGGACCCAACAGTGGTTGGCTTGCCAGTGGTGGGGCTTGAACCCAGGTGTTTCTGGTCTTCAGATCAGCAACTTAGCACCTTAAATATTTGAGCCCCCACTGCCCCTAAATCTCGTTAATACTAATGATACATTTGAATAAACACAAATCTTCAAAGACACAATCTAGTGAAAGTCTTTCTAGAAGTGTGGAGAATATTATAGGAGTACGAGTGACACTGAATCCGGAATAAGATGTTCAAAAAACAAACATGGATGTAATGAACACGTCCCCCAAACCCTTTAATAATGTTAACATTAAATATATTCAAATATCCTACCAAAAGATATGGCTGTGGCCTCCAAAATTCATAGAAATGCCTCTAACCGCTTCATCCACATGAGGGCAGTATTCTCAAAACCACCCTTTGTGGCTTGTCTAAGTTCTGCATTAACTTTGTTAAGCTAAAGTAAAATCAAAAAATGTTATTCTTCCACGAGAGGTAACAATACAAAGGGTGCTAACAGCACCCACTCAATGGACATGTGACATTAACCATGGGATTGTTCATAGTAAAAGATAGAGTTTTTAAGTTATATACATATTTAAAAAAAAAAAAAAAAAAAGCAGAACCAGCTTCATATAGCACAAATGAATCCAGCTGTTTAAATAGATGACTGGACTTCAAAAATACACACTGCTTTTTAAAGATGTAATCGAATCTACATTTATTTAATTGGCCATTTTTCTAACAATTAAACTGGTCACAAAGCAGATTTTGATAATTGTAAAAAAAATAATCTATTCGAAAGGAATCCATCCTTGTAGGGTAATGCTAGATAATGTAGAAATAAATGATTTACACATGACAGAGCGTGTGTTTGGCTGACTCATCTTGCAGTGCCACTAATATGCCATTTTAAATATGAAAAACTGTCTAGTTGATGGCAATGATCATCTTCCTGTGATAGATTTCTCGAGTCTGTTAATTGCTTCAGGTCACTAAAACAGACAGATTATGACAGATTTTTTTCATGAAAAATATGTACTGTCATCTTTGTGGGAGTGTCCTAATCCATTTTAGGTAAAGGGAAAAAATGCCAAAGGGTAGAAATCATCTATTTAAGTGGGGGAAAAAAAGAAAAAACACTGTCTGCAGCCATTTAGAAGCAAATTATAGCTGGGATGTTCACATTCTTGGAGCTGTATTAGTGCCATATTTTTTGTTTACTTGGAGTCGGAGAAAAAGAGAGCTACGCACATACACACACGGTAATCCAATATGTCAATTTTTTTCCCTTCCTACACACTTTCTTTGCCCAGTGGATATGGGTGTAACACCTACAGAGGGATTCTGATCACTTGTATTTCCTTACTGCACGTTATCTGAGAATCACAGTATTTTTTACAAAGAAGAAAGAAAAAAGGGATTGTTTCTGCTTAGTTTAAAGGAGATTAGGATTATTCAAGGTGTGTCAGGTTATGGAAGAGAGATTAGCCAGTTTAAAATTTGACAAAATAAGAAATAAAGATCTTTTGTTTTATTTTTTTATTTTTACTTTCAACCAGACTTTCAGTTAACTGGGCAGATTCAACTTTCACTTTTTAACAAGACAATCAGCAAAATTGAGTACAAAAACATGACTAAACGATCTAGGCATATGATATTACTGTAATCGGAATTTAAAAAGTCAAGCTTAACCAAAACATCCTAATCTTGGCTGTAAAATGCATAGCGAAATCCCAAGGTATAGCAAAGAAGCACTTATCTCACATCTTATGTTAAATAAATGTGCTAGCTGACATGTTGCATCTCTGGACAATTAAACTGGAATTGCAGATGAAATAATGTCTTTGCCTAAATAGCTAAACCAGCTGGCTGACCTGTGGGACCACGTACGATTGTGTGAAATTCTGGTTATGCAGTGCTGACATTCTTCCTGAGTCAGCTGAGCCCTAGGATAACAGTCACACTGTTTACAGACACACAGAAAAGAAGCAAATCTGAAGCAAAAATTAAAGATGCAAAACAGAGTTCATGCAAAAACATAAAAGCTCAATTTTCAATATAAAAGTTTCCTATGAATAGTTGCAGATGTTGAAACAAGAGGTGGTTCCGATATAACAGAAGCTGTAGAATATGAACCATCGTCTCATCTGCATGAATAGCTACATATCATATGTAATAAACAACTTTATAGGTACATACAGTGCCTTGAAAAAGTATTCATACCCCTTTAACTTTTTTACATTGTGTCACCTTACAACCACAAACTTAAATGTTGTAAATTTAGATGCACTGTATAAAACGTTGTATGATTTTAAGTTTGTGTACATTTCACCAGTACATTTGTATGTTTTCCTGATACAAATTGAGACACACATGCAGTTAGACAGACAGACAGACAGATAGACAGACAGATAGACAGACTAGATAGATAGATAGATAGATAGATAGATAGATGAATAGATTGCAATAGCAATTGGGGGTTAAGGGCCTTGCTCAGGGGCCCAACAGTGGTGTCTTGGTGGTGCTGGGAATCAAACCCTGGTCTTTAATGCTGTACAATTATTGTATGACAATGTCCCTGTGCACAAAGCCCCGGAACACTGACAGAACTCCAGACCTCCTCACCCAACATTAGTGTTTGATCTCATTAATACTATTGTATGATCAGGTTTTCCAAAACTTTTGTCCATATAGAGTATCTTATGTAGCGTAGGATATTTTTAAGTTATATATAAAGCTGCATATTTGACAAAGCTTGTTTTTTAAAAGTCACAAAATTAGACAGAGTGGCTCTGTGGTCCCTCTGACCTCTGATCTCACTGTCTATTCTCAGCAGTTCTTTACATTTCTGTTCTCTTGCTATACCACAGCATGTCTGACTTTTTCCCATGCTTGGAATAAAAATAACCAGTGTCCCACAGGAAGACACTATAAAAGTATAAATAATTATATTTATGTCATTGGATTTAAGTTTGTCTCTCTGAATCAACTACATTAAACACCTTAAGGATGAACTGGAACCCCAGACCTCCTAACCCAACATTAGTGTCGAATCTCATTAAAACTGTTGTAGCTGAATGAATACAAATCCCCACAGACACACAACACACTCTAGTAAAAAACATATATTTATTAGTGAGACTAAGTCTGAAATAAGATGTCCAAAACACACATGGATATATCTTTATTTCAAAACCAAACTGGTTCCCTGACTTCCCTTCTGTTTGTAAGGTATTATTCACGCTGTGTAGCCATAGGAATGTTTAATGGTGCATCAGACTCTCTCTAGCACTTTAACAAGGTCACTGTATACATGTGGTCTTGTTGTCTTCAATAAGCAGATGAATAAAGATATTAGAGAAGTTGGATGGTTGGCTCTAATGTGCCCCAACTAGAAGCTTGTCATAGACAATACTTTTGCTTTCCCAGTGAATGATGTACACACATACACACACACAATATATATATATATATATATATATATATATATATATATATATATATATATATATATATATATATATATATATATATAGATATATATTATTATATATATATATATATGATAGATAGATAGATAGATAGATAGATAGATAGATAGATATACACTGCTCAAAAAAATTAAGGGAACACTTAAACAACACTATGTAACTCCAAGTCAATCACACTTCTGTGAAATCAAACTGCCCACTTAGGAAGCAACACTGATTGACAATCAATTTCACATGCTGTTGTGCAAATGGAATAGACAACAGGTGGAAATTATAGGCAATTAGCAAGACACCCCCAATAAAGGAGTGGTTCTGCAGGTGGAGACCACTTCTCAGTTCCTATGCTTTCTGGCTGATGTTTTGGTCACTTTTGAATGCTGGCGGTGCTTTCATCTAGTGGTAGCATGAGACGGAGTCTACAACCCACACAAGTGGCTCAGGTAGTGCAGCTTAATCAGGATGGCACATCAACGCGAGCTGTGGCAAGGTTTGCTGCGTCTGTCAGCATAGTGTCCAGAGCATGGAGGCGCTACCAGGAGGCCAGTACATCAGAACACCAAGATTGGCAAATTCATCACTGGCGCCCTGTGCTCTTCACAGATGAAAGTAGGTTCACACTGAGCACAGACGTGACAGACGTGACAGAGTCTGGAGACGCCGTGGAGAACGTTCTGCTGCCTGCAACATCCTCCAGCATGACCGGTTTGGCAGTGGGTCAGTAATGGTGTGGGGTGGCATTTCTCTGGAGGGCCGCACAGCCCTCCATGTGCTCGACACCTCATCAGGAGCATGCCCAGGCGTTGTAGGGAGGTCATACAGGCACGTGGAGGCCACACACACTACTGAGCCTCATTTTGACTTGTTTTAAGGACATTACATCAAAGTTGGATCAGCCTGTAGTGTGTTTTTCCACTTCAATTTTGAGTGTGACTCCAAATCCAGACCTCCATGGGTTAATAAATTTGATTTTCATTGATCATTTTTGTGTGATTTTTGTTGTCAGCACATTCAACTATGTAAAGAACTAAAGTATTTAATAAGAATATTTCATTCATTCAGATCTAGGATGTGTTATTTTAGTGTTCCCTTTATTTTTTTGAGCAGTGTATATTCCCTTGCTGAGTTTTTTCTTATTACTGCCACAAAAATCATCTGCATAAATCCTCAAAATGTTGTACCTTATTACAGTTTACTATACAGGAAATAAAAATTCTCGAATCAGAAAGACATGATCTGCTACATTTAGAATAACAAAAATGTGTGTGACATAAATTTCTGTATATAAAAATATATATATATAACCTAAGCAAAGACCCGCCAAAAACTGGGAAATACAAAGTACGTATAACAATTTTATTACATTTATGGCAATTCCTGAGCCCCTATTTTTATTATTTAACTGGGCAACTGAGGGTTAAGAAGCTATTTGGTCAGGGACCCAGCAGTTGCAGCTGAGTGGTGCTGGAAATTAAACCCATAATCTTCCAATCTTCTAATCAGCAGGCTAACACCTTAACTACTGAGCTGGGACCAAAATCATGTGTTCACAGTCTCAATCTGTTTAAATGTGATGGCATCACTTACATTAACTTTTAAATCATTTACAGATATCCATATGTCTATTATGTCTATTTCTTTGATATCATTACCACACCGCAGGGAGAAAGAGAGTGTGAGAAAAAGAGAGAGAGAGATACATATGTCATTCACTGGTGTAAAAATGTTATAGTACAAATAGTAACAGTACTAAAATATTAAACATAATAATAGTACCTGATTACATGCTGCTACTGTAGTTGAGCGAATTTGTAAAGTTACACAAACTACATAAGCTATGCATTGCTATCAAAACACACCAAAATCCAATCTCACCATACTGCTACCTGTCTACAGAAATACTACAACCATGACGTCATCAACATTGATATTAATTCAGGTTTTCGCTCTGTTTTGGTCCAATCTTTCTTCGTGCAGTAGTTACAACACACACTGATGGCGTATCCTGTCTGCACTAACAGGGTGCATAATGGTATGTACTGTACATACATATGTTGACAGCCAGGAAAGCGTATCGTAATGTTTGGACCAAACATTTTGATTGGACAAACATTTCATGGTTCTACAACTTCCACCGAATATATAAAAATATATATAAATACATCTAGACCACTTAATGATTGTCTTCAGAAACATTTGTTGTTTTGTTGGTTTAAATTCTCTTCACACTGAGATAGCAATCACCTATTATACCATTAACAAATGTGTTTATATAAATCACAACAATTCATAATGTTTTTCACTTTGGTTAATAAAATTCAATTAACTGAACTTGTTAAGCAGCAGCACAACGGCTTAGTGGTTAGCAGTGTTGCCTCACAGCAAGAAGGTCCCAGGTTCAATTCCTGGGCAGGGGTCTTTCTATGTGGAGTTTGCATGTTCTCCCCAAGCTTGTGTGGGTTTACTCCGGGTTGTCCGGTTTTTCCTCCCACAGGCCAAAAACATGTATGTTAGGTTGATTGGTGATTCTAAATTGTCCATATGAGTGAGTGTGTGTGTGGCTCTGTGATAGACTGGTGACCTGTCCAGGGTGTACCTTTCCTGCCCTTCGCCCTGTCAGAGATGGCTGGGATAGACTTCAGCAGATCTCTGTGACCCTGAATTAGGGGATAAGCGGGTATAGAAAATAAATGACTGAAAAATTAACGTGTTAATTGTAGTTTTGTAAATACATACAATTATTTGTTGGGTTTATAATTATTTATTGATAACTTTTTGAATTAGTGATTTTTTTCAACTATTATAACTGAGATTTAGTCTTAAAAAATAGGATTTGTTATTAAAAAAAACATTTAGTTTAGTTGTGTTCCCTATAATTGCTTATCGGATGATCTATAAAATCTATTACTATTTTAGTCTACAGGACAGGCCATATGAAGCTTACTGCCGCTGTTGAAATGAATTGATAACAATGAGGTTTTGTAAGCATCTGGAAGCAGTTATAGGGTTTTTTTTCCCCTGAGAACTTTAAAACACACACACACACACGCCCGCACACACAGAGCTCTGGTTAAGCAGAGCTAAAAGGTGTAATGACACACTAGCAAAATATCATCAGTTAAAAACTAAAGAGAATAAAGAATCTGCCAAAGTTGGGTGACACTCACTTTATTCAGAACACAGAACATACAACCATGTATTTGTTCCTGAATATCATGAGAAAAACTTCAGCCAGTGGAAAACTTACATATAATAAGAATCTCTGTGAGTAACGGTCATTATGAGTAACTACGGTTACACCAGTGGAAAGGATGGAGAGCTGCCTGCATTTAAGTTATTTATAGCACATTCGCCCAGATGTAGCATTAACAGGCAGTAGAGTGAAAACGTCATACTATTTGAACTATGACCAGGTTGTGTAATTTGAGAGAAGCAGCAGGAAAGGAGCCGTAGGGGGTTTGCCTTGTAATAACGTTACACTGAAAGCTGTTTAAGAGTAAGCTAACGTAGAGATCAATCTGTAGTGTCGTGCCAATTGCATACGAGTGGATTTTTTCATTTATTTTATTTTTTTGGTCTTTTTACTCAGTTAACTGCTTTCATCTTTCACTATATAACATCAGTGACAATAAAACCAAACCCTTTTTGACAGCTTGCCATTTTATGTTATAAAAAAAAGAATATTGAAACAATGTTAGCTTTTCCCTTTCGTCTGCACAAATTTGACCTGACAGACATAATTACACAGAGAGACAAAGAAAGAGAGAGAGAGTAATATTTTTTAGAAGAAGTATTGAAGAAAATTATGAAAAAGTTAAGTAGTTTCTTCCTCTGGCTTTGGCAGGGCTGGGCTTTGGCTGAATAAGGGTGTGATTTTAAGTAAGGAGGTGGATTCTCTCAGCATTTTAGGGAGTACAGGGTGTCCCTTTCAGGTCTGCTTGGTCCGCCCCCTTCACGAGAATAACCAGCACAGACCTCCGGGTCCCTAAACGTGTTCAGAGCTGTGAATGGAGAGCTAGACGGGGTACTACAGAACACACCGGCAACATGATAGTGCTGCATTTAGTCCTGTGCGCTGTACTGGCCCTGCTATGTGTGCCTCAGGCAAGCTATGGAGGTAAGACAGTCCAAGTTCTAAAAAAAATAATAATAATCAAAGCCACTCTGAGGTTCTGTCTAAAATCATCACTTTTCTATCCTTTTTCTGTCCTTTTCTCCCTCGGCTATGACTTAAAAATGACTTCAGCTACATTTACTGTTTGTTCTTTTTTCATTTTTGCTTAATGTTACCTAAATTATGCAATATATCAATGGATGCCCACATGTGGTATGTGTGTTAGCGCTGTATGAATTGCTGATATTTGAGGTGACGTTCAAAGACTTGGGGGTATAAAATAAAAAGATTATTGTAGTACTCTGAGTGATGTGAGTTAAATGTGAGTGAGTAGTGTGTGCCCGTGACTTGGAGGTGTGCAAATATTGCAGATAAAAGTGAATTCAAGGTGTTCGAGTTGGCAAAAGGCGCCTATATATCTTTGTGAAAGGCTAATTCATCTGCAAGGGGGAAATAGTAAAAGAGGAAGAAATACAATGCTGCTATGTGTAATTCATTTCTCTCCCCCTCTCTTCCTCTCTTGCTTTTTTTCCTATTAAGTATGTTTTTTTTCCAACCATGGGTTTAATGATTGGATTGGGCATGGTCGGGGGGGTATGGGGTAGGCTGCAGACATCCGGCAAGTTCCTCAGGGTGGGAACTCCATCATAGCCAAGACTTGTGGCTTGCAGAAGGCCAGGCTGAATGAAGAGAGCCTTTGAGAGCAGCACAGATCTCTACTCACAACCACTCCCACTATGAACAGTTCTCAGATGTTTTCACATCCTCCAAGTGAATCTAAAAGCTCTATTTCAGTATAATGCAAATTTACCCCGGGTATTAAAGTGAACTTATCGAGTCAGGCTTTGGATCGTTAAGTTAGAAGCCGATCGAAGTGCTAAGAGAAAATCTGTCACGTGGCAAAGTGAATGTTTAAGTTTGTGTCAAAAAGTGAATTAAATTGCTTAGCAATTGTAAATGCAACTAAATGATTATTTTTTGGCTTGAGAGGTCTGAACGGCGTCTGTATACTGCATGTGTGTGGCTCCCAAACCCTGAGTTGTCTGGAAAACAAATGAACACTTCATAAAACACCTGGAATTCTTGGGAATGACCTCACTTCCTTGTAACTGTTTATATCGCCTTACAACATTGCCATATGCACTCCAATGTAAAAAAGCTCTGGAATGAGATTGTGTGAAGGTGGTAGTTTTATCGCAGTCATGATGTGTGAAGCTGAATCAAACCTAGACAGCATGGGTGTGGCCATGCCATCAAATACAGCAATCTAATCTCAGATTTGTTTTCTATAATATACTTTACATGATATGATATTTGACATTAAAAATGTTCTGATGGTTTTATACTCAATTTACACTTCATGTTAATTTTAGTTTTCATCCTGCAATAACCTACACGCTTTCTCTTAGATTTTGGGTTCTATTAATGATGAGTTAGTAGGTCTGGGGTTCATTAGGTCTGGGGTTCCAGTTCATCCCAAAGGTGTTTAGTGGGGTTAAGTCAGAGTCAGGGTTCTGTACGGAACACTCCATTTCTTCCACTTCAACCAGAACACAGCATGACTTCATGGAGATCAGTGACTTTGTGCACAGGGACATCGTCATGCTGGAACAGTGTTTGGGACTCTTAGTTTCAGTGAAAGAGTAATGGAATGATTCATCATACAAAGGCATCCCAGACAACACACTTATAGGGTCATAGCAGTACCTTACAATATACAGTATATATGTCATATTATATTAATGATCATCCACTGTAATTTATTTGAAACACAGTCATACGCAACCTGAACTGGAGCTCTGTTCAAATAAACAGTTCTATATAATTTGACATACCACTGAATTATTCTGAGCGAAGCCTGAGCAAAGCTTCTGTCTCCTCTAAGTTATTCCTTTGCTATGTCACTGCAGAAACACTCGACACAAACAACATTTCTGCAGGCAAGTGTTTGAGGCTATACAAGGAGTGTGTTGGGGAATCAGAGATGGACGAGGAATTTGGCTAAGGTAAAAGTGTTAGAATAACTTGCTGTAAGCCAATAAACAAAATATCTGCAAAATGTAAAATGTCCGTATATTATAATTGAAATTCGTCTCATCAGTTAGCTTATTAATGTGGACACACACACACACACTAGGCATTAAAAGTAAATATTTAGACATCCATCTATCTTTGTCGATCATAAATCACACTGCAGGCTCCTTCCTCTTGCTCATGCATAAATAGAAGATGTAGCCTTCTATCCAATTTATAGACATTTTAAATGGCAGATGCTTGTGCCGCGGATGCTTGTGGCGCCGTTCTGGATATAGATGCGGTGTGGCATAAACAGCTTTTTCCAGAGTGAATGCTGAGCTCAGTGTCACAACAGATCAGATTACATTTAAGTCAAAGTTTTCAAATAAACCAATGGGCTCTACATATAAAGGGTCAATCTTAATGTGGCAGGGAGAATGGCACGTCAAATCAATGCGCTATCATGAAGCGGATTGACACATCACTGTGATGTCAGTGAAAATTGGTTCCAAATAAACCTTAATGTGTTTAGCTTCATGACGGTGCATATTACTCACCGTTCTGAGCGAGTCACACTTCACACTGTCGTCAAGGAGATCAGCAGAACCACGCTGGGTTTTCTGATTCACCGTCATGTACGGTTTTGCATAAAGGTGTGGTTTATGAGCAAATTGTTCCCTCATGAAACCCAAAGTGTAGTTAAAGGAACAAAACTGTTCTGTGTGTATTTTGAAACCCACAATTTTCCAGTTATTTTATGAAGATTCTATCCGAGAACTTGTTGTTTGCATGTTGTGATATAAGCAATACAACTTATTAGATTGTTAATATTAAAATAAATAAATCTAAATAGAAAATAAAAAAGATGTTATAAAGGTGTAAAGAATTAAAATATGTTTTAAAGGATTAAAGCATTTGTAGGAACAGGGGTAAAATTATGTACTTTGTTCCAAATAATGACTGAGAAGATTATAGATCGTTAAGATCGTAGACGTTTCGCTAAACACAGAATTGCAGAATTGCTGTAAACAGATTTTTTTGGTTTTGTACAACAAATTTACAGCAAACTGAATAAATCCAAATTTTCACCAAGCTGATCACATCCTATTGCAATAATAAACTAATAATCAGTGTGTTCTTTATGTATTTAAACTTTATAGGTTGCACAGGTCAAGACCTTTGGTGTGCATCTGCTTAAGATGCCTAATTATTAGAAAAAGTGGTTAGGAGTAGTGGTTAAGTGGTTAAGGTGTTGGACTGCTAATTGCAAGATCAGGGTTTGATTCTCAGCACCGCCAAGTTACCGCTGCTGGACCCCCGAGCAAGACCCTTTACCCCCAATTGCTAAAAAGATAAATGTAAGTCACTCTGGATAAGGGCGCCTGCCAAATGCAATAAATATAAATGATTTACATGATGCCCTTTGTCGCATTTGCTTGCATTAAACTCTTCTCACATGACACTCCCCAATGCCTAAATCATTTTCTTTGACAGTCGTGTTATCTTCATATCATATTGGGGCCTAGATTTTTAGCACTCAAAGGCCATTAGAGGTTTTTTCTGCATCAAGGAAAATAACAGCAATTTGGCCTATCACACAATCAAGCTTAAAGAGCATGACTGTTAAACTGTTTAAAGCTTTTCTCCCACAGTGTTCATGTTAATGGCTTTCATTCAAAACAGACTGGTGGGGAATTTTCCTTTTAAGAAAATGCAAAACATAGAAGAGCAAGAAGAGCAAGGAAAGGATTTGGTTCTAAACTAGAAACCAGGTGTCTGAGTCCTTGCATGTGTAAGGTTCTGTTACTTAACCCTCTGGGGACGAACAGACGGGCAGTCGGGCCAGCGATCAGGCAGGTGGACGGACGCATGGACAGATAGATACTTTATTGATCCCAGATTGGAAAATTAAGCCGTAATAAATCTACAAACTTGGTCAATAAAGACCAAAATAAAAAAGAATATGTAAGGTAACAAATTTAATAAATTTACAATGTGCATTCCAAACTATGAGGAAGTCAGCACCATAATTCACGGAATGCCATATGAAAGGGACTGTAGCATCAACCAGATGCAGAGAGAGAAAGAGAGAAAGAAGGGAGCCAGATGCTGGGTGTGGCACTCAAAGCCTATGTTTGCACTACAGCTAAATACATCTGTCAGCTCAAATTTTAAAGCTTGACACAGACCCGGTTTTCATTCAGCATAACTGCAAGCAAGGTAAAAACAGCTGTATTCACTGCTGCTGCAGATCTTTCTCATGTAAACAAATCTAATCTCATGAAAGAATTTATAGGACTTTCAGTCATAAAAACGTTTGTTCTACTAACCCTATACTTCACGTTAAGTTTCTCACAAGTTGGTTTGCGTTATTTCTGTTTCTGCGTGTACCTGCGGTTTTACGAAATGATCAAGAGGGCATGTTGCTTTCACACAACACTTTTACAAATAAGTCATTAACACTACATGTCTTACATGTCTTAAGTTGAAAGATAATTTTCTTATACAAATTACATGATCAAAAGTTTTGGAACACCTGACTGTTATGTCCGTATGTGTTTTTAAAACATACTATTCCAGATTCTCACTCTTTTACCTATAATAACCCTCAGCCTTCTGGAAATTAACCTAGTCAATTATTGCATACAATCAAACAAGTAAAATGTACAAATGAAATATTTAATACTTTTCTTTTGCCATTTTTTACTAGAAATTCACCCCGATCAATCATTTTAAGTGTAACACCAGCAAAGGAAATGTAT
The DNA here is from genome assembly GCA_005784505.1 of Bagarius yarrelli. Lineage (NCBI taxonomy): Eukaryota > Metazoa > Chordata > Actinopteri > Siluriformes > Sisoridae > Bagarius > Bagarius yarrelli. The sequence continues at coordinate 13,517,343 of VCAZ01000001.1, read as the reverse complement.
AAGAAGTGTATAAGATGTTTTGTGACATTGAGCTCAGCATTCATTTTAAGTAAAGCTGTTTATGCCACACCGCATCTGTAGCCAGAAGGTCGCTATAAATGCTGCTTTAGTTTCTTCTTTGGCACAGCCCTTAACGTTTTTAAGGCAAAAAAGGGAGAAGGTGTTTCTCAGTCAGGAAAGAGAGTTAAGTGCAGAAGGAAAGGTTGATAAATGCCATGCCCGTTGATAGCACAATCCTCTAATTGTGAAGATAAATGTTAATGGTGTATGACCAGAATGCACCAGCGATAGCTGTCTCTGCTTTTGTTCGATAATTAAATGTCAAGCTGTGTTATGGCTTTGTTTCTATCCGAAAGCAATTGCAATAAGATTAGAAAGGTGATGGTAAGTAACACGGCTGCTACTGCTACGGATAGCAATAGACAAAAGTATTTGGACATATTACCATCACATCCATATGTGGTTTTTAAACATCCTTTACCAGATTTCATCCAAGTCTTTCTCCTATAATAACCTCCACACCTCTGGAAAGATTTTCCACTAGATTGTGTTGTGTGAAATTCATTCAGCTAGAAAAGCATTAATGAAATCACACACTGATGTTGGAGGAGGAGGTCTGATGTTTAGGACCTAAAGGTATTCAGTGGGGTTGAGTCAGAGTCAGGGTTCTGTACAGGATATTTCAGTTCTTCCATTACAGCCAGAACACAGCATGTCTTTATGGAGCTCCGGGGTTTTGTGCACAGGGGTATTGTCATGCTGGACCAGTGTTTGAGTCTTTCAGTTCCAGTAAAGCAAATAGAGTAATGTAATAATATAACATACTAAAATATTCTAGACAATTGTATGTTTCAGATTTTGTGGCAATTGTATGTTTCAGATTTTGTAACCAAGCTGGTAAAGTCACACAAATGTAGATTATTTAAAAAAAAAAATGGGTCAAGCATCAGCAGAGCAACAGTATGAGCACATAAAGCACCCCGAGGCAAAGTTATGCTACTTGCTTGAAAATGATGTAGTCGGTGGTTATGGATCTGCTTTTTTTCTAAACCATATTGAATCTCGGCTACCTTCAGAAATGCCTGTTATTGAGCCAATTCTGATTAAACCTTGCTGTTCGGCACACTCGAACACACAAAAAAGTACTGTAAGAGGTTATCTCAGGTTATAAAAATGTTCTCATAACTCTCTTGCACAAAATTGCACCATAAAATCCCAGTTCGGTACGCTTCGTAGCCTAGTTGAAATGGTAATCTAAAACCACCATCACATGCCTGATGTTTTGAACTGGTTTGAAAGGCAATCGGGTTGCTTTCCACTGGGAGCGATGCACAGCTGTTGGCATATTTATCTAGCGGTTCTTGTTCCAGTATAAATGTGCATTGCAAGATAAGTGTTGGTGCTTTGGGAGGTTTGCAAATATACATTCACATGTTTGCGCCTTAGAGTGAACTCTGAAATAGGTAAGGCTCCTGACAAACCTTATATATTATCACATAAAATAGTCTGGATAAATATAGTTAAAGCATAGGAGAAAAAAAAAACCTGGTCACATCGGCAGTTAAAAAGAAACAGGGGTGTGAACGGTTCCCTGGATAAAGTGCAATAGGAGCCAGTGCACACAGTGAGTCCTTATTCACAGCCATGTCGTCATCGAGAATGTATGAGGGCTTGAAATAAAGTTAAGGAAATGGCAAGCTGCATGCTTGACTCTGAGGAGGACAAATTGCTGGAATGCCTTAGCGTGTCTGATTCCGGCGTTAGTGACAAAGCAAACTCTTTTATAGAGACAGACAGCTTCTAGTGCTGCTTTTTATATATGTGTCAAACACTGATAAGGCCTGATTTGGGCTGGTTTTAATTGTGGCGGCATGTGTGGCAGAGACACCATGCATAAAATCATGTGAATGTAAGTGTCTTTATTTGGCACATATTTGTCCCACATTACTTCGCATATCCTATCTTGGGATCAGAGTGCAGGGTCAGCTATGATACAGCACCCCTGGAGCAGGAAGGGTTAAGGGTCTTGCTCAAGGACCCAACAGTGGCTTGAACCCAGGTCTTCCTGGTCTTCCGATCAACAAATCCGCACCTTAACCATTTGAGCCACCACTGCCTTATTTGAGCCACCTCTTTCCCTATTCAAGTCACCTCTGCCCCATTTGAGCCACCACTGCTCCATTTTAGCCACAACTGCTCCATTTTAGCCAACTCTGCCTATTTGAGCCACCACCGCTCCATTAGAGCCACCACTGCCCTTCATGTAGATGCACCTGACCAGCACATTCATTTGTTTTCTATTAAATACTGTATTCCAGATTTAGTGTTACTCTTCCCCCTCTAATGTCACTTCTATAAAAGTAAGAGTCCCCAGCTAAACAAGCCAGAGGCGACAGCGGCAGTAAACCAAAACTCCATCTGTGACAAAATGGAGAAAATAAACCTTGGGAGAAACAAGGTTCAGTCAGGAGGACCAATTCTTCTCTGAACAGCCAAACCAGCAGGTTATTCCATGATGCGAAAAAAGTTTTTGTGGTCTTGTCTGGATGGCCGTCCAGAGTCCAAGATGATAACTGTCTTCACTTACTTAAAGTCTAATGTCATTCAGTGAACCACTTTAAAGTAATTGGGATAAATAGCTAAAAGCAACATAAGGTTCTTATATTAGGAATATGGATCTGATGCTTAAGGAGGCAAGAGATCAAGAAAAGTAGACAACTAAATTAGGAAAAAATGTAGCCTGCTCTTCTTTTGGTCTGTCATAACTTTACTGCATAACCAAAATGCTCCTATAGACTAGACCTTAAATATTTGGATAATGTCACAGCCCCTGATTTCTGACAAAAACCATTGCTGTTTGCACAAGCTAGCAAGTATGGTCACATATTAGCACAAGAGAATAAGGTATGATAAGCTTTCCTAGAATGGGGAAAATTGACTTTTTAGGGTAAAAAAATGTGTGGGCTTGATCAAGTTTAATGTTTATTTTAAAGTATGTTATGTAAGATCTATTTTATTACTAACAGTTTGGGTTTTTTTATGTGGATGCTATGCAAAAATAACTGTAAAATGTGAAATATTCACATATGATATTTACAGTCCTACTGTATTTTATTGCATTTTTAATTGTAATTTATTTCTCGTTAGTCCTTCTATTTCTTTTTTTGTTCGCACAACTGACTCAAATAAAATCGTATAAATGTCATTGTTACATCAGTTAAGTGTATTGTTTGATGCACTGGCATTAAAATAAAAGCCCTTATAAAACAATACACCACAGCTAAGTGTTAATATCCTCTGAAATAAATGTTACATCATTTGCAGGTGGGTTTATTAACAGGCAAATCAGGCTCAGGGAGCAAGTCTAAGCACCTGCACAGACCATTTATTCACGTGTGTGTGTGTGTGTGTGTGTCTTTTGTAATAGACCAGTTGAATGTGTGTAAAAACCTGGAAGTGGGGCAACATAAAGTGTTTATTAATGCTCACAATAAAATTTCTATAAAAGGAATAAAATTCCGGGTTAAAAGTAATTAATCTTTAAAAAAAAAGAGTCAGAAATAAGAGAATGCCTGTTTTATGAGTATTTCTGTTGTTTACCCAACCTGCTACCAATATAATTACAGAAAATTAATTATGCATCTATTATTTTTTTATCCTTCCTTAAAGTTAACATACACTTGAAAATATTCTGTTTTAGCAGCTTAAAGGAACTATCATGGGCTTGAAGTTTTGCCAGTTGGTTAAATTTTTTGGAAAAAAAGCCTTAATAATTGGATGACAAATATTAGAAGATGTAAAGTCTCAATAAAATGAACCACTTTTGGTTTCCATAACTACAAGAAAACCCCTCTGCTACTTATGCTACTGATTCCTGGATAAATTTTGACCTATATAGTTCTTTTACGTACCATTCACATATCATTTTATTATATGTTAACATATACCAGCAAAAATTTAATTAACATATACAGACAAAATTGTAATATTTAATGTATGTGTGTACTGTAGGGTTTTTAATCCTTGATGTCCTAAAAGACATCGTAGTTTGCGTGAACTTAACAGTAATTATATTCTTATATAAAAAAATCACTTGCTGACAGTAAAACATTCGTCGGGTTCAGACTTCAAGGTACTTGATTTCTATTAATTTGACTATAGTTAATAATGTATTTGTATGTTGTAGTATTACAGTATTCTTTACTTACTGATTGTGTTCTGGTTTGTGTGAACCTGAACTTAATAATACTATTGTAGCTGAACACCAATTCCCAAAGTGAAAAAATAATCACGATATCATCGTCTATGTAGTTTAGTTGCTCTACATATTAGGACTTGAACAGTTAGTCCTAAAATATTTTGCTGTAGGATTTTCTTATTGGACAGACAAACTGGCTGCGGTGTTAACAGACCCCTACTTGTTTTTTTCACACATGAGGGTGGGGTTGGCTCAGGGCTCCAGCCATGAACAAGACATCTTTTCATTGGTATTCAAACATTATTTTGCCCTCAGTTCAAGCATCATAAGTAGGAGGAATATTCAAATTAGTATCTTAGCATATAAGACAGGGGAAATGAAGGTGAATTGTTAAGAATGTGTTTGCTCAGTGGAGAGGAAAATGAGGCTATTAAGTAAGTCCATATGAGCAATTCTGAGTTATATATAACGAATTGTAAATATTATGTTTAGACATTAGTGATGTGCACGGCATATGGAACAGCAGTGAGACTGCATTTTGTCAGGGGTTTTTTTTGTAGCTGAACAGTGCATTTTTTTAAGTTATGTGAGGAGCTGTTAAAAATAGAAATAAATAAACCTTTTATAAAAAAAGTGTTACGGGGTTGTGCTGCTGTCATAGGCAGCGAATGTCACAGAGCTGCAGACAGCTAACGCCCTTAACTGGAAGCCAGACCATCTGGCAGCATGAGGGGTACCCGCTTCTGGAAACGACTCTTACTAAATTACGTCTGCTACTGACTTTGGCAAAGGTCTCTCCTTTTTTGGTAGTTTTGGAACTAAAATATCTTGATTCGCATTCCCTTGGGTAGTTTCCACATGTGGGCTTTATAGAACTCCAGTAGTCAGCTAGGACAAAGCCCCTTTCTTGTAGGTGTCCAGTGACAAATAACCTTGCCGAGTTTTCCTATTCCACCCTGCTTAACCGCCTCTTCTGTCTGAGATGGAATCACCCACTAACTCGTAAAGGTTTAAAAAAAGAAACCATCTCCTGTACAAACCACCTCAAAGTCTAGCAGGGAGAAACAAGGTCATAGTTTTTGAATCCAGTAACCATTTCTAGGTTGAACGAAAAAGAGGTGTGTCCACATTTCTACTTTCTTCTATCAAAGCCTGCTCGGTCTGATGCCACAGTTAAGAGGGCATTTTTGCTCCAAGGCCCAGATTTAATGGCTTAATTTACACTAATGTTTAGGTTATGAAGTCACACTACCACATGACCCTAAGAGATAAACATAATCGAGGGACCACTAGTGAGCCAAAACAAGCAGACCACAGGCTGTAATTAGACTCGGCCACATGCACACACACACATATATAATTCAATGAAGAGTGTTCGGAAGTGCAAGGCTTTATTTAGTGTGAACGAGAAGTCAAGATTTCTGTAGTTTTGCACGCATTCGTACAGAGTCCAAATAGGAAGCGAGATTCAGGCTCACGCACGTACAAAGACATGAAGCGCTTCAACTAGCTGAGCAATCGGGTTTTTATTCACATGCATGATTCGAAAACTTGTGCCGTTAGTTTGGCTTAATGGGATGATGGAAGAGCTGCAGTAGCAGACTAGTGAAACGGTGGTGCCGTCATACTGTGGTCTCTCTCTTTCTTTCTCTCTCTCTCTCACTCTTTCTCTTTTTTTCTCTCTGTCCCTTCCTCTCTCTTTCTCTGTCTTTTTCTCACGCTATGTACAAATATAAAAAAATTTTTTTACTTTTCAGTTTGGGCAAATGGTAGCTCAGAGGGAAACTTGTTGGACCAGTAACCTAATAGTAGTATTACAAATATACTGCCATGGAAAGTGTCCTAATCATGATCATTGCTTTAATGTAATGATCACTGCATATTTCCATTTTTTTTTCTTTTATAAGTGTGTATCCATGTATTTTATGTAATTCATAGGTTAAGGGAGTTAAATAGTGAAGACCTCATGTTCGAAAAGAGGAAAACTGATAATGATCTGTGGTAATCTCGTTATTCTGTGTTGGTTCTTTGTGAGAAACAGGTTAAGCTTAGATGAAGTGACAGACAAATCAGTGTGTTTAATAAGCAGGCTTTGTGTGCTAGAGGTCGCTTCCTCCTAATGAATGCTAATGCATTTGCCTGAATGTATGTCCTTCTCCATCTCAGCCGCCCACCCCGCCTTCACCCCCACCCCAACGAAGCAGGCACACCTCAAAGCTTCCTATTAAGCAACCGTAAAATTAGAAATCACAAATTAGACCCAGAAAGTCTCGCTGTTCCCTGGCAGCCCCCGAAATAAGACAGACTCTGTTGGAAACATGCGGCACAAATTATAATAACAATAAAGCACTTATAAATTAGTACCTTTTGCTGTCTGTTGGTAAATTCTGTTTAATAACTAAAATGTTTTTTCCTCTTACACACTGTATAAACAGACCTGGAACTCTGTTAAAGTCATGTTGGCTAAGATTAGTAGTATTCAGTAGGCCTGAGGTTAGCATATGATTAGAACAAACTATCTTAAAACTCTCTAAAAGGTTACAGAAATATTGTATAAAGCTGGTTATTTTTGAAGCATTTTGCTTTGCAAGTTAGGTCATTAGGCAACATCAGCAGAACTAGTCATTTAGTAAAAAACCTGATGATCCTACATCTGATGATCTATTTACAAAAATATATCAAATACTCCATGATTTGAGGAGTCATGTTTGTAAGGCTAAGTCTTCTATTAACCCCATCAGAAACCTACGTTGCCTAGTAAGAAGATCATAAGTTCAATTCCCACCACCCCCAAGCTTAACCATGAGGAAAGCCCCTAATCCTCAACCCTTCAAAAAAAGAGATAAATGTAAGTTGCTCTGGATGAAGACAACATTTAGATTAACATTCATTCACTGCATTTCATTGGCTCTGTACATGTGCCTTGAAAGAGTTACTATAATATACAATATATGTAGAATGTGCTGTTTGTTTAATAGTCAAGAAGACCACAGATCAATGTTTTAGGCTGTCTATTGAGATCTGGAACTACTTGTTAGTGCTCTGATGTTTGGTCAGTTATTCTTTGAGGGCGGTGTTAAAAGAAAGATTTATAAAAGAAGTATGAAGTGAGATTTAAATCCTTAACATAGAAAAATGATTTGGAATGAGGCTGCTAATGATGCTGTTACCTTTAACACTGATGGACAGCGGACAATGTACAGGATTGATTATTGACTTCGGTTTCACCTGTTTATTATACTGCATTGACATCGTATATAGTACCATCTTGTTCAAACTCCTCTAGGTTCTGCGTCTCTTTCTTCCCGGTTTTATAATGATTTGATGATCACAGATTGAGAGATGTTATTTCTATTAGATACAAGCAGGCATAACGCCAGTCACCCTGCAAAGCAAGATCATTGACATGCACAAATCTGTGTCCACGTAATATTTAAAGCTGTGTTTTATTGATGTCTTTTATGTGGACATCTGGCAACCAGCGGCAGGTTGGACGTTCCTTAGGCTGAAGAAATACTTTTCCCTCTTTTAGGATTACTACATCCGTTGATCTGATGGATGCCTGGGAGTTTGTAGTGTTTCGTATTGCTTGTACTGAATGTGTTTGCAAGTGCCTAGCTGTGGGAATAAAGTAATTGAGCACGAGACAGGCAGAACAGGAAAATAGAATTGGAATTTGGAAATGAGAGGCTATTACAGGCTTGCTGGGGATGTGGAAGCTCTTGCCGAGCACCAGTTTAAGTCATGAATCTAAACGTTCCTCGCGGAATGCAAGCGTAATCCACAGCTGTGGGAAGCTAACAGAGGTTGAAATGTAGCAAAGTGCTCTGTCACCTCATATCCCAACCTGATAAGGCATTTAACTGTGTGCACTTTAAAGGTTTAAGCCTGTGTAAACTTTGAATGAGCCTTGTAGGAGGCCTTTTTCAAGGAAGGAGCTTGCATAGTCAATTTCGTCCGGCATTTGTAAGCTTAACTTAAAAAGAATTGTTAAGCTTACAGATGAATAGCTTTCAGGATTAATCCTGAACTGAGAAGACCAGCTGGAGTCTGTAAGAGGTTAAAGCTTGTTGCCTGCATCTGGCTTCACCTTACATCATTTCTACTGAAGAATAATGGACATTTAACCTGATGATGTAATGTGCTACAGTTAAAAAAGTTCTGTATTAAAGATAAAAAATATCTATCTGCATTTTATTGGAGGAAAATACTAGAAATACTAGACATAAGCAGCACTGTTACGTTTTTATCTTGATTTGACTTCACATTCTGAACACGAGGTTAATAAGCCCATCTAAGCATAGATATAAGATTAATAGGCTAATTAATAGGAAGTGTAGTGGTTAAGTTGTTAAAGATTGTGGGTTCGATGTCTATCACCACCAAGTTACCACTGCTGGGCCCCTGAGTAAGGCACTTAACCCACAATTACTCAGTTGTATAAAAGAGGTTAAAAGTGTGGATAAGGGTGTCTGCTAAATGCCTGAAATGTAATTTGTTTTCCAAATTAATGTTTAAACTTCCTTTATTTACACACAACATATGTCAAGAAAAGTTCTACAATAAATTAAATTTTGATAAAATTTGTGAAGTGGCACTTTGGGAAGTGGTGGCGCAGTGGTTAAAAGTGTTGGACTGATACCAAAAAGATCGGGGTTAGAGATTAGAGTGTTGGACTAGCACCACCAAGCCACCAAGCCACCACTGTGGGCCCCTGAGCAAGGCCTTAACCCCTAATGCTGCTCGTTATATAAAAAAATGATAAATGTAAGTCGCATTGGATAAGGGCCTCTGCCAAATACTGGAGATGTAGATGTAGATGTAAAATGTGGGAGGAGCCATACCTCTAAGGCTAAGACTAAACTGTCAACTGTAAAAGTATAAAAAGTATAAAAATATAAAACATATTTAGTAATAAGTTGTTATTGCTTGGCTTTCTACCAGGGGCTAAAATATGAATATGCAGTGACTACGTGTATACAGTGGGATGTGAAATCATGAGTGGAAGAAAAGGACAAATAGTTTTACCATTTGGTTGTGGATTAACACAACAGTTTTTAGTACAGTCGATATTGCTGGCAACAAGTTTACTGCAGAGTAGAATTTTCATAGTTAGTATGTGGTTCATGATCATTTTGCTTTGATAACAGTGTGAACACATCTGTGGAAAACCTTTAATATTTAATCTGAGAGCAAATCTATTTTAATTGATTTTAAGTGGTTTAAAATTGAAGATGTAATAGGGATTAGATCTTTTGTATGAATTAATAATCCTAGAAAATATCACACATTTATATTGCACCTAGTAATAGTGCAGCAACTTAAATATTCAACAGATCTGGAACATTTCAAAAATTTCAGATTTTTTTTTTTTAAACGTGTCATTCCGAGTTTTATATACACTATAACAATGTTTTACAATTGAAATCTTTTACAAATTAAAAGCTGCTTAATAAATCAATAATCTTTTCAACTTTTTTGCTAGTTTAATGTGTCCACTAGTGACCTAGTTATTAATCTAGCATTAGCTAGATAGTTTTTTAGGTAGATTTTAGACAAGCTACATGTTAGCTGAGTAGCAAGCTAATGTTCTATATCTAAAAGTAACAGTCTGATATTTTAATGTAAAATAAAAACATTTCAGTTACACAATGTGACCTTTTAGTAAAAACTAAATCTGTCCTACTCCTAAAAACTCTATAGTCTCCTTTATTCTGCACTGGAGAGGTGTGGCTGACATCAGAGTGATGTCATCTGTAAGCTAACAAACAAAAAAAAGCTGTCACACGGTGACTTATGATAAATGGTTCCATCAGGTTGTCATTTTTATTCCAAGTCGAGTGTTTATTTTCAGCAGTGCCAGCGCACCAGGTTGTGCTGAGATCCTAATGTTTTACTAATGACCGGGTGCGAGACTGGATGAGTAGAAGGAAAGTGGGTGCGGTAAAGAAACAGTAGCTGGGTGGAAAGAGTTGCCTAAGCAGCTACTGCGAAGAAGAGAGCTCCCTCTGAGCTTTGAGTAAGGTTTAGGCGCTGGGGGTTCTGATGGAAAAGAATTTATGAGTCCTCCCCAAAGACAGAATTTAAACAAGGGGCCTATGCAGGATCAGTCGAGCATCCTGTAGTTTCAGCTGCAAAGAATTCAAACCGCATTTCAGTTAAATGCTTTTAGTTTGCTTAAAAACTCATCCCACACTCACACATGCATACGACTGATGGAAACATAGTTACACAATAGAATAATTTCTGAAAGAGACAAAATACATAAAGTAAACAATTTTGGTAAAGTACTAATTTTTAAGGGGCGTGTCTACTAATGATTGGGAGAAAAAAAGGGGTTCACAGTGTTGCCAGATTGGGTGACTTCCTGCCCGTTTGGGCTCCTCTTGATTACATCAGCCCCGGGAAAAAAAAGGTGCTTTGCTAGTTGATCATTTTTAGGCTGCTTTTTGATGTAACAGGTTAAAGTCTATACATTTATTGTTTTGCTGGTTCAAACAGTACACTTTTTGGGCTGGTATTGTTTTATGGGCTGTAGTTGGTTTGGAGATCTTCAATCCTGTTTGGCAAAAATCGCTCAGTGCACCTTTGAATCTCCTGTGATTTTTACTCATGTGTGGGCATTAGATTCACGGCTTTACACACTTTCAGATGTTATCTAGGGAAAATGTTCAGCACAAAGAAAGCTTTGTCCTGTGTTGAGCTCTCTAAGTGATTGTTCACTGTCTGATTATGCAATCCAGCTGCACAGCAATGTGTTGTGTTAAAAATCATATGGTATAGTCGAAATGTACAGTAGAAACCGGCGTAACGCACAAAATGTAATAGATGTGGTACATGCGATTCATGTTTGTAAAAGTGCATACCTCAAAAACAGCATTTCCTGTCTTTCCTTTCATCTTGTCTTCTCTCCAGGACGTTGTCAGTGTCCTTAAAACAAATAGGCAGCAAGCATGTGGTCCCAGATATTAAGAGTCACAAGGGTCAGAATCCAAGTAGGGAAGTATGCTGGAATAAACATGGATGAGTTCCTTGTTACAACACACAGTACAAGTAAACACAGCTCAAACATCTGCCACTGGACACAGTCATTTCTGGACAAGATTCCTTGAATGATAGCACGTTAAAGCGCTCCCTCTTTACACATACATCAACCCTGAATAAATAAACATTTGTTTCTTGACCCTGTTTGGTAACTATTTAGGGTGGTTTTAGTGGCAACACCCTGCGCTCTTTGAGGCGACACATTAGTGTGACTTTCAGCAGCCTACAGAGCAGCTCTTTGTGCTGAAAAGTCAGAAAGCAGTCCTGTGCCCTTTTACACAGTACGTCTTACAGGCTTGCTGTGTTTCGTACAATATGCCGATAGGTGAGTGTAGTCAAACGCCGTGTGAAGTGGTGAAGCTTGTGCTCCGCCTGTTCTCACAGCATGGTGTCTGGGATTATTGAATATTGCAGAAGCGAAACATATAACAGAGCCTCCAGTGTTTTCCCAATTCTTCATAAACGGGGTACTGCAAAGTAAACATGAAACCTAACGCTTGCTATGAGTTCAATGTGAATTCGATTAAGGCCTGTCGGGTTTGGATTGTTTTACACAGAAAGATGGGGGAGAAAAAAAAGGGTTATGGAAAGATTTTTGGATATTTTCTCCAGATGGAGAATTTCTCCCGCACCCATCACCTCTCACCCCTCAGTATCTATTCCAACTGTTCCACAATGCAGATCTACACTATATGGCCAAAAGTTTGTGGACACCTTAGTAACACATCCACATAAATGTGTCTTGTTGCAAAGTCTGAGGTACACAGTTGTCTAGAAAGTCTATGTATGTTGTAGCATTACATTAAACTGAGCACCAATGTTTCAGCATGACAATGTCTCTGTGTACACACCCCTAAACTCCATAAAGAAATGTTGTGTTTTGGTTGGAGTAGAGAAACTGGAGTGTCTGTACAGAACCCCACTGAACCCCTTTGGGATAAACTGGAACACTGATGAAACCCCAGAGCTCCTCTGATCTCACTGATACTATTGTAGCTAAATGAACACAAACCCCCACAGTGACACAACAATCTTTCCAGAACTGTGGAGGTTATTACAGAAGTATGACTGAGGCTAAATCTGGAATAAGATGTTCAAAAAAAACATATGGATATGATGTATGTGTTATGTTTCTTTTCTTTGTAGAAGCCAGAAAAATTGTTTTTAAGGTTCGTTTAGTATTTTCCATTGTTTTTATAAGAAATCTTATATGTTCTATCCCCCCACTGTTCTAGACATGAGAATGTAGGTTGGCATATGGATTACAGTAAGAACCATATTTTTATTCCACTCATGCCTGGACTCCTCGGAGGATCTTTGTGACTTGGAGCACTACGGGATGCTGAGCTGTTTTGCAGCTTGATTTGATGTTACTTGGCGCAGGCCGTGCACTGACTTCAGGTCGGTTGTAAACCGGAGGCGCATAAAGAAAAGCAAAACGGAACTCTACAGCGCTATAAAAACAGCAGAGTAACATTCTTCTAGAACTTTTTCACACACAGAACTCTACATGCTACAGCTGCTTTAAATAACTTCAACAAACTATGCATTGCTCAATCATTAAACGCTCTTAATTATTTCTAATAAAGGGGCCTAGTTGATGGTACACTCCATTATAAGTGTTTTATGAGTGAGAATAGCCATGAATAAATCAGCTCAAGCACTTCTTGTATAATTAACCGATTATCTGTTTCATGTCTCAGTTCATTATGGTCTGATGTAACTATTTCATTGTTGCCTGGAGCTGATTCACATTTCTGTGATCACTTTTTATCGTCTCACAACATCTATACACAGTACAGGTCTTAAATAGTTTAAGACTGATGGCAGAAGGTCTGCACTTTTATTGGCCAAGATTGTGTCTGACTGACATGTAAAGCAATCAATTACAGTTTATTTGGTTTAGTGTCATGTTAAGGGACATTAAAATTTAGAATCGATGTCTCTTCAAAACAGAAAATCATTTAGAAAAGTCTTGCAACTGAATGAGTCTATACCGTAAATAATACATCATTTGGAAATCCGGTGTTTAGCAGATCCCCATAAGTGCTTATTATCAAAGCTGTAATCGTGATTTTTTTCTTCGATGAGAGCGGTACAGCGCTGAAAACCTTTTGTTTTCAAGTTAACTGTTAAAAAAACACCAAACCCACGCTCAGAAATCCGGTACAATCCAAACACGGTACAATCCAGCTTGAAACTTTGTGTGCCGATGCATCAGACGGAATCAGACATTCAGCCATTGTGCGTTGGAGTGGTTTTGAGGCTGGGACTAACACAGTCTGAAACTGCATTTAATTAAGTACTACAGTTAAATCGTACTTTACTTTCCAAAAGTTTAAAAGCACTTTTTATATAGTATATTAATGCATCGTTTTCAGATGTACTACATTCAGCATTTACGGCATCTCTTTTTTTAAGACTTGCATAGAAGCCCAGCAGTGACAACGTGATGGTGCTGGGAATCGAACCCACAATCTTTCTATTAGCAGTCCTACAAACCACTGCGCTACTACTTCCCTCACCATGTTAATATTGTCACATGGCAATGACGGCACCGCAGCATGAATTTAAGGTTGGGTGTTTACCTGGATCATGTTAAGCAAGTGCAGTTTAAACAAAGGTGATAGTCACACAGGAAAAAAGATCAATCTTAGCAACAAGTTTTAAGTTTCCTGAATAAACTATAAGTTGAGATACACAGTGTTTTTTATGTTGCATAATTACAAGCTTTTCATCACTACCAGAACAACATATCATTACCCCGTAGTAACCATGATTTATAGACTCAGGCGGCGGTTTGCTTAGAAGGTAAAATAAATAGTGACGGTTGCCATGCTGGGCCTATAGAAATGCATTGATCATTAACAGTAGTATAATTACACCATCCTGTGCAAAATATGCAAAATTTTTTAAAACAGTTAACTAGCTGGCTGCTTCCTGTAGCCTTACCCCAGTTGTCTATTTTTTTTTTTTTTAGACATTGGTTTAGCCGGTAAAAGCAGAAAGAAAGGAGTTGGGATTGAAGATTATTTAAAAGTGTATAAAGATACACATGCAAAGTTTTCTATAAATTTTGTAAATAAAAACTGGGCCTTTTATTATCATTTATAGCTGTCAGACCTGCCAAACAAAAAAACCCATCTACTGTACACACATCAACATGCAGTGTAAACAGACTACATCCTGCATGAAAATATACACATGGCTTTTTACAGAAACAAACCTGGTTTACAAGCCTATGTGTGCATTTCAAACACTTCAGCAAGCATGTATCTTATAACGGATAAGAGTCAGCACATCAAGATGGAGTAATGTGAAGTTAATTACATATTCCACATGTACAAAACTTTTGTCCAACTAGCAGTAGGCGAGATCGCATGTATTTTTGCCGTCCATTTTGTAAACCAGGTGTAAATTTGCTCTATACATGTTAATCAGAAGCATGAAACTCACACGACGTTCCAGTCAGTCAGGGATCTGTGCAGGAAACTCACGAAAACAATCACGAAGGAGCATGTAAACCTTTATAAGAGCAGCATAACAGTTAGTACATGAAATACTGTTTCTACCTTTGGCTGAACTCTTTACTATGGCCATTTGCACCAATTATTCAGTCTAGGAAAACAAAAGGATTTTTAATGACTGCTTATGAACCCTGAAAAAAATCAGCATTTTGTAGACCAGATTCTCATGCGTATGTAGGCCACCCAGATATATGCTTATATTGAGAGTACAGTGAGGGGATTTCCGTTTCCAGGGGTAACTTCTGTTCATAGATTGCGAAAAGGGTGGGAAAAAATGTGCATTTTTAATATGTCTGGTTTAGGCCTTGAAAATGCTCACCTGTGAGACTAAGTACAGTTGCTCAGTTTAGTTTAAGAGTGAAAGCAATGGGAAATAATTCATTTCCTGTGTGTATACTATTGGAGGGGGGAGAAGTGAGTGCTGTTTCTGAAGAGATTTGTGCTGAGCAGGTGGCTAAATTTGCACACACAGACATCACACAGCTTAAGCCTGGGAAAATCTGTAGCACTACTGCCAGCCAAACATCCTTGTGGGGTTATGAATCATCTAGGCTTTTTTTTCACAACCATTCCAAATTTCCTTCGCAGCTGTTTAATATTCAATCATACATCCATAGTATCATAGAATATTTACTATACATTAGTGCCATTCACCTGATAGAAATAGTCTGCACACCCGTTTTTTACATTATATGATATTTTTGCTGTTTCCACCTTTAAAACCCTAACCTTTTAAAATAGAGCATTGAACTAAACCAATTAAAACTGACCTTTATTTTTAAAGTCATTGTAAATTGGTCATTGTAAATACAGCACTCATCAGTACAATGATGTAGTCATGTCAAGCCATGGCCAAAGAAATTTGCAGAACATTAGCTTTATCATAGAACACTATGAATGCCATCATAACAAAAAGAAAACTGAACAGCACAGTGACATCACCAAGTACAGGACGTACCTTTATCATTTATTAAATGCTCTCGGCAGCAACATTTATAGAACTGAAGGTATATCTGGCAAATACATCAACAACATCATCAACAACCTACCTGGACAACAACATCCCTCATTCTTCACAACTAGGTTTTGTGGTAGGGTGACATAACGTGACATAATGTCGGAGTACACCAAGAGAGAACTTTTTGAGTATAGATCTACAAATCACTCAAAGAACACTATACACCCGGTGAAGCATGGTTGTAGCAACATTATGGTATAAAGCTGCTTCTTTTTAATAAAGTCTGGGGATCTCTCATTCAGGATAAATCTACCAATTTATTTTAAGAACAAATAGGTAACTAAAAATCCAGGTCAACAGCTTCTACAAAGAAAGATTAAAAATAGAACAGTTTGGAGATATCTGGGTACAGAAGAAACTAACTTGCTAAGTATGGAGCATCATTGCAGGAAAAATAAAAAAAAAAGTGAAATCCAGATGTGTTGTTAAACTCTTACCCAAACCTACAGAGTGTTGCATTACAAGCGAAAGGTGCTTTTACATAGTATTAGTTGGTGGGCATCCAAACATTTCTATGTGTTTTTTAGTTATTTTCTTTATGTTTTTAAGGGGGTTTTTTATCTAAGGAAAATACAATCTTGAACAGCAAAATGCATCATACATCATGCAACTCTTCTACCTCTTTACAGTTTCATATTATGGGGATAGCTTCTGCCGAATAGATGTGGTGCAGGATCTTTCAAGTTTTCATCTGTCACTTCAGTTTAAGACAAGCAGACGCAGTGGGCTGCTTCTCCTAGCAGCTGGAAACAGAGACTACCTATCCTTGGAGCTCTTCAATGGCAAGTTACAGGTAAGAAAAATGCATTGTTAGGGGACCAAATATAATTCTGCTTTTATTAGGACTAAGTCCCATAGGTTTTCCTCATCACATATGGAGAACATCTCCCCTGGAGTAGGAGGAGAAAACGAAACATCTGAGTTTATAGCTGTCAGCACTTAAAAACAATATTTAGACTCAAGGCCAAATGACACAAGACATAGTCTGAAGTCTTTTTTAACACATTACATTAGTTACGATGCTTCATAATGCAAATAAATAATTTGTATTTGTGCTTGCTTTCACAGGCAAAAATGGATATGGGCTCAGGTGAAGTTTTGCTTAGCTCCAGCTCTGGTGTGCAACTCAACAACCTTATAGATCATCATGTTTCCCTTACGTTACAAGAAAGCAAACTTACCATGACTGTAGACAGGCTTTTTTCAACATACATCGACTTGCAAAGAGAGGAGGAAGATCTCAGTATTGACATAGGGGTGTTTCTTGGAGGTGTAAGAGACTTGGATGTTGAGTATTTTAGCACTGCCGTCCCCTTTCTTCGTGGCTGTATGACCGATCTAAAGTTTGAGTCTCATCAGTTTGATATATTGTCATCAGCTGCAACTGTCTGCAATGACATTAAAGATGGCTGCAGCAGCGAGTTTGAAGCGGGAGATGGGGAGGCTACCAGCTTTATCAGTCCAGACTCCTTTGTAACCTTTCCAGCCTGGACAAGAGCCAACACTGGTTCTCGCAATATCGAATTTCTGATGAAATCTACTATCGAAGATGCCCTGCTTCTCTTTCATCCTGGTGATGAGTCAGATTTTGTTGCATTGGGTATGACAGGAGGGTATCTAAAAGGTGCGGTAGATCTGGGCAGTGGCATGAAAAGTTTAGAAAATGAAAAAGTAAGGCTGGATGACGATCAGTGGCACAGAATAAAAATGCAGGTTGATTCAAACACTTTTGAGATAACAGTGGATAGTCAGTCAGTTTCTGCTCCTTTAGATGGATCAGATAAACTAGACCTTGTAGGAAATCTTTATTTGGGAGGTATCCAGGGGAAAATGAAAGATGTATTTCGTGATAGCCACCTGACTCGTATGGAAGAAGAATTAACATCCGAGTCTTTTATTGGATGCCTAGGAGAAATCAAGGTGAACGAAAAAGACAGAAGCCTACAGGATGCCCTAATAACCAAAGACGTTCATGTTAAATGTGAAGGAGAAGATTATGACTATTCTAGCTATTACGATGAGACAACAACAACCACAGCACCTCCACAGATAAGATATGTAGGCGTAACCCCAGAAAACAAACACTGTCTACCAACTGAGGACATGCCAGAGATCTTTCGAAATGTCTCTAAGCTCTTAGACATCACCCCTCTAGTAGTTCCAGAGGGTAGGGAAACTTTTATTGATATAGGCAACCTGAACCCAACTTTTAATCTAAATTCTGCAGGAATAAGACAGTCTCAAATTATCTTTACCCTTCAGAGTGATCCCTGGTATGGGCTTGTAGACATGAACATCAACAGTAGGCGCACCAAAAAGTTCACACTTCTAGATGTGGTGAATAAGAAGATCAAGTATCTTCACGATGGCAATGAAAAATACAGTGATCAAATCCATTTAGAAGTGGTTGCTCATGGTTCCAATCTCCCAGAGTGTTTGACGACCCCTCACAAATACATGCTCCCAGTGGAAATCCACCCTGTCAATGACGTACCCCATCTTAGCGGTGAAGACATTGCAATCACAGCAAATGGACATACTCTCCTGAGCCCCAACCTCATCAAAATAGCTGACTCTGACAAGCGGTGTGACAAGTTTATTGTTACTGTTATCTCAGATTCAAACACTCATGGTTACTTAGAGAATTCAGCACACCCTGGTAGGAACCTGAGAGAGTTTACCTGCAGACAGCTCAAGGATGGACTTATTTACTATGTCCACAAAGGGGGCTCAGTGGATGCGCTCACGCTAGAAGTTTCAGACAGCAATCAGAACAGCCAATCAGCCACCTTTAGACTAGTAGTAACAGATGAGCCACAGATGAGCCTGTTGACAAATACCGGACTACGCCTCATTCAAGGCGGAAACTCTACCATAGGAACACAGAACCTGGCTGTGTCCACTTCTTCCCAAAATGGAGATATCATATTCAATGTAACACAGGCTTTAGGATTTGGAGAACTGCAAATTATTGGAGATGATGGGGTGCCAAAGGAGGTGTCACAATTTTCTCAGTTTGATATAGAGCAGAATAGACTAATGTACACTGCTAAAATATCAGCTGATTGGAAGGACGTCGTAACTGAGTATATTCATTTTAACGTGCAGCATGGACAGTTTATTCTTCCAGACAATACATTCATCATTGAGATCATGCCTGCTCTGGTAATAATGGCAAATATTGTCCCTCTTGAAATCGTGTCAAGGGAACCAAGAGTTATCAAACCATCTGAATTAGAAGCTTTGGTCAAAGGAAAGACTGTTGATTCATCTTTCATTAGATACATTATTTGGAAGCGTCCGACACTGGGTTCCTTGATGTTACATGATAGAGATCTGTTTGATAGAGACAGTTTCACCCAGCATGATATACAAGCTGGACATATCACTTACAGACCCATGATCCACACTCCTTTTGGTGCTGAGGACAATTTTCAGTTTAAGGTTTTGGCAGAAGATCAGTACTCTCCATTATACACTTACCCAATTAGTTTCAAAGCTGCCTCCGATTTCCCTGTACTTACTAATGAGAGACTAATTGTTCTAGAAAGTAATGAAAGTATCATTAGTAAAGAACACCTCTGGGTGCAAACTCCGCAGTCCACAGACTTTGTGTACAAGATCGTAGAAGACCCCATGCACGGGCTTCTCATTAGGGACTCACCGCCCGGTGTGCCAAGATTTGAGGGTGCAGTTCGAGTCTTTAGTAATGAGGATATACTTTTAAACAGGCTCATCTATAAACATGATGGCTCAGAGATCAGCCATGACCAATTCACCTTTCTCGTCTTTGAAGTAAATACGGCTAGCACTAACGTACAGACTGAAGGACAGGAGGTGCTCAAAGGAACATTTAATATAGCAATTCAATCCAGAAATGATTATGTACCTCAGAGGGTCATTAATAAACCCTTCCATGTGGTAAGAAATGGCCAGCGTTTACTGACCACTGATGACATACTATTTAAGGATGATGACTCTGGCTTTAATGACACCCAACTGGTTTATGTCAGAGTGGGAATTCTCTCAGGTAGCATTGTGTCGTCTGCAGGCACTTTACAACCCCTTTATCGTTTTACACAGGCAGACCTAAGGGATGGAAATGTTCTGTTTGTCCATCATGGTGCTGACCGGGATCTGTTTCAGCTTCAAGTGTCTGATGGACTGCACAAGACCACAGCACTTCTCGAGGTGCAGGCTGGTGAACCATACCTGCGTTTAGTCAATAACACCATGGTTGTCTTGGACTATGGCAGTACCAAGACTCTGGACACCAGTCTTCTGGGAGCAGAGACAAACATGGACATCAGGAGTGCTTTAGAAATAGTATATGAAATAAACACTCCTCCTGGTGATGGCAGGATTATAGTCAGTGGGATTGAGGCTGATGGGTTCACTCAGGAAGACCTTAAGAAAGGTGTGGTGTCCTATGAGCACAGTGATCAGAGCCTCCGGTCCACAGACTCCTTCACCTTCACTGTAAGCGCAAAAGACTTATCTGAAAAAGGCACGTTTAGAATCAAGATCTTCAAGCAAGGATATTTGTCTGAGCCTCAAGTTGCATACAATAAAGTGATCATTGCATATGAGGGCGAGCATTCTGTCATTGATCATGATCATCTCAGGGTAAGGACCTATTTAAGTACACCATGTTTTTTTAATCTTGAGTTTAAACTGTTATGATGACTGTTTATAAAATCACCACAATTAATAAGAGGGAAAAAAGGTTGTTTGTTGAAAATTTAACATCTTGCATGTTTACATCACTTAATACAAAAATTAAAAAAAAATTAATGCCTAGAGTTTTAGTATAATTGAGGCTTTAAGCCTTCGGTTTTAAGTACATAAATTGTGTAACACATAGAGTTATGTTAAAAGGGAAAGTTAAGATATCTTTCATACTTGTCCCTAATTGTCACACATTCATTATTATTCTTTTTTCTTAACTCACACGTCAAAGCGAGTACAAGATTTTAATCTAATGGATTTATAAATTATTGTTAATCAAGTGCAGAAAAAGGCTTGAGTCTACCTTATTTGTGAAATCCGATTCTTTGAAAGAGGTCAAATACTTGACAAATGTTATAAATGTGCTTTTAAGCCTAATAATTATTTTAATAACAGAGTGAACTTACTGTTTGAATCACGTCACCTTGTTCTTGATATTATTCCGTTTCTTGGCATGCATAATAGAGGTAATAAAATGGATTCTAGGTACAATTTCTGTCTCAGCTTTCTCTAAAATCTGTCATTTTAAACTATGAGTCATTCTGAATGGAAGCAATTGAATCGTATGAGCACGTAGTCATACTGAATTTAAAAAATAACACAAATCCAAAGAGAAGAACAGGTCACATCTACTGTAGTAGAAATTTATGTATGTTATTTTACCTCCTTTTAGGTGGAGCAGGCTGATATCTCACCTACTGAGATAGTGTTTAGCATTAAAGAATCTCCACTTATGGGCCATGTGGTCAAACTAACTAATGATACTGAGAGCACAGTGTCTCCTGTGCTGGACTACATTCAGTCTTTTACACAAGAGGATATCAACATGGGCACAGTCTTGTATGTTTCAGCCTCACTACAGGGTAAAGACATGTTTACTCTCGATGTCAGTAATGGTTTTACCACCATCGAGGACCTCCAGGTGCAGGTAGACATTATGCCCCGGCTTATACCTGTCCAAGTGGCCAACCTCACAGTAAGGGAAGGAGATGCAGTGACTCTTTCAGAAGACATTCTTAACATCACACACCCTTTCTACCGCTCCGTCCATATTGAATTCCTAATGGAAGAAGCACCCCAACATGGAGAGATCAGATATCTGGACAGGGATGATGACGGGCTGGTGTCTTTTACCTGGGAAGATGTGAGTACATTTCTCTTTCTTTGCTTGTGCATTTCTGTGTGTGTTTCACCATTCTGTTTGCTAGAAAAGCTTTTAAAATTTTTGTTAATCAAATCACATAAGGCCAGGGAAAACTTTGTTTGAAATATTTGTATTTATTAAAAAATAACTAAAAATATAAAGAGAATTAATTTGTCTCCAGTAGTTCTTCAGTTCATTATATTTTTAGTAAAAAAAAAGAAAAAAAAATTAATTCCTAATTATAAGCCCTTCACTTGTATGATAGTCACAGAGCCAGACTTTGATCATGCTACCTGTTTGTACCACAGAGAATTGGTGTTCTTTGTGTTCCAGCGACAAAAGGAATCAATATCTCCATGACTCCTTTCTTTCTTCCTTTCTGCTTGCCGCATCTCCTGAGTTCACAGTGATCCAACGCCTCTTTGAATCCTCTCAGAATAGGCTTTGCTGAACTGTGGGATGCTTACCGCAATAGCTCGAAGGTCTGCTAGTGGAAAGAGTGAGAGTAAAATGACTAGTCTCTGGTGGAAAAGCACTAAGTGCTGAGCAGTGCCGAGTCTCAGGGAGGTGGTTATAGACACTGTTCCTAACGGTAAAGTGTAGGGCTTAGCTTCAGCTCCTTCCTCTGTTTAAGAACCAGTGGAAACTCTGACAAACATGTCCTGTTGCCCCAAGCCAAAATAAACTGGTCCATATAATCCTATAATAAAGCATCTACACACAGCTCTGACTGTGCAGTGCCAGCCTGTCAATGACTCCTCTGTGAGGACTGACTGTGTAGGCCAAGATCAGGAGGAATATAAACCTGAAGTTTGCTTTAATTTAATGTTAAAATAAATGGACCAGAGGAAAATAATTAAAAGTGAATTCTGGAAGGGGTTTTTTCATGTTGCTAACCAAAGTGAAGGATTTTTCTAGGATATTTTTGTGGGTTTTTTTAAATTAATATTTTACTAACTAGAAGGTTTTAGTCAGAATGTATTTATGACAAAAAATGTTGTGTTTTACATAAACACACAAATGTGTTAACTGTTTGGATACACTAGGGATAAATGTCATGATTTCAAAGTACCTGAAGAATTTCATGATGCTTTACACCAAGCCCAGCTATCCACTAAACACTAAAAACTGCAACATTTATAGTTATAGAGGTTTAATAATAAAGTCAAATTTTCATTCTCAATAGCTTTGGGTTTTGTTCTTTCCTAACCCATAATACTAGGAGCTCTAGATGACAAAATTCAGCAGCACTCTAAATGAGTTCCATATTGAGAGGGGGGAAAACTGCAGACTGCCTCTGCAAACAGCTGAAACCTGAGAATAATGATCCCTAAAATGAAAGAGGCCTGCATCATTCTCATTATCAGGCTTCAGTAAGAATCTCTCCATTTACTCATGTGGGACCAGTGGCTCTTTTCATGCTACTGTGCTAAGTACGTGGCTCTGGGAAACAGCAAGCCAAGGCATTTGCAACAGTATGTTGCTCAACAGACTCCTACTCCTAGGCCTGGCATGAAACTTAACAGCCATTTGGATTTCACGAGCGCAAAACAGCTCGAATTGAATGAAAGTGTCAAAATGAATAGTCACTTTTTTTTTTTTAGAAAAACAGGATGCCAGATAAACACTCGCAATCAGAGAAAATGCTAAGCTGTTCCCTTCGTGAGAAGGTAATCATCTGGAGGCCATTTAAAATCTGTGCACAGCACTGTGTTCAATCTGCTATTTCGAACTGCTATCACATCATTGTGCGGCTCCTGAGTGTAAACAACACCAACACATCAGCATTAAAATGCCAGACTTTGGAAACTGATGATGTGTGATATGATCATATATTGTTATATGATGTGTGATATGATCATATATTGTTATAACAATCCATCAGAAGTTATGCGAGGTATGGTGCCATGTAGTAACAAGCTATTCATATCAGTTTATTACTATATTAATATGTTGTTTAATGTGTGGGATGTAATTGTTGAGTACTATTTATACAGTTTAACATTTTGCTGTGTTGAGCTGTGGCATCCTAAAAGTCTGAATTTCTATTTCCTGTGCATGAGTGTGCTTCTATTATTATTATTGTTATTAATATTATTAAAATACTTCTCCGCATGAAGTAGGTTTATATTTTACTGCTATATTTTCCTTGTGGTGTTCAGGTGCAGCAGGGAATAGTCAACTACCTTCACGACAGCAGCGAGTCCACAGAAGACAGTTTCACTTTCTCAGCCACTGCTTTCGAGTTAATGCGCCGTAGTCTTCCGATCACAATCAGCATCACAGTGATCCCCGTCAACGACGAAGCGCCGCAGCTGAGGCACAACACAGGCCTGGAGGTACAATGTTAAATATCTCAGTTCCTCTTCTTGTAACTCCCAAACCCTTTTAGAATTGAAGGGTGACTCTAAAACCTCAAAGGCCCTGAAACAGATACATAGTCGGAAAATACCAGTGGGAAATTTTGACGTTGTATGTGGTCTCACATCAGTTTGGTAGTTTATATTTTTGGAAAAACCATGTCTGTGGCAAGAGTTTGACTTTTGGGAGACAGATCAAGTTAGCCAATCATTATTTTCTCACAGAATGTAAAATAATGATATGCCTTTTTCCATGCGTGGTCTTTTTTTTATTTCCCTCCTGCTTTTTTCCTCTTCTTCTCACGTGTGTTCACTCCTGCTGTATTGATTTAAAGCAGGAAAGTGCACTGTTGTTTGACCTACAGCGGATGATCAGACATGATGAATAACATAGTGAGGACACAGGCTCAGGGCCCCAGAGCCTGCTCAGTCAGCCTCCAGCTGGTTTTCATTAGGGAGCATTTCTCTAAACACATACTCAGCACTGTCTCAGTCTGTCTTGTGCGCTTATTCAATGCGAAGCTTCAATCACACTCCCATCTTGTATATTTCACATGCACAAGTCTCTCTCTCTCTCTCTCTCTCTCTCACACACACACACACACACACACAAACACACTGCGTGTTCTCGATCCAGCAGCCTGTGGAGTCTTTGCGTTATCTAAAATCTAAGAGACCCAGTAGTTCAATCAGACACTGATTACTAATTGCTCTAATGATGCCTTGTTGAGTCGCTTTCAAGCACAGCCCTTATCCCACTGCGAGCTTAAATTAAATTTGGCTCACAGCTTCTGATCAATGTTATATGTGTTATACATTGTGTGGGAATACAAATTTCCAGACTCAAGTATGTATCTATAGTAACACTGCCACCAAGTGGTGGAGGATATGTACTCCTGCCAGGGCAGGGCGAGGTTCACAGGCACTAGTGGACTTACAAATCTGCAGTGTGTATCTGGTGATGTACTGGTACTAGTGACACATTCATTCTGATCTTAGAAATTAGATGTGGGGAAGTATGAGGATGACATGACTAATTAATTTAACAGCTCAATTTCTTTCGTTGAATGTTTTTTATCCATATTCTGGGTTTTTCTCTGTACAATACATTAATGCAAGACGGAGTTCAGAGAAAACTTTACAGAACCCTACTATTTAAAATGACAATCTGTGTATAATTTAAAGTGGTATCCAATGTCATTCACTAAAAATGCCAGTAGATGGTGCAAAGTGCAATTAACAAAGCTACACTTCAAAGTCTAAGAAGAATAGCACATAATATTAAAGAAAAGTAAATTGTCCATAGTATGAAATTGTGTTTGAGATTGTCAAGGATGTCCCCTAGCTTGTACCCCAAGTCCCCTAGGATTGACTCAAGATTCATTGTAGGACCGCAATAAATGGATGGATTGATAAATAGAGAGTTACAGTACTGCAGATTATTAAACTACTCCTGCTTCTGGAAAAATGATTTGTGGCTTTCCTCATGGTTTTCCAGCGTTCTTCCAACTCCCAAGATAAACTGACCCCAAGTGTAAAGCAGTTCTAAATACTGGTCTGTATAGCGTTTTCCAATGGATCCTATCCATGAGATATTTCTCCCCCTGTGTCACTAGAAGGGGTGGATCCATAGTGATCTACAGTACATATAATTCAATCTACGCATTAAAAATCTAGAATTTTTATCTGAGGTGTGCAGAACTTTGGCCTCACATTTTCTACTGACACAGACTGATAAGAATTTAGGCGACTAAATTCTTAGTCTTAGGCGACAGGCAGCTAGAGTTTAGGTAAGAAGGTGCATTAATGGTAGACATGTGTTCTATTGAAATCACCCTACTAAAACGAATAGAATAGTAGCATTTGCTTGTAGAGGTCACTGCTTCATGAATCATGCAAGCTACTTTTTGTCCTTTTCACCCTGTCTGGTTTGTCTCTGAAAAGCGTTAGATGAAGGCAGCAGAAAGGAAAAAGACTGAATAAATCGATATGAGCCTTTCAGTACATGCCTTTTTGATCTCCCTGCTGATTCCTGCTATTTAAGAATGTCTTTCAGGATCTTTGCTCTTTGCTCGGGCTCTTTCAATTAATGTTCCATTCAGCTCTCCAGCCATTACAGGTCCATTAGAGCTCATCGAGGCCTAAGAGACCTAACCGTTTCAGCAGCACACTTTATCTTTAGATAACATGCCATGCTGTTATGTTTCACAACAAACAGTGAAGTCCATTTTCAAGGAATACACAGTTAATGTGTTTTATTTGTGTGTGTGTGTGTGTGTGTGTGTGTGTGTGTGTGTGTTTTCTAATGTTTGTGTTCTCTCTATTCCCTTTCTGTGCAGCTTCTTGTTGGTGAAGAAACAGAAATTACAAGTAAAGCATTGAGCACGGAGGATATGGACACCCCTCCAGACAAGCTGATTTACAACATTGAGGCAACCAAGAATGGAATTGTGGCTCTAAAGGACTCACCTGATTACAGTGTTGAAAGAATCACCCAAGCTCAGATAAACAACAACAAGGTCATTTTCATCCATAAAGGTAGACCGTTACCAATGTCCTTGTACTTGCTAGGACAAAGATGTATGGCAAGACTAGTTCTTAGAGCAAGGTCAAAAGTAATTAAAATAAGAGATAAGATAGAGTGAGATAAAATAAGACAATAAGGTATAGTGACAAATGATTAGACGTAGTTAGTTAAACAAGATCAACTATAGTGTGAGGTAACCTACAGTGAGATATAAGACATAACACCATACATTATGTATATATATCAAAATATCACACAGCATTTCATATAAATAAATAATTATTTCCAGATAAAAAAAGAAATTAAATAGGATAAAAAATATCAATTCTATTTATTATATGTTTAATATTTATTCTAAATTTGCAATTTTTAAAAGAAAAACAACATCAATATGATTTGCAGAAACAATATTTATTTTAATATATTTGATCTATCATTCATTTTAAATATATTTTTGCTATAGTCATTTAGTAATCACATTATCTTCTTAGACATAAAAGCTTAATTCTTTTTCATACCGCACAGAACAATGATTTACTTTGGGAAATTTAAGTAGGCATTCAATAATAGTCTATTTTTAAACTTAAATCTGTATGTTTAAGTGAATCATACATCTGATTTGAATAATGGAGTGTTGTCTAGGAGAAAAATCAATCCTTTAAACTTGACTTGGAACATGTACCTTATGTATTGTACCTCTGCCATTGTAACAAATGTATTTTATATATAATTGTAAATATGATGAGGCGTGGGAAGTGGTGGCTCAGTGGTTAAGGTGTTGGACTGATACCAGAAAGACCGGGGTTTGATTTCCAAGCCACCACTACTGGGCCCCTGAGCAGAGCTTAGTTGTATAAAATAAGAGATAAATGTAAGTCGCTCTGGATGAGGGCGTCTGCCAAATGCTGTTAATGTAAATGTAAATGCTCAGCATTCTTTGCCATTTCTATGACAACAACTTGAGGTTGTTGATGATAGTGAACCTGAAACGCTTATTGATTGATTAATTAACCCCTTTTTAACCATTGTTCAATTCAGCCAATGAGGAGTATTTATCTTTCTGATAGCAGGTAATACATATTCATTTTTTCTTGAAAAATAAAATAAATGAATACAGTCAGTTAGTAATAAGGTAGCAGTGCTGTGTATCACCTTTTTATACTTCAGGTCAGTTTACAAAAGATGTAAATAAGCTCAAAAATGCTTATGTGCAGTAAGAAATAAACGTCATGTGGCAATAGAATATTGATGTGTATAGTGAGTGTGCATACAGCCTTATCGAACAAACTTACCGCACTCAGTAACATCTTGATCAAGGTCAGGGTCCAGGTGCTTAAAATGTTTTGAGGAATAGTTATAGCTAAGTTTCAGAAATACAAAAAAGGGGGCTTAAGCAAATAGGATTGGTCGGAAGTGTCTGTGGGAAATAGAAAGAATTGTTTTTTTAAAAAACAGTTCCAGACACACCTCTGCTCGGCTGCAACTCCACATGGAGTCTGTTACAGACAGGCAGATAAGCGCTAGTCCCTCAGCAGTCTGTGCACATCTGGCCACCTCATCTCTCATCACGTGTTTATATTTTTATACTGTTCTGATACACAGCTTGAACAACAGTAAGAAAAATAGAGAACATGAACAAGACACAAACAGCTGGCAAACAAATCCAGCAATACGTACACATACATCACATGTGAAGTAGATGTTGGCTAGTTACCAAAAAAGCTTTAAATAAGCTAGCTACAACTTACCAGACAAACTTGTACATGATTTTAGGAGAAATCAAATACTAATGTTCCGATTAGTAACATTTGCTTGGTCCTTTCTTTTGTAACAAACGACTTTCCCAAAATGTTACAAGGAGGTAAAGACAACCAGTTACTCAATGTAATACTCTTATTATTTTATAGGGTTTTATTTTCAGTTCTAAAGCACAAAATTGTTAGCTGGGAAGGTTTTTGGCTAACATTGAAAAAAACCTAAAAGTTCTATTTGTAATTTTTTGATAGACATTTGCATCCACCATGTAACAAAATGCCACATTAATTTAGTCAGGATAAGATCGTGTAACATACCCCCCCCCCCTCCTTTTTTTTTTGAGAACATATTTTTATGTTTTATATTATAATTTAGATGGGCAATTTTATAATAGCAGGAATGAGCTCCTTCATCCTATAAATGCTAATACAATACTCAGTGTTAGTTAGTTAGGTGGTTAATTAGCTAGGTTAATTTGGCCATAAAACAGCACACTAAATGGCAGTGATGGTCTAATAGAGAAGATTCAGGGTTGTTGATCAGATAGGCCTGGCAATGCAAAGCTGTTGTTTTTGGGCCTGTTTGGAAACCTCTCTGCACCAGGGACAATCTATCATGACAGATCCGGCACCCTGGGGACACTTCCCTGTCAGACCATTAGGCGGCAAAACCTGAATATATTTTAAAACTTGTGGATTCATGTGTTGTCCCCATGTGTCAGGATATTGTTTTACTGTAGCTGCGTCCAAAATCACATTCTTCCATACTGTATAAGCAGAATTCTGTTGGCAGTCCTGATTCATTTTAATAGTGCAGGCCTGTAAGGCAAAAAAACTGATTTATGTTAACGTGTTTAATCGAATTAATACATTAATACTGACATGGCATGTTCAATACATTTATAGGTGAAGTATTCGATTTGTGTTTTAGTTTTTAAGTCTTATTAACAAAGAGAATAGTAAGTTAAAGCTGCTATCAGATAGAATGTTTTAGCTGCTGTTTTACATTAACAGCATTTGGGAGACACCCTTATCCAGAGCTAACTTACATTTATCTCATTATTATAAGGGCCTTGCTCAGGGGCCCAGCGGTGGTGCCTTGGTGTTGCTGGGAATTGAACCCCAGTCTTTTAGGTATTAGTCTAACACCTTAACCACCGAGCCACTACTTCCCCCCATTTAGTCTGACACCTGACCAGCAGACCTGTATGAGGGGGCAGCCCAAGTTCTGGTGGCCCCCTAGGCGAGATTGTAGATTTGCGCTCCCTTATATAGCTTTAAGAGCACATAAACTGTAAATCAGAAAATATATGGTCACCGCATGTGCATGCATAATTAATGCATTATGGTGACATATTACGAACACGTCCTGATGCAGATGCGCATGTTTAAATTAGTCCAACATGATGTGTCGTCAAAAATCATGGTTTTTTTTATTGAGGTTAATTTTATTTTGTTTAATCAGTTCTGCGATTAGCTGACAATCAGTACAAAAATTTTGTTAACTGCCAAAAATATTTGGCTTAATATATGGGTGTAGGAGCGCACGACGGTCACAAGAGGGCGCACGTCTGACAAAAAAATACCTACCTCTCGTGTGGCCCGACTATTTGTCTCGAATGTGCCTGATTGAACATCCAATTCCAAATTATTTCCCCTCGTGCTTTATATCCTAGTTGTGTCTATAAAGACATCCAGTTCAGTGGGGGGCTGGAATTGTTATTCTATAATATATTATTAATTGCCAGATCAAAGTGAAATATAAAAAAAAATTAAGACATTCTGTTTAGGGGAAATAGTCCACAAGGGGGTGCTGTGATGCAGCTTCACTGTTTTTCCCCAGCTTAGACAGGGCTTATTATAAGAGATACATCATTCTTAGGATAGGACACTACAGATACACATCAAGACTCAAAATACTTAAGTCAAGAATTTGTTTGTCTAACCAAAGATTTAATTTTTATTTCATCAGGATCTGAATCTGGTGGCTTTAGTTTCACAGTGACAGATGGAGACCACACATCTCCTCTACACCGCTTTGTGGTTACTGTCCGGCAACTGATGATCTTGATGGAAGTACAGGGCGAACTACTGGTCTTTCCTGGTAATTTTATTACTGCACTCAAACATACATTTATATGTCAAAAAGCCAAGTATACTTAAGTTCCGAGTATGGACCAAATAGATTTCAACTCATATGTGGATTTATCAGTATTAGCCAAGAATCATTTTATTAAGTATATTTTTAATCAGTCCATAAAAACTATAAGCGTAATTAGTTTAAATAATAATACATTAAAATAAACTTTTCTTTCTAAAGGGTTGTCTTTATATAGCTGGTATACATTAGGACTTTTCCTTAAAGACCAGGGTGCAACACAAACAAGCGTACAAAAAGTACAAATACACAATAGTGTAAGATAAATGCAGTACAATACTGTAAACACCCTGAACAAAACAGACAGGATCGTATATCCACAAAGATATTTATTTA
Organism: Bagarius yarrelli; assembly: GCA_005784505.1. Classification (NCBI taxonomy): domain Eukaryota; kingdom Metazoa; phylum Chordata; class Actinopteri; order Siluriformes; family Sisoridae; genus Bagarius; species Bagarius yarrelli. The sequence goes on along the minus strand of VCAZ01000001.1, from coordinate 13,486,549 downwards.
TATAGCGCTTTTAACAATAGAGATTGCGTCAAACCAGTTTTGAAGAATAAATAGTAGATTAGTGTGTCAATACAAGGACAATAGTAAACACTCACTTAAACAGCTCTGTTTAACTAGAAAGCAAGCAACCAGACGCGAGAGGGAAAAGGAACCAAAACTTCAGCGGTGACAGAATAGGAGAAAAACCTTAGGAGAAGCCAGGCTCAGTTGGGCGAGTTCTCCTCTGAGCAGACAAACCAGAAGATTATTCCATGCTGCAGCAAAGATTAGATTGTGCAGATTCTGCTTCTCGTGGTCTTGTCCGGTTGGCCGTCTAGAAGACAAGGTCTTTACTGGGGATCTGCCTCTGGGGCTCATTGTCTCAAGCATTGGCTCAAACTCTGATCCACCATCTGAGCTGGATACAGACTGGCTATAGTGGTGACAGTGACCTCGGAATAAGAAAGAAACAGACATCCTACTTAAGATGTAACATTTGTGTGATACTGGAAATGTTTTCTCTTTTCCAGCTCGCCTGATTATTGCAGCCTTAACAGATTTGGATGATGAAAGTGTAAGGCAGGTTAAAGAGATGGGACTTTAATGTAGTTTTAAACTGACAGAAAATGTCTGCCTCCGGAACAAGGTTGGGTAGATAATTTTAGAGTTTGGGCGCTAGACAATTAAAGGTCTTCTGCCCATAGTTGATTTTATTATTCTAGGTTTTATCAAATTGCCCGAGTGCAATGGACGTGGAGGACTATAATATGATAAGAGCTTACTTAAGTACTGAGGAGCTAAACCATTCAAGGATTTATAAGTAATTAGCAAGAACCTCAGGAATTACAATCTATAGGATGTTTAATAGGGAGTCTTTGCAGTGCCGACAGCACCAGACTAATATTAAATGTAGCTTTACTAGCTCTAGTAATGTGGCTCTCGGAGATTGCTAACAAATAGCACACCTAGTTTTCTAACTGATGACGAAGAATTGACAGAGCAGCTATTAAGTGTTTTAGGCCTGATAATTAACACCTCTGTTTTTTCAGAATTTAGCAATAAGAAATTACTCGTCATCCAGTTTTTTATATCGACAGATAACAAAAATGAAAAATGATGCATAAAAAAGCCTTTTCAGCAGTAAACTGTAAACCATTTTGTAGTGGAGAAATAATAAATGTATATAATAAATAACAAATGTGGTCTCAACAATAGAAACTAAAAGAAATCAGATCTAAATGTCTAAAAATGTTATAAATAATAAACTTTGCACTCAACTGCACATGTATCAAAAGTGTACAACAATAAATGAATTAATTTATCTGTCTTGTGGTTGTCACAGGCTCCAGGCAGGTCATTAACAGGGATATCTTGCGAGCAGTGACCAGTGAGGATGGAGACGATATTCACTATTCTCTTGTTAAGCCTCCCCAACTCGGACGTCTTACTAAGCCCAACCAGAGTGGGCAATTTGAAGAAATCAGCCAATTTACACAAACTGAGGTGGGCGTGTCTCACAATTGTGTGACTGGTTCACTGTGTTTAAAATTAGTTATGTCTGGGATTTAGTGGTTTGCTTAAATGTTAAGTGGTCAGAGTTCAGCTGAGGATATAATGATCTCAGAGTTTTTAAGAACAGTCCCTTAGAAAAAAAATTCTCCTGCTATGAGTCTGTTTGTACCCATATAATCGACGGACTGAGCATAATGCTGGATGTTCTTTATTTTCATTACTTTACAACTGTTATGACTAAATAGACTAGTCATAAATCTGCAATGTACCTAATTTAGGTTTATAAATAAATATATATTAATAAATACGAGGCAGTACAGAAGTTATTTATATGCATTTATATTTATGCGCAATTGTCCTGGTTTCTAAAAAATAAATTGTAAGTTTTTATTGTTTTGTTCAATATTTTTTCATAAGCAATTCAATATTCTAAAATTTGGTTCCACATTTATATAAATTTAATTGATTTAAGTTTTTTTATTATTAAATTGATAATAATTTCTAATAAACAAGGATTAGGCAAGGCAATGATATGATATGAGATGATATTAGAGAATCCATCCTTATCTTGGTGGACCTGGACTGATCTGAGCCAAAAAAAGATCCATGATTTTTCCTTAAACTAAATTTTAATTAAATTATGGTGGTGATAATTTACTGATAGTTTTGGTTGATCTAATGCTCTTCTGATTTATCGAACCAGAGCACATTTACACTTTATCATCATTATTTATTGTTGAATGACTGTTTCTTCATTAATTAAAAAAATTATTTCGTTCTTCTTTTCACCTTTAGCTGGATGCTGGTGCAGTGTATTATGAACACCAGATGCCACCAGAATCCTTCTGGGCATTAAAAGACACTGTAGAACTTGAGCTCTCCTCACCACCAGCAGCAAAGCTTAAACACACCCTTCCTGTAACAGTTGCATACTACGCAACCCATCGCAATGTGTCTTCGCAGCTGTGGAAAAACAAAGGTACTAAACTACATATGTTTAGTTTATTTCTAAACAGCTTACATGGTATTCTTTATATTAACAATGATCTGCTTTGTATTTACACCCAAGGTATGTCAGTGGTGCAGGGGCAATCCAAGGTGTTCAATGTTTCCATTTTGGATGCATCCAACCTGCTAGGCAGTGTACCACAAGAAAAACGGGAAGGTCAGGATATCGTTTTTGAGGTACGACAGTTCCCCAACCATGGCCACCTCACGCTTGGAGGTGATGATCTTCCCCGAGATTCACCGTATTTCATGCAAGATGATATCAATAAAGGAAAGCTGGAATACAATCATGATGATTCAGGAGCGTCTACGGACAAATTTTCCTTCCGTGTGCGGTTGAACCCTCGAGGTCACCCTCCGCAAGCTGTACCAGGCACCGTGGTGCTGGAGGAGGTCTTCCTTATCTCAATCAGGCAAAGGGACTCCAGCCCTCCAGAGCTAGTAAGTCTGGACCTGATACTGGAGGCTCTGCAAGGATCTATGACCATACTCTCTAAGCAGTACCTCAATACTATAGACCAAGACAGTACACCAGATGAGGTCAGGTTCATCATCCTAAAGAACCCTACTAATGGCCACATCATCCACAAGACTACTGGGGGCCGGGTCGAGCATTTCACTCAAGAGGAGGTAAACATGGGCAAGGTGGCATTTGTGAGTAATGGTAGCTTGTCTGATGGCTTCATGGAATTTGTTGTTTCTGATGGAAAACACCAGACAGCACCACACATGTTGCGCATCGGCATTCTGGCTAAGAAACTTGTGCTTAGTAAGGCGCAGGAGATCCAAGTCAGGCAGGGAGATGATGAGACTCCCATTACAGAGGACATGTTAAAAGCAAGCACAGGAGGGCCAGCAGATGAAGAAGTGATCTATAAAATCACAACATTCCCAAGTACGCAGTAATAATGGTTGACAGACAGCCTACCTCTGCCTTTACCCAAAAACAGATTATGGAAGGAAGAGTTAGTGTTCGCTTTATCAAGTCAACTTCTTCAAATGACAGTTTTTCCTTTGTAGCCCGCAGCAGAGCAGCTAATGTTTCCTCCAGCCTCAACATTACAGTCAAACCCTTAGTAAACATTGCCAAGGATCCCTTACTTCCACGTGGCACTACAGTTCTGGTAGATAGAATGCTGTTGGATGCCACTCCACTTGCCAATAAGACTAAAACTTCACCAACCTTCATCTTGACTCAGAAGCCAAAGTTGGCAAAGCTTGTAAGAAGAGGAGGATCTATGGATGGCCAGCCTGTAGAATCTTTCTCCCAGAGAGATCTTGATGAAGGGCGAGTTGCTCTAGAGGTCCTGAACTCCACCAGGGATCATGACAAAGATCAAGATAAGGATGAGGCCCGCTTCCTCCTTAAGGCACATGGAGTTCCACCAGCGGAGTGTATTCTTTCCTTTCAGACAGTGCCTTATGATTCAAAAGGGATCTATGATGCTACAGTAGTTAAGGTTCCCACATCTTCCGCGAACTCTGACACAAGCAAATCAGACCAACCTGATGCCAGACGGAGAGGGGATGAGGACTGGCCATATACAGCAGCTTCCACCACACCCTCTATCAGCTCCCATAAATCCCCTGTTTCTAGACGGAACTCACTATGGGCTATCCTTATTCCCATACTAGTTATTCTCCTTTTGCTCCTCGTAGCTGGAGTACTAGCATACTATCTAGTGCGTCGCAACAAAACAGGAAAGCACAATGTCCAGAATGCTTCCAGCAAGCCTAAAAATGGAGAGGTGGCACAAGAAACCTTCCGAAAAACTGACCCAGCGAATAACATCGCCATGACCAATATAAAGTGTAAAGACGCAGATCCTGAATTACTGCAGCACTGTCGGACAACAAACCCAGCTCTAAAAAAGAACCAGTACTGGGTATGAGAGGAGAAATCTAGGACTATTCCATCATGCTGTATTAATGTTTAATGAATATTGACATTCAAATACATTCAGGATTTTTTTGATTCATTCCAGTGATTGTCATGTGATGAGTGCAGGTAAACCCTTACATGATTTTGCTTCCTATTTACACTGATGAAGAACCAAGTTTATGGAGAACTGGTTTATGCACCTTTTTATTAATAGACACAGATTTAAACAAAGTTCTCATAAATAAACCCAGTCATTGGGTCCAAACCTAATCAGGTATCACACCGGGTTCTTCACCCAAACATTGTACAGTGTAAAAATGTTTTGATATTTTTTTTATTCAGTCATTTAGAAAGATAACCAATTTATAAAAGTTAGATAAAGTAATTTTCTATATTTAAATGGACCTTTCGGACATGAACATTATAGAAATGTTTGAAGTTTTTCTGACTTTTGAACATTTTTTTTCATATCAAATGATGATATGCTGTGTTTTTTTGTTTACCTTGCAAAATTTTTTGTTTTTTATTTCAATGAACAATGAACTGAACATTTCCTCCTTATAAAATGATTCATTGAAATATGTCTAAGTGGTAAAAAAAAAAAAAAAAAAAAAAAAAAAAAAAAACTTTCATAACATTTTAAAATGCATTAAAATTTAAAAAAATATATCTCAGTGCTTTGGTGAAATAAATAAATAAATAAAGATGTAAGGCACTGAAGAACAATTTCTAAATACATCTGTAAATATATAAATCACAAAAGCCGAAAGGAAGTGATTCAGCATGGGGTTTTTTAATTTTAAGGTTAATATTATATAACAATGCCTCCATATTAAAATCATATAAAGAAGCTTATCTAAAACCAAGGCTATAATCATAGATTTTGTCACAGGAAACTATGTGCTGATAAGCAGTTCACATAAGTGTTTTTTTATTTTTTTATTTTAACATTTCCTATTATATTGAAAGGTTCTGAAGTATTTTAGATGATTTAGTGACTTTGTCTATTTTTTTTACATTTGTTTCTTAAAGAGCTCTACTTTCTGTCTATATTTTGTTATATATACCACATCCGCATTTAGTTTCAGAGTTATCGGCTATAAAAGAGACCTAAAATTTGCCCAGTGGACTTGCTTAGGCCTAAATTGCCTCAGTAACTATAAATCTATTAACTATGGACTACACGTACACATTGCCCAGCTGATTGAGATTTCTCTCTTTCTTATTTTATTTTAAAGAATTTTGGTTTATTCCACAAGCTCAAATTCTATTTTCACTCATGTATTTAGTTCACTATTTTTTTTTTTTTTACTTTAAACATATTAAATCGTCAATACATCTATTTAAACATGGAACACAAATCTCTTGAGTTGAATTATACTCTGTAAAATTGATTTATTAATCACTATTTTATATTGTTAACAGTAGACGGTAGTGGTTAGTTTTCTTCTGGGAGTAAAAATTAGTATCTGTAATTACAGCAAATTATCCTTAAAAATATTCTTTCACTTGTTATCAGTGGGCTCATGTAGAAAATAACATTAAGCGAGGATTCCCAGAGCCCTGGGGGGATTGTTATCTTTTGTTATCCAATGAAAAATTGAAATATAACCAAAAAAAAAAAAAAAAGACGAATTTATATTTTTAAGCTATCAACCAGTCCATTTTTTTCCTCTTTGTGAAATATTGCATTATTTTCATTCTGGATAAACATGCAAAATGTTGTGTTGGGTTTTTTTGGGGTTTTTTTTAGTTTTGTGTAGTTCTTATTTATTTTTTGTTATCTAGGCTTGATATATGTTGTCAGTACTGCACAACAAATAAATAAAATTCCCCTTTTAAAAAAACAATTTAATTTGTAACCTTATAAATGTTTTATCGAATGTTTTATTATTCAGTAATTTTTATTTCAATTTAGAAATACAGTATTATTACATAAACCCCAGTGGGTGCTGCACGCATAATGAACAGTAGATGGCGCATAAACACGTGTGAAATTGATATAAGTAGTCTTGGGTCAGCTTTTAACAAGCTTCTGAGTTGCTGCAGTCATTCTTTCCTACAGACGGCATTTGCTGCACATTGCAGCATTTTGACAACTTTTTTTCAGCTGGAACTCACCCAGGTGAGCCAACTGGCTAGTCAAATTGCCACAGACTCCCTTAAAAAAAAATCCGACTTGGACACAGAAATGTACTTTCTACCAGAGACCAAAGTCTACATCCAACACTCAATTGCCTTCATCACAAAGTCGTTTCTAACAAAAAGAAACAATTTAAAGGGTTTTTTTTATTTTTATTCTTCCATAAAATGCTTCATATTTTTATTTTCTTCAATTTCTTCTTGTGGGAAGTATTTTATCTTTTAGGATGAACTTACTTACAGTACCGCTGTTTTTTTTTTTCTTTTCTTATTGTGACTGATTGCACATAGGTGTGTCTTCCTCAACTATGCCACAAAGTCGAAAACACACACAGTTGTCATCAATATCCTTGTATGTTGTAACATAACATTATTTCTTCACTAAGACTCAAACACTGTTCCAGCAAGACAATGTCCCTGGGCACAAATCCCCAGGATATGCTGTGTTCTGGTTGGAGTGCAAGAACTACAGTGTCCTGTACAGAATCCTGACTCTGACTCAACCCCACTAAATGAACTAAAACAGCGACTGAACCCCAAACCTCCTTATCATTAATACTATTGTGGCTGCATAAACAAATCCGAAATCACGCTCCAAAATCTAGTGTAAAAAGTTGTTCCTATTATACGAGTAGGAGAAAGACTAAATTTCGAATAGGATGTTTTTAGGTGTCCCAGTACTTTTTCTCTATAGTTTATGTGGCTTAAAAACAGATAACGTGGCCGTTTCTTTAAGTTTCCTATTAAAGGTTATAGGTATGTTTATTTTTACTTTACATTTACTTTTACATTTGGCAGACGTCCTTGTCCAGAGCAACCTATCTCTTTTTTACAAACGAGCACAAGGCCTCATGATAACTTGGTGGTCCTGGGAATAGAAACCCAATCTTAAAATTAGCAGTCCAACACCTTAACCACTGCGCTACCACTTTACTATTTATTTACACCTTTATCATTCTTACTAATGCAACTAATGCAGTGACTTTCTAGTAGATAATAAATGAGGACCGTCCCTAAAGTTTAGCTTTAACATAGCTTTAGCATGTCAGAGTAGCGTCATTAACAGGGTATTATGTGTAATGGTTTCTGCTCTTACCTTCTGATGTTAAGAGAACATTAGGTCTTTTTTTATAAAGTTTTGCACTCATATTATAAAAGAACACTGTTTTCTTTTGATGACTCGATCTACGATGTGCCGAACTGAACAAATGAGAGAGAGAAATACTGTGTGTTTTCATTCATTTGATTTCAAAGTAAATTGAAGTGTCCAAGGAAGGAATGAGAAACTATATGTTTATCTCGCAGGTCTCTTTTCTATTCAAAAAACTGAAAGGAGTATCCTGTTATGTGATTTCTCTACCAAACGAAATCAAATGCATGGAAATGACAACAAATTTAAAAGCAGACACATTGTATAGCTGTGTTACATCTAAGTATATAGGCTTTGCATACAAAGAGACACACACAGACACACGTACCAAATCCCAATTTAACCCTGCCTTAAAGTCTAATTTATCACAAATAAAGTAAAGAATATTGTTTTAAATTTTGTATATAATCTGTTAGTGGTGTATGTAGTTATCTAGTTGAAAGTTTAATCAAACTTCTAAGCTGCTAATCAAACCCCAAAGCGCAGCGTGTTTGTGCAGGGATTTGCTGCTTCAGACGGTTTTAGCATTTGAAATGAGCCCATGCAGTAAAGCTTTGATGTTGGCTGACAGCCTTCAGACATGAAATTGCATCTAAATGGAAAACTTAAGTGTGTTTTATTGTGTGTGCATATTGTGTTCCCCTGGTAAAGTCATCAAGTTTACTGGCAGAATAGTTAACAGTCAAACCAGATAGCTAATTTGGTGTCTTTGCATTTTTAAGAGTCTCAGATTCTATAGAATTGCTTGAAAATATAGAAAAAAGAGAACGATGTAACATATAACGTGTGTAAAGCCTGAAGGGTTCCAGCAGTTACTTTGACAGCTGTTAAAAGCAGTCAGCGATAAATGTGGCCCGTATCATACTACAACGTATGATGCTGAGGTTCAGGGCAGCTGGCGAGTTTTTAGACTAAAGGCTCTTTAGAATACAAGTCGTTGAAACCAGTTGTAAAGCACAAAGCTCCGCAAGTGGGACTGGGGGTGCATCAGGGTCAAACACTGGGCCTGTGTCCTGCCTTGAACAGAATAAAGACTCATTCATTTACTAACCACATTGAATAGCAGATATTCTTTAGCCAGCACTGTTATGCTTAAAGTGACAGCATCAGCTGTCCTGTGACCAGGAAGCTAAACAAATCATAGTGTATGTGGTCCTTGGCTACTCTGACACATTGTAGTAGAACTACACTGGGGGGAAGGGGGGGGGTGTTCTTCGGTCTACCCACCGACTTGCTTGTTCACGATAAACTCACTCAGAGAAAACAAAGAGAAATTACTAATAACGGATGACGCTCAATAAACATCCATAATCTACTTTTAATTTGTGGTACAACACAAATATGTTTTAAACTGGTCTCATGTTGTCTTTTTTGGTCAGGACTAGCAAAGACACTTTTCTTTGAGTAAGTGAATTGAGTTGACAGGGAAAATACTGAAATAGCAGATGGTGTATTTTCACAATAAAAAAAATTTCTTCATAAACACTAAAATTAAAGCTGGAATGAAGCAACCAACAGATAGCAAAGCAATGAATAATTACTATGTTAATTAAAATTAGAATTGTCCAAACTTATTCAGAAACTTGATTTTATCAAGCTTATTAACACATAATATACTGATTTTTCCTAGGGCCAGAGTCACTGCCCAAACAGGAACAGGGCTTCCACTTAAAAATGTCCTGGATGAGTGCCCAGATCCTGCTTTCGAACCCACCCCAAAACCTTGCCGGTCTTGAGTGGGAGCAGATGACATCAGTGGGCAAAACTTTCGTCAGATTCGTCGACCGAGCGGTCAACAATTTTTAAAATCATCATCACTCATCCCACCAATACAGACATGCTACCATGATACTACCACAAAGAGCAATGAATGTCCCTTTAGCATAACACAAACTCTTATAGTGGCCCATTTCCAAAACAATTAAAAGCAATGCAGTAGGTCAGTATATGGCATTATACGGCCTTTATATGGCATTTATATGGCCCTGGAGAAGAGTGGGTTAAGGGTCAGTTTAGCAGTGGTGGAGCTTAAACCCCAATCCAACAACTCAGACCATTTGGGCTACCACGCTACCACATGCTACCACATAAAGTTTAGCATATCTTTTTGTCATTTAGCATATGCCATTTTGACAAACTTTTAATCAAATTGTGACTTTGCTTAGTAGCCTGCCTTTCCAAGTAGTGGTGGCTTAAGCTATCAAAGAACTGCGATGTTGATAGTAAGGTCAGGATTCAAGCTGCCCCTGCCAGGTTTTGAGCCAGGTTGTTAATCCTGCTTGCTCCAGTATTGCTGCTTAGCTGACCCTGTGCTCTGACCTAAGTGTTGTGTTCTAATTTAATATTTAGCAACAGTAAAGCTTCTTTCTGTAGCCATATATTTACAGATAAAGCCAATGCACTTGCAATTTTCTCATGGAAAAAACACCAGGTCGTCAGTAGGTCAGCAGAGGCCCAAGCTAATCTCAGTGCTGGATGTCTGATCCAAGGCTGAAGCATGACAACTTATCAAGAACCCATGAGCTTGGACATGTTCTTACAACCGCTGGATGTTTTGTGTGTTTGTGTGTGCAAGAGAAATCAGCCTGTTATTTTAGGACAGCATTACACTTATAAGACCCCAGCATGCCTCATGCAGAGACAATATTTATATGTCTTCCACAAACAATACGACGTAACGGAAGAGAGAACAGACGTCATGTCGAAACTTCCCACTGTGTCATAACCACTCCTGTGTTTAGTATTTATGTTGTTGTGAATCATGCCAAAAATCTTTGTTACTCTTTGTCCAGGGATAACAAAGATTTTTCAAATGCTTTTACATTCTCTTTGGGTCTTATTACTCAGGAAATTTGGAATGTGGAATTTTTCTTGTCAAATATTTCTAACTAGAAAAACAAATCATAAACGAATACAAAGAGGCTACAGTTTTTATTCCCTAGTTATGGGATGTTGTCCACAACTTGTATGTAACAATGACTATACAGTGTGTGGGTGTTTGGACATGATGACTTATCAGTTAGCAGGTGTGGTTTAATAACTCCTTTTTCCCTGTGTGAGGGAAATTTGCATATTCTCTCATGTTTCTAAAGCTTTTATTCTAGTTGTACAGTTTTCCTCATTAAGACTGGATGTGTTGTAGGCTGACTGGCATCTCTATCGTGTTCGAATCCCGGCAATAGCCAGTCCAAATTCAAGTTCAAGTTTAAGTTCAAGTCAAGTGAAATGAGATAATGTTTCTCCAGGACTCCCTGGTGCTACACAAAACATAGAATTTTACAAAACAACAAAGAGCCACTAAACAGGATAGACATAAAGTGCATGTGTGCAACCTGGTACAGACAGTGCAGAACAGACAGTGCAATAAACAATACAAACATTACAAAGGCAGTGCAAAGTCCAGTTTGTGTACCACTTTGTTCTCTTTATATCCTGAGATAGAATAAGTTTTCCAATATCCTGCGAAAGATATGCGCAACAAAAACTAGTTGGTGATATATTTTATTGTTTTTTAGACATTTTTAGACAATAGAAATGGAATCTGGAAATTTAGACGTTTGTATCGATTGGCTTGTACATGATTTCCAGAAAGAAATGTGTTGCATTATTAGTGGACCTTTTGGAAACAAAGTTGTGGCGTTCTACTGTTGAGTGTTTTCAACTATGACAAAAAATCTAATTAAAAATTATGAGGCTCAGCTAAATGCTGGATGTTGCAACTAATATTATATATTGTGAGGTCAAGGTATAGATATGTTTTTTAGACATTTAAGGTTGCACACCACAATGTCTTTATCAAGACCTCAGCTACATCAAACTCTCCCAAACATGCTGCTGAATAATACTCACCTGTGATTGGTTGCTCTACATGTCAGTCAGATGCCCTATTGGCCAAAAAAAACTGCTTTGGTTTCTAGACTTTCTGCCCTCTGTCTAAAGATGTAAGATCTGGCTACATGAGAGTAGTGTAACGCCAACAACTGCTGTGTCACCATAATCCTGAAATTTTTAATATTGCATCTGCATTACTGAAGCATACAGACACACACAACCACACACACACACACACACACACACAGCCACACAGAGAGAGCAAGGCTGTAAAATTGTTGTGGTTTTGTTTTTGCACAACCATAGCAGATGTCTTTTCTATGTTAAGCTTAATTGGGTCTTTATTCTGTCCTCCTAAATACAGTCAGTTGATTGGATAGTGTAAATAATTAGTATTTATCCTCTGTAAGTCTATGCTCCATGTGTATTTTTATAGAATAACCCATTTTCTATATATATTTGTATATATATGTATATGTGTATATATGCGTAGCTTTGGGTAAGCAGTTTATTACCTCCTCATTTTCCTCATGGTCTTCCTTAACACTTTAAACCCCAAATGTAAATAAAGACCAAACAGAAGAGGTGCTATTGTCATATATACTTAAAACAGAAATGAATACAAAAGCATTACACATCAATGATGTCTGGTTCTGGTCCTATAAGCTTTCATGCAACCCAATCTCTTATCTTATTAACAACAATAGCAGTTTGTAAGTACAGGATTTAGTCTCTTAAGACAAGCCAGATAACATCTGAATAATTGGGTACTGAAAAAAATTATAGCAGTCAATGAACTGCTTTTTTAATCTGAAAATAATCTAAAACTGTTCCTGACTCAACCCCACCGAACACCTTTAGGATGAACTGTCCAATACTTTTGTCCGCATTGTGTATTTATCAGTTCTAACTTTTTTTTAGATGCGTGTTCCTGCTGTGGCAAAAACAGATATCCAGGACCTAAAATCTAATCAGTCATGACTCGTATAACAGCTTGTAGTTAAAATGCCGTGCAGCTCTTCACTAACAGACTACTCATTCTTAGATCATGCTGAACTACCTTTTTTTTTTTTTTTGGTAACAGCTCACGCAAAGGTCTTAAAAGCCATTAGTGCTTTTTCATCTTTGTTTGTTTACATAAGATCTATCTGCTGATTTAAGATTCCTGTATACAGCGAGTGTAAATGTTGGTCAGCACAAATTTTCTGACAGTGAGACATTCACTGTGCTGTATGTTTGACCCTGGATTTAATAAAGATTGGATCTAAAAGAGAGAGAGAGAGAGAGAGAGAGAGAAAGAAAGAGAGAGAGAGAGAGCAGGAAAAAAAGTGATGTACTGCCTTTTCCCAAAACTGGTATGTTGTTTGTCGAGGTCAGAGAGAATGTGGAGAATGTGGACTCTGTGTTCTAAGGAAGTGGCTGTTGTCTCCTTTGGGATCTCAGTCTGGCTCCAAAACTGTGGGCGGTAGTCAGGGGATGGATCATGAGGAGGATCCAGAGGAGGAGGAGCTATGGCTGATGTGCGTTCTTTACGGAATGCTAAAGGGAACGCTACAGTATTTGGCAAAGAATCTTTTATTGTTCACCATCTCGTCCATGTTTAGGTAACATTACAGTAAAAAAATTGATTTGTATAAGATGCATAGTTCATCTTATGTTTACTTTTTATGGCAGCAAATAAAATGATATAACAGCAGGTGGGGCTCTGTAATTACATTCCATGACACAAGCTATCTGTACAGTCCAAACCTTTTTTTTTTATAAGCCAATGACTCATTTTATTTACAATTTCAGTGAAATAAATCACTCTTATAGTTTCAATTAAAAGCTTAGCAGAAATCCATATTTATATCTAAAGTTGCCTGAATTACAGTTACTGTTTATAAAAACGAAGCTTGGTGATCATAAAAAAAATTGTTGCATCAGTTCGTGGTTTTATCCTCTGTCCCTCCTTTTCCCAACAATCTTCTGACACGTTATGCAGTCATGACTGCTCACAGCATGCAGCATTGTGATGTTTTAGCCTGCATGTGTCTGAGCCAAGAGCAAAAAGCTCAAAGGTGTGTCTCTACACTCACGCTGCTCTACTGCTGTCCGACCTGAAATTCTGCTTTCAGGGCTGCAAAGTTTGGGGAAAAAGCACTAAGCAATCAGTACCGAACAGAAATATGAGTCAGATGTTTCAAACACAGTTAAAAAGGAGCTATAAAATCTTTTTTTGCATGTCCTTTCTTGCTATATGGACATATATTTGCAAAAATTCAGTGCAGATGAAAAGAAGTCTCTTATGGAAATAAGACACTTTTCTTACGGTAAAAATTGCAGTATATAGGGACAGCTTTTTGCTGCAACAGAACAATTATATATATAATAAAAGTATCCCTCTAAAAAAATACAATTTATTTGATTCTTTAGACATTAAAGATGTAAAATAAAAAATTATAAGTGAAATTGGTAAGTATTTATTTGATCCCCTGATTTTAAATAGTCTTGTCTAAATCTGGACCAGGGTTTTATTTATTTCATTTTTCACAGCCAAATTGACAGATTAGATCAGTCCTGCCGTCATGTAGAAGCTTGTAAGCCTTTAAGGTAAAGTAGTTAAGAGGACAAAAGATGGAGGCGGTTATTTAAAAAAAAGTTTCGGAGAGCACTGTCAAATCCATTAAAACAAAGAAGAAAAAATATGGTGCAAACCAGAATTCTAGGATCAGACTGTGCTTCCAAACTGAGCACAAGCAAATGAAAGGCGATTGACAGAAAGGTGTCCACAGAGCTTTTTTTGACCATAAACCATGATGGTGGTAGCATCAACAGGTGGGTAGTGTAGCCAAAACATTTACTTATGAAGGAATAAAACTACTTATAAAAATAAGTAACAGTAAAAGTATTAATGTTTAAAGTTACTTAAATAAAAGTAATAAAGTATGGAATGATAAGACTACTCAAGTACTAAGTTCCTTTTACTCTGGATATAATTAAACCAAGGGAAAATCCTGGATCCAGAAAAATACTAACAATCGACTACATAAAATACACGAAGGACAAGTTAGTGTGCAATTTTTATAGTGACTTACTGTATATATTTCTTATTTTTTCATTTCAAACAGATAAATAAACGCTTATACTAACCCCTAGATAAACAAGGGTTAGTATAGAACCAGTTTTGCTAAGTAATTACTCCTAAAAACTTCCAGAGAACATTTTGTTGTCTATTGTATATACAACCTTCTCAATATAATTGTCAGACAGGAGTCAGAGATCATGAGTGCTCGGACACAATCTGGATCCAGGTGCTAGAGCTATGATGAGAGACTCAGGTGAGCAGATGAGTAGCGAGATGCCAACAATTAAAGAGTCTGAGATCATAATTGGTAGGTCTGCATGATACATACCAGAGCAGACAGTGACTAAATGAAGAGCTTGTGTATAAATAGGGTGAGTGATTGTAATGGACTGATGAGATGCAGGTGTATCTGGTTAAAACTCAACCTTGGGGTTGGGTGTGGAACCTAACGTGGCCTTGACAATAATTCATGAATGTATGCTTATGATAAACAATTTATTAAGGTGTTTGTCTTATTACATACTGTGCATGTTGTTGGTAAATATAACATGATAGCACTTAAAGTTTACCTTTGTAACTGGTTTATAACGGTGTCTCTTAATGATTAATAAGTAAAAAATTATTACTAAGGGTAGGGCTCTGCTCATTAGCATTAAAAGCAGCATGCATTGTAACAGGAACAGGAATGCTATCAAATGTAGCAAAGTAAAAGTAAATTTTTTGATTAAAAATGACTATTAACAGTATATTTAGTAGTAACTATAAAATGAATATAAATATCTATGTAAATATAATGTGTTACTACCAACGTTTGGTGGCATCACTCACTGCAGCTGTTTTCTTGTTTCCATCAAATACAAATACAGAAATATTTCTTATTTTTTTCAGCCTCAGCCAAAGCTCGGGTCTAAATCCAATTGAAAATATGTGTCATGACCTGAAAATTGCGGTTCATCCACATTCTCTTCACCAAACTGGTGAGAGTTGGAGAAGGAATGGAAGAAAATAGCAAAACTGATTTTCTAGATAACTACATTTCTAGAGAGCTCTATACGAGACAACTCACAGCTGTGTTTTAATCATTTAAGTTAGATTTTTATTTCAGCGTTTAGTAACACAGCAAAAAAAAAAAAGAAATATTTAGCATGAGAAAGACTTCCTAGAGGCAGTGTGTGTGTGTGTGAATATACTACATAGCATTGCTTAAACTTTGCAAATGACCCTTGAGTCTGGTCCAAGTGTAAAAACATGATACAAAGGAAAGATTATTTAGCCCTGTCTACACTGATAATTACCAGATGATGGTAAAAGTGTGAGTTCAGCTTTAGCCACATTCCCCCAGAATTTAGTCATGCTTTTTAAAGCCATATTTCCTTTGCATAGTGCAGAGCCACCAGACCAGATTTAATATATGGAATGAATATAAAAAAGTTCTATAAAATCAAACTATATCAGTCTGACATGGTGTCCTATCATGTTGTTCTTCTCGTACGACATGATGCAGATATACACCGTTCAATTTTAGCTACAAATATTTATATACAAATACCCAATTTTAGTAATTTATTTTGCTAGCTGCTTTAACTGATACGACTTTATTACCATGTAGTTATAGAATAGTAATAGAAGTAATAGTTATAGAACAACTGCTGACAACTTTACAGTACTACATTAACACAGTTAGAGCAATCTAAGAGTTCATAGAGTAACTTATTTACAAGATAGATAATGAGAGATGGATAGATGTATGCATAGGTGAATGGACGGATGGGTTTTTAGATAGATAGATAGATAGATAGATTGGGTCATATAATGTATATACTATAGCGTTTTTATATATTTATAGTTACTTGTAAATCTTTCTGGCTCTTATCAGCACAGAGAGTAAATATTAGGGCCAGTACGCCACATATCATTCTGCCAATTCCTAGCAATAACAAGGCTTTTAATTTTTTTTTTAACTGTTCATGCATAATCATGCTGCAGTTATGTTGGGTATATAAAAAATGTTCTAACTAAAAGAAAGTCATTTTTGAATATCTTATACCTCACTGCATGAAAGAGCATGTGCAGCACTTTTGCTTTTAATATGTTCTCCACATACCCTGCTTTGCATGCTAAAATAAATGCAATGTGAGACATCAAAAAACTAATGTAAATATATATATATATATGATCGATTCCACTATCTAGTATTGTGCTGCAAAAAGGCTTTAAGAGCTGCTTATAAACAGTAGTCTTAGTGATGGAGGTTGTTTTAATAAATCAACCATTCCAATGGTTTCTATTGAAACAGAAAATCTCTCATCAATCCAAACAGCTGTGTTTCCTTCTTCACAACTTGTGATCTCATTTTGAAGGTATGAATATGAAGTCAAGGGGTTTGGTCTTTTAATTCTGTCTGACTATTAAGCATAGCACTGGGCAAATTTAAACAAATAGAAAAAAACAATTGCTTAAAGATTACTTTTTTTTTATTAAGACTCAGCATGACTGTAGTGTTCAACAATGTCCTTTTTTTATGACTGCTTTATAAAAGATGTAAATCATACATACAAAAAAAACAAAACACCTCACATAACATTTTAGAGTTCAAATCATGCATGTGAAGCTTGTGGACGTTGGACGTATGACTTTCATTCCGCTCGACTGTCATCGCCCTCTCTGTTTATTCTGCCCTCTCGGCCGTTTCCAGATCCATAACCTCACATTTCCAGCATTTTTTGAGCCACTTTACACCCAAATGTTGTCACGAACATACTGTGAAAAAGAAAATTTGACTCAAACTGCAGAACAGTGATACTTTGGTCTGATAGCAATTACACAGCTTGCAAATGAAGGAGGGACTTTAATTCCATCCATTACTCAAAAATCGGCTTCATCTAAGAATGTGCTTCATTAGCCAAACGGACACAAACAGTCTTGTCTTACTGTCCATCTCGACTCTAGGGGCAGCTTTGTTTTTTTCATGTGTTTGAATCGGTGGTAATAAAATATCTTAATATATCATATTGCTTTCTTTTAGCTACTGAATATTTCAGTGTTCTGCAAAGCAAAGCCAAATGCCAGGGGGGAAAAAGGCTGAGGGATAAAAGACAAGGAAAAAACAGACCAATATGCAAAAATACCAAAGTGGAATCTCTAGCATGTACTGGTAAATGCATAATCTGTGTCATTAGTGGTTGATGCCTCTATTTTGCCAGTAACGGATCACCTGCAGTAACAGAGTTTAGGAATCTGATAATAGTTTAGTTAGTTAATAGTTTTTAGGGCAGTCCGAGTTTAAGACAGAAATGAGGACCAACAAAAATTGCTCAAATTTACTAATTAAACTAAACAGAGATTATTTATTTTTGTTAAGTCTGTTTAGTATAATCTATTACTCAAAAAGTAATACAATCTATTACTCCCTCTTTAATTAAAAATCTAAGCCTAAAATTTAAAAGAAATTTACCCCTTCTAAAAGAATTTCCACTACAAGAGGCAGTCCATTCAAAGGCCTCCTATTGAAGAAATCAGCTTCTCAATACATGAGATAAACACGACTCCGAAGCCCTTGATTATTAGTGTACATTTCTCAGTCTGACAGTTAGGGACAACTTTTCTAAATTCAATTATAGGGGTAAAAAAAATTTATAATGATATTTGGAGCATGTGGACATAGCAACGATTCACAGACAACACAAAGAGAGTTACTTAATTGAACCTGGAAGCAAAACTGTGCTTGTTTATAGAAAATAATCTGTCAGTTTCCAAGTATTACAGATTAAATCTCAAATTTAGAAACAATACAACCAAGATAAAGTTTGTCTTTTACAAGCTTGTGTTTCAGAAAGCACTTTTAATTCAAAGATTAAAATCTTTACAATATCCTGGCAGTAGGATTCGGTAAAATCTAGCTCATTGTCTAAAATGATTTTAATTTTGTTTAACTCGACAGTAAAACTCTGGACGTTTGTTCTGGCACCTGCTATGCCTGCTAGCAGGGTAAGTAAAGTCTGCCACAAAGATTTTTTTTTAATAAAATGCCAGTCAGCCTGAGATTTGGGGTAAAGGGATGAAGTCAAGATTTCACAATAGTGTTATGAGACTAATATAAAATTAAATTAAAAGAAACGTGTAACAAAATAAGATTAGAATTATATGGGTGTGTGTTAACTGTGCAAGCCCCTGGAATTGTGTGTTGTAGCCAATAAAAGACGGCCGAGAAAGTGACATTTTAAGTGCATGAGCTAGTGTTTGGTCCTCGTGTGCATATACTCTATTAGTCCAGGTATCGACAGGTCATTTCTAAGCGGTGGATGTCTTTGTAAACCAGGAGATAAAGCCAGAGTGAGCAGCTCCTGTGCAGAAGCAGGATGAGCTCTTAATCACACCCTCATGGAGTTCCTGCATCCTAATGGCATCCTCTACAGGCTGTCGTACATGTGCAGGGTCCTCTCGAGCTGCTGCACTACACGCTGGTAGAAGGTAATCTGTTGACGTAAATAGGCCTGCATCATGTCTTTAAAGTCCACCTCCCGTCGCTGGTGAAAATGGTTCATTTCTGCCTGCAGGGCGAACCCCACTGTCCTGCAGCGCTTCCGAATACCGTCTGCCTCGTCCTGGTCCATCTTCCCTTCGTCGCTCATGCGCTGAGACTCCTTTACCTTGGCAAATGCACCTAAAAATGAAGGAAACAGTGTCAAAAGAGCAGCACACAAAAATAAACAAGTGTCAAGTTTATAAATGCTAAAAAATTGCATCACTTCAAATCAAACTTTTTGTAATTAACTGGAGCAATTAGTCATTTCTCAAGACAGTAAACATAAAGTTGAAAATTGATCACACAAGCTTGCTGTATTTAATAGATGTCTAGTGAATGAAAATGAGTCAACACCTGGGTCCCTTTTTTTTCTAAGTAAGCAAAGCTGTAAGTGTGAAATGCTTAAAGTTTCACTTTATTGGTTAAATAATGGGATCATCGGGGTATTTCAAGAGCACTACCTTTTCAAATTGTCTATGTGAATACACTACTCACAATATGAATACTAGACTATGGTGTAGAACACTGTACAAGTATGCAATTTGAGATGTAGCTTTTGTGTTTTAAGCATTTTTATCAAAGGATAAAACATATTCTGGTTTAATTACCAAAAAATGCAATATGAAAACAAATGCATACTGTGCAAATGCTAAACCTTTTATTAAATTTTGCAACTAATCCACAAATCACATGTTCTAAACTGTAGTGCAGTCAAACTATAATCCCCACTTTTTTATACATATTATTTAGAAAATATTTTCACAATTTGAGAAAATAAGAACAAACCTGCTGGCATTTCACACTTTGTCCCCTTACTCTTTAAGTGGCTCTGCCTCTGTTACGATAATTATAGGGTTAGTTAAATCATCATAGTCTGAGAATGTAGTAGACGATGATATACTGTAGTCTTAAAGAGCTGCCATGTTGGTCATGCTGAAGGCAGAACAGAGCTCAGACCTAAATAAACCCACTCAGCTTTAAAGCTTCATTTGGTTTATTTACCAAGTCGAATTTGTGTCTATATCCCCGCTACCGTAGCCTTGTGGCTTTGATTTTGTTACAGTCTGCTGACACGTAATTGAACCTTTATCTGCATAATCATTTATTCCAGGCGCTTTAGATATAAAGTAATGCAGACTGGAAAAAAACAACCTGCCCACCTCTGCTGTGATTGGCTAAAATGTTGATTAAGAGCAGGAAATGACAGGGAACTGACTGCTTGTGCCCCTCCTCCTCCTCCTCCAACACTATAATCACCAAAACTGTTTGCTGTAGTGACTTCCTTTATTCCAAGCGTGATTTTATTTAGAAAAAAATAGATTGTTGGCATATTCTACCTGTTTGTCTAATTGAAACTATGTAGTTTTTATCCCTGGTTATTAGTAATTAAAGCAGTTTTGCAAGTTGGCCATTTGGGGCCTTTTTTCCATCCAGGGGAACCATTTAAAAACAGTTCATACAAAATTAGTGTTAAGGTCATTTATTTAACAATTCACCACATATAAAATTCCAGTATTTGGGAAAAGCACTGTGAGGGGAAATAGAAGGCTCCTATCACGCACAAAAACCCCAGCTTATGTTTTAAATCAACTGTTGAAATTTAGTTGAAGTCGGCATAGAATCAGACAAAATGGTGGATCGATCCCACATTGCAAATCTATTCCCAAACTCTGTATATTTATATTACAAAGATAAATTTGCCGTATAAGGTTAAAACTATGTGCACACCTGATTACAACACATATGTAATCTGTGAAGTCTGTCATTCCAGATGTATGACTCTTTTGCTGGTATAATAAGATGGGGATTTGTGAGTATGAGGTATGAGGTGTAGTCACCTTAGTTCCAGTGAGGGGAAATTTTAAAGCAAAAGCTTACAAATACAATTGTGTGCTTTCAGCTTCAGGGGTGCACATAAGGACATATGGACCTTGAACTATGGCAAAATTATTTAAATTGTAAATATTTGAATTATTGACAAGTGTAATTTTAAGAAAACTGAATATTATGTGGCATTTACAATAACAGATTCAATTTTTTTAAGTTGAAAAAATTTGGTACATTAAATTCAGTGTTGAACAATTAAAACCGTAGAATTCAGATTCTACAGAAAGTAGGTCAGAGGTCAACCACAGGGAAGAATAAAAAGTCAAACCAGCAATTAAAACATTTGTCTAAGCTGTCTCTGGGATGTGTTTTAAAGTTCACTTGCTGTGTTTATGCCACTGTGTCTATAAACTGTGTTTTGAGCTGAACAACAACATAACTACAGTGGCGCCATGGCACAGCAGCAGAGCTCTTCCCAGGCATATCTAAGGACCGGGGGTCCGAATTCCACTATGCATTTTTATTTTTCTCATTTCAACTAAACTGTTCTCAGGTGATTGTATATTAAAAGCAAGGACATGTTTGTGTGCATTGGTTTCATGCTTTTAGCCATATCAGTTTCTTATATTACATTACTTTGCAAGCGTCTCTCTCTAAGACATGCAAAGAGAGTGTAATTTAATACAGGAAAGTGATATGGATGAAAGCACAAAACTAATATATGCAAAGTGTCCTTGCACTTGATATAGAATCATTAATGAACACATTTGGTTTAAATAAGAAAAAAAAAAAAAAAAAAAAAAAAAAACCTGCAAGGTGGGACCCGAACCCCTTAGTTATGCTTTGCAAAAGCTCTAACACTGAGCCGTCGCACCACTATAATAATTAAATGACCGTTTAGAATGTATATTTCTACAGGTTAAAAGACTGTTTATAGACACAGTGGCAATAACACACCAAATGAAAATTGAAATAAATAGTAAAAACACGTAATGGCCACGTCGTAGTCAGAATACATTAAAGCACATGAACACAGGCACCAATCTAAATGAATAAACATGGTGATGTGTACTTGTGCATCACGAGAGAGGACACAGTTACAAGGACTGCAGGTTCAATCAGATACACAAGCTTTCTCCTTCCCATTAGAACGAGAGTGTCTATTCTTATTTTAAATCACTTGATAATAACTTATCAAGTCAGATGAAGACAGGTTTAGCTCCTGCCTAACTGGAAAATAAACCTACAGATAGGATTGGATAGCGTGGCATCAGACTATATGTAAAGATGCTGTCAGATGTCAAGTGACAGCAAGTAGTGACCTAAACAATCTATCTACCCTTGGGGCAGTAGTAAAATCAAGGCAAGAGTTTTTTTTGTATAGGATAGACAAGCCTACGGAACATGCACCTCATCCCAGTGTCGCTTAAGGCGACAAAAAAAAAAAGGTTTCATGAGGACAGAAGTAGTTGGAAACGCTCATGCCAAATAAATTCTGAAATAGCAAAGGTGCAGATGTTGGACTGGTAATTGGAAGATAGTGGGTTCCATTCCTAGCACAATCAAGTTGCCAATACTTAAACCCAAATTGCTCAGTTGTATAAATGAATGCCTTAAATGCCAAATTGCATTAATGTAAACCCAGGTGACTAATAGTCTGTTTCAGCTCAATTATTCTTGCCTTGTTTTATTTACTGTTGGTTACTAGTTTACCAATACCACCGTCAACCACTTGAACAACTTGATGAAAAGGCATCTAATTTACATTTGTACTTATTTATTTTTTTGCAAACTTTAAAAAGATTACTTTCACGTTAGGATGGAACTCGGGCTTCTGTCACAAAGTCTTGTGGATGCTGTACTTTTACTGTCCTACCTCTCTGTGGTGTTTGTTTAGATCATGACAAGTATCTTTTCTAAGGAAGTTTCACGTTAAACAGTAAAATGTTTAACACAATGATTTATGAACTCTCTAGAAACAGTGGTGCTAGTGCAATTCACTGCAGTCTAAAAAATAGTCTTGTACAAACTTGTATTGCTTAACATTTTTTGATGTGATGCCACACTACACAGTGGTGGGTACTAGGAAGCTCATATGACAATCAGGGCTTTAGGAATTTGTAGGATTTCCTTAAAAAGAAAAACATTAAAAAGAACATTAAAAAGTCAATGCTGATGTTAAACCTTTTTCTCATCTTTGCGACATGTAAGAAATGTAAAATCAAACATCTCACACTGGAAACCTACAGTGCTTTTACTCATTTTAAATCAGACTTTTGTCAGACATTTTAAATGAAATGTACATGAAAACCATTTCTTTAACTAAAATTATAGTCCAATCATTAAATGTTAATTACTAATTATGACCACATTTCACTAACACAATGGCATGTTGCAGATCATCTTTGAGATCCTACCTGACCTACTGTCTCCACCTCTGTGGACAATCATTGGCCTCAGCTAAATTATTTACATAAGTGCAGTTCGTTTGATAATCAAACCATGGTGTTTATTTGATTGTGACATTCAGTTGAGTAAGTTGAGCATGATAAGTTCTCCAGAAATAGTGTTTCTGTTAAACAAAGGCCATAAAATCTGGTGCAATTACATAAAATATCTTCGAAACATCCAGGCAAGAGACGACTAGTTTATGGCAGTTTAAAACTGTGATTCGGCATGTTGTGAGCAAAGAAAATAATATATTTCTTATTTCTGCATTTCTTATTTAAACAACCATTTTAAACATGTTGAAGATCAGACTGGAGAAGAATTTTTTTTTTAATTAAATCAATCAATTAATTAGCATTTTGAGAAAATGTTCCTTTCAGCTAAAGTTGCTGTTGACGTATTTATACAGGAACGCGGTTTGATTCACCGCCCAACTCCAAAAGCTGATGTAAGATGACGATAACGACACACTACTTTGCTGTCACTGGGTTTTAATTAAGCTCTTCTGACATATTAAAGACCAAATATTATCTAAATTTACTCTTGTATACTAAATGGCTGGAATTTGAGTTTTAAATAACAGCAGACTAAATTAGGTGGCAGTGCCAAGCGCAGCAGAGTACCAGGCTCACACACACTGCCACCCGCTGACCCTCTGCTATCAGTTGGCACAGG
This sequence comes from Bagarius yarrelli, assembly GCA_005784505.1. NCBI lineage: Eukaryota > Metazoa > Chordata > Actinopteri > Siluriformes > Sisoridae > Bagarius > Bagarius yarrelli. The sequence continues at coordinate 13,462,503 of VCAZ01000001.1, read as the reverse complement.
TCCCAATGTTACTTCCCAGCTGGTCCCTATTGTTCTGTAATCTTACTGACTAATGGCACAATGCGAGCTCTGATCTAAGCCAAGCCCAGAAAGCAAACATGACAATTTAAGTCTTTTAGAACTCCTTGGGCACAAACCATGCCATGAACATAATGAATTGTTTTCCACACGAATGGAGTAAAGCAAGTAAATCCCTGAATAACTTTAACATCCGGTTAAAGCAAAAACTCATGAATTCCACATGGTCCTACGGTCAGGCCTGACTGGTTACTGGAGAACAGGCTAAACTGTTATTAAACTTTCTATCAGCTAAAAAAAGGGAAGTCCTCTTGTATTGCTTGGGAACAGCAGAACTCGAGTAAACTGCCTGCTCAACATAGATGACCTTAAGATCTGTAGTCTTCCAACAATTTATCTTCATTTAAAAACTAAACTAAACTTTAATAGACATATTTTCAGCACAACTTTTACAATTCTAGACTCTGAATACTTACTGAATACTTACTTATTTGCCTGTGAATGTAAATCATTAAATGTAAAATAACCCTTTACAAAGAAAGCTTTAAAAAATTCAGTTTTTAATTAAAGTGTACCTGATTAGTTAACACGTTTGAACATAAACTAAGAGTTTAAGAATAATGACAACAATCATAAATAGAAACATTCACATTTACCACCTCTACCCAGATTCTGAAGTTCGCATACAATAAACAAACATTTTACTATCCCGGGAGCTTGTGGTCGAGACGACTCAGCATATTGCGGGAATAGCGGAAGGCAGCAACACAACACTTAAAAGATTAAAGTAGCTTTTTAAAAAGTTATACCGAAAGTAGCTTTTCTTTATTTTTGTGCTTTTATAGCCTTTATTTAGAAAGGCACAGAGCCGGAATCAATCCCGGGTCGCCTGAGCGCCGGTCAGCTTAAAGTAGCTTCATCTAAGTTAAACTTTATCAAAGATTAAATTTGTGCTGCTGTGACAGCGTACAGCACATAATAACATCACGCCAGATGCTTTAAACTGAATATAGAAATAAAGTTGAGGTGACATATTACTATTATTAACAACAGACCTGTGGTTTGGCTGGACCGCCGAATCGTATCTGTGCACTGACCTCAAGCTAAAGACTTGTGCAGAACTACTGTTACTAGACTACCTACCTTATTCTAAAAAGAGCTTGTTTACAGAAGAAAATGTCTCTTTTTTTTGTTTTTATTAAAAGTGATTTGTACTAGAAGAAAAATATATTCTAATGTAGTACATAACAGTTAAATAATATGTTATTTCAGACAGAGCCATTGTAAAGACTAGATTGACTTTGCATGAAGCCTAGCGTGTATTTTATCTATAAGAGAAAAGAAAAGGTGTTTAGTGGGGTAGAGCCAGGATTCTGTACAGGACACACCAGTTCCTCTCCAGTCTGTGCACAGGGACATTGTCATGCTGGAACAGTGTTTGAGTCTCTTAGTTCCAGTGAAGGAATAATGTAACGATACAACATACAAAGACATTTAGGACAACTGTTTTGTGGCTGCGATTTGGGGTGTTCACACATTTCACGTTTGGTTTGATTAACTCTAGTGCGACTGCACAGTTAGTATAGTTCATTTGAGTTCATTCATAAGTATGAATGCTGAGATCTTAAGTTATATCTAACTGGCCCATCTCGTCAAAAGACTTGTACATCATAAAAGCGAACTATCAGGTTGTGAAGATGTTACAATGCTTTTAGGTTCGTTCAATATCTTTAGGTTTGCTGTCAAAAAGCAGACCGCTACCAAATTTTTCAAATTAACCAAATAAACCTGCCATTTTTATAAATCATTACAATGGTTATAATTTTACAAAAAGTTTACATATCCTGCGTATTTCTTAATTTATGACACATAAATTATAGCAGAAGAAGAGGTGGTAACAAAGCTCTAGCTGTAACATCTGCGAGTGAACAGATGGAGGAAATGCTGTAAAGTGGATAGCTTATGTCATAGATGTGGATCATTTTATTTGTTGCTGGAGCAGAAAAGTTATTGGATTTCTGTCAGAATGCAATTTGCTGTTTTTGTACAGTTAAAAAAAAAATTAATGAGGCTTTATCTTTCATCCTGTCGCATGCTGAAGGGCTGTAAAACCATGTGGGTTCATGTAAAAGCAAAAAAAGCTTTTGCTTTATTATATTTGATAAATACACATCAGTGCGAAGTAGCAGCAAGAAAAAAAAGTGTGGAATAGATATAGACAGAACTGCATGATCACCTATCCCCACTGAACCAAAACCCATCGACTCTAACTGCCCCTTGCTCTACTCACACCTCAACACAACATCTCTGCCTGCCTGTGTGTTCCATCACTAAAGATGATTTGCAACACCTAGTTATTAGCCTTAATGTTCCCCATCTCTGATTGCACTTCATGTTGTGTTCTTGTGTGTTGTTTTGGAAACGTTTTGGAAAGTGCTTTGTCATAGAATAAGATGGAAAGAGCGATAGAAAGAAAGAGAAAGAAAGAAGGAGAAGAGTGAATGGAGTGGAGATTAAGAGAAGAGTGGGGTTAAGGGCTGTGTGTGTGTGGAGAGAGAAAGAAAAAAAGAAAAAAAGAAAAAAAAGGAGAGAAAGGAAAAAAAGAGTAAAAAAGAAAAAGAGAAAGAGAAAAGGGATTAAAAAAGGGTAAGAGAAGACAGAGTGAACAAGAAGGATTCAAGAGAAATGTAGGTAAAAAAAAACAGATAGAAGGAAAGGAAAGTAAAGAGAAAGTGTATGAGTGAGGGGGAAAATGAGAGCGTGAAGAATAGAGAGAGAGAGAGATGGGGGGTTGTGTGTACATTTCTTTTGGCTTTCCATCAAAAGAGATGATGGAATCTGTTTGAAGTTTCTTTACAGTAAAGATATTTATCAATGGAATATAAACGTGAGCTAAAGACACAGGGTTTTACTGTCGTCTTTGAGTTGCTCATTGTTTAAAAAGTATTCTTTCTATTCTCTAATAATGAATACACATGTAAAAGTACTGAAGAATCTCAACAGAGATGAATGAAATCCCTGTGACAGACGGCACATCAGGGCAGCTGTGAGAAGTGCTCGGATGAACTCCACTCAGTTGGTTAATGTGTCTAACAGACCTGCTGTAGAGGAAACATCGAGAGGAATGTCGGGCTCTTTGGTAAGCACTGGAAAAAAAAACCTTCCTGCAGATTTATCTGTGAGCAAATACTGACATGCAGACTAAGAGTTCGTAAAGAACGAGACAAAGTCCAAGATCTCTCGGGCAACACCAACAGAGCTGCGTGACAAGCTGTTTGTTTAGCTTCCGGGCAGAAGAGCAGTACGAGACGCTGATCTGGCAAGAGTCTAAACACTGAAACTGGATTTAAGGAACTAGAGTTCATTTGGGCAAGTCAGGAAGAAGTCAAATGAAGGTACTTTTTCTTTGAGGTAAAACGAAAGAGATCTGGAAATTTGTCTTCAAAGCAGGAGCAGGAAGTGAAGCAGGCTGTATATGTGAAGGGGGGGGTTATGAGCGAGTTTGATCATGACGATCGCTCGTAAAGATCTCTGAAGTTTCCTGTGTGTTGTGACTAAAGGCACAGGTTGTTGCCAGATTTGCTTAGGTCACACACAAGTGGAGACACTTGCATGCACACGCAGACAGACAAACACGCACACTGTGCAGGCCTTGTAACAAGGCTATTCATCCTGTCCAGGTTAAAAAAGGGCAGGATTGCATCTCACTATTCTATCCTGTCTCGCTTTTTGTCCCAGCGGAGCTTCTCACAGATGGAAAGCGAGTTAGCTGGTCTAACTGTGCTGTTCCCTCTCTGGGTACCCAACCTTTCTTTTTCCGTTTCCTGCATGGAGCCCTTAAAAATTTAGCAGTGTGTAGAAATGGGTGTGTCTGGTCCACATCAAAGCTAGGGCTTTCTTACTCTGTGCTGGAAAACTGAGGCGTATCATATTAGCAGACTGAAGACATAGGAACAGGAGGGAAATGATGGTGTGCACAGTACAGTGAGATAATCAGAGCTTCACTGGAACTCCAGAGACAGAAAAAATACTATTCTCTAGTGACGCTGACAAGACAAACAATTTTAATTGGTATAAATTTACAACATGGCACTATGCATAGATCAGGAGCTGCATGTTCAGACCGCCATGCGTGAAACAGATGACAGTAGGACATACGCACTTGTCTGACTAAAAGTGTTAGGGTTAATTTGTTGGGGAAAAATTTAGCTAACAGTTAAATGTATCACTTGAAAATATATAAAAGTTTTTTTTATCTCTATAATCCCGTCCTAAATTTTTACCTATGCACAGAATACACTGGCCCAAATCCTTAGCTACATTTAGTTTGCTTATTACAGTTACTACTAGTAACAACAGTGATGATATTACTTTACACTCACTTGCGTTTTTTAGCGGCTAAAATGCCAAGAAACCTCTGTACATATTGATTTATTGGGATGCAAAGGGGCTGTGGGGGCATGGCTATGGCTATCAGTTCACACACACAGGTATTCTGGGCTTAACTGCAAAAGTGCAACCAAAATCACCGTAACTATGTCTGAAATCACATACTACATATGATATTTGAGTTAGTACATATTCCCAACCATTAGAAAAGTATGTTCTATATAGTAGAGGTGGGAAACAATTTGATTCATTGATGCATCACGATTCTTTCTCTACCGATTCCTGAATCGATTCTGAATTCAAGTAAGATCGTCGCAGGTTCCTCTAAACACTTAGGTGAACAATGCAGTCCAAATGCAAGAAAGAACAAAGCAGTTCTTCTGTCTCACCCCGTGCGCATGCACTCTCACCAAATTACAGCAAGCTCAGAGATGAAAAATGCATTTACACACACACACACACACACACACACACACACACAAATTACACAAAATTACCACACCTAAAATTAATAAACAGTTTAGTCTGTTACATAAGCACTGACTGACGCACATACCTATGCTGGCAAATTTGCTTAATTTGAACAAAAATGAACATCACATTTGAAATGGACTTGGTGGCAACACTTCTAAAATAAGTGAAATACTTGGTCAGTGGTGAGTTTTTAAGCTAATTACAGCATTATTTAAGTGTTCTTATCAATTGTTATAATAATCTGAGGTTTGATGTTTCATTCAGAGCTTCTTCATCCTGAGCACAACTTTGTTAATAAAAGAAAAATTATAAAACCAAAACATCTATTTCACGATGGATGATATTGTCATACAGAAATTCCAACTATAAACAAAAAGCATAGAACCTCCAATTCTGAATAAAATGTTATGATGTGAACACGTATTTACACAGCAGAAGAATTCGAAAAAAAAACCTGTAGATTAAGAATCGATTTTAAAATCGGATTATGACTTCTAGAATCGGAATCGAATAGGATCGTAAAGTACCTAAAGATTCCCACCCCTTCTATGACCTCCGGAAGCATCCATCATGTTGACATTATCAAGACAAAGCGACATGTCAGTTAGATAATGTTTACTTGGATGAGGTTATACAAGTGTCATTTACCCACAATAAACAAAGTTTTTTTTTCTTAAAACTACTTTAGCCACTTTAAAAGTTCTGCGTTTCTGCTTTCAGACATTTTTAAATATAACAAGTTGACAATCCTTCATGCTCATTAATAGTACAATAGTAAAGTGTTCATTAGAATCCGGACGAAAGTAGAAGTTCATCTGGGAACATTTCACTTACTCTTCGTCGCATACTCAGGGTTTGGACATACTTCTTGCTTTGCACAGGCTGTTTCACATACTCTATAGTACAAGTGTAAACGGTTTGGGACGCAGTCTCTGGTAGTTTCCTCCCTGTTTACAATGTGTCATCAGATCAACATGTTTGCCTAGATTTAAATCCCCTTTCTTTGCTTGAGTCTAAAAGAGTTTAACGCATTGTTAACTTTAGAGCAGTTAATCTACACATATACTACTTGGTTAAATCTTAAACATTTTTAAGAAGCCAATGTTACAAGTGCTAGCTGGCTAGCTGCTTGTTGAGCAAACAAAACACGGGCTAAGTGCAAAACAAACATCCAGAGATGGAAAATGACATCATTACAACTTGTAAATGACCTCAACGGCAACGTACCATGGCCGCAGCATAACTTTCCAGACCAGAAGCCAGGTTCCCTCTCTGTTTATTTATTTATTTATTTATTCAAAACGCAGGCATATACATGCTAATGTTGCGTTACGGACGACCCAGGTTCGATTCCGTCTCACTCTCACCCCGCTTCACCTCTGTGCTATCCCTTGAATAAAGGCTGTAACAATGTTTTAAAAATATATATATTACTTAAAAAATTGCATTTATGTTGCATAGGTGCACGTAGATAGTGATAGAAATTCGGACAAAAGCGAACAAATTTTTAGGTCAAATTTAAGACAATTAAATCACTGGGAAAAAAATATGCAATTGAAAAAAAACCATCGTAACACCACAACTTACAGCAACAAAAACATTTTTAATAAGAGCTACTGACTTCCATCTGATGGTGACTAAACGTGGAATTGATCGGTAACAAATTATTAAAAAGTGTGTGCAAATATTAAAAAAAAATAAAAAAATCAGCACAGCTAATAAAGACTGTTGCAAAGATGCACAGCTTCTTTTATCTTAAATGCTATTTGTGGCCTGTTGTTACTCGGGCAACAGGTAAAAGAACCGCAAAATGGTGGTTTCAAAATTTTGATCATTTTGCAATTAATTAAAAAGCTACAACTTTTTAGTGTAGTCTGGTACATAGTAGACTGGGCAGAACATTAATGTGCGGCGGTATAAAAATGCTAATTGACAATCGGTTGTTATACTAGAAAACCCAAACGTTGAGTGTAAAATCTCTTTATATCTGTAATAATAAAGATACTGTACAAATTGTACATACTTTCAATTTTACTGTTCTGCTACGCTTTATTTTTTAAAATATTTTCCACATATTTTTCATTTGCACTGATAATTCTAGTTTAATTTGGAATGCTACTATTTTTGTTGTATTTGTAACCTACGTTTTTTGGACAAACAGCATGTCCTTGCATCTCGTATTGTGTAACATATTACATTTTAATCTACATTTAAAAATGTAGCATATTTACATTGCTTGCTGCGCTAATAATGCAAGCTAATTAGCGTAGCATATTTACGTTACTTGCTGCGCTAATTAGACTGCATTGTTCGTTTACTGCATTGTCACAGAGTTCTCATGCGAGTTAAACAGACACTCAGGTTTCCTAACTCCTACACCAGACACCAGCGATCAGGCTCCATACTGCCTTGGACAGAAACTAAACACCAGCAGGTGCATTTCTGAGCCTCTTAGCACGCTAGCAGCATGGGTTAAAGTAAGACTGGTGTCTAAGCAACAACAAAAAAGCTCGCTGTTTGATGGCTGCATGGAAACCAGCCAATCGAATTCAACCATGCAGAAAGGAATACCGTTGAACCTGGACGCCATGAAGAAAAAGGAATCATGTGTTGTAAACTGCATTGTAGAGGTTTCTGTTCTGCTCTCTTTACCTCATTCCTCATTCTTTCCCTACCATTTAAAAAAATCAGTCCCATATGTGACCCGCACCGCACCCTCAGGGCTCTGCTCTGAAATTCCAGTAGTCCACCATAACCAGAACTCGTCTTTATGAAAGACAGTAAACGGGTAAAAAGCACCTTATTACAAGATATTAACAAGGTATCAGTTACAGACGCTGCTACAGGTTACTACAGTCTGCCTGGTGCCACAAGAGACTCCACGTAGTTGCTCCTTCTCCCAGCCAGAAAGCTGTGCTCAGACTTCTGGTCTTTGTGGAGTAAGAATCTTTTATTAGTCTTCTGAGAATAATTAGGTGATCCTGGGGGCATTTGTGAACATGGGGCAAGGGCCTATCGATGTTGCTTTCCTGTATACCACATACCCCTACATATCAAAGTCAAGCAGCAGATAGATTAAGGTCATGTCAGAGTTTAGATCAATATTTAGATCAAATGTCTTTCCATTAAATTTGACTGTGTGTGTGTGTGTTTTTTTTAATATATGTTAAGATAATCAGTAGAGGCTTCTTATAGAAAAAAAAAATATATATGAATAACATCTGGGAGTCTCACCAGCATTCCTTCAGACCGTATGATGTCGTTCTGTTCAAAGTGCACACTTGATGCTTGTTAAATGTTAGCTGTGCAAGCACTAACTTGCCGAAAATCTGGCAAACGCTGTGCCTTTTTTTTTTTTTTTTTTTACAGTATCTTGCAGAGGATTTGGATTGGAGAGAGGACAGCTGGGAGGTATAACAGACAGATAGGTAAAGCTCAAAATACTGTCCTAGTGAAACTGACTAAAAAAAAAGAAAAGTCGATGATTTAGAAGGTTAATAGGGATCTTTTTGTGCAGTTTTATATATAGATGAATTGATAGCTGCTTCTATATCTCAGAGAGTTCCTTATCTTTCTTCATACTTCACATTCTCCGGTTACCAGTTTCTCTACCACAATGGATGTCAGACTTCCTGTTCCTTTTAAATGGGTGTTTAACCCAAACACTCAAACCCAACTCTTAATTTAACAATGAATGAGTTAAGAAAATTATTTTGCTACAACACTAAATAAACCCATAACAAATAAGCATCACGTTACCTTTCTGTAAATGAATGATATCTGGGAAGTTGGACAACAAGCCCTGGTACAGAGAGAGTTTATCCAGCATGTGGAACAGGTCGTATTTGGGCTGCTCTGCAAACATCTCCCCAATGTTCTCATACGTCCTTCCAGTGTGTGAGATGGCGTTGTTTAGGGCATCACAGCTGTAAGGAGGGTCCAGCATGAACGCCTGGCTGATGGACTGGAACGCGTTCCCTAAGCGCTGAAATTCCTTTCGAAAGCCACCGAGATGCTTGCGGACGAGCTCTGACGCCACATGCGTCAGCTGCATGACGCTGTCATCCATTTTTTTGGCAAAGGCCTTGAAAGTGTCTATGCGCTCCTCAACGTCTTGCAGGTCCTGATGCTCTTTAGGGATGTGGAGAGTGAGCATAAAATGAGCACCGACCAGCTCGTCCTTCTCAGCGCGACGCTTTCCCAGTTTCCACTGCTTGTCATCCACACACATGAGAAAATGTTCAAAGCCCTCGTACTGAGACAAAACCGGGTGACTGGTCATGTGATCCATCCACAGGATGAGCCGTCGTTTTCTTTTTTCGATAAAGTCTTCCTCGAAGCGCCCGGTGGCTTGTTTCTCTGGAAGATGGGGTACGGAAATAACAGTAAATTTGTGCAACAGGCGATTGTAGAGCCAGTCAAAGTGCTTGTAGCGCCGATAAACAGGCCTGCCAGTGTGGCTGGGGGTGACCTTGTAGGAGATGTAACTCTTAATGCCCTTAAACTTGGTCTGTTTGGTGGGATCTTCGATGGAGCAGATGAAAGGCTGAGGACTTTCCTTCCACTGAGGTCCACGTGTGCCCATTTCAATACCATACGACTCGGCTATCTTTGCCATCATGGGCACGTCGCCGAGCACAAACGCCTCGACACCCGACCGCACAAAACTGGAAAAGCGATTGAGGTTGCGCCCCACCATGCTGCCTTTCCTGGAACTGGAGATGCTGTCTTGGCGCTCTACATGGGGTCTGGAGCGGTATTGCACGTTAGGATTGGGGTACGGACTCTGCTGCGCGTGGCCATTGGCACCCACTGTCCGACGAGCGTCTTCGTCCTCGACTACAGTCGAGTTATCGTCCCAGTCGTCCCAATCGTCATCTTCGTCATCGTAATCAGTGGTGTTGGTACTGGGGTTAAAGAAGGGCTCCTTGCCAGGGGAGCCTGCAGGGCTCAGGGAATAGTCAGTCAGGTTCGAGTTGGAACGCTGCCGAATGATCTCCACGTATGAGGCAGGGAACAGGCCTCTCTCCCCACGGCTGTTTTCACCCTGTAACCAACCGTCTACGGAGTTCTCGTCAAAAATAACCAGCTCCTCGTTCTCCTGTATGCTGATCTCCTCTTTATTCTCGCTCTGGAAAGTGTAAAGTGCTACAGCTTTCAGTGACATCGTGACCTCTGGTGTGGTACCGGGTACTAGAGACAAAGATGTACGAAATCCTTTTCAGCCTCTTTGTTGTGAGTTCAACTCATCTCCCATGAGTTATCCAGCACTTAGGCACAGAAAAACAAGCTACACAGTTATCACAACAAAGTTTCATCACATCTCTGTGTGCCAATCCATGTACAGCAAAACAAAGGAAACTGACCTCAATCTGTGGATCCAGAGAAGATGATCAGGATCCAAACTTCAACACTGGGTTGTTATGTGAACTAGTTGGATTAACAGTTTAACGAGGAAAACAAAGAAACAAACAAACAAACCGCTCACAACATCGACTCAACCCTACATTTCTACACTCGTAGATAATAAAACAGTCTATAAAACGTTTGTAAAAACACAATTTCTTATTCTAGGTGGTCACACTTTTAATCTAAAAAGAGGTCAATAGTCGGAATCGTCTGTTTTTGGTCCAGAAGGTGAAAGTAAACACCGGCTAACTCACTAAGTGCAATTCTAGCTGGAGGAGTGCGGTCAGAAAGTCCTGCCGTGCGCGCCGTCTGGTCATGATGAGCGGGGAAAAAAGAGCGAGGAAAAAATATCAAAGCATTGTCATAATACAAAATAGTGTCCAAAATATAAACCCAGTAGGAGAGACGGTGAAAATGATGATGGTGGTGATAATAAACGCGTCCTAGCGCATTCTGCACTCATTCCGTCACCGCTCCACAACTCAATCTTTAACACAATACCAACCAGGCGGCAAAGCAAAACGGAGGTAATGTTACAGCACACAAAGCACAGACAGCTTTTCACGGTTGACTAAAAATGTAATCCCAATCTTTCCATGACGCGAAACAGCGACAATGAATCGAGGAAAGTTTTTGGTGGGTTATTTAGCTCCTCGTTTATTAGGCAAATGATGGGATTGTTTTTAACTCTCTGTCGCCGTCAAGTGGATAATCGTGTGGAATTAAAATGTGGGAAAGGGAAATGCAGTGTAAAAATAATCGTAATTATATTCCTTGACACAACACAAGGTCTTTTATTTATTTATTTATTTTTAAATTCAATCCCTTTTTGTGTTTGCTAACATGATTTATTCCTGTGATCGAATAAAGCGACGCTTAAACTCCGTGAATTTGTTTGGTCGTCCAACAAAAAAGATGGCGCCTTACATGACGTAGGGTAAATTCCAAAATGGCGGCTTGCGTTCCTCATAGTGCTGTACGTACAGCGTTGTCCGTAGTAATGGTGAACGGGGCTATATAAAATCCGCCACTAAATACAGCTATAAACGTGACCGGAGCAGCTAGCAGCGTTCCCGCATTTGTAGCCTGTCTTAACGCCCACAACAACAGGTTTTATTCTTATTTTTTATGGTAGTTTTCTAAATCTAATGTTAGCGGCTATGTCTGTTAGCTCTCTGTATGTTATGTTTTTAGCTGTCATTGTAATGCTGGCTAAGAATAGGAAACTATTAGGAGTGTTATTAAATTGCTCTCCTGCTTATTTTCCATGCACTAATGGATGTATTATAAACGTAAAGTGTTTAAATGTATCTTTTGTAGGTTTATAAATGCCAGGGGAATCGGTTATTAGTATTAAAATGGTGTGAGTTCAAATCCCACGACATCCAGCAAAACTTTTGGCCACTAGCTTTTTAGCTCTAAATCATCTAAGTAATACACTATCTATTTATTTATTTATTTATTTATTTATAGGGGGATAAAGTTTGACATCCAGCATCAGAGAGACAAATGTAGCAGGACTTTTCGCTCATATTATGCAAAGGTCTCTTTGTGCACAAAGGCCATCAGTTTACACTTTAAAATAAGAAATAGATGAAAAATCTGAAATGGTAGCCAAAATCAACACCATCAATCTTATTTTTTTTAGCCTGCCTATATAAATATGTTCTTAATCTTAATACTGGTCCTGCCTTATTTCCAGGTTTAATATGGATGTCCTGGCTGAGACGCTGTCCTGTAGCTTTACTATAACCAAAGAGGAAAACAGCACCTCGGCCCCGCATCCTCGTCTGGCTCAGTACAAGAGCAAATACAGCGCACTGGACCAGAATGAGCGACGGAGGAAATTTCTGCAGGAGCAAAAGGAGTAAGGAACCCTAATGGTGTTCTTAATGGAGCTTGAAGACAAATTCATGCATTGATAAAAGTCCTTTATTGAAAAAAAGAACAAAAAAATGTATGAAAAAAGTTCATTTGCTGCTCGTGCGCCTGAATGAGTTAAAATCTTTGCCTAAGAAACTGATTTGATAGCTCTTCTGCCAGCAGTCTAACTATCTGCTATAGGAGACTAATCGTAACATAATATACAGTGGCTATAACAGTCGAATCAGAAGCATGAAGATTGGCTTCCCCTGAACATCTGCAGAGCAGCTGATAAGTCTATTAGTACTGATCCTGAAAATAATATGCTTTTAATCTTCAGATGTAATAGAATATTTGTCTATGCGATAGATTTGCTGTTCATTTATCCAAAACTCATATTTTTTGTAGGAAAAGGCTTAACTATGTGAATCATGCCCGCCGTTTGGCAGACGGGGATTGGACAGGGGCAGACAGTGAGGAAGAGGAGGAGAAACCAAAAAATCAGTTGCAGGATGAAGCGGACGAAGAAGGGATGGAGGTCGAGCAGCGCAAGTTGCCAAGGCACTACGCCAACCAGGTCATAACACACTGGATATTCAGACATTCTGCGCAATACTGATTTCCCTAATCATGATTTTTCCTCATGTTTGTGCCTGTGTTGATACAGGCCTGTGTTCAAACTTTAAACTCTCTCTACAGCTGATGCTGTCAGAGTGGTTGGTGGACATCCCTGCTGAGCTCAGCACCGATTGGCTGCTGGTGGTGTGTCCTGTAGGAAAACGCTCACTCGTCGTTGCATCTACGGTTGGGAATAATCATTCTATTTTAAACAATTCTATACTTATCTGTTATTATCTGTTAAAATAGCTTATGCATAAAAGTGTGCTGATGTGCTGCATTCTGTCTCCCACAAACTGACTTTTTATTTGCCCTTTTTTCCCTCTCTTCTCATTCCTTTTTTTTTTTTTTTTTTTTTTTTTTTTTTTTTTTTTTTTTTTTTGCTTTTTTTTAATTTCCTGACTGGGACGAATAAAGTGTCTGTCCTTCTTTCTTCTGGTCTATTTATCTTTCTTTTTGTCTTTCTATCTTTTATTCAGTCTTTCTAACTGTCTTTTATTCTTTCTTTTTTGTGTCTTCCTTTCTTATTCTTTCTGTCTTTCTGTCCTCCTTTCTGTCTTCCTTTGTTTTTTCATGAAGGCGCAAAAACACTAGTAGCATGATTATTATTCCGTATGACCACAATTCCACTTGCTCTTTTATTGGTTAGGAAATATTGACTTCAGTTTTTCCCTTCAAGCAAAATTTACATGACTGAATGATGTCGCGTCTAACAGGAAACCGATCTAGGACATAAGTGTGTTACAAGGTCCTCATAAAATATGACTGTTTAGAGGGTTTTAGATGGACAGGTAGCAGAAGTAGCAGTTATATTACAATTTTTTAATGAATCCTTTAGTTAAAGCAAAGTTACACAGTGTTTTACTGATAAATGAAAAAAAAAAGTTTCTAATATCTTCTTTCCGTTATGCAAACAGAATTATTCGCAAATGGGGCTGGTTTTGTAGCCACTCTATTTATATGCAAGTTTTTAAAAGGAAATCTGAGAACCCATAGGAACCCCTCATGTACATGCACAGACAGGACCACAATCTAAAGCGTCTGCAAAACACAATGTTACTAAAGCCTATTTAAAAAATATATTTCTACATATTTATTTATTTTCCTTAACAGGGTTCCACATCATCATACACTAAAAGTGGCTACTGCGTGAACCGTTTCCCTTCTTTGCTACCAGGAGGAAACAGACACAACTCAGCCATGGGCAAAGGTTTGTGTTACATGGACTGTACAGTTCTTCACATATTAAAAAAAATACCCAGTAAACCTGCCCTACATTAATTTTTTTTGTCTTTCAGATTACACCATCCTAGACTGCATTTACAGTGAGGTGGATCGAACGTACTACATCTTAGATGTGATGTGCTGGAGGGGGCATCCAGTCTATGACTGTTCAGTAAGTCAATAGTGCAGTTGATTTTATCATCTGGGTGGGACAGTGCAGTTCAGTTTGTTTGGAGTGAGCCATATATCGCAATCAACTATTAGCTAGCTACTCCTTTATGGAATTATGTAGACAACACACATACCTGGCAACCAAGTAACAGTACCCGTATTCACATTATTAATTACAGACGGAATTCCGGTTCTACTGGCTGCAGTCGAAGGTCGAGGAGGTAGACGGGCTGTCTGAGATTTGCAAGCGAAACCCTGTAAGTAAGCAGTGCTAAAGATAGCATTCGTAGTATCAAATATGGTTTAATTACATTTATAAGATCATCCCACATTTGTTTGCAGTTCCGTTTTGTGAGTCTGAACAGCATCAGCTGTACAACCGAGTCCATTCAGAAGGCTCTGGCACACGACTACAGCTTCAACGTAAGTGCTTTGGAATGTTGTATTTATACATGTGACTGAAACTGGTTTCTCGACCAAGAAATTAAAAGTTGATTTAAACGCTTATGTAATATTCACTGACGTTATATTAATTGCACTATAAGCTTATTTGCATTATATGTATTATGCTTACGTAATATTTACTAAGATTAGATATTGATCAGTATGCAAAATTACTCACTTATTATTATTCATCTATGCATGAGACTTGTTCAGTAATCTCTATGATTATTTATTACATTTCTGTAAGATTCACTATATATTAAGGTTTACTACCATTAGGTCATATGTTCCCCAACAAACACATTTTATTTTGTTTCTTTAAGATGTGCTGATTTGCTAATGTCTTTCATTTACCAATACAGTTTTCTGTAAAAAAGTGCAAAGCATTTGCTGATGATCTTCACTAAAGTGGAGCATCGTGCTATTTTATTGCACCTAAAAACATTGCAACATGCATCTCAAAAAAATAGCCACAAAATTCTGGAAAGACATAATAATGGGTTTCATTGTGGGTAAAAAAAAACATGCTTTTCAGGCATTTTGTTCAATATGCTTTCCAGTCTGCTGCCAGAAAATTAAAATCAATTAAAATTAATCAATAATTTTCCTGATTATCAATTAACTAATTTAATCACATGCCCATTCCTACTTCCTGTAATTATGTAATATTTACTAGGCTTCTGACGCTTGTGTACTTTTCAGTAACATTATGGAAGCTTCACTACACCTAACTTAACATGTTATTTACACAAAATTGACCTTATCTTACATAAGATTCACAATCATTTCATATTCATTGTGATGATTTATTATACTTGTGTAATATTTACAATCAATACATCAAATGAACTGTTATTGAATGAGTCATATGTCTTCAGGTGGACGGGCTCCTGTTCTACCACAGAGAGACTCACTACACCCCGGGCAGCACGCCGCTGGTGGGATGGCTCAGACCTTACATGGTGCAAGACATCCTGGGTATCGAAGTGCCACAGTGCCCCCTCACCGCCAAGCCAGACTATGCTGGACACCAGATGCAGCAGATTCTGGAGCACAAGAAGCCATCCAGTCAGGTCCGACCTGCCGATCACAACGGGAGGTACGAGCTGGAGCATCTGTCCACTCCAGAGGCACAAACAGAAAGTAGCAACCAAAAAGAAAGCATGGAAAGCTAACTGCTAGCAGCTTAGCAGCTAGAAAGAAATTCTCAGTGATAACGGACAAAAAATACTCAATGTCAATGTGATTTACTCCATGTTTCCTAAACCCCAGTTGATTTTAGATTAGCTTGGACAGTTTTTATTGCTTCAAACATGTATACAGTATAATGAATTTGTCAAACCTCCAATACTGTTTCAGACAAGATTTTTTGAATTTTATGCATTGTTTTTTTTTGTCTTAGACTCTACCATTAGCTAAATCTGTTTGCATTGCCTCAACATACGCAATTATTAAAAAATGATTCACGTTTAATCGCACACCAGGAAGACAGGAAAAAAAAACAAAGTCTGTCTTGGGTATTAGATGCACACTTGAAAAATGCTCGTTCTGTGTGCATGTGATCCCTTTCCTGGAATGCTACTTTGTTGCTAAAAAGTTTTAATTTACTCTGTCCTTTTCCAACAAGGACGCTTGTAAAACTTTTAACCTATATTAATAAATGTATTTTTTTAGGCATTTTGAATATTTCTGGACCCCCTTTTCCCTTTTTGGTTGTTTTTATTTTTTTATTAAAAAGATGCTTGATCTAATTGCTTGTGCAGCTTCTTTAGGTAGGCCAGAGTGACTGAATGAATAAAAGCCAAACCTTAACTCTTGCTGTGTTATGAATTTTTTTTTGTGTGTGTGTGTGAAACCACTCAGATTCTAAAATAAAGTAAAACTTAAGTATCAACCATTTTGAGCGACATCAGACAGTTTTGTTAGGTCAGCCCAAATCTCAAACAGTCAAACGCTGTTCCAGCATGACAATGTCTCTGTGCACAAATCCCCTGATCTCCATGAAGACATGCTGTGTTCTGGTTGGAGTGGAAGAACTGGACTGTCCTGTACAGAACCCTGACTCTCACTCAATCCCACTGAACACCTTTGGGATGAACTGGAACGCAGACTGAAACCCAGACCTCCTCATCCAACATTAGTGTCTGATCTCATTAATACTATTGTAGATAAATAAACACAAATCCACACAGTCACACAATCTAGTGGAAAGTCTTTCCAGGAGTGAGGGGGTTATTATAGGAGAAAGAGTATGACTAAATCTGGAACAATAGTTGTTTGAATAAACATATGGTTTGTGTATGTCAGGAACCAATAAAAATAAAATCATTTGGCATATGTATTTCTCATTCTAATGTACATTTACAGCATTTGGCAGACACCCTTATCCAGAGCGACTTTTATCTCTTCTACACAATCGAGCAATTGGGGGCCTTGCTCAGGGACCCAACAGTGGTGGCTTGATAGAAAATTACAAACTGTGCAACATTTGTAGAAAGGCTTCCCACCAAAAAACAGCTTGTATTATAAGAAAAGAGGCTTCATGTGTGATGAGATAAACACAATTTTTCATATATAGTAAATACCTTCTTTTACTATTTTAACCTATTTTAACTCCACTTTGACAGTGTTTATGTTAGTTGTACTGTTTACTATGATGTATTTATCAACTGCTATAATCACTCACACCAGAAAAACATTAAATATAATATCACCACATCTGATTTGGAAGCAGACTGATTACTTTTATTATTCCTTAATTCATTCATCTTCTATATCCGCTTTTTCCTTTATTCGGGGTCACATGGATCTGCTGGAGTCTATCCCAGCTGTCTCTGAAAGGGCGGAAGGGGGACACCCTGGACAGGTCACCAGTTCAACACAGGGCCACACACACACACACTCACACTATGTTCTATGGGCAATTCAGAATCACCAATTAATCTAACATACATGTTTTTGGACTGTGGGAGGAAACCAGAGAACCCGGAGTAAACCTACACAAGCTCGGAGAGAACATGTAAACTCCACACAGTGAGGCCCCTGCCTGGGAATCGAACCCTGATCGTAGTTCCACCGTGCTGCCCTATCTTAATTTATTCCAGGTTAAAACCCTGTTTAAGTGGCACCATGAATCGCAGCTAGATGGCGGCATTTTCTGATTATCAGAAGCAGACACTATTCTTTAACATAAATGTTTCTGAATATGTAACATATAAAAAATTACATGCTTTATTGTCCTCATGAATATTCCAAATTAAAAATGTATAACTGTGTAAAATCGACTCATGCCCGTTTACTTGTAATCGGAATAGATCACCTTGCTGTGTGGAATCGACGTAAGGAATCGACTCCCGTCCCCAATCAGAATCGAGAAATTTAGCGTTTGAAGTCGGCTCTTAGAACCGACACCTTTCACATAGTACTCGACTCCAAAAGTTTCACTTTCCTGTTTTAGACATTGTATTTTTAATGTGATAAAAAAAAACATTTGCCGGATTTAATCTGTATTCGGTTTAATATAACCAGAGTTTGTCTTGTAACGTTGTGTACGCATGCGCAGATAATAGCGTCAGGTTGTTGTTTTTTATGAATGAGAGTAGGAGGAGTTTTTCCTTGCAAACAATCGTCTCTTCTAGCCAACAGGGGGCGCGTTTATATATAATTATTCCCCCCCCCCCTACACACACACATTAAAGCTAAAAGGCAGACGGCGCCAAGGAGGTATCCTGATGTTGTTGGGAACATTTTTAGTTTAATTTAACACAGAAGGTGTTTCCGGTTTCCGTGTTTACGCCTCCCCGGACCTAAAGTCGCAGGAGCGCCAGGCAGCGCTAACCTGATGTTAGCTTAGCCGAGGAGAGCAGCACTTGGTCTAATTCAGTACGATTTTAAAGTAACTCTAGAAAAACAGGAACTGATTGTGAAATAAAAGCCGCTCTTTAAAGTTTAACGTGTAGTCATTTCGTAGGCGTGTGTCTGAGCGCGCTTGCAGGCATGGCGCAGAGGCTCGCGTCTCCTCCACTCCAGCGTCATGCAACTTGGACAAAATGCCAAGTTTGTCTATAACAACACAAAAGCTTTAGCGTTCAGTGTGTTTAGAATCGTATTTCTGTTGAATCAGCCGCAGTTCTTGTTTGATGCTCGCTAACACAGATAATCGCGTGTAAATCCGTCTTTTCGACTGTAATTCCTCGACGACTGATTGAATACAGGAAGCTGTGTGTTTCTTGCTGGAAAGGATGGCCGCCAGTCTATCAGCAGAGGAAGAGCAGGTATGTACAGCATTCCTTTTAAAAAGAATAACAAATAATCATCCGAAAAATACTCCTTAAAGCATTTCTACAAGGTTAGGAGAATGTAGAGGAATATCAGTGTCCTGTTAAAGCGCGTGGAATTATAGCGTTTAATGACCAGGCCTTGCCTCTGGAAATAACCAAATCTAACCACCATCATCATCATCATCATCATACAGCGGTTGGCTATCTGCGATGACAAACAGACTACAGTGTGAATTTCAACTCAAACTTGTCTACATTTAAAAAAATCTTTTTCATAAACCTGCGCTTTGAATGTTATCTGGTAACGCTATAACTACTGAAGAGGTGTAGGTGTGTGTGTGTGGGGGGGGTGTTAATTATTTAATGTAATGCAGAATGTATAACTTTAAAACTGGGCTGTGTTATATTTAGACGAATGAGCGTCACAGCTGGGAAAAGAGGAGAAAAAAGTTTGCATTGCAAATCTCTCTCTTACACTCTTATCTCTCTCCCTCCCTCCCTCTCTCTCTCTCTCTCTCTCTCTCCCTCCCTCTCTCTCTCGCGCTCTCTCTCTCTCTCTTTCACTCATTATCGCCCCCCCTCTCTCTCTCTGCCTGTGTGTCTCTCTGCCTGCTTGTCTGTCTGTCTCTCTCTCTCTCTTTCTATCTCCCCCCCTTTCTTGCTCTCTCTCTCTCTCTCTCGTTCACTCATTATCTTCCCCTCTCTCTCTCTCTCTCTCTCTCTCTCTCTCTCTCTGCCTGTCTGTCTCTCTGCCTGCTTGTCTGTCTGTCTGTCTCTCTCTTTCTATCTCCCCCCTTTCTTGCTCTCTCTCTCGCTCTCTCTCTCTCTCTCTCTCTTTCTAATGTTTATCTTAAGCAACCGTAGTGCCTTATAACGTGCTCTTGCGTGGGAAGTTTTAAACTATTTGGGTTTCAGCCTCACTAGTTGACTGTTTAGTTTACACTAGTCGTTTTGTTTAACCTGCATGTACAATTGCAAGAAGTGATCCTTTCTCCAATACTGACAACCATTTTAGTGAAAATTTGGAGACTATATTAGGTTTGTGTTAAAGTGAAAGTGATTATCAATAAACAGACTCATTGTGGCTACTAAACTCAGCCTGCAACAGGAAACGGCCCTTATGTATGCTCCTCTGTAGGCGTTCTTTAAGAAAAAAAATCTGTGTTTTTAATACATTACATGACTTTTTGAAGCCTCGTTATCCTCAGATATAATCAAATACTGGTCTAATCTGCATGTAGGTTTTTTTTACCCCTTTAGTGTTGTTGTAAAATAGTTTTTTTTGCCTCCATCTTTAAACGTTCAGTCTCTCCTAATTTTGCTAAAGTTATATTGGTGGTGGTGGTTATTTTTGAAGTTTTGCATCCCTTAATTATGCATCACTAAGACTTGTCTTTTGGTAAAGAGAAAAACTTGTCTTTTGGTAAAGAGAAAAACTCTCTTTATTGTGCCGGAAATCTTTCACATGAAGGATCTACAGGAAAGTTGCGGGCTGGACATGTCCAGTGTCCCCTAGGGTGGCCTGCTCAATCATCCAGCTGTTAAACGCATTTGCCTAGGGTACCATCTCTCAACTTAGCAGGCATATATATATATATATTAGTGTGTGTGTTGTGAGAAAAAGCGATGGGGAAATGAAACACAGAGACATGGGTAGATCTGATGACGCACATCTCTTCCTGTTAAGCATTGACTGATGCCAAAATAGACAGGGCTGTCGACAGGCTTATGGCCGATTGTGTCAGTGTGACCGTCAGTGTGGGTACTCTTAGTCATGTTCAGGACATATACAATTTTTAGATTGATCACACTAGTCTGGCAGAATATACAGCGGTACAGTGCTGTTGGCCACCAGCGCTATGAGAACTTTAATGTTTGCATCTGTACACGATGCTGCTCACCTATTAAAAGAGGACAAATTTCTTTTTAAAACATCAATTAAATAAAACCCAGCACAGCGCAATTCTCTACATCTTTAGGGGTGGGTGAAATCTAATACAATGTCTAATACAAAGGATACAAGGCATATGGATGTGGTTGGCTCCAGAGATCAGGACCAGCTGGAAGTGCTCCAAGGCTAAGGGGAAGTTTTTGATTAGTCGAGATAAAGTATAACTGTGTGTGAATGAGAGAACAGGCAAGTGTGTGTAATGGTTAGTGTTTGTGTGAGTGAGAGAGACTGTGTAGGTGTGTGTCTAAGTTAAAGATACTTTCAGTAACGCCTCGTTAAGTTCTATACTTAAAGTCCCTGCATACTTTGGTGAACTTAACACGTGACTTTCTGTAAAGGTTGTTTTACATTTTTCTGCACTTTTGGTAATGGGAAGTGGGGAAAGTTCCTAAATTGTAAAAAATGCTGCTTTCACTTATGACTCTTTCGACTTTTGAGGTTTGCTGACTCAATATGATTTCCATACACCACCTCTGAAATCTGTTGTTTCCAAGTGTGAGTTAGATCAGAAGTCAGTCTAATGACGAAGGAAAACTGATAGGAGCGTCCCATCTGCCTGTAAACATCGTGAATTTCTTACAAACCTGTAAAGGAAATGAAAATAAGAATTCATTATATCGACTGATGTATTTTTACTCTAGAAGAACATTGTACACAAGCACAGCATAATGTTAATATACGTTCTGGCTTGCTTAACCTGTTTGACAGTCACAGTGTAACACTCGGTTTGTATTAAAAAACACTTGCAGTAAGAGTGTGTATTGTTGTGAGGTTCCGAAATATGGTTTGTCGAGGTCAGTAGCTCAGGTCAGAAGATCTACTGAAGGCATTTACATAAGAATCAGGTTTTGATTGGATAGTTTTCCAAGGCATAATATATGATTTCAGGTAAAAAAAACCCCCAGAAAAATAGACACCTAAAACCACTGAATATTTGATCATCTCATTTCAGAATTATTTCCTCTTAGCTGTATAATTAGTCCCACTTTTCTGGAAAGGCTTTGTACTTAATTTGTGTAAATAAGTGTTTATTTATCTACAATAGTATTAATGAGATCAGACACTAATGTTGGTTGAGGAGGTCTGGGGTTCAGTCAGTGTTCCAGTTCATCCTAAAGGTGTTCAGTGGGATTGAGTCAGAGTCAGGATTCTGTACAGGACAGTCCAGTTCTTCTACCTTGGCTAGAAAACACTTCATGGAGCTCAGGGGTTTTGTGTACAGAGACATTGTCGTGCTGAAACACTGTTTAAGGCTCTTAGTTCCAGTAATATTATATTCAGTGGCAACAGATTGAGAAACAACACTTATGATTAGAACTTTTTTAGATCTTTGTCTGGAATGGGACAACAGCAGGACCACTTCACTGTGTAGTACTAGTTAAATTAAGAAGTCAAGGGACAAGGAGTATAGAATAATAAAAGATTATCTAATTAGCTGTCTGGAAAAACAACTGATGAGATGTAAATACGGTAGCCCAGTAAGTTCACAACACGGTGACATATTTAAAAAGGAAACATCACAACATTACAACTTTTCACAACACAACAAAATAGTGATAATTCTCTAAAAATTCCCCCAACCAATAGGGGACAGCGTTGGCACTAAAAAAAATACATTTTTGGGGGGCAAGTTATATAATCTTTTTGTGCAGTTAATTTTTAAATAAACATTTAAAAAATATAAATTTTTTTATATTTAGTTTTTGCTCACATTCACAGTGCGACGCTAAGGCATCCAGAACGTCCATCTAAGTGTCTGCGTGTAATTGCTCGTTTCTGTGGAGCAGCAGCCCCTATTGGTCAGGAGCATTTCCGTTGTGTTGTGACTTGTTTTTGTTGTGTTGTGAACTTTATATTTGTTGTTTAAATGTTCTGTTGTGCACTACTGGACCAGCGTTTTTAAAGGATCAGTTGAGAAAGGGGAAAAAAAGCAGTGACTTTAGAAGGCTTGTTGGAGTTTTGCCCAATTGAGCTGCCTATAAAAGGCATTAAATGATTTGCTTAAGGAACCGGAGCCAGGAGACCGGATAGTCGTCAGAGTGTCTAATGTGCAGTGTCTGATCCCTCAGTCAAAGCTACATCAAACATTAAACAGAACACATGTCTTCATTAAAGATGGTGATGATGCGAGTTGTTCTAAAGCCATTAATCAGCATCAAGCATGGCACTGCCACACGTTCAGATTGGCCCACTAGACGTGTGTGTGTGTGTTAATGTGTTGTACAGCTGTATACGTTTGTGAGTTATACTTAGGGTTTCCAAAGAATGGAGAACAGCAGTCTTTTTATTTTTTGTATATTTATTTATTTTTGTAAATCAGTTAGCCAGCGGGTGGTTACAGACAGCTAGATGATTAATTATAATGATTACAGCATTATGATGGAGAGAGGATGGATAGTAACCATGATAAATCTAACAGAATTTTACAGTGGTAAGGAAATCAATCTAACGGGTCCTTATGGTTTTTGTATGTTTGTTTGTTTTATTTTGTTTTTTAACTTGTAACGTGTGCCTTTGAGTTTAAGGTTTGCAAGTCAAAATTTCCCCAAGTAATTGATATGGAATTGGTTAAAATATAACTTTTTATTATGCAAATTGGGTTTTTAATGTCAAAATGCAACTGACAGTAATATCAAGCAAATATCTCAAACTTCATCTGTACATCTTTATCGTACATTTGTTCTCTGTGTGTGTGTGTGTGTGTGCACGTGCATAGAGAGATTATGGTGTTCAGGAAGTGACTGAACATAGTTAAAGTGTATTAGCAGTAAATCTTTTTGCTTTTTTTCCTCTCCCCAACCCACATGGATATCTGAGCCTTTGCAGTAAGCTAATCTCAGCCCACTGGTCACACACACAATGCACACTGATCCATTTAGGCCTCCGTCACTAATACTATAAACAGCAGAGAATGCAGTTCCCTATAATTGAGACACCCCTAAATGTTCAGCTATTTTTTTGATATAATGTGTAATAGAAGTGACCGCGTTGTCGTCTGATGATGTGCTGCAAACTTATAACGCACCCATGATCTGTTTTATTTAACACTAGCCGTCTTTTTTTTTTTTTTTTTTTTTTTTTTTTTTTTTTTGTGCAATTGTTTTATCAAACATTTAGGCAGAAAAAAACTTAAGTTCATTTTTAGTTCTTTATTAATGTTTAAGAGTGAGTGTGTGTGTGTGTGTGTGTGTGTGTGTGTTAGGGGCCACCTTCCAGATCAGTCAAAGAGCTGACTGCTGATTCTGCTTCATCTCCTGTTTTATAATCACAGCACAGAGCACCAGTTCCTCAGAGACCCCAACAAAAGGCTTCTTTCAGAATAACCCCACTGATGATGCTCTTGATGAGACGATCATCTTGCTCACACGAGCAGCGGTAATCCTGGCTTAAAATGAATAGGTGGCTGAAGGGGGTTTGGACCAGCTGCGGTGGTTGCTCATTGCTCATTGGGGCTGATATGTGGAGAACTACCATAATTAGCCATTCAACAAATTCATTAATCTGGACTCCATGTATTTTCCTTTAATATTACTTCTGAAAGAAGATAGCGTTTTAATGTGTTATGATGGATTTTGCAAACTTCTGGAACAGACCTTTTATAGAGATACTATGCTGCATTTAACACACTGCGAGCTTGCCAAGCGCAGAATTACATGGCCTTCAAAGTTGCATGTGTTTCGATCTTTAATCTTTGGGTGAAAACATTAGGGGAAGTGGTAGCCCAGGTGGTTAGGGTGCTGAACAGAAATTCAAGCTTTAAGCCCCAGCTTTGGAAAGCTGTCAGTGTCCGACCCCTAAGAATAAGTGTTCTCTGCTTCACAGGTACTGTCAACTTTTAAAGAATTGAAATTCAACCAACCCCAACACACAGTCCCATTAGATCAGGGGTGGGCAGTATCGCTCCTGGAGAGCTGGTGTCCTGCAGAGACTCCCAATTGCCTTAACACATTTACCTGTAAGTTTCAAGTATATCTAACAAGATCTTAATTAGTTGGTTCAGGTGAGTTTGATTAGGGTTGGCACTAAACTCTGCAGGACATCGGCCCTCCAGGACCAAGAATGCCCACCCCTGTATTAGATGCACTAAAATCCTTGTAGCATAGTTTACATTTTGAGTGTATGGTGAAGTTAGGATCGATAAACAAACCAAATGTCATTTATTTATACATGTTGGATTAGATTATGTTTTGTAAAGATATTAAATAAAGAAGCCTAATGGTTTATATTTGAAACATGATGTCCTAATCCTTTTAACACAAGACTGCATCTTAAATTAATAACAGAGTTGAAAAATACTTGAATAAAAAACAGATATTTTACCCTGAGCAGACCTGTTTGGTAAACTTGCCTGCTTCTAAAACAGTTTTCATTCGATTTGAGAGATGTATTAAACCGCAATGACCTTCTTTCAATCCCCTGGAACGTCAAGAGCACTGGGTTCTAATAAGTAACAAGTTATAACATGAACAAGGACACAAGCAAAAACCCGGATAGGTAGCAACAACTCACCTGACAATTTTACATACCTCTACTAATTTCTGAGTTTTATTAGCATGAATTACTGTAACTTAATCCACAAGAACATTAGAAACGGCAGGTTGTTAAAGTAACAGGCTTGTAACTGTTGGTTTATCTATCATAGCATCACCATACACTTAAACTGTGTGGTTTCTCAGCTCTTCTCATGGATCTCTAGCACAATCCCCTGTCAGTGACTTCACCTGTGCCCTTTTCTTTATTAAAAACTAAGAGAGGGAGAAAGTTAATACAACTGGTCTTTCCATGAGAACGCTACAATAAAACTGAACGTGTCACTAAGTAGCTTAGCCGCTAGCTATCAGCACACCACATTAGGTTAAAGTACTTACCCTCCTGCTTGTGGATACAAGTAACTGTATATAGAGTTTAAGTCCTTTGATGTGCTTGCTTCCTGGAGCAGGGGATCAGGCATAAACGGTGCGGCAAACATCACTGATTGGTATTTTAGCCAGATCTTGATGGCATCTAGTAAACACTGACATTTTGTGTGATGCAAGAGTAAACCAGAAACTGATATCCAGACTCTCTTTCTTCTTCTTCTTTTATTGGCGGGTGGTTTTTTTTGGATAACGTTTTGTATAGTGCCACCTGTTTTACTGTAGGCAAATGTTGTGGATTTTTTGTTTAGATCCATTAAAAAAAAAAATACAAGAGGAAAAACTCTCTATGTATTTTGGCTGACCCTCTTGCTTGGACTCCAACTTCCTTGGCTGGGGTATGTGTGATGAATGTGCGACATATAAAGAATTCCATACGGTTGCCAGATTGGGCTATGCTTTACACATAGCTTGACTGCATCTTGAATTATTTTATGTTATGATGTCATTTTGGCTAAATGTGTGCTGTGGTGTCACGTGAGTCATTTTGGCACAAATCTGTGAAAAATCTGCAACATAAAAAAAAAAAAAAAAGTGGAAAATTGTGGGGTTTGCTTGACTTAACATCCAAACAGTAAATTGTTTGTAATGATTTTCCAACCGTAGGCACCCCAAATAAGTGTCTAATATTAAAACGTACATTTTTTTAACACTCTGATTATTTTTTAGCTTATTGTCAATTATCTAAATGCCATGTGTTGCTGGTGTATTTTCAGGCCACAAACCAGTTCTTGGAGGAGATCAATAAATGGACTAGTCAGCATGGAGTCTCTCCCCTGACCTGGGACGTGGCCGTGAAGTTCCTCATGGCACGAAAGTTTGATGTCCTTCGGGCCATAGAGCTTTTTCACAGCTACAGGGTATGTCCACTCCTTAACTATCCATGTCCTGCACTAGTCAAACTTTAGCCATATAAATAAATATTATCTTTTAATAAGAATGGCACACTGATTTTGGAGTAAATTAAGGGACAAAGAAGCCAGGCTAAAGGGTAGACTGACACCAGCTTTACATGTTCCTTACATATCGCTTACTTGTTAATGAGTAATAACTTTGCTCAACAAAGAAACAAGGGGAAAAGCATGAGACTGAGGAACAAAGAGATTTCATATTTCTAGAGAAAAAATATTTCATGGGCCTATAAGACGCCTCAGCGGTTCCCTTAGATGGCGTCTTTGGTAATTTAAACTGCGCGATAGTCGCTTGCATGAATGAGCACAGATTTGAAAAAAAAAAAGAGTAAGGAGGAATGAAGTAGAAGCAAGAAGAAAAGTACAAGGGAAGAGCAAGGAAGAAAGAAGAACAACAAGGGAAAAACTGAGAGAGACTGAGGTGTGCTTTAGACTGACTGCCATTCATCACAGACAAACAGTAGAAACCCCCCCCCCCCAATCTGTCTGTCTATCATAGCTCATAATAATGAAATGTAATTAAATTGAGTAATTGGTCATAAATAGTAGTTAAATTGCTTTAAATTGAAAAGTTGCCAGTCCCCTGTTAAAAGTACTACATAAAAACTAATATTTAAGTGTTTTGAGTGTTACAGTGAATAGTGTTATGTTATTTATAATTTGTTTTGTATCTTTTCCTGATGCACCACGGCCTTCAAATGCTTCCAAAGATAGAAATTAAGTAGGGAAATGTTTTTTACAGTACTATTTACAGTGAACAGGTAATTCTTTTTTCATGGAATAAACAAAGAGCAACGAGTAAGTGAGGATGTAGTGTGGAGTAAACAAAGAGCTGGAGAATGAAAATCCGTAGCGGAGCTGAAGTTGTGCGATTACACATTGCTTTAAGCACGTGAAAATTTTTTTTTGCTTCTTAAATCTGCTTGCATACTTTCACTGGTTGTCCTTACTTGGACCTCTTTTTTTCATAGAGCAAATGTTTGGCTTCCTCTTTTTTTTCAGTCAGATGTAAAACCCAATTTTTTGAGTTCATGGTTATGAGCAAAACTTTCTGTCTAATAGGGGGAAACAGTTCTCACTGTAACCGATGGAATTGATTTGTGTATACAGGCTGTTCTACTAAACCCCTCATGATTTATTCATAATGAAATGACAGAGCTGTTTATTTTGTTTCCATGTAGTGCTTTTGAAACGGAGAGATTTTGACACAGGGGAAGAAAGCCCAAGCAAATCATAAGCGAATCAGCATTAGTTTGGTTTTTACAAAATGGAGACAAGGAAACAATCTGTTGGAAGATTTCCCAGAAGACCAAAACAAATAATGGAAGCAACAGCATAACAACATTAAACCACATTGGTGCTGTAGTCATTGCCCAATGAAGACTTCTCATATTTTGTTTTATATAGGCATTCATTGGGGAGTGTTTAAAGGTGTTGGCTTTAAACAATAGGTTAGAAGTGATGCACTTAATCAAAGTGTCAAAGAAGAGGAAGACTTTGCAGAAGCTTAGCTGTATTTACTAGCTCAGACTTCCTTTTTAACCAACTGGTTGGAGATACACAGATCTAATTAACAGTTGTGTTAATCTTACGTGCACGCAAAAAATGTCCTACATAATGTCTGGGTGGATGGACGGGTGGTTGGGTGTCTAGATAGAGTTGAGTGTGTATGTAGATATTGAGATATGAATAAATAAATAAATGGATGTTGGGATTGTATAAATGGAAAGATGCATGGATGGCTGGAGAAATGTGTGTCTGGATATTGAGATATGGATGGATGAATAAATCAATGTTGGGATTGTATGGATGGAGAGAGAGATGGAAAGAGATGTTTGTGTATATGAATATTGAAATATAGATGGATAAATAAATAATTGTATAAATAGAGGGAGGGATGTATGTTTATTTATTGTTGTGTGAGTTGTGTGTGTATAGATATTGAGATCTGGATGGATAAATAAATAGACGTTGGGATTGGATGGATGGATGGTAGAATGGATTTATGGATGGGTGTATGGTTAGATAGTGAGTTGTGTCTCCGTATATATTAATAGACAGACAGACAGATGGATGGATGGATGAATATATGGAAATGCATATATAAAAAGAATGTATGGATTAATATTAAAAGACAATATATGCAGCAGCCTTTCCTGCTTTCACTTACTTTATATAAGATGTAGAGAATTGTGGTGTTAAAAAGCTTTGGGTGATCAGATACTGAACAGATGGTACGAGGGTGCGTGGGCTGAAGACCTTCGCTGAAAAGAGAAATAAACTTAAAAGAAAAAAAAAAGCATTATTTGATTCAGTTGTCTTCACGACTCCTGTGATTTTGAGTTGTCAAACATTTTGTGTTTTTGTTTTAATGAGTCATTTCTAAGTATTAGCTCTGAGTCATTGTCACTGGTAAAGATTGCTTTTCCCCCCCCAGAACATTAAATAGTGTTTGATTTCCATTATCACAGAGGAGTTTTGTTAATTATAATCATTATGATTCAGCTGGAACAAAATGTAGTAGCAAAATGTAATGACATGCTAATAGCACAGGTTTAAATTTGGTTATTGAAACACCCCAAAATGAAGATGTGAACACTAATTAAAGCTTTAATGCTCTTTTTTTGGCAGGAGACACGTCTGAGGGAGGGCATTGTCAAGCTACAGCCCCAGGAGGAGCCCCTTCGCTCTGAGCTCCTTAGCGGCAAGTTCACTATCTTGGTAAGTTTTACTTTGTTGAAACGGATCTATTTTATACTAAACCACGCTTTCTGTTTTCTTGAATCCATCTTTTACAACATGCTAGGGAAAAAAAAATTATACAAAAAAATTCCCCATCTTTACTTTCCCTCTGGAGTTTATTGGCTTACTCCCGTGCATTAGACTGGCGTATTGCCAACCGTATACATATGAGCAATAAGCACATGCCGCCATTTAAAGAGTATATAAGGGGCAGCAATATTTAGAATCTTCTCCTTCACAAAAAGGGTTTTTTTCCCTTAAAAAGAACGAATTTTACGTCTTTAAGAACGTCATAAAAGGGCTATTATCTCCTTTTACCTTAAACAGCTGTTCCCCGCCACGTCTTGATGCTGGGGATGGGGGTGCGCTTGACACCTGCACGATCTTTCATTGCTTGAGCGTCTGAGACCGTTAAATCAGTTTATGGAAGCCTGAAGGGTCTCACACTGAGTTTTGAGAATCATAGAGTGCAGTTATGCACTTCAGTTTCAATGCAGACCACCCCATAGAGCGAGTTTCCCCAAACGAGCTGAAGACGGGATTCTACAGCCGTTACTTTCTGGTTTACAAACCAGGAAGGTTTCATCCAATTTTTGACCTGAGACCGGTGAACAGAGCCCATTGCTCAATGCGATCTTAATCGGTCTTATTTTGGTCACATATACTTAATCAGTAAAATTAGTTTCTTCGCATATTCCATTTTAGAAAGTGGTGTTAGAGTGCAAGGTCAGCTATGATGCAACGTCCTTGGAGCAGGAAGGGTTAAGGGTCTTGCTCAAAGACCCAACAGTGGCTGGGTGGTGGGGTCTTCCTGGTCTTCAGATCAACAACGCAATGCCTTAACCATTTGAGCCACCACTGCCTCAGCTGTCTGTCACAGGGGCCTTAAAAGCTGCTACAATCTTCTTTCTGAAGGCCTCAGACAGCTCTTTAGATCTCACCATGGTGTTCACTATCACTTCAACAGTCAAGAGCACACCAAACTAAATGTCTGAGGTTTAATTAGAGCCTCCTTCAGAAAACTGAGTAACAATGTTCTAATCATGTATACTTGATGTGAAATTGTGTACAATGTTTTAGCCATTTTAGGTGAGAGTAAATGTTGGGATGTCCTCATTTATCCCTTACCAAATACTGTTCTTTTTTTAAAAAAATTTTTATGGATTATAAATACTCCAAATATGTCCAAATATTTTAAACACACAGGTTTAAATAGGGTGTACTTATTCTCGCACAAATTTGAGTATAAATCAACCGTCTAGGCTTAAGCTTGTTGTAAAACTGTTTTAAAAGTTCTACCCTATCATACTGTATGCAATTGTGTGCTATCCTAAATATCAAAGTCAGTGGTCTCAAGTTGTTCACTGAAGCTCTTGTAGCAGTATTTTTTTACTTTTAATATACTTTCATAGAGTGATGTTTGCAATATTGTTTATACATCTGTTCATTCAAGATGCTATTTTAACACTGGTCTCTCAATCAACCACCCAGAGCCTCAAAACTTTGTCTATATATAAAAAAAAATTTATTTTTTAAATACAGATTTCCACATTGCTGATACGGTCCACTGTAAAAATATCTTATTTAAGCCTTTTATATTATAAAATAATTATACAACTACTAAACCATTAAGACTATTTTTTTTTAAACTTATCAAACATTTTAACTTTGAAATTGTTGTTGTTAATTTAGAATAAAATGTTTTAAATATGGAAATTCATCTGCAGTAAAAGATCATTTTAAGCTTGGAAAAATAATGTCAGGAAATTATTTTTCCCAAATCTTGTTTAAATACATTCTAATAAAGAGAGATATTAGTAGATTTTTTTTTCTTTATGTTTTTCACTCAGTATTAGAATGTTTGGGCTATCGGAAGAAAGAGAGCATCAGGCTCATTAAGGCCTTTTTTAAAATGACAATAAATATGTGCTCAGGATATCAGGATATGTGTCTTAATGCTACAATCTGCGTTATCTGGAGAACGCCTTCATTTACTGATATTAAATCAATTCCTGTAGCTCCTAAGTGGATTGTTTGACAGCAAACCACAAACGCAATTACTCACCAATAGCAGGATGTAATATGCAGGTCAGCATAAAGTAGAAGACTGATGCTGCATGTCTGTGAGTCATGAGGATGCTCGTCAGGTCAATCAGCATGTTTACAGGCACCATTTTTCTGTAGAATGAACATCAAACACTTGGAATTTACATGGATTTTTTTACGTCTTGAAGGCCTCTTGGGGGCACTTGGGTTTGCAGTCACTCGGTAGAAGGGTTTAAAATCTAATACTTAACTAGTCAGTTTCATAGTGTTGTTTTTGGTGGTTGGGTGACATTTTAAACCGTTTGACAATCCAACATCCGACGCTGAGCTCTTTTCACTGTAAAAATCCAGAATTCATAAATATATGATTTATAAATATATGATACTTCAAATTTTGTTTAAAAGATATCAGGAACCAATAAGATTTGTTATTCACATGTACTTAAAAAAATGTATATATTGTATTCAGTTGTATTTATGAAACTTACACTTATCTGTCAAAACATAAAAATCACCACCAGACAAAATGAATTCTTACACTATTCTAAAGTCAGGGATTTTGTTGGATTGTAGTCAGTACCAGTACGTAGTAATGTACCAGTATGTACTAATGATCAGTTTCATAAGAAGGGTTATGAAGCAGTCATTAACTGAAACCGAACAGCTGTGGAGGAAGCTAGAAGCTGTTTAAAGAATAACTAAACTCTGATACTGAGGTGAGGTTATGGAAGACAGTTTCATGACTCAGTTCAGACACAATTTAACAAGACTGAGCAGGACAACAGGACATAACTGTTATACTGCAGCAGCAAGATCTCTTCCAGGCAACAATTTCAGAGCTGACTGGGGTTTAAAAATGGGATGTTTAAGAAATAGGTGATGATCTGGACCATAGACACAGCCAAGGAAACTCCGTAGTTTAATTAGTCTGTGAGGTGATAAATGGTGTGATAAATGGTGTAAGTATTAATCTGTTAATAAAGATAATTGCAGCATTTATACTCTTTCTTTGCCTGTTTCTTTCTATTCCTCTCTCTTTTTTTTCTGCCTTTCTCTCTCGCTCTCTCTCCCTTCATTCCTCTGGATTGATCGATAAAAGTGCTCTGTTCCTTTCTTCCTGTCCTACATCCTGTCAGCAATATTTATAGCCCTTTACCCCCTCTGTCTGAGTTTTATTTTAGCTATTTGTCAGTGTTTCCCAAACATGGACAAATGACAGCAGACCTGTATACAAATAAAAAATGTTTTGTTTGTGTGTGCCAGCATAGCTTTAGTTTATGTTCTAGTCCTTATGGAAAGGATGAGCTTGAAACGATTGTTTACAATGTATTTAGTATAGCGTGTGACATATTCAGGACACAGACATAGCTGCTGCCTAAAGGAGGCTGTGACGTGTTTCGCGCCTGGTTGTACAATATTTCTAGGGTTAGCACATGATGTTGATCTTAAATAACGTTTGAAAAACTAACCATTAACCATAAGTGTCTGCTGGGTCTTTGCGTGCCTTCGTCTCTTCTGCCTCCTTGTGGGCAAGTTAAGAACATCGCCTGGGAGACATGATGCTATTTCCGATGACGTCATTTTGTTACTCTGTTGTGGGAACATGGCTATATTTAAGTACAGATTTTTGGTTGGATGATCTTTTGGCTCAGGATTGAGTTCTGTAACATCTGAAAAACATTTCTCTGTCACATGAATCTTACTTGTGATTTATTCTTTACCTGATGTAAAAATTGTTTTTTTTTTTTTTTTTTTTAAGGGAGTAAGAGACCCCTCAGGTGCCTCCATCGCTCTGTACACGGCAAAGCTGCACCACCCGAATAAAACAGGCAACCACGTGGTACTCCAGGCTTTGTTCTACCTGCTAGACAAAGCAGTCGAGAGGTCAGTGTAAAGCGTGTATCTATGGATGAGTATGAATGCCAGCCATCACTTAAAGCGTGTTTATAAGTGGTTATTCTCTTGCAGTTTTGAGACACAGAGGAACGGTCTCGTCTTCATATATGATATGGCCGGCTCTAACTACACAAACTTCGAGTTGGACCTGAGCAAAAAGATCCTCAATCTGCTCAAGGTTTTTTTTTTTTTTCTTAAACTTTAGACTAACACAGCTGGACCCATTTGTGTGTGACAACAAAATGTTAAATGTGTTTGTGAAGATTGCAAATACAAATGACTTTAACAATTTACAAGTAAATCCTGTCAGGTCCTAGACTCGTTTGGAAAACGCTTAAAAGCTCACTAACTGTTATTTTAGGAAAAAGCTTTAATGCAGTTTATCCTAATAAAACAAAAGTAATGGTTAATTTGTAAATTTAATACTTGTCATATTTAGGGACTACCAGTTTAATATCTTATAGATTTCAGATCTGTGCTCGGGTGAAAGTGGTTGTGGTGTTTGAGGCTGTAATTTCTCTTCCCGTCTCTGTGTACAGGGTGCATTTCCTGCTCGGCTGAAGAAAGTGTTTATAGTTGGCGCTCCCGTCTGGTTCCGGGTTCCTTACAACTTACTGAGCCTGCTGCTGAAGGAGAAGCTCAGAGAACGGGTAGGGAAGCGCACACACTGAGGTGGACAACTCGTAACCGAATAAATTTATGTCAGCTTCATCCTTTGTGTAATTTCCCATTGTCTCCTTGCAAAGAGGATTAATTACTGAATCCTTAACGCAGCAACAGCAGCATCTCCCTATACCTGAAGCTGTTGTGTTTTATAGACACATACGGTGTTAAGATGTTACTTGTGTTTTTCTGTATTTACTGTTTGGTTCTTCAATGGGCACCTTTGTTTATTCGATGTACATTTGTACACCTATAGAAAACTTTTTTTTTTCTACCACAGACATTAGAATTTACTAAAAGCACAATTGTTTACTGTAGACATGGCGGTACTGTAGACATTTGTGTCAACGTAGACACATTGTGGCACGATAGACAAAGCCGTCTGCTGTAGACACATTTACCACAAAAAACTGCCATAGACACAGTTGACCACTATAAGCAATGAGCACCGTGGATACGTTTGACTGCTGTGCTCACATACGTCCTCCATAGGCAAATTGGTTGTAATTATTGCTAGGCTTTTTCCTTTTTGATATTCTTAATAACACTGGGTGCAGTAAGATACTTTGTTTGTTCAACTGCAGGTCCAGATAGTGAAGATGTCGGATCTACGGCAGCATCTTCCTAGAACCTGCCTGCCCGAGCACCTGGGGGGCTGCTTGCCTCTGGACATCCATGGATGGAACCAGCGTCTGCTGACCGAGCAGAACGGCCGTGTGGATCCTGTGGATGAGCTGCTGGGCATTCCACTGGCCACCTCAGCGGTGCACACACCAGGCTCAGATTCTCTGCGACTCCCCGAGTTCATGGCTCATCTGGCTCGGGCACAGCGAAGTGGAATTTACCAGGAATATGAAGAGCTGCGGAAAGAGCTGCCCCCTGGAACCTTTCACTGTGCCCTGTGAGTTCAACTGCCAAACAAAGACTAGTTTAATCAGCAGCACCGGGGTTTAACTAATAATACTACTTTTCACACGTTATAGCGTATTAAATGTATTGTACAAAGTGTAGACTAATTATTATTATTTCTAAACAATGCCATAATAAAATTAATCCTGTATTCGAAATTGCGTACCAGTATATGCGAAAATGGCCAAAATAGCAGCTGCAGTTGACTGGCGTGTCACATGTCCTTTCAAACATGCCATTTAGAAAAGTACAGATTCATTATACAAAATAGACAGCTTTTAGCTTAGCTGGTAATATTATAACATTGGTCAAACTTTATCCTAGTAAGTTGTTTTAATTTTTTGAGGCCAAATGTTTATTAATTAGATTTTAATACTTTAATATGTAATTAATGAACCCACTGACCTTTGTGGCTTCAGTCATTGTTGGGAGGTGACTTTTAAAGCTGGTGGCATTAACAATTTATATAGGAGTGAAAAAATAATCGAGATTATATTTTTGCGATATAACCCAGCCCTAAAAGTCACTTATTGAAATTTCTCCATGGGTTTCCTACCTGAAACTGTAGCTGTATTTCTTACAGCTTTGTGTTATGATGGTTCTTTAATTCGGTTTCTTCTATGTTGATTGAGGTTACGATGTGTCTGCACAGGGTGTTGAAAGGTTTTGCATTTTAATATGTAAAACACTTTAATATGTAAAACATTGTCTGGAATGTCGTTTTGCTGAATTCTAAGGTGACCTACAGCTCGACACAATCGGTTGAACTAAATTGATCAGGTTTGTTTTCATGGAATCTAAGAATTTAGATTAATCGAATAATTTATAAAATAGTTAATTGATTAATTAGGAAAAAATCAGTAGTGGCAGAACTTACCCCTTTTATTAAACAACCATATTTACACACTGATGAAACACACTCTATGCCGATGTAGCTTTGCATGATACATAAAAAAAAAAAAAAAAAAAAGATGTTTATTAAACAGGACTCACTGGGTGCTTTGTTGCATCCGCAGGGCTGCCTGTAACCAAGAAAAGAACCGTTACGGTGACGTTCTGTGTCTTGATCAAACACGTGTACGTTTGAAAGCCAGAAGAAACGAGGTCTGTGCCAAACCTTAATCTTTTACTTTAAATTGACGAGTGATTCTTTATTTGAGTGAGATGCTGTCTTGTCTTTACAGAGGTCCGACTACATCAACGCCAGCTTTATGGACGGTTACAAGAGGAGGAACGCATACATTGGAACTCAAGGTATAAGACTGGAAAGCATTATATTTTCCTGGTATTTTGGTAGCAGGGTCAGTTTATATTTTAGCTTTAATGTCATGGCTGTGCACAGGACCACTGGAGAAAACCTACGACGATTTTTGGAGAATGGTATGGGAGCAAAACGTGCTTGTAATCGTCATGACAACAAGGTGAGAAACGAGTCAGACAACAAAACATGAAGGGCTGCAGAGGAGGCAGAGAGTCAGAATTATTTTTCTGAATGTTTGATCTATTTATTTAATCTTTAACTTTCCATGCAGTAGTGCAGGATGTGTGGTTTCAATGCTTTTTGGGTAAATAACATTCTGCTCTGTGTGTGTGTCTGTCTGTCTGTTTGTGTGGACGTGTGTGTGTGTTTGTAGGACAGAGGAGGGTGGCAGAAGGAAGTGTGGACAGTACTGGCCTTTGCAAGAAGGAGGACAGGAAGTTTATGGACACATTGCTGTGGTCAATCAGAGAGTGGACAACCATTCCCATTACAATCAGACCATTCTGGAGCTGCATAACACTGAGGTGAGCACAGGAGATTTGAACTTTATCTAGATCTGACCTTAAACCTAAAGATTCCGACGCAATTTAAGCACACATCGGAAAAACTCTTTTTAAGAAGGCTAAATAAATCAGTGCTCCTTCTACAGAGGTTGTACAATAGCAGATACATTATAGTGCAGTCTGAACCAAAAGCAGACAGAAATCCAAAGCCTAATTCTGTCTTTTTTTTTTTTTTTTTTTTTTTTTTTTTTTTTAAAACCCTGTTTTATACTTTAACTTCTATTCGGTTCTACACAAATCAGATACTTACACCGTATTCTTTCCCATTAAGTAGTATAAATGGTTTAAATAATGTATTTACAACGAAAGTCGTAATCAGTTTCAAATAGTATCTCTTAGGAAGAAAATTAGTTCAATGCATACGAAATAGTTGGGTAATTATGTTGTCTGTAATTTTTTGGGCATTGGGAAGCCACTAAAAATGTGGGGAGAAAGGTGGAGAGGTAAAGATGGATGTAGAGGTGGAGAAAGAGATGGATGTAGAGAAATGTGTATGATATAGATATATACAGGAAGATTAAGTGCAAAATAGAGGAGAAATGACTATCCAAAGCAAATGACTGTAAACAATCCATGATGCAATAAATAGTAGGATTCATATGCAGAGATGATGTGCATTAAAAAAGTACTGTATATCTTCTGTATAGCTGTATGTAATGTCTATCTCCCAGATACTGTGTATCTTTATATAATCTCTATCTGGAAATAAGATGCTAATCTAATCCATCCTGTTGTTAAATACTGTATAAATCCAAAGTTAAACAGGGCTAGAAAACATGCAACAAATCGTAGTAAGCGTAGTAAAAAATATGGGCAGTACATTTTGGAATATATTTTTTTCCAAGAAATAAAAATGATGTGTTCTGCTAAATTAAGCAGTGCCTCATTACATGCATGTTAACTTCACATACAAAAAAAGTTATTCTTTGTTTCATACATTAGAGGCCCAGTGCATAGTGTAGACATGTAGTCGCGTATAGGTAACATAAATCTGTGTGCATACATACCACATACATTGTCTTTTTTTGGTCATTTTCTCTGCTTCTGTTCTCTTCAGACGTGTGAGCAGCGGCAGGTGAGCCACTTTCAGTTCCTGAGCTGGCCTGACTATGGTGTCCCCTCCTCTGCGCTCTCTCTGCTTGACTTTCTGAGCACGTGAATTGATGCAGAAGAAGAGGTGCATCAAAAGAAAAAGATGAGCAGTGAAGAAAAGCAGCAAAATAAAAAGGGCAGTAAAGGCTCTGGGCTCTCAGTGGAAAGGTCATCATCTGGGGCCACCGATGGTTGTCCACTGCAGCGCAGGCATTGGCAGGACTGGTAAATACCCGCTTACTGGTAGTGTGTTTGTGTTTTTAAACAATATCACCAGCATGAGTAAGGATACATACTAACACGCTGGGCACAAAGAGCACTGGGTTAGGGTTATCATTATAACCACTCAATAGTGAGTGTGATAATTATTTTATACAGTATTTTACTCCAATTGGAAAAGTAAATCCGTTTACATGCACACGCTTGTCATTCCGACTGAGATTATTCAGATTATTCAGAAATATTCTGGTTTCTAGGAGTGTTCACACCCCCAGAATAGACCTTATCTATTTTAAACTGGTGTTTACGATTGTTAACGCTTTAAGTCGGAATAATTTTACTCTAGGAATTTGATCATTTCCTGTTTTTTCAGCCTTGAAGATCTCCTGCATCGCTTAATTGTGCTAGTTTAGGGGCATTATGTTACTCTGCAGAATGTGAGTTTGTGAGTTTAAGCTGTTGCTGAAATCTTTTATGAAAAGACAGATTGCAAGGAGGTAGAGCTCTTTTATATTAGTACTTTGCTCCATGGCATTGTTTTCTAGCCCCCTCCTCCTTCTAATAGCAAACGCCAGTAAATGAATAAAGACTGGTGAGGGTTGTGCTATGGAAATTTAGCAAAATGGAAGGAAAACAAAACTTTCATATTACACGTCGGCCATTTCCCGTTTTTCTGAGAAAGACCAGGCATGCATGCATGGAGGGACGCACACTTAAACTAACTGGAATAAGTCGTTTTCATAGAGGAATGTTTTATTTTTATTGGGTAGTGAAAATGTTTACCCAACTCTCACAACATGACAGGTTTTTAAATGAATTGTAATTAAAATACAATTCTTTATGTAAATAGGGCTACTGATATGGGTATGGTAAGGTGTCCTCAGACGTTTAGCTATATATGGTGCGAGTGACACATGGTACATAGTCTCCTGCATGTGGAGTTGCTACATGTACATAAGTAAGTTGCGTTTACTCTCGTATTGTGTTTTTTTTTTGTTTTTTTTGTTTTTTTTTCCCCTCTAAATCATGACAGATCTTTTTGTTTTTTTAGGTACGTTTTGTGCTTTGGACATCTGTCTATCACAGCTGCAGGACGTTGGGACGCTAAACGTGTGCCAGACGGTGAGGCGTATGAGAACCCAGCGTGCCTTTAGCATCCAGACACCCGAACAGTATTACTTCTGTCACACTGCCATCCTTGAGCATGTCCAGCATACCGGACAGACCAACTCGAATCAGTGATGCACAGAGCCTGGCAGTGGTTTGGATGGTAATATTATATAAAAAAAAATTTTTTAATTTGCCACAGACCGTCTCACACAACCCTCACTTATCTACCCCTGTGTCTCCCATCCTTCACTCCAAGCACAGTGTTTTTAGATTCTTGTAAAATTGCTGATGTGTTCAAATAACAACAAAAAAAATTGCCATCGTCATAGCAATCATAGCCAATGCTGATTTGCCAATAGGCTAAAATCTCTGCTGTGTCCAACTAAAGACTCGGTAAAGGTCAAGTTACTAAGTAACGCTTTATGATTCCCAGGTGTGGTTTGAATGTTAATCAGTTCCCATGAAGCAGTAGGTTTAGTGAAGTTTAGCTGTCTAAACAAACGGTGTCAAAAATCTGTTTTAACCCTATCAGCTGCGAGTTTTAATCATAAAGTAAAACAGATCTGCTCGCGCAAAAACGTATGTCAACTCTGGACTCGAAACTTTATTTTACTAATGGGACCTGTGCTCGTTTTATTCCGTCAGAAAAAATGAATAACCCCTGAATAGTTCCTGATGCTTTTCAATGTACTGGTTTTATTTTTCTTCTTCACCCAAAACTCACACTGGATGCAGCAAGTATTGTAATTTACTGTATTTAACAACACGAGTATGTAGCACTACTTACAGCTGGGCTACAGATACCCATGCTGACTATATATGTTGTATCTAGCCTCATTAGTGTATGGGAAACATTTGGCTTTCATTTATCAAGCATTTAGTAAAGTTGTGTAAATGTTTTTAAAATGTTTCGGAGGAATCTTTCAATGATCACCTGTAAAGATTCGTTTAGTGCCTTTTTTTTTTATTTTGTGTTTTTGTTACGAAATGTCTTTGTCTACAAATGTATTCAAAATTAAACAAAGTAGTCTTGGAAATCTATTTTTTATTTGAGAGGATGAAAAGCAGATTTGTTGTATTTTTTTAATGAGTTTGGCTGTGGGGAGAAAAAAAAACTCATTGCATCTTTGTTTGCAGTAATAATCTTTTAGTTGACCTCTGTTTAATTGTATACAGTCAAAATCAGTCGTTAAAAATTCGAAGATTGGGATTTTATCTTTACAGCATGGCTCCGCCCATCTTTACCTTTCCTTCACATTCACACTTGCATTTCTGGCATTTGGCAGATGATCTTATTCATTTATTTATGATATTGATCCAACTGAGGGTTAAAGGCCTTGCTCAGGGGCCCAACAGTGGCAGCCTTTTGGTACTGGGAATCAAACCCATGATATTCTGGTTAGTGGTCCAACAGTTTAATCACCGAATTGCCACAACATTAGTTTAAACAATATGTTCATAATATGTAAAGGATGGTTTATAAAATAAATAGTTCTTTTAATATGTCCTAAACTACAGAGAAGTTCTCCTCTCAACACCAAGGAAAATGCTTCTAATATTGTCAACACTGTAAGACATTTTAAAATAGTTTAACTTGGTAAAGTTTACCTGCTGCCCTGAAGATAAGCTTTGTGACTTTTTAACATTTATGAAAACTTGATCCAAAATCTTTTATGCCGTTAAGACTTGCCATAACTTAATGGGGCTATTGTGTTTTAGACTGAACTAATGACCTGCTCCTTTACAATAATTCGGAAACGTTCACTAAAGTAGTCCCAGGTTTTATGCGGGGGTGGGGTGGGGTGGAGCGGCGGCGGGTAAGCAAAAAAACAAAGACTGGAGTATGTAGAATCGAACAAGAATGATTCGTTCACTTAAAAAAATGATTCCAAAATATGCATTTGTTAATGAGTAAAATGTTACTGTCGTAATGGCTAATGTTATTTATACTTTTTATGTGTAAGTTATTAGTAATGGGAATACCGGCGTTACTCATAAACAACTTTTTGTCAGTAACAAGTAATTAAGCGAATAAGTGTGTCCCCTGTTATACCGCTGTTACCATTACTGGCAATAAAACTTGGTGTTACTAAATTTATTTTTTTAACCAGGTAGACCATCTTAACCTTATGACCTGCAAAGTTTGTGGGGGGGTTTTCTCTGGTGTGTGGGGGGTAGAACGGGACACGACGATGTGCGTGTGTTGGGGGTGGGAAAGAACCACATAACTGATAATGATGGGCTTGGGTAGAGGCAGCGTGCGGGTGTTACTTTATAACATTTATCTACATCGGTATGCATTTCCCGGCCGCTGAAAAGTACAATCTATATAGTAAAGGGAGTATGAATGAAATTCGGATGTACTACAGAAGGTTAAAAGTAGCTTTTACAAACTGGATGTTGATGTAAAGGGCAAGACTTATGAATCATCTCATCATCACATGCCAGCGTTAGAAATTAGAAAACGTGTCAATTAGTGTACAACATTTTATTATAATAATTTATTCTGTTTAGTCTCCATTTCATTTATTAATATTGGGACGCATCCGAGTTATTTGCAATAGTTTCTTCCCTGGTCATTAGTTCATTGTATAATGATGTAACTTAGTTAAAAGAAGTAACTATAATTAATTAGTTCTCTTTCAGTTAAATTCCCAACACTGCTGTTAATAAACTTTAACCACAGGCATGTATGTGGCACCGCTGAGTTTGCATATGCCGACCCCATAAAGCTCCATCAAATGCAAAACACGCAGCACAACAAAAAACAGACTTTCTGTAAACTAGACACTAAATATGGAGGATATTTTGCCAAAAATAAATTATTTTCTAATATCACACAGCACAGAGAAGATAAAAGGAACCAGATGTTTTTTCTTCTGGAGCCCCTTTTTGTCATGCTGAAAAACTAAATCCACAGCCTGTTTTCAGTGCTCTGGGAAGGAGATGGTCACCCAAGATTCGACTGTAGATGACCCCATGTATCATCCCTTTGATGCAGTGAAGTTGTCCTGTCCCCTTAGCAGCAAACTGTCCCTTCCAGCATAGTGTAAAGCCCAGTTTCTGCTCTAAATCATTCAGATATTTATTGGTAAACTTCTTGCACGGTGTGTCACTATAAGAAAGTGCTCCTAATTGTATTTTGTTCCCTGTATAAAAGAAACAAGGGAGTCTTTGCTAATTGGTAGGAGATCAAATACTTATTCAAATCAATTTATAACTTTTTTTTTTTTTTAATGTGTGTTTTTCCGGGTTTTTTTTTTTTCATTATTCTGTCTCACTGTTAGAATAACTCTATCATTAACATTTATAGACTGATCAATTCTTTCATTGGCCAAGCGTACAAAATCAGTAGGGGCTCAAATATTTTTTTTTTCCTTACTGTAGCTAATATATATTCACAGGACCGAGATAAATGGTCCACAAGCATATCTTACAGGAAAAGGAATGATTGATGCTATGTCTAATAATCCAAACACATCTGGTGCACTTTGAATAAGAACTTGCGCAGCTGCAACCCGGGTTCGATTCCGGATGTCCTTTCCGGTCCCAGTCTCTCTCTCTCTTTTTCTCTCTCTCTCTCTCTCTCTCTCTCTCTCTCTCTCTCTCTCTCTTTTTCTCTCTCTCTCGCTATCACCCCTATTTTATCTCTGTCTGAACTATGACCTTTTAACATCATGGCTTATGTCTTATACTTATCAAACTAATGTCTTTAAGTATCTAGAAGATCTTGCTGAATAACACTTGTTCTGTCTGGCATCTGGATTAACAGTGATTACAACGAGAGAGAGTGAGAGTGAAGTAGTCAAAAATGTGAAAGGTTTTGATGATAAAAAATTCAGATGATGTAAATACTGCCTTGCAAAAAAATGATTATCTAACAGCAAGCTATTTTTTCTGCGATTATTTCCAGCCTGTTGACAATTTTTCTAGTAATTTAGGTTATTTTTGTTTCCTTTTTTCCAAATTTTACTTGCCTGCTACGGAGCTCTTGTGGCATCTCATAAGCCTGTTTTAAACTTTTTGCTGTGGTTTGTGAATGTCGTTGCTTGTATTAACAACGTAAATATGTTGCTTGTGCCTCGCAGCTCTGTCTAACCGTACGAACGCTCTTTCGGTCTGGTGTTCCCAAAGTGCGGTTACTGTATCTTCAGATGTCATGTGACTTTAGAGGATTTTAACACCACATACTTGTACACACTGACAAAATGTTTTGTAGGTGTTTAAAACAAAAGACCAACCTGCCAAATTAGACCAAATTAGTTTAGTGTTTGTCATGTGTTTATGTTGTTTATGGTTGTAACTTTGATTCATGTTCTGTTTCATAATGATTTATTTTTTCTTGGGTATGTAAACCATTGCTACTCAATTCATATTGAATTTGGTTTGTCTTAAACACTTGACATCTAAAAGTATAAAAATTTAGTTCTACAGACACAAAACTTAACCAACTTTATTTTTTTATTATACTCCACAAACTATTTTATTTGCAAATAAATATATTTCTTATTTTGTAATTCTGTAATTTTGTTTGTTTAATTTTATGGTGATGTAATCAATGTATGTAATCAATAGTGCCATGCTGTCTGCTTAAACACTTCAAAAACACTTGAATTTATGACCAAGTACTTTGGATTTGATAGAAATTGTGTAATAGGAGGCTGTGTTGGAAGTGTGAAGTTCTGTACCCTTATTCGGGGATAACTGGACTCTTGTAAACTAAAAAAATTGATAAAAAGAAAAATTAAACATCTTTTCATTGTATTAACCGTTTGTGTTGACGTTATTTACCAGAATAACATCTCTTTGCTCTTATATGTTAAGCTCCACTCTTCTGGGAATGCTGTATTTTCTTTAACGATTTCTGTTTGTTTATCTACAATAGTATTAATGAGCTCAGACACTAATGTTGGGTGAGGAGGTCTAAGGTTTTTGGGTTTAAGTCAGTGTTCCAGTGAATTCTAAAGATGTTCAGTGGGGTCAGAGTCTGGATTCTGTACAGGACACTCCAGTTCTTCCACTTCCACCAGAACACAGCATATCTTGCCCCTGAGACACCCATGACAAGTTTCTTGCCCCTTTTCTCAAATTCGAGGGGCTTTAAGAATGGATTGGAACACACTCTGTTACAAGGCTACAGTTTACATTTGGTGTCGCTCTGATAAGGATGGGTTCCCTCTTGAGTCTGGTTCCTCTCAAGGTCTCTTCCTACTTCACTTCAGTGAGTTTTTCCTTGCCACATACGGCACCGGCTTGCTCATTAGAGCCAAACTTAAACTGTCCATTGTTGAAAGTGCTATACAAATAAACATTATTTAAATTGAATGTCCTCACAGAGCTCAGGGAATTTCTGTACAGGGACATTGTCATGCTGGAACAGTGATTAT
The DNA here is from genome assembly GCA_005784505.1 of Bagarius yarrelli. Taxonomy (NCBI): domain Eukaryota; kingdom Metazoa; phylum Chordata; class Actinopteri; order Siluriformes; family Sisoridae; genus Bagarius; species Bagarius yarrelli. The sequence continues at coordinate 13,417,947 of VCAZ01000001.1, read as the reverse complement.
CTTTTTTTCCAGTAAAGAGAAAAATTGCAATTTTTAAACTTGCCAAAACTTTTTAGTACATTTAAGTACTTCCAACTTTGGTGTGCTATACAATCAAGTGTCCGCATACTTTTTGAATAGCATATTTATGGACCTAAATGTAAATTCAGTCAGTTTTGATTTGTGTGCGTTTTGGTTTAGAGAACCACATACGATTTTGTTTGTGATTTCAAAGTCATGAATTCACATTTTTAAGGGGCCCCATACACAGAAAATAAAAGAACCATGAGGAAACCAGAGAAGCCAAATAAAACCAGATGGCCTGGAAGAAACAGAATCTGGAGAAAACTAAAAGATCTGCAAAAAGCCATGGAACCTGAGGAAAATCAGAGGCATGGTGTAAATCGCAGGAATTTAGTAACTTTGAATCTAGGGTAAAAATCCAAAAATACTGACAGAGCTGGAAAAAAACAGGGATCTAAAAAGAAACATTGAAACCACAAACATTTGAATCTGAAAGCAGATCGAGATACCAGAGAACACTACCATTCTATAAAAGTTATCTAAATGTCACGATATTTTATATAGATTTTCATGGAACGTCTCTATTAATAGTCGATATCTTATGTTGAGAGAAAGCGTTCTAAGAATGTTCTCAGAATAGTGTTGAATGTCCTAAAACTGTGCAGAGAAAATTGGAGCGTCACAATAAAATAACATTCTATCAACCTTAAGCAAACTCAAAATTTCCCTCCTAAAAACACACATTTGTTAGCTTTGGAGGATGTGGAAGAAACATTCAGAATCCAGAGGAAACTAAAGGACCTAAAGGAAAACTACATGAGTGCTGCTCTCTAGTATTTTGGCGGCTCATATTTGAGTCGCGATTACGTCGACGTTGTCCCAGACCAATCAGGAGACAGAGGGGCGTGTCCAACGATTTTGTTACAAACACGAACCCGGAGTAAGAGGCTTCTTTTTCTTAGGTACGTAACAGCTGGGAACAAAACAAAAATGTACATTAGACAAGGTTTCCAACGCAAATAGTGCATCGAACTAATCCAGATCTAGAACCTGACGTTGGTCTGATCGAATTGTGTTCGGGATTGAGAAATTAAAACAGCTAAGACAGCAAGGTGGCTATTCGAGCCTGCCAAACGCACGCGTTCAGCTTGATAGAAAATCTTCGCTGTTGTTTTTCTGTACTAGAGGTGTCACCGGGGTGTCCCGCTAATGTCCTCAGTGTTGTTTTTGATTTAAGACTCCCAACTCTCGGATAGATACTTAACAGGCTCAGGAAGAAGAAGGAGGAGGAGGGGGAGTTGTGTTGTGGCGAGTCGCTTTGCTTGGACGTTTTCCTCTTTAAATGTGCGAAGTAAACAAAGAAGCTTTGGATTTAGTTTGGGTCGTTTTAGTTTAGACTCGGATCTAGAAAAAAAAATGTAGCACCGTCTGTACAATGAGAAACATGTCGCTGTGTGACTCGTTCTCGGAGTCTATTGTTCAGCTGGCAGGACGGAGCAGTGAACCTGTGTGCGCGCTATTGTAAGGGGACACGGGCAGACTTTTTCAAACCAAATCTGCACAAACCCGCTGTCTCCAGCCACCGCTTTCTGTTTGCTTATTTAAACACATGGCGGTTCCTTATTATTGTTTCTCGATCCGATCCGGTTTTTCCTGCCTTGTGAAAAGGTCCCTTACTGACGACGACGCATTTTCGACTACATGTGGTAGTTAAATGTAAGCGACGTCTACCTTTTAACGTGTTAACAGACCGAATAATCAAAATGTCGTCGTCTGTTTTGCTCGATTCTGTGTTCTCGGTCAGTAGAGAGTCAGAACCGAGGAGGAATCCCGGGCAAGTGCTGAACTCCGCCTCTCGTGGGTGGGCGATGGGTTAATTTAGCTGTTCCGCCTTCTACGGGGGCGGGCTGTTTAAAAAAAAAAAACTGCCGCTGATTGGTCAAAATCTAAAAAAGCTTTAAAAAAAAAGTAGGCGGGGCCGCTCTGGTTTCATCTATTACAGTATACGTTAGACGTAAGCAATGGCTAAAACATAGCGCAAAAGTCACGTTAAAAAATAACTTTAAGAAAGTTACATCATCACTAAGTACATTTAAAATAATCAGATGTAGATAAATACGTGTTTCCACTCTGCATTGTTTATGTGAGCTAAAACGAGGTGGTAGGAAACCTAGCAAGCGAATTAGCTGCCTGCAGACACACACACACGCGAACTTTAAATAAACACAACCTGTTGCGTCGGAATCTGTTTTAATAGTGATTTGTCGTTTTAAACCCCTTGGTAATCGAGATGTTCAATATTAGTGCTGGGTTGGTATAAAACTTTGTGTGTGTGGTAACAGTCTGAATGGCGGGCATGAGGTGGACCCTGTAAAACGTTGTTCACTTGAGTGACGTTTAAACCGTCCATTGAGAGCAAGTCATTCTGAGGCGTAGACCAATCAGAGGCTTAATCGGGCTTTTCAGTGTGACGGTGTTAAGGGAAAGCCACGCCTCTCGACAAAAGAGACTAACTGGGTTGTTTTCAAACGAGAGATTTTTTTTTCGGTCCATCGGGGTTTTTTTTTATTATTGTTACTATTTTTAAAAATATTTAAGCAGATATAGTTTTATTTAGTGCATGTAATAGTAACAAGCCACGAACACGCACGCGTAGGGTTTTAGTCTAGTTTTAAACTGATTCCCATTTTTATTTCAAGCCGCGGTGTGAAGATCAGTAACTAACTGTCCAGCAGGTGAGTTCAAACTATAACAAAAAGCATTTCGCGCGAAATTTCCTTCAACGTTTAATGATGAATTCTCAGGCTGTGTGTGTGTGTGTGTGTGTTTCGAACGATTGTGCCGCTAGCTCTGGTCTCGTCCATGTGGCTAGTGCGCCTAAAACGCAATTTTTCCTAAAACTCAAAAGCAAAAGTTAACGTTAGCTTCCAGGACACCGGTTTAATCATGGCGATGTTATGTTTAATAAAAAACATTTAAACAAAATCAGTGTAAATCCACAAGCTGGTTTGTGTGTGTGTGTGTGCGCGCGCGCCCGAGCGTTTGTGTGTGTGTCGGCTGGATTTGTTAGCTAGCTTGCTACCCTCCTGTAGTTTAGCCTGTTTGGGATTCACCTGTTTTAGTGGTTGGGGCGGTGTGACGGGGAGAAGGTGTGAACAATACATAACACAATCTCTCTCTTATACACACACACACACACTGAGCGACACGCCACGCCACGCTGAACTACTCTGCTGAATTGGGTATGACGTCAGTGTTTTGCTTGTGCTGTTCGTACACATGCTAACAGCCCCTAACGTTACAAGTTGTGTGTGAGACAGTGAGTGTGTAGGAGATAAAGAGGAGGCTGTGTGTGTGTGTATGTGTACAAGCAGCACAATGGCGTCATGCTTAGCTCCGCTCTGCAGCATGCCTCCCTGTGTCGACAAAGCAAGGGCGCAAATCTCCAGCCTGACATTTGTCCTTCTCTCGCTCTCTCACACACACGCACACACACACACACACCTGACAATCACTGTTGCCCATGACGTCATGAGTTTTAAGAAAGCTGAGGGCACCATGCACCCGGCAGACACACTAAAATAAATACTTTCTCTGTAAAAGTCATGACAAACTTATCCACTGGTTCAGGGGCCCCAGAGCTTTTTTTTTTTTTTATTTGAGGGCCACCTGATTTTTTTTTTTTTTTATTATTCTTTGACACATTGGCTTTGGTGACTAGTTTATAATTTAAGATGTATTTATTATGTCCTCTTATTCTAGATTTTTTTGCTTTTGTTTTGAGCCTGCAGAAAAATCAGCATTACTTTTCAAGAGTTACGTATTTGATTATTTTAAGATAATCAGATAACAGATGATTTCCTTGCATTAAACAAAGAGAAGAAGCACTTGTCGACGCTGGCCGGCGTGCAGTAGCAGCTGCTCGATCGTAATGAAACGTTCCGTTATTTTCATTTGAAAGCCAACCTTTATTATATGATACAGATGTGGTGTGTAAAATATATTTAAAATAAAAAATATATATATTTTATTTAAAAAATTTTCAGAATATGGCTGGTCCAAATTTGACAGGGTGCTTCAGTACATAAACTAGTCCTAATGCAAAAGTTAAAACTATACCAATCCGTGGGCAAAGATCCTTTAACTGCTCAGTTTGCCTAAAAAATGAGATAAGTCGCTCTGCATAACAGCGTCTGACAAATGCCATAAATGTGTTTATGTAGAAATGAAAATTAAAGTTCTGTGTGATCGTAAATGCATATTGGCGACTGCAGGTGTGAACGCGGTCCAGTGTGTTTCGTAACAATTCTCAATTGTGATTGCTTTCTGAGAACAGTCACAGCTCGTGAACCAGCTCACGGCTTTTACTGTCAGGGATCAGAACCCACTATGGCACCAACAACCCGAATCACTCACTTTTGCCCATCTCTTTTATTAAAATTAAAATATTACTTTCGTTTTTGAATAAATTCTTGACCGCTTGGTTGGTAGCGGATCGGTTAAGCCCCATTTCTCTGAGCTTATCTTACATTTTTTGCCTGCTACATGTCTGAAAATAGTTGGGACGGGGCATGTTCACCTTGGTGTAGCATCTACTCTTTAAAAAAAAAAAAGTTGAATATTTATACGGTTATGAGTTTCTGGAGTTTTGGTGTTAAATTCTTGTCTGATACAGGTGTCCAACTCTAAAGAATCATAAAACACAGGACGAGATGTTACGCTGTCCGTTGAGCCATTAGATGGTGTGCACTCACATAAGGGCTACTTTGATTTTTTTTTGGGGGGGGGGGTAAATTTCTGGACACATCAGTAGTTTATACACAGTACAACATATAGTAAATTTTGCATGTTTTTCTTTGCATTTCACACCTTGGAAGGTTGGGGTCAGAGCATAGGGTCAGCTATGATACAGCGCCCCCTGTGCAGGAACAGTTGAGGGTCTTATCCAAGAACCCAACAGTGGCAGACCTGGCGGCGGTGGGGCTTGAACCCAGGTCTTTCAGGTCTTTCCTTAACCATTAGAGCCACCACCGCCCCTATATACCTTCCAGCATTCCAACACATAGAATATGCTGGCTTTTAAACGAAATGCTAATAACACGCTGGAAGGGCTCGCTAGTCTTTAGCCCGGAGGACACGACATCCGTGATTTCCAACAAGAATGTCAAATTTGGATTCGTTTGACCATAGAACACTTTTCCATTCAATCAACTTATTTTATTGTCTTGGCCAACAAAACACGACAGCACTTCTGGAACATGTTCACATATGGCTTCCTTTTTGCATGATGGAGCTTTAGTTGGCATTTGGCATGATGGATTTTGTTTACTGGAAGTATTTCTGGGACCATTTAGTAATGTCAATCACAGAATCATGCCAATGAGTAATGCAGTGTTGTCCAAGGGCCGAAAGACCACTGGCTTCCAACAAAGGTCTTCGATCTTGTCCCTTTTTCCAGTTCCTCTGAATCTTTTGATGTTATGCACTGTAAGTGATGAGATTTGCAAAGCATTTGTAATTTAAAATTGCTTTTAATGTATTTCACAATTGTTTTAAACAGTCATCACAGATTGGAGAGCCTCTGCCCATCTTTACTTCTAAAAGTTTCTCTTAGACATTCCTTTCATAGCTAATAATGTTAGACTATTAACTAATTAACCTAACCAATTACTAAATGTTCTCCCAGCTGAATCTTATAATATTTATAATTTTTTCAGCCCTTTGTTGCCCCCATGACAACCTATAGCAAATTTAAAATGAGCTTATTCATTGGGTAAAAGTGTTAAATCTTTCAGTTTAAACATTTATGTTATCTGTGTTCTATCGTAAACAAAATTTTGTGATGTGAAAGTCAGGGTTTTAGTTTTACATTAATTGTTGTTACTTTACCTAAACTCTAATGTAGTGTGTGCTCCAACCACTGACATCGTAGGTTCCCTGGTTCAAGCCCAGCAAGGTTTTGGGTCTGGTTTGGAGCCGAGCTATGGGCCAGGGATTGTTTTGAGTGGAAAAGCACAACTCTGGCACCAGCTACTGGTGAAAAAGCAGTATCAGACTATCACGATTTAGTAATTCAAAGCACATACAAGGGAGGACTGGGATAAACATGACATCTTAATAAGTACTGAACGATAGAGCTGTCCAAGTCTCAGTGCAGGGAGGAAGACGATGCAGTAACAGCAGATTCTTTCATCCTCTTGTTTGTTGTGCATTTCTAAATTTTGTGTGTGTGATTAAAATTAAAAACAGCCTGTAAACAGCCTGTAAAGGCTAATATTTTTTTCGAGTATTTCGCAGTTTACAGAAATCCAACAGAATGGGAACCGATCACTATTAATCATATGATCGGACAGGACGGGAAAAAATGTGAGCGCAAGTAGGGGAGGCCAGGAATCATAAGACTGATGTCTAACACTATGATTATACCCAAATATACATTCAAATATAAACATTTATCAATAATTTATTTAGTTCTAGTTGCCTCTCTAGTAGTCTCTCTTTGCTCTCGTTGTGTTTGCTTTGGTGTGGCTGGTTAAATGAATGACGTGCTCCACAGCCATAACAGTTGGTGATGGTAATTCACCAAATTGGTACACCGATGGCGGTGATATAAGAAAAATGAAACTGGAGTCAGACAAATGCTAGAGACATTTTGTTCATGATTTGTGCAGGTCAACTGAATCCTACGATATTAATTCACAATTCATCACAGGATTGGGACGGTATTAAGTTTGTGGGATTGGGGTGGGAAAGGTTTGAAAATCCCCTCCAGGACCAAAGACCAGTCCAAGGATGTCAAAAACAAGATTGTAGACCTACACAGGGCTGGAATGGGCTACAAGACTATTGCCAAGCAGCTTGGTGAGAAGGTGACAATGGTGTTTTAGTGATCATTACAATGGTGAGGTATCAGCCCAGAACTGCATGGGAATATCTTGTCAATGATCTCAAGGCAGCTGAGACTATAGTTACCAAAAAAAACAAAAAAAAAACCCAATTGGTAGCAAACGTTTTGAAGGCCTAAAATCCTACAGTGCCTGCAAGGTCCCCCTGCTCAAAAAAGCTTTGAATGAATGATGCAGAGGAGAATTGGGTAAATGTGTTGTGGTCGGATGAGACTAAAATCAAGCTCTTTGGCGTTAATTCAACTTGCCGTCTTTGGAAAAGGAATTCTGTCTATGACCCCAAGAACACTATCCCCAGCGGAGATGGAAACATTAGGCTTTGGGACCGTTTTGCTGTTAAACTTCACCGCATTAAAGGGTCGATAAACAGGGCCATTTACTATAAATTCCATTAAAATAGGTTGTGGATGGGTATTCAGACAAAAACACACAATACAACAAAGCAGTGGCTTAAGAAGAAGCCATTGGCCATCATTAAGGTCTTGGAGTGACCTAGTCAGATTCCAGACCTTAATCCCATAGAAAATCTGTGGAGGGAGCTAAAGGTTTGCGATGCCAAACATCAGCCTTAAAACCCTTATGACTTTGAGAGGATCTGCAAAGAAGGGTGGGACGAAACCCCTCCTGAGATGTGTGCAAACCTGATAGCCAACTACACAACTACCTCTGTGATTGTCAACAAGTACTAAGTCATGTTTTGCAAAGAGGTCAAATACTTAATTCACTTATTAAAATGCAAATTAATTTATAGCTTGTTTTGAAATATGATTTTCTGGATGTTTTTCTTGTTATTCGGTCTCTCACTGCTGTAAAATTTTAAGACTGATCATTTCTTTGTCAGTGGGAGAATGTACAAGATAAGCAGGAGATCAAATAATTTTTTCCTCACCATAAACAAGAACAGACTCCCAGGATGTTTCTGCCTGAAAATCAACCGTAGCAGGGGACTGACATTGTTTTTTATTACTAGGGTTGGATACCAAGTATTAAATAAGTCAACTCTGCTGTAAATTCTGTAAAATGATCATTTTAATGTTCATTCTATACCAGATTAGTCTCATTCTTTACAGTAACCTTCCCACATCTGGAAAGTCTTTCCCTAGATTATGTTGTGTGACTGTGGAGGTTTGTGTTCATTCAGCTACAATAGTATTAATGAGAGTTTGAACTCGGCATTAGTGTAATTTATAGCCCAAACTGTTAAAAGCCAGCAATATTTTATCCCACAAAGTAAACAAAAGTTTACAATAGTTCACCTTGTTGTTGAAAGATTATAAACTGCACAGTAGGTAAACGATGACTGTTCCAGGGCCATTGATTGTGTTGGTGCCACCCACAGGTCTTTGTCCCCAGCCTGAGTATGAGTTCAGAATGAAGCGGCGCTTGGATGATCAGGACGCAGGCTTTGCGGCACAGCAACGCAGACTCGCAGGAGGTGCTGAGGGCTTCCAGCACAGGGTTCTGGCTCCGGCACCAGCAGTGTACGAATCTGTGACCGATAATGTGCAGCCAACCTCTGCCATCCAGTACCCGGTCCCCCAAAGCTACCAGGTACATGCAACATTCCCTTGGTTAAAATTCCTAGTCACTCAGTAACGTTCCCACTCGCTCAGTTGCAATATGCAACATTTATAACCACAATAGTCCAATTAGCTCATTTACACTCAACATTCCCAATGACTTGATTAGACAAACTATTCCTAATCACACACAACATTCCCAGTCACACACCAGTCACTCAAATGCACGCAACATCCCCAATTGCACAATTACACACAACAATTCCCAATGACCCGATTACACACAACAATTCTAATGACTCTTAAACACATTTACATTTATGTAATTTTTACATTTTCAATCACACCAAATTTCTAACAACTCAGTTACACACATTTTCATTTATTTAATCACACACACACACATTTTCAATCGCTCAATTACACACATTTTAAGCGCTCAGTTGATTATTATTTTTTTTTTTACTTCTTTCATGGTCAGTTGTGTTAGGTTTTCCCAATTAGCTAAAAAAGAAAACCTATATTTCTGATTGCCAGAAGGTCAAGTCCAATGAGCTTGGCTTATTCCTTTGTGTTTCTTTGTAATGGTTTTCTGTAGGTTCCTGCTGTGGCTCAGAGCTCTGGAAGTCATGGCCACACTCCAACCACTGCTGCTCATGGCAGCTCCCATCACCATGGCTCTGCTGTACAGTCACACGGCCCTGCGCTAGTCCCTAGTCACAGCCAACCACCCAACCCCACTGCCTCTCAGCAATTCCAGAGACTTAAGGTAGGATTGCACATGACCAATACCTGCACTATACGGTCAAAAGTAGGTCGACGCCTGACATCACAGTCTTTAAGTAGAATTTTTAGGAGTGTTTTGCCACACCTATAAGAAACATCTTTGGCACAGGCGCCTAAACCTATTCCAGCATGACAAAGTGCAGAGCGGAGATTATGAAGATGCCTGTCATTCTTAGTCCTCCTAATTTGTGTATTTGTAGTAACTAATTACAATAATTCTCCAAGCATAACTATGAACAGAGAGCTAAATGCATTTTAACTGCACAACTTGCAACCAAGCTGATGTTTAATCTTTTTTATGTTTGTCCAGTAGTTGGTCAGATGTTTATTGAACATCTGCCCCTGGTATCTGCCCAGGCTTGCTCATTAGGGATGAATAATCAATTTGTTTTGACATTCTGATCATACCTATGCCATCACAGTTGAACATGCTTCAACTACTATTTACACAACACACAGGCTGCTTGTGACTGTACAAAACACTTGATCTAAGACCTGCCCTGTTCAGTTTCTGATTGGGTGTCTGTTGCTAAGCAACCGGTAACAGTTCGGAGTACAGTCTGGAGTTAACACCGGCCCCATATGCAAGATAGGTTTGCCTCAAAACTTCTCTGTTCTGGCACCAAGGTAGTAAAAAGCACTTTGCGTCAATGTCAGAACAGCAGAATAACTTGCATTCTTTAAAATACGATTAAAGAACTCCTTATTTTGTCAACAGCTCTTGATGGTTACATTTCAAAATAAAGTTTCTCTTTTTCCAAAAGTTTGTAGTACTAAAGTTATAGCACATTATGATCAGTGCCAGTATTAAGCGTTTTCTAAGTAGAGTATTAACTGTTTTATTAGTAGTACTAGCAGTAATTAAATAGTTTGGTGTGGTAGGGGGCCCAAACTCCTCATCTTTCATAGAGCCAAAACTGCTAGTGGTGACCCTGCCAGTATTGACCTAAAGCACTGCTAAATAAAGTTTAATAAGAAGTTCAAGAGTTGGGTAAAAAACACTGCTAGCCGCATTTGTACATTAAAAGTTTCCCACGGTTAAATAATAAATAATTAGTAATAACCTGCAGTTCGAGGTCACAGGGATCACATTTTCCCCCACACATTCTGATGCTGGATGTAAACATAACTTGAATATTTTGTTTATTATTTAATTCCAACTTTTTTGATCAGATAACATAGAACTTTATTGATCCTGATGGATTTTTTTGTTGATCCTGATGGATTGAGAGACTGCTTACAGGAACGAAATATTGTACAAAAATTATAAAATGGTGCTAAGAACCTAAAACATTTTGCACATGATAAGATATTGTACATTGTATGTTATCATACGTGGTATGATAGTGTTTTATTGCACATGGTATCAAACTTAATTTCTATTGTATTTTTTGTGAAATGGGGATAAAGCCTAGAATAACATAAATAAGCATTGATTTGTCATATTAGTTTAATAATAATTTACGGCTTGTACTTTATATGTACAAAGGCTGAGTATTTCACAGTGAACTCTGTCTTTAAGTAAAAAGTTACGTAACAGTGTGAAAGCTGTACAAGGGGGAAAAACATGCTTGGAAACCCCCGGTTGGTTGTATTGCAGGTGGAGGATGCGCTGTCCTACCTGGACCAAGTGAAGCTGCAGTTTGGAAGTCAGCCACAGGTCTACAATGACTTTCTGGACATCATGAAAGAGTTTAAGTCTCAAAGGTGAACTTTAATTGTTGAGACATGCAGGATATGAATCATACTTTTTTTATTAATAGATTTTTTAATTCCACCTGTAGTATCGACACCCCGGGAGTGATCAGTCGAGTGTCCCAGCTCTTTAAAGGTCACCCTGACCTTATAATGGGCTTCAACACCTTTCTGCCACCTGGATACAAAATCGAGGTGCAAACCAACGACCTGGTGAACGTCACCACCCCGGGGCAGATCCACCACATCACACCACACGGCATCTCGGTGCAGAACATCCCTCTGACTGCTCCAGCACAGCATCAGAGCCACTTGAGTGCGCAAGCGTCCAGTATAGGCACCGCTAACGCCACACAGCCGTCACAGAAAAACAAGGTAGTCAACATCTTGGGTTTATAAACAACAATAAAGGTTTTAATTTTACATGCGCAGAGACCGCTTTGATATACTTGTTTAGTGATGCAGGATATCACAGAAAGTACTGAGACCTCGAGTTTCAGCCATTTTCCAGCTTCATCTGATATCATTTTCTTTAAAAAATAAACTGAAGCACTTAAAACAAATCACTATTTTAATTACTTAAAAATATACAACTAGAAATTATATAAACTAATTATTTCCGCTTTAGAGGGTTACATTTCATGTCCAAGTCAAATCCCATAACCCACTTGTTTTTTTCTGAAATCCAGTCCACCATTTTGGATGCCAGGGCTTGCAAACTGTTTAAATAAATTAAAGCCCTTTTTGGTAGCCAGACCTTTAATTTAAGTAGCCTAAATGAAAAAAAAACAAAAAAAACACAATTTTATACAATAACCAAATTAAAATCATCTATACAATTATATTGGTTGTAACTGAACATCTTTTTCCAGTAAGTGATTTTCACCTTTTTACCGCGCATTAGGACTTTAGGAAAATTAGGAAAAATATCTAAAAAATATCTAAATTGCGATTTTTCTGACACATATTGCGATTTGTGATTTAGATTTAATTTTATATCTCATATCCAGCGCTCGTATCCAGCCAACATGCCAATTGGCCGCACAAAGCTGTACACACTCAATTGGCTGGTATGACTGTTACTCAAATAGTGCAGTCATGCATTTTCTCTGGGACCTTTAGTGTTGCATACATGTTGCAGCCTTTTGCGATTAGCTAATTACAATTTAGTGTTTTTCGATTATCATTCAGCCATACTGTGCATGCAGGTATCTTACCACATGTCTAAGCTTGCTGCTAAGTTTACTTGTAACTGGAAGACAGTAATGACTGATAGGAAGATATGTGAGAAATGAATGCAACACAGAGCGTCACTGACAAATGTTGTGTAAAATCAGTACTGTCACTCCATATACACTATAGCTGAACTATTAATCAAAATCGAATCGCAGTCATGATTGGAAACGCTGCAATTAGATAATTGCAAAAGTCCCAAAGAAAATGCATAACTGCCCTGTTTAACTGACACTCATACCAGCCAATTGAGCGCGCACAACTTCAACCAGCATGTTGGCCATGTGCGTGTAACGCCTACCATTTTAAAAAAAAAAAAAAGAAGGAAAGGAAAGCACATGGAGTTGGAGTATGGCTTCTTTACCATCAAAGGGATTATTTGGCCAATAATCTGTAATTTCAGACTTGTTTGTGGCTGTTACAATATATGGAAATACGTTACAAAGGCACCAGAAGATAACTAATGCTATAACCCTACCTTGCTAAAGGCATAGTGCCTTTTAATGCAGAGGGGTTGTTTCAAAAAGAGCTCGCTTACAGAGGAACAGAGATTTTTTTTTGTTTTTATTGGAAGTGGTTTGCACAATTAATATATATTAGTTTAATGGATATTTAAAAATATATATAGTAAACGCTGAAATATTATTATTTCTGTTTTGTTTTTTACTTAAATGCATTTAGGCAGCACTGACTGCATAATAGCAGCACAAAACTACCCATTTGGTAGAAAGGCACACTGCATCTGCTAGAATACAAGGAAAGTAAGGAATCTCTTAAGCGTGTGCGCGCCACACTATTACGAAGGCTAAATTGCTATATCTGTCTGAAAAACTGCAATGAGATATTTTCCTAAATTGCACAGTCCTAATATACACAGTTTGCATGATATCGGGTTAAAAGTGAAAACCGAACCTGCGTATGCGATTTTTAATACCCTTCATTTTGATAGTCGCTTCCAGATGCCTGAAAATTATAGACAACCTAATTAAATTATAATTGTGCAATCACAAATTACAATAAATTATTACTGGTGTCTTACACAAAAATAAAAGACATTGAAGAGTCAGGACTGATATTTATTATATTTAGCCAGAGAAATAAAATTTCAATTTCCTCAGTGCATCTGAGGATTTTCTATTCCCCCAAATGCACAAGCTGCAGATTAGATGGAAATTATAATATAAAAAAGTATGAACTGATTTTTTATCGTTATCTGTTTTGAAATCAGCAATGAGAAGCACTTAACTATTGGTTATCGATATCGGTTAAATTTTTTCATATTATGGATTAGGAATAAAAACGAATTTTAAGAGCAGAAATATGCTTGAATGTCAATATAAAATAAAGTCAAAAATTTTTACTAATTGTACAAGCCAACTGTGGCCTGTATTAAATATGTACACTAACTATGTGTTAGTGATTAATTATTATTATTATTATTATAATTTTAACTGCCACATGTGTCTTGTGTATTTAGCACAAAAGCGAAGCTAATGTTCACACGGACATAGCAGTTCACATTGGCACCTGTTTGTTCTAACACCCTATTAACAGAACAACTCGCTATTAATAAACACCTGAAGCACCCCGCTGTCTAAAACTGGACCATTACCCGCTTTACAGTTGCTTTAAGTTAGCTTAGCGGTGATTAGCAGTACGTAAAGCTCTTAGTGCAATAGTATAGGATATTTAATCGTAGTCATCACTGCTTTTTTATTGAGCAAGACGGGGCACAAAACTAACGGAATTGTTTAAATCACCTTAAAAACAGCATGTTGAATGTCGGTCTTCTAAAACAGAGAGTCCCTCTTGTAGCTTTAATTTATTAAACTTTTTTTTACCAGATTCATCGTGTTATTTATTCATCGTGAAACATTTCTTTCTTTTTACTGTTTTACTACATATTACAGAAATTTGATTGTTTTTCAGTAATTTACAATAAACGTTTTTGTTCTACAAAATATAAAACGGTGGCTTTGGCAGTTGGTTTTTAATTCAAATCACAAGTTGATATTAACACTTGAGTAACTTGTACAGTAGACAAGTAATAGTGGACAATAACATCCTGAACTTAAACTGAAAACCTATTACTGTAACACATTTATTGTAGTATGAGGTAAAATAGCAGAGACAAAAGAAAATTTAGTTGTTATAGAGAAACAACTAACCGTCAACTAGCTGTCTGGCATCTGGCTGTGTGCCATTCTTTATTCTTAGGTCATTTTTGCTTTACTGTTAAGTGCCATCGTGTTTTGTGCCTTGCAAAATCCTAACACAAAATTTTCTACATCTCTTCTCTCATCTTTTTTAGCCGTTGCAGTCTCCAGCTCTCACGCCCAGCAGTCAGCCCAATCCGTCCATTCCGCCGTACGCCTCTCCCCGTTCCCCACCTCCCCACCCACACACCCCTGTCAGCAGCACCCCAAACGCACCCCCGCTGCAGAACAACCAGCCTGTGGAGTTCAACCATGCCATTAATTATGTCAACAAGATCAAAAACCGTTTTCAAGGCCAGCCAGACATCTACAAAGCCTTTTTGGAGATCCTGCACACGTACCAGGTACAGGGCTTATCACACGCGTTTTCTAAACCAACAGGTCTTGCCTGTGGATTCTCATTGGATCCTTGTTCTCTGCAGAAAGAGCAACGTAACGCTAAAGAGGCAGGGGGAAACTACACCCCGGCCCTGACCGAGCAGGAGGTTTACGCTCAGGTGGCACGGCTGTTTAAAAACCAGGAGGATCTCCTCTCAGAGTTTGGCCAGTTTTTACCGGATGCCAGCAGCTCTGTGGTGAGGGATCATTAGTAAATCATTATAAACATCCTAATTTTGACACAATGGCATAGTCATTTGATCTATATACCGTATACTGACTAGCTTTCTCTGGGTGTGTTCACTAGCTGCTGGGCAAGACTACAGCGGAGAAAGCTGAATCTGTACAGAACGATCACGGAAGTACTGTAAAGAAACCGCAGCTGAACAACAAGCAGAGGCCCAATCAGAACGGTTGTCAGATTCGGAGACACTCTGGTTCCAGTGCCACCACTCCACCGGTAAAGGTAACTTTCAAAGAAGCCATGTAAACTCTTAATTACCACAATCTGGTTATGGCACGATGGCCTTGAAGATCTGATAATTGACACATGAAAGGATGACAGTGTTGACAGCTGCTGATCACTTATAAAGATGTAAAACAGCACTGATCAGTAATTGGTTGGTATTCAGTGAGTGGTTGTTGGGAAACAGTCATTTTTAGTTTGTGATTTTTTTGAGAGGAAAAGTAACGATGAGTGGGTTTTGGGAAACTGATATTTAGTGAGTGGGAAAACTGTCAGCATTATCAATACAGCATAGCTCTTTGCACAGATCGAAGAATAAAAATTCAGACGACAGAGGGTCTGGGCTATGGTGGTGTTAACCACTATAACAATACTAAAAAATCATGATAGTTATTTTTGATGTGTCAAAATGTAACTTCTACCCAAAGAGCGCAATGCTTACTGCTCTTTTTGACACTCAGATTGATCTTAACTTTAGTGTTGCAATCTGAAACTGCAAACTCAGACTTTTCATATTTTTATTCTAACTCCAACTTTGTATTCTAGTTAATTGGTTTTGTTTATCCCTTGTTTATAACTAGATGTTTGGTTTTTTTACGCGCACCTTGTGTGTGTGGGTGGGGTTGTTTTTTGGGGTTTTTTTTTTTAGAAAAAGCCTAAGTTGCTGAATCAGAAGGAGTCCTCAGTAGCAGAGACCAGCAAACATGGAGTCGGCACAGAGTCTCTGTTCTTCGAGAAGGTTTGTGTGAGATTTCCCTCAGCATCACAAATGCCATGGTTTAACTTGTTTTTTTGTCGATCTGCTCATTTCATTTCTTTATCTTTGTTTTCCTAAAGGTTCGAAAAGCCTTACGGAGTGCTGAGGCTTATGATAACTTCCTGCGGTGCCTAGTCATCTTTAACCAAGAAGTGATCTCACGCACTGAACTCGTGCAACTGGTGCTACCTTTTCTGGGGTACAAACAATCTTATCATTTCCACTGCATTGGTTGCTGTTGTAATGTTTAATAACACAAAATACTTTTTTATCGGTGCAGTTATTTAACTTAAAAATATGTATCAACTTTTTTAGGAAGTTCCCAGAACTGTTTTCTTGGTTTAAAAACTTCCTGGGCTACAAGGAGATGTCCCACATGGAGAGCTACCCTAAAGAGCGGGCAACTGAGGGTATTGCCATGGAGATAGACTACTCCTCATGCAAGAGGCTGGGGTTTAGTTATAGAGCACTGCCTAAAAGCTACCAGCAACCCAAATGCACAGGAAGATCCCCGCTATGTAAAGAGGTAAAGACTGGTCATTTTAACAATATGTCACGTTTAAAGTTTTAAATTACCTACATGCCTGTTCTAACAATTAAAAACATTATTGTCCTTTTAGGTGCTTAATGACATGTGGGTTTCATTTCCTTCTTGGTCCGAGGACTCGACCTTTGTCAGCTCGAAAAAGACGCAGTATGAAGAGCACATTTACAGGTGTGAGGACGAACGCTTTGAGGTAAGTTCCCCAAGGCCTTGCTCAAAATAACGTAACACAATCATTTATAAGAACTGGTTGTACCCGTTTTCTGGTTGTGTGTAGAGATGATAGATATTAATTCCTTTTTCGGCCCAATACTGAAACACTGATTATCGGCACGCTTATGTGACTAATAATTCATGTGCAGAACGGAACTTTATTTATTGTTGTAACAGATTATTAAGAACAGTAATTAACACTGTCTGTACTGTCATTTATTTCCTCTGTACAAACAAAAGAGAACGTATGATGAGTGTGTTTTTTTTTGTTTTTTTTAAAATTCTAATTGAAAAGTTACCCAGAGCGAAAGTGCTTTGTTATCTGATGTGTTAAATAAAGTACATCAATGAAAGAAAATTATTATTAATAATTTATTTTACTATTTTCGTACTGCCTGAATTCTTCAAAATCCATTGCTGTAACGACCACCCTGCATTTAATTCTCAAAACGGCTGATCCAAACTAACAAAACCATCATCTGTCTAGAACTTGAGGAGAACTATTAGTAAAAGTATTAGCTTATAAGGACAACACCGGCATAAAATATGGGTTTAAAAAGCTTGGTCTCATGTATGTGTTACTTTGATGGATGTTTCTCTGAATTGTTCACCTCCAGCTGGATGTAGTGCTAGAGACGAACCTTGCCACTATCCGGGTGCTGGAGTCCGTGCAGAAGAAGCTCTCGCGCATGTCTGCCGAAGAACAGGCCAAGTTTCGCCTGGACAACACGCTTGGTGGCACGTCTGAGGTGATCCACCGTAAGGCCATACACCGGATATATGGAGACAAAGCCCTAGATATCATTGACGGGCTGAAAAAGAACCCTGCTGTCTCCATCCCTATTGTATTAAAGAGGTGTGTGTGACATTTTATTTACACCACAGCGAGGCTAAGTTCTTGAATCTAATTGGTCAAAGGATTTGTGTTATTTTTATAGTAACGGCGCCTATACTAGGACAGGCACAGCAAACGCTCTACCGAATAATAATAAAAGTGAATTAAACATTAAAACACTGGGCTTTGCTGTTACAGGGAACATCAACACCACATTCAAGAGTAATTATATTATATAATTATACGGATGCCAAAAACAGTTCAACACCAAGTACAGAAGTTTGATATTTTACATAACAGCACCTTGTACGTTTTAATCAGTTCTACTTGCATTTCATGTTTTAATCAGTTCTACTTGCATTTAGCATGTGTTATTTTTTACGTCCTCTTCATGGCTGTCGATCTCTCATGCTCTTTTTGCAGCAGTTAATTTCGTTTGTTGGAAAACCTGAAAGGTACAGCCTTACCTAGAATGCTGTAATTCCTAAATACACAGTTCATCACAGAATGCTTTACTGTGTCAATAAGCAATACTACGATTATTTAGACATGCATACTAATTTACTTTACATTTACATAAAGGTGTAGTTTGGCACTACAGTCTGTGCTGCAAGTACAGACAATTTATCAAGCGTTTGAGCCGTAAGACGTGCTGTTCTTCATCTGTGATAAAGGTTAAAGCTAAAGGAGGACGAGTGGAGAGAAGCACAGCGAGGCTTCAATAAGATCTGGCGGCAACAGAATGAGAAATATTATCTTAAGTCCTTAGACCACCAGGGCATCAACTTCAAGCAGAACGACACCAAGGTGCTTCGCTCCAAGACCCTTCTCAATGAGATTGAGAGCATTTATGATGAGGTAAATCATTCAGGCGCATTATAAAGCATGTTTGACTGGCACTTGCCAAAAATTCTGAACCTTAATCTAATTCTTGTTTGTTATAGCGGCAGGAACAAGCCTCCGAGGAAAATGTCACGCCGGCGAGCGGCCCTCACCTCACCTTTAAATATGAGGACCGGCAGATTTTAGAGGACGCCGCTGCCCTGATCATCCACCACGTCAAGCGGCAGACCAGCATCCAGAAAGAAGACAAGTACAAAATTAAGCAGATAATCCATCACTTCATTCCTGACTTGCTGTTCTCTCAGCGGGGCGCTCTGTCCGACGCTGAGGAGGAAGAGGAGGACAATGAGGACGCAGAGCTTGATGAAAGTGGCTTCAAGAAGCACAATGGCGTAATTGGCAGCCACAGCAAGTCCAAACTCTTGTTCGCCAGCACGCCGGCTCAGAAGCTGCGCTCCTGTGACGACGCCTACAACCTCTTTTTCGTCAACAACAACTGGTACATCTTCCTGCGCCTGCACCAGACTCTGTGCTCACGCCTTCTGCGCCTGTACACCCAAGCCGAGCGGCAGATCGAAGAGGACCTAAAGGAGCGCGACTGGGAGCGGGAGGTGCTCGGTCTTAAACGGGATAAAAACGATAACCCTGCTGTCCAGCTACGGCTCAAGGAGCCAAGTGAGTAGAATTAGTGGGTTTTTGAATATTTACAACTTGCCTTAAAAACACAGTGTTGTGTTATCCCTTTTACTTGGCTAATGCTGTTTTCCTTGACCGCCAGTGGACATCGATGTGGAAGACTACTACTCTGCCTTCCTAGAAATGGTGCGCAATTTACTAGATGGCAACATGGAGGCATCTCAGTACGAAGACTCGCTGAGAGAGATGTTCACTATCCACGCCTACATCGCCTTCACCATGGACAAACTCATCCAGAGCATCATCAGGCAGGTCTGTACTCTCTCCTCTCTCAGTCCTCTGTCTTGCAAGTAAGCCCTGGGTCTGATTTAGCCAAGGAATCGTGAGAAGCTGTGGCACTGCTGAATCTGCTATAAAATGTAACCATTTCACTAGACCATCCTTAAAAAATGATAGGATGTTAATCTGTCAACACCATAATTATCAGGATAACATGGATAATTAGTCGACCATAAATAATAGTCTTAACAGCCCGTTTTTTTCCCCCAGAGAGATCACAGGCATTGGGATAAACGCATTTTGTCAGTTGTGCGCTTAAAACGCAAACGTGACATCCCAAATTTGTTTCATGCACCAAATTTTACTGTGTTAGGTCATTCTTGAAACTGAGCAGTCACTTAGTTAACAATAACAGTTTATTGAGCAGTACAGCAGCCAGAACCTGAGGCAGCCAATCAGTCGACACCGGAGATTTTAAGGGACTTTGATCACTGTTACACACAACGCGGAGAAAACTAAAAACACTTAAATACAAGATCACTGTTAAATAAAGAAAATTAAACATTAATGTTAGTGCACTTATTTAAACCTTGGTGCTTTCTGTTATTCTTCAGCTTAAAGCTTTTGTCGGTTATTAGAGTAGTTTGGTTACTCTGTGCAGTAGAATTTGTAATTAAATTATAGATCGTGTTTTAGCCTCAAAATTTGCTACAATTCTACAAAATTAAAAAAGTAGGGCTGTGTGATTAATTGCAAAGTAATTAACACTGAAGTTTAGAACCTCTATCTGCTGTAATGTTCACATGGCGGTTATTTAGAATAAAAAAAAAAAAATCCCCTTCAACGTCCTATTATATGTCAAGTCACGTTACTCTGCCTGGTCCAGTCGTTAGCACTGAAGCGACATGCCGGAGAGCTCAAATATCGAGTAAACCGAGCAGCAGGATTTGCTTGTACCAAAGAACAACACAGTGAACTATATAGGAAAAAAATTTAAAAAAAAACAATAAGAAAAAAAATAGTTCAGTAATCATAATGAACATAAAAAATATTTAATTAATCAAGGTTTTGATTTTAGGTCATATTACTTAGACATATTAAAAAGCAAAACTACCTCATTGCTTTAACATTTATAGCACTTGCCACTTTTATCCAACTGAGCAGTTGAGGGTTAAGAGCTTTGCTCAGTGGTCCAGTGGCAGGTGACGGGAATTAAACCCACAATCTTTCGAATTCGCAATCCAACACATTAAGCACTGGACTACTGTCAGGTGTTTTATTTATATCGATATCTTTTTTTTAATTCTCACTGTTGACTTATGGTGGACACAATAACGTATTGTGTTTAATATGGGTACTTTGTGATGCCATTTTTAGTTAGTTGGCTCTTATATTTCATTCCACAAACATAGGATTCTAATGTTTACAAGTGTTAATGTAATAATATAAAAACAGTAATAAGAATCATTTAAAGGGACATTTTTAGAAACTAAATTTTATTAGCTGTTTAATATCCGAATTTGCTGTAAAATAGTTATCGAAGCTGCTTTGGCAATAACGTTGCATACAAACAAGCAAAATGGCGACCAAATAATGAAAAACAATGCAAGGCAAAAAATCTGGTTTATTAAAGGAGTAAAAGTGTTTTTATCATCAGTTATAATTGCTTTGCAGTATTGCAGACATTATCCAGGTAATTGTGAATAAATAAGCAAGTGAACACAAAAAGAACGTGGATTTTGGGTTAATCGCTCATCTTTGCTTTCCTCTGTGCAGCTGCAGCACATAGTGAGTGATGAGATATGCGTACAGGTCACAGATCTGTATCTGTCGGACAGCAGCAGCTCTGCCACGGGCGGCTCGCTCTCCACTCAGACCACCAGAGCCCCCGCAGAGTCAGTGTACCAGCGCAAAGCCGAGCAGCTCATGGCGGATGAGAACTGCTTCAAGGTAAACCGCTCGACTCTCTCTATTATTCTTATACAGTGGTACTTTGACTTACGAGGGTCTCTTGGACGATTTTCTTTTGCTTTGAGTTGCGAGCTAAAATTCCGGTTATGAGCCAGCTTTAGACACCCAACCGCTGGTTGGCATAGCGAACGCCACAGTAAACAGCATAACATCCGTTGAGCATCCTGTGTTTCACGCGGTAGATAGTTAGACATGCGCATTAGCAAGTGGAGCCATCTAATCTTCCAGGTAAATGCTGTACATTATACTAAAACCAGTTAATTGCAGTTTATTCTATTGTATTGTTTTTTTAAACAATATTTGTTATTTATAAGTGTGTGTGTGTGTATATATATATATATATATATATTTTTTTTTTTAAACATAAATTTTGGGGGGTTACGGAACAGATTAATGGCATTTTAATAGGGAAAATTGATTAGACATACGAGTAATTTGAGCACCACAGTATGTTGTCCTAACGTTTCCCAGCTGTAATAATTGTGCCTTATTTTTTCCTCTCTTCTAGCTGATTTTCATGAAGAATCGAGAAAACGTGCAGCTCACAATCGAGCTGTTAGATACAGACGAGGAGAACTCTGATGAGCAGGGGGAGTCAGAAGTAAGTACATCATCTGCTTCTCACAGTTTCATAAAGGATAAAACTGGTTTAACATGTTTAATCCTTTTTACCAGTACACTTATGTTCCATTTCCATTGATGTATCAGACATTTTCATTCAGTATCATCATGAGTGATGAGAACAACTCTAGACCTTACATGCAATGATTGTACTGCATATTTTGTGATTGTTTTGTGTTAGAGTTGCTCATCTTTTGGTAATTGTGTCATGCCCATTGCAATGTTTTCAGGTGTTTTGTTGAAATAAAATTGCAGGTTAAGTGCAAATTGCAGCAGCAGATTTCACACTGACAATCAGTTTCCCTCTGCTTTTATGAACATTAGCATGGAAATGCTGTGCACACACTCTTAAGGTAATTTTGCTAGTGAATGTTATTCATTAGCACATCTTCAAAATATAAAAAAGAAAGTGAGTTTAGTTACGTAGATGTTACATTTTGGGGGGTTGTTACACTTTAAAACATTGGAAAAAAAAAAAAAGCTATTGTAATTGGATAAAACTGTACAGTCCCTCAAAATGCACAGGGATTGTACTAATTTGCTTTAATGGTGGCCATTGGACACAAAAGCACTGAGCAAAAATATTTAAATACAAAGAATAAAACAGTGTGTGTAATATGAGTTTGGGTAAAAAGGAGGCTGAAAGCAGACGTGTGAAACTCGACTTTTGCTTTATTTGCTAAAACACTCATGCATGCAGATCTCTTACACACACACACACACACACTGCGTTCTGCTCTGTCTTTGGAATACCGAATTTATTTACTTTCCACCAGTCTACAGGGTTCCCATGCTTCTGAATTTTAGACATATGAATTTAAGGCCTGGAAAGTCTTGAAAGTGCTTAAATTATAAATACATTTTGTTTATAGTGCTGTATTTTAAAAATTGTCCTAAATATTCTGTCAAAGAGAGAACGCAGCGCCACTAACAACTGGAGGTGGAAGTTATGGTCGCCGGGGCCTTTTTGATGCCGCAAATGCTGGGCTGTGAATTTGACAGGCGCTTGATATTTTAAAAAATGGTGCTTTTAAAAGGCCTTAAACGTCCATAACTCTCGTGTTTATGGAAGAATCGCCACCCTGAATCTGAAATGTTGATCAAATGCAATCAATTGATTCAAAATTCTTAACAATTATTCATTATTAAATTAATCCTGCTAATTTCTAGTATTAGAAATTAGCTGTATAGAATGTAATGTTTTAGACTGTGATTTTCTTTTCTTTTTGTGTGTCTGTGTGTGTCTGTGTGTGTGCGCGTGTTTAGCGCTGGTCAGATTACGTGGGCCGGTATCTTAATGCCGATGTGACGTCTCCAGAGCTGAGAGAACACCTGGCACAAAAACCTGTTTTTCTTCCAAGGTACATTAATATCTTATTTAAACCCAAGTGTCCTCAGTTTTTACAAGCTGTTATCATATAGGAGGGGCTTTAGTACCAATTCGTTTTAATTAGATTATATTTTTCTCTGTTTTGGAAAGTGTCTCTGGCCAAAAACGTCATACTTTTTACACCAGAGATTGGCCTCTTATGAGGTGTTTTTCAATCGGGTATTGGTTTTATAATATTGGATCCACTGATTGACAATTGTTTACAGACTTGTCATAACTGCATTTAAATATAAGAAGAGACGAGTCAACAACGAGGCTTAACACATTGCATATTGATAATGCACTTTAATACACACCTGCATATAAACTTTTTTTTTTTTTTTTTTAATTCTTGTGGTTAAGACCAGCGGTCCCCAATCTTTTTTGGAGCTGGGACCAGTTTCATGCATGAAATGTTTCTGGCTGAAGTAAAGTTAAAGTTATTGTTCCAATAACAAAAAACCTTTCCTAGTTTATAGTATCTAATCTGAATCTTGGTATTTTCTTTTAGCCGTCAGTCTATGACTCTTTGCTGTCCCATCTTTGGCTCGTAACTTCCTCAAAAACTCTCCAGTGAATATCGTTTTGGGACATTTTTTGTGTCGCTGATGCGCCAAATAGCGTGCCAGAGTCAAGTGTGGTAGTGAGTCGAGAGCGGAAACACTCATTTTTTGAGTGATTCAAAAGACTAATAAATGATAAAATAACTATAATTTTAACCTCACATTTTTTTTTCTTTGCTGTCTGGTACCAAATGATCCATGGATCGGTACCGGTACGCTGACCGGGGGTTGAAGACCCCTAGTTTAGACTTTTATTTATTTGCCATATGTTTGTTTACATTATAAAAGCGTTTGTTTACCACTTTCATTTCAGTGAGCGTTTTTCAAATAAATGTTTTATTTCTTTAAGATTCAGACCCCCCCTTTAGTTTACAAAGGACTAAAATGACAGTATTGACGGGGTTAAAAATGCTTGGCCAGTACTGTTATCATTGTGTCAAAAACAAATGATTCTGCATGTAGGTTATCATTGGCCTAAACAAATAATTGGTATCAGTTCTAAAAATGGATATCAGTCAATTAAAAAAAAAAAAATTACTCTCTTCACCGAAGACCTCAGCTGTTCACCAAAGACTTTGCTTTGGCTTTTCCTTTCAGAAATCTGCGGCGAATCCGGAAGTATCAGCAGGGACACGAACAACAGGAGAAGGACGCAAAAGAAAATGACAAAAAGGAGAATGCAGAGAACATGAAGATGGAGTGCATGTTCAAGCTCAATTCCTACAAGATGGTGTACGTGTTTAAATCAGAAGACTACATGTACAGACGCACTGCCCTGCTGCGGGCACATCAGGTACAGCGGTCTGCGTTTCGGTTCACATGTAGACATGCAGGAGATGTTAGCCGGTCTGTTATGTCGTATTTATAGTGATGCTTTGCACATTTTGTCGATTTCGATCTGGTAGACACTGATTAATGCATGTTTTTTTTTTTTTCTTTGTATGCAACCCTACATAATTTTGAGCGTTTTTTTTTTTTCAGTCGCACGAGCACGTAAGCACAAGGTTGCACCAGCGTTTCAAAGCCTGGCTGGATGGATGGCAAAAGGAGCATGTGAGTCGGGACATGGCCAGCGACACCGCCAAGTGGCTGATGGGAGAAGGGCGCGAGGGTCTGGTCTCCTGCACTACAACCTGTCACCCCGAGACACTCCATTTCAGGAACATCAACAAGTACAGAGTGAAATACAACAGCAACTACAAAACAGCGTGAAGCAGTGAAGGCCAGGGGGAGGTTCAGCACACGGGGAGGTTAATAGGCTTTAGCAACAACTTTCTAAGGTGGCGAGACGCCATCCGAATGTTTTCATGGCCTTTTCTTTTCTGTAGCTGAGACCACGTTTATGAAAGTGCCAAACCATAAAAAAAACCCCACCTGAAGTTAAGTGTAGATGTAGAACAGAAAGTGTTCTTGCGTTCTTGGGCCTGCAAAACTCTTGCAGTCTAAAAAGAAGGAATTTGATTGGTCAGCTTGGTGAGTATTAATGTATTATTGTAGGAACAGGCTGTGGCCTAGAATTTTTTTTTCTCTAAACCCAGATACTGGTAAACTCGGTGATGGAAAATCCCCCCCAGACACAAATTTAGCTTGAGATGAAATGATAAAGTGCACTTAACTTTAATTAAAGGAATTCTAATATTACTACAACCTGTTTAATAATGCCAGATGCACTCGCCTTAAAATCATTTCCCTTTGCTTTAGGAAGTATCTCTTCATGAAGAACACAAGGAGTATGTTTTAATATTTTTCGTTAAAAGTAAAAAAAAATGGCACCAATCACAATCTGTGACATAGCACAGTTTGGAACGGAATGTATTGACTAAACAAAGGTCCACTTATACATCATTTCTATCCGAATAAGACCTGAGCAGTTTTTGGTTGGCTGTCCCAGCTGAAAACCTTACAAAGTTGTTGGCGAAGCCCAAAGCGAATACACCAGCTAGAGCACACACACCAATCCGAATTTAAAACAGACACAGAACAGTTTCCTCTTTGTAAATAACCTGTATATATATATTGCCAGCCTTTATTTTCCTCTTTTTTTTTTTTTAATGACCGTCCTGTGTTCTTACAAAACTACAGGCTTACAGTGGACTTAAAGAGTGCTACAAGATAGACAGCTACAAAAAACATGCAAAACGAGTTTATTACTGTTTTTACCAAAGGGAGTTGATTCTAATGATGTTGTTTTTTTTCTTCTTTATTTTATTTTACTTCTGTGTTTACTCTTCTCTCCTCATTCACCCTTCCCTGCTTTTTGTCTTTTTTAATAGTAAAGAATTGTTAATTTTGTAAACGTAGAAATGTATCCAGGTTCTTGTTTTTGAAAAGTTTTTATAAGAAAAGAAAAAAGAAAAAAAAAAACACAAACATATTTGAAGTTTTTTGGAAGAAATTCGGGCTCCTTTCAGCACACGTTTAATCACTGCCTGTTTGGATATGCATCTGTATCTCTAGTCTGAACACTGAGGAAGCCGAGCGCTCGGGTTCACTCTGTCCTCGGCTAACCGAGAAGCCCCGCGTTCGCCATGCGAGGTTTTCTTCTTCACCCTGAATAGATTTCTGCTGGACAAGAATATAAATATATATAGGTGTGTATGTATATATGTATATGTATATATATGTATATGATATATATATATGTATGTATATATATGTATATATATATATATGTATATATGTGTATATATATATATATATATATAATATATATATATATATATATATATATATATATATATATATATATATATATATATATATATATATATATATATATATATATATATATATATATATATATATATATATATATATATATATATATATTATATATATATATATATATATATATATATATATATATATATTATATATAGATAGATAGATATATAGATATATATAAATACAGAATTATATACATTTTAAAACTGAAAGTCACAAAAGCATGTCTTTTTCTGTGGATCCTCCATCATAGTCCCTTTATTTCCATATTATTTAAGATGATAATAAAAGGACATTTGTAGCAGCTCTGGAGCTTTTATTTCTGCAGTGTGTGTGATGCAGCAGGATCCTGTGAGAAACCGCTGAGCAATACAGGCTTCAGTCAGAAGAGGGCGCCAGAATGTTGTTTTTGTTTTATGGATCACTTTGAAGATAGTGTTTTTTTTTCTGGGCATTTTGTGTTTGTGCAGCATTCCAGTATAGCAAACCTTTTTTTATAGGTTTTTATATTATGCACTGTATCTTCTCACTTTTTACTTCATATTTTATAGAAAACCGCAGTAAGTATTACAACCATTTCATTCATTTTCCACAAAGCTGGAAAGATTAAATGTCTTTGTATTCTGTAGTGTTATTCTATTTCTTCAATGGAAGAAAGAAGAGACTTAAACACTGTTCCAGCATGACAATGTCTCTGTGCACAAATCCCCTGATCTCCATGAAGACATGCTGTGTTCTGATTGGAGTGGAAGAACTGGAGTGTCCTGTACAGAACCCTGACTCTGACTCAATCCCACTGAACACCTTTGGGATAAACTGGAACACTGACTGAACCCCCGAACTCTCATCAGTACACATCTCTAAAAATGGCATGGGACGTGCTATCCAGCCCATGTGAATCTGAAAGGTCAGGTTTGGCCGATATTTGGCTATATAATATATGATTTGAATAAAGACTAGAAGGTAAATTATTTTAGACAAATTTTAAAACAAAAGACATGCTAACAGCTCCATGAGCTCTGGTTTCATTCTGAGGTTTTTTTGTTTCCTCCTTTCTGCAAACACACTAATATGGATTAGCTGCTTACCCCCAGAAGTGTGAGTGCTTACTAAAGATAAATATGTTATTTCTTAAGAAATGTCACACAACAGCAACACAAAATTTTGTCTCTTTACATCATGTACTCTAAGCCTGTGGGTAATGATTTGTATTCCACTAGTAGCTACTCATTATTCAGCATCACGACATGCTGCCTCAAGCTTTTTTCCCGGCTCGTCTTCCTGAGTTATATGGAAATCTGCTTGAAGAGCCTCGAGTAGCATTAAGACATTTAGCTTTAGTGGTGTCGCGTCTAGACAGTGTGTGTCTGAGCAACAGTGATTCCTAGGCCATTATTTTAGTCCATATGGTGTGAGTCATGGCGCTGATGAGGAGAGCTGGAAACACAGTGAAGATACACAATTCAAGCTGTTCCTTTTGCTCATTAGATCAGCAGTGTCGCATTGAAAAGACATGTTTTATATGCAGTCGTCTTTGCTAAATTAAACTTTCCTGAGGCTAAGCTGTTTAAAGGAAATGATTTTCACTGCGCTAACATAACTTGAACAGATTAAGACTCCTTTTAATTTGATATAATTCGATTAATAGAAACTTTTCAACGCTTCCCTTTTGCCAAGAAACGCCTGTACACAGATTTTTTTTGGCCGGGAGACATTCCTATGTGGGGAAAACTGGTTGTTCGGACACTATAAACTTCCATTCATATTAATGATATGTATGTGTACAGAAATGTTCACAATATCAATAATGTTATAACCAGTACAGTTATATAAAGTGGGTCATTTCTTTGCATTGACACACAATTAATCAGGTTCCTAATCCTGCCAATTAGGTTTAAGATTTCTGCACTGTAGTATAATATAAACTGGATGTATTAAAAAACCTGGCATTTATATCTTGTGTTTTTCTTATGTTTGTCTGAGAATTCTGGGGGGTTTTTTCCTGACAAGTCAGCAGGACTCAGATGCTTGCCGGGATGAGCGCTCGACCTGACAGGTGCACTGCGAGACGTTTCCTGCCGTGAAAGCTAATGAGAGAGGGCTGCTGCTGCTGCTGCTGCCTCAGAGAAGCTCAGAAATCAGCTTCTGCATGAGCAGGCTTTGCTAATCAGCAGCTAATCCTGTGCAGTATGCTGAACGCTGAGCTACAGCCATTAGAATTGATGTAAAACACATTGAGGCTTTGGGAGTTATTATGACTATTACAATATGGCAGTCTGGAAAAACCTGAGAGAATTTTCAGCCGAAACATTTCTTCGGCTTGTTTATTTGCAATTTTACACGATTCATGTTGCTGTAGGGTTTTTTTTTTTTTTTACCAATAGAACATTTTAAAATAAGCGATTCAAGATTAATTTAAGTCAATTTTAATTCACTTATATTAGAATTTCACTGGGTTTTAAAGTAAAGTACACTGAGTTTACTGGACCTTATGGAAAGTTCCAGAAACTGGAAAGAGAACCTGTGGGCTGTAATTTAGTGCCAGTGCCTTTTTTTGCTCTTAAATCATGGAAAATAAATCTGGCCCACCACAAGACCGGTTCCTCTTTCAGAGCAATTTCCATAGAAATAACTTTATTATAAAGAGAGAAATGTATGCAAATATAAAATGCTTCAAAACACACAAACGCTGCAATGCAATGAAACAGTCCAACTCCAAGTGTTGAATAAACTTTTTGCTTTAACAGGAAATCATTAGGTTTATGTAAGAGACCCTTTAATTCA
Organism: Bagarius yarrelli; assembly: GCA_005784505.1. Classification (NCBI taxonomy): domain Eukaryota; kingdom Metazoa; phylum Chordata; class Actinopteri; order Siluriformes; family Sisoridae; genus Bagarius; species Bagarius yarrelli. The sequence continues at coordinate 13,388,606 of VCAZ01000001.1, read as the reverse complement.
ACACATCAGCCAGAAAGATAAAACCTGTCTAAGTCTTCCAGAACTGGAATAAATATTTATAGATGAAAAAATTCATAATTATTTGGAGCGGCCAGAGAGTGACAACATGAGCGATTAGAAGATCAGATTAGATGTCAAATTGCATTGCATTACATTTACAGCATTTGGCAGACAACTTTAACCAGAGCAACTTACATCTTTATCTTACACCATTATCTTATTTTATTAATCCAACCACACAGCTGTTTTAAGGGTGGCAGTTTGGTGGTGCTGGGAATTGAACACATGATCTTCTGGTAAAGATACCAACATCTTAACCACCGAGCTACTACTTACAAAGAGGCACGTAACAGTCTGTAAGCTTAGGGTAGTAATAAATAAAAATCCACCGAGATTACATTTATATTTACAGCATTTGACAGACGCCCTCATCCAGAGCGACTTACATTTATTTCATTTATACAACTGAACAATTGGGGGTTAAGGGCTTTGCTCAGGGGCCCAACAGTGGTGGCTTGGTGAAGCTGGCAATCAAACCCACAATCTTCAGGTTGGTAGTCCAACACCATAACCATGAGCCATTGAAAATATAAAGATTAGCTATTACTAGACTTTAAGTCGATCTTTAATAAAATGTCAGATATTATTCTGGGATGAGATTTCTCAGGATGTAGGTGGTAAAGATATGTTTTATTCTTATAGTACAGGAGTCAACATTCATGAAATGTTTTCTATGACAAGAATTGTTTTGGTATTAGAACAACTTTGACTAAAGGTTTTGATTAAACTTGAAATGCTGATTAGTGTCGTTGCTTTAAAGTAGTCAGTATAATTTGCATCGAATCTTCACTTTTTTTATTCGGCCTGTATTTTTTTTCCAGACTTGCTTTCAGACTACAACATTATTGCGGTTAAATGAGAAAACCTGTCATTTTCGCAAACTTAGTGGTTTTCCCAGGCCACCATGCAGCTATGATTTAAAAAACGAGGCCGGCATGCTATCATTAATCTGCCGTCACCTCTTAATGCACTGCAGTCTATAGCCAGGAAAAAGTGACGGAGCTGTTTTAGAGTCTTGACACAAAAATTAAAATACTAAAGATCATCATGTACCACATTCTGAGATTTGGCCAGAGTTTTGTCAAACTAATTATCTGGGTGCTTGCTTCTCTAAAACCACAAGAGATCTATCCAACCCCTGAATATAGGATTGCAATGCCCTGATTCGTGCCTTTTTGTCACTCGATGGTGCCCCTAAAGAGCTCCTGTGCCTGTAAAGTCAGCATGGTATCTACAGAGTAGCTGACAGAAGGCCCAGTGTTTTGGGTTTCCCCTCTGCGTACCTACTACTGTGCCCAAACAATGACTTGATTCAGGCCGAGCAGGAGAGCGTCAGAGTTTGGGCTTTTCAGTGGGACAGGAGTGCGAGGGCTATTGGGACGCAGCCGAGGGGAAACTGATTCTTTCAACAGCGTTCAGTTTAGAAAGCATGGCAACGGCACCAAGGCCTAATGGGAACATCCAGCTTGCCGCCGTTGAAGCGAACTCCCCGAAAGCACAAAAGCTTTTGAGCTTGTTGTAAGATGGATCAGCTCTCTGCGGCTTGGGCTTTGTGGCTGACAGTGATGCAGGAGCACACTTTTCTGACTGAGGTCAAATAGACAATGCTGAGCCGAATACAGACTGTTTCAGCCAAATACAAATTTCTTTAACAAAGTATTGTCATAGAATTCTTTAATTTCTAGCCTAATTTTTGGGATTTTTTTCAAAAAAAAATTTTGACACAATTACAGTTTTAAAACAATCAATTATTTCCTTTTTCAACAATGAAATTTGTACAGGTTCAATTTTCTTCTGTCACAGATCAACACAGTTCAGGATCTCGCACGTATGTGCCCTAAGCCACAAACCAAACACAGGATTTTCATTTCCTCTTGACTCTGGCTTAGTGAATAATAATAGCAATCTGGGAGTTTCTCACTTGAAGAATATTGTGGATTTTCGTTGTAAATTAGGAGGTCAAAGCCAGGGGAAAATGAAATAATAGCTGAGGGAGGAAAACAGCAGAAAGCAACAGGAACTTATTCCATGTAAAAAGTCTACATACAACCCAGCACAAACTCTCTTATGACTTTACGTCATCCAAATACCAAGACCTGGGAGGATGTTTACGCCTCAGAGTAATCTTAAATGATCCATTCTGATACCACAGATAACCTCAAGCACATAATATTTGCAAGATTGATGTGAAAGTATCATCATAACCATGGAATGAACTGATTAGATCATAGGATTGATCCAAAAAAAAGATTTAGAGTTCAAGTCAGGTCACATGGTTGTAACTGTTTCTACAATAGGATCCTGCGTGTAGGAATATATTAAGGCAGGTGGTATTTTGGTAGGTGGTATTTTGCAAATTCACCATTGGTGTTGGGTTGGAGTAGTTGTGATGGAGTTCTTGTTATCTGAAAGATTCTCTTCTCCTGCTCTAAAAAAAATTATAAGCATTGACCTCTTTTCCCTTGCATGCACATCATAATGATAATCTGTTTTTAAATGCCCTAATAATGAATTCTATAAAATTTAATTTTACATCCCTGCCTTTTCTTTTAAATTTACATCTTGTTTTTTTTTTCTTTCTTACGTCCTTCTAATTTATGTCGTAGACTGCAGGGAGTATTTATTGTATAGGCAAGGTAAGTTATACTTTGTTGTCCCAGAGGCTCAGAAGTACATCGACCACATCACACAAAATTATAGAGTTTCTCTAGTTTTTCTACCATCGCCAAAACTATCCTGATTGGCCAGTTATCTAAAGGGAATTTCCTGTTAATGTGAATGAGTGCACTGCTGTTCCAGTCAGCAGGTATTCCCACCTGATGTTTCCAGGATGAACTATTTCCCCATGGTAACTAAAACAGGTGAATGAATAAACCCAAAGTCAGCATCTTCTATGATGCTGAAATTACCAGAGATAACAGATTCCCCATTACCAGTGTGTCAGATTTTGTCAGCTAAAAGAGTAAAATAACTGTATTTCTCACACCTCTCTCGCTCTCTCTTTCTCTCTCTCTCTCTCTCTCTATTTATATATATATATATGTATATAGTATATATATATATATATATATATATATATATATGTATACATACACCTATATGTATCTATATATTTATCTCTCTCTGTATCTGTGAGCAATTGCTGTAGCGCTACATAAGAAAAATATGACAGCATCCAACATCCGAGATCTGTAATTTTGCTCATCCTAAAGCTGATGAATAAGAGTTTGTTCAAAGATAAAACTTTAAAAATATTTGAAAAAAGCAATGTTTGCCTTTTAGGGACTCTGTCCTGGATCATGTTGCCTTGGTATGAGCCTTTTTCGTTTATTAATGATTTTTGAAGGATTATAAACAAATACATATCACATGAAAGAGTCTCAATTTGTACATTTGACTCAGTATGTCCATCCCAGCATTTAAAAAGAATGTTCTATGTAATATGCCTATGAGTAGGGGGCTGCTAAAGGGGAGGCAGCAGAAATTAGGATGATTTTAAGCGCCTGTGCACTTTGTAGGCATTAAGAAATCTGTTTGATAAGTAGTAACAAATAAAATGTAATGTAATAGTAATTAATGTAATGTAATAGTTTCGTGCAGAATGGGTGTAGTAGGGGGCCCAAACTAATACTCTTTCAAAGGGCCCAAAAGTTGCTAACAGCGCCTCTGGTCACGGGTAGTATAAAGAATATTCAGATGTACTTAGTCCACTATTTTGATATTGTCACATAACATATGATGTCACAACAGCAGGAATGTAAAAGATGGAATATGTTTACATAGTTCATGATAAACAGGTGTAATTTAATTGTAGTTACAATTTATTTGCTGAGGTACTGAAAGCTATTTGAATAGAGAACTGTTTTACATTCGATGGAGCCAGAGTCTAGTAAGACATTTTTAGATGTATTAAAATGATGTACTTTACACACTTTTAGCATGGCTCTAGTACAACTAAAATAAAAGTGTTCTATGGAGATGATCAGCTTCAGCGAACCTTGAAGCACATCCTGTTGTCTGTAGGGTTATTTAAGTATCTTTTCAATTGAACATCTTTACCATACAAAGTCTTAAACTACATGAAAAATGCACACACATCACATTCTGGGTTTAAGTTTTATTTTATTTTTTTGTGTAAGTATGCGATACTACTTAAATGTTCAGCTAAAAAAATTAAGGCAAATGAAGTTGAAAACTTGGATAGGTGTTTATCACAGAATCACAGTTTAAACACATGTACACATGCACAACCAGCCAGTTTGGAGAAGCTTGGGATGAGTCTGCATGGTGCTCGGTTTCCACAGCATGGTAAAAGTGAAGGACGATTGCTTGATGCAGAGGAGGATTCCGACTATTTAGGGCATTGATGATGTCTACAGTATTATTCCCTCATGTAGATCCGTGTGCACACCACCTCATCTGCCCCGAAGGTCTGTGAGAAACCGGTGAGGGAGAAATAAACTGATAGGAAATCACCTGAATCATTAAATCCTTTAATCACAAAAAGAACGTTTTTAGCTGACTGTCTGCTCGGACAGACAGAATAAAAGGGTCCAGTGTATTTTTTCCATGCCCTAGATTCAGCTGCAAAGATTAACACATCCCCAAGCGTTCATTGCAGTCATTTAGAATTCCTCTTATTTTTTACTTATGCCTAGTTCACTACGGGATTTCAAGCCTGCTTTGCAAGCCAACAAGAGGGTTGGGCTGTGATCGGTGGGTAATCAGATGATCATTGGGTGATCGGCAGTCTGCAATAGTTATGTGTAAATTACTTAACAACGCAACAAAGTGGCTCGCCGACACTTTGCCAACGTCAAAGAAACATCTAACATGACGAATTTTTGGACTGGTTGACCAACTCAACATCGCTTGTGGTCAGGTGTCATGATGAGCTACAGCCAATGAGACAGCAAGACGTGGTTTGAAGTCAGCGGAAGTAAAAACGTGTGGAGACAAAAAATGGAACAACATTTAATTAAACTCTATACACTGTATCTGTCTTTATACTGTATCAGCAAATGGGACAAGAAGCTTTAAAATTGTGAAACTTAACTCTTAAATGGAAAAAGTCTTTAAGGTACGTTGCAGTTTCTACTTAAACCCAAACCATAAGGCACATGCGTTTGCTGTAGCAGCTTTCTGAGGTTTAAGATTCTTTGATATTCTGGGGTCACTGACACTTAAAGAATGCTTTAGATTTGAATATTCATCAGTATGTGTATGTCTAAAGCCTGACATGTGGCTAGTGGAAGAATTGGTGGGTTCCTCTGGGTCCCTAAATTCAACAATGAACTCGGATGACTGTTTATTTTTCCACAAGCTGTCCGGTTTCCTCCCACCTCCATAAAACAGTAGGTAGATGGACTATGAATGAGTGTGTGTGAATAAGGGGGAATTCCTCCACCTCGTGCCCAGTATTCTTGGATAGTCTCCAGATCTGCCACAGCCCTGACCAGGTTAAAGCACTTTTACTAAAGAAAGTAAGAATAAATGAATGAACCAATAAAGAAAGAAAGGAAGGAATGAGCTAAAGAGTAGACTCAATGAAAAGATATACAGATAATTAGTAAAAAAAATTCTCTCTACATTTTTTTCTACTTTCACAATAATGAAATCCCAACAACGTCTGAAAGGAGAAGATTCAATAAATTTGGCAGTCGAAAGTGTAATCTGCAGCTCAATTACAGTGTGGTGTGGGAATTAGAAAAAGGGAAAAAAAACCTTTCAGACGGGTTCCATCCCTGTACTTTAGGACATTTACAACACCGGGGTTCTCAAAAGCACCCTTCACATTATAAAGGATAAAACACATCTGCAACACAATCTATTTCCACTTTTGCCGCCCCGAGGACAATACAAAAGTTTGAAGCCATGGACAAAAAAACTTATAGCTTTTATCCTCAAGCCATCAAATTTTTTGAATAGCGCCGCCTTAAAATACTGGAATACTTTAATACATATTATGATATGAATTGTATGATATTGTTTAAATTGTCTTTGTCTCTGTGTGTTTTTGTGTAGGTTCCTATGTGTGGTTAAAGAGACAGGCAAAGTAAGAATTTTATTGTTCTGTTTTAAGTGGAGTTTTTAACATGCACAGGACAATAAATGTAAACTTCTTTTAACTTTCCGAATGTTAGAAAAACTCAAGAACAGGTGGGTCTGCTTTAGGACTTTTCTCTGTCCTTCCCATCACTGTCAGAACAGCCGAATCACAGGCTGTTTTCAAGAGACGATTGAAGACCCACCTCTTTCTCAAGCTGTTAAATGATGTGACTCAAAGCACTTTTGTACGTCGCTCTTATGAAACTTTTAATAAAAATAAATTTTAACCTTATAGTGTATGTCAGAAATTTAGTAACAGTGTAATTGGAAGTTGTTCCAATTAAGCTAGCCCCACCCCCAACCCTAAACTTATTCCTGGTGTTATTTTATAAGCTATTAGTTTTGTTTATGATAATAAACCTGGACACATTGTATGCCATTTTACCTGTATTTTTAGGATTGTTTTTAATTCCCCTGTTTCGTACAAATGCTTTTAAAGTTAAAGTGGTTTCAATTCACTAGGGCTCTGTTTTCCACTCCATTACCATAAGTAGACATACTTTGTTGATCTGTCCGCATCTCTCCCAAGCGTCATCACTAACTGCTATCTCAAAGGCTGAATTGAGTGTGTTGTTTATTTCCGGGGACTTGGTGAAAGTTCATATAAAGGTTGCTGAATAGTTCTCATGCTGCTGGGAGGTGATCGTATAGAGCTCCTGAATGTGGTTTTTGGCTCTTTGCCTAGTTTTAGGGGTAAGCATAGAGTGCACCAAATTTCTTTCGCTTATAAAATCTATTTTGCTCAGTCACATTCTCTTTGAAAAGCTTAGTTTTGCTCCATAACTATTGGACCAATGAATAAAGTTTTGGGAATTCTTTAATTAGAATACTTGCGTCCGATTGCAGAATAAAGCATTGAGAAGAAGCTGGCAGAAAGAGAGATGACTCGAGGCAGTAGAAGATAGTACACTACCACACTTTCAGCCTCTATGCCAAGCATTAAGAACGAGTATATTGCATGAAGGGAATGGGAATGGATTTAGCTTTTCATTAACAGAACTGCATTCATCCATCTATCCATACATTCTTTCGATCATTAAACATTTGATGGCTTTGGCAAAAAGGAATTAGTGCTTAACTTGTAATGAACACAAAATCTTACTATTAATAAGTTGCTCAAAGCATCCAGACACTGTTGTGTTTTAAAATAGACATACACACACTCCGCTGTCACCCTTATGAGAATAAGTTCTTCATCAAGTCTGGTTCCTCATAAGGTTTTTCCTAATATTATCTGTTACTGCAGACTTGCTTATTGGGAATAAATATAAATTTAATTTATAAGGCTGGTAAGGCTGCTTTGAGAAGATTTCTCTTGTTTAAAGCACTATTTAACTTAAATAGAATTGAACTGAATTCTTACCAGTATGAGTTCATCCCCCTTCAGCTCTCTGGACCAGTACGTCTTGGGCCCATCACCATCCACCAGTGTCTGCTTGCAGTAAATCTTGTTTTCTGTCTCCCAAGTGGCCAAACTCTTTAAACAAAATAGAACATAGAGACACCAACACACAGAAAGCAATATTTTATATTTATTTCTTTTATATAATAAGTGATGCAGTCTTAAAGAAACAAATGCTGTGTGTAATGGATGACCTGTCAGGATGATGGAAATGTCTGTAATAGTCTTTCGGTTCCTGGCTCAAATTTATGCGTTGTCTTTGATGTCATATGAGACTCTTGTGATTGATGTCTCACATTCCTAATGCCTCTGATTAGCAACCCTGCTGCTTATTTAGTGTTTATATTTTTTAATAGTGTTTATCTCTGGTCTAGAGTGGATCATTATCAATTAATATCTATAACAGCCAAACGCTGGGAGATGAGTTTAATTTGAGGTTCTAATGAACATCATTATCGTCCATTGGGCTTAAAAATAAAAAAGCACCCCTAGCTCTTCAAGTGGGACATGATTATTATAAACCTTAGTGGGATTCATCTCTCTATCAACTTAAACCTGTTTCTGTATGGTGAACACATATTGTTTAGTTCTAGTATGAGAATTACAAGTAAAGGTTCATGCGGCATAGACCAGCTAATGTCCCTGATGTCTTCTGTGGCACGTTGTGATACTAGTCTAGCACAGTCCTTAAGTCTAGAACAAGAAATCTGTAAATTGTGGCCATTTATACGAAAGTGTGTGGCAGGAAAGTCTTCCTATAGAGTGTATATAAGTGTTTAGAGTTTTAATTACAAATGTTTCATAAAGTGCTTGAATACCATCAATGAATAGTTGTTGTATCTACTGTCTCAATAGCATGCAAATTTTTCAGATCGGCCAAAAAATTTGCTCGATGTAAAGATAATTTCCAACATGTTTGGTGACTTTCGGTAACTTTTCTCTGAAAAACTGTTTAAACCACTACAAAACAAGCTTTACTCTATGCCTTCCGATGTGGGTTATTTTTTCTTTTTACTTCCAGCACTCCATCTGGATTTCCTGCATCATCTAAATCATGTGTTTGCAAACAAGCTAATCTATGGGATATTGATCTAAAAAAAAAAAAATAGAAGGAGAAGATCACTTCAGGTGGAAATTTTTGCACTTCTAATAAGCTGACCAGATAGGTCTTAAGAAGTGGTCTTGACACCTGGGTACACAGTTCTCCAGCTGATAAATATCTAGAAAACATCCTCCACCAATCAGTGGGTAGGTTTGCATGTTGATATGCAATTCTTTTACTGTATGTGCCCAAGATAAAAAAGATCAAATCGAATCAAATACTTATTTCACTGATTAAAATGCAAATCAATTCGTAACTTCAAATGTCTTTTTCTGGATGTTTTTGTTGTTATACCGTCTCTTACTGTTAGAATAAACCTACCATTAAAATTATAGTCTCTATCAGTGGGCAAATAAACAAAATCAGATAATAAATAATTCATCACATCCATGATCATCTATGCATATATTTTTTGGGAAAGTGAGTAAGATAAGTAGGATAAAGATAAATGTTAATGTTAATAAAAAATAATAATACTGCTCAACCTTTCTGCTGTCCTCAGGTATTATTTTTATGGAATTGGTTGAATCTAGTAATCATTTTGTCTTAGTTTTATCTTTATTCATTTCTAACCACACTGAGAAACAAAAAGAGTCCTTAGTTTTAATGAGTCGTGGTCTATTTAGTTGCATGGAAAACTTCTTCGAAAGTTTGCGCTTTAATGAATCATTATTCCAGGCACTTACACTCTTTAAATAAAGCATGACTATCACTTTAGAGGCAATTGAAGTGACAGCCAGTGGACAGCAATTCACACAGCTGCAGTGTGAAAGTAAAATATAAATCACCATATCAAAGGTGTAGCAGAGATCAGAGAGCATTGCTAAGCCAGACAGACAGGAAGAGAGAGCAAGAGTATGAGAGTGACAGACGGAGAGAGAGAGAGAGAGAGAGAGAGAGAGAGACAGACAGATTAAAAGAGAGAGGACAGACTGAGAGAGAGAGAGAGAGACAGAGAGAGAGAGACAGAGAGAGAGACGAAGTGTGAAACCCAAGTAACAGGAAGGTGTAGCAAAATTGAGTGAGATTAAAACCAGGCTTTTGCCATTGTGAGTGTTTCTAAAAAAGTGCCCTAGCAAATGAATTGGAACTCACTGTATCCTGAGTATTAGTGTGCAACAGGGACCCATCTTTAGATCATATTATTAATTTAAGTCTGTAGGGAGCATGTTCAGCTAATGAGCTCGAAAATTTAGACTCCATTCATTTTTACATTGACATTTCTGGCATTAACCCATTTTTTTATCCAACAGAGCAGTTGTGGGTTAGAGGCCTTGCTCAGGGGCCCAGTAGTGGACAGCAGTCCAACACTCTTAATCAATGCGTTACCACTTTCTTCAGTGGGAAATGTGATAAGATATTTGGTACTTACAGCAGGAATTTACATACTGCATTATGATTGGACAGAGATGCTTTATTAGATGTTAAAAAGAATCAGTGCATCTGGTTATGTAAATTTATGTATACAATACAACCCCCCCCCCCTCCAAATACACATTTTGGTCTTTTGGTTGTTTGTCTTTTTTATTCTTTGACATTAATGATAAACTGAACACTTCTAAAGTCAGTCACTATAGCAACAAGCCAGGCAAGAAAAGGTTTCATTTGTCAACGTCTCATGCCCTCTGACCCTGTAAGGTAAAAAGACATTGAGGCTACACTTTTTTGGATTGAGAACTAAACAAACTGTTGTTTAAGGTTATAATAATGTCTGTGTTATAAATAATAATCCGAGTGTAAAGTCTGAAAGGAGAGACTGGATAGACTATTGACTCTGCACTAGTAGGATACTGGCGTTAGGGAAAATTATTGAATTCCCAGCAGTCTGCTCATTTATAGATACACACACTAAAATACAGTAACATTAACACATCCAGCAGCGAACATCGAACCTCTTCAAACGTCTAGTTTTCCGCATTCTAAATTTACATTCCTGCTACGTTTATCACTGATTAACTGCATCACATGTCCCTCAGCAACAATCTGCTGTTATTTCTGCTGTATTAAGAATGTGCTCTTGTCAGTGTTTGGGTCTATAGAGCAGCGTCACTGTGAATGCATTGCAGGACAGACTAAAGCAGAGCAACCCACAGACAACATCCCTGAGGACATGCAGTGTGATAAAAGTCCTGAGAAGAAAAGCATGTAGGCTTAAGAGTACAAAAAAACGGCAACACAAGCCCCTCAAGGGGGACACGTCTCAAAGTGCGACGGTCATACTGGTTCGACTATGACAGCGTTGCAGAGAATGCCTTCTTTCCCTACAACAGTTTTAAAAATGTGTGTGTGTGTGTGTGTGTTTCTTACTCATTTTATTCTGTACTTTTTCTATTGCACAGCATATATTTTCATTATTTAATCCACTTTCTCAGCTGAACTGCTTTAAACTCTTAACCATTGTCACTTTTCTGGAAGCTTTTTTATGAACGTTATATTTCTCTCTTTGGTTTTTTTTTGTTTTATTTTTTTTATTTTAGACTGAGAAAAGCAGATTTAATGAGAATCTATAGGCCAGTGGGTTTATGCTCTGTTGCTGATTAAATTTAAAGTGCACGAATATCTGACATCAAATATATGAGGGTGTCTCTACTGCATAATACTATTGCATAATATGTAATATAACAGATATATTTCTTAAAATAAGACTTGAATAAGATGTACCCTGTAATAAATATCAACTGAATCATACAGCAATTTAAAGTAAATTTATGCTTAGGATTAACTACAATATAATTTACACAAAACATAATTACAAAAAATTGAAAAAAAGTTTACTGTCTCTATCTAAAATGGAATAATACTTAGAAATGTACTACAAGAAAGTATATACGAACTTGCCGACCATTAAACAAGTACTTTCTTATAGTATAGTTTCAACTAGTATGAACGAAACTATCGAACGTTCTACGTCCGCCATGTTGATGTTGTCACGTGACATTCGACGTCAAAGGAGCGCGAATTTAAAGTTGGATAATGCTTTAATTAAATGATAGTTCAGTTTTACTCAAAAGGACAAGGTTTTTTCTTTAAGTACTTAAAGCTTCTTAAAGGGCTTGGAAATTACCGTCTCATATAATGAGTCGTCTGAACCTGTGTTGTGGCCACCAGGGGGCCTCCAAGAGTACATGAAATAACTGATCATTACTTTACATATACTATGTCAATAGACAAATATAATTATAGAAAAATGCAATATTAAACTTTTAAGGCAATTTTATGTTAACAGGATGCAGGATGCCTGCACAGCCAGTGTGATAGCTACAAAACAAAATATATAATGGTGTCAATCAAGGGTAATCAATAATCAAGGGTTGATCATAATTATTCATATTGATGGCATACCCTTCTATGGGCAATAATTTTTTTTTAAAAAGTGGAAAAAAAGTTTGTTTTTTGTTACACAAATGTTTTTATATTTAAAGAAATGGTGATCTCAAATTTTATTCCAGCTTCCTGAGGTGGCCCAGATACTTGTTCAGAATCGTCTAAAATTTTATGGTTTCCAACAGAGGGAAAAACAAACCCGGGAAACAGCATGTTGACTCATAGCAGCTAGAAACATTAATTTTCACTGTACTGGCAAAAAGAGTTATGACCAGTGGGCTGCAATAACATTTCCACAAAAAGGGTTATGACTAATGAGCTGCAATAACATTTCCACAAAAAAGGTTATGACCAGTGGGCCTCAAGAACATTTTCATGACGTTTTCTCACGGTATACCTTACACTTCCGGCCATCCACAGTCTCTTCGTCAAACTCCTGGCCGATGTGAAAGTTGATCTCGGTGGTGCGCACCGAAGTGGAGGTCTTGATGTAAAACTGGTCTCCGTCCTGCCGGATCTCCACATGAGGCTTGGCAGCAGCAGCCCCAGCCACTTTCCTCAGCATGGCGTTCACGCCTAACAGGGCACAGCAGGGAGGATCAGAACAAGCACCTCTTCCTGGAAAAAATCACCCCACCTGACCCAACCTAACCTGGACCTTTTGAAAGATCTTACCAAAAAATAACGATCAACTTGACACTACATCTGTCAGAATCTCAACACAGTCATGCTGAGAGGAACAGAAACACAATTCTCCCCACTGAGACAGTTCGCTGGAGTGAGAACAGGATGTCGCAATGCTTAGGTAGAGGGTGAGAAAGAAAAAGACGATCGGGTGGGTGACAGCAGGAAACATCACAGTTATCAAACAATCAAAATTGTCTGCCATCATTGACTAGCGGCAAAGTCACTGTAACTTTTCCGTTATAAGTTCTTTAAATTAAGAAGTCTGCTTTATGCTGAATTTTAAATATTAAAATTAACTATTAAAGAGTGAAGCCTGGGTAATCGACTGATCTAAAAGGAACCCTAAGTATATCATTCATTTATTCATTCATTTTGTGTTTATATTACACAGAAAGCTGTAAAATGCTGTTCGGAAGGGAGCTTTCATCTAGACAAATGTATTTAATGCAAACGTCTTTATTTAAAACTAATTTTTAAAAAGATGTTAAATGCAAATTTTGATGAAACCATCTACAAATGTGACACATTTTCTTACTGCATAAATGCAAAACATTTAAACATCAATTTATATTAAACAGAGTAAACAGAGCTATAGCACTAGACTTTAATATATATGTACAGATTGATATGTTGCAACAACATCAATAATAATAATGATAATATAGATGATAGAATAATGTATATTCACTGTCCTAATTTAATAAGCACATATTAATTATTATGTAGTCCTTTTGCCTATTTTTGTAGAATAGACATGTATGGTTATTTTGCTAAATCATATTTATCTATAGTTTTGCATATATAAATTTAATAAATATAATTTTGCATGCTTTACTTCCACTGAAAACACACTGTATAAATAAAGGTCCTGCTAATTGTAATTAAATTAATAATAAAGACCTAATTAAATCATATGCTACAATCAGACGAGTTAAATAGATCATCTCAGTAAATATGATCTCTATTTTCCCTCAGATGGTCTTAAAGGACAATGAGGTCTAGTTTGTTGCCCAGCAGCTTGTTTCCAGCCGAGAGAACGATGATGAATCAGAGAGCAGTTCTGCATGTGCTTTACATAATGATGATGAAGAGTGTTGTTCTTTTTACAGAACACTTTAGACACACTGAGTGAGTGATTTGTGTAGACAGTTGCTGTTGACGTGGGTACAGCCTGACAAAGCCATGACATGCACAGAATGCCAGCGCTACATGAGCACCAATCTCATATCTGGAAAATCTGCTGTATTCTGATTTTGTTAGCTGGTTTACACACACACACACACACACACAAAGCCTGAAATGCTATATTAGTGTCCTGCAATCACATCCTGAGTGCAATCTTTCACAAATTTAATTGTAAGCAGCAATTTCATTTGTGCTCCTAAAGGGCCAAGAGAAATGATATAACATGTTTGTTTTTAGTCAGGAAGCGTGGAACAGCTCGGCTTTTATTAGGAGCTGCTCAGGGCTGCTCAGAGCTCTGTAAAATCAGGATTAATGTGAATAACAGTTTGATGCAGAATGTAAAGTTAGATTTAGACTGAAAACATGTACATGCTGGAGTGGAGTTTACTGATAACATGCTAATAAAATTAAAAGACATCTACAGCAAATGTTGTAAAATTTTAACGTCTTAAAAACAGTTGGTTAAAGTTGTAAAAAATTGTCGATGTAGTTCTTTCTGTGGGTTGGATTTTGGCATCATAATCCCACTTTTTTTAATATTCCTTATTTCTTTGGAAAGGCAAACACACATGATTTTCTAAAGTAAATGATTTAATAAATTATTAATAAAAGCCATTTTGGAGTTATTAAATAAGACATTTCTCTACAAAGCAGTGTAAAGCTGTTTTAGTGCATTTATAATAATAATAATTATTATTATTATTATTATTATTATTGTTATTATTATCGTTATAACAGTGTTGCTGTTATTTTCCTTAATTAATTGAATTTTCCAAAAAATCTAAAAATATAAAATTACAACATTTCAAGTTTAAATATATTAATCACTAATAAATAAAACGGAAGCAAGTGTGGTCAGTAAAATCCCCTGAAATTATATAAAATGAGATCATCCTGCCATGCTATGAATTACAGTTTCATCTAAATTCTGGGCTGTAGCTCTGGTTTGGTTGTCGGTCAACTGTTTAAAAAAAAAAATTGACTGGGAGCGCTCCATTCTGCGGCTAATCCATTTTATTAAACTCGAATTATGTATGTAATAAATAAATCCAATAGAAAACACTTTCAGACACTTTTATACACTAATGCAGGATGCTGTAATACAATAGTAACACATTTTTAGCAAAAAAAAATGAGCATATAGAATTGGTGGAACCAGACGAGAGCTCGGTCTGTGATCCACTTTTAATGCAATCCATGCCGAATGAATTATTCCTCTATTCCACTATTCCTCCACTGTACAACAGCTCACCTGTACTGGCTAAAATCCCAAAGCATCAGTCACTCATCACACTACACTATAAAGACGTGCGCATGGGCTCACCTTCGTACATCCTCCAGCATGTCTATGTGTGGTGCGAAATAAAGCGAGAATGAGTCAGAAGATGAAATGCATAAGGAATCCTACCCAGGGCTTTGAGAAGTTCATCAAAATTCTCACTGCTCTTCATTTTCCAGGTGCCGGCAAAGTTGGGATGCATTTTTTTCAGTCAGGTTTAGTCAGAGAATCTCTACTCTTTCTCTTTTTCTTTCTCGCTCTCACTGTATCTCCTGCCTTACTGCTCCTCTTCTCTCCCTCCCTTCCTGCCCCTCCTTTTCTCTTGCTCCCTCTCCTGCTTCTACAGTCTTCACTGCTCACTATAGTCACTATCTTCTGTTCCTGAGCACTCTCTCTGTCTTCCTCTCTCTCCTGCTCTACCTTGCTCTCTCTTTAGCTATCTCTCTCTTGCACGCTCTCTCTTCCTCTCACTATACCTATTATCTGCCCCCCATAGCTATCCTTTTTTATTAGATAAGAAACACTTGTCGCTGTCCGCGAACACTCAAAATCAATTTAGTAGATTTTTATTAAAGACAAACTAAACTGAACTGATTTACAGTCTAATTAAAGTCTTTATTTACACCACATGTTGTTTTTGGTTTTGCAAGTCCAGCAGAATTGAGAGAATCCCCACACACTCCTTACGCACACTATTTACCCTTCTGCTGTCTGAAAAAGGTCGACAGGTCATTAGGGTTCTCACAAGCAGACTGTACATTTCGGTCCCTCAATTCAACAACCGACTCTTCACCTTCTAGAGAGTGAACAGACACACATACATTTAACAGGAAGAGGCAAGGGCACGTTACTTTCATGATGTTTTTCTGCTTCAAGTAGCACTTAATGATAATTTTCTTTCTTTAAACCCTAATCATATTTCTGCTATTATTAAGTTCAGTTTGATTTGAGAAGAAATTAGTTATGAGGAGTAAAATACACTCTGTATACTGAGTATGTCTTGAAGGATTTGACTCCCTTAGATTTACTGAATTGCTGGCATTACATTTACAGCATTTGGCAGACGCCCTAATCCAGAGCAATTTACATTCATCTTCTTTGTACAATTGAGGTTAAGACTCTTGCTCAGGGGCCAGCAGTGGTGGCTTGGTGGAGCTGGGAATCAAACCCACATCTTTGGGGATAGTAGTCCAACACCTTAACCATGAGCCACCACTTCACTAGAACCATGAGAACCAGCCACTTCCCTAGAACCATGAGCCACCACTTCCCTAGAACCATGAGCCACCACTTCCCTAGAACCATGAGCCACCACTTCCCTAGAAACCATGAGCCACCACTTCACTAGAACCATGAGCCACCACTCCCTTGACATTATCTATTACAGCAGATGGACAGTTTGTGCTGCCTGTAAATCAATTCAATCTTTTATCACAATGTTTGAAATCAGTCTCTTTACCCCAAATAAGTCTCTAGTGTCAGCACTTTGTAACAGTAAGAGAAAAAGGTTGCAACTTATCTAATCTAATTATATGAATACGTTAATTGTGTAATCTTATATTAAATGTTTGATCATTTTTAGAAGTGTGAAAGTAATCTGAATCTAATTATTAATGGATTAAATGATTTTGTGTTTTTGCTTCTTTAACAAGCTTTTATTATTAGTTCTACTGCTTGATACAGCTTTTCTAAGCGTTTGCATTTCCCCAAAGCACATGTGTCTTGTGTATCCATTAAATATTTCTTCAGCTATTAAGTTGGTCTTCAGAATTAATACATGTAAATCTGTATGCATATACTGCAGTGTGTGTGGGTTCATTTAAGGATTCTCTCTCTCGCTCTCTCTCTATCTCTCTCCCCCTCTCTCTCTCTCTTTTTTATCTCTCTCAAACACACACACACACTTTCCTAACTTCTGAAATCTATGTCAGGTAAGAGGCAGATGTTCTGAAAGGTCTTAGAGAGTTTAACCGGTTCTTTTCCAAGACAATTTTCCCAAGACAGCTCTTTATATTTATATCCATATAGGTTAACACTTCAATTCAGTCTGTAAATGTAAAGGGGGGGTATTAGTATTGATGTTTAAAAAAAAGATGAATGTAAAAAAAGATGTCACTCTGAATAAAAGTGTTTGCCAAATGCCAGAAATGTAAAATAATTTATGTTTGTTAAAATCATAAGTGATTAAATATGATCGACTATATTGAAGATTTCTTTAATTTCTATAAAGCAATTTTTCAACATTTTTCAGCATATTTAAAAATCTGTATATTTACTTTCATGACTAAGTTAATTTCTCCTCCGTCAGCCATTGCGGGCGTTAAAATTCTAACTCAACTGTACATACGGTTTTTGCTAGTCTGTGCTAGGCTGTAAAAATGTACCCTAATTAACCAATCAGAGGACGGGAAAATGCTGTCATTATGCGCCAGCTAATGGGCTTCGGGAGGTGGGTTTAAAAATCTGATTGGTTAACAGTCTTTATAAATTACTAACCAATTAGCAATCTTCCACTGCCAATATAGTTTAAATTTCATGGGCAGCACTACTGATTCTGAAGGCTTTGACAGATTAGATTAACATGGAGGCACATAGAAACTGAAATCTGATTAGCCAAGAAATCTAACATGCACATACACGTACTGGAAGCAGTGCAGCAAAAAAAAAAAATGCTATGAAATGAATAGAATAAAATGTTGGAAATAAAAAAAAATAATATATTTGAGAGGAACAAATATTAGAATTAAGTTGTACATGTAGATCAGCTTCTGATAGTGTTTAGGCAGCAGAGAAGTCCTTGCTGTTCCGGATTGCACACAAATTTGTCTAGAAAGGTACAATAAAATCTAAAACAAGATATGATATATTTTTTAAAAATGACTTTATTTCTTATTTCTAAAAATGGATTCCCCCTATAAGTATTAACTTTACTATGTCAAAAAATAACTGCTGAATATATGTAAATACAAAAACAAGAGTTTATTTATTTATTTATTTATTTACTCATCCATTTATTATTTTTGTTTGTTTGCAACAACTTCCTCGTTGTTTCATTCAGAATTTAATAATCCGCGGAAGTGAAGCTTCTTTATTATTGCCCTACCCATAATGCATTGCAGGTAACTATCATGGCGGCTCATTGATGAGCAAGCGGTAAGAATCGTTTCGGTAATTGTTTTAGTTTTATGATTTGTTGAATAATTTTGCGTTGTATTTTATTTTACCATAATATAAAGAAAGTTTACATGTCCCTCACAGGGAACAAACAACGTTTCGAGTAAGTTTGTGCATATTGTTAAACGCGGGTGGACAGAAACACCCGGCGCAGAGTAGCAGCTAAAGCTGAGCGGCAGTACATTTGTAATAATATCCTGCGTTTGGCTGCCTAAAGTAAATATAAAATGTGTGTATACAGCTGTGTGGTGGTAATTAAGTGTTAAATCTAATTCCAGCTGGATTTTGACATAGTTGTTATGTTCATATAGCAGAAATACGGATTAAAAGCGGAGACAAAATACGACGAGAAACTATGAGCGCTCAGGTAAGTTCGGCTCTTAGCTTTCACTCCATCTCTTTATTTCATATTAGTCTATTCTAGTATAAAAAGTGTGTTTACTTTACAAATTGCTCGTAGACGCCATCCAACCTGACTGATATATTGTTTTTTTTACCCACCACACAGTACAGCATTCTGTTCAAACAGGAGCATGGTGAGTGATGTGTGTTTTAACTTACACAGCCATAAAATAGAGTGTTTATATTGTGTTTAGTTATTTTGCTATTTATGTTGTTTTTTAAAAAAAAAAGATATATTATTCCATAATTATATTATTTGTCCCGGTGCTATGCGCTATTCTGCACCATTGTAGAGTGTAAATAGTGTTGGTCACGTGATCACACAGACAAGTGCATGCAAAAGCCACATTTTAATTTCTTTTAAAATTTTGTCCAGGATATCACTGTAGATTGTATTTGTTTTCTAATAAAGTTTGAGAGGTGGTTTCTAACCTATTGTGTGTGTTTGTAGCCCATGATGATGCCATATGGACAGCAGCCTGGGGGAAAAGTGAGAAGGATGGCTCAGAGACGATCATCACTGGCTCTCTGGATGACATGGTGAAAGTGTGGAAATGGTAACCTCGTCACACATGTTCTAAAAATATAGTTCTGAAAACCTGTGTAATGCACATGGACTGCAGTGTTCTAACTGAATTGGAACTCTGCATCACATCAGTAACGTCTGAATTAATCACTTCCTCTAGACCTATTGCAACTTGCACAAGCTTGTCATGCCTTCTTATACAGCACAGTTGCATTGTGGGACATTCCACAGGGTCTCCAGGTCATAAGCTTTTAATCAAGTGTTTAGATGGTCAATGATTCCCCTGCTTGTTTCGTACATTTGCCCACTGATGAAGTGATTAGTCTGTAATTGTAATGGTAGGTTTATTCTAACAGTGAGAGACAGGATACCTAAAAAACGCATTTTACATAACATATAAATTGATTTACTTTTGTTTTTATGATTGAATTGAGAACTGAGCAAAAATATTGTGGTCTGATGACACCAAAATCGAGCTATTTGGCATCAACTTAACTTGCCGTCTATGACCACAAGAACACCATCCATACTGTCAAACACGGGGGTGGAAACATTATACTTATGTTTTGCTGCAAAGGGGACAGGCCAACGTCACTGCTTCAAAGGGACGATGGAGGGATGGATGGAGGGAGGGAGCCATGTACCTTCAAATTTTGGATGAGAACCTCTTTCCCTCAGCCATGGCATTGAAAATGGGTCAAAGTATTCCAGCATGACAATGACCCAAAACACACGGCCAAGACGACAAAGAAGCATGTCAAGAAGAAGCAGTGGCTTAAAAAGAAAACAGGCAGATCTGCAGAATTTTTGGGTTACCAGGAGATACCAAAATCAACAAACTGTTTAAAAGCCTTGCCAGAAGAAAACCTTTCCATGGAGGCTACCGGTTTCCTAATTTACAAACACTCGAGATTTGTTTGGTATGAAGAGAAACATGGCCATACAAAACAAAACCCTAATCCCATCTGTAAGTATGATTAAGGGTCTGTGCGATTGTAGGGCTTCTACTCTAAAAATTGCAGACGCCCAGAAAATTTTGAATGCTATTTCAATAAGTTACATGTGGCTTATTGTAGGATCTTCCAGCAAGGCACTGGTCCAAATCCACACAAAAAATGTAGAATTGAAAATCTGTGGGTTAAAACTCTGGATCTGTATTTGTTTCTCTTTCTACTCATCCAATATTATATAGAACTGTTATGTACGCAAAAGTGCTACATCTACTCTTATCCTTCTCCCTTTAAGACCCACACCAATTACAGTCCTACAGAGAACAGTTATGGTTCCTTAAGATAGAGAATCTTCTTTCTAAGGCTGTACAAGCATTTAATGTTTTAGCTCTACATTGTTTTAGCAGTAATATTAATTACTCCTCGCCCCATGATGTTGACTGCCCTCTGTAGGTCAGATGAGAAATTGGAGCTTCAGTGGACCCTGGAAGGCCACCAGCTGGGTGTGGTGTCTGTGGACATCAGCCACAATGGCGCCATCGCTGCCTCCAGCTCTCTGGACGCTCACATCCGCCTCTGGGACCTGGGAACCGGCAAACAGATTAAATCCATAGACGCAGGACCAGGTGAGGAGCTGAAACTGTCTTCATTTCCATGATTACTGGATTTCTGATGACATGATATGCTTATCTATATATTTTTCCAAAACAATATTTAATATATCGACTAAGACTTTTTGTACCATCTTTTTTTTTTTTTTTTTTTTTAGTTTTTTCAGTCAATTTTAGTGTAGGATGTTTTTAATTTTCCTGTTTGGTGTTTATAGTTGACGCCTGGACTGTAGCGTTCTCCCCAGACTCAAAATACATAGCCACCGGCAGCCATCTTGGCAAGGTGAACATCTTCGGTCTCGAAAGCGGAAAGAAGGAATACTCCCTGGACACCAGAGGGAAATTTATTCTCAGTATCGCCTATGTAAGACCTTTAACTATTGCGTGTGCTAATGTGTTCTATCTTAGATAGGGGGAATATAAAACATGCTATTGGCAAGTTCTTCAGATGATTAGTGATTTATTCCTGCCTTGTTTAATTAGTTATATGTTTATGTTAAAAAATTGTATTGAACAAAATTAGATGTTTTACAGGATGCTTTACATGCGTGAGGTTAGTTCCTGTAACAGTCTCTTAATTATTTACTATTACAATTAAAAAAGGAAAATGGCTTTTTTAATAACATCTTTGAACTTGAGATTGATAATGACTAAAAAAACCCCATCATCCCCACCTTTACTTCATTAAATACTTAGTAAAGGAACAATTCCCCTTTATCAACTTTTACTAAAAACAGTTTGAACAACATGTTTATTGAGTGTTCTTATAATTACTATCTGCAGCCGTATTTATATCAACTAGCATTTTATTATCTAAGCGAAATTTTAGTTTAAGAAATGAAGTGTCCTTCGTAAAACTCCTCCGTCTCTGTCTTTTTCCTGTCTCCTCACAGAGCCCAGATGGGAAATACTTAGCCAGCGGTGCCATCGATGGAATTATTAACATCTTTGACATTGCCACTGGGAAACTCCTCCACACACTGGAAGGTAAAATAACATAGGTAAAGTGAGGGGTGACTGTAGATGAACAGTTACACGAATGACCTCTTTTTGCTCTTGTGTGTGGGACTTGTTAGCTGAAGTGATTATAAACCGTCCTGCCTATGAAGCTGAGCTTTAGTTTTGTTTTATTGCATGTGAATTCAATATTGTGTGTTTTCTTGTCAGGCCACGCCATGCCTATTCGCTCTCTCACGTTCTCTCCGGACTCTCAGCTCTTAGTCACAGCCTCAGATGACGGCTACATTAAGATCTATGATGTGTAAGTGGAGCTGAGGGATTACAACCTTCTTATTAATCTCGTATCCCTTCTGAATCTATCTTGTTGTTGGAGTGTGATAAAATCTGTGCATGCTTGTGTGTGTTACAGACAGCACGCCAACCTGGCAGGCACTCTAAGTGGCCATGCCTCTTGGGTGCTCAGCGTGGCCTTTTCACCTGATAACACACACTTTGTCTCCAGGTGAATGTCAAAAATACCTTTATTGTGGACAAAAATGTAAGGACGGACAAACCTCTGGACAGAATTTTCCACTCCAGTTAATTTTAAGGTTTTTGTTTTCTGCAGCTCGTCAGATAAGAGTGTGAAGGTGTGGGAGGCGAGTACCAGGGCGTGTGTCAACACTTTCTTCGACCACCAGGATCAGGTGGGCCTCTGCTTATAAATTAGATTATGATCTTTTTGTAGGCAGTGAAAAAATGCAATTCAAGCTGTTCATTTTCTTTTATGTGTTTTAAAATTTGTTATTTTTGTTATTAGGATATTTATTTATTTATTCCTAAAACTAATTGTGCAGATAGTTGTGTACTTTAATAGTACTTTAAAAGTCTTCTTCTGATCGGCCACAAGGTGTCACCTTTGAGATAAAAAATAAAGGTTGAAAATATTCATATATTTATAAAAAGAAACATTTATAAAAGGGACTTAACTATTAAACGCAGATTAGTCACATGGGTTTAATGTTCGCTACGTCAGAATTTATTCAGTGAATGTGTTACCACACAGGTTTATGGAAAGAAAACAATACTCGAGCATCTTCAGTGTCATATCGCTGATTTAATTTCTGCTACTTTTAATTTTCTGTAAAAAAATAAATAAATTCTTTTAAATTGTTTACAGGAACAAGTTCTGCTCAGAATAATTTTATTTTATCTTATGTGGGTTAAAATATACTGTATTTGTGAAATTTTCCATAATAACTGTGTTCGATTTATGTATTGTGTAAATTATTTAAAAAGGTAAAAAAAAGTCTGTAGCAGCAACATGTATGTATGTATGTACGTACGTACGTACGTATGTACGTATGTATGTATGTGTGTGTATATATATATATATATAAATTTACTTTTCATGGGTTTGTAGGTGTGGAGCGTGAAATACAACAGCAATGGCTCCAAGATCGTTTCAGCTGGAGATGACCGAGCCATCCACATATACGACTGTCCCATGTGACTGACGCTTCATCATTCCTACACCTGACACGACTCCGGGGTATCTGAACTACATCACATCATAACGGAGCTTTCTTTCAGAGCTTCACACACACACACTGCTCATACAAACAGCTTTAAATCAACTGTTGTGGTTCTGTATTAACACACACAGGTAATGACAGAGCCAGGAGCGATATCATTTCTGTATCAATATCTACTGCTACATTTTCCAGTTGATTTAAATAAATTTTTTTATATATATTTCTGTTTTCAGGAGTCTGCTTTTTGTAGCGTTTTGTGGTTGTGTTGTTCTTAGACAGCATCTATTCGGCAGGTGTTAAACTGCGCCAGTGTTCTGTTCCGCAGAGTTTAGCTTCATCCCCAATTAATTGCATCCGATCCAAATCATCTCTTATAGACTTGTTCTAAAAGAATCATGTTTTGTGGTTTGGAGTTTGGAATAAGGCTAAAACTAAACTCAGCAGGGCTTTGGTCCTCTAGGAACTGAGTTTAAACCCCTGGTCTATTCTATGTTGAGGTGTTTACAGGGTTTTATATGTGCTGGTTCTCTGTAACCACTTCAGCCTATTTTTTTTTTTTTATATCTGCTATGTGCAGTTCTTCTCAACTCTTTCTTCTCTGCATGAAATCTCCTCATGCTATTTTATGCTCTGTCTAAAGCTTGTTCTGTGTTATGCTATCTCACGCTCTGTCTCACGCTCTAACGCTTGTTCTGTCTCATGCCATCTCACGCTCTGTCTAATTGTTTCATGCTATCTCACGCTGTCTTATGCTTTTTTTTTTTTTTAAGCTCTGTCTAATGCTTTTGTTTCATGTTCGTTCTGTCTCACCGTCTGTCTCATGCTCTTTTAAGCTCTAATGCTTTTTCTGTCTTATGCTCGATTTCATAGTCTGTTTAATGCTTGTTCTGTCTCTTGCTGTTTGCTCTGTCTAATGCTGGTTCTGTCTCATGCTATCTTACCTGCTGTCTAATGCTTGGTCTCATGCTATTTAGCGTTCTGTCTAAAGCTCATTCTTTCTCATGCGTGTGCTCTGTTTATCGGAGATTAAACAGGTGGTGGCACACCACTGTATTTTTTTTTATTGGTAGGAGTCTGTGTGGCAATACAGCACCGTACAAGGAATTAGTTTCTCACCGGCATCTTATAGGGTTTACAAAATAACTCAAACTTTGGCCACACCCTCAACATCATTTCATTTACAATATAAAGTTTGGATTAAAGATAACACAAAAGGCAGTGAGTTGGACCATGTCAACAGTTTTACCAATTTCTGTACATACATTCACCACTCTCAGTGCCAGACGTCTGATTCAGATAACGGCTTACAGTCATTTTAAAAATCCACACGCATTTTAGGATTTTTACACGCCATTAGGAATAAGTTTCCAACAAACACTTTCATAATTCACTATAAAACCGTACACACGAAAAGAAACACTCTTGCAGTGTAAATACTGTAGAAAATATCATCACGCAAATGAAAACAGTCAGTGGTTTCCGAGGTCAACGCCATGTAGTTGGAATCTGTCCAGACTTTGTGTTTTATCATGTAACCTTATGCTCATATGTCTGAGATGCATCAGAGCGATCAGGGGCCACATCTGAGCCCACATACTCATGGTGAAATACGAGTCAGAGCTGATCAGCAGCTCTCTGTTGCTTTATTATAATTTCACATTTCATTTAGCAGAAGCTGGAATTTTGTGTGTAGACTTCACACAAATATGAGGAGAGACTAACTCCTTTTTCTAAAGGTTTTGGAATCAAACATCAACACTTTTCTGAAGTTGTTTCTTTAAAACAAAATATAAAATATACTGTGCAAACTATACTCTGGTCCGATTTCCAAAACCCTGCTTGTACAGCTCGAACCACCAGCTTCTGTTAAAGCCCCTCCTAGAGCGATTCAGCCGTGTGTTTTCACCAGTGTCTGGTGTGGACGAGTTCGGGCCGCAGGCTCAGCCTCTTTAGCGTCTCATAGCCGATGACGATCAGGATGGAGGTGGGCAGGGAAGAGATGATGCGGGCGGAGAGACCCTTGGTCAGGCCCCGCATGCCCTCCTCGGCTAAAAGCTGCTTAAACGTTTCAATCACCGACAAGCGGCCTTCCACCTTGTAAGAAGAAAAAAAAAAAACAATGGATCTGTTAAAAGTCTGACATGTACAGTGGAGTAAAAAAATCCACACTTCCCTGTTAGAACAGAAGGTTATTCAAGATGAAAACATTCCATCTTTTAATGGGGCACATTGATCAGCTTAAGCTTTTAAGGTTTAAGAGGAAACAAGAGAAAAAATAAATATGTAAATGCATGTGTGCCCTTTAATTTTTGAGAGTGCCATACAGAGTTATCAATCGTGACTTCCATTATCACATTTTTTTGGTTATCTGATGAAGCTTGGAGCCTGTGACTCTTACTGTTTGTTATCAACAGTAGGAGAAAACTGGGGACCACAAAGACAGTAGAATAAACAGGATGTCCTTTATGACATCCAGTATGACTATAGTCATTTTATTGCCCTCCAGCTGTTATAGTATTCAATTTTTTGTTTAACATATTTTTAAAAGGGCAGCGTGTTGGCTTATTGTTTAGCACTGTTGCCTCACAATAAAAAGGTTCCCCTTTTGGTATCCCCTGCAAGGGTCTTTCTGTCTGGAGTTTGCATGTTCTTATAACATGAGTGTGCTGGGGTTTTTTTTTCTCCCATCAATGTCACATTGGTGACGTTGACCAGTAGGACCACAGAATGTCTTCTGTACACAGCTTTTTAACGTTGCAAAACCAAAGGGAAGACTGTGCTGCTAGATGGACATCCAAAAAGAAGACAGCTTTGTGGAGTTACGGCAACAGTACACTTTTTCCTTTATGATGTGACATTGAGAGACTAACATAACAGAATAAAAAAAGGAACACAGCCAGTACAAAACACACACTTCGGTATCCATTGCCACTGTTGTTAACGAAAGTCAGTCGATGATGGTGCGCATGTCAACATCCCGTGATGACTGGTTGGAAAGAAACATGCAGTCTGTAATGTTTGGTATCCATGACAAGACAAGATTTTTTCCAGTCAAACTAGCAGAATCTGAACCGAGCAGAAGGAATGACTAGACGAGGTAATGCCTTTGTGCCTAAAAAAACAGGAATAAGATGCCAAATGTTTAACTGTTTTTGCTAAAAAATGAAACTGTTTTGCCCTAAAAAAAAATGGAATAAAATAGCCTTTATTAATCCATAAATGAATTAAAGGGTGTTTATCCCCCAAAGGCAACCTTATTAACTAGGCAAGCCTATGGCACTTTAACAGTAACAGTGAATTAAAGGGGTGTTTGCACACTTTCCTTTAAATCTTTCAAACACTTCCATTTCCTCCTCAGCAATCACTGACTGATAATGAATGTTATAGATTTGAGTTTATATTAAAGTTCTGACATGATTTGTTCTGGTTTCAAAGTCCGTAACCTTTTTACATCTATTCCATAATAAACTTGTTTTGTATTCTCCAACTATCAGCGGTATAACAATTAAACTGGAAATAAAACAGAACTCACAGTTAAATGAAAAACTGGATCATAAGATTGTTTAAATGTAAGAATGATCCAGTGGGCAGACATTATAGCTGATTTCTGGGGCTTTCTCTTCTGGTGCAAAACTAAGCCAGACCTCTGGTGTGCTGCTGAATGTCATGAAACAAAAAAGTCGAAACACAAAGGTTAAATTGAAAGGCAGGTTCTGGCTAAAGGACAGCTGGGACAGATTCCTGAAGAAGAGAAATAGAAAAAAAGGAAACTATACAGGAAAAAAACAATTCCTTCTGCTCCAGGTAACGTTTCCATTCCGAAAGATTCCACTGTGTGAGAGAGAACAGGAACGTGCTGATGCTGTCTGTGCTGCGATGAAAAAGATGCTTATTTCACACTTTCAAAAAGTGCCACCACCTTTTGCGTTTACTTAAATAAAAGCAGGTCATACGACGTGCACTCTGTAAGCAAAGCATCACTGCTATCAGCTAGCTACAGTTCAGGGCAAAAGATTCCATACAGCCAACTGCATTCCTTGTGTCAGGTTACTTAAGGCAGCTAGTTCATTTCTGCCATTTTACTTACAAGACTGATTTAGTCGTTTCAATTAATTTTTCAGTGGGTTAAACGTTCACATAAATGTTGTTAGTACGTGTTGTTGCCTTTTATGTAGCTGATCCTGATCAATACTTTTCTTCTTGTCTCCCACCTGCTTCTCCCTTAATACTGAAATGTTTTGTTTATTTCTCCTGACAGTCAGATTTCCCGTCAGACACGGCTTCACGTTGACCGCTCCAATAATTTAGTTGTATTTAAACTATTTTTTAATAATTTTACTCATGGAGGTATTCATTTGGACCACTGTTTCACCATTACCATAAGGAGTTGCTAGAACTCCCCATAGCTTGTGTCTTAATGTTTACAGTAATTTTACAGCAAAAGGCCACAATAACCTAATGCTGCCAGCATCATGCTTCGGCCTCCCCTTTTTTCCTCCATACACAGCGCTGTTCATTCTAAACAAGCATCTGGTTTAGTTTCATCCAAGCAAAACACTGCTCCAAACAGCTGGGGGTCACCTACAAACCTTACTCTCAGTTTTTCCAGATCAGGTCTTGGAGTCGTGGCCTTTTTATTGCACACAAATATGTAGTTGAGATTTAAGTCCGAGAGTTGAGTCCAGCTATGGCATCTTAGTAATTCTGGGAATTCAATTCACAATCTGTGTCCAGAGGTCAAATACTTTAACCGCTGAGACACTACATGTCTTTTGTTTAGGTGTAGGTAAAGACTAGCTTTTTGCTGAAGCTAAGATAAAAACTGGAATAACCTTGATTACGAGGAAGTTGCTTGCCTTCTTTATATAAAACACTGACTACCAAGACAGTCATTCTGTCCTCTATGGGTTTGTATTTTCTCAACCCTCGGCCTTTAACTTTGGGTCAGATTCCGATAGCTGAGAGTCATTACTTTTTAATAAACTTGATGTTCTATGTTTTTAAAAGCAGACATTTTTTTCATACATAAAAAATGAACAAATAAACAGTTAGGATGAAAGCAGCTTCACTCTCGTTCTGCTTCACTCTGCTCTGTGCGTCTTTAATGAAGGTTTGCTTAGTCAGTCAGTGTGTGGTCGTACCTGCACTCTGGCTCTCACTACGTCCATGGGGTTGGTGAGGGTGGAGGCAGTGGCAGCAGCCATGGGCCCAGCCACGGCCTGCAGGAGGAGGTGAGGGCAGTCGGACGGAGCCAGTCGGGACAGCTGCTCTGTTAGCACACAACACACACTGCGTTAGAATAATGCAATAAACAGGGCTTTGTGTTTGTTGTACACTGCTTTGTCAGAGGCAGCACAGGCAGTGACGTGTGGACTACAAACATGAGTAGGTTGTGTAGTATACATCGTGTATAATAGGTAAGTAAACTCTGTCAGGAAGTTTATTCTTATACATAGTTCAGGCTTAAACATCTGACAAATGTATAAAAAATTTCTTTTTTACAGTTTGCTATGTGGTATTGGGGGATTTTTTGGTGGATTGTCTTCTTCTAAGTAAGCAAAGTAGTGTTAAATGCATAAAGAGTCTAACGGTTAACATTTGGGTTTTTTGTTTTGCATCTTTAACAGCAGTCGATGTGCATTATCTTGGTACCTGAAGTGCACTTCCTGTTGAAATCCAATGTTTATACTTGGAATAGGCATAAATAATCGATGATCAATAATTAATCCTAATGATCATAGTTATGGATATTTTGGCTCAGTATGGATCATTTCTTAAAGCTAAATAATAGATTTCACTTCCTAGTAGATACCAGCAGGAGTGATTATAATGTATAATGTTCTACCGTTGCCTTAGTGTTTGGCTGGAGGGGGTACGAAACACAGTTCTCAAGGTATCTGGAAAACATGTTTTTATGGTGTTAGATAATTGTTAAAACACAATTTCCTATTGAAATAAAAGTTCCATTGTAGAAAAAACACACTTCGGCGTGTTTTTAATTCCTATCTTAAATGTTCAGTTTTTTTTTTTTTTTTAAAGTGCATTAGTTTTCCTTTTACAGCAAAACACCACCATAATTGGATGCTGCCACCATCATTCTTCAGCATTATTATAGTTTTATGTTGTTGGCTAATTCTAGTAAAATATAGATTCCATTTTGGTGGGGGTTTTTTTTGGCCTTATTTTACCTCTGAAAAATATAAAAAGGTAAAAAATAATTATTAATCATTTTCTCGACATTTGATTAAAATAATTTAATAATAATCTCTAGTTTATACTACACAAAGGTTTAGAAAGTGTTATGATCATGGCCTAATGACTAGCTTTTTGTTTTACTGCACGTTTGCAGTGTTTCCTCGCACTATTACAAGATTTCTGCTTGGGAAAACTTCCAGATCAGAGTTTGTTATTTACAAAAACAAAACAGCATGAACTTTTTTTTAACTCTCACATGTGTAAGGAAGGTGATTTGGTCACATGCCGCTCAGAGGACAAAAGAAAAAAAGAACTAATTCTCATGAACACAGGATTGTGAGGTCTTGTGTGAGGAGACGTGGGAGTGTATTAACTCTGGGTTTAATGTCTTTATCCTCAGTCAGTGCTTTATCCTGGTCAGGTTTGTTATGCTCAAAACACTTAAAAGAGAATTACTTTAGAAGCTGAAAGGATTAGGAAGTCTTATGACACCTGTACCTAAGATCCACCATGCATCTGAACAGAATAAAATACTTACTTGGAGATGTACAAATAAAGTAAGATAAATTAGTGTGTTTTGTGTTCCTATGTGGTCTAAACTAAACCATAATCTCAAATAGTTTTCGATTGCTGTTTAGGGCCCAACCTGTCTTTCAGCTCCTAAAACCCAAAACACCCAGGAATAATTACACTAAACACGCCAGCGCATGGCCACTCCCTGCTAAAAAAGGAGCTAAACTTATTCTTGAATTTTTTTTTATTTTTTTTATTTTTTTTACGCGTGAACTCTCCTCTGTACATGTGTGGTATCTCAAAGGGAAAAGGATTGCAGGGCTATTATCAAACCAC
Source organism: Bagarius yarrelli (assembly GCA_005784505.1). Classification (NCBI taxonomy): domain Eukaryota; kingdom Metazoa; phylum Chordata; class Actinopteri; order Siluriformes; family Sisoridae; genus Bagarius; species Bagarius yarrelli. The sequence goes on along the minus strand of VCAZ01000001.1, from coordinate 13,358,278 downwards.
TGAGCACAGGATTCTGTAGCTTAGCGTGGCATGTTGTGACATGTCCACTCAAGAAAATCTACTGCTTTTGGGATGCAAGGGGTTTGAGTGGTACACAGTGATTTAGTAGCTGGATATCAAGTGTGTTGTGTAGTAAGGCACATATAGTAGGCCCGAGGGAGTAAGAAGTAAGAGCACCTGCATAGAAGTGGTAGAAAGGCCACCACACAGCGCTATTAGGGATGTAGGTGAGTAGAGATGCCACATAGCCGCGGTAAAAACCCCGAAAACCGTCTGCAGCAAAAATCTGCACCGTGATGTCCCGTGTCTGGCCAAAAGTCACCCTGTGCTTGGATGTTGCCACCGCCATCTTAGACTTGAGTTTGAAGCGTGTGAGATGTTCCCCCTGGCCTTGCATCATGAGCTGCTGGGAGACCACATCGATGGGCACGGTGATACTCTGAGCCACCAGAGAGGCAGAACCACCAGCCACCAAAGACTTGACAGTGTTATTAGAGGAATAATGGGTGACATACTTCCTGACCAGCTCATAAGTGGTGATGTAGGCTTGACCTGAGATCAGCGTGAAGGTGTTGATCATGAAACCTCGATACAGTCCCTTCACGCCTTCCGCTTTAAAGATCTTACAGAATGCGTCAAACGTTCCGTTGTAAAGCGACTTCCCTTTTTGGACCTGCAGCCGGGTTCGAATCAGGGTGAAAGGGTAGACGGTGGCACGCGTGGTTAATGTCATGAACACGCCAAGGGAGTAGAACTTTCTCTTGTCCAGGTCTTCCCATTCGATGATCCGGATGTTCCGGTTCTGCTGCATGGCTGCTACTAATTGTATCTTTCATGCAGCATGCCCCTGCACCACACTGGCCCAGCAACCTGCACAGCCATATAGAAGAGGAACACATTAGAGTAAAGCACATAACAAGTCAACACTCTAGTGTGTATAGATCAAAGGTCCCCGAAATGATGTTTGCAAAAAACCTGCGTGGCATGCCTTTTACAGATCATCAGTGTGTTCAAAGGGCAGTGCAACTAACTACCTTTATATACACGATAAGGCCGAAAGATATAAACATCTAGCCAAGAGTAAACACACACTCTAAAGCACCTCGTTGTCTAGAATATTTTCCTCTTTTTTATGTGTGTGTTCCAGCATGACAATGTCCCAGTACACAAAGACCCTGATCTTTATGAAGACATTCTGTGTTCTGGTTGGAGTAGAAGAACTGGAGTGTCCTGTACAGAATCCTGACTCTTGACTCAATTCCACTGAACACCTTTGGGATGAACTGGAACACCGACTGAACCCCAGACCTCCTCACACAACATTAGTGTCCATGATTATCGATAGCCAAAAAAGCAGAAATCACTCCAAAATTTAGCAGAAATGTAAAAAAAGTTGAGAATTAAAAGGAAAAAAAGCACATACATGGGCTGGTCAGGTGCTTACATAAATTCGTCTGGTATCTTTATACAAACACAAAAGTTTTAAACAAATATACCAAACGGCATGTTTTACAACAAAAATGATTTTAATAATTATACATGTTGCAATAATTTTAGTTAAAGTAAAACGGATTTAGATGTTAACGTATGACCCTAAGAACAGATAAGGAATTCTGGGCAGGAACGTGTGACCTCCATAATGAGACTGTACAGAAAACAATCTTATAACCAATCATCGTCCCTTTTATTTTGCGTCATTTTGATGACGTTAAAAATGCTTAATGTTTATATCTAGCATGCATGTCAGTAATTTATAATAAGAAATCCATGTGTTTTTCGCGTTGACATAATGACAGTCTATTTGACCTCTCACGAGCCCATTAACTTACCAGCTTAGCTTGCCATTATTTCCGCCTCCCACAAACCTAACTACTGCATTCCATCTTCATATCATGATTAAACAAAGCTTAAAAGCAGATTTAAAATATATATATATATATATTTCGAAATTTTATCGACGACTGGATGCCTTCATATTTATTTGACATGCTGTTAAAAGAAACATAAGCGCAGCTTTTCCCCTATTCTACTTCCGTCGCGCGTCCGTACGTCATTGCGTCAGAGAGGGGCGTGTTTTTGGAGAGTTGTCTTTACTTGTGATTGGCTGGGTGACTGAGAGGCGTTTCTCTGCGTCCTCGCTAGTGGAATCGTGTTCATTTCAGAAGTCATCATGGCGCTCACTTCCTTAGACCAAGGTAAGAGCCTGTGTTTGATTAATCCACAGCAATTTTCAACATTTTTTTTTTTTTTAGCGTTTACGTGATATGATTACACACTATTTCGTTGCGGTGAGAATATATCTTTTTAACACGCAGGTTGTTTGGCTGCATTTACGTAGCTCTTTTTAATGAAGTGATAGCTAAGTGGCTAGCTAGTCTGTAGATAAACTGAAGAGCCGGTGACATGTCAACAATAAATAACAAAGAGAACATTTCAGACGTGTCGTAACGCCTGGACGGTAACCGAGGACGAATTAGCCGAGCAAAAATGTCACGAAGCCTACATGTACTGATATAAAATGGGTGTTAATTGTGTGTGTGTTTTGTGTTTACGGTTATAACGCTTTAAAGTCACGCAGTTTCCTAATCTTTAGCAGACCAGTTGGAATGAGAGTGATGTATGGTGCAAAGATAAGAGAGGGGGGAAAAACGTGCCTCCCCACCTTTCCTTTTATTGGCTGAGAGGTTTTTGTTTGTTTTTTGGCAATTTTTGTAAACGCTTGCTTGTGGATAAGTTTTGTTTTTACAGCAAAGGATTTCTCTCTATTTTTAAAATGCACACCATGCAGAATAACCCCATGCAGATAAGATGCAGAACCCCTGCAGAATAGCCCCTGTGTATATACACGATTAGTCATTTCTTGGCTTCAGTGTAAAAACTAATGTCTGTTCAAAACAACACGGTGAAGCTGTGACATGATGAATTCATTATGCACACATTTAGATTTATTAGATTGGATTTAACTTTGGCATTGTCATAAAGACTCAGCTATAAAGATGTTCCAGCTGTTCTGCGAAGACTTATGATTTAAGTTGCTTACACACACAGTGTAACTGCGTAATTTCTAATACTTGTTTTTCACCCAAATGAGGATGGGTTCTCTGTCGAGTCTGGTTTCTCTCTAAAGGTTTCTACCTATTTCCATCTCAGGGAGTTTTTCGCCCCCCCGGCTTGCTCATCGGCGACCAAACTGATTTCTGTTTTATTTTCATCCTATAATTTCTTCGATTGTGTACAGCTGCTTTGTGACAATCACACCATTGTAAAAAGCGCTATACAAATAAAATTGAATTGTGCCGGTGAAGTACAGTACAGAACCAATGGATTGCAGTCAGCATCCAACCAGAACTGCAAATAGTGTGTGTGTGTGTGTGTGTGTGTGTGTGTGTGTGTGTGTGTGTAATATATAATGTTCGTATACATTTATATATAAAATAATATAAATATAATATATAAATATATATAAAAATAAAACCCACGCAAGCACAAGGAGAACATGCAAACTCCACACAAAAAGAGTGATTGAACCCGGTACCTTCTTGCTGTGAGGCAACAGTGCTAACCACTAAGCCACCATGCTGCCCCTTGTATATGTATATGTGTGAACATACACACAAACTAAAGCTAAAATAAATTCTGTATATAGATTGTGTGTATACAGACTCACAAAGGGCGGGAGCAGGAGGGTAAACACACAGATGTATTTCGTATATAAGGAGGTATAAATACTGAATTGGTCCTGATGGTATAAACCATATGGAGCTTGAAGTACAACAAAACTATTTGAATTATTAACAAGTGTAATTAAACAAAACTGAATATTATGCCATTTAAAATAGTTTTCAATATAAAATGTTCAGAATTCTGAATTCGTTTAAGAATCATTTTCCTCTGTGTTAATAGCGAAATGGTGCGCTCGACGTTTCAGTCATTATCTACTCTTCCCTGTGGACGACATCTGACCTACTCGATCTGAATTTTTGCGCTTGACCTTTTTAACATTGAATTTGATATTCCGAGTTCTTCATCTTGGAAACTCAAACTTGTGTTTTTAACTCAACTCTGTATAAATAAAAACTGTACATGTTCTATATGTGGGCCAAATCTGACTATTTTGCCACACATGTTAAGGCTGTCACAGTTATTAAATGACTGCAGGATCGCAATTATTTGACATAACTACAGTCATTGTATCCAACCGCAATTATTGTGCATTTTTATTAGCCACAAGACAGGTGTAGGTAAGCGCAGTGGGAGCGGCATGAGGAGTGGATTGGGGTGAGTTTGCACCAGGTTTTTGAAAGCTGGACAGCCCATAATGCAACTGCATAAAACATGAACAAATTCATAAGGTTGAGAGATGTCCTTAAACAGCATCAGTCTATCTATGATCAAATATTTAACGTTGACAGGTAGTGAGGCACTAATTGTTCTAGGAAAGAGTAAGTGAGGAGGGAGTGAGCGAAGAGCTGGAAGATGGAAAATTTGCCCCTCCGCTCACATAGGACCTGTTTACACCTGGTCAGTTCATGCGCTTTGTCTGAGCGGATAGCTTTGGACACTAAATACATCAGTCTGTTCAAACCACATACGTCAGAGCTTGTCTGCTCCCACAATTAAGTTGCTGACTTTAGCATGCTAACAGTATAGCCTCACAGAGGAATAGAATAGATTTGCAGGGTCACACAAAGATGCTTAAAGGTCTGGCTTCCTATTCAGACACAGGATAAACATTCTTGTTCCACAAATGAGCCAGCATTATATTTTCCTACCAGTGTTTACTCCGAGCTCTTAAGTCTTGAAGTTTATTTCAGTTGACGGCAAATGTGCTGCACATACTGTAATAATCACTGTCTTCTGGTACATAAGTGTTGTTGTGGGTTTTCTTTTTTTAAATGCACTTGCAAACTCAAAAAGAGCTAAATAACGGTGGCTGCTATTTCAGGTCAGCATAAATATTTGCATTCTATGCGTGAGTAGAAGATCAGATTCATATCCGTTTCGCTGAGACGCATGTATTTGACATTTATTTAAAATGGAAACCTTTTCGACGAATCAGCTAGCTATCCGATCAGAAATAAACACATGAAGCGACCAGGTGTAAATACTCTTCCGCCGTGCTTTTTCTGCACGTATTGGGCTAAGCAAATATGCATGGTAAGTTCAAATAACACTGTCCTGTGGAGCAAGTTTATTTTCTTGTGGGTAAAATAAAGCATTCCAGTGGAAGGTCCTGTAGGATAATATAGAAGCAGTGTGAGCTGTTTGCTGTGAATGTATTCAATCTAAAATCTTTATTACTTTTACCCCATTGGGGTCGCACTGTAGGAGTTTAAACACTTTAAATTTACACATTACCTGTGGTGCTACTCAGCGGATCTCCTGTCTGTGTGTGTGTCTGTGTGTGTGTGTGTGTGTGTGTAGTTCTGAGCCAGGAAGAAATCAGCCCCAGCACCTTCTCGTGCCTTCATTCCATTCTATCGTTTAATTTTGTTTTCTTTTTTCCGGAACCCAGTCAAGAACCAGTCTGAGCTTTTTTACTGAAAAAACCTGAACTGCTGCCCAGATCCTGGCTCCAGATCAGCCCCACATCCTTGTTGGTCTTTAGAGGCGGAGCTTCCACCGCAGAGTGCAGTTTTCTTTTCCACTGTTGCCAGGCTGGTGCTGGAGACTGAGCCGGTGCTCGGACAAGTCTGCCGCTTGTTCCGAACCGGTTTTGTGTTTGCACTGGGCAGGAAGCGGAACCTTCTATATCTCCAACATGTGACCAGAGATGCACTGGTCCAAGCACTAGTCCGCTCTGATCTTGGTGGAAAAGCAGCAGTATCTGTGTATGGCTGTTGGTTTTTACACAGAAATCCACAATAATCCACTGTAAACATTTGCTAACCAGAAACAATACCTGATGATTTTTGTATAGGTTGTGTTTAAATTATAGTTTCTTTTCAGTTAGTTCATTTGGTCTGGACCAAAAAGCAAGATGATACGTTTGTTCCTCGTTTCTTAGCTTTCACACTGGCATTTTTGACAGTGAACCTATAAATACCAAACCTAAAGGCATAGTTCTACATTTACGACCTCATTGTAACGAATGTTTCGCAACGGAACTCACCATCCGAAAGTACTGGATTAATTCCGCTCATCGTGTGCATGTTGTATGCCATGGTAATATTTTTTACCAGCTGAGAACTCGCAAAGAGCTGCTAAAATGGTCAGATAGCACCAGGATTTTCTCCACTGTCTGCAGAAACAAAGATCTGCTGCAAGGAGACTAATGGGTCCTTTAATGAGATGAGACAGGTGCTTGAGCCTTCTGTCCTTTGAAATCAAAGAATTACAATTTTACCCTGTGACATCACATCCTGTTTTTGGTTTGTGTTTCATCCATATATCAGTTGAACTGCAACAGAGTTTGTTTGAAAAAGAATGCTCTCGACCCGCTTGTTTGGTGTGGACCCGGGTTCAGATGGCACTTACCCAAATGAACCGCACTAATCGAGCAATCGCACCAGAGGATGTTTTAATCGAACCAAACATGACCAGTGTGAACACATCCTAAAATGTGTAATCTGGGATGATAACTGTGCCTCAGTTGGAGTAACTTTTGCATCACAATTTTGTTTTTAAGCTCTCTGTTGTTAAACAGTTTATCATCTGTCTGTCTCTGACAGGGTCTTTTCGGGGATTAGGTGAAGCCGCTCGTTTTCTGCAAATTACTATCAACATTGTAATGACTACCTCTACACTGCTGATGAGGATAATAATGATAGTAATGATGATTATTAAGTCACCCTAAGTTAATCCAAAACTTGCCCCAAGCCCACACACGCATCAGCGTCGGGGAAAATGGAAGGGTCTTTGTAAGGTTTAAATCACCACCCTTTCCTTGCTTTTTAAGTGCTTTTGCCAAGTATTCGAGATGCTTAAACAGCACTTTCACAATCCGAGTGAAATCAGTCATTTTGGCTAATTTGCTGTTTGGATACTTGGAATTACGCAAAAGCAAAAACCTGTTGGCCAAAATAATTGTGTAAGTCAAAAAACGTCCCATTCATCAAACGCTGAATAGAGAAACGGCTGGAAAAAATGAACACCCTTTTAACAAACGTAGAGATCACAAAAATCACCTGAATGTAGAGAATTCAATGCCGACACTCAATAAATATAAAAATTAGTATTGAATATTTTTATTTTAACTACTAATTACTTGAGGGGGGAAAAACAATTGTCCTCAAAGTTAAATAGTATGCGCTTTTGGACAAAGCCTAAATCTATTTCAGTAATCTGCCATTCCTCGGCTGCCATCATACATCTGTTCTGTGCCTTTTATGTCCCCTTAACTTAGTGTTAATTAATAACATTCACATGACAGATATTTTACTATTTGCATCGAACTAAAACTTTGACTGTATATTGTTATTTGAAGTCTTAAATCACTTACTTATCGCTAAGCATTGCTATATGCATATCATAACATTCACATTTGTGATATTATGATCATTTCAGAATACAAATATCTCGGTCACCACAGATAATGCCAGAAACTAAGTAAATGTGTTAGTGGTGGCTTAAATGGTTAAGGTGCTAAGTTGCTGATCTGAAGACCAGAAACACCTGGGTTCAAGCCCCAGCACCGGCAAGCCAACCACTGTTGGGTCCTTGAGCAAGACCCTTAACCCTTCCTGCTCCAGGGGCGCTGTATCATAGCTGACCCTGTGCTCTGACCCCCAACTTACTAAGATGGGATATGCAAAAAACACTGCATTTCATTGGCTCTGTACACGTACCTTACACAATGACAGTGAAGTTGAATATTTATATTTATTTATTATTTTATTTAAATGCAGAAACAGAAGTGCGGCTGAAGACTTTAAATGCACGTGACAGAGGGGACTGCTTAGACGTCCTTCTTTTTTTTTCTTTTTTCTTTAAATGTCATACATTTAGGTTCGTTTTCAGGTCTCATGTTGTTTTACACAATACACTTTAATGACTGAGTGAATATTTTATTTAAATTTTATATTAAGTTGGTGATTATTTAATTTTTAGCTAAAACTATAGGTGCCATAGAGTTACTTTTGTTAAAATAATATTCGATGTAAGTTTCCTGTAATAAATGCAAAGCAAATTATATTACTCCTTTCCCCTTTTTTGCCAACCTGAAAAATGATCCGATCTGTGACTCAAAAATCGTAATGTGAGCCGACCCGCGTGTTTTGTAATACATTGCATTACTACTTGAATTGGTAATAAAGATAATCTTATGAATGCAACCTTCTATTCTCATGCAGCGATTTTATGATAAAACAGCGCATGCTCTCAGTGGCTTCCTGGCTTTGTTACTCCTCAACTTTGATATAAAAAGAAAGATCCCACAAATGTGTGTATTATTAAGCCAAAACACACTCGTATTGTTTTTTAGGGAAATGTCCTACTGTGACACTATTCGTATACATGACATGATTATCAGATTAGTCTCTGTTTTACAGCAATGGTAGATTCGGCTGTGTTTTAGTGCCACTGGTGTACATATATTTAACACACTGTTCTTATTTCTAAAATATAATAGTTTTATATGAAGTTTTATAGACTTGGAAAATAAATGTTTCAGATGTTTGTAGACATTTATTGGTAGATTCTCTGAGACTTTTCTAATATTGTTCATATCAATATCTGAATTGGATCATATCGACCAACATTAAAATATAAAATGTGGCCATATCATCCAGCCCTGCCATGTGTCTCTTTATATTTCTCACACTGTAAGGTTCTTAAAGGCTTTAAATTACTTTCTACATTTGACAGCATAAGGTTATATCTCTTTAGGCTTTAAGTGGTATTTATGGTTTATATTGGGGGTTTTTTTCTATTTCATTCAGTTTAATTTCCAGACTCTTCACACATTACCGCAGCTAAACATTTCACTCCTTCCTTTGCAGATCACCCATTTAGCCATTTGATTGAAACATTACCAAGCAAGAAAAATGAAACTAGAAAATATTTCAATCCCTTGAAGCTTCGAGATCCCAAGTATGGTAAGTGAAGTGAAGAAAACCAGACCATCTCTTTTACTTTCTAGCTTCTTTCTATTAAAAATATTACTGATGTAGTATCTTGCTCATTTTTCACTGTTTTAAACTATGGCATGTGATGTCAGTTCACAGTGTACAAAATAAAAATAAAATACACAGTAGTGCTGGACGAAATCAGGGTAATCGAACGTGGAAAAGAGGGTTTTGTAGGTTCCAGAAACATTATGCAAAATTTAAAGCCCTGAACCTCACCAAGGTTCAGTAGAAACAGTTGGAAGAAAAAGCCTATCACTTCCTTATACATGATCTCACAAATGCCCATAATTAACTAGTGCCCCTGTGAATGACAAGCCACCCGTCTTACATACAGAGGTTCAGTGAGAGAAGGTTCATTTTTGCCACTTACACAATATAGATGATCAGTGATTCTTTAGGGCTTTTGTGAAGGTCATTATAAATTCAATGATGTCCCAGAATGTTTGCCAGAGGTTCAATCTTAGGCTATAGTTTAGCGCTGCTCAGTCTTATCTGGAAAGGAAGCCAAGATCGAACTAACTAAGCAGGTAAAATCAGTTGTATCTTCTGCTTGATTGGAATGAAAACTTTCACCCTCATTGGCCCTCTTACAGCATTTGCGACTAAAATAGATGTGTGCGAACTGTAAAATGTATTTAGGAGCACGTGGGCTAGTAAAATGTTTTTAACAAAATATTCAACAAGCAGCCAACAAACCCGTTGCACTGGGATATTTTTGGAAATATTCAAAAAGCTGGAATTCTGTTATTTATTTGTCAAAATTGTTATTTAATTATGTTATTGTCCTATAAAATCAAAATAATTATCTGAAATGACTGAATTATGTTTTTTCGTGGGACCTCTGTCTCAAATTGGACCCGGGGTATATTGTCCACAACGTCTGCAAACCAAGACATGTAACATACTGTAAGCAGAAGAGGACTAAGAGGACTGAAATACAAGGCTTTTGGCAGTCATAATTAATTAATTAATTCTAATTGACTGGCGGAAAAGGGAATCAAGTTCAGCAAAAATAATAATATAAAATATAGCAAATAAAATGCAAGTCAGCGCCACACAGCTGTCATCCAGTCACGGTGATCTTTTATTTTTAAGCTTATTTTAATGATTGGCTAGTTCTGCTGGTATTAACTGGGAGAGACAGTATGCCTCTCACTCCTATAGAAAGCAGACAGTTTGGCGATCTTGACTCCTAAATTCTAATGATTCTCGAAAAGTTGTCAGGCTAAATGTTTTGCTTAAGGACTGTCGAACTCTCATTATTAAGGATTATTCAATTTCTTTATTTACCCGTGTGCCAGAGCGGCTGCCGTTCTGTATTCGCGTGCTGCTCGAGGCTGCAATCCGCAAGTGTGACGGCTTCTACGTCAAACAGGAGGACGTAGACAGTATTTTAAACTGGGAGGATCGTCAACATGAGGCTGAGGTCCCCTTCTCTCCAGCACGTGTGCTGCTGCAGGACTTCACGTAAGTCACGCTTCGTCTTGCACAAGCTGTGTTCTAGTTTTAGTCTGTTATATATTCTTTTTCGTCTGTTACACACTTTGTGTGTTAATTTCCTGGCAGAGGTATTCCAGCCCTGGTGGACCTGGCAGCCATGAGAGATGCTGTAGCCAAGAATGGCGTCGACCCACACCTCATCAACCCCAAATGTCCCACTGACCTTATAGTGGATCACTCACTACAGATTGACTTCAGCAAGTGGTAAAGTCCACCAGGAACTCTTGCCCATGACAAACCTGGATCTGTATTTATCCTGAAAGATGATATGTTTGTTTATTGAAATTGACTACACTCATCCAGTAAGTTTTCGTGTTTCTCAGTGCCATTCAAAACGCCCCTAACCCTGGTGGCGGTGATATGCAGGGGCCAGGGTCTCGCTCTGTTCCTGGGTGTCCACCTCCACGTGTCCATCACAGCGGCAGCATTCAGTGTGGAGGTCAAAGAGGAGGCTGCTCCAGGGGATCCTGCACTGACTTGCCCGCTAGAGCCAACGCAGTCCAGATTGAAAACACACCGCTTCTGTGCCCGTTCCACCTGAAGCCTGTCTCTGAGTAAGATGCACACCACGATATTAATACAGTGTTACTGTTTCACTGTTATTAGCCATGGACATGATCTGTATGTTCATCTTGTTAATCAGTCGGTATATAGCTTATTTATTTTGTGTGTGGGTGTAAGCTTTGCAAAGTCTGTGTGCGGGTGGATGGGGTGTGTGGTGGTTGTTGGTCTTAGATTTACTTAGCAGTGCCTGAGGGTGTTTGCGGGTGTGTGGGTGGATAGGGGTGTTGGTGTATTTGGATAAGTGGGGCGTGCGGATGTAAACTTTACATGGCTTAGTTAGATGGGGTGTGGATATATGGGGGAGGTGTGTGAGTAAATAGAGTGTGTAGCTTTCAAGACCGGTGCTGTCACTGTGGTGATAAATAAGCTCATTGATATTAACAGTATGTGGATATGTAAAGTAGCCTTGCTCTATTCCACTATGTCCCCAGGCCAGAGACGGCTGTCAAAAACCAGGAACTGGAGCTGATCAGAAATAAAGAAAGACTTCAGTTCTTCAAGGTGAGTTCAGCGTGTGGCGTGTGTTTGCAGTGTACAGTGGGATGTCTCTGTCTCTTATTTGCTGTGTTTTGTCCACAGTGGTGTTCGAAAGCGTTTAAGAACGTGAGTGTGGTTCCTCCGGACATTGGCTCAGTACATCAGGTTAATCTGGAATACTTGTCCCGTGTGGTACAGGAAAGTGAGGGTTTTATTTACCCGGACAGTGTTGTGGGCACAGACTCTCACACTACTATGATCAATGGTCTGGGCATACTGGGCTGGGGTAAGTGGATTCCCAGTAGATCACAAGATCAACACAGAAACTCACAAATATTTACTATTTACTGATGAAGTAAAGTCTGCTTTCTCTGTCTGTCTTGTTCTTTTCCTCTTTATTTCCTCCTTTCCCCCCCCACACACTCTCTCATTTTCTCTGTCCTTTGTTCTTCTGCTCTTTTTTCTTTCTCTCTCGTTTTCTATCATTCTCTACTTCCCGCTTTCTCTCTTTCATTTTTTTCTGTCTAATTTCTCCCTATCTCCCTTGCCCACTCTCATTCATTCTCTCTTTCTCTCTCTCCATCCCGTTTACTTTTCTCTCTTTTTCTCTCCTTCCTGCTCACTCTGTCTCTCTGTCTCAGGAGTTGGAGGTATAGAGTCAGAGGCAGTAATGCTGGGGCAGCCGGTCTCTTTCACCCTGCCTCAGGTTGTTGGCTGTAAGCTAGTGGGGTCTGTCAGCACTCTTGCTACATCTATAGACATCGTCCTTGGTATCACTAAGGTACATGCGATTTTAAGTTTTGTCTGTAATTTTTTTGTTCTAATAAGCATGCGATTTTCTCACATGTAGCTGCCTGGATGAACCATCTTAATTACATCATTGTTCCTCTGAATGCAGTGTAAACGTGTGTGCGTTTTTGTGTGTGTTTGTGCAGCACTTGCGTCAGGCTGGAATCTCTGGGAGGTTTGTAGAGTTTTTTGGGCCGGGTGTGTCTCAGCTCTCTGCTGCAGACAGAACCACCATCGCGAACATGTGCCCCGAATACAGCGCCACCGTCAGTTTTTTCCCTGTAGACGACATCACAATCAAGCACTTTAAACAGACCAGTAAGTACACAAGGTTCTGTCATTCCTAAACTTTCTCCGATTCTTGCCTGTTGTTTTTCAGATTTTTTTTTTTATTTTTTATTTTTCTTTATAGTCTTTACAGAAGAGAAACTTGAAGTTTTAGAAACGTACCTTAAATCCGTGAAGCTGTTTCGGAACCTTGCTGAGCAGTCTGAGGATCCACATTATACTGAGGTAATCTTTTGTAGACATGCCGATATTCATGCTTTAACATGAGTGACAGCTTTATATGTATATTTTCTTTTTTTGTATATGAACAATTTATACACAGGGCCTGATACAGCGGCCGCTCCAAAACTACTCGTTTTAATCTAAAGTAGTTTACAAATGTGTTTTTCAACAAAGTAACACATAATCGTTGATGCTTTTGATTAAGAGAAATGTATATATAACCCTTTATGGAGAAAGTCTCATGATTTTGGGACAGAGGAGAAAAACAGACAGAGATACTGAGGACAAACTGACTAGGACACACCTGAGACAAAAAGGGAGACAGATATTATTGCAGGGCATACAGACTAAAACAGGAAGACAGACTGAGATAGAGGACAAAATGACTAAGAAAGACATATAGACTGTGACAGACAGTAAGACAGGGCTACAAGAAGGCGAAACAAGGTCAAACCGATAAAGAGAATAGAAAGACAGAGATGCAGGACATACAGACTGAGACATACAAGGAGACAAAGACAGAGAGGTGGGGGCAACTGACAAAGACAGGGCACAGACTGAGACAGATAAGCTGAAAAAAGCAAGAGGAAGAAAGAGAAAGAAGGAAACTAATTGACTGTTTGTCCTCTGTCGCCCTGTCAGCTTGTCCATTTCAGACTGGGACACAGAAGATGATGTGGTTACTTTTAGTATATCTGTACAGTCACACATGCTTTTATTGCAGTTGTTTTGTTTAGGGTTTTTTTTTTTCAAAATCATCCTTGTGCCTCCTGTCCAGGTGATCGAAGTAAACTTGAGTTCTATCGTCCCAAATGTGAGTGGACCCAAACGGCCGCAGGACAGAGTCCCTGTCACCTGCATGAAGGAGGATTTCCTTAACTGCCTGAACGAAAAGGCAAGTAATCACTCAGCACACTAAGCCTGTATAAATATGTAGAAATGACATCCTCTCTTTACAGTACCAACATTCTAACGTTTGCTTTGATTAGGTGGGGTTTAAAGGGTTCCACGTTCCAAAGGAAAAGCAGAGCACTACGGTGCCGTTTCTGCATGACAGCACAGAATACACACTCTCCCACGGCTCAGTCGTCATCGCTGCCATCATCAGCTGCACCAACAACTGCAACCCTTCCGTCATGCTCACTGCAGGTGAGAAATCTCTTTATTTACACAGACTTCAAAACTGTTTAAATTGTACTTGCTAATATTTAGCCAAATTTTAGGCTCAAATTTAAGGTAAGAAATTTTTGTCTTAAATACCTTACAGTACAATAAAAAGTCTTTTTATTTGCTTATAACAGCTTTGAAAGTTCGAGGTCAGATTCTAGGGCTAGGGAGAGGGTTAAGAGCCTTGCTCAAGGTCCCAAAAGATTAACACAACAGAGCCTTACATTTGTAAACCCCTACCTTCCCTCAACTTATCAATAAAGCTTCCTGATACTCGAAACTTAGGTGGTGCTTTAATCTTGGTTAAAAACAAGAGGGGCTTATTTAATGTAAGATGTAAAATACTACAAAAAGGTTCGTTTTTTTGGGCGTGTAAACTGTATTCATGGGAACACAAAGTAAATAGAGATGATTACCTGGTGCTTAAGTATCAATCATATGAGAAAATCTAGTCTACATTAAAATCACTATAAAAACTTCCCTTTATATTTCTTTTATAATTTGTGTTACTGTAGATAAATTAAAACATATTTGTAATGAGGAAATTAATAATAAAGTAATAATATTGCCTCTCTCCTTTCAAAATAAGATGTTTTCCCCATCTTTAGCTTAGCAAAACATGGTGAAATATTCTAATGCCGTTTAGTATTCAATCCAATCGGTTTAAGGCACTGGGGGAAAAATGCTTAATGTAATGTGTATTTGTAGTTTCATGTAAATAGTCACTCCTGAAATGTTTTACTGTGCTGGCAGGTCTCTTAGCCAAAAAAGCAGTGAAGGCAGGACTTACTGTGAAACCGTACATTAGGACCAGTCTCGCTCCAGGGAGTGGCATGGTTACACACTACCTCAATGCCAGTGGAGTGCTGCCTTACCTCAGCCAGCTTGGGTAATTGTATACATCTGTACACGCATGCAAGGAAGTCTCGGACCCTGGGGAACTTTCTGGAGGGCTTTAAAGCTTCTGTTTTCAGGAAACTAATACAGGAGCCAACTTTGAATATTTTAGCTCCTTTATTACAGTTATTTTAGAAAAATCAGTAACGATTGTTTGGCACTCTGTCAGTACTGCTGCTACTAGTCTAAAAATAGTTTTCTCCCTTAATACGGTTGAAGCAGGGGTCCCTGAATAAGTATTATTATTTTGTGAGGGCCCTTCCTTACTTTAATTAGGACAGGCTTATTGTGGAGATTTTATAATGATTTTAAATGTATTTATTAGCCCACAGACATTACTGAGCATTGGTTTTTTTCCAAGAGACATATAGAAAATTAAAAGATAAAAGCTGACCGTTGAGACACATTTTCTTTTTCTTTTTTTTTTTAATTAAACAAAAAAATTTGTGTTAAAGTTTTCTTTGTACTGAATTAACTCTTTGCCTTGTTGCCCATTTGAATTAGTTTTTGGCTGGCGTGCAGTAGCACTATGAAATCTGTTGAATGTATCATTTTGTTGGTGGATCAATCTAACTTTATTATATAAATGAATTTTTAGTTTGAAAGCCAATCGTTCTCAAATAAAAAACATTAAAATTAATTTTTACAATGTCACTGATATTGTTCAGATGGCTGGTTTAAATTGAGGGCGGGCCGTATACAGGCCTGTAGGATAAGTCTTTCACTTGGTTTGAAGTGTTTATTTAAGTCTTTTTGTGCTGTAAATTAACTTTAGCATTCAAAGCATTTTATTTTCATGTCATTTTTATAAAGTTGAGAAGTTAAGTTCTCTCTCTAGAGATTTGAACACCGACCTTACTGTTTCAGGTTTGAGGTGATTGGTTATGGATGTGCCACCTGCGTAGGAAACACAGCACCTTTACCCGAATCTGTAGTAGATGCCATCAAGCAGGTATAATATCAGTAAGATCTGCATGTATTACAGCATGTGTAGCACAGTGAGGTTTAATGCACTGTGCTGTTTGCTGCTCATTAGGGGGATTTGATCGCTTGTGGAGTGTTGTCCGGGAACAGGCATTTCGAAGGCCGTTTGTGCGACTGTGTGCGTGCCAACTACCTAGCCTCGCCCCCTCTGGTGGTGGCGTACGCCATTGCGGGCACTATTGGAATCGATTTTGAGAAAGACCCGCTCGGTAAGACCTAACACGCTATGTAAGAACCGTGTTCCTGATGTTGATTTATTTTTGATGTTAATGTTCTGTAATTCTTTGTGTAGGTGTGAACAGTGAAGGTAAAGAGGTGTTTCTGAGTGATGTGTGGCCGTCCAAAGAAGAAGTACAGAATGTTGAGGAGCACATGGTTATCGCCTCCATATTCACAGACCTCAAGAGCAGGATGCAGGTGAACAATAGTGCTGTTTATGGTTGTTTTGATTTTATGAATGCTCAGCTGGTGGAGAAGGGAAAGTTCAGTGGTTTGTCATGCTAAAACGGTGTTTAATGGTACAACCTAATGCTACAGCATACATACAAGACATTCTAGACAGGCATTGGGTGCTTCCAGCTTTGTGGTATCCGTCGAGTAAGAACCACATAAGTGATGTGTGATCAGCAGGTGTCCACAAACTTTTGGCCTTACAGTGTATATTTTACGTGTTGTCCAGGAAGGTAACAACAAATCTTAAAGTCAAAACCTTAAACAATTATTTTTAGTGGTTGCAAACACAATTATAAACCTGGGCATTATAAAACATTTTTTATGCTGTATACATTTGCTTAAAATGAAAGAAAAACTGAAGCTACAGTGCATTTTAGATCACGTTCCACCCGCATATCATCTTATCTCATCCTTTTAAAGAAGAGATTAGACCTTTCGTACAAACCCTTTAACACGAACAGTATCACAGATTTGCTTGCATTTCCAATAGGAACCTAGAAACTGTGTATAGTGCTATAGTATATTGTGTGTGTGTGTATATATATATATGTTACCATTTACAATTTTAAATATTTATCTTAATTGTTTTGAAAAAAGAAAATACACTGCTCAAAAAAATAAAGGGAACACTTAAACAACACAATGTAACTCCAAGTCAGACGTGACAGAGTCTGGAGACGCCGTGGAGAACGTTCTGCTGCCTGCAACATCCTCCAGCATGACCGGTTTGGCAGTGGGTCAGTAATGGTGTGGGGTGGCATTTCTTTGGAGGGCCGCACAGCCCTCCATGTGCTCGCCAGAGGTAGCCTGACTGCCATTAGGTACCGAGATGAGATCCTCAGACCCCTTGTGAGACCATATGCCGGTGCGGTTGCCCCTGGGTTCCTCCTAATGCAAGACAGTGCTAGACCTCATGTGGCTGGAGTGTGTCAGCAGTTCCTGCAAGACGAAGGCTATGATGCTATGGACTGGTTTCCCAGACCTGAATCCAATTAGCACATCTGGGACATCATGTCTCGCTCCATCCACCAACGCCACGTTGCACCACAGACTGTCCAGAAGTTGGCAGATGGTCCAGGTTTTGGAGGAGATCCCTCAGGAGACCATCCGTCACCTCATCAGGAGCATGCCCAGGCGTTGTAGGGAGGTCATACAGGCACGTGGAGGCCACACACACTACTGAGCCTCATTTTGACTTGTTTTTAAGGACATTACATCAAAGTTGGATCAGCAGCCTGTAGTTATTTTTTGTGTTCTTTCCTTTTTTTTTTTTTTTTTCCACTTCAATTTTGAGTGTGACTCCAAATCCAGACCTCAGTGGGTTAATAAATTTGATTTTCATTGATATTTTTTGTGTGATTTTTGTTGTCAGCACATTCAACTATGTAAAGAACAAAGTATTTAATAAGAATATTTCATTCATTCAGATCTAGGATGTGTTATTTTAGTGTTCCCTTTATTTTTTTGAGCAGTGTATTTATTTCTAATTCTAAATAAAGGGAACCCCCCAGAGTTTTACTAAGGTCTGGAGTCTTCTGCATTGTATAAAGTCGGATTATTTCACTTTCAGAAAGGAAGCACGTTTTGGAACAACCTTGATGCTCCAGATACAGTGTTATTCCCCTGGGATCTCAAGTCCACTTACATTCGCTGCCCTCCATTCTTCAACAAGCTTGTGAGTCACTTTAGATTTCACCTCGTTTTGAAATGCATTGCACCCACCTGAGCCGAGCACCTGAGCTTCCATTTTCTAAATTGTCTTTTTCCCTGTCAGTCTAAAGACGTGTGTCCTCCTGGGTCTATCAATAACGCACACGTGCTGCTGTTTCTGGGGGACAAAGTAACCACTGACCACATCTCTCCTGCCGGCAGCATCGCCCGTGTCAGCGCAGCCGCCAGGTACCTCCAGAGCAAACGGTAAGCAGGGACACCAAGATACTCCAGCGTTCTTTGCACTCAGCTCACGATTGGGAGCATGAAGTGTGTGAATAATATTCTGTTTAGAGGATTTACCAGATTTTTCTTGGCATTGATTTGGCAGACTGACTCCTCGCGAATTCAACTCTTACGGCGCACGAAGAGGCAACGATGCCGTAATGACCAGAGGAACTTTTGCCAGCATTAAACTTCTAAACCTTCTCATCGGCAAAACTGGCCCCAAAACCCTGCACGTGCCATCAGGACAGACGGTGAGCTTTAGCACCCTTTCACACAACACCCATGGCATCAACGTTCACATTTATTTACTTTCTTTCTTCTGTACAACATTTATTATAATCCAAATTTTTGTTTACTTTCCTTTCATGTGCCTGAGATAAAATCCCTTTTCATTTTGCTTTTTTCCCCCTAAAGAAGTCACTCTCATGGTTCTACCAAAAATATATGGTTTATTCTGTTTATTCTACTTCTACAAAAATATTAATAATTTGTAATTTTAATTTATTTTTTAATTAAAGTACAACCATGTTCTGTTCCTATCATGATTAAAAAAACCTGATGAAACTTCAAAGATTCTTTAAGTTCTCTGCTACCTCCAACTCTGCCTTCTGTCTCTTACTCAGTGCCACTGTTTCTACACCATACAGCAAAGCTGCTCTCACCCCCTGGCTTGTTTTAAGAACCCCTTTTACACAACAATTTCTATATATTTCAATATCTATATATATTTATTTTAATTTATTAATGTTTAGTCATTTTCTCCTAAAGCAACAACAACCCCCTTAACATTTAAAAACAAAGATTTCTGCTGTGACAGAGTTTGTGTGTTTAATCTCTGGGTTAGCTGGACGTGTTTGAGGCAGCGGAGCGCTACCAGAGAGATGGCATCCCCCTCATCATCCTGGCAGGAAAAGATTACGGTTCAGGCAGCTCACGAGACTGGACAGCCAAAGGACCTTACCTACTGGTACATCAGCACGCACACACCTCCCTCCCTCTGTCACACCTTCCTCCCTCCCTCTCGCTCTCTTATATAACCCTCTTTGTTTCTAGTGCTTTGAAGCAGTGTCTTGTCTGTGGTTGCAGGGAGTGCGAGCGGTGATTGCTGAAAGTTTTGAAAAGATGCATAAGAACCACCTGGTGGGAATGGGCATCGCTCCTCTGCAGTTCCTTCCCGGTCAGACTGCTGAAACCCTGGGGCTCTGCGGGAAAGAGAAGTTCTCCATATCAATCCCAGAACAGATCGTTCCTCAGCAGGAGCTGACGGTGCTGGTAGGGCATTCTGTAATTGATTTGAGAAGAACGGCTGGTTTTTCCAATTTACACTTTACTCAGGGCTACACAAACCAAAGAATTTCCATCTTTTAAATTTTTGCTCTGTAACTAAATAACTTGATCTATTCCTTCAATTCTAGGAGAAATTTACTACAAATCGGTTTTTGTGTAAATTCGAGAAATAACATTTCAGTGAAATTTAGGTTTATAGACACATTGTTCTGATTGTGTTTTAATGAATTTAATTTTCTGTTTTAGAACAATTACACAAATATAATGAAGTTTGAGTTATTTAAAAAAAGGGAAAAAATGGAAAAGTTGCCATGACCACCAGTTTTGTCTTGGCCACATTTTGAACAAGATAAAATATTTTTTCAGAAAAATTAAGGGTTTTATGTTTTTCGGTTCTTATTACTTAATAAAAGCCAAACTATTTATAAAATGTTAACTATTATAAAATGTTACAGTTTAAAAACGTTTCTAGGTTATGTACATGCCTGTGGTTCTGAGAAAACGAGACCCTGCTTAAAATACTATGGGAACGCTTCCGCATGACCTCAGTCTAAAGCCTGTGTGTAACGTGTCCAATGCAAATTGGCAGATCATAGCAGGTAACATAAGCGAACCAAAGAAAAGCATAAAGACGCATCCAGCAGCATAAGCTTAGGAAGCTAAAGTAACGCTGGTCAGATCAGACGTAAATTTGGTGGTTATTGTAAGAGACCACCGATGTGTTGTCTGGCCCCTCAGGTCTGGTTTTAAGTGCACTAACACAGCCAGCATCTTCAGGCAATTTATGTGCCACCTCCCCAGCCTCAGCATCTGTGTTAGGCGAGTGTTGGATGACAACATAGACTTCCTAATGTCAGGCCTTGTACCAGAAACCCGGAATTCCTCCATGTGTTTAAGACACAAAAACATGGCTGCTTGAGCCTGATCGTGTGGCACAGGTTGCCCCAGGGATAGAACTCTTTTGTTTTGAGTCACCACTATAAGACCTCATGTGCAGCTGGCCAAAAGGAATCACGTTGGACGCCGCTGCCATCAGAATTAGTAGTTTCTGTTTGACCGTAGGTAGCTGGCAGCCTTTAACTTTTTTTCTATGGCTGTGCGAGTTGCCTCGACACAAGCGGACGGCAGTGTTACCACCCATACTCCTCTGAAAAAGGTGGTTGCCTGTGCTGGATGAGCATACTTTTTACAGTGTTGAGCTTCAATCCCAGTGTCCCCATATGGGTGAATGATTACATCATTATGCCTAATCAGATCTTAGTCCGAGGTCAGGCTGAAGCGTTCCTGTAGTGTCTTGACTACAGTTCCTAAAGAGACCAAACCCTTTTCATTAACAGCTCAGACATTCTCTGCAGATAAAACTTGTGTGTATGTAAACAAAGTCTGTACTACTGTTGTTTTACCTGCTAGTTCATTTTATATAAACTCTAACAAAAGTTCTTTTGTATCCAAGGCTTTTTAACTAGGGTCTTTGATAACGTTTAACTATCTTTGTTCTTTAGACCAGCACTGGAAAAAGCTTCAGCGTGGTGGCTCTGATTGAGAACAAGATGGACGTGGCCTTTTACAGACATGGAGGCATTTTGAAATATGTGGCTCGAAGTATGCTGTAGTAACATCACTTTCCCTCTCTGATAATCCACACAATCCTCTCAGGAGCACCGAACGAGAACATTGGAACTAAGACTACTGTTCTCCAGCCAGGTCGAGATGCAAGCGAGGGCTCCGGGTGAAAGTTGGACGTTTTATTATTCTGGCCTTTTGGACTCTCTTGTGCCTGTTTTCTGCTGTCACTCTTCCTAATGAGACGTCTGCCACAGCACCCTTTATTTCCCCACTTGATATTTCTGCTGTTTTGTTATCTAAATTCTGCCACAGACACGTGAAAAGTGTTAGACTCTAAACAGTTCCCGAAACCGTCCTCGAGTTGACTCTGGATTTCTTTAGCCGGTCGCTGGTGCATGATTGCAGTGCCTGTGCAGCACGCCGGTCGCCATGTTGTGAAAAGTCAGAGGAACTGGTGCTAGGTTTTCATGATGTCCAGACACACATAAACACACACAGATGTCTGTGTTTCTCTGTCTGCAGTCTTTGTCTTGCTTTAGCGCTTGCAGGCCACAACACTGTTCTTTCTGTTGTTTTTGTAACCGATGTATGTGAGTTTACAATGTCAAACACAATGTCTAACCTCAGCAATCCAATCCTTAAAAAGTCCTTACTTTTCTGATAGAAAATCGATTGCGTTATTTATTTTTAATCCAGCATCACACCGTTTGTTTGTCACTTCCTGTCTGTTCCTTCCTAGAGAGAGTCCAAGCCTGGTGTAGTAACTAAAATAAATAAAGTATCTATCAATTTCTTGAGCAGTGTATCACCGGCACTGCCAATCATCTGCTAGAATCAAGATATCACTGTTATTCTAATATTTAAATGAGAAATGAGTCATTTACCTATTTATTCATATGTTAGACTTCACACCAGATTCTTACCACAGGCAAATGATCTGTCTTTGAAAAGAAAAATCAGTTTGGTTGTAAACGTTTGATTATTTTAACACAAACTGTCTGGAAAATCTAATATCTTTTGGCTTCTTATGCTTTTCTAAAAAAAATATATTGTTAAATTCTCTTTGCAGCCTTTTTTTACTTGATACGTGGTGTTTTAAATGACTGGTTTACTTGGGCGATGAAACGAACAGTGGACCTTCATTTAACCTTGCTTAATTGTATTCATGGCTCAAATGATCTGTTTGTTTTTTATTTCAGACACTAAGCACACACATGCTGTTATTTGCAATGATGAAGCACTTAAATTTGGGGGAAATTATGTACACTGATGATGAAAGAATAGCCCTCTTTTTTTTATTTAAATGCAGTAAAGAACCAGAAAGCCAAAGACGAGCAGGACATCAAGATTATAGTTAGTTTATTGCTTGTTTTCTTATTAAAACTATCGCAACATCCCAAGTTTATTATGCCAAAACGTTTGCCTTTAAAATGTGATTTTTTTCTAGATTAATGTGTTCAACATTTCATGCGTCTTAAACCCGAACTCTAGATCAGATGGTAGTAATCGAGTAGTAGTTCTGGATGTTGCGCTGTTGTTACTGTTTTGCATCACTTGTATAAGCTGACTGTATTCAACATGCCAGAATAAAGACGATTTGAGGAAATAAGAGGGGGAAAATACTTCTGTAAGGCATTTTAATAAACATTATTAAAAATGACTGCTGCCATTTTCCCTCAAATAGACTACACTTTAATCAAGACTTGCGTATAACAAGCAGCTGAGTAACCAATCACCGTTCGTATTGTTTAGGGGTGTGAAAAGTCCTGCAAAAACAGAAGCATAAGTCGTTTTTTTTTTTTTAAAAAGAGTGCAGATTAGCTAAAGTGAACGTTACACCATTAAAAAATCCAGCGTTTAGTTAATTATCATAAGCACGTATTGTCACCTGTAAACTCATCGCCTTCATGTTTCCAGGTGGACTGTTAAGAAAACGCAACATACACGTCTTCCAAAAATCTAGAAAAATTCAACAAATTAAAGATTCAGCACACGGCCGTAGGCGTGGCGTCTGAGACCATTAATACTCTGACCATGAAGAAAGCTGTTGGAGTCTCTGAGTAACCAAAAGCGAGAAAAATAAATATATATCCTTCCATTTTACGATTAGATAAATAAAATGTGTTTTGGTTCAGATTTTAAAAAATGCCATTACTTGTCACCAATGCACTCATTAAAATCCTTACCTACATTTATAAAGGTCTGTCTTCTCTTCTGTCATTTATCTGTTTGCATTCGAAAGCTACATGACAAGTACTTCTGCTTTATTTGAGTGATTTAAATAAAAAAGTGCTCAACATAAAGATAGAGTGAGTGAATTGTGCTACCTTTATTTAGACTTATTGTAAATACGAGTTTCCCACTGGGAAGCTACACATGAATTACCTATTAAATTGTAAGTATGATTGGAGAGCTTTGGTATAATTTTATACCCAAGTTGTTGGGATAATTGAAGGGAGTTGGTTTAACTGTATAGCCAGTTTGGTTGATTTTTCTAACCAGAGATTACTGTAAGCAGTTAATGTTTGTGTCATATTCATTTTTGTATTCTTTATTAGCAAAAGTAAACTTTTATTTAACCCAAATGTTATAGCAAGCTAACTAAATAGGTAGGATTTCAGAAAAAAAAGAAATGTGTATGGATGAACATGGTGGTGTTTATATTTTAAGATTACAGAGCATGTGAATGCAGCGCTCTGTTGCTTCCATACAGTGCTTTAAGAAAGTACTTTTTCACATTTTGTAACCTTATAACCACAAACTTAAATGTATTTTATTGAGATTTTATGTAATAGACCAACACAAAGTAGCACATAATTGTGAAGTGGAATGAAAATTATATATGGTTTTCAAAATTTTAAGCAAATAAAAGCTGTAAAGTGTGATGTGCATTTGTATTCAGCCCCCTGTACTCTGATACCCCTAAATAAAATCCAGTGCAATCAAATGCTTCCAGAAGTCTCCCAATTAGTTAAGAGTCCACCTGTGTGTAATTTAGTCTCAGTATAAATACACCTGTTCTGTAAAGGCCTTAGTGGTTTGTTAGAAAACACTAGTGAACAAACAGCATCATGGAGACTCACCAGACAGGTCAGGGTTAAAGTTGTGCAGAAGTTTAAAGCAGGGTTAGGCTATAAAAAATATCCCAAGCTTTGAACATCTTAAAGAGCACTGTTTAATCCATCACCAAAAAAATTTAAAAAAGAATGCTACAACTGCAAACCCACCAAGACATGACCGTCCACCTAAACTGACAGAAATCTACAGCTCAGGTGAGGGAATCTGTCCACAGGACAACTATAAGTCATGTACTCTACAAATTTGGCCTTTATGGAAGAGTGGCAAGAAGAAAGCCATTGTTAAAAGAAAGACATAAGAAGTCCTGTTTGCAGTTTGCCACAAGCCGTGTAGCCACTGGTCAGATGAGACCTAAGTTTTTGGCCTAAATGCAAAGCACAATGTGTGGCAAAAAAGTGACACTTCTCATCACCCTGAACACACCATCCCCACTTTGAAACGTGGTGGCAGGATCATGCTGTGGGGATGCTTTTCTTCAGCAGGGACAGAGTTGGTGAAAAGATGGAGAGAGCTAAATAAGGGCAATCCTGGAAAATAACCTGTTGAAGGCTGCAAAAGACTTGGGACTGGGAATGAGAGTCACCTTCTAGCAAGACAATGACCTTAAACATACAGCCAGAGCTACAATAGAATTGGTTGGATCAAAGAATATTTGTGTGTTAGAATGGCCCAGTCAAAGTTCAGACCTAAATCCCATTAAGAATCACTGGCAAGACTTTTTTCAAGACAAAAATTGCTGTTCACAGACGCTACCGATCTATTCTGGCTGAGCTTGAGCTATTTTACAAAAAAGAATGGGCAAATATTTCAGTCACTTCACGTGCAAAGCTGGTAGAGACATACCCTAAAAGACTTGCAGCTGTAATTGCAGCGAAAGCTGGCTCTATTATCAACTCCGGGAGGCTGAATACAAATGCAAACCACAGTTTTCAGATTTTTATTTGCTTAAAATTTTACAAACCATGTATTATTTCCATTCCAATTATGTGCAATTTATGTTAGTCTATTACATAAAAGCTCAATAAAATACATTTAAGTTTACATTTAAGGTTGTAAGGGGACAATGTGAAAAAGTTCAAGGGGTATGAATACTTTTTCAAGGCCCTGTTTGATTGGCTGACTGGGTAGTGCTCAAATGTTGCTAATAAGTGACCTAATACCTGTCATGGCATAGACTTTATTATGAGCAGATATTTTAAGCTTTTTAAGTTGTAACGTAAGTTGTGAATTTGAATGTAATTGAATAAAACCCAGGCCTATAATGTAAATCTCTTATAAATTTACTTATAAATCTCTTATTCATTTGCATGGATGAGCCTGAAAAAGGCATATTAACGCCCACTCATATTATACTGTATGACTTAAAGAAAACTGGTGATCTGTTTTTTCTTATCTTATTGTCTTCTAATAAGGAAATACATCTTTGTGGGAGTATTTTAAAGTAGTATTTCAAAATAATGGTTCTGTAAACTAGCATTTATATGTATTAATCACATTGAAAATTGTGTCTGTAAGTTATTAAAAGAACTTTGTTTTATAATAAATTGTGTGGAAAATTCATAAATAAATACATGCATAACACTTACAGCGATATTAAACGTGAAATATCAGTGTAATATAAAGATTTTAATGATTTTATTTTATGCTTTTTTTCTTCTTGGGAGTCTGACTGCTGTTTGCCCAACCCGTACTTCATCCTCCGGACGCTGGGTGGCGCTGTGAGCTCGCACGTGATTAAAACACCACTGCAAAGTAAAGTGCATCTTCCCCGCCGGTCAAGTAGCATCTCCGGCAAGAACCCAGCGCTCTGTCAGGTAACTCACGAGTCTTTATTATAGACAAAGATAATACTAATCAAATATGTTTAGCACTTTAAGTATGTGGATGTGTATAAGCGGTCTACGTGTATTATATAAACAAATATATAACAAATATTTATATATTTCTTGACCCTCGCGGTAAAAGCAAAAGTTGCTGCTTCATGCTCGTTTAGCATATTAGCTTCCGCTGCACTGAGGCGTCTCTGGTAAATGAATGGCTCACAGCCGCACTGTAAGAGCGCCAATATTACTGTGATATACGTTAGAAAGAGCTGAGTCTGCGTGATTGAGGATTTTAGTTGGTATAGTTAGCTAGATAATATGCTGCTAATGCTAACTTACTAGCTAGCTTTGCTACTTTCTGTTTCTGTTTGTTCCCCCGTTTGCTGTCACTCGGAATTTTTTTCACTCAGCAGCTTTTTATTTATCTTCTATGTTTTTGCAGGATTTCTAATAATAAGTCGCGATGGTAAGTCAATCAAGTGTGATTTTTGTTTGTTTACGTGCTGCTATAAGGTATAATTATTAGTGTTTTAGACTGTGTGTGTGTGTGTGTGTGAAATTTCTTAATGTGTGCTTGCTTGTAGTCTCGGAGATATGATTCGAGAACCACCATCTTTTCCCCTGAAGGTCAGTATCACTTTCTGGTAGTGAATAATTTTAAATATGACACCTAATTGTGTCCAATGTTCTCTTACAAAAGGACATGTTTCTCTTTATTAACACGTCGTCACCTGACCCATTCCTTGTGTCTCAAACAGGACGTCTTTATCAGGTGGAATACGCCATGGAAGCTATCGGTCACGCTGGCACCTGTCTGGGGATTTTAGCCAACGACGGTGTGTTG
Source organism: Bagarius yarrelli (assembly GCA_005784505.1). Lineage (NCBI taxonomy): Eukaryota > Metazoa > Chordata > Actinopteri > Siluriformes > Sisoridae > Bagarius > Bagarius yarrelli. Next base: position 13,331,333 of record VCAZ01000001.1, on the reverse strand, counting down.
CTTGCAGCAGAAAGAAGAAACATCCACAAGCTGCTGGATGAGGTGTTTTTCTCAGAGAAGATCTATAAACTGAACGAGTAAGTGGCTCTTTAGACTAAACAATGACTCACATAGGTGTTATTTTCTTTATTAAAAAAGTGGTCTAATCTCATTGTTTAATGTAAGAGTCCGTGGGATATAGTCAGTAACAGAAAATAACACAGACTGGAGTGACGCCAAGTTTTATTGTGGAGATTTAATGATTTTAAATGCATTTATTTTTTAATACTATACAGAAAATGTACAGATTAGAAAAACAGCCATTTCTTTGCGTTGAACAAAAAATAATAATCTGGGTTAAAGTTCTTTTGTGCCGAATCAGTGTTGAATAAACTGTACTGTTGGTGGTGAATCTAAAACTTAGATGCCTTAATAACTAAAGTCATTTTACTTTGAAAGTTAACCTTTTATTATGATATACAGAAATGTGTAAACGTTATATTTAAAATAAACTTTTAAAACACGTCTCTGGCTTTGTTAAGATGGCCGGTCTGATGTGGGGTGGGTTGTAGTTAGGTTGTCTTTTGATTAATGCATCTTAACAGAATGACAATTTAAAATCAGTGTCACTTTGTTTGAATGTTTTCTGCTATAAATCAGTTCTCCAGTCAGTGCGGCGATCGCTCAGCTTTAATCTGATTATAAATAAATGCAGAAAAGAAACTTATTCATTAAAAATTATAATACTAGTAGAATGTTTGATTTGTGAACTATTGTACCGGTGTTGAGCTGGTTCAGTGTTTAGTGATGTGACTCAAAGCACTTTTGTACGTCGCTCTAAACAAGAGCGTCTGCTAAAGGCTGTAAATGTAAGAATGTTTCAAGTGATTTTCCTTGTTTTATTTATAAGATTATGTATAATTTATTTTTATTTCAGCTAATTGCAAAAATGATTTAATTGATCACTGACTACTGAATAATTAGTGAAATAATTCCAGTCTCGTTATCTTTTAAAAGCTGAAGTAATTTCCTTGTTTGATCTATCATTTACATTAGGCATAACTTATAATTTTCAGTTATTTGCATAAAATGAAATTAATCCTAATAATCGCTGAATAATCGACTGTCAAAATAATCGACTGTTGTAGCCCTAATAATGACCGTTTTGTCAGCTTGTGTGTTACACCATTTAGTAATGAACTCAGAATCTTCTCCTTTTACCATAAAACAAGGAAAGACTGTGGGATGGGAAAAGAGGTGGAAATAATAAAATACAGAAATAATAAAACACGCTTTCAAAAACAAAAACTTTGAAAGCTTTCAAAAAAAAATTAAGCTTAGATTTTTCGTCGGAAGGTTAGTGGAAACTTCGCATGTATATCGTGTAGAGGTTACATAATGTACACAACAATATTTAGTTTCCCCATGTTTTTGTTGTTACAGAGACATGGCCTGCAGTGTAGCAGGAATCACGTCTGATGCCAACGTCCTCACCAATGAACTCAGGCTAATCGCACAGAGGTGAGAGAACACACAATGGGAAAGATTAATGAAGCTCTTTTTACCAAAAGCACTATGAATTTGAGTACAATCTGTGTGTGTGTTTAGGTATCTTCTCCAGTACCAGGAGCCCATTCCCTGTGAACAGCTGGTTACTGCCCTGTGTGACATCAAACAAGCCTATACACAGTTTGGAGGTATTGCCTTTATCTAGTAAAGAACATTTACTCTGTAAAATCTATATGAAAGCTTAACCAGTTAGCGTTTGCAGGGAAAAGACCGTTTGGTGTTTCTCTGCTCTATATGGGTTGGGATAAACACTATGGCTTCCAGCTGTACCAAAGCGACCCAAGCGGAAACTACGGAGGTTGGAAGGCCACCTGCATCGGCAACAACAGCGCAGTGAGTTCAGCTACACACTTTATAGCATTGTGGTGTAGATGTATGTGTAAGGAACAGCAAGAGTTACTTTAAATGAATACAACATTTATGGAGAAAATTATTGGGACCCCTGACCATCCTGTTTATATTTGTTTTCTTTTGTTTGTTGTTTTTATTTGCTTTGCTTTTCTGTGAACTATAACTGTAAACATTAGGTAACTCTTACATTATTATACATTTTATAGGACTGTAAAAAATAATGATACAGCCAATTATAGCAATTATTATATATTTTCCTGATTTCGATATTTATCACCTCTATTATCGCTACACCATCTTACAGAACTGCAAGATAGTGAAGTGTAGTGAGACATGAGTGTCTTAGCGGTGTAGTGAAGAGTTTCGAAGATTTCTGGTTGTGGGAAAAAAGTGTCCCTGAACCTGCTGGTTCTGGTGCGGATGGTCAGTGGTTAAGAAACTCAGTGGCAGGTAGTTGTCTGCCAATAACGCTTGGCCGGTTTTCACGACCCCATACCACACACACACCGTGTCCAGATCCTTAGAGATATTAGACTCCAGGATCTTAAAGCTAGAGACACGTTCTACTTTAGACCCGTTGATGTAGATAGTGGAGTGTCAGCTGCTGCTAGATTTCCGGAAGTCACCAATGAGCTCTTTGGTCTTTGTGCCATTGAGGGTGTTGTTGTCGTAGACACATACAGTGATTTTTTTCAAAAGATATCATGGTGTAAACAAATAGTTTGCTGTATTTTTTGCTATTTGTTTGACGTTATTATTTTTTTTGGAAAATTGCAGTGTTGCAATATGTATTTTAATGTATCTTCACCCATGTGTCGTGATATATGTAACGTATCGTGATTCTTTTGCCAAACTGTACTGTAACAGTTATTTATGTAATAATGGATGGTAAAGAGTTGTCCAGCAGGGGGAGTTAGAGCATCAGTAATTCCAGTCTGTGTGCTCAGGAACATTGTGTCCTAACAGCCAGCAATGATTTTTTTTTTTTTCAAGGATTCCTCTATCTAAGCTGCTTTATTCCATTCTTGATTTTGTTAAATGTAACTGCAGTCACTGATATTAAAAAACAATTCTATCAAACTTTTTCATGAGCTAATGCAAATGTGTGTTGTAGGCTGCTGTGTCCATGCTGAAGCAGGACTATAAAGAGGGTGAGATGACACTCTCTGCAGCACTTGCCCTCGCCGTTAAAGTGCTAAACAAGACCATGGACGTCAGCAAGCTCTCTGCAGAGAAAGGTGTGTGTGCGCGCTCATGTAGGGTTGGAATGGAAAGGACCCAGATAACCTAGACTTGTTAATTGAGGTGCCTGAGAATCCATTATGCATAGCTGTGGGTGTTGCTGCCTGAATCTACAAGATTGTTCAGTGGTGTAACAGTGTCCTGGGTTTTTTTTTTTTTAACCTATCTATATGATGTCTCATATTTAATAGTTTATGCTGTTAGCTATCTTCAGTTTGTATCTTCTCCCCCGTTGATTCCATGCCCTCCCCTCTCTTTTGTTTCGTCCAGTCGAGATCGCCACGTTGACGCGGGAAAATGGCAAGACCAGAATCAAGGTTCTCAAACAGAAAGAGGTGGAGGAGTTAATCAAGAAACATGAAGCAGAGGAGGCCAAAGCGGAGAAAGAAAAGAAAGAGAAGGAACAGAAAGAGAAAGACAAATGAGAACGCTGCACATCTTCCTTTCTGAGATTTACAAACAAATGGGTTGAATTCCTAGTACACACCACTCAGTCTTTTCTGTACATCTTATTTTTACTTTAATAAACACAACACCGTGATGGGAGTCTGGATGGGTCATGACTGGGCTGAGTGTTATAGCAATATTGCAAGAAGCTGTTATTAAGAGGCACTAAAAACAGCATATGTTTGTTTAATGCAACTAAAATAGCAGAGATTATAGCCTCATAATCCAAATAGCTCTATAATCTATCATGGCTCTGTATTATATCCAAAGGATCACACAGGTCTTAATTATCCAAATCGATCTTTGGTTAGGAAAAATTTAAGCAGATGATGGTCAATCTCACATGTTAGGAATTGCTCTATATAAAGAGACACCCCTTTAATTGGAATCATTTACTGGAAAGAATAGTTTATTTGCCACTTTTATAAGTATTTTTTTTTTATGCCCACAGAGTGTTTATTTGCTCCCAATACTTTAATTAGCTGCTTTACTAATTAACTGCTTTACAATTTTTTTTATTCAAGTTCTCTTTCCCCCCCGTTGTAATCCTATGTAGAAATATTTAGGAAATGTCAGATTTGTTTCTTGTTGCTGTTTGAAATTTTAGTACAAATCATTCACTGGTTAAATGTAAGGTCAGTTTACTGAAATTAGTCGAAAAAACTACCAAGGGTAATCCAATTCACAGTTAACCAAACACCCTGATCTGTCATTCTTTAGATGTGGGTGGTAAAAAGCATTGTGTAACAGAACAGCCCGTCTCATGTACAGCAGGAGATTTCGAATCAGTTTTATTTGGAATACAGCTTAGTGATGAGTCACTGACTTTTTCTGGGTATTATAGAAATAGACTTTCCTGTGAATCACATGACCTATGAAACACGAAAGTGTGTTATAGAAAGTTCATAACAATGCAAAGATCAGATTATGCTCTCACTTGTTAAGCTTTTTTAGGTCTCTTTACATTCTTTTCCCCTTACTTACCCTCTCAGAAATGTCTTAGCTAGAAACAGAAACATTTGCACAGTAACCTGGCAACATGGGTTTAGCATGATGTAACTGCTTAAGTGCTGTGGATGGATGAGTTAATGTTCACAGCTCACCAGGCCTCTTTCCTACCTGGTAACCAGGTTACAGACACACACTAGCACATAAAAGGTTATGCATTTAAAATGGAAGGCATGCGGCAGACGGGTTCTCGTCCAGCTCTCTCCTAAAATAGTCCGAGGCCCAGGCCCTACACGCACCGCAATGCTGCATGTGATCTGATTGGGTTTCCATGTTGTCTCGTTGCCAGGAGATGAGATTCTGCGTCACACAGTACTGAGGCTGTGGTGTACTTCTAAGCTTTCTATAGCAGAGTTGTGCTAAAATTGTAGTCACATTTTTAACTCCTGATATCTAACCCAGTCACTAAATATGTGAAATAATTATCATAGGAAGATATTTATAGATCATATTACATTTTATTGGACAGTAAGAAAAGAAAAAAAATGTCTGGGTGTACAAGTGTGAACTCATTTTTTAAAACTGTAAACAAAATCAGTCTACAAGGAAAAAAAAAAAGTCAATCAATGCCAAAAGACAAAAATAAAATCTCCAAAGCTGAAAAAACCTAGATTATAACAGCTTATTGTCATGGCTCAAAGTTAACTCAAACTTCATAAACATAAGATTTATTGTAATGTATATTTACACACACACACACACACACACACACGCTTGAACCCAGAGAAAGTCCCAGAGATGGAGCCTGAATGCGGAAGGGACTCAGCTTGTAGCAGGCCCGTATTAAGGTCAGACCAAATCAGAATGCTGCAGCTATGGGGAATGTATACAGACCTGTAGACCGCTTTTTGTTTGTCTTGTGATAATGCTTTCTTAATTTAAAAGGTAAAAATGTGAGTTTTAAGATGGGGGCCATTTTCTTTGGCAACGATGTCCCAATTTTATCTTGGAACGTCTCTGTACTCCTGAATGCCTGTTGGATTACATGCTTATGGGTAAAATGTGACTGTTGGAGAATCCACTTCATTTATCTGGGCCGATAAACACAAAAAGGTGCAAGGCTTAAGAATGGGATGATTATAAAACGGCATGATTCGGAGTGCTTTCCTTGCTTTGCATTATCCAGAGTGCCTTTTAAATGCCTGCTTTATTGCTTTTTTAATTGGTACATTTTCTTACCAGAAATTGATCGCAATTTACACCCAATCTTATCGGCTAAACCTGAACTAAGCCGCTTCAAACCTGGGGATCAATCTCGTTGGACCCCTTTTACGGAGCGCCATCGTCCCAATATTGATCAATAATGATTTGTGTGGGTAGCCTTGCGTAGCCAAGCTTTACGCAATCCTACAAAACTAGTTAACACTATATAGTGTATATTCAAGATTCCCAGAATACGCAGTGTGATCTCTCAAATTGGTGTATGGTGGAGCTGACCTACTGCTGTAATGCTTTGCAATGCAAAAGAAATGGTGTCTAACGAAAGACTGAGAATTGTAAAACACTAAGTTAAAATGATCATTCCTGCGCTGCAGTGAGACCCTGAAGCGGAATGGCTTACGATCGATTAAATAAAGTCATTCCCCTGATATGATTCACCTCCAAACTATTATTCTGTCTAAAGCAGGCCGCATGTATGTGGAACGTTGGCTTGGTGCAAACTAACGGAGGACGCACTGTACGTTGCGTTTAGCACCGACTAACCAGGGTAGTCAATTAATCAGTGGGACCCGTTCTCTGTTCCTACTCTTCCATCTCCCACTCGATTCCTAAGTTTACTGACCACGATGGGGTTCAGTGGGTGATGATGTGGACAAGGAGAGAGAGAGAGGGGTCAAGGGGGCATTTTCAGAGCATGAGATGCTCATTCCTCATCAGAGCTGCTGCTGCTGCTGTCCATTGAGTAGACCATGAAGAAGAGATCGGGCCGATTCGGCACCAGGGGGTGACCTGGTTTTACGACCTCAAAACCCATGTAGTGAAAGGTCTTGGTGATGGACACTAAAGTATAAATCAGAAAACACATCTTAAGGTTGAGTATTGATTTTTGATTCATAGTTATGTTAGAGAGAGAGAAAAAGAGAGTCTTACATCGATCCTCTCTGGCTTTATAGAACCACAGGAACACATAGCTGACTTTCAGACTTTCCTCTGCAAACTCCAGCAGACTGGTGAGACTGGAAGCACATACAGGGACACAGATGACGCACTGGCAGCTTTACATAACCCCCATATGCAGCTGCTGTAGCGCTGCTAATTTCTCCCCTTTGCTAACCGATTGTTGCCTCTTTGGCTGCACGGAACACTTTACGGGACACTCCACAAAGCCAATTGTGAAATAATACTGAAATAACGCTGGTTCTGTTTTTTTAAATAAGCATTATTTTATTAACACAATAGAGAGCAAGCTGCAATAATACAGGGATCTGCTAGCTAAGCTAAAGGTTGTAATTTTAGCACTGGGTCTTGCTGAGACCACGCCAGTGTCAGCTAGGTGGTGCTGGGAATTGAACCTATGATCTTTACATATTAAATGTTTGGTAAAGGTAGTGCGATTGTGTTGTGCGTACCCTTCTTTGCTGCCCTCTAAGAGAGCGCCGCTGGGGAGCTCCAAATAAAGGCAGTTTGCTGCCAGCACCGTGTCCCAGCAGGAGAAACGTCGTTCACTCAGCTTGTACTGGAAGTGCAGGATCGAGGGGGTGCCGCCAACCGCAGCCGACCGAGTCACAGTCAACCTGTCGTCCTGCATGTAACAAACTCTGTAAAACTATAGGTCTATAAGCAATGTTTACACAAAATGAGCTGGAAAACAGCTCTAATATCAGCATCTGCTTTACAATAGGCCCTTTTACAGAACAAAGCGTGTGTGTGTGTGTTCGTTCTTGTGTCAGTCACAGGTGTAAATAAGCAACAAGGTCCTGTTCTTTTAAGCAATCCCCATGCCAGACACTTGTCTGAATTAAAACACACACACACACACACACACACGAAACTGCAAGGCCTTACAAAGGTGAGTGTGTGCGCTGGCAAAATCTGATTATAAATGTTTATTAATATGATCAGTATCTTCCACCTGAAATACAGACTGGATTATAGCGACGTTGTGGTCACACTCCTGACCAATATATGGATTAAATATATGGATCACACTGAACTGACAGAACAAACACTCCGACCAGGAAAATTTAAATGGGAAGGTAAAAAGCACCCCTACGTTTAAATTAACCCGAAAACAAATTTTAGATTCGGAAACATATCTAACTAATCAACTCTATTAGTAAATATTTATGTTGCACTTTCCTGCTAACTTTTCTAGCTACGGCAACTTGACATTTTCTACTTATTATATCTTGATGTCTATTATCAAGATATTTTACAGGATAATTAAGTGAAATTGACCAAACACTTAAGATTGAATGAATTAGTTCATTATCCTGCTATTAAAACTGTTTTTAAACTCAATTATTCCCCACAGCTCATATATACTTAAACCTGCTGTACAGTGATTGCTCTATGTAACTGATGCAAAGTGTAATGTGAGGATGATGAGTTAGAGGAAATAAATGTAGTAGAATTATCAGTCATCAATACTCAGTACAGATCAGTGGTTAATAATCACACTGACTGAGCTTTTGTGTTATACCTTGTGAAGAGCTACACTGGGAGGGAGATCCCTTCCGGTCCCTCGCCCACTCGGGATCTTCGTTAGTGGGTGAGGGGCATCAGGAGCACCACAGAGGCCCTGGAGCCTGCTGCCTGGAGCAGTGCAGTCTGGAGCTCCCGAGAGAAGAACTAGATAAAACAGACAGGGCAATTTTACTATAACACTTTACATGACTTTACATACATTATATAGTCATATTAAAATTCCTGAACATTACATCCACAGTCTCACACACACACACACACACACACACTGTCTGTGCATTCTTACATAGTTCCTTTTACTGAAACTAAGGCTGCATTCACACCGCAACACTTAGTGCTCATTTCAGATTTTTGCTCATATGTGATTTTTTTTATAGCTGTTAACAATCTTGTTTTAAAAGGGACCAATATCAGATTTCCAGTGTGAACTGTCCTGTCATTCGCTTTAATAAACATTAAGACAACGCTCAAGGCAGTGTTTATGCGTTACATGCTTACATTTCTAAGGTGATGTGCAGCAGACGACAGTGAATTAATGAGTAGTAGTTGAGGAGGAAGAGGTGAAAATTTTTTTGTTAAGCATGTTGTGAAGCTGCTACTTCAGTCTGGATGTGTGTGTGGATGCAAAGCAGGAGTCAGAAGTGGTGGGACCAAGACATCATGTCTTCAGATAAATTATTTATCAATTATTTGTAGTTACGCACCAGAGCAGGATAATGATGCAGGTGAATAAAAAACGACGTAAAAGTCTCACAAATTCCGACATGATCGTTCACATAAGGGCTGCACGATATAAAAAATATTTTCAAATACTTGTGTGTCAAACTATAATCCCCACTTGACACTGAACATCCTGTCATGTGACTATTGCAGACAGACACATTGCCATATTGATGCTGAAACAATATATTGTGCAGTCCTAGTTTATACTGCGGTCACAATGCAAAATATCTGACTTAAATACCACATATGGAAGAATATGGCACAAATCGGAATTAAAAATATGTTTGTGTAAGTTTGTGCTGTTCGCACTGTCATGAGAAAAACAGAATTAAGTCAGTAGTAACAATATGCAAAAATAATGCAGTTAAATTCTTGATTCTGATTGGTCAGAGCTAATTTTGCTCTCCTGGATGATCTCTTGATTTCAGGAGAAATGGCTGGTAGGTTTTTCTTACATTTGGGTGTGTGTTGTGTGTGTGTGTGTGTGTGTGTGTGTGTGTGTGTGTATAATTATATATATATATATATATAGTAGCAATTTGCACATGGATCCTGCACATAAATGAATGGGGGAAAAAAGGGGGTTCTTTGGAAGGATATGGTTTTGGGCACCACAAACTTTTTTAGTTCAGAGATTTCGAACAGTCAGCCTGTCCATTTCAATTGACAATTTTTTTATGCCTGAAATACTGGCTAATTAGGGACCCAATACATATATAATATATATAAATATATATATATATATATATATATATATTATATATTATATACATTGGTATATGCATGCTCCAACTATGAGTCGGTGAGTATAATTAACAATGGACCTCCTGATAAGGAGTTGCAGCATGTAGTAAGACTTTTAGGCCTAAACCCAAGGAAATGAATGCTTTTGCTGAATAATAACAGGAAGAACATCAGGAAGTCACACAAAAAAAAAAAAGTTTGTTTTTACTAATATTACTGAAGCTCAGCATACAGAGGATTAATCTGATTATTCCTGCTTAGCAGGTACTTAGGTGTTTCACTTTCTATCAAGCAAACACCTCCTGCTAAGGAACTAAGAGGAGTCGAGAGCAGAGTGCTGGCCCTCGGTCAAGATACACAGGGCAAACAAGCGCATGATCTGTAAACACGTCTCGGAATAGCATGCTGCCCTGCTGGTGTAGATTTCAGCTCTGGGTTCCATTTTCTTGACGGCTAGATGCTTTTTAAAACTTGCTATTCTAGTGTCACCAACAAAATAATGCAGCACCCTGACTGCAGCCCTTTTGCCTGAAAAGATGCCAAGATCTTTTTTTTTGTAGCTGTGTAAAGCAAGTGCACTTGTTATTAGGAGCTTGTTTTGGAGGAACAAGGAAAGGGAGGGAGGAGCTGCACTTTTAACAACCTGGCAACCGGATAGGTAGCCACGACGACTCGATGAGCACCGAGAGAAGATAAGATTGATGAAGTGGAAAACAAACTCATTATGCTGTGTAGCATCACCTGATCTTTCAAGCCATTCAGCTGATGCTTGCTTTAGTGCTTTTCAGGCAGTTCACATGCTTGTAGAACTGCACGCTTTGGCTGGTGACGTCCTCTTTTAGCAAGTAGAAAAATTCAAATGCATCAATTTGGTATTCAGAAATACAAAAAAACAACAACCTGAGAGCAGCTAATTTGCACTGTTTTTCCATGTTGCTTATTATAGAGCAGCGTGTGGCGGTGACTGAAATGCCAGCTTGTTTTGAAAGCCAACACTCTTCACCCTCTAACATTCGGACTCCTGAATTCTTTCGGAGGTTCTGACTTCACACAGACTTGTGTCAAACTGTGGCTCCGGTTTTAACTTTCTACTTTAGAGTGGAAAAATGTAAGATCAACCAAAGCACAGACAATAGTCCCGACACTGACTCTGACTTATGTAAATGTTTAAATACTTAAACCGAACCCGGAAGCAAGCTAACACAGTGGGAGGAAAAGCAAATGCTGAGGGAAGCTCATGCAAACTCACCAGCTGAGATGACTTGCTAAAGGATTTCTGACTGAGAGAACAGAATGAACATGTGATCAGAGTGCATTGTCATGATAGAGAGAGACAGAGAGAGAGAGAGAGAGAGAGAAGGGGGGCTGGGCGAGCAGTCAAATAGCCAGGAAAGGTTCAGCTCCAAAACAGGAAATCCAAAATCTCAACTTATCTGTCAAGCAGTTACTAATGATTTTTGCAACATATTCGACAGCAAGATCTTCTGGAAGTCCTTAACTCGCAGGACATGTAGGAGAGCCAAATTCTTTACTTCTATAAGAAATTCCATAAAAATACAGACCTTAGGCACTGGGCCAAGTCACATGACTAATGCTGAAAATGCAGCATGTCCTCAGTGTGAAAGGACAGGATAAAAATGCAAACCATCTGTGGTAACGATCTGGTCAGCTGGCAAATATTTCTTTGTTTTCTACAGGTAGTCGAAGTCAAACTTCACATAAAGATGAACGGACTTGTAGCTTTCGCACCCACTGTGCTACAAAACTAGACTCGAGTGACATCAGAAAATTGTATAATGTAAACTAAATCGTCTTTGTCTACGTCACCGAGGCTGGAACTACAACCGCATGTCTTTTGTACCCTTCATACATCTTTTAACTGCAAACGTATAAAGGTATAAACATGCTTTAGGATTGGCTTTACACATTAGAATAGTTCATTCTGTCAAAACAAGGAAAATGTAAAATGCAACCACAGGTTTGATCTCTCTGTCTGTCTGTCTGTCTGTCTGTCTATCCATTCATCCAAGTCAAATCGAGCTTCAGCCTAACAATAACTGATTATACATTGTTGATCATTATACATTTTTTATTTAAACGTAAAAGAAACGAAACAAGCCTTAGGCTTAGGTGTCACATATGCTCAAAACTGTATCTATTCTAGGTCCATTATTTTGAAGCTATGAAGCTGAGAATAGCATCAGCTGATCCTCCTCTCCTCTGCAGTCAGCACAGTTCTGCGCTCTTCCTGCTTAAGGCAGATTAATCTGGAAGCAATCCCCGATATCTGGCTGTCTACGGACAAGAGTAAAGCGCAGGCCAGAGAGTCAGGGGAATACTCTATGGGTTTTATAGTATATTATAATTTTACTGCAGCACTCAAACACTCATATTAGAGAAAAAGCTTTAATATTTAATTATTATTAGTCTTGTAATTTAATTCTTTACCTCTAATCAGACATTTTGATTTATTTTAGTAAGTGTGTGCCAGTAATACCATGTTTTATAATAGAGGACAATTACAACAACAAGTCATGATGAATAACAGCCTGCATACTCATAAGACATGCATTTCTGATAGAACTGCACAACCCATCGACATCTGCAATAGTCACATTACAGGATGTTCAATGTCGAGTGGGGATTATAGTCGACTGCACCACAGTTCAGAACACGTCATATGTCGATTAATTGCAAACTTTATTAATATAGTGAAAGTTTTAATGTCTGTTACTGTGTCATTTATTTTAAGTTTAAAGCATCAGGTACAAAATATACATGGGAAAGAAAAAAAATATATATATATGGCAAAGACTATGGTATGCAGTGTGACTTTAGGTTTGATTATTTAATTTCTGTATCTGAATCTCTAAAAATAAAAATTGACATCTTTGTGTTGACATCTTTTTTTTTAATGCAGATGCACTCGCTTACAAAATCACCCCTATTATTTTAAAATAAGGAATTATTTCCAAATAGAGCTATTTAATCATGTGAACAAATGATTTTTTTTTTCATATTGCAATATATAATCGCAGAAAAACAAAATACCGCAATGTCCAATATTGTGCAGCCCAAATGTATGACATTTAATCGTTTGGTAAACGGGATGATTAACAAGCTGTTAATGAAAGAGTTAAAACTCCTCGATAATATTAGGACAAAATGTGCTGCTTCTCCTCTCACCTGTCCTCTGTGTTGCGCATGTTCTCCTGATAATCACACAGAGTCCTGTTTTTTCTCTGACAGCCAAAGCAGTAACTATTCAGCAGAAGCTCCACGGAGTAATTCACCATCCGTAACCCAATCCGACCTCGGGCCAGTGGTGTGTGTGTGTGTGTGTGTGTGCTGGACTGAGGATTTGTTTGTCAACAGCCCGCTCAGACACTTGCGTCTTCAACACCGTCGCACTCCCGATGACCAGACAGAAAGCACTGTGTGCGCTTTTAAACACTGCCCCGGTGCATCATGGGAAAAGAAACAGGCTCAAGCAAGGAGCCGTCAAATCACTTGGTTACGACGCCTAGTGATAAAAAAAGCACCGTTTAGCATAACAGCGCTAATAAAAACCCAGTCTACTATTTCAGGTCCTTTAATGGTTAATCGAATATGTGCGCAAATATTCTTAAATGATTATATTAATAATATTCTTGAAATTGTTAAATGATGTAATTTGAATACAGGTGGACACGTGTATTTATTTAAAAAAAAGTTCCTTACTTTCCTTTTTTGATCCATAATGATGAATCGATTGTAAGAATCAAATCTTTTCGATGCAGCTTCAGAGTAAATTCTATGAACCGACTCCGATTCGAATCTGATTCAATTCGGAATCGATTCCAAGTTATGCTTTTCGAAGCATGCAAACATGCAATACTTTTGCAATAAAAATACAATACTCCAAAACCCGTTTGGAGATATTATCTATTATTACTGGCATGAAAATTTTTTTTTTTTTTACCTGCAGGAAAATTAAGAAAACACCAGCTGATTCCTGTTGTTGTCAATCTATCATTGTAAAGGTACCTAAAAGTTTAAAATCTGATCAAATAAGACCAGACATCTCCTCATATGTTTAATCGCAACTGTATTGCGAATAATTGCTGACAGAAATAGCCAAAGTGTTTGAGTATGTATAGATTGTATTTAGAGTATTGTAATTGTAATTTAGAGTAAGGAAGTATATTATTTTTGTGTTTGAAGCATTTCAGTGGCTAAAGATGGGTTATGTAAGGTTAGAGATGGTCCTGTCAACTGGATTAAGAGAGTAGTAACAAGACACCAGGCTGGTGATCTGATCCTGCCAGGGCATGTTCAAGGCTCAGCCTCCAACAGACTGTGTCAACAGAGAATTTAGAAAAACAACCATTAAGAACAATCAGATTAGGTTGTTTTTGAAGAGAAATATCTTTCATTTTTACATTCAGATTTTTTTCAGAGAGCTCCAAATTTAAATTAGCCCAACATTAGCCAGCCATTTTTCTAATCTATTTTCTGTATTTAATACTTCTGGGTATTCAGGGCACAAGGTGGAGGATATGCTGGATATGTATATGTCTAAATCTGTATGTACACCAACATTGCAATGGTTATCTTCCAAATTGTTCTATTCTGAACCATGTAGGGTGTATATTAGAAAACTCTTTCTTACAGAAATTACAAAAAGCTTTTTTCAGATGCAGTCTTGCTGTGCTTTTTCAAGTTGAAGTTTGTGGCTCTGCAGGGCAGCCTCTAAAAATAAGAACCCACAACACACTGAAGCTGAAACGCTTGCCAAGAGCACCGCTAGCAGTTTTGGGCCCTATGAAAGAATATGAGGTTGGGTTTCCTACCACACTAATTCCGCATCAAACTTACTGTTACATTACTGCTAGTATTGTTACTACTAATAAAACTGTTCTGTGATGGTCCCGAAAATCAGAGCTCTTAGAATCATCCTAACTTTATCCCCCTTAGTCTGCACAGTGACCATGTAATGATCTTCCTGCGTTTGCGTGGGTTTGCTCCGGGTTCTCCGGTTTCCTCCCACATTCCAACAACATGTTGATTGGTAATTCTAAATTGTGTGTGTGCTTGGTTGTCTGTATTTGGCCCTGTGATAGACTGGTGACCTGTACAGGATGTACCCATGTCTTTCACCTAATGACAGCTGGGAAAGACTCCAGCAGATCCCTGTGACCCTGATTAGGAGTAACCAGGTATAGACAATGGATGGTCGGATGGGTTGATATGAACGTCAGTGAAAATTATGTAGGAAGATGCGGGTGTAAGCCTTCTATTACTTTTAAAGGAACTCTTGTTGACTCAATCTTTCATATCTTTTTATCGTATATTTTCTACGATAAAAAGATATGAAAGATTGTCTGATTTTGGCTGTTCTGTAATATATAGCTCTATGCCAGCAGATAAACCAAACATTTGGTTTTTTAGCCTTTTCTGCTTTTTAGTCAGTCCATTTTAAAGGTTAGCAGATGACAAACACCAAACATTTTCCCAAGCGTCAACACAAAGTAGTCTGATTGGCTAATTTAAATTTGGAGCTCTTTAAAAGAGATCTTTAAATGTAAAAATAAAAGATCTTTCTCTTAAAAAACAACCTATTTGTTGTTTAACATTTTCAGTTTGCCTATCCTGAGAACAGCATTTTAACTGAACACAACTTTTGCCCATGGCCTTCTACATGATCGCCAAATTGGACTGCAGTTTAAATGAAAATGATTTTGAATTTGATAAATTTTTCACATTTATGCAAAACTAGCTTGAAATTGTAAATAACTAGCATGCTATTGTGAATAACTAGCAAGATATTGTGAATATCTTGTGATCAAATGCAAAGCAGGAGAAACCTGCCACAGCCTTTCCACTGCACCCTTTACACACACGTGACCTTGAACTGTGGCTTGCTGGCTTTGGAAAGACAATCCGTAGCTGGCTCTCAGCACCAGACCTATCCATGTAAATAAAATATTCAGTAGTGCTAGGTGAAGAACAAAGCAAATGTTCTTTCCAAGGCACATAATAGGAAATGAAAAATACCAGGATATATATTTATGTGTGTGAATGGTCTTATCATATAGGTGCATGCAGTATGAAGGCTTCGCATTTGATGACTTGGACTTTGATGATGAAATCAGTGTCCTCCCCCCCAAGCCCCATTCCCTGAGTTTAATCTAATTAGAGAGCCCATTGTATCTCTTCCCCTCTGGCTTGCTTCATGTCCGGGAGATGTATATTTACCGTTTTAGATAATCACAGCCAACAGAAAGTGGAAAAGCAAAGATCAGAGCTCATCCCAGCAGCAGACTGACTGACTAGGAGCACTACCTGGAATTTCACTGACGCCACTCAGGCTGTTTTCATTTGGAATATGAGTTCCTCTCGAAGCTGAGGTTAATAGCAGAGGTGACCTGTAGCTGACTTATAGGGGCAGAGTCAGGAACATTGTGCCAAATTTTTATCCAACTAGAGTGCAGAGGTTAATAAAGTGTTTGTCATGCAAGCTTTGTTGTCTGTGAGGTCTCTTTCTCTCTCTCTCTCTCTCTCTCTCTCTCTCTCTCTCTCTCTTATAAACACATATTATGGCATGAGTAAAAGTGTAGAATCAGGTGTTAGCCACCACTGAGTGCTATCACAAAACTATTCTTAGGTGGTACAACCATGAAAGAGTGTGAAAACTGGGTGAATACATTTTTTAACTGGTAGTATTACTGTTAAACACCTTGTTTATACCTTTGTTTTACTAACATGGATTTTCCAAAAATTACACACAGAATTCAATTTAATATAATTTAATGAAGAAATCATAGATGTCTTGTTATTATTACATTCACAGCATTTGGCAGACGTCCCTTATTCAGAGCAACTTAAATTTATCTCTGTATACAACTGAGCAATTGGTGGTTAAGGGCCTTGCTTAGGGGCCGAACAGTTGGGAGCTGGGAATCAAACTCACCATCTTTGGGGTTCTAGTCCAGCACCTTAAACGTGAGCCACCACTTCCCCATAATTATTATTGGTATTAGACACTAATTAGGAAATAATTATGCATCTAATCAGGGATGTAGACACTTAAATTTAAATAAGAAAAATAGGATCAAACTGATGTTTTTCATGTAAGACATAAACAAGCAGAGAACTGCAAAAAGCATGTGGTTATTTCCTACTGCAGTAAGTGCTATTTGATTGAATTGGTCTGTAAGTACACACTTATATAGTTGTATACTTCATAAATTACTTTAGGTGAGTATTATTGAAATAAAATACTCTTACCTAATTCCAGCTTCATGTTTTCCATTAAAGTACAGGGAGTATTCCTAATAAATACACTATATGAACAAAAGTTTGTGAACGCCTCACCAGCACACTAGCATCAGTCTGTTGCATCAAAATAGCTTTCAGATTCATGTAACAATGCTTCTTTACACCGTGTTTACACTTTACTTTATGAAGCGTGTGCAGAGCTGGAGCTGAGAGAAGAGCAGATCAGTCCACCACCACCAACTGATTCCACCACAGATCGAGATTCACTTGCATGGTAACTGTGTTCACGCGATCCTGCTGTCGCGCTCAGCACACTTTGATTGCTGCACGTTCAGTTTCTAGACATGAAATGTTTGTGTTAGATTTAGGGGTTTTTAATGGCAGAAAAAAAGATAATGTAATGAGCATAAGGTCGGAGGACCACAAATAAGGGGAATAAAATGGCATCAATTTCTCAGTGTTCATTTTTACATGATTGTATTAATATCTCAATTTAAGAAATGGACAAAACACTATATGACCAGGTTTGTGGACACCTTACCAGCAAACCCAGATATGCGTGTCTTACTTAATTTAAACAGTTTACACACAGCTGTCTACAAAGTCTTTGAATACTGGAACTAAGAGACTCAAATACTGTTTCAGCATGACAATGTCTCTGTGGGGTAGAAAGTATCAGTGTTAAATATAATTTTTATGATAGCAAGGAAATTTAAATGGAAATTTGAAATAACTTGATGGTTTTTTCCTTTGGATGGATTTATTTTATTACTGTTATATTTATTATGCATGTGTTTGGGTGTGAAAGACATGAAAAAGGGAAATTGATTTTTACATAAAAGAGTAGTAACGAGTAGAAATCAGTACTGTCTAATGTTTGAAGTTCATTAAATATCATTATAGAAAAATGAAAAAGCGTTGTCTTTGCTAATCTAAATAAATAAAAGTATAATATCTACACTTTACGTCAGAAAAATAGCTTTTGTGTGTAAATGTGTTTGTTGCTCTGGTCTCATTAATACCAATTTTTAATTCAAGCAGCCTTGTTTTAGTGGTTTGTATTCAGCTGTGTGTGTGTGTGTCAGTATGTGTAAATGTGGTGTTGTATCCTGTGCTGAATCAGTGCAGTAAGGAAAGCAGTAGGTTAGAATCCAGGTCCTCGGAGCCAGAGAGTTTAGCTGAGGGGCAAAAGGTCGTGGGAACAACAGCGTGAGCAGGACCCAGAGCACTTCCAACCAAAAACAGTACAAGAAGAAAGATTTGGGGAAGCTGACGAACAATGTAGATGGTATACACACACGCACACGCACACACACATGTTCCACAATGCTGAGGCAGGGTGTGGGACCCCATGAGTCTCTATGACACATTCATTTTTGTTTTCATGATTCCGTTTCCCATGCCTAAATTCCCACGGAGACAGTGCACATTGTTTACAGTGATGTTTGTTGATCTCTTTCCGCTTTTACTGGACTGATGCTTGTACTGGAAGAGTGTGCGTGTGTTTGGACTGAATGCATGTTTGTCTTATTTTTATCATTCCCAGTTTTTATCACTTCTATTTTAGGCCTGTTAACTGATCGCTTCAGTTTTTTGTTCTGATGTTTGTTTAGTAATTAAAATAGACTCCAAGGGCTAAAATAAAAAAAACACTATTTAAAAGGGCTTATTATTTCTAAAGTTAAAAATATTAATGCTAATAATACCATGGTTCATAAACAGGCCACTCGGGACTTTCATTGCTTTTATTACATGTTAAACTTTTACATTACATGACATTTGGCAGACGCAATTATTTAGAGCGACTTACAATTTTTTTATTTATACAACTGAACAGTTTACAGTTAAGAGCCTTGCTTAGGGCTGAAAGAGTGGTAGCTTGTGGGTACTAGGATTTGAATTCACAATTTGGTTAGCGGCCCAACACCTTAACCACCGAGCTACCACTTTCCCATGACACCCATAAAACCATGACGTTATACTATGATTTATATGTTGGCATCTGCAATACACCATTATCCAGAGCAACTTAAATTAATGTTTTTTTTTAATCTATCTGAACAGTCGAAGGCTTAAGAGTCTTGCTCAGGGGCCTTGGTGCTGGAAATTGAACCCATGTCCCTGCTTTCCCTAATGGTATACTTTTTTATATTCAGTGTAAATAAATAAAACCCCACAATGACCAGAACAGTAACAACAATAACCTTCAGCCCTGTTTTTTGTGGTGTTGCTTTAATGCTGAGTGTATAAGAGCAGCTGCTTCACTGCTGTGCTATTCTTTGTGAGCCAGCAACAGTAGAACATTATTTTTCTGCACCTAAACAAACTCTGTAGCACAAACAGAATAACAGGATGGTTTAGAAAAGCAAGGTCTCATGGCGAGGAGTGAATTTTTGTCATATTTACCCTAGTGAGGTAAGTTTGGGGGAAAAACAACAACAACTCTTCAGCAGAACCTATTAAGCATTGCTAAAGCTGTGGCTAGTGGGATGAGTGGAAATAATGTCTACACAGCTGTTCAGAGCAATGACTCTTTGCTCTGACTCAAGGCCAGGTGATTTGGGTTCAAGTCCAAGACTCCAGCTCTTGTTGTCTGGAGGAATTACTAGAAAGGATTGCATGGCATGTTTTTTGGCAAAGGCCTACGTAAGTACAAACAAGCCATCTTGTCCAGACTCCAGTTTACTAAACAGGATTTTTCTTTTTTCATACATGCTGCACACTTCCACGGTGGCGGATTGATTCTCACCTTCACTCTGTGTACGTGGTCTCTCTGAGTTCTGGGGGTTTCTTCTGGGTTCTTTGGTTTCTAACCTTAGACTGAATCAGCATAATGAGCTAACTGGCATCTCCAAAGCGTGTGTATGTGTAATTGTGATAGGTTCGCACTTTATACTGAGTTTCCCCACCATGTGGCCATGGATTAGACTACAGGTTCCCATGGTAACTATCCTGTATGGCACATATAACCTAATGTTTTTGCTCATTTCACTTACAGGTACAGCTATTTAATAAATTTAACAAGTGATTAGCAATGTATGTGTGTACGTGCACATGTGTGTTCATTTAGTTTTTATTGTGGTGTCTGATGGTCTAAGTGAAATCATGCAGGAGTGTGTGCTAGGAAACATGTATTCCGGAAAACTCTCTACAAGAAGGAAACAACAAACTATGAATGAACAGCGGCCAAATGCAAGCCAGAAAACATGGAGACCAACAAAATGTGACTCTGAAACCCCTTGTTTATCAATACACTCTTCCTATAATTCTGAGAGCGTTCAAAGTGATAGAAAGTATTTCCTATAACTGTTTTCCAGAGCTGTCGAAAAATATCGATACAGCTAATTATTGCAATTTATTAAATGATTGTAACCTCTAGTATTGATAGATATTTTAATTACTTATTAAACTGATTTATGTTAATATTTAAAACCCCCTGTGTTTGAAAAAACACCTTTTTCAACTCCTGCAGTTGTCGCTGATGGATGGATGGATGGATGTATAAAAGGATAGATGGTGGGATGATAGAAAGATGGATGGATAGAAGAATGGATGGATAGATGGAGTAAGGGAGGGATGGGTAGAGGGATTGATGGTTATATGGATGGATTGAGGGATAGATCAATGGATGGATGAATGAATCGATTAATTAATAGATGGATGAATGGGAGTATTTATGGAAGGATGGATAGATGGATGGCTAGATGGATGGATGGACAGAGGTAGGATAGATATAGGTATGGATGAATAGAGGTTGATGGATGGATACACATCAAGTAATGTGATGATGAGTCTACAAACCTTTGGCAATATAGTAAATATTAAATAACTAATATTAAAATTGCTCTGATATTTCTTTTCTCTACACACCAGATTTCACTTCACATGCATGTATAAATGATTCAAACTAAAACTATTTTTAAACCCTGTGATGAAGTTCTTTGTCATCCTGAAACTCCCACGGTCTGAGTGCACACAGGGTGCAGAAGGTCAACTGTGTGGACTATGTGAAAATGCATGAATGGGCAAGAGAAATATCAGCCACTGGTGACTGAGCCTGGCACTGGACCAGACAATCTGCACTTATAGCATTATGGTGGAATTTAGCTGGACAGTTGTGCTAGAAATATATGTGCTGGAGGATTAAATATCAAATGCCTGCCAGCGAAAATCCTGCAGTCCCGAATGATCAGACGCATAAAAGTCAAAGCTTTGAAAAAACATCCTATATATATATATATATATATATACTGTGTATACACACACACACACGGGTATACATATAGATATATACACACATATAGATATTTAAATACCTATATATATACTGTGTATACACAACACATATATAGATTAAATACATATATATATACTGTGTATACACACACATATATATATTTAAATACATATATATATACTGTGTATATACACACACACATATATATATGTTATAACCCATACATATATATTTATATATATACTGTGTATACACACACACATATATATAAATATATATATATAATACACATATATATATATATATATATATATTGTGGTATACACACACACATATATATTTAAATACATATATATATATACTGTGTATACACACACACATATATATTTAAATATGTATATGGTGTGTGTGTATATACACATACATAAAAGTAAAGTAATATATATATATATATATATATATATATATATATATATATATATATATATATATATTTTTGTTTTTTTTGTGTGTGTGTGTGTGTGTGTGTTGCAGTGGAACACAGTGTCCTGCTGCACACAGACACATCAGGTGATGTAATGGAGTCTGAGGATCTCTGGTACATGGAGCAGCACACACACACACACACACACACAAAGGTGCTGGCTGGCAGACAGACAAAAGCATAATGCAATCAAATACAAGTTAATATTCATTGACAGCTAACGATGATAACACAAAGTTATTCAGAAAGGTGTGATTACGCCATTGCGTGATTCTTGTGCATTCATAATTCTGAAAGTCTACAAATGTGAAGGCAGTAATCAGTGTAACTGTCATCCAGCTAATGTATGCAGTGAAGACACACTGCTGGGCTATTAATAAACAGCACCAAATCAGCCTTTTGTTCTTATAAACACTTAACAGGGAGGTAATGAGCTACTGGTTTGTGCCAAAAACTATAGAAGAGAATAATGTAAAGATCTAACAGCACAATAGAGACAATACATTGGTAAAAACTATTTTCAAATTGGGTTGCTGGTTAAAGGTTTGTCGTCTGTATTACACATAATATTTATAACTTGTAATATTATGAGTTGTTTATGAGTGTCTTTATGTTGTTTTGTTTTACTGCTGTGTTTAAGATTTGGTAACGAAATGCCGCCATCTAGTGCCTAAAAATGTTGTAAAACTGATTGCCTCCTGCAGGCGTCGCTGTTAGCACATAAACAAGTGGCAGGACTACTTAAAGACATTCATAATTATAACTGGTTTCAAATATTAAGACTATAACATCCTAATGACGATGAAGTGTAGTACGAACAACAGTAATAATATAAAACGTTTTAGACTGTATTATTATAATAATAATTGTTATTTTATTTTCCGAAAGCTTTCACAGGCTGTCGTTGTTTGGCTCGCATCTGTGGTGTTTTTTTATGTGATTTCCACATTTAATCTGTGTGTGTGATGTTTGCATATACTTACTTTAAGTTATATTTGTTCACCAGCCCAAAGCCATGTGTTGTGGGCTGAAAGGTTTTTCTAAATGATCTGTAGCGTGTGAATGATTGTGTCTTTTCATCTAAAGCAATGCAGTAAAATAAAAACATATTGCTCTAGGATTACAGTACTATATAACACACACGGCTACGTGAACCAACAACAAAATAACTACGTAAGTGCAAAAAGTGACAATGCAGGACATATAACATGCCAGCACTCTTTTATTTTCTTCACACACCCCCAGTTTAAGAGGTTGGGATCAGGGAATGATACAGCACCTATGAAGAGGGGAAGGTTTGGGGCCTTGCTCAGGGGCCCAACTTAACACATAATAGCATCAACTGGAAAAATGTACAAATGATACATTGTCAACATATTAGTAAACATATGACATCATTGCAGTAGAATGTGATTTTGTCCAGGTTTACATAAAAAATTATATATTTATATATATATATATATATATATATATAATATATATATATATATATATATATATATATATATACAGTTCTAGGTGTTGAGGATTCTGATAGATTTGGGGAAGGAAACTCTCACACAGTCAGGTTATAAGGGCCCAAATGCTTTGGCCCCATTTTCCAGACAACAGGAGGAACAGATGTGTGTGTGTTTAAGGGGTGTGTGTTCACAAAGCTGGATAACCCCACTACTGTGTGTCTGATTTAATCCCATCCTGGGTGTCTCTCACCTTGTCTCTTCCCTGAGATGGACTCCAGGTTCTACAAGATAATAAGCAGCACAGAAAATTTATAGAAAACTCTTTTTTAACAAGCTTCAGACTCACTAAAAGCAGGATAAAAACTGAAATGTCAGCTAGTCCACTGAGTGATGCCTTTTGTGTTTAGTGTTATACACTAAAGATACGGTGTAATTGTTTAATATATTACCGGTATCTTGTAGAATTAAACATTTTTTTAAATGTGTTTTTTTCTTTATGACATACCTGCTTTAAAGCTGCCATCAGAAGAATTATGTGACAGATTAAGATAGAGCGAGTCTCTTCACAGCTGCTGACTGTAAATAATATGCACATTTCACTTATTTTCAGAGCCGTCCATGTGCATAGCTTTGATTCAGAGCTACGTCAAAGGATGAAAGAGAAAAGAAAGAAATCAGCAGCTCCACTAACCACACAGCTGGAGACAATAAAACATATCCTCCATATTCTCTCTCTCTCTCTCTCTCTCTCTCTCTCTCTCTCTCTCTCTCTCTCTCTCTCTCTCTCTCTCTCTCTCTCTCTCACACACACTCACACACACACACACACACACACACACACACACACACACACACACACACACACACACACACACACACAGCCATCCCTTCTGGGGTTTTTGGCTTGGGCATTATTATCTTAGAAGATCCTTGTTATAAAATTTTTTCACTATTATATATTTTTGACCAGAAGTAACTTAATCTTATAGTATTTATTGCCGAAATACTAATAAGAAAACAACTTCCTGAGCATGACTGGTGTCATGCTTAATTGGCAGACAACAGTAAAAATAAGGAAAGGAAAAGGATTAGGAAAAAAGTATCAGCTTTATGTTTGATGCCACAGCAACAATCTCTAATATCTGATTCTCTGTTTCATTTGAAGCTGGAACAAATTAAAGACATATATACTGTTTAAAAACCTCTGCCAAAAGTGCAGCATGTCACATTCACATTTACATTTACAGCATTTGGCAGACGCCCTTATCCAGAACAACTTACATTTATTTCTTTTATACATTTTGAGCAATTGGCGTTTAAGGCCTTGCTCAGGGACCCAGCAGTGGCAGCCTGGTGGTGCTGGGAATCAAACCTGGGTCTTCCAATTAGCAGGCTAACACCTTAAACCATTGAGCTACCACTTCCCTGTCACAACTGAATTCTTGACAACCCATAAAACAGAAAAAAGGCCTTTCGTTGTTATTAGAATATTGCAACAGTAAAGTGCTGCATTCAGCTTGTGGGAGCTCTTAGCCACCTTAGAGGTCGAAAGGAATCCAAGGATCACCACCAAGGCCATCCTGATGAATCTGGGCTCTGCTGGTGGCGACATCTCAAGGCAGACAGTCCAACGGACACTGCACACCGCTGGGTTCCACGAACGCAGATCAAGGAGGACACCACTTCTTTAAATAAGCACACAAAAGCCAGCTTGCCCTTTGCAAATGTTCATCTGGACAAAGAAAAAGACATCTGGACTTCTGTTTTATGGTCAGAGAAAACAAATTTAATTTAATTGTTTGGCCACAATGATGTAGCCTTCATTTGGCGTAAAAAAGTAGAAGCCTTCAACCGTAAGGACACCATCCTCACTATCAAACATGGGGGTGGGAACCTAATGTTTTGGGGTTTGTTTTTTAGCCGGTGGACCAGGGAACCTAATTACAGTAAACGGCACCATGAAAAAGAAGCAATACATCAAAATTCTTAACAACTACATCAGGCAGTCTGCAGAGGAACTTGGCCTTGGGCAACAGTGGACATTTCAGCATGACAACGACCCAAAACACACAGCAAAAGTGGTGAAGAAATGGTTAGCAGACAAAAACATTAACGTTTTCCAGTGGCCCACCCAGAGTCCTGACTTAAATCCAATTGAGAATCTGTGGAGGGAGCTAAAGATCAGGGTGATGGCAAGAAGACCCTCCAACCTGAAAGAGTTAGAGCTCATCGCTTAAGATGAGTGGGCAGAAATACCAGTGGAGACATGCAAAAAGCTGGTCAGCAATTATAGGAAGTGTTTGATTGTTGTAATAGCCAATAAAGGCTTTTCTGTTGATTTTGGACATGCCACTTTTTGTTCAAATGTAAATAAAAGCTGAAAGATTTTTTTTCCACAATGATGCCTCTTGTACATCGTCTTATTATCTTTTTGGAGAAGCCTGTGTCATTTCCGGTCAAAAACAAAACAGGTTAAATAAAAGTGCCAGGAGTATGAATAATTTCGGGCTTGGCTGTCTATATATATATATATATATATATATATATATATATATATATATATATATATATATATCTATATATATATATATATATCTATATATATATATATATATATATGTGTGTGTGTGAAGTATATATATATTAGTTTGATATGGCTGTAGTTAAGTTTGAATGGTGATTATCTACATGCTGTGTGTTTAGGGAGTAGTGAATCATAAACACACACCGTGCAGAATTCCACTGGAAAGAGTGCCCTATTTTTCATGGTCCTCCTCTTATCACATTCCATTTTGGAATGCCTCATCTTCTAAGCATGTTAGTCATCTCGCTTCTTTCGTACCAGTATCCTAACCCCCTCCCCTCACATGCCATAACATGAAGTGCTCATGCACAACCACTAAAGTGTTACCATTGATTTTGTTTGCACCAGCTCAAGGTCATAATCACTGGTGCACAGAAAACAAAAGACTACTGTTGCAAAAAAAGATCCAGCCCTGCCTCTGTTCATACACACTGGGAGGAAAGCTCTGTTTAAACAGGTATGCAAGCGTCTGTGCATCCTCAGTTAAGGCTTTCATTCGAATCATTAGCTAGAGTAAGAAGAGAAAAGCTGAGCAGACGGACAGAAACAGGGAGGACAGACAGGAGTTGTAAAACGATGATGGGTCAGCTGGAGAAAAACGGAACACGACAAGTCAACACAAGGGAGAGCAATTCCTCTAAATGATTTATCCTGTTAAGTAGGTCACAGTCCAGACAGGCTGATGTGATTTGATGTGACGTGAGGTGATGTATAATGCCGTAAGATGGAGGGCCTCCTGAGAGAAGGTGCCATCTCGCCACTTCTGCTTACGTGACGGAGATATTCTGGCCCACTAACACAAAGCACACACACACACACACACACACGTAAAAGCCTCAGCTGAGAAAGTGCACACACAAGGCTCTGACTGCTCTGCTTTATGTCAGGGCCTGTGTTTGGAAATAAATACGAACAGATTAGAAACCAGCAAAAAAACAAACGATTAATTGGACATCATTTTATTTCAATACAGTTGGACAAATGTGTTTATTCCTGGATTATATTTAGTAAACAAATATTACTATTTATAAGACTGAAAGAAATCTTTACATCAGTGAATCACGGTCTAAAAACAAACAAGCAAATGAACAAACTCCATATATTACACTGGATACATCTATACAAGTGCACACTGGAATGTACAAGTCAAACAAATGTACAGGATATGACAAGTATCCAGCTTTTTTTCCACACATTTTCCAATTTATGAGTCTGTTAATGTGTAACACACAGGGAGAAATTCTTCATATTTCACCCAGTGATCTGCGGAACTAGACAACTTCTGGAACTGTGGCTCAGAATCTTGTGGGTATCTCAGCACTACCAAGCTACCACTGTTGGGCCCCTAAGCGAGGCCCTTCACTCAGCTCAGCTGTATAAATGAGTTAATAAAATATCAGTCCCTCTGGATAAGAAATGTTCTTGTTTTGTCCCTCTGTTAATGATTTAACTGTTTAAAAAACATGAAATAGAAAATTATCACCCAATTCTGGATTACACCATATTAATTTTAAGCAATTTTATATAAAAAAAGTTCAACCATATTTCTTATACAAAAACTACAAGAACAACAAGAAGGTCGTGTGTCTGAGTCTTTATAAAAGTTTTATTTTAATGAACCTAGAACCTAAAGAGGTTCCCAAATCAGAGATCAATAATTGATTCATTCCCACAGTTACAATGTCTAACTAACTTGGTTAATCTGTAGCTAGCTGCTGTATTTGTATGAGTGTGTGTGTGTGTGTGTGTGAGTGCGTTAGGCATGCATGTAGTTACTAATTACGGCAGTTTGCGCGTTTCAGCTGTGTTGCATTTTTGAATTGTTAGATAAATCAGCCTGTGCTTGCCAAGCAAAGTAAACCCTCATATTCGGATTTCTGATGCACTGCATACTCTCTGTAATCAGAGCTGCTGTGTTTGGATAACTTTCACTTCCTGGACTGAACAGTTTACTTAATAATGGCATTACTGTGTTGAGAACTATATAAGCTATGATACAGATAGATAAGTGTTTGGTGTTTAAAAAACTCTTTGGAAACTGGATCGAGGACAGGATCTGGTAGATATTTCTGAGATGAAATGTCGCGAGTTTATAACACTAACGCTGACCATAACAATAACCTTGTGTTGCTATTATGAATATTATAATATTATAATTATAAATATTAAAATTATAATTTTTTCATTAGTGTCTACAAAATAAGAGGTATCTGTCTGTCTGTCTGTCTATCTATCTATCTGGATTCCTTTCCCTTTCTATCTTCATCATGCCCCCCCCCTCTTTCTACCTATCTATCCATCTGTCCTCTTGTCTACTTGAGCTCATTTCTCTAAAACCTTAATTGGCTCATTAAGTCATAGAATTATGCTGAGAATTATGATGAGAACACACTATAAAGAAACTGACTTGGTACAAATAACTTCTTTTTTGGCACTGGTAAACAAACACTACACAGTGCAAAGTAGGAAACAACAGATTATCCACTAAACAAACTGGAGTGCAGCGATGGAGATTTCCTGTTGTGTTTAAGGATAAATCAGACCCTCGCTTTTATTTGACGAAAAGGATGTCCGTCATTTAAATCACACCTCTTCAATCTGGCCAAACAGGAAATACCTCCCAAAAGCGTTACTAAATTTAAGATGAATAATTGCTCTATAGACCTCACTATAAGTGCTAAAGAGCAGTTAA
The DNA here is from genome assembly GCA_005784505.1 of Bagarius yarrelli. Classification (NCBI taxonomy): domain Eukaryota; kingdom Metazoa; phylum Chordata; class Actinopteri; order Siluriformes; family Sisoridae; genus Bagarius; species Bagarius yarrelli. The sequence continues at coordinate 13,302,905 of VCAZ01000001.1, read as the reverse complement.
TCCAGGAGTAAGACTGTGTAAAGCTGTGTCAGGTTTGGGTCTGAAGTGAACCTGCACTTTTGTGTCATACTTTTTTTCCCCCTTCCTCTTTTATATTTAATGAAATTAGTTCCGTTCAGTGCCTCTGTTCTGCTTGGCTGCTGTTGAAGAGCCAAAATAGAACAGCTGAGGAAAACAAGAGGGTTTAAGCTGACCTCCTCTTTTTTATGAACTTTTTGAGTTTGAGTGCTGCTTCTAATGTTTTTCACAGCAACCAAAGTACATTCGATCCTAGATTATAGTATAAATCCCATACTATACATGGCCATTTAGTGTTTCCTATTTTTCTTTTTGGCAATTCCTTGAAAATAAGGTGTCCACACTTTTCCAACATGGTCTTATGACAGGAACACACAGTTGTGTATTATATGGTGATGAGCAGAGGACCTGTCGCTATTTATAGGGGATCTGTAGGTAGGGTCTGGCGTCTCTCACTCACAGCTCATAGCAGGGTTGAGGAGATCCTCCAGGTCATAGAGATAGCGAGGGTGGAGGGGAGGAGAAGACCAGCAGAAGGAGATATCTAAACAGAGGTGCTGTGTGTCTGTTCTGTTTGGATTTTAAAGCTCTTGATTGATAGTGTTAGAATCCTCTCTGATAGCGAAAAATAGCAAACCATTTTCAACCATATGTTTCTGCAGGTCTTTAAGGCAGTGCGACAAAGCTTTAGGAGAGCCATGAGGCCCGTCAAAAACAAGCCATGTATGGTAGAGAGTAAGGCGAAAGCACCGCAAGACATGTGAGAATGAAGATAAACAGAATTTACAGCATGGAAGACTAAATCTTTTTTAGATAAAAAAATAACATTTCTAGCTGATATGTTTTACATTTTATAAATGACACATTATGGCAGCGTAAATTGTTGTCATGGATAAAAAGCTGTAAAAATCTACAAACGATCAAAACCAAACTTAAAAACTGTAATAGAAGCACAGTAATGGAGAAAGCCAGACAAGCTTACTTTTCTAGTCAAGCATTTTGTATTTGATTCCCCTTAGATAAAGGAGCAGATCTGGGGGACTCATGGGTGTTGAGTATTATGGTGATCTGGTATGTTTAGATGCCGTCTTCCGCTCTCTTATTGATCACGGTGTTGATGATGAGAGCGGATGGTTGCTTAACATATCAGGGAGCCCTCATGTCTGTGTTTCCCTCTGGTTCTCCTTTTAGTTATGCTGTCGTAGCTAGTCTTGCCGGAGTGCTTGCACTCTACATTATATATCCAGTTACTCCATACTTTCTTCCCCTCTCTCTCTTTCTCTCTCTCTCCCTCTCTCTCTCTCTCTCTCTCTCTCTCTTTCACTGTCGATCTACATATGCAACAACTGAGCTGCCAGTGATCCAGACCCCATCCCCACCCGGACCTGTCAGACCCTTGCCTGTGACCTGCTCCAGTTGATGATCACTTCACCAGGGTGACCGAGGACATTCCACTCTGCTATAAAGACGTTCCAGCTGTTCTTCAGGGACTTATGATTTAAGTTACTTACACACACAGTGTAACTACATAATTCCTGATACCTATTTTTCACCCAAATAAGGATGGGTTTTCTGTTAAGTCTGGTTCCTCTCAAGGTTTCCTTCTATTCCATCTCTTTTTCCTTGCCACCGTCGCCCCTGGCTTGCTCATCAGGGACAAACTGATTTCTGTTTCATTTTCATCTTAGAATTTCTTTGATAAAATCTGCTTTGTAATCTGCTTTGTGACAATATTCATTGTAAAAAGCGCTATACAAATAAAATTAAATGGAAAATTAAATTGAATTGAAGCTTCTCAATTATAATAATAAACTTTTAAAAACAGATGTCATACATTTTTATGCACAATATGAAATTAGGAAATAACTAACACTGTTTGTCTTTTTGTCTGTCTATTTGTCTCTGTGACTTGCTCTCTCTATCTGTCTCTCATTTTTTTTATTTAGCTTTTCTTAAGGAAATCGGCTATGCTGGAAAAAAGAAGCAGGAGCAAGCTGTACCCCTCATCCTTCCATATGGTGACTTGTGTAGGCTTTTTTCCAAAGGTCAAAAGAGTGGGAGTTTTCCTAAACACAGTCAGGGCAGATATCTTGGGAAACCCAGAGTCTGAGCAGTGCTGTACTAGAATCAGTTGTCATGTGATGCTCTTAATGATTAAAATTCCAGCATTGTCAAAACAAATGCTGATCTTGGATCAGTTCTCGTGCAATTATTTTTGCATGTATTATGGGAAACATGAGGACCACAGGGGAGCGTCATATTATTTGTGTAACTCTCAGTAGGAGCTTATACAGTACAATGTGGGAGACAGGGAGAACGAGGCAACGTAGGAGAGCCGTGTTTAACCCTGTGTTTCCTGTGTTGCTGATTCTCAGAGAACCAAATATAGCAAAACTTCTGTTTCATATTTTTAGTCTTAAACTGAGTTTTGTTTACTCTCTTCCTTTACATCAGCTCTCTCTCATGGCCGAAATCACAGAGGAAACAGTTTAACTGGATTCCCAGGAATCAGTTCCTATTAGGAATAATAATTACCTCTCGCTCCCACTCTTTTTCTTACATGTGATGAGGGGCTACAAAACAGCTGTTGCATAAATTTTAGTGGTTTTTTTTACCAGCACCACCAAGTTGCTGCCACTTTTGGTCCCCCTGAGCAAGGCCCTTAACCTCCAATTGCTCAGTTGCATAAATTATATGAATGCGAGTCACTTTGCGAAAGGATGTCTGCCAAATGCAGGAAATGTGAATGTAATCACTTATTCTGGTACAAGTAATAATTCTGGGAGAACTTGCCCTGAATAGGATGCCTGGATGGGATCTCTCTCTCTCGCTCGATTGCTCTCTCCCTCTCTCACACACACACAAACACACACATACACACACATGCTCAAAATATGACTGTTTTTTGCTTACTGAGTTTTCTCATCATGTTTATGACCTTGTTTATAGATATATTTCAGTATCAGGTGACTAGTGTGTGTTTGTGTGTGTTCAAGAACATGTTTTATAGGTTGGTATACAGACCAAATTTTAACACAAGGGTAATAAAAATACTTGACAGGATTGGATGGGGATCAACTAAATATTGGGTTTTATCTTCAACAAAAAGTACTTTTGATTGTATTAAATTACAGACTAATAAGTCCATTAATCTGGATATTAAGTTTAAGGTTACTTTTAGACATAAATATGTGCATGTTTTAAATCCTTTATAAGGTATTTAGTGACTATTTTAACATGTTATGTTCATTAACACTTAAAAGAAACATTATTAGGCAGGTATTAAACCTTCATTATTTACATTTGGTGTTGCACCAGTTCTACCAGTGCAACGGAGTAGAATACTACAATGCACAGCCCTGATTTCAGACAGAAGAACATTGTATAGGAGTTCTGTTTGGCTGTGTTATGCTCGACCAAACAATCATGTAGTCATGCCTCTCATTTAATTATCATTCCCTTTACACTGCCGACTGGAGTGTGCCTCACTGTACTAGAGCAACATCCTCCTCCACAGAGAGATAGAGAGAGAGAGAGAGAGAGAGAGAGACAGAGAGAGACAGAGAGAGAGAGAGAGAGAGAGAGAGAGAGAAAGGGTAGTCAAGATAAAGATAGAGACAGAGCAAGAAAGAGAGAGCGTGGAAGACACTAACGATACTAGAGAGAGAGAGAGAGAGAGAGAGAGAGAGAGAGAGAGATGAGTAAGTAGAACTGCATCATAGAATGTAAACACCCAAACTTAAGTACACACTGTTCTAATGTTTATAGCTCTAGAGATTTGTGAAGCTTAGAAGAAAACAGATTGAGATAGAAAGGCTGTGAGACAAACGCAAAGACTCTGTTTAAAAATACATAATCGTTTTTTTAATTTAAAAACTTAAATAATAAGAGCGGTTAATAAGTTCTCTTGCTGGGTTATTCTGACACTGTGGGAGTTTTATCTTTTCTTTAATGTTTTTAGGCCAACATAATGTGTGACTGAAAACAAGCCCTGTCCTGTAAGCCTATATCAAAAAAACAAACAGACTCAATATGCTTGTAAAATGAACATGAAATTTTATGCTACACAAGACACAATGGCCAGTCGAGTGGCATGTGACTTGGAAAGGCAGCCAGATGAATTCAATAATTAATAAAATCATGTTTAGTTTTAATTAATAGCTGGTAGGAAAGTATTTTGTTATAGTTTATAACCAGTTTTTCTCCATAACATCAAACCGAATAATTTAATAGAAGTTTTTTTGTATGTAATACTGAACAAAACAGTTCTTGTTTCTGAACGGTAGCAGTTTGGAACAGGAAAACAGTTAGGAAGTGCAAACATTCCTTTATCAGAATTAACACATAGCTTTGTTCTACATGATCTTTAGAGACCATGCAAACACAAACGCCAGGAAATGATACACAACTGCTGTGGTAATACGATGTCATTATCACCAGAAGAGATCATATGGAAAATGCGACCTATCAAACGCAAACACTTAACAACTAACAAGGGTGGGGATCCTTCCGGTTATAAAACTCACAGAAGCCCCAGCGTTTCTGTGATGTGGTAAAAGCTGCAGTGGATGACAGAAGGAGAAGAAGTATTTTAGCAAGCAAAATGATGTTAACACGATTGGAAGGGTGCAGTGGGGCACGTAAGTGTGAAGGAAAGAGAGGGAGAGGGATAGAGAACTGAAAGCCAGTTGTTCCTGACAACAGTGTGTCTTTTGAGAAAAAAAGAGCAAGGTTTCTGCACAAATACTGACATCACCTGGTATCACCATACAGATATCAGAGACTCCTGCCTTTTTTAAGCTGCAGTGTGAAGGTGTTTGCGGAGGTTTGGGAAGGTGTTTCTGAGTGAAACAGGTTATCTGAAAGAAAAACATCTGCTCAGACCACAGATAGAACACTATCATTAACGTAAAACAACATTATAGCTACTCAAGTGTATTAACCGATAATATTAAAATTAAAGTAGCTGCTAACTAAATATTATTCTGTTAGTGGAAAGCTGTGACATCACTGTCAAGGATGTAAGACTGAATTTGTGGTTATCACATTTGCATGTGAGAGAAGTGGTAGCGCAGTGGTTGAGGTGTTAGACTAATAACTGGAGGATTGTGAGTTTTACTCCCAGCACCGTCAATTTGCCACTGCTGGACCCTTAAGCGAAACCATTAACCCCCAGTTGTGCAGTTGTATAAATGACATGAATGTAAGTCACTCAGGATAAGGGTGTCTGCCAAATGCTGTAAATGTAAATGCCAGTGTTCTCCCTGTACTTCATGGTACTCCAGTGTTCTCCCCCATTATAAAAACCTGTGTTGTAAGCTGATTGGAATCTCGAAATTATCCATAGTGGGGGAAATGGGTGTGGGAGTGTGTGTTTGTGATTGTGACCTGTGATATGTTTGGCTTGTGCTGCCTTGTGTCTTCTGGATTCCCGTGTAGAATGAATAGTGAGTATGAATTAATAGTAAGTGAATGGATGGCAGTCCCCATTACCCTGCATAGGACAGACAGTTGAGTTAGATACATAGATGATCTTGCATGAGATAAGCAGTACAGAAAATGAATGAATTGGTGTGAAAAAAAACCTTTGTTTCTAGAGTCACAGTAAAAACCCAGAGTTTAAGGTTCTGGGTTAATAAGGTCATAAGTTTCAACCCAAGCTATACCAATAGCAACCCATATTGGGCCCTTGAATGAACCTAAAAACCTAACATACAAATGGCTGTGCTCTGACCTTAACAACCTTACTAATGTTTTACTGTGCTGTAGTGTACAATCTATGTCCCAAATGAGTCCAGCTTTCTTATTAATTTATTTTACATCTCATAGTATAGGACCTGATTGATGAAACATCTGTATTGTTTGGGAACAATGGGTCATTCGTTTCCTCCCAGCTGCTACAGATTGATGTCACATCCTTACTTTATTGTGTTTCCGTTTTTCTTTTCATTGTACATAACAAGAAGGTCTACATTACAAGACAACATGGGAAACAATAGCAGCAATGTCCTTTGAAAATCCTTAGTTTGGTAAAAGATCTTCAACTAAGTTCAAAGTCGTTCATTCTTAAGAAGTCTGAAAAGATAACTAGTAAAGAAAAACTTTCTGTGAAGGGCACGGTACAGACACTTGCGACAGTGCCTGGACTCATGATTTAAACATGGTCAGTGGAAACAGGGACACACCACAGTTCTTTCCAACTGAGAGCCATGTCAAGCTGGTCAACATTAATAAGGAATGGCCTGCCTTATTACCGGCCTTATGAGGAGAAGGTCTGTAATAAAGGTTTTAGACTCCAAAGGGTTTGTACACAGTACAGACAAGCAGAAGGGCAGAATGTGGGTGTATCATGCATTGTGTATCGTGCATCTGTCATGCCGAATTAAACTTGTTGGTTTCAGCCACAACATTAGAATAAATGAGTGGCACATCAATCAGATGGATGACCCAAAGTATAAATCTAAACTGTCTTATAATGATTTAAATGAGTGTACAGTGAGACATACAATTTAGGATGCTGTACTTTTCCTTTCTTTTACACAAAATCTTCCCGGATGTCATTAAGTACCATAGAGTAATCAAGAGCTCATACTGACTCATACCTCTTGCATGCCTCTTCAGCCCTAGCCTATTTGGGCATTGTATTTTTTGAGTTCCATTTACACAGAGAACCTCTCTCAATTGGAGCAGGCAATCATTAGAGTGAGGCAGTGTGCAGCTCAAAGAGGGAAATGAAGCAGAAGAATTTGACTGTGTGGAAAGTGAGGCAGTGAAATGGAAGAAGCTACCTCGGACGAGCACTAAAAGCCTGAGAGTTTCACACACCGGGCCTGTATACAGTCCCATAGTCAGTGGTGTTGCCAAGTCAGTCAAACTGCAGCACTAATAACAAACACAGCCTTTGGTCTGGTGATGGTCAGATTGTCTCATCTAGGAAAACATTTGCTTGAAAATGTTTAATATAGTGTGTGGTGCGGACAGTGTCTCTACTGCAATAGCCACTCTGCACTCTTATCAGTAAACGTCCTTTGAGGTTCATTACTACACACACGTTGACACAATCACCCGATCCCTGTCAGCTGCCAGCCCGCCATGCTGAAAACACAACTGACAGACTGGACCATTTAAGGAGGTGAGCAAAACAAAAGTGCTACTTTATCTGTTTCTCACCCATGCCTTTGTCTGTTTTAAGTTAAGAGCTCTCCCCTGTCCCAGCTCTTAGGAGTTATTCCTGGGTGCTGACTAAAGTGGTTTCTAGAGATTGCATAAGCACAATTAAACATGAAAACAATGAAGGAAAAAGTAATCATGATATTAACATCTCATTGAGTTTGACTGTATATTAAAAATACCCGTCTAATGATGTAGAACATTCCAGAGTTACACAGGAGGGAGTTCTGCTAATTCACAGATCCAGGGTTTGTTCCTGAGCTCAGGTTATTATCTGAGTTAGTTATGTCCATGAAAGATTCCTTCAGGTTGTCTGGTTTTCTTTCAGCTTCTAAAAGCATCTCAGTTTGTAAAGGTGTAGACATGGTGGTACGCTATCTTTCCCATCCAGTGTGTGTTCCTATAAAGTCTTCACAAGATAGACTATCTATTCAAGTGGTTAAAGAAAATAGAATAAATTGTTTGTTAGATGCCATATGGTATAAATCCAAATTTGTGATAAAATCATTTCGAATTAAATCCAGATTTTTTTGCAATTGCAACACACATCATCTTTATTAATCAGAAACAAAATCAAGACATACATGTACATATACATAAGCCTTGGTACAGCCCATATAATTTATTTGATAAAAAATAAAAAATTTTATTGTTACACATGTGGAGGTCATAACCTCATATTAAATGTCATGTGGCGTATTTGATGGTTTATTGAACACGGTTCATAATTTATCCTACACCCACAGCTCTACAGAGCTGCGACCAATAAAAAAGCATGCAATCTGAGTGTGTAACAATAACTACGAGCATACTTGCTCTTTACCCTGCAATCCTTTGATGTTCATAAGTTACTTCTCCCTAAAAGGACTGAGTGCATTCGATCTCTTATGAAAAAGCCCCTTTTAAATCATCAGTCTAATAAACAACTCACAGGCTCGCTTGACCGTACGGCCTGGTGACTCACAGCCTGATCTTCCACGCCGATAAGCCAAATTGACTCGGCAAGTTTCAACTGCCAGCTCCTTTATATTTGTCCCTGGCCCTGCTGTTTCGCTGAAGAATATCTCATACTGAGCTGTGATTGAGGCCTCAAGACCTTCTGATGTGCTACAAAGTAAACAGGGCAGCTTTAGTTCGTCTTTGCAGCTTTACGCTCCATAAAAGGTCTTGTTGCACTCACTCTCACGTCTTTGCAAAATAACATCCAGACATTAGCTACAGAATTATACTGTAAAAATGAGAAACTCAAATTAAATTCATACAGATATGTTGAATTGAATAAGTTTGATTGTGGGGGTGTGTGTATGAGAGTTTTTAATACATTAGATCCAGAATTAGGCACTGTCATTTAATTACAATTAAATCCAAGTCATATTAGGCTCCTAAAATAGGCAGAATTTCAATGTTACAATGTACAAGCACTAATAAATCAGTGTTTAAAGTAAAAAGAGATAGATAAAAAGCAGGATTGCCGGACATGTAGTGAGAGTGGACTGGGGAATATCGTTGTGATGGCAGAGGAAGTCTCTATAAATGTTTCCAAGAGACTTTTGGCAGGGAGTTGTGTAGAGAGAGCATGCTGAGGCAATTGAGAAAAAGCCTTAAAAGGAGCAAGTCTGTGCTCTGGGCTCTGTAAGCCATAGAGAACTGTGTGAAGGTCCACTTAGAGCACTTTTTAGCTAGAGTTTACAGAAATGCTGTTGGTTTGTAGGGTCTTGCATAATATAGAGTGTATGTTTTCTGGATATTAAACATGAATGGACATTATTATAAAAGAAGGACACAAATAGTTAATTTATATATTTAGAAATCGACTTATTTATTTACTGTCAGAATCTTAGTAGTGATCGGTCAACCTAAAAAAACCCAAAAGATTCAGCACACTGCATTTTTTTATTTACCCAGGAACTTTTTTTAACTTGTTTATTTATTCATAATTATAGTATGTTATTCTGGGCAGGATTGTGTTGCATGAAGCAATATATATAGTAGCTGCAATAAAAGTGTGTTATGACCAAGTTTTGAGAAACCCAGATTTATAAACCTGTCAGCTGACCTTCACAAATAAGTCTATCAAGTAATTAACTTGAACTACAATTTAATGACATTTTCTGGACATTTGAAGTTAAGTTTAATAACCTCACAACATGTTAAAGGTGATTTCAGCCCCGTTTTCGTTCACTTTATTTAGATGAGCAGTTCAAAGGCCTGCATAGATTATACCTGTCCTCAGATGCACTCACAAGCCCTATCAGACCTATTTCGTGTTGGAAAACAGATAAACATCATGTGACATTGTTATATAAATTAAATAAATTGATAGACTTGTTTATTTGTGTCTTTAAATGATTTCGATTAGTTTTATTTTAGACCTTTTTTTTAAGGAAATTAAAGGTTAGGTTTTTATTGCTGGCCAAATTTCAGTTCCTGGAAAACAAAGAAACTAAATCAAGAACTAAAAAAACTACACATAACCAAAATACACTAAAATATAATGTTTGTCTTACATTTAGATGTTAATGTTAAATTAAAACAGTATGAAGGTTCTGAAAGCAAGAATTTTCCTGGACCAATACTATAATGAGTAATGCATATATTTTTGGATAATATTTAAAATATTCACTTTCAGTCTACACACAGACATGAAATTGCAATAAAAAGCTTTAATTATTCATTCAGTGCCTGAGGTACATCAGAGACAGATGACAGACTCATTTACTCGCATTTACTCTTGCAGAATGAGGTGTTAGGTTTCCTTATTTGTTCTTTTTTGTTTTTATTTGTGGTTTGTGATGTTTATTGTATAAAATGTATTTATGAATCAAAATAAATATTTAGTATTTATTTGACAAAGTTGTGGAACGCTAAACATCCACCTTAGGGTACACACACAATATAAACAATGCTATTCATGTCATCGCTGTTAATGACCACCATAACATTTTTCTATTCAGAATATTAGATTTTTCTTTTATTGTATATTTTTAATAAAAGCTTGCTAACATGAATTACTGACTGTCACTTGTGTCAGAATTTATAATGTTACATTAATCTGTGTGGAATTCTTTCTTACACAAAAGCATGGGTTTGTTTCATTTGTGAACTGCCTGGATGACTTCAGAGTAATTGAAAAACAATTTTGAATCCCTCGGTCTTATCAGCTTACGGAAAATTTCCTTTGATGCCTTTTTAGTCTAAGAATTAGACGCTCCACCCATGGACCATCTGATTTGTACTGTGTATTTAGCTAATCGAACCATAACCATCAGAAACCTGATAGTTACAATCTCAGTCTAGGTTGTCAGACTTTTGATAGTTGACATGGAAAAACTTTAACAATCTCTGCACAACATAAGAAATACTGTTAATACTTAAATAAAAAAAAACCAAATTTGTAATTAGCGAAACACTTTAGGGTAGATAAAGAATTTTTGTTTATTTTAGGATCCAATTATATTAATAAAAAGGACATGACCTAAACATGGCAAAGAAAGGTACACTGAGCAGTTTTTCATATTTACAGTTTATGTTTCATTGTTCTAAAACAATTGGACATCCTGACACACATTAAAGACTGCCCATATATTTCACATGTGTTTGACCCAGGAAATCTCTGCCTTTGCTCTCTGTTTAAATTCCAGAGAGGATCCAGAAAAGTACACTTGTTCAGATGTCAAACAATGTCTCCCTGATTTGCTGTGTCCTGCTGTACCTGTGATCTGTATCCTGTCAAGTTAACATTCCTTAGCATCAATAAAAACCCCTATCCTCTAAATATTTGACTTACTTAGTTTTACAAAGTATAGATTTCACTGATTTTCTAATAACAGTCTTGTGTAGCTGAACAAGTATATCTTTTTTCGGCATTTTGTTGGGAAAAGGAACATTTTATAGTGTTTCGTATGTTAAGGAGTGCTTAACTGATTTATTTCCAGAGGAATGCATGGACAACAGAGTAATGAAGTCCAGACTGAAAAGATAAATATCACTGACCAGGTCTGTATATATCCTCAACCAGATCCCCCCTTATCTGTGCTTGTGAAGGGAATGTGACGATGTTGTTGTAATTAATACCCAGTGTGAGGGTGATCGAGAGGTGACAGTGTGCCAGCATGGGAACCATCTTTATCTTTATCAGCTGCATTTACATATGAGTAAAAAAGAGATTACAGCTCCATCTGTTTTTCTGTGTGGCTAAAGTTGTAGTGGTGGAGTTGCAGGGGGTTTTAGTGGTGCTCCAGCTGATAATTCTTGAACCAGCCCCCCCCCAAGAAAACTCGACCCCCATTGCTTATTGACTGATTTTGATTTGGCATTGATGTTCAGCAACTGGCAATTTGACTTTTACCATCTATTCTAATAAAAGCCTCAGAGCCTGAAAATGTCCATAAATGAATTCTCTTTAGCAGATCAATTTCTTAGATAGAGAATACAAACAGCATTTATTGTCAGAAGAAAGTTATTCTGTTTTCCAGACGTTTTTTAAAAAAATTAGATATTTCGTCTGGTTCTGGTTATTGGCACAATAATGTGACCTAAAAATTTTCTTCAAGTGAGGACTTAGATATCACTCAGATTGTACACCATTTGAGTGTAAATCAAAGAGGTATTTTATGTGCTATGTTCTGAAGAATAAAAAACAAGATTTAGGCACAATATAATGCCTGTTTTAAGATCAGTGGTAGCTCATTGGTTAAGGTATTTGATTGTAAATCAGAAAATCATTGGTTCAATTTTCAGGACCACCAATCTGCCACTGCCGGGCCGTCTAGCCAGGCCCTAAACCTTCAACTACTTACAGTTGTATCAATGAGATAAAAGTTGTTTTGTGAATGTTTTTTCAGAGTTTCCCTGTAAAGGTCATTTTGGTATCTAAAATAATACCAGTTATACGTGGTACCAATATTGCCACATCCAGTATCATTACGTGGGATGTGTAGGTATAATGGCATGTTTTTACCTAAGCTTTAGCTAATAGTACACAAAAAAATCAACTTTCTAATTCAAGCAGACTAAAATATAATTTTGACATCTAAGAAACTCTCTTAACAAAACACAAACAGATGACTTTTACAGTAATGTTTTGTTTGATGCCAGACCAGCAGACAGACTAAGAGACACTTTTGAGAGAATAGATAATTGCTCCTCTAGGATGAGAGTATCAGCAACTAGCAACATCTTTGCAAGCTTTACTTTAAAATCTTTCCAGTCCATTGTCATTTTCAGCTTGTTTACTCTTTGATTATCAGCAGAGATAAGCTTTGGCTATGACTGAGTAGGCTGAAATGAAATCTAGTCCAGATCAATCTGACGAGAGTAATGTATAAGGGTGGTATTATACTGTAAATGTAAAGCAATCTGAATAAAAAGGAACTTTGCAGTGTTGCCAGGTTGGTTTTTGCTATTGAACTGATACCAGAGGAAACTTTCAACTGATGTCAAAGAAAGATAAAATATATATTTTTAAAACTGTTTTGACTTTTACCACCTATTCTAATAAAAGCTTCAAAGCCTGAAAATGTCCATTAATAAATTCTCTTTTGCAGATCAGTCTTTTGATAGTTGACATGGAAAAACTTTAACAATCTATGCACAACAGAGGAAATACTGTTATTACTTAAATAAAAAACAAAAACAAATTTGTAGCTAGCTAAACACTTTAAGGTAGATAAAGATTTTTTTTGGTTATTTTAGGATCCATTCATACTGAAAAGGACACGACCTAAACATGGCAAAGAAAGGTACACTGAGCAGTTTTTCATATTTACAGTTTATGTTTCATTGTTCTAAAACAATTGGACATCATGACACACATTTTTGACACACGTCAAGACTGCCCATATATTTCACGTGCGCTTGACCCAGGAAATCTCTGCCTTTGCCCTCTGTTTAAATTCCAGAGAGGATCCAGAAAAGTACACTTGTTCAGATGTCAAACAATGTCTCCCTGATTTGCTGTGTCCTGCTGTACCTGTGATCTGTATCTGTAAAACTGACTGTTTTAGCAGCATTGATTGAATGAAATGAAATGTATTGAAACATAGTGATTTTTAAAACTATTTATAACAGTAAATATTTAATCAGAAAGAAGTATATTGAGTTCAAGATGTGAATATTGAACTCATTCTGGGATAGTTCAAAAGCAGGCATAGCAAACCCACAAACCAAATAAACAATTCATAGTGGTTTTGGTGGTGAATAATGATGATGCAAAAAGATGTTAAGTAAAAATAGAATATCCCTCAAATATGCTGCAACATTACAGGCAACATAAATAGTAAAGCCTGAAACCAAAAGGAATCCTTATTACGTTATGGCATTACATTATAAACATCCTTTTCCCACCAAAAACTGCACAGGGATCATACAGGACATTATCTAACACTGACCATCTATACAACCATGTTCTTTAAAAAATATTATTTCAAGATTCTCTGTCACAGATAAGATCTAGATGAACTACATGAACTTGATAGCATCTTTGACCCTCCTCAAGAGCAAGAGCATTTTTACAAATTACTGGCCCCTGACATGTTAATCCCTCCACACACGGGCACCTCCCCTTTCCTCCTGTCTTATGGTTCTATATTTTATCCACCTTCCGAGTGCTTTTCTTTAGGTATGTGGTTCAGGCCACTCTGCCAAATATTTGGCCTATAAAATGTTCTACACATAAAATCTTGTAAAAGAGAATATGAAGCGTCTCCAGTATGTTGTACAATAGAAAGGAGATGTTCTGTTGTTTTTATGATGATCTGAAAACTTTGAAAGCCTCTGTCATGAAGATCAAAACTGTTTTTTGAACATCCGAGAAGAAATGACATCCGTGTTTATAGTCCAGTCCCTAAATAGAGCAATTGACTTTTGTGTACTCATCAACTTTTGGTGGCTTGGCATTCTGCTAAAGCCTAAAAATACTTAGCTTTGTATCACCAAATTTGACAGAATTAACACTAGTAAAAAATCTAAAAGTACAGATGTCTTGATGATTAACCTGTGTTGTTAGTCACAATGTACTGTTTACATTTACAACAACACATTAATGGAAATCTAAATTACCTAATAACCAGACTCGTTTCTAAACTAATTGCCTAAAGAACCCCTCAGGTATAGCATTAGCCAGCTTATTGCTTAAGAAATCTTTCAGGTAAATCACGGCAATATAAATTAATATCAATCAGTTTGAATTAAAACTTAAAATTGTCTAAAATTGCACTAATAATGAAATTGCAATTATAACTGTTTGATTATATCCAAGAGCAGTGAAAAAAGCCAATTTGTTGAATTAGCATGCTTTGGTCGGAAAGGGGGTTTGTGGGTGTAGATGGTCATGTAATAAACATGGCTAAGCAGATGCCAAAAATCAGGAAAGGGGAGTTCTGCTAAATTATGAAGGTGGAGAAACAGTAGACATGGAATGACACTATTTTACATCTTTTCTCTGGGTTAAAAAGCTCTTTATGCCCTCTCACATATTCATCCAAATTTAAAGCAAGCTTTTGTTTCTTTATTTTGAAATACTTTAAATAGCATTAAAAGCATGCTTAGATTTAACAGCGAAGACTGAAGTTTATCCAGTAACCTATAACAACACTATTATAACACAATTAGCCAAATATAAAGTATAAATGATGAACAAACAGCGGAGTTCAGTCCACCTTCCTTTAACCTACGTCTAGCTTCCACTCTTGTGATGTCTCATTAAGATGGATTATACGTTTCTTTTAAAAATGCAAAACGAGAATTACAAGAGAAGACAAAAATAATCTGTTATTATTTAGAGAGTAAAAAGCGGCAGCAGGTCAATGATTACAAAGGAGTAACATATTTATAGTGCCTCCCTTTGACCTACCCTGCTTTTCCCTGATTATATTCTTGCACAAAGTCAGGAAGCTGGCTACTGTTTGCTGCTGAAAACATAAACTGTCCCTACGTACTTAAAAAGTGCCTAGCCTGGAATCGGGCCCCGTGCCGTGACATTGCATAATTATCTTATACACTGTCTTATATAGCAAGCTAATACTTACTTTAGAGATTTAATTATTATTCAAAAATTCTAAAATATTACACCACTGGTGCATTAAATCTAAACTTGACCAGACACAAGCACAAGTCACACCATCATCAGCATATTATAATGTACATATAAGTTAATTTATAAATGGTACCTAATGGACAGTGTTTTTCTTTTCCAAATCTTTTTACTGCTATAGGAAATATATACACAGTTGGAGTTGTTTATGATTAGTGTAAAAAGGGGGAAACAGTCTAATAGCAGGAAATAGAATGTTTCTGAGGGAGGGCCTGAGTTTCCTCCCCCATCTTAGCTGCACAGAATAGACTGTGAATGCCTCACCCTTTTGGGAGTTCTAAAAGCCTTTCATTTTTAGACCTTATCCTCTAAGGAGTGAAATGGCCATGAGAAGAAGAAGAAAAATACCAAAACTGGAAAATTCCTCAGTTAAATGCATTGTGTTATATAGTAGTTCTATTTTTAACTGCATATTAATATGCATAGATAAAACTCAATGCATATATAAAAGTAGGTAAAAATCAATAGCTAATTCACCATGTTTTGTCAATGAAAGGAAATATTTATTGTTACATTATGTAACTTATTGTTAGTCCTCTTATTCTTTATTTGTTGGTTATTTTTTTATCTACTTTTGTACGTCGCTCTGGAAGAGAAGGTCTACTAAATGCTTTGAAGTTCATTACATAATATTCATTGCCATTGCTATATATGCTAATTTTTAAAATCTTTTTAAATAACATTTTAATATATTTTGAAAAACATTTTATACATTCATCTTCTATACCTGCCTATTCTGCTAGAGACTATCCTAGCTGTCTCTGAAAGGGCAAAAAGACAGGAGATTGCCAGTCAATCACAGGGCAACACACACACTCCTTTGGGCAATTTAGAATCACCAGTCAACCTAGCATACATGTTTTTGGACTGTGGGAGGAAACCGGAGTACCTGGAGTAAGCCCACGCAAACACAGAAAGAACATACAAACTACACACAAAATTCCCCTGCCCAGGAATCGAACCCAGGTCCTTCTTGCTGTGAGGCACCACTAAATGTAAAATGCCTTTATTTTGTCACATATACTTTTTTACAACACAGTGAAATTCTTTTTTAGCATATCCTATCTCAGTAAGTTAGGGTCAGAGTGCAGGGTCAGCTATGATACAGTGCCCCTGGAGCAGGAAGGGTCTTGCTCAACAGTGCCCAACAGTGCTTAGCTTGAACCCATTTGGTGGGGCTTGAACCCATGTCTTCCTGGTCTCCAGATCAGCAACTCAGCACTCTAACCATTTGAGTTGCACAGTTATAAGGCACATTAAATAAATTATGCATTACACATAGGACACATTCCAACGTTTTTAAACGTTGGCTGTTTTCCTTAAGTAAATGGTTCTAAAATTATTATTCATTGATTTATTGAAATTCAGTAAATTTAAGACCTTATGGCTTTATGGTCAGTTAAATTTGCAAGCTGTACAATCAGCAGTCACATCGTCACAACCCAATATATCTTCCAGAAGATATTAAGAAAAGGGTCATATAAAAAGAGTGTGACTAAAGAATACAACAGTTTTATCATCTCTCTCTCTCTCTCTCTCTCTCTCTCTCTCTAAACACACCTGCTCTGTTCCTAAACTCTGGACCCTAAATTAATGGAAACATTTAGTAACCTTGTGCAATTATATAAAAAAAGATTGAAAAGATTGTTCATAATAAATTAATAGCAAAAAAGTATGTAATCATCTGTTGAATATGACTTTTCTGATTTCGATTTTAAAAAAAATTCTTACACAGAAGGTGCTTTGTGGGGTTGAGAACAAACAAAAGTTATACTGGAAATAGTATAGTATAGTATAGTACAGTATAGTATAGTACAGTATAGTGTATATATATATATATATATATATATATATATATATATATATATATATATATCTATATATATATGCACACACACACACAGCCACACACACACACACACACACACACACACACAGAGAATTGAAAAAAGCGCAAGACGCAAAACAGCAAAAGTTTTGGTGCTATCGGACAGGTCCGCCCTCTGTGTGTGTGTGTGTGTGTAAGTGTGTGTGAGTGTGTGTTTTAGGGGCTGATACAGGCAGTGGGCCGGGCCTGGGGCCAGCTGAAATCCATCTGCAGCACTGCTTCACTTTCGTCCACCTGATTGATCAGCGAATGGAAGCGCAGAGGAGCTGGGCGAGAACCGAGAGATCTTCACCTTTTACATTTAACCTGTCTTCCATTTCTCTCCTGATTGAATTTAAACTCAAACAAGCTTGATGTGAGCAAGGCAAGGGGGGAACCCAACCAAAAAAATCACTTCTTTTTCCCTTTTCTCACCCTCACAGTGCACTTCTCCACTACATCACCTTAATTTTTTACGTTGTTATTGCTTTTTCTTTTATTTTTAATTTTCTGGTTCCAACTTGGATACTTTGGCTTACAGCACGGCTTCACCTGGGCACGTCTTTTCCTGAAGTCTCACCAAACGACACCAAGATTTTCTTCTGCCAACTTTAACGCACGTCAGGGCAAAAATCCAGAAAAGAACAGAAATCCAACGACAGGGAAAACAAAAAAAAAAGTTTCTTGTCTCCTTTTACGTAAAGAAGCGTTAAAGTTACACAATGAGTCTCAAATCAGATTCTGAGCCGAACAGCAGTGTATCATTAGAGGAGGAGGTAAGGGAAAAACGCTACTCTTTAAAGTTTGTGTGTTTCTTCGGGACGGAGCTGATTACGGTGTACGTAAACTGTGGAAACTTTTTCTTTTTGTTGCACGTAGTTTTAATATTAATCACAATACTACCACTTGTTTTCGGTAATTTCGAGTTTTTAAATATAGCTTTTTAAATCGAAAATTTCTCATTTATTAAACCTGTTGAAATGTCGGCGTGAACGGTTTTGGCTCTTGAACGCTGCACAGGTGTGTGTGTGTGATTCCTACCCGCTGTTTTGTTCAGAACGTCGTGTTTACTTATTTTCTTAAAGAATGCGTGTTAAAAAAAGACAATTGTTCACTGTGTGGTTGGTTGATTATTAATCTCTAATCTGATGTTGAAACGTTGAGTATTTCGCCTTGTCATTCGTTAACTTTACCTTGTTTAATTTCTGTCTCACAGGAGCTGCTAGTAAACATAACGTGTAGAATAAAATTTTAAAAAATAAAACGAAAATATTTTGATTAAAAAAGCATTTTAGACAAGCTATGACAACTTTTTACACAATAAATAAAGAGATTTTTTTTCTGTCAGCCTGGTAAAGCCTCTGTGAGCGACTGAAAGCTGAATGTCAGTAAGATCGTAAATGTGTCTAGGTTGAAAATTTTAATTGAAAACTGGAAAGAAAATGTTTCAAAGTACTGGAATCTTGGCCAGTCTTCCCATCACCTCTGGCCCCCTGCACTGGAGGGATTTCCTGCTGCATGTCTGCTCTGTTTAGTTTTCCCCATTATTTAACAGGCGACCAAAAGCCACTGTTCTGTCACCAGGGTTGCTGTTCGTTTGTTTAAACCTGCTGGATGAAACACAGTGCAGATCTGCAACACATTACTTGTGTTGTGCTGCATTCGATTACAGTCCGAACTTCAGTTGGTCCTGGATTAACAATTAACAGTATACTTTCTTTTGCACCAGTAAATTCTGTACAGAATGAGGCCTCAGGTTTGCAGGGTTCGTTGTTCAGGATAAAAAATAATTGCATTAGAGTGTGAGAGCTAAAATAAGGCCAGGTGCTGCCTTTTCTTATCCAAATCTCTCTTTTTTTTGTTTTTTTTTGATGCTAAACAAAAATATTGCTAAAACTAAGATAAAATTTTTCATATTTTTGGTCTTGCCAAACTAGATTCTTAGCATATTTTTTGTCCTTTAAGGGATTTTGATGGTGCAGTAGTTTTCTTTGCCATTGTTACAAAAAAAAATCGCCTACTTTTGCAGTGAATTCCATTCGAAAAAGGTCATAAAAACTAGACCTAGTTTTACTGTTTGTGCCCAGTGCTTGTCAGGTCTTTCACGCTGACTCACTGGAAGACTATCCTCGGCTTCATCCAGGCTATGGTGTCCTCAAATAAAGGAAATAATGGCTTGTTTCCAGGGGGTGGAAATGTTTTTGAAATTCATAGCTGGGTCTGAAGGTGGCTTAGAGTTAAAATATGAAATCATTTTTATAGGTTCTTAACAATGTGGGTTTTTTTTAAAATGTAAATTCGCAGATGTGAATTATTTTTCCTCCCCTTGTAAAACAAGATCAAGAAAGAAATCTAGAGAATTTGGTTAGAACTTATTTTCACTTCAATTCCTGTTTTATGTGTATTTTCACAAAAGTAAATAAACAAATCAGCACTGAGCCCATTTATAGCCTTTCCAATCACTGTGTCGCCATTTACTTCATCTGATTCATTTCGTATTGAAATTAGACTTTTCTGTCCTTCACTGCATTGACGCAGAATTTCTTTTTCATTCCCATTGAGATTCTTGCATCCACAAAACACTTTTTCACCACGCTCAGTTCACTCACTCACACTTGGTAGCCGTGCATACACTAAATGTCTTCACTTAACTAACACAGTTTCTCATCATTTTTGTGTACAGTCAAACACTCTAAAATACTTATTAAAAAAATGGCAAGTTTGAGGCAAATAGGAAGATAGTTTGAAACTAAGCTAATACACCGTTGATTTGATATTTTTCCAGGTACTGTTACTGTTCCATTAAATTCACAGTAAAAGCACACTCTCACGAGACTCCAAGTGGCCCCTTATTTACACGCCTTTGTCATAATCAAACTTACACTTTTATTTATTGTGTTCTGTAGTTACTCCTATTATTATACATTTTTTATTTTCTAGGTACGAACACTTTTTGTCAGTGGTCTGCCGGTAGACATCAAGCCGCGGGAGTTGTACCTGCTGTTCAGACCATTCAAGGTATTCAAAACAACGAGGGCTCAGATACTACCGTCTCCTTGTGTGGAAGTTTTTTTTGGTGTGTGTAGTTGATGTGGATAGATAAACAAACACGCGTGTAGATAGACTGCCAAGTTTATGTATGTAGCTAAGTCACATCGATTATATGTTTGCTTAAAAAAGCCAATTATTTAAAAA
The DNA here is from genome assembly GCA_005784505.1 of Bagarius yarrelli. Lineage (NCBI taxonomy): Eukaryota > Metazoa > Chordata > Actinopteri > Siluriformes > Sisoridae > Bagarius > Bagarius yarrelli. The sequence continues at coordinate 13,282,563 of VCAZ01000001.1, read as the reverse complement.
TAAACCTATTATATTGAGAACTTTTTATTTTACAGGGATATGAAGGATCACTTATTAAACTAACCTCAAAGCAGGTAATGGTTCTAAATTGCATTTATTCTTTGCTTTAATAGTCAATAATTAAATGTTCTTAATTATAATGAATTATTAGAAAAAAAAATTTCTGGCATTTTATGTAATTACTATTTTCCTTAATTGTAAAACAGCTTTGTGTCAGCTATAGATATTTAAACAGTCAATAAAAGGATACCATGTGCTTAATTTTTTGATCGAAACCTTCCTTTTTCTCTTTCAGCCTGTTGGCTTTGTCACCTTTGACAGCAGGTCTGGAGCTGAAGCGGCGAAAAACGCATTAAATGTAAGTAACAGTTCAACCATCTGTAAGTAAATGTCTGCAGCAGTGAGTGCTGAATGCTGAATTATTGATTTAGCTACCCGCCTTCTATGGCATCTTGTGTTTTTAGGTTTGACTCGATGCCTGAGTGACTCTTGTGCCTAAATTAGTTTACGTCGCTTTATGTTCCTAAAAGTAGAAAGTTCCATGACGTCGCTGATTTTTTTGGTTTAGATTTTGAAAGCCCTCAATTCTGTTCAATTCGAAAAAGGGAATGTTGCCTTAGTCTCTGATGCATCATAAACAAAATGGGTCAGTCGGCTACTTTTACATAGTTTTGCAGCCAGAATGTAAATGACTGCTGCTGTTTATGTTCTGTCTTTTCATCAATGATGGGGGAAAAAAAATGTGGTTTTTTTCAACCCTGCTACTTTAACGGGTCATTAGAGTAATCCTAGAACCCCATCGCTAAGAAATGACCCATAGGCTCTTAACACTGTCCTGTCTCTCTCTCCCCCCCCAAATTTTAAATAAGGGAATTCGCTTTGACCCAGAGAACCCCCAGACACTGCGCCTGGAGTTTGCCAAGGCTAACACGAAAATGGCGAAGAGTAAGCTGATGGGCACACCGAACCCTTCAAGCCTTCACCCAGCTCTTGGGGCTCATTTTATTGCACGTGATCCATGTGAGTATGCTTGTGCATGGTTTTTCTTCTGCCACTGCTATTCATCGGGTATTTAGTAATGTGCTCCTTTTGTTTAATAAAACTGATTAGACGTTCAAAGGGAAATTACCAAAATTTTTCCAGTGGAAAAAAAATAATTCTTAAAATAATTACAAAAATGGGTTTGTGCAAGCTGGTAATCTTTGCATATAGTGAACAGAGAAAACCTTTTCCCCTTTTACAAAAAATTATTTGATTATATTTGTACTTGTATTGTATTTAGATTGAACTTCCTTAAATTTAATTTATTTTAATAACTAAATAAATGGCTTTTGTGGGTTTTTTGGGGTTTTTTTTTATATTTATCTGCTTTTACTCTAAATTTGTGTATTAGTGTAAGACAAAGCAATGGTTCTAGAGTAAGGCTAAGTTGCACGTTAAAAATAACTGACTATTGGGTTGTTAAGGTATAAAAGGGATTTGTTTATTATTTACTGCATGTTTTGTTGGTTTCTCATGCAAGATAAACGATAACAAAAAATCTCAGCGGATATTGATGAGAATAGGGTAACGCATGTTATGCAGTTTCTAACATTTTTCTTGTCGCACTGCAGATGATCTGACTGGCGCGGCACTGATTCCAGCATCCCCAGAGGCATGGACACCGTATCCCCTCTACACCACTGAGCTTACCCCTGGCCTGCCACACGCAGCCTTCACCTACCCTGCAGCTGCTGCAGCCGCCGCTGCCCTGCACGCCCAGGTGAGGGAGCAACCGGTGTGTTCCTGTTCCTTTCCTTTTAAACACATCTTGTATTATTTACCTGCCATTTCTGACTAAGCAGTATAATGACCCAACAAATGAACAGACCTGGATTGAAAAGCTTTTTTTAGGGCCTTTTTTATCTAATATTCTGGGAATGAGTAACAAACCTGCTTTTCCAATATCTCTTTCAAGAAAAAATACTCCATTTGCCAATGTTGCTAAGGGCTCACAACAAAGAAAATCTGTTTTTAATTGCGTGCCAATTTGGATTATGCATTGGTTGTTGAGTGAATCTGTGGCCGGTTAAATGTTAGCCAGAAAAGGCATGTGTTTAGATTTTTACAAGCTACTAAAACAGCAAACAGAGAAACTTTGGTGATTTTATTTTATTTTTTTGGTGCTTGTGTTGGTGCATTACTGTTTAACATTCTGGTATAATTAAGGAACACCTAGAACATTTAAATTGGACAATTTATGTAAATTGTGTTGTGCTCTGTTATTTTTATGTACACCCCAGTTCATTTAATTATGGACTGCTCGAGCTATACTTATATAAGTCAAAAACAAAAAAAACAAAAAAAATAAATAGCTTTTTGACAAGTTATTTTTCATGTTTTATTGTTTTACTATGAATCTTGTTTAATATTTAATGCTGTTCACTGCCATGTGTAATCGAATGTGAGTGGTCCAGTGAGTTTGTTCTGTCTTGACAGATCGGCTTTATTGATGAACCTTCCTGTTGTCTTCAGGTCAAACTGACCCATTTTCAAAGAATTTACATTAGAATTGTTTTTATAGGTTGATGCTTTAAATTAACACGGTGTAACTCAGAATTGGCTATTTTTTCATGCTTCATAAATGGTTAAATCAGGAGGAGAAATATCACATGGTTGATGGAAAGACAATGTAATGGTTAAACCAGCAAATCATATAGCTGTTGCTATAAGTGCAATGCAACATAAATGTACGTTCACAACTTAAGTGTTTGATGTCATATCTTCCTTCTGTGTACAGTATCTGCAGTATTTTTATTATATTAAGACAAAAGATTGAAGTTAATGATGGAAGTTTGGTCACTTCACCAGTGTTTGGGAACAGTGAGCGGTCTGGAGATTTGCTGTAATAGACCTTGTTCTCTGGGTGCAGTCTTCAGAAATTTGGAGAGTGGAGAAAGCGAATATGGTAGTCAGTCATTTAATATTAACTTGTTGACAAAACCACATGCACAGGTGATGGACAGTCTCTGGCGTGGGGGTTGGGGGGTTTGCAGCTGCACTGAATCTATAGTCCAATCCATCATTGCAAGTTTAGGATTAAGAGAATGTTTTAAAATTCACTTAAAACATTGAGTTTGGAATAAGTTGCTGATGGAGTTTCAGGGATTTAAAGCTTGAATTGCTTTATTTAAATGCACAGATTATAAATGTTTTTTAAAGTTATGATTTCTAAACTGAGTCAAACAATAAGGTGCTCTCAGTGTAGTCAGATGTTTGATTCTGGTTAGATTTTTCTGCTTTTTATTTAAGATATCTGCTGGAGAAAATGTATCAAGCTTGTGTATTTTCCAGTTCCTGGTGACTATCGGTCAGTGACGCGATAACTATTCACAAACATCTTTCATCATTGTACTATATGAAATCGCTAGTGTTGGTTGCCATGGTGATATAATTTTTTTGTTAGTCAATCACAAATCAGTCTGCCTGCTGCATTCTGGGGCCTTGCTGTTGGATATCTGTGGCATGTCATAGGAGATGAACAGTGGATGGTCTCTAACATGATTGTGTGCTCTACTGTCTTCAGACCTATTGCATCAATCGCTCCATATTTGCATGAAGTTAAACTTTTCTAAACTTCATTGTGTTGCTTAAGACACTTATAAGAGATCTGTTTTATTAGTAGTAACAGTACTAGCAGTAATGTAACAGTATGTTCGGTGCGGTAGGAGGTCTCAACCACCGCCTAAAATAGTAGTGAGATCAGACACTGCTGTTGGGTGAGGAGGTCAGGGGTGCAGTCAGTGTTCCAGTTCATCCCAAAGGTGTTTAGTGGGGTTAAATCAGAGTCAGGGTTCTGTATAGGACAGTACTCCAACCAGAACACCGCATGACTTCAAGAAGCTCAGGGAGTTTGTGTAAAAGACATTGTCATGCTGGAACAGTGTTTGTCTCTCTTACAAACTCAATAAAGAAATAATGTAACACTACAACATATAAATACATTCAGGACAACTGTGTGGTTCAGACTTTGTGGCAACAGTTTGAGAGATACATTTGTGGATGTGCTGATAAGGTGTCCACAACCCTTTTTATGATTTCATGTTAAAAGCTGGCAAACTTATTAAAAATTGCAGAAATATGCTAAATGTAAAGTGATGCTGTTATATCTTTACTATTTATGTATTGATGAATTTTTCACTCTCTTATTTGCTGTTGTGTTCCACAGATGCGCTGGTACCCTTCACCCTCTGACACTTCACAACCCGGATGGAAATCCCGCCAATTCTGTTAAATGTATAGCGGTAAGTATCTCCGAATCTGCTGAGCTTTAGCTTTCAGTCGTGATTGGGTGTCTGTCAGTTCACTTCACTACTCTCTCTACAGGTGCCGCACAGATCAAGCAGGTTTGTCCCTCTGTCCCACTTAGTAACGTGCTGGGATCAACATTAATTCTATCAGGTATATTTAATATCGGAGAGTATGAATGGATTGAATAAACAGATTATGTAGAATTCCTGAGCATTGGAAAAAAAAAAAACAAAACGATGTTGTCTACAGCTGAGGCCCCATGGTCTAATGGTACAATCTCCACTTTTCAAAGCCACACCTGTGACGAGCCAATCATGTGCAGATTGAAGTTTTCTAGCTGCTCTCTGTTGGTCATGTAGGGGAAAGGGAATAATTATCGTGCATGTTGAAGTGTAGTATATGGCATGAAATGTCAGGTATGTGTTTTTTTCCCCCTCTGTTCCTCTGTTTGGTCAAGCCCTTTTGTGTTCTTGCTTCTGTGAAGATGTTGTATTTGACACATTGATGTTACTCGCAAGGTAGAGGTCTGTTTTGTTACTATCAAGTAATTATTTTTTTTTGAGTTTGTTTAAAATTAATTCCACATGCACTGGGCTATGTATTTTTGTTATATTCTATGATTGTGACTGTAAAATTGTCCATTACTGAATCTTTGAGACGCTGCCCTTTGAGACCTCAAATCCAATGGCCCTGCTCTGCTATCTGTGCTTCCTAAGGGATATTTGAACAAAAAAAAAGTACAAGTATTTTTGTACGTTTGTGTAATAATGGATATTTATGCATTTTTTTGTGAAATTAAATAAGTATATCTGTTATATTAACTCTACCCTTGTTATTTTGATTAATTTTGTCTGTACAATATGTTGTTTTGAAGTAGATAAGTGCAATTTTTTTTGTATGTGTTAAGTACTGACCTACCCAGAAAAAAGAATAACTGAATTTAATGAATAAAATGGTCTGGTAATATATGTTTAATAAAATAATTAAAAAGTGTTTTTTTTCCAGATTGTGAAACTGGATAATAAATGGCTTGATCTGAGACCTCTTTCTGAATTCATTTATGATGTAGAAAATGATGCTGTGGTGTGTATGTATGTGTATATATATATATATATATATATCTTTTTTTTTTTTTTTTTTTTTTTTTTTTACAGTCAAAAATGGAGAAAGATCTTGTTCATTCTCCATTTTAGGTCACACTGTGTTCACTCGTGTAATTCAAGCTAATTGGAGAGCCTTTTTCTTTTCCTCCCTTGACTTCCTTTTTGGGCATTGTTCTTTACTCATTTTTAAGCTTCACTTCAAGTTTGAGTAAAGCTTATCTTCAGAAACTGTTATTTATTTTTCTCCCCCCATATTCCATAACAATTGAGTCAGAAAGGCACTTTACAGCCGTAATGCAAACATGAGTTCCATGAACTACAAAAGTAGGATGTATTTTTAGGCTAGGGATGGGTCAGGATTGATAGCATAACAATGAAATCTGAGAAAATCTACCTCTAAACAGCAGGACTGTAAATGCCAGATTACACACTAAAACATGTTAGACCAAGAAATTGTACATGTATGTCTTATATAACCGTAGTTAGAACTCTAAAAGGTCACAGAATGTGTGTGTGGCGGTAATGTAAGCATACTTGCATATTGTTTACAGCGCAGAAAAACGTCCCTGTTCTTTGCCTATTCAGGAATTTTCTGAAGTTAGCTATGGTTCCCTAGCTCTGTGTGAGAGTACGGTGAAAAAACATATATATGGCATCCCTATTCAGTCCGTTTATAACTGATTATACACTTGAACTAAGGAGTCAGTAGAAGTCAAGAAGTTGTTTGTATTTAATGCTGATATGAAATATAGCCAGTAATCATTTGTGCAAGCAACCAGTTAAATAAGAAATTCAAGCTACTTTTTTAGATGAATGTTTGTAAAGCTTTAATCTGAAACATTCAATGCCTTATTAGGCACCAACCTCAATGTATGACGCTGGTACAGACTCCAGCAATCTCCAGAACTGAAGCGTGCTGCTGATTTTAGTAATGTAAATTCACTAATTTATTATAGTTGGATTACTGTTTATAATAGTAATTGGACACTAGCTATCTCACTTATAGTGACTTATCAGTTTGGCTTTCCAGCAGGACAAAAGAAAACTACTATTGTGGACCTGTGTGTGTTTGTGGTTAAAGCAGCTGATTAATTGAGGATGTAGGAGGGTCCCCCTCTTCACTGTCAGGTCAAATTAATTTAACATCACTACTAATATAACTACTCTAACACCCCTAACATACATAGACAGTTGTGTAGTGTTTCTTTGTGTCAGGCCATGACCATATCTAATATAAGCAATTGCTACAGAATTCTGAAACAATAGTAAACATTTTTTAAACTTGGATAGCCCAAATTTTAAAGGTCAGTCTGATATAAGCAGCTATCTGAATTCTAATATTAGAGAATGTGTAAATCATGTCAGTATAAAGAGAAATTCTCCAAAGCTCAGATTCAATAACAGTCCAATTTCTAAAAACCTATCAATTTCAAATGCAGCTTGTGGAAATGTTTATTTTTGCCTGTACCTGTTGTTTTTAAAATAAGGTTATTATGCAAAATACGTAACTAAATTGGGAAAAAATAATAATTAACTGCATTTCAGTTATAATTTTTGTAAATTTGTGACTAGAATTGTATTTACAAAGGTAAACATTGGGCTTATTAAGTTAGGAAATACCTCCATCTAGTGGCGACATAGTTAGTTTCATTTTGTGTAAACTGTGAGATTTATGAAGCATTCATTAGAAATTTAGAAAATTAGTTTTAGAAATTCAGATGTATAAATAACGGTGACCTAAAATAATACAATACAATATTACAGTATAGTGATATAAAATGTCTGGCAAGAAAATGACTCGAGCTCATTCCAGCTGTATGCAAAGTAGAAGTTACGGCAAAAATGAATCGACCAATCAGAACACGGAAAAGAAGATTGTTGCAGTCCGACCGCGAATAATGGACCACGTACATGGTTCCGCTTGCTATAATTCCCTCGTTCGTTCTCCCGAAAGAAATTATACGCGCGTTAATGTAGAATCTCGGTACTTCTGGCCATCGACACAATTTTTTTGTAAATAAGATGCAAATAAAAACATCCGCTATATCCTAATAAAAGTAATCCAATCAATATCCTGTATATTTTGAATTCTGGGACAATTTCTTTAAGACAAACACGGTTTATATGCGCTTAATTAGCGTCAAACTGCTGAACTGCTACCCAGTTTATGTTTATCAATCAAACGAGGTTTGCTTTTGCAATATCGATTGTTTGTATAGACTGATATCTTTAATATCTGTCTCGTTTTGTTTTTATTTTAACACGTCAAGAATTTATTTCTGCTGTTTGCGTTAAACCAACTTAATATTCGTGGTTTACCCACAGAACCTTATTCACCTATGGAATCAAACCATTTAACTAATTTACAATCTTTCCTAAAGTTATGTGTTAAAGCGTGTGTATTTATTTATTGAATGTGTAGTATTTTTCTGTAAATTGGGAAGGCGGATCTCTCTGTTTACTCATTTTAATCAGACTTTTTTTCATTGAGAAGTTGCGGGCGGGGGTGCGAGGGGGTTTGTCACGTGACCTATGTGTGCGCTGAAGCCGCTGAATCTCAGTGTCTCTGTGTGTATTTCTGTGTGTATGAAAGAGAGAGAGAGAGAGAGAGAGAGAGAGAGAGAGAGAAAGCATACACGGGAGCGTCCTTATAGAAAGCGCAGTGATGTCCACCAGTTCAGCCTTTAACGATGAAAAAGGAGGCTCGTCCACTGTGGCAGAACCCGAGTACGGACACGACCCGGCCAGCGGCGGGATCTTCTCCTCCGACTACAAGCGGTGAGCGTTTACATGGTGTTGTTTATTATTATAATTATTTCTTATTCGGGTGATCATGTGGAAAGGGGATGGGAAAAGTGATGGCGACTTCCTACCGGCAGAATGCCAAGCTAATAACGTGTTTAATCCTTTTTGTGGTCTGAAAATGGCACGAAATAAACGCCATGACCTTTGCGAAAAGCCTTTTGTTGTGAGATTGTGTTTCCGGAACGGGCCCTGTTGTCAAGGTGTCACGGACACAGCGAGGCCTCGGCGTGTCTGGGATTAGCATCTCCGTGATTTACGTCTGATGAGATAAGTCTGTTAAGATTTGTCTCTTTGTGTGTGTGTGTGTGTGTGTGTGTGTGTGTTGTAGTTGATGTTGCGCATTGTTTCAGTACCGCAGGTTGGACAGCTCACAGCATCTATAGCTCAGGCCGCGTCCCGAACCCACACTGATCATAGTAAACACTAGACTCGCAACACAGCAGTGTCGCCATTCGATTTAATACTTTTTTAGGCAGAAGTTTACCATCAAGCTACCCTGCTGTCCCGATATGGTTAAAATGTCGTGCTGCTTTCATTTTTTGTTTGTGGAAATGGTTTTGTTTTTTGTTTTTTTGGGCAAAGTGTCCTGTAAATAGATGGCAGGTTTATTATTCTAATCCCACAGGGTTGGGATCCCGTTGTGTTTTCAGTGTAAAGACACTTCAGCCGGTCCCATCCTCTAAAACTGAAGCTGAGCATTCATAAGTTAAATGTTCATGTCACAATTAAAGCCAAAGATTTTGTTACTGATAATCAAATATTGGTTATTCTTCAATATCGATTTAAGAATTGTGTGTGTTGCACCTTGTGCCAGCTCCACCAGACGTTCCAGATATTTGTTAGAAATATTTGTATGTTTTTTAGTAGTTACTAATTACAATTTTTATTAGAAAAAGACACTAAATAAAAAGGCACATATTTTTTTTTTATTTATTCATCCTTTATTTCTTTCAGTTTTAGTTTTCTCTGTTTAAATTGATATACAAAAAAGAATTGTAGTTTCGACAGTGTTAGAAATAAATATTTTTGTGAAGTGAGTACTGTTATCATTGTATCTAAAACAAATAAATATTAACCCTGCATATCAGTCATCGTTCTTATAAACATGCAAATGATCTGTATCAGTTCTAAAAAAAAAACAAAGCTGGTCAAGTTCTAGTATAAACACACACGTTCTTTTTATTCCAATTTGCATATTCTTATGTACATTCTTTTTCAGTTATTAATCCTGTGGAGGAAAACAAGTTTGGGTCAACGTGAACAACTTTTATCAATGATTATTAGGACAAAAAAATAAGAAGAAGAAGAAGAAGAAAAAGAAGTTTATATATACTTTTCAATATAACCAATACACCGCATAAAGAACACACACTTATCAATAATATAATAGATCTAATAAATCCCTATGCTCACACAACATGATCCCAGTCCTGATGTTTCTAATCTTATACAAAAACGGTTTAGAAAGCAAACCTTTTGGCAAGCCACATTTTAAAAGTTTTTATCCTTATTCTGTTTATTAATAACACATTACCTGCTCGGTCCATTCATTGTATAGTATTTTGGTTACTTCCCTGTTATTTAATGTGTATTCTCAATAGTAAGTGATAAAAACACTAGGGATGCCAAGTGATGTCATTATTTAAAAAAAGTCTAAAATATTTAGAAACATTGGTTCTAAAATATGATTCACAATAATGGAGTGTTTCTTTAGTGGTATTATCGTGTTTTTTTTCTTCCTCTAAAAAGGCCAGGATTGGGATTAATTTCGTGCCTTTTCTGTAAATATAATATGTTTATGTTTATTGTCTGTAGTATACTGAATCTACTTCCTTTTTTGCTAAAACACAATGTATCTGGTTACATGTATTAGCACACCTATTTTAAAACTTGTATATATTTATTTTTAATTGTAATGATAGTAGGAGGTAATGCTAGAGCTGGTGGTATAGATACATTATATGAACAAAATTATTGGGCCACCTGACATCACATAAATGTTTTGTAAACATCCTACTTCAAATTTACTCTTATAAAGACCTCCAAACTTAACCAAACCAAAATATTTTCACAAGATTCTGTGGATTTGTGTTTATTTAAGTACAATATTATTAGTGAGATCAGACACTGATGTCGGTTGAGGAGGTCTTGGGTTCAGTCAGTGTTCCAGTTCATCCTAAAGGTATTCAGTGGGGTTGAGTCAGAGTCAGGGTTCTGTACAGGACAGTCCAGTTCTTTCACTCCAACCAGAACACAGCATGTCTGCATAGAGCTCAGGGACTTTGTATTGCTGGAACAGTTTGGATAGTCATGAGTGTGCGGTTGAGATGTCCACAAACCTTGGCCATATTGTAGGCAATATACATGATCTGTTTTCTTATAGGGAGCATTTGTATAATATAAAAATGTGTGCTGGTAATCTGGTCTAAGAGACACCAAATAAACAATGTTTTATGGAAGGTGATTCTTTACATTTAGCAATGCTAGTTCCTCTTTTTGCCAGGAGAGAGCAGTAAATATCAAGTTTAGGCTGCATATGGTGGCGTTTTAGGTGAACAGATACGTGGCCTGAATATACACAATCTGTCTCAAAATAATTATGGGCCTATTATTTCCAGGGATTTATCCTAGTCCCCTCTGATCATCCATCTATCCAGCCATCCATCCATCCATCTATCCAGCCATCCATCCAATCATCCATCCACCTTTGAGTCTGATTAATGCAGTATTACATCAACTGATGTTTTAAATGTTTGTAGGATTTACACAGAAATATGATTGCACCCTGGAAACTTTTTTATTTAGGTTCAAAAACGTAATCCTATGTAAAATAACACTGCAATGACCTAATTTTACAAATTAAACATATAATAATTCTAATTGATAAATGATAAATGACTCTGGGGTAATTTTAGGAGCTAATATATTGAAACTTGTGATTTTTCTTCACACCCTGTATATTTATTAAAGACATAATTGACAGTGTTTATGAGGATACTCTTAGGAAGTGCATTTTGATTCATTAAATCGCAAGTGCGGAATGTAAATTTAAGTTGAGTTTGAGTTTTTTTCACATAAATGTTTAAAATTGTTTTAATTTTCATAAGGTTGCAAATTATGTTTAAATGTTGCTCCTAAACCCGTGCATACCGAGCCAAACATTGAGATGTCGTTGTGAATCAAATGAATCAAATGAAAATCAATGAATCAAATTGATCTGTTACACACCTAAACATATTTTTTTAAATATTGCACAAATATAAATAGCCAACAATGCTTCCATGTCTGTTTTACAGGTCCAAATATCAGGGTTTTTATTTAGGGTAGGCGCACTTTTTAACTTTTTAAAAATAGCAAGTTACTAGGCTTAATTTGTATGAGTACAAGTTAATTCCAGAATTAAAATATATTTTACACATACCTAAAAAACTACTTAACTACATTAAGTTGAGTAGCTGTAATTTACCCTGAATAACACCAGGACTTTCATGTTTGCTTCCAGAAAGTATTTATACCAGTGTACATTTATTAGTTCACATTTATTAGCATTCCATGGGTCCTAAGCTTTTACTGGCGCCATCATTTTTGGCTTTATTGTTTCCAACACTTTTGCCTTTTAAAACATGCTTCTATATCTGACATCTAAAAAAATAAAAAAGACTGTGAATTAAGGTAGGTGGAAACACGTTTGCGGAATAAATTCTGACGTAGCGAATTTCGTCTTTTGGGGTCCTTCAAACAACATGGCTGCTATCAGCAACAGGTGCATCTGGACAGGAGGAATATTAAAAATGTTATGTATTCTTTTTTCTTTTGGTTGCTTTGCAAACTTTGAAAAGATTTGCTTCATGTCATGATGTGTAAACCAACTATGTTACACCTAACTGCAAGTTAAAATTGCTAAATTGCTAATTTAAACATTTTCCACCCGATTTACTAAATATTTACTATCTTTAGATAAAACTAAAGATTTACTTTTACATCTTTGAAACATTGGCTTTGTAAAGCAATCTCTTTTTCAAATATTTCCTAGATTATTGCACACTCTGCTGGCCACTATATATGCATCAGATATGATACGGGATTGTCCTCAGGTGCCAGGTGATTTGTATATAGGAGAAATGTTTGATTTTTATTTGTTTTCCAATCAACAGTAAATTCTAGCTGTGTTTTCGAGAAAGGTTCTTCAGAAATATTGTATTTAGCTGAAGTTTGTGGTAATACCTGCAAAACAACCACACATTTATACAGTACATTTATCATGTGTTTTTACAGAAATAGACATTATTCCAGACTATTGATACGCATACAGCATTTTACAGTAAGTGGCACATGTACAAGTGAGAAAATAATTTTATTTGCCTCCATCTGTGTTGTTTGATTTCAGTATCACCTCTGAGGGGAGATGTTCCTTTGCTGGGTAATTAGAGTTTTATATTGCCGTATATACATATATTTGTGTGTGTGTGGAGAGAGAGATGGCTGTTTTACTGGTTCCAGAGCAAACACTGAGAAAGAAAAATCCTCTAATGCTGTTGCCTTAGCAACACACCCTTTTAAGCCTGGCTGGACTAACTGCAGTGCATATCCATCTGCAATCAACAAATGAGATTTATATTCCCCGGCTGATTAAGACAAAATTCTTTGCTGGTCCTTGCTGGCTGGGTAAATGGCAGTGACAGAGCGCACCTTTCTCCTTATCCCGTCTCTGTGTGCTATCTCTCTTCCTCTCTCTGGATGGTGGATTTATTCACTGTGGCTTATGCACTGCGAATGACAATGCTGCTTTGTTGTTTCGCTGTGGCTTTCACACCTATTTGTGGAAAATCTTGCTTGCTCATCCTATGCAGCATGTGCAGTGCAAACCAAACGGCCAGATATAGAAAGAAGAACAGATGTGTTTAGAATGAGTGTGTAGTAGTAATGATGTAGAGAAGTCCTTAGTATTAGAACTGTGCTAGTTACAGTTTTTGATTTTTATATAAATTTTGTCATTTATCTGGTGCCACCTACAGTTCAGTACACAATACAAATTGATTTGTGTGTGTGTGCCTGTTGCTGTTGTGTTTATGTATACCCCTTTTGTCCTAATATTTTACAATACCTTTTTTTGTTGTTTTTTCTTTTGTTGATGCCATCTTGTTTGTGTTTCCTAATAAAACACTAAGCCATCAGGCAGAGAATTCTGAACAGGACCGCTCTAAAGCTGAGTCATGTCAGCATGAGAAGTACAGCAAACGGGGGGGAGGGGGAAAGAGAAAAGACAGCGACGTGGACAAAAAAAAAAGTGTGATGTGTGTATGAACAGAAAAAAAACCCAGAAGTGGATGAATGAAAGAAGCAAGTGGAAATATTTTAGAGGCTAACGAAAAGAGAGAGAGAGAGAGGAAAAGAGATACCGTGTGATCGTGTTGTAAAAGGGAGGGGTGTGCTAACGGAGCTGGGGTGGAAGGGGCAGAGCAGACCTGTGAGATCTCCAGGCTGCACTCGCATGCATTTGCCTCCGAACAGACAGAGAATATCTTTTCTCCCAGGAGAGATTCACGACACAACGCTGTTTCTCTTTGCCAGACTTCCTTTCGCACTGAGCAGGGAGATCCTTCACTTTGCTGGCATGTGAGGCAGCATAACAGCAGAAGATACATCGTCTTTCTGCCTTTTTTTTCGGAGGTTCAGGAATTCATATATTTGGACAACAATACCTCACTCCAACTACCTTGTATCAGGACACTGGACAGGTCACACCAGATTTTTTTCATTTATTGAAGTCGATGAATCGCTGTCTTTAGCTGCCACGTTCGCAGATCCTACAGGTGGCACTCTGAACAACTGTTGTGGTGTGTATACCTACCGGTTCAGGTGATTGTTGCTGCTGCTTATGTGAAGCACAAAACCAGGTGTTTAGGCCAATTAGCTGAACACTCCAAACCTTACCAATGAAGATGACTCCGATGCAAAAGCTTCTCCAGCTGCCGGCCAACGCTGTGAACATTGTGAAGACGGTGCAGGGGGTGGCACAGGGCCAAGAGGAAGCACGCAGCCCTGTGCTTACCCCAGATGGCGGGCTGCAGAACTGGTACAGCGCTGTGCAGCCGGAGGAGCTACGCCACCTCCGTACCTCCAGCACAGCTGGAGGAGGAGGAGGAGGAGGAGGGGGAGGAGATGCAGGAGAAGGGGGAGGAAATCAGGAAGAAGGACTCCCTAGTGCTCAAACACAACCCCTGCGGTAAGGACACACAGACGCACTGAGCATTGCAGGTTAGAACACACCAAACAGGTTGTCCAGACTTGAAATTAACTAGAGCTAGACATTTTTAATTGAACGTATAGTCAGGTTTACAATCAGTGAGCTTACAGGCAACAAGTAGTCCAGTAGTACATAAGGACAAACAAAAACATGTCCTTATTTAAATGGAATTCAAATACTAATGAGTGTGTAACTTTATACTAAGGAAAGTGGTAGGTTAGGGGTTATAATAGAACAACATGCAGGTAAATGGCAAAAAAATGACTGGAAACATTCAGATATAGAAACACTGTGACTAAAATCCAAGTAAGCTCTCTCAGGCATATGACCTGCAAAGTTTATTTCTCTGGTGTGTGTGTGTGTGTGGGTTTGTATTGAACACATAACTGATGATGATTGGTGTGTTTATTGGGGGTGGGAGATACATAACTGATGATGATTGGCTTAGGTTAGGTAAATTAGAACTACGATCTATATAGTACGGTTAAAGGTAGTATAAATGAAATTCAGTTGTACTACAGAATTCAGAGCAATGGCAAGTCTAAAATGACTTTTTCCACCTTGAGGTGAAAGACAAGATTTTTTTTATGTAACAGGCAAACATATGACCAGGAAGAAAGAGTCTCTCATTTGATAAAATAAAAAATCTTTTTTTCTGTTCGAGAAGATCAACAGGACTTGGTAACTCGATGAGTAACAGACTCTCCACTGGATGAAGAATTCAGGAAAGTGTTATTATCAGTAATCTGACTCTGCAGACCATGTGGCTGTTGTGTGCGTGACATCATGGAACCTTGAATTATGCATCAAGCTAATTAGACCGAACCAGGAATTAGGTAAAGCAACAATGAATTTGAGGCATGTGATGGGGTTCCTTATCAACCTCACTGGCTTAAAAAGAAAAAAAGAAAGAAAGAAAAGAGAACGTCTTTCTAGAGTTTGTAAGGTCCCTTTCTCTCTTTCTTTTTTCTCTCTCTCTCTCTCTCGCTCTCTCTCTCTCTCGGAAGTGGTAGCACAGTGGTTAGATGTTGGATTGCTAAGGATTGCTAATTCTAAGGTCTGTTGGGGGTGATTCCCAGCACCAGAAAGTTACCACCGCTGGGTTCCTAAGCAAGGCCCTTAACCGCCAACTGCTTTATAAATCAAATAAATGTAAGTCTCTATAGATAAAAGTGTCAAAGCTGTTAATTTAAAACTCCTTTATTCTGTCAGCCCACTAAGATAATAAGATAACTGCTGTTATGGGCTCTTGCTTTTGAAAGCTTTTTCTTTTTCACTGCCACTGATTGCATGCACGAATATTCCTGTGCAATTTTCTTGGTGTCAACAGAGTTGGATAAAACCAATTCTGATGCTTTTATCAGGTTTTAATCAAAAGGCTATTCAAAACATTAATTTTTAACATTTCCTTACTCACAAAGAATCTGGGCTCCTGGACACCAATCAGCCTAAAACATGTTTGGAGTAACTGTACTTATACCACCCAAAGCACAGGAAAAAACATGCAAATCTGACCTACGGGATAGAGGCAGAAATCAAACCTTAAACCCAGAAGATGTGATAACCACTAAGTCAAAATAATGTTTTTACAATATTTTTACAAGACGATTTTGACAAGAAAAATAGCCTGAGCCTTAAAAACAAGATTCTTCACCAGACTGCATTTTTAATTTTAAGTATGTTTTAGCATCACACTCTAGCTTTTCCATAGCTTATATCTTACATTTCACAGCAATGGAAGCATTCTAATTGCCAGTGTAACCTGAAGCAGCTCAATCATTTGGTATGATATCTCAGTTTTCAACCTGTAAACATAATAGATTATGTAGGCTCACCTTCTACTTTTACTTAGTTTGCATTTTTTTTACTATCTCAGACAGAATATGATGTGATATGATTTTACAGGGTCAACATAAACTTTATTCCTTTTTCCCCACATAAATGCTCTAAAATGTTAAACACTGCATTTACATGTAAATAGCAAAGGGAAAATGTAAATCTTACCAGACGCTGCAGCTTGTATTCAATTTCCAATTTTAAAATTGTTATTAATAGTTTTGATTGTAAGTAAGGACACAACTGGTCTGTATTATATAGACTGTTATTACAGTAAAAAGAAGCTTTTATTAGCCATTTTTAGGACATTTCTAGTCTGAAGTTTTAAGCACTGAAAAAATCCTGACCATGCATGTGTGTTTGTGTGTGTGTGGTAAAACTGACAAGTACAACCCATGACTGGCTTATTACAGTAAGGCTTTTAATTGTTTCCCTGTCACGACACGACACACACACACACACACACACACACACACTTACACAAAGATCCTTGTGACATTCAAGCCTTTTTTAGAACCGCACTTTTTAGATTTTATTAGCAAACACAAGGACTGCCAATAATGTTTTTTTTATTTATTAAAAAAACCACAATGTGCATGTAAAAGAGTCAAAGTTAGATTTTAATGATAATGCAGTCTATGCTTTCTAGAACGTTTTCTCTTTTTCCTATCTATTCAAACCAAAAAGCATAAATTCCTCTGTCCTGAAGACATTCTTGCCTGTTATAAATCTTTGATAAACTGTTCCTAACAAGAAACTTCACCACATTAACAATAAGACGTTTTAGTTTGGCAGTCAAAACTCTTTTATCTATTGAATATTCGTGTGTCTGTCTTACACACCTGTGTGTAGGAGCTGTTTCTATAGAAACAACAGCACATTAGACTAAAAATGTTTTGTATTAATAGCTGAGGAAAAAAGGTGTCAAAACCTTCTGGCCAATCAGATTCAAGGATTCCGACGTGCTGTGATTATAACTTTTAAAGAACATTTTATTAGATTAATACGTGTTTATTATTTATGTTTTTTTGATGAATCTCTGATCTGTGCAATGGGTGTAATACATGGGTCACGATACAGTATAAAATGTAAAGAAACAACAAATAAAAAGCTGGAGTCAAGCTTTTTTTTCCCTCCATGCTTGCTTATGAGACAATAGCCGTAACTACAGGAGTAAAACACACTGAGAGGTTTACTTTAGTATATTTCACGGAAACACAAATCACTTTAAAAACGTAATGTAAAAATGTATTGATACTACATCATGTGAGCGCAGCGGTAATGCAGCAGTTATATTTTCTTCGGAGCAGAGAGCACCTATCTGAATATTCTGCTCCACTCGCTCATTAAGCTCATCATGCTCACTGAGCTGAGTGGCTTCAAAAACAGGACGCATTTAATAATTCTTTTTAAAGTAACAAATTTAGTTTTAAAAATGTACTAGCTAATTGTCAACCTGAAACATAACCTTTACTTATCGCACTACTGCTTTCATCGAGACACTTCTTTAAGAACGTCATTATTAACAAGAAAAGAAAACAATTAGAAGAACTAGAGACATTTTTAGAGCGGGATCTGAGTGGGATTTGGTTTACCAGTGAGCAAGAGGGAAATGCGTTTGCTTGAGCTGTGAGCGGCTGAGTGGAATGCAAAGAACGAAATATTGAGCTGAGCATCACACTACTCTGCTCGGTCACCTGCTATGATCAATACTAGGGGTTAGAATATCATAGTTAGCTGTATCAATATTGTTACACAGCCCCGTATATCATGTATTTGCAATGGAGAAATCCAGATGTGATTGAAGTATAGACTTTATCTTCCGGCTCATATATTTTTTTTTTCTTTTTAGAGGAAAATGACCTTTGTGCCTGTTTTGTTGTGTTCATGTTAATCATTTAAGGTCTTTCTAATGTATTCACTCTACAGTAGTGATTAATTTAAAGCTTATATAAAGGCAGACACTTAAGGCTTTGAGAATTTGTGTTTTGTCTTTAATATTTCTGTCATCCCCTGCAACAGTGCAGCTACAAATTAATTCATTTGTTTTTACTAATCTCCATCCCATTGACAAATAGCTCTTAATTTTTTAGAGGTTCCAAATGTTGGCTATTAAGATGTTTTTAGAACAGATTATTTATTATTAGATTATTTATTTTATTTTATGACAAACGGAGAAGCAAATGGTCGGGAGTTTATTCCAAGTATCAAATTTGCAGTCTGAAATTGCACATGGAAACATTTTCAGAGTGAAGGTGATGGAAGCGAAGAAGGTCATAATTATGGTGAAAAAACAGACATCAGAGAAATACTAAAATCTAAAATTGCAAAAAAGTGTCAGAATCAAAAAATGTGGCACATTTCTAAAAACAAGAAATGCCCTAGCAAACTGAGCAACTAAATTTAAGCTTCGTTTACATCTTGTGTACTTCATCTATCTAAATCCTTTGTGGTTATGTACAGAGGAAAAATGCCAAATTGTGTCAATGTCCATCTGCTTACAGTCCCATATGTGTAAAATAAACCATGTCAGTGAGAGAAGGAATGTGACAGAGAGCAATAAGGAACAAGTGAGTAATTCCATTAAGGGAAGTTGTTAATAATTATCTTATTCTGTAGTCTTAATCAGTTCATATACATAAAACCTATTAATGCTCAGGTTTAGATCACAAATAGACTGGGAAAATCCCAATTCCTAATTCTCTAGGCTGACCTTTACATCTATTCTTTAAAAAAACATATTATTACAAATTTTGCCTCATCTATAATAACCTCCACACTTATGAGAAAGTTTTCACTAGAATGTATTGTGTGTCTGTGGAGATTAGTGTTTATTCAGCTTTAAAACTATTAATAATATCAGACACTAATATTCACTATTAATATTCACTGATAATAAGTAAGGAAGTCTTGGGTTCAGTCGGTGTTCCAGTTCATCCCAAAGGTGTTCAGTGGGGATAGATCAGAATCAGGGTTCTTTACAGGACACTCCAGTTCTTCAACTCCAATCAGAACACACCAGGTCTTTACGTAGATCAGGGGCTTGGTGCACACTGGCATTGTCATACTGGAACAGCGTTTGGATTAGCCTTTTACATGCTGGATATTATATTAATAATTATGATGAACAGAATAAAGGTAAGACTTACTCTGAGTAATCTGTAAAAGATAGTATTAGGGTAAAATGCATTGTAAATACACTTGAGGATTGAGTGCCGATGAGTGTGTTAGTCTTGAAGTAGGTTCCTTTCCATGCTTTAACAGATCGTCTCAGCGGAAACTTGTTATTTGGCCCCTTTAGTCAAATCAGATGTTTTTTAGAGCAGTTTTACATATCCTTTTCCTGTGAGAGTTATAAATCTCTGGAAATATGCTTTTTCTTTGGATCCTTCCAATAAGCTGTGTGTCTCTCTTTCTCTGATCAGTGTAAGTCTATATTTAAATATATAACTTTTTTCATTCATCCATTGTCAATGCTTAATCCTGATAAGTGTTGTGGAATATTTTAAGCTTGTCCCAGGAACACCGGGTGTGGGGCGAAATTATGTCCTGGATGAAATGCAAGTGTATAAACACACACTCATTCACCCACCCATCCCCACCCACAGATTGGCTTAGCCTATTTACCTGCTGGTGATTTTTAATGAGGGTGGAAACTGGAGAAAACTACTCAGAGAAAGCACAGAAACATTTTCTCAGCAAACACTCAGGCTTTTGCTGCAGAAAAAAACAACAGCCGTTTTTTGCTTGTCCCTGAAGCAAAGTCAGTTTCACTTGCAGCATCCATGCTAGCTGTGATCAGTGACCAAAACAGCCAAGCTCAACATAACATGTAATACAATCCTGTCCTGTTGCTGTGGTTAAAATATGTTTATGCAGGACATTTATAGTTTAGTGTAATCTCCTGCTTTTTTAAATTGTTTTAAATTCGGGATCAAATAATGTCTGTGTTTCATTATTTTATTTTATTTGTCTTTATTTTCCCTTTTATTCGCCCCCCCCCCCAAAGTACTGTCTTTCCTATCATGTGACAGCCACCAGCCGAGCTAACACATGCTTCCACAGAGACAACTGCATGTTTTCAAACTGCTGCATCATAGGCTGGCAGAACACATTTAAAGGAAAGCGATATCTGCGTGCTGTCCAATATTTACTCGCGGGTACTAAAGATTTGCCAGTGTTGTTGCGATGTTGTGGAAATGAGCAACAGTATCAGTATCAGAACCCAAAAGCACAGCAAGGTTTGGTCTTTTGGCTCATGCTGTGGTCTACAAGGCAATCACTTTTACTGTTAAGTGAAATTGTGGGGAATAAAAAAAAATATCTTTCAGCATTCTGCAAAGCCAAATTGGTTTATGCTAAAAAAAAAAAAAAATCTTGAAAGAGTAAAACAAAAAGTGGTAGGTAGCAGTTGGGTTTGGATTAGGGTTAGGGATTTTCTTTTTGCTACTCAGGTAAACTAGCAGTCATTAAGAGTCACTTTTTTGTGTTGTTTGTTTCACCTTGCCTTTTTGCTTTGCCATGTCTAAGGTTATTAGCACCTGTCTGATGCTATTGCACTTACTCAGATGCAGTTGCTATAGAAACTTTTCTCAAGAAGCAGCTACTAGAATAGCCCAAATTGAGTTGCCATAGCTTGCTGTGACCAAATCCCCAAGGAAACTCTGACATGCTGTGGCCTTGATTGAAAAGCTGAGTGAAGTGAATATAGAATTTTACTATATCTAGAATCAAAATAATCAAAATTAAAATTTTTATTCAGATTAGCTTTTACCATTTCTAAAAGAAAACGGAGGTTTAGAGCCAGGATGACAAGAGCGTGTGAAGGTTTTCAGTTATTTAGATTTTTGTGAAGCTTTTTAGCACTGATTCAGATTCTCTTGTTCTTTTTCATTTCATTTCACTTTCTCCCTAAGGGTGCTTTCTTCCATAAGGCATAAACACTGAATATTCCTCAAACACATCAGCCCCAAATCTCCCACAGATGTTCAGCTAATCTGTTGACAGTAAACATGCGATGTAATTCTACACTTTATTGTCTAATGAGCCAAAAAAACATTGTTTCTTGTGGTTCAATTGCACTTCTTTATCATGAAGAAGGTAAACATTATTCAACTTAAATTTCGGCGCTGTTTTGACGAAGCATGACATGTGCTAATAACAACACGTCAGAATTTAATTTATACTACCATGAAAGTTTTATTTTATAATACATAAGAATATGTTTCTTTACTCCATCTTCACTGATTACTGATGCGTCACAACAAATCAAAGCCAATGGCCACCTTATCATGATTATTATTTATGTTTAAAAAGGTTTGTGAATATCATGCCGCTTATTCTATATGTTTAAAAAAGTCTGTAAATCACACCTCACAAAAACTTTTCCAAACAACGAATCCATCTGACAAAAAATTGATTTCATCTATTATTTTTCTTGAAGGTCTCTCTGGACTGGTCTCTATTTCCCTGATTGAAGAACATTTTTATTTTCCTTTCTACAAACACCTTTTCTATCTTCTCAACTGCTTTTGTGACATTTTAACAATTGTCATAAGGGGTCCTTTATCCTTCATTATGGTCTGGACTGTTAGGTTGAATTAATCACATTTATTTCTCTATTCATCCCCTGAGACTGAACTAATCACTTCAGGAAGGAGCAGCTTCCGCCTTTTGCAGTTCACTTCTGAACAACTTCCTTAATAAAAGCTATTATTTTCATCACAATCATCATCATTATTATTGCCATCATTATCACTCGTAAACCTACGGTTATGCACGCCCGCAGTGGGGCTGAAAAAGCGAGAAGGGGTAAATTTGTATTTATAATTTTATGTTAAAAATCCTTTTCTGCTCCATATTCAGGCTATCTTAGTAACTATAAAATCACTGGTTGTGGTAGTTGTGTTAGTTTTTTCCCCCCAAAATTTGCATTTTTGTTGATGCCTGATGCTAAACTGAAAAGGCCCCAAATCCCTATAAAATCACCTGCATGATATTGTGTAGGTCCCGTTTGTACCACTAATCAGCTTTGAGCCTCTGAGGCATGGGCTCCACAAAACCTCTGAAAGTGTGTTTTGATCTTTGACTCCAAGTGGTAAGCAGCAGATCTTTTAAATCGGTAGATTAGTTCTGTATTTCCAGCACATCTCTTAGAATCTCCAGCTAAAAGAGATTACTGACACTGACATTGAGAAATAATGCAGCCAGGACCGTGTGTACTTGGTCTGCAAAAATGTTTAGGTGGGTTCTACCTTTAAAATGATTTTTCAGGTAAACACAGTAAGTTGTGGTGCTGTGCATGTTCTGACTCTTTATCAGAGCCAGCATGAACATTTTTCATGGGGGTATGGGGGTCAAAATCCCTGTCACTGGAACACTGGTTGCCCATCATTAAACCAATTTTGATAGGTTCTAACCAATGAATATTGAAAATGCACTCCACAAAAGCTGTTATTGGAGATTCTGATCCAGTAATTAAACCATAACACCCATAACCTTTCCAAATTCACTGACGCTTGATATTTTTGCCTGCTCCTAACAGACCAAAGCTTTTAATTTTGTTTTGATGTTAAGTCGGAACTATGTTTACATTGATTGTGTTTTGCCTTTTCTGTTTTCAGGCATGATGACTTAAAGGAGATGTTGGACAGCAACAAGGACTCTTTAAAGCTGGAGGCTATGAAAAGGATCGTTGCAGTAAGTATTACTATTTGCTGTAACTGCAAATGAATAAAAATCCATAAATCTAAATGTTTCAAGTAAAAACATGCATCTTTCTGTCTTTTGTTTGGTGTATTGGTGTATTACATTCTGTCTGTGAGAGTCTGGCTATATTTCATTACGGTTGTGATTGTGTTTTTTGTCAACTTATTTATCAGCTAAATGACTCTCCTACTTATATTGAATCACGGTGCTTTTACATTATGGAATTACATTGGCGTTATGTCATGAGAAATTTAGCCTTAGGAGAATGTGCAGTTACGTGTGCTCTGACATTATTAATAGCCAAACCTTCTTATCTGTGCTTTTTTAATGTAAAGTGTTTTCCTAATGTTTTCAGACACGCCTTATTATTTTTATGCTCAACAAATATCTGCATGCCTATTCTTCACTAGTTTAGTGTTAATATCTGCATGATTTTACTGCACAACTCCGTGGTCTGGTTCATTCTACAAAACATTGTACACGCAGGCATGCCCCAAAATCCTGGCCTGTTTCTTATTTATTGCACTAAGCACGGCTATAATGTTCACCGAGGCAGTGTTGTCAGCATCTGCTTTATGGGTTTAGTATTCAAGCAAGGAGTGTACAGACTCACTTAATCAAGCACACTAGATGTTCTGTAACACAATAAACCCATTAAATCCTGATAGCACAGGGAAAGAAGTCACACACAGCATGCACTATTTATATCAGTAGACAGTTAGCTTATATGTGAATATTTTTTTAATTATAAAACTTACTAAATACAAAAACTATTACTACTAAATACTGAAAGAAAATAAGCAGTGAACGAAGTCATTAAAAATAAGTCACTATAAAATTTTTTTACACTTGGGTTAGTTCCTCAGGGCGATTGTAATCTGCAGCTAAATACAATCCCGGATCATCTTGTTTAATGATTTAAACACGCATCTTGCATATCTATTATAGCTAAAGCAGCTATATGGAAATATTGCACATATTACGCACGACTGACATAATATGGCACTTAGAGCCT
This sequence comes from Bagarius yarrelli, assembly GCA_005784505.1. Classification (NCBI taxonomy): domain Eukaryota; kingdom Metazoa; phylum Chordata; class Actinopteri; order Siluriformes; family Sisoridae; genus Bagarius; species Bagarius yarrelli. Next base: position 13,258,559 of record VCAZ01000001.1, on the reverse strand, counting down.
CAATGTTTAAAGCATGACTGAGTAAAGCTGTTCACATTGTCGATGCCAGAATCATACCATGCCCATAACAAAATACATTCTTATGCTCGGTAATATCTGTTAGCCACTCATAACGCACATAGACGCAGGCTTTAAAAAAGCACACAAAAATTTCTGGCCTTTTTTAGTAGATACAAGTCGGATGGAATTTCTTTCACTGATATCTTTTTTGTTTGCAAAATCGCACCTTAATAATGTGTTTTCAGTAGATCTGGTTTGATGTCACTTTGTGACTGCTTATTTTGTCACTGGACTGACAAATGCTGGGCACGTCGCTAGACCCAGAGGGCGGGCAGTAACCGAATGTCAAAATATGATTGGCTGATTTTGTTACAAGTTAGATGTGGCGTCTTTCAGCTAATGGCTAGCTCTATCTGTAGAGCTGGCCCAGACCTTTATAATATAGGATATTCCAGTTCTACTGTACACACTGGACAGGATACCAGTCCTTCACAGAGACACATACAGACAAACAACCACACACACTTACACTCACTCATTTTTAGAAATTTAGAATCACCAATCAACAATACATGTTTTTGGACTGTGGGAGGAACCTGGAGTATCCAAACGCTCTGACTAAAACCTCACTTTATTAATATTGTTGACCTGGGAGAAGTTTTTTCCCATACATTACAATGATTTCTGGTTGTTATAGATCCATTAAAAAAATGTTACATCAGCCATTTTTTAGACTAACTACTGTATAAACTGCTGTAACGCATACTGCACCATGTCATATAAACACCACTTCCGAACTGTCCGAGTGTATGCTGAACTTGTTCATTTCTTGATCGTGTGGTACGTTTATAAAGTTTGAAATGTTAAAGCTCTGAGCTGCTGTTGCTATAGCGTCGAACATGATGTCGTGATATTAAATAGGACAGGGTGTGTTTGGTACAGCCTGGTGTTAAATATTCATTCCCGGTGTCAGATTCCCAGGGTTGCAGCAGAGAAGCTGAAGCCTAAAATATTTATCATACGAAGCAAAGACAAAGGAAAAAGAAACAGAGTGACTGATATGGTTTCTATTATCCGGATGGAAGGCAGCTGTAGTATTAGTTAGCAGGTCACAGCTCACCACATATCCTTATATTAAAATCTAACTGTATGGTTGGGACAGGCTTTGTTAAGTCAACTCAGGCCATAAGAAACCCTGCTAAAGAATGCTGTTAATAAAATCTAAAGATTGGTTTTATGGCTGCCATGTTGTTTAGAGTCTTTCGAGGAGTCATACGTCAGAAAGTGTGCATCAAGAGGCTTTAGATTCACTATCTGTCTAGTATATTCTCTTTCTTGCTCTCTCTCTCTCTCACTCTCTCTCTGCCTTCTATTCTTCAGTGATAACCATAAAGAGAGATATTAGCTGTTATTTCCACATCTCTCCTACAGCTTCATCACATAACACTGTCAGAGTTTTTCATGACTCTGCTGTGAGATATAATAGACTGTACTTGAAATCCTGTGCTTCCAATGCCAAACAGCGCATACTGTATATCCCTAAATACTGTTTGTATATTGTGTTTCACAATAAATTCAGACATTTGTAAAGAACATCTTAAAGCTTTACCGTCTGCAGGTTTGTAGAAGCATTTGATCCCAGATGCTCAGCCAGCTTTTTTTTTCTTGCCGCAGATGATTGCCAGAGGAAAAAATGCATCTGATCTGTTTCCTGCTGTGGTGAAAAATGTGGCCTGCAAAAACATTGAGGTGAGTTTTGAGTTTGGGCATTAAAAACAGCAGCAAAAGCTGTTTTTTCATTATGAATTCATTAGAAGCTGCTTTCTAATAACATTTGGGACTGCTGCAGCTGTGGAGCTGGTGCTATAAGGAAAAAATTAAGTTGATTTATGCTTTTTTTATGCAAATTGTTTAACATACGTACCTTAAGTGATCTGCAAAAATAGAACATGTGGAATGAAGAGGGTTAAAAACAAAGTGAAACTATGAAAGAATAAACTACAAGAAAAGGCGTTAGTATTTCAATACAACAGAGTATTAATTGACCAAATAATCTCAGGGTGAACAACTAAAAACAGTTATGACACAAATAAATCACTAATACATTACCCTGTTATCCATTGTCTGGGGTGCAAGAGGAAATATTTGGCCGTGCTCTCAGGGTGGAAGGGTCTTTTCTACATCAATCACAGTAACAATAGACAATTATGTGATAGTATTTTCTTTAAGAGTGTGTTATTTAATACAATTTTTAAAATAATCTTAATGTATTTATTGTTTTTGTATTTTAATGCACAAATATATTTTATAATCAGCTAACCTGCTTTATTAACCAATCCCTTCAAATAATTTGATGATAATGATGGTAAAATCACATTGTTTGTGGCCAAAAGCCAAATATAATTAAATTGGTGCCGAGTAGATAAGATCAGAAAAATAGGATGTCCTTCAACTACGACTACACCCACATGTACACACTACCCTTTAATACGATAATAAGCATTAGCCTGAAAGTTACTGTACCTTTCCTTAGTCATTGTCATTGGCTTCAGTGTTATAGTTTAAATTAGATCAGATTGCAGAAATAAGGCAGAAGCAAAAGAAGATGAAGCACAGTTAGAGGACAAGACTTATGATTAAAGAGGATTCTCAAGATATTTTTTACGATCAGACTTCCTGTTTTAAATAATTTAAATGACATAATAAGAATTAGTAAGTGGAAAAGACTATTTTCAGATGTATCTGCTGTAATCCACTTTATCAGACACTGATTCCTTAACAAAATGTTACTAGCCACGCCCCAGGTTACATCTCCCCACTATGCAGCCTGCTGCCGAAAACATTGTAGAAAACAAAGTCTTTAGCTTAACGTGTGGGATGAAATAGGCCTAGACAAAATTAGAAAAGTCTATAAAGAAAAAGTAAATGCAGCATTGATTGCACTTGGAAACACAATAGATAATTTGTGACATGATTTTCTAAAGCTACACGTTTATGTTTCTTTCTAGGTCAAGAAGCTTGTGTATGTGTATCTAGTGCGCTATGCTGAGGAACAGCAGGATCTGGCTTTACTCTCCATCTCTACCTTTCAGCGAGGTCTTAAGGTTTGCAATTACAGTGTACTGCAAGTAGCGGTTTAATGTCCAACACACTTACAGCAACCTGCATTTTAATTGCTCCAAATCTGGTGCAGTATGACTGCAATGGTTCCGGATCTAGTCAACACAAGCTTTAAAGGGAAACTAAAAACACATGAAAAGTGTTTAGAATTAAATACATTATATGACCAAAGTTTTATGGACACCTTACCAGCACACAAGTGCATCTTCCAAATCTGTTGTTACAAAGTTTGCAGCACACAGTTGTCTTTGTATATTGTAGTAATACATAATTTCGAAGAGACACTGTTTTAGCATGACAATGTCCCTGTGCATAAAGCCCTTGAGCTCCATAAAGACATGCTGTGTTCTGGTTAGAGTAGAAGAACTGGAGTGTCCTGTACAGAACCCTGATTCTGACTCAACCCCACTGAACACCTTTAGGATGAACTGGAACGCCGACTGAAACCCAGATCTCCTCACCCAACATTAGTGTCTGATACTACTGTAACTGAATAAACATTAATCCACACAGTCACAAAACACAATCTAGTGGAAAATCTTTTCCCAAGTGTGGAGGTTTTTATAAAAGAAAGACAAAATTTAAAATAAAAACACATTACTATTGATGTGTTGGTCAGATGTTCCAATACTTTCTATAACGTGTATATGAACCACTTAACGATCCTGGTATTCTGCTGTATTCCTGTTAATGTTGCAATGATGTGACAGACAGATGGAGTTGCTTTAACCTTTAATGGAAGAAAAGAATTAAACAACCTCATGCATACGAGTTTCACTGATTTAAAAAAGTACAGGTAGTGATTCAGCTTTCATAGTTAACAATCAACAAAGTTGCTCTGTCAGTCATTGTTATTTGAGTCATACTGTTTAGGTTCCCATAAACTAAAAACACTACCTAGTGAAAATGCATTTTTCTCTGCTTCACAGTCACTATGCTATGTATACGATGTATCTGCCATCATCTATCATTCTGGTCATTTCTATTCTTACTTCTTCTTTGTTTTTTGTCCCAAACCTTTAGGATCCTAATCAACTCATTCGTGCGAGTGCCTTGCGTGTTCTATCCAGTATCCGAGTCACGATCATCGTGCCCATTATGATGCTGGCCATTAAAGAGGCTGCTTCTGATATGTCTCCATACGTCCGCAAGACAGCCGCTCACGCCATCCCCAAGCTCTACAGGTATGAAGTCCTACCATATCAAACTTAAAGCCATTTCTACTGCTTTTACTTTTTGGCCATTCTTGGACACAGCTGAGGCGCTCTGCCATCAAAGGTCCCATTTTCTCCTTCTGAAATCTCTTTGTGTTCTTTCTCTCTCTCTTCACAGCCTGGATCCGGAGCAGAAAGATCAGCTAATTGAAGTCATTGAAAAGCTGCTTGCTGATAAAACCACTGTATGACATCATGGTTACTAAAACACACACACTGCTCACTGTAATCATTTATTTCTCTAGACATTAATGTGGGTTTGTGTGTAGCTGGTGGCCGGCAGTGTGGTGATGGCCTTCGAGGAGGTTTGTCCAGAACGAATTGATCTGATCCATAAAAATTACCGTAAACTCTGCAACCTTCTGATTGATGTGGAGGAATGGGGCCAGGTAGTCATCATCAACATGCTTACCCGCTACGCCAGGACTCAATTCCTCAACCCCAACATGAATGTATGTACCCTACTTCCTCATTCAGCCCTATAAATGAACAATAATAGAGTGTATGGCTCTTTCTAAATTTGAGCTTGAATTATTCTGTATGTTGTATCTGCAGGAGTCTTTGCTGGAAGAGGGAGGTGAAAGGGCATTTTACGGCTCTGACGATGATGAAGATGATGAAGAGAAAAAGGCAGAGGCAGCTGCACTTGCCAAGAGGAAGCCGTATGTTATGGACCCTGATCATCGGCTGTTGCTGAGAAACACCAAACCTTTGCTACAGAGTCGCAACGCAGCTGTTAGTACAATAGTCTATATATTTTTACATAATTTTTTTGGTCTGATCATCATTTTTGTGATTAAAATTCTGGTTTTACAATGTAAATGACATCTTAAAATAACTTTACTTTTACTTTTGAAAATCAAGTTGATTGTCCACTTTTACTAGCTTAAAACTAGCATAATAGTTGATCTTTTACACATATCGATTTTATTTATTATCTCCTAACAATAATTGTATTAGTGATAAATTGCTAATCAACTTACTTTTGCTACTGCATTAGGTGTTGTTGACCTAAACAGCCAGCTAACTATCATACAGTAGCTATGAAGCAGCATGACCAGATGGATCTGTTCTGCTTCTTGACCTTAGTAAAGCGTATTTAGGCTGCCAGTTACATTTATTCTCAATTCACTTAACAGATTGTTCTGATAATTTGATTGGTCAGAATTTTTTGGGTGTTTAATTTTACCATGCTGGGACATTTCACTACTTGTATCAGTTCATTCATTTGTGTTGGCCGCACAAAGTTTACTTCCTGATTAGAAATTGGTTAGTTGCACACATTCATAGCTTCAGTCAGACAGCAGAAGATCTGGACAACATAACAATTGTCCAAGAGGGCATTTGATATAGCTAAGATATAAAGCAATCAATTACAGTTTGTTTTATTCAGGGTCATATTATGTAAACTTTGCATCAGTTGGATAATCCAGTGTTTACGATGCTCATAAGCACGTATAGAATACCAACGGCTATGTTTGTTAGGTAAACTGTTAAAAACAGCTTATACACATATTCCAAAAAAATAATCATTGACTTTCAGGACAAAATTCCAGTTTTGTGTGCCATATGCGAAGGACATTCAGCCTGTGGTTAGTCCATATAAACCTCTTGCTCTTTAAGCCAATGAATAGAAGCAATATCGCACACTGTCTCACTGAATATCAGCAGAGCTGTGGTTAAATGTGGTCAACTTATCGTCGTGGTGATATTTACTATGTCTGCTTTTTACTTGTGCAATGCTGATTACATCTGTTATTTAGTTCCTAGAATGGCAGCAATTGTACAATGTGGCATGATGTGATACTCAAAAGTAATTTATGTACTTATGTAACATATGCCAATATATGTAGCATATGCCAGTCTACTATGACTCACTCTTTCTTTCACTTGCTTTTTATTCCCTGTCTGTCTCTCCCAATGCCTATCTTTCTCCCTCTTTCCCAAGGTGGTGATGGCAGTGGCTCAGCTCTATTTTCATCTAGCTCCTAAAGCAGAGGTGGGCGTCATTGCCAAAGCACTGGTGAGGCTGATGAGGAGCCACAGGTCAGTGAAAGGAGAACAACATTTTGCCCCTGACAGGTTCAGTTAATAGCATGCCCATAAACCTTCTGTGTGACCGCTAAGGGTTCTGTCTACATTGATGAAGTTATTAGTCAGTGTCCGAAAGGAAATGCTATCATTAAACCTTGATGACCTTGAGTTCTAAATAAAGCAACACCGCAGTCATTTGGAAGGTTTTTAGATGTTCATACACAGTGGTGTAGTGAAACTAACCAGGATAACTGATTTTTCGGTTGTCTTGAAATTTACAATATAGTTGATGTAAATTTAGGTGATGTTGTAAGACATGTATGTTGCTGGATTAGTAAACATCGAGACTGTTTGCTATTTTAGTGGAATTTAAAATGCTATGTAGTGTACCAGAAATAGAATCACATTTGCTGTCTAGTAATGTGGGTTTACATGTACTAGGAATTTATATTGGTTCGCCACTTGTTCATAATGAAATTATGAACATAAATATAAAAATATAACCATTTGACAAGAAAAATATTAAACAATAACGCTACATTTTCTATTAAAAATAGCTCAAAGTTTCAAATAACAAGATAAAGGTGCATTATAGCACTCTGTGAGGTCGTAGTGTAGCTTATTATGTGCTCATACAGTTTTATGGTGGTGTTATTTTCTCTGCAGTGAAGTCCAGTATGTTGTTCTTCAAAATGTTGCAACAATGACCATCAAAAGGAGGGTGAGTCATTTCTTTTAAGTACCATTAAGCAATGCATTTAAAAAAAACACTGATTGCCTGACAACACAAAACACACCACATCATAAGGCTTTGTCCTGCTCTAATTTACACACCTAATATCTACTCCTGCCGCTGTAGGGGATGTTCGAGCCATATCTGAAGAGCTTCTATATTCGCTCTACTGACCCCACACAAATCAAAATACTTAAGGTGATAGATTTTTTTTTTAAATAGATTAACACCAAGATAGTTTGTGGATGTTGAGAATCTAAATACAAACTGAATTTAATTTTATTTCATATTCCACATTGCAGCTTGAAGTGTTAACCAATCTAGCAAATGAAACCAACATATCCACCATTCTAAGAGAATTCCAGGTATTAATTTTTGCTATAAAAATGTAAGTAAAAGTTAATTGAAAGCCTTTTTAATTTAAATGGCAATGGTTTTGTGTAGACCTACATTAAAAGTATGGATAAGGACTTTGTGGCAGCCACCATCCAGGCCATTGGTCGCTGTGCCACCAACATCGGGGAGGTGAGAGACACCTGCCTCAATGGCCTCGTCCAACTCCTCTCGAACAGAGATGGTGAGTAAAAGTGTAATTGGACCAAACATACATTTCGGCTAATGTAAACACACACTTGATACTTTTTAATACTTAAAAAAAAAAATTATCTCATAAGGGTGTCCTGTCTGTACTTCTTTATGCAAAATCTGAGACGAATATTGTTTGTGTGCTGCAGAGCTGGTAGTAGCAGAGTCGGTGGTGGTGATTAAGAAGCTTCTGCAGATGCAGCCTGAGCAGCACAGTGACATCATCAAACATATGGCAAAGCTTACAGACAACATACAGGTGGATCGCTCTAATTACTTTTAGAAATGTCTAGTGTCATTTAATTACCAGCATAAATAGCTTGTTACTATCATAATTATATACATACACTATATAGCCTTTACGTAACTTACCAGCGTAACACTGAAGTTGAAAGCACACATTTGTCTAGACTGTCTTTGTTTTGTTGTAGTAGCTCAAACTCAGACCCAAACACTGTTCCAGCATGACAATGTCCCTGTGCACAAAGCCACTGAACTCCATGAAGACTCCACCTTTTGTTCTGGTGTAAGAACTCAAATGTGGGCACACATTTTAGCGTTACTTCATGGCTTTCTGTCCGCTTTAAGACTGACTTCAAAATGTTATGGTTTTTTTTACAATTTTAAATGGGTTGGCATATGCTTATTTAATAAAGCTTTTACACATTAACACTCCTGTTAAATCACTGATGTCTCCAATCAGGTGCTACAATCAGGTGCTTCTTATTTTTTGTTTAAACATAAGTTAAAAAATAGAAGCTTTTTCAGTGGTTGCCCCTAATTGAGTAACACATAAGAACTGTTCAGACTTATACTTTTTAATTTGTTGCTCAAGACACACCCATATTCCTTAGCTTTCATTTTAAGTTGAGTTGAGATATTGTGACTATTTTCTACTGTATTTGTTTTCTATGTGTCTGAGTATTCGGACACTGTTAAGCATCATGCTTGTTGTTAAATGCGCTAAATTAATAAAATGAAATTGAATTGAGTGTCTCTCACAGAGACCTGACTCGTAACAACAACTGCCCAACAGACCTGATCACCAGTTATTGCTAATACTTTTGATAGACTATTGATATTAATAAATCCACATAGCCATGCTTCACAACCGACTGGAAAGTTTTTTCAAAAGATTATAAAAGTAAGAGTAAGACAGTATCTGGAGTAGAATGTGATGGACAAGTGTCCCAATACTTTTGTACTTGTAGTGTATTTTAATCATAGTATACGTGTGTTTATATTGGTATTTTAATTTTAGAGAATTGGGAACATAACCAGCTCTTGCCTTTTTTTTCAAGGTCCCAATGGCAAGAGCGAGCATTTTGTGGCTGATTGGTGAGTACTGTGAACATGTACCTAAAATCGCCCCTGATGTCCTAAGAAAGATGGCTAAAAGCTTCACCAATGAGGAGGACATTGTCAAGTTGCAAATCATCAATTTGGCTGCCAAGCTCTACTTGACCAACTCCAAACAGGTGTCTAAATATGTGCTTTTTAAATATGTGTTTTTTAAATATTTTTTAAAAGTCTTAGTATTGGCTATGTGTATATTTTTTGGACTGTGTGAGCTAATGCTATAGAAGCGGTCATGGGCACTGTTTTGGTGCTGTCCAAGGTGCTGAAATAGGGTATTTCACAGAATAGCTGAGCTTAGTGATTCCTAACCTTCATAACTTTTTGTGAATACTACCCGTTTGCAAATAATAGATAAATAAAGACTAATATTATATGATAACATATATTATAATATAAAACAACTTCAATGTTTTGGTCTATGCTCATGCTTGAATAGAGAAAGTAAAGTGTCATTGTGAAAAGAGGCAAACTGTTAAAACTGATGAAAGTTAATCACAGGTTAAGAAGGTTTAGATCAGAAATTTGTAAATACTAGAAAAAAAGTTGACTCAGCACCCCTAGTTATAATTTCTACAAGTAAAACTTTACCTACATGGCATATGCTATCTATTACAAGATTACAAGATGACAAGAATTTTAGGGGTAAAACATATGTAGCACACTGCTCAACAGCAAAGTTGGTCCGAAAGATTTATGCCACGAAATCCTTAGAGAAAGTTTTCATTGATGGACACAAAATAAACTGAAAACTAATGTAAGTTATTGTTTTTCAAGCAAGACTGTGCCAGTATGTCTTCCATCTGAACCACCCCCCAAACACCCACAAATACACTATCTGTTTGTCTTTTTCTTAATATTTAGACCAAGCTCCTTACTCAGTACGTGCTTAACTTGGCCAAATATGACCAAAACTATGACATCAGAGATCGCGCAAGGTTCATTCGTCAGCTCATTGTTCCTACGGACAAAAGTGGAGCCTTGAGTAAATACGCCAAAAAGCTTTTCCTTGCACTTAAACCTGCACCTGTATTGGAGTCTCCATTTAAAGGTAAATTAACACCTTTTGTTCTTTTTTTCAGCCCCCCCACCTAAAAAAAACTGTATATATTGAAATAAAATCTGAGATGGCTTATCGCAAAATAATGACCTGCACAAAGGTAAAATAAAATAAAAGTAACCTTTATTCTAGAATGAACGTGACTTTTGTTTTTTTTTTTCTTTGCATAAACAGACCGAGACCATTTTCAGCTTGGCTCACTTTCTCACCTGTTGAATACCAAAGCAGGCGGCTACCAGGAGCTGCCAGACTGGCCCGAATCAGCACCCGACCCCTCCGTGCGCAACGTGGAGGTGAAGGATTCTGTGCGTGCAGTTACTCTCAGTGGCAGGGCTTCAGGGCTCAGGCCTGTGGAAACTGCTCCTCCACCCCACCAGAGGAAACCCCAACATGCAGGAAACATCAAAAAAAGGCTATCCTCTCCAACCAAATCGGCTTCTCCCACAGCCATGTTTTATACCTCTCCTCGCTCATCAGCATAACTCCATACTCATCATGCACTGTCATTCCAGTTGGCTCTCTTGAGTGAGATATTGACTAAGGATCTTTCCAGTTTCCTTCAGGAAGTAGGAGTGTTATGCTTTTGAGTGTTGAGAAATCAATTTAGAATCAAGAATTTAATATTTTATTTTCGCTTTATAGTGTTTGGTACTATAATTATCTGATGTGGGATCTTTAATCCATCCTCTCCAGCTCTGTTGGGCCATCTGGAAGAGCAGTGTCCACAGAGTCCTTCACCCACAGTCATAAAGTCTGCACTTTACACACTTACTGAAGCCAACATAACTTGCAACATCACATACTCTACACTTCATTACCCATTCGGTTTCAGGAATTTTTTAATAATTAATCAGAAAATGCTTAAATGTCTTTACTGGTTGAGTTTGGGCTTGCCTGCTCTAGCTGTAGAGTGTGTGAGAAAAATGATGGCACATAATATAGTAGTTGGTCCTCATCAAAACTTCACGTGCCACCTCTTTTAACAACTCAGAAGCTAAAGTTAACGTTTTGACTGCTTGTAAACGTACCAGCAGGTGTCAAACGGAACCTGTAATCATCAGTGTGTGTATATTTGGTGGACAACATGAAAGCAGCTTTTTAGACTGTTAAATATTTTATACCCTCTATTGGCTTGGCCGACATTAATCTTATTGTTATGTGCATAAAAAGCATCAATATACAATAAAGTTCCAGTGTTACAGTTGAACAAACTTACTTAGACACACTGCAAAAATTATTAGTTTTATGCAGCAACAATTAGCAACTGAAACAGCTGTAAACAGTGTATGCAGTAACGTCAGTCTTCTTAATTATGTATGCAAACAAGCAATTTAAAAATAATATGAGAAGAATCTCATATTAGGTGTATTTATTAGTCAGTGTTGATAAGGATAAAGTGCAGTGCATAAAAGAAGGGGAGGTTTGTGTTAATGGTGGTGTTATAGGTCTGTCTGATGGCCTAAAAGTAGAAACTGTTCCATAGCCAGATAATGCAAGAGCTTTTTTTTAAACTACACCTATAATAGCAGGGGCAAAAAAAGGGCACTAGTCATAGTTGTTATTTATCAGCATGTGGCTGATAAGGTTACTGACAGTTGATTGACATTTTAAAAACACCACTTGCACAATAGACACTTGATACATGTGCTTCAAATTTGTCACCTTCCACTGCGTCTGTTCTGGTTTTTAATGAAAGAGCAAAATGTGGTGCCATGTTGGTCATCGTGTATACAACTATATATACTCATTCAAACATTCATATTACAATTGAGTCACACAATGCAGATTTCTTTGTTGAAGAAAATTCCCTATGCAGTGACCCTTGCCTATTTGTTCCCTTATAATCCCTGTCTGTTTGCCTTACCCCTGCCCCATACCACATCTTCATCCCTCAGCAAGAGGAAGTCATAGACACCAGTGAGGGCCGGATCGGTCTCCTCGGAGACTGGCGAGAGGTGCCCGCATGTGTGCAGTGTCTTCCCCTTCTTCTTATCTCTTACTCTGACCATAATAGCATCCTTTCCTTACAAAAGACATAAATACAGTGGGAAATGCACTGTACTGACTGTACTGACATTTTTTATGTAACAACTAACTATCTAATTAGCACTTTGGTCGAAACAGACCCTATTTTTTAGCCAAGTTTGTATCTGTATGGTGTGTGTGTATGTTTGTGTGTCTGCTCTTACTCTGAAATCTGCTATTGGATCTTCAACTCTCATCTCACTCCAAAAAACAGGTGTTCATCCCATTTCTGTTGCACTTCCATTAATTTACAGAGGATTCCAGCACCTCATGTTTTAATATAACACATGGTTTATAAGACACACTTTTTTCCACTTAGTTTCTATGCCTAAAACTAAAGTAACACTACACTACACATATAATATTATACGGCTGTATGTTGATACTGCACATTTTCTTACAGTTCAGTCATGCTGACTGTAGATATCAGTGCTATTATATACAATAAATCTTCAATTTTGTTAATGTTTGGACATGAAACCATGGCTGATGTACCTTCAGTAGATTTAAGTGCAACCTAGACCCTTGTGTGTACCGTTTTAAACTTTTCTGTTTTCTTCTTTTCCTGGCTCTTTTTCTCCTCATCTCACCTCATCATTCTTTTGTTTTCCCCCTGTTTTTCTTTCTTTCCTGTCCGCCAGGTTATTAGGCTGCTTGAAAGAGTCACGAATCTAACCAGCGTGAGTCTGTCAGTTCATGAAGAGCTTTGCGCCTAGCTGCGCATATTAGTCTCGAACCGTGTAACGCCCGAATACCCAACGTGCTTTCCTTGCCAATCAGCTTAGCCTTAACCTTTGTCAGCCTAGCTTATTGTCTGTCCAGTGCTCAATTCAGCCGAAAGCCCCTGGCTAAGCTTCACTCTCTGCTGTCTTTACCATTAAAGAGCTAGATCCCTGCAAAGAGCCAACTGCCCTCCTCTCTCGTTACTTAAGCTCAATTTTCTTTTACAATCCATGAGTTTAGCTAAAAAACACATTTCTATTAACTTCATTTAATTGTCCAAATAAAGAAATGCACAAATGTGATGTCTTAACTCTGGAGGCGGTCATTTGGTCCTTTTTTTCCAGAAGTGATTATTTTTAGGTAGACGTTCCCCAATTACACAAATACAACAGTGTCCATGAATGCATCTATACCTTAATGCTTACACATGATTCATCTTTCTAAAGAAAAGAGAAATAAACAGCATGATGATGCCTGAATCAATGTAAGCGCATCTATTACATGTTACTTATGTTATATATTTGTTATATGTTTATAGCCCTTAGCTGTGGAGAAAAGCATTCATGGCCACACATAGTTTTAACACTGGATAATCATGTTGTGTATCTATGATGTGATTGTGTCGTGTGGATTTCCTCAGGTTCCAGAGTGGACTAAATGCACCAGCAGGAAGGAGCGCAAGGAGAAAAAGGTGGAGAAGCCTTTCTACTCAGACTCCGAGGGTGAATCCGGACCTACCGAGTCAGCTGACAGTGGTAACTCTGGAGTGTATTTAGCAATAAAGTACTGTATCATGAAGACTTTAAAATTAACTTATTAAAAGAATTTAATAAATAGAATAGCTTGACTGATTCGATTTATAATGTGCTAGAGTTTATACACCAGTTGGGCATAAAAGGCACAGTTAGCTTTTGATATGAAAGGTGGTCAATTTTCATGAAAAGACATCTTAATCCACTCTTGGTCTACACTCATTAAACACTGCCTCTTTGTTCTCTCTGCAGAGACTAACTCCGAGAGTGGCTCAGAGAATGGTACTGAGGAGAGTGGCTCAGGCTCAGAAAGCTCAGAGAGTGACGAGGATTCCGAGTCTGATGAGGAAGAGAAGGATCAAGAGGAGGAAAAAGCTAAAAATAAAATAAAAATATCCAAAAGCAAACTCAAAAAAGTAGAGAGTGCAGAAAGGTCTGATTTATTTCTACAGATAGTTGATGTCAGAAGAAGAGCTGCGTTTTATAAGTGTATGTGCAGAATTTAGACTGTCTGCAGCATAACAGTGGGCTGATGTGATATTTTTTACAGCGATCAAAGCAGTGCAGAGGAGCAGAAGAGAGGCAGGAAAGGAGGAATGGAGCAGAAGAGACTGTCTGAGTCAGAGAGTGATGAAGACAGTGGGTCGGAAAGCAGCGAGTCGGAGTCAGAGGACGAGTCCGACTCAGACATGGACATCAGAAAGAAGAAGGTTTGATCGCATAAGTATTACTATTCAATAAAGAGGTTCCGCTTCCTAGTTTTTATTATTCTTTATGTTTATAAAAAAGCTCTTGAGTTATGATAGATCTAATCAAATCCTCCAGTCCAACCTTCCTTTGCTACTTCACAGCCAACATTTAGAGCTCCTGCCCTGCAGCAAGAAGAGCTTATCAACAGCCTGGAGATCGGTCTCCTTAGAGACTTCAATGAGGTTTCCATAGTGTGCAGTGGTTTCCCCTTCCTTCGTTTGTCCCTTATTCCTTTTTTAACTTAGCAACATTTCAATAACTAGACAAGTGCTGTGTTAGATTGTTTATTAAAAGAGTTTTATGGCAAATTTTCCTCTTTCTTTAGACATTGAGGTGTTTGACCTGGGTGCTTGAAATGCACAACATAAGATGTATTTTATACATTTTTCTTACAGACACCTGCCACAAAACAAGCAGCTGCTAAACAGAAAAAAGAAGGCAAGAAGGAGTCTAAGGAAATGTCTTTGCTTGATCTGGATGACTGTAAGTTTTATGTGGAGCAAGTACTTGTCTAAAAAGTTATTCAGATATTTGAATTGTCTTGTTATTAGTTAAATCTGGAGAAGCCACTTGTCGTAGAGGCTGCAAGGACATGCTATAAAAATAAGATTCCAATGACTTTGGGGCACAAGGCTGTGGGTTGGGTGGGTTAGGACGATTCTAAGGTACCACACATTTCAGAGATCTGTTTTATTAGTAGTATCAGTGCGGAATGGGTGTGGTAGGGGGTCCAACCACATATTCTTTTATTGGGCCCAAAATTGTTAGCGGTGCTCCTGCCTGCTGGTACATTATGATTCGGCCACTTTCTCTGTCATTTAATAGTTTTTTTTCTTCTTTGCTTCAGTTGATCCCACCCCATCACCTCAAGTGACTCCGGTCAACAACTTCCTGTCCAGCAGTCTGGTGGCAGATCTAGAAGGGCTGTCACTGACTGACACAGTACTTGCCCCCACTGTGAGTTACACGTGTCTCTGTCTTTTTTTGTAATCTGTGTTTTACTCTTATATTGATTCCCTCTTTACACGTTGCTTGTTTGACCCTATGTCATGTTTTTAGACCATTGCACCATCAGGCTCGATGAGAATGTTTGAGTTATTGCACCGCATCACAGGAGAAGGTCTGGGGGTCGAGTACTGCTTCAGCAGGCAGCCTTTTAGCCCTGATCCAAACATGGTGGCTGTGCAGATCCAATTTACTAACAACACCAGTTCAGAGACCAAGAACCTACACATCGAAGAGCCCAAACTGCAGTCGGGTATGAGGATCAAAGAGTTCACTGAAATCGGTTAGTAAAAAATAATTAAACCAGTTTAAGCCATGAGTAAATTTAAAATTTATGTAACTTGTCTCTAAGCAGTTATGTCTAAATGACATAAAGACATTATGGTCTAAATGTCAACTCAAATTGTTGGGACACCTTTTACATTTAGTAGAAACACCTACCAATCTACACTATATAGGCCTGACCATCACATCTATGTGTTTATTAAACATCCTATTCCAGATTTAGCTTCTGTCTTTCTCCTATAATAACCTCCACACTTCTGAAAAGACTGATAGTGTGGGAATTTGTGTTGGTGTGGGGATCTGTGTTTATTAAGACACTAATGTTGAGTAAGGAGGTCTGGGGTTCAGACAATGTTCTAGTTCATCCTAAAGATGTTCAGTAAGGTTGAGTCTCTGAACAGGACACTCCAGTTCTTCCAAAGGCAGAGAAAAGTCCACATTTAATTCCAGAGCAAATTGAAGACATTTTTAATTGTCTCTCGAAATGTTTAGTAAAGTTTTTTATTGTTCATTTTTTGTTTTTATTATTATTGTTCTGGAATAATTTAAAATTAAATATGTTTTATATGTTTGCTGTGATCATAATAGTCTTAGGTCTCATAATGTGCTTCCTGTTTCCTATCTCAGAGATTTTACCCGCAGGCGATTGCATAACTGTGGTAATGGGCATTGACTTCTGTGACTCCACACAAGCAGCCAACTTTCAGCTTTGGTGAGAAACAAACATTTATTGCAGTTGAATTTGTGTTAGTATCAATGTTTTGATCATTATTTTTCCTCTTTCACTCTGATAAGTCCACTAGTCACAGATATTTAAAGCAGCTATAAAATTCCATGTTCCTCAGCTCTCCTGCATATAGAAGCCCATTTCTTCCACCCCCCAAAAAATTGAAGTAAAAAGTATGACTTGCTGCCTCATTGATTTAACACAACACAGACTATTCCACAATTCCTATTTTTGGCATGGGAGTCAAAAAATGATTATTATTAAGGTTTTATCCATATTACAGGGTGTCCCAAAGAATTTGCCATTATTTTAAATGTGACTATCTGAGTATCTACATGTCCTAGGCAAACAAAACCATATAGGCCTTATGTTGAACAATAAAAGATGAACAAAATTCAAAAAAGAGATTCAAAGGGATGTAGATATTATAGCCGACTGAATATGCACACTACATACTCCTTTAACTGTGTGCTTAAGCATACTCTAACACAAAAACTACCTTTTCATTTCTAGTGAATGTCATTCTCCAAAAAACCTGAAAAAAAATTTAAATCTAGTTGTTTTTGTTAAAGTTTGCTATTAGACTACAAAATAATGTAAATTTATTGGAACACCTTGTATATGTTCAAGTCTGATTTTATCTAAAAGATAATTCCATATATAAAAATTATTAACTTCTTCTTCTTTTCCTTTCGGCTGTTCCCTTTTAAGGGGTCACCACAGCGAAAAATTTGTCTCCACCTAACCCTATTCTCTACATCCTCTTCACTCACACCTATTAATTTCATGTCCTCGTTTATCGCATCCATTTACCTCCTCTTTGGTCTTCCTCTTTGCCTTCTGCCTGGTAGCTTCATTTCCAACATCCTCCCACTAATATATTCACTATCCCTCCTCTGTACATGTCCAAACCACCTCAATTTGGCTTTCCTGACTTTCTCCCCATCTAACATGAGCCGTCCCCCTGATAAACTCATTCCTAATTCTGTTCAACCTCGTCACTCCCAAAGAAAACCTTAACATCTTTAGCTCTGCTACTTCCAGCTCTGCCACCTGTCTATCTTTCTCAGCGCCACTGTCTCTAAACCATACATCATAGCTGGCCTCACCACTGTCTTGTACACCTTCCTCTTAATTTTAGCTGATATTCCCCTGTCACACATCACTCCTGACAAATTTTGACCCCAAGTACTTAAACTCCTGTACCTTCTTCACCTTTTCAACCTGTAATCTCACTGTTCCACTTCCCTCCCTTTCATTCAAACACATGTACTCTGTCTCACTACGACTGACTTTCATACCTCTTCTCTCCAGAGCAAACCTCCACCTTTCCAGGTTTTCCTTCACCTGCCAAGGCCTTCATCCTTTTCAAAGCCAGCCTAACTTCGCATGTATTTATATTTTGAACTTCCTGCTCCACATTGTTTACCCCTTTTACCCTTTTCTCCCTCTCATTTTTCTCATTTATCAACACTTCAAAGTACTCCTTCCATCTTCCCTGTACACTCTTCTCACTTGTGAGCTCCTTTCCTTCTTGATCCTTAATAACTTTAACCTGCTGCACATCCTTCCCATCTCGATCCCTTTGCCTTGCTAACCTGTATAAGTTCTTTTCTCCTTCTCAAGTGTCTAACCTAGTGTACAACTCATCATATGCCTTCTGCTTGGCCTAAGCCACTTTCCTCCTCACTCTGTATTCGTGAATCCTTGTATTCGTGTCTACTTTCCTCAGTCCGTTCCATGTCCCACTTCTTCTTGGCAAACCTCTTTCTCTGTATACTATCCTGAACTTCCTTTATCCACCACTAAGTCTCCTTACCTATTTCCTCCTTCCATATGACACACCTAGCACCTTTCTTCATGTCCCCCTGATCACATCTGCTGTAGTTTGCTATCCATCTAGAAACAGTAACTGACTACCTGGTTTTCTTCTCTAGCTCTGATCTCTTCTTCTTCCAGACCAAGATCTTCATCTTACACACCACCAGCCTATGCTGTCTGGCTACACTCTTTCCCACCATAACTTTACAGTCACTAATCTCTTTCAAATTGCTTTGTCTACATAAGATGTAATCTACCTGTGTGCTCCGCACTTATAAGTCACTATATGCTCCTCTTTCTTTTGGAGAAAAGTATTTACCACAGCCATCTCCGTCCTCTTAACAAAGTCTATCTGTCCTTCCCTGTTCCTTTACCTGACTCCAAACCTGCCCAACTCTTTTTTATCACCTCTGTTTCCCTCACCAACATGTCCATTAAAGTCTGCACCTATCACTACCCTCTCCTACCCTTCAATATTTCCAATTACCCTTATTTAACTTACAACCTACTTGTGGGGTGTAACAATTTACAACATTCACCATCAGCCCTTCAATTTCTAACTTGACTCATCACCCTGTCTGACACTCTTTTCACCTCCAGAACATTCTTCACAAACTCCTCTTTCTCGCCATGATTTCTATTGTTCTTTCAAAGGTGTACCCTCCACTAAATGGCAACAATGACTGATCCGATAGCAGCTAACGTCAGAGTTTATATTAATAAACGTAACCGGTATTGAGATATTATTACGTATGATAATAATATTGTATATATATTATATATGGTCAATGAACGTGTCTGATGATATGTTTATATATGGTCTCTGATTTATAGAAAGAAATTGACTGATTTAAAAATATATATACATAAAGCAAGTACATAAAGCAAGACTAAATATTAGATCAGTGTTAATTCAGTGTAAAATAAGTGATTTAATTTGAACAAATATTATTTTATGTGCATTTTCATCATTGAAATAACATTATTATTGGGTGCAAATCTGTTAAAAAAATCAATGCTATATTGGTTCACTGACAACCTGCTAATTGTGATAAGCCTGCAAGTCTTAAAATCTTAAAGAGTTTTAAGATAATAATATTGACTTTGTTTATCTTGTATTTATAATTTTTAAGGTCTTTCTTTATCTCATAAGTATGACTTAAAGAATTTCATAATTTCGACATTTAAAATTTTTTTGGGTGCTGAAAAAGGGCTTCTATACCTGCATGATCATTTCTTCCACATTTATGTCTAAAAACAGCACAGCTTTTCATCATTAAGATTTTATGTAATCCCCTTTTTGGTTTATTTTTGTTGTTTTTATCGTCAGCACCCACACTCGGAAGTTCTTTGTGTCTATCCAGCCACCAGTCGGAGAACTGATGATGCCGGCTTTTCTGACAGAAAATGAGTTTAAGAAAGAGCAAGGTGAGATTAGCTTACCAGAGGTTTTTCTGCCTCTTACCTGGACTGATTCTCCTGAGCTGAAAACCTCTGGAGTATTAAAACATCTCAGATGATAAATCTTTTTTTTTTTTTTTTCCAAATTTCCTCTTCCTTTTTATTATGAGCCAGTTGAAACTGTTATTTAACCAGAAGAAGAATATTTGTCACAGGGCATATTAACATTATCATTCGGTCACACTGTGTTATTGCTAATGAGTAAGCAACAATGGATCTTTGCACCATCTTTGTTACATATTTTTTCATTTCTCCTTCTGCTATCATTTAGAGATGCTATTACGTGGTAAGTTCTGTTGAAGGTCTTTACACTGATAGTTTGCTAGCTGCTTTAATCCCACTACTCCCCATTCCAGTCCACACCGTCTGTACTTCTGCTTCTAACTGTGTATTATGAACATATTATATATTATGTAACATGATAAAAATATGCAACTGCATCCTAAGCAAACTATACTACAAAAAAGTGGCCATCAAACAGACAAAAAGTAATGTAACTTTAAATGTACCTATGAGAATATGATGAAGATAAAATGAATTTAATTATAGAGCAAATAAGAGTCGATGACTGACAGATGCCATGTACCATGTTATGTTATTTTTAGAAAATGTAATAAAACTGACGACACCTCTAATGGTGGAATAAATTAATATAACTGATTTTGTTCTCTTGTCTGCAGGTCAGCTGATGGGAATGAATGAAATCTCAGAGAAGCTAAATCTGGGGGAGAAGTGTCAGAGTGATCATGTCATTATAGAGAGAGTCACTGCTGCAGCTAACCTCAGCAGAGTACCGTGTGGCTCTGAGAAAGAGTGCAGGTAAGGATTTGGGGAAATTGTGCTTTGAGCAATCAGAAACCAAAGTTGTGTAAAGTACACGCAGCGCTTGAGTAAAAATATAGCTATTTTAAGTTAAAGTCACCATTTCGATATTAATTAAGCAAAAGTGTTTAATAATAATACATTTTATATATAATCACCTTTCATAACACTCAAGGACACTTAAATGTGACAAAAATATAGGAACTCAAGTAAAATAGAGATTCTCCCCTCAAAATACAAACTATTATTACTTTATTATATTACACCTCTGTCAGAAACCTATTTTTTGTCTCTACAATCCAGCTGTATGATTTGGTTGTTGTCATGCTGAATGTTATGAGGTTGTGTGTATACTGGGGTAGATTTTTTCTCCAGACACCTTGCAGTATTTGGCTACATTTATTCTTTCTTTGGTTTTGGCTAGTCTTCCAATCCTGGCATTCGGAAACACCCCAGTATCATAATGCTATACTTTTATGCTGAACTTCTGAAGCTTACTAATCAAATCAAACAAAGTGCATAAGCTCATTTAGATGCCTTAGCCAGGGATCTGAATCCTAATTTGAGAATAAATTTTTTGATATTGTAGAATGTATGAAATGTTTGCAGGTAATAAAAATAACAATTGATATTCTGCTCTGCTGTTTTTTTACTTGTCTACTTGGTTCTTTTCTGCAATCTGTATTTTCTGGCTTGGAATTTGCTCCACTTTAGTCCTCCTTTTCCTCTTCCTTCATCACCTGTGTCTAGGTTTGCTGGAAAGACGGTAAGCAGCGGTAGCCTTGTGCTTGTCACCGTGGCGAGGAAGGAGGCTGGAGAAGCCCAGCTCACTGTAAACTGTGAGAAGATGGTAATTGGCACGATGCTTGTAAAGGACATTCTTCAAGCCCTGACACAGTGACGACTTGGTGCATTGTGTGCAAAACCTGTAGCTACGTGTAGCTTTGACTCTGTGTGCTAATATCCGACCAACCTTCTGTCAGTTCCTACACATTGTCTCACCTAGTATACAAAGCTTATTGCATACTGCTGTTCCTAAAGAGCTGAAATCTTACTATGAGCTACATTTAAACCAGTATACAACATACTGCTAGCTGCCTTTAGAGGATTTACAAAAACATAGCTTGATGTGGAATCTGACACAGTTTTTAATATCGCAAAACAAAATTTCTATTTAAATGTTTACTTTCAATTACGGTACAAATCCCAGCTACAGGATATGACTAGGATATCCTGCTAAAATAAACATGCCCCACACTGCCCTGTTTACATCCTGACGTGTTTGATATAGTGCTTTGACAAATATTTAATGTGCTACTGCTGAAAAATTGACTAAGGCTTTTGTCCGGTGAGTTTAATGACCCTTCGATCGATCGAGTTTTAACACTGCAAACAAAAATGTTCCAGTGTGGATATAACAATGCTGCAAAGAATTATTTAATTTACTGCAATAATTATTCAGTCATCTTTAGTAATCTCTGCAAACACACATTTAATAAAAAGCCAAAGAAGTCTAAATTAACTTGAAGTTGCAGCAAATCTAAACCAAACAGTGTATTTCATCATCCCAGTACAGATTATTGATAGTAAATAGTGAGTTAAGTAGCAATGGCTCCAACATATTAAATAAATTTTAGAAAATCCTGTGTTGCAATTGATATTATGTCAATCATGTGGCATAGTGAGTTAATTATTCTTTTTAGGAACAGCTTTGCTTGTATTGTGTTAAGGAGCTTCCTATTGCTCTTAAGACTATTATCATTCAGTGTTTTGGAGCTCTTAGTGACTTAACTTTAACTGGAAAATGTTCTAAACATGTGCAACAATGTAGTAAACTGTAGATATAGCATAAACCCTAGTTTTTTTTTTGTTATTTATAGCCTATTTGTAACGACTGCAGCAAAAACGACAACTCAATTCTAATGTTGTTATGATGAATAACACTAAACTGTTCAGGTTTTGAATTATTATTATTATTATTTCCTTTTCAGCAACAACCCTACAAAAACATGTTTCTGACCACTGACAATCCACATGATTGTTGCTTGGAATGTGATTAATTAATTTCCCCATATTTGTTTTTAAAACAAAACTCCAATTGTTTTTTTAGACATGTGACTTTTTTATGTTGAAGAAGTTACTTCAAAATGTCCCTTCCATGATAATAATATTAATATTTTTTTGCAATTATTAGAAATAATTATAGGAAGATGGTTAGCGTTTGTGACCCTTTCTGTGTGAATGTGAAACAGTTTGCTTATTTATTTATTTGGTTGTTTTTAGTGTCAATAAAATGAAACATGCAGATAGTTTGGCTGTTTGAAATATTTTTTCAAGCGTTCATTCGTTTATTTATTCTACCTGCAATATTTAATATTTTTGTTATATTAAATAACCTAAAGAGTTATAGAAGCAAAAGAATTAGAGATATTCATGTAGTGTTTTGTATAAGTCTGTAGTAAGAGCTTGAAAAAACAATTATTTAATTAGGATGCCTCTGCGACTGATCCAAACTGTATTGTTACTCATCGAATAGTAGACGTATAGTTTATTATACAGTACATTTCAAACTGGAAGAAAGAGTTTAAAAATCTATTTTATTGTTTTTTATTTGGCCATGTTTTGAGCTAGACTGTCATTAAATCGTTTTTCAAATTGAATCAGTTGCTCTTCTGCCTGTTACAGTGATCATTTGACATGGAAAAACTCGTTAGAACACATTTTTAAGATAATGTGCTAGGAATCTTAGAAGTATGAACAATGCCTTCATAAATGTAGCTCATCAATATTTTATCCTAATTATCTTATCCTGATTAATACCATTTTTATATTTTAAAAAACTGATAGGCTCTTTTAATGATATTAAATACTCGGAATTATTTGATGGCAAAACAGTCAAGCATTCATGCAGTACTCTTTACGTCTTTATGTAATCTTAGAACAACAGCAATAATGACACAATAAAGCTGGGGAAATGTTTTTTAAAGACACTAATGCCAAACTTATAATAAAAAGGTTATAAAACCTGCATTTTTATTAAATGTTAATATTGATCTAAATCGTAAAATAGGACTGCATGGCTTCTCGATTAATAGTGGAACTAATGCACTGTGACTGTCAACACTGCTTATTACCAAATAATTAAAAAAAAGGGTCATTTAGGACACACACTCACTCTTATGGGCAAATTGGAATCACTCCGTACAGAAGGACCTGCTGGGGATACGAACCTGGCACCTTCTTTCTGTGATGGAACAGTGCTAACCACTAAGCCACCATGCTGCCCTTTAAATTAAACATTAATAAATGATTTTCTAATAATGTAGTTATATACACAGCAGAGCTAGTTGCAATATCTGTGGGACTTCACTGGATTACAATTTTTTTCACTCACATTCAGCAGCACCTTTATAAATTTGAACTCCGGCAAAACAACAAGAGATGACATTTTAATAGAGAAATACACTGCATTACTAAACCTGAAAAAAAAAATAAAAATAGATTTTTTTTGATACCTAGAAATTTTGTTGGATACCTGCGCACACACAGGAATTCAAGGTAACGAAATAGATAAAAATAGAGATGAAAAATAAGGTGAAAACAATCATTTAAAAAAAAAAAACCACTTCAATAATCACTGGCAAAAGAGTAACTACTGAACTACTGCTAGTATGTAGTACAGTAATTTACAGTAGTATGAAATACTACAGTATTTTAAAAGCAATTGAAGTTTAAACGTTTACTAGTGAAAACAGAAAATAAGAAATCAGACAAGACTACTAGTAGGACACACAAGACTGAATAATACATCGTTTGAGTAAACACAGATAAATGCAAATAAAATGTAAAACACTTCAAACAATTTTTAGGAAATATCAGAAAAAGTTTAAAAAAATATATAAAGTATGTATCATTATATTATGAGTAGATAATTCTCAATGGGTGGTTGTTAATGCACTAATGACATGTTTTGGCACGAAACAGGGCTTATCAGCGGAATATAAAATCAAATCAAAGAAGCCATAATTGTACAAACTCCAGTATAGTAGATGGCGATATGCTACTTATTGCTAGAAGAAGAAAAGAAGAAGACGATCTCGCGAGACTTGGCGTCTTCACATACGTGGCTTTTCTGTCTCTTCCGGTTTGGGCGAATCGCTACTTACTGCTAACCGTCAACATGGTGAGTTTTGCGTGTAATGAAAATAAATATTTAAAACAATTCTATGTGAGTGTTATATTTTAAAAAGCCTCGTTTTGTGTTGATTTGAGAGCTAAATTTTGCGTTGTTGCTAACTGTGCTCGCATACTTAGCTAACGTCTTCCAGGCTAGCTAGCTTCATAAACAAATGTGTAGAAGTAGCTAATTCTCTGGCACAGTGATGAAAATGAGATAATGGCTGACCGTGTAGATAAGTCTGAACCTTGAATAAGTGCCGATCAGCCATGTTAACACCACCTGTATCTGAGTTTATTAATCCTGTAAACTATAAGTGAGACTTTTGTGGACTAAATTTTGTTTGGCCAGCGCATTCAGAGATTCTTGATCTAAAAAAAAATAAGGACATGTCAACCTCTTAAACTCCGTAGCAGGAGTATTATTCTCCTGAAAGACAACACTACTGTTACCATGGAAAGGTGTGCTTGATCTGTCAGTTGTAATCACGTCTTCCAGTAAAACATTGTGTAGACCAGGGATGTCAAACTCAGTTCCTGGAGGGCCGGAGTTCAGCATCAATCCTAATTAATTGCACCTGATCTAGCTAATCATGTCTTAAAGGCTCGTTTAAAAATGTCTTGTGGTTTGAAATAAGGTTGAAGCTAAACTCTGCAGGACACCGACCCTCCAGGAACAAAGTTTTACACCCCTAGTGTAGACGATCACACTTGTCCATGCCAGCCTGGCTTCTTTACTGATGCCTGGTTTCAAAAAAATGTGTAAAAGAAAAAGGTTGCCATCTTTCACTGCTCCACACTTTAGCACCGATTACATATATAGCAGTCATAGCTACTTTTGTAGCGTAGTCTTGGTACTAAACAGTAATGCTTGTCTAAAACAAAGCAGCGCCATCCTACCTCAAAGCTCTGATCAGTCTACACACTGTGTTTCATCCTCTAGCTCAACTTGTCCAACCATCTCTCATTCTACAGGGAATGTATATGCCTTAGACTTTTCTCTGTTCTGACACCTAGATGGTGGAATAAACTTCATATTAATGTCAGAAGAGTCGACTCACGGGTTGTCATTAAACCGCGAAGACCTACTTCTTTCTGAAATACTTAAACTAACACTTTCTAACTGTTTTTCTTTCTATATTGCTGCTTCTCTTACTGTTTTTAGACTCATACAATTCTTGGTCTGTGTTAAGTAAATCAATTAGGATTCATTGATTTGAGATCTTGAAGCACTTTTTGGATGTCACTCTGATTAAGGGTACATGTAAATGTAGTACCCACTGCAGCAAAACAACCCGAGAGCTGCTATTTTTTAAGAGTTTCTGATCCAGTAGTTGAACCAGCACTATATGTTACTTTGTAAAAGTCACTCAGGTTCTTTACAGTTTAAGTGATACACAGTCTACTTGCTTTTATTGGTATGACTGATTTTAATGTGTGTAGAAGCAGTATTAAAACCTAAAGTTGCATTATTTACATGTGGAGTTGTTCTGGGTTTTTTTGTTTGTTTGTTTGTTTGTTTTTTTCTGATTTAAAATTACTGCATGATTACCTCAAAAGAAATATGACAGTGGTAAATAAAGGGCAAAATAATCACAAAACCTAAAATCTATATTAAAAAAGGAAACAAAAATATTTTAGAAATAAATCCCTTAGATTGAGTTTTCCAGGTATTTAATCTCTGTATCCTCTCTGTATCTGAGAGAATGAGTAACTACAAAACAAACATACAAAATGTATCGAGCTCACTAGACCATAAATAAAATCAATACTTGTTTCATATAGTATGAGAGTGCAGATGCAGCAGGTATGAGAATTGATATAACGTGTATGAACCAGTTACCGCCAAAAGGGATTTTAGTGCAGCCGCCTCACTGTTCAAACACTGAATGTTTGTAGTAGGATTCAGGCATCCGGAAGGGCTTGCAGATGAACACAAGCAGGTTAAGAACCGCTGAAATACCAAACCTAGTTGGTTAAAAAAATACCATGTTGTTTATTCACCCAGATCAGTCCCCATGCTGTAACTAGCCTTCTTTTTTCACTTTTTGACCTATCGATTTGCGCCAACCATTTGCACAGGAGCTGGAAGCCATGACCAGATACACAAGTCCGGTGAACCCGGCTGTGTTTCCTCACCTCACTGTGGTGCTTCTTGCCATCGGCATGTTCTTCACAGCGTGGTTCTTCGTGTATCCTTTACATCATCAAAAGTCTGGTGAAATGTGTACTGTGCAATGCCAGAGTCAGGAATTAGTCTCACTTGCACTGCTTGATAGTCTGTTAGTGTTCTTAACCCCCTTGTACCTCCAGCTACGAGGTAACGTCCACAAAATACACACGAGACATATACAAGGAGCTGCTCATCTCACTAGTCGCCTCACTCTTTATGGGCTTTGGCGTTCTTTTCCTGCTGCTTTGGGTTGGAATCTATGTGTAAAGGTAAGAGTTTTAGTGTGTGTGGCTGTTTTAGGCAGTTGCAGCTCTTTGCAAGTCTCTTATGCATGATATTTTTGCTTAAAGCAAAGTGATTATAATGACGCGTTATTTGTCATGTATGTCTCATAGCATCTTCTTTATTTGTCTGTTCTAGGTTGCAGATTGACGAGAACATTCCAGCAGCTCTGCATTACTTTAATGCTTATAGAGAGATCTTTTACACAAACACATGCACACGCAAACAAGGGGAAGGATTGGACTTTGACTGGCAACGTGTTGAGAGTTTGGGTTCACTAATAAAAATTTTGTATAAATTTTGTCTTTTCTTTGTTGATGTTGATGTGATACGATTTATTTGATTTGGGATGTTTGTTGGAGTTTCCATTGTTTTCTCACTTTTCTTTAAACAGAAAAATAGACAAACCCCTTTAAAATAAACAACTTTTATTAATATAATAATAACTGAAATTTGTCCCTATAGCTTAGGAGTCCTGGCCAAAATGGCTACATAATAAAAACACATTTTTAAGAGTTAATGTTTAATTTTTAGATCCAGGTTTTGTTTTGAGCAAAATAATAGTATACATATTCCACTTTACCTATTTCAGTTTTTAGTCCAAATTAACATGCTTGGAGAATTAGCACCAAAAATGAAAAAAGAAATTGTTGAAGATAAAGGTTAAGTGTAAAATTCAAAATCTATAAAATAAAAAATATGTAATTAATATAAATCAATTGTTTGCAAATGTAAGAGTATACCAATTCTTAAATATATTAGTTAGATTAGCGAAATGTTGTAATTCATAATATTTAGATTATGTAACATAGATAGATGGATGGATGGATGGATGGATGGATACTGTATTTGAGGTAAGATCTTGCCAATTTTAAATAAGGTTGTCAATATTTGTAGGGCTAATTGTACTGTACTATATGTCTGCTCTGTTTTGCAGTCTGTTTGTGGTGCTTATGTCTCCAATCCTGTTGTAATCTCATGCATAAGAATAGTGCAAGCTGGTTTCAGTACCAGGCTCTTAGGGCAATGACCTGTAATCCTTTACATAAGGGGTGTAAATGTTCAATAGTCAGACTTTAATTGAAAGGTTTTCAGTCTTGTAAGAAGTGTTTTTAAAAAAAATGTGAGGCAGAGGAAAGGGGTTTTTAGTTCGTACGTAATCTGTGTGTGATTAGAAGCAGTGGTAATACGATCTGCATGTTTTACATACTTAGATGTAATTTTACATGTACATCTGCAGGATTAAATGACACAGAAAAAGCAGAGCATGCATGTTAATCTGCTTTTCAAGTCAGTGATATAAACACCCAGTGGTTTTATGCACATCAATGTTAAACACAGCAACAGGTACTTTTTCGGATCAGCTGTATTAACTTCGCATCAGCTAATTGATAAATAGTAGTAAAACTGTAAAGATAAGATCTGAGATTGTTAGCTGTTGGATGGGGAAATATGTCCATTTCTATTAATAAACTCCTAAAAAAACTGCAGTGTAAAAGTGAAGTGAAAGATGGAAAACAGCCACATCTGTCTCTATAAGATCAAATTTAGTTAGAGCAATATTTACATTTACAGCATTTGTCAGATGCTCTTTATCCAGAGTGATGTTCTTTTATACAACTAAGCAATTGGGGGTTCAGAGCCTTGTTTAGGGGCCCAGCTGTGGTAACTTGATGGTGCTGGGAATCGAACCCTGATCTTCCAATTAGCAGTTAAACACCCTAACCACTGCTAGCACTTCTAACAATAATTTAAAATAATGAATAAAACCATGGAGCACAATTTTGTTTTGCGATCCCATTTGGAAATCCCAACTCTCGATCCTCAGTTTGGAAATCACACTTGTTTATGATCATATGGTTTATTGTGATATTATTTTATTATATTACATTTACAGGGCTAAGAATAATCCTGAACAGACAAATTATGATAATGTACAGATTATTTATTTATTTTTATTTTTTTATGTTTACAACAATGACCACTTGGTTGTTGACTATGTCAACCTGCTATTAAAAAAATATCTGCTCACTTTGTTGTAATGTTACGTATCAAAAAACTTATAAGACCTATAAAAACCCATTAAGACATCACTAGTATCAGTTTCACTGAAACTCACTCGACTTTGGGTATTTGTTCAATATTTCATAATTCAATCAAAAGCATTCAGATTAAAACATTTAGAAAATGAAAAATCTATAAGCAATATAGGATGCAGGTACACCATTTATCTAATCCAGATGTTATAATTACTTCTGTCAGAAAATGAAAACAATACAAAAGATAAAAAAATAAACAGTAGAGTTTATCTTTCAGACCGGGAAACCAGTTTGGTCAACTCAGCTGGTGCAGCGTCCATATTCAAAATAGCGTTTTAATAATCAAACCTACACATTTAAATAGAACTAAAATAATGTAACCTGTTGTAAGTGTTGTATTTTAATATACAAATACAACATGTGTAAGATGAATAATTATGATGCTCCATAAGTGGGTCTACTTGTGCTGTACATAGGAGTCCCTAAGTTCTGCTACTGTATTGAAACAGCAGTGTTTTTCCCATGCTGTCACTACAAACGAGTCTTCTATCTTTTTCCTGAACTTGCTGTCATTTTTGAAATGGGATCATAACCGAGCCCGTGCGAAAGCATCACGCAGCCAGGCGCAGTCTTCGTACAATCTCGGGTCTCCAAGGTACTCGGTGCTGCGCTTGTACAAGTAGTAATACAAAACTGCAGCTGTAGGAAATATTGAAGAAAGATGTAGGTCACCTCAAGTAACAAGATGTCGGGATAGGCATAAAATAAAATTACACGATTCATGAATTTATATTATTTATCACAACATTTTTATATGTTTTTTACCTAGTCTCTGAAAGACAAAGAGCACCTGCAAGCCGTCCGTCCACACAAAACGATTTGACTCCATCCACCTAAGGTTCTGTAAAATAAGGCATTTTTTAGTGGTTATAGCTTAAAATGTAATAATTTGCACTATTAATTATTCTAATAATAGTTGTATAGAAATGTCAATGTGAATTGCAATTGTTTTAATTACATAGGACGGTCCAGTTTTCACTTTTTTTTTTACACTTGTAAACTGAAACAGTTGTCATTGGATTTCACGATCTATACAAAATACCACATATAACTGAAATGGGGGTGGCTCAGTATAATTATCGAAACTAGTTAAATGAAGTATTCGTCCCTAAAATAAGTTGTGCTGCAACCAGTAACCATCAATATCACATAACTTTTTTGACGACACATGATCTCTATATTCAATTCACTTTAGGTTTATTTACATGACGCTTTTAACAGTGAATATTGTCTCAAAGCAGCTTTACAGAACATAAGAAAGAATACAAAAGAACCCAAAATGTTAGCAAAACATCCCTAAAAACATCCCCAGTGAGCAAGCCTAGGGCGACTGTGGAAAGGTAGTGTAATTATGTGCATGTTATTTCTATAATCATATACAGTCAGAAATCTTTGAACTACTGTCGATATCTGATTCAACCCATAATGCGTTAATTCCACAAACAGGGTATTAGCATGACAAAACACCTGTACATAAAGCTCCTGAGTTTAATAAAGACATGGTATGTTCTAATTGGTGTGGAAGAACTCATTTTCTGCACAGAACCCTGACTCTGACTCAACCCCACTGAATACCTTCAGGATAAACTGGAACATCAAATGCATCCCAGATTCCCTCACCTAATATCTGTCTGTGCCACACTAAGTAAAGCAAGTCAACAATATTTTAAAAACATTGTGTACAGTGCCAGAGAGCCTGGAACGCACCATGAGCCAGCAGTGAAGGCCGATGCTGAGTGTAATGTAGACGGCAGACATGATGAGCAGTGCTCTAAACCGCTGCAGCAGTAGAGACAGAAGTCCCACCTGGAACACGTACGTGTTGAACATCATTAACAGAATGATGATGACATTGAAAAGGATGCCGATGTCCTGGATTCTGCAGAGGCAATGCAAAAATCAATATGCATAATAGCGACATTGGAAAAAAAAAACTCAATTAAAAATGCATTACTAGGACCGGTTATTTATGTTATTATATTTGATACATGTGAATCTGTAGGCCTGGTCTGTTATTTCATTCCTACTCACATGAACAGCACAAGCTGGATGACTGTAGCTGACCTCAGCAGCTCACTGAACGAGTTGACAAACAGGTCAAAGGCCAGAAGAGAAAGCTGGATGAGCAGTACCAGCGAGTAGTTATTGGTCTGAAGCATCTTACAGGTAAGTTTTGCTCCACACAGGGATTTATAACTTGTAGTCAAGTGTTGATCTTCTTCTTGCAGATACAGTAGCCAAAATTAGTTTAAAACTCAGCTCATGTTATGTATTAGATTTTAGGCCAACTGTATGGCAGTAAAGTAACAGCTTTTATTTTAGCCATTCCTTGTCAGGACAAATGTTTTAGCTGTGTAGGAAAGTTACAAGGAAAGGGTTAGAGAGGATGTAATAAAACTGTGTGCACGCTAGGTTCGCCCAATGAGTCATTGTCATGGAGTCATCTTGATCCTTACCTAGAGGAAGTGAGGCAGAATGAGTTTAGAAAATAAAACCAAACAAAACAGAAACAGCACAAATTAGCAATTAATATTTTACTGTTTGAATAGAAATCTACTATTTGTGTTATTTAATTCTCCTGTTTGCAAAGGTCAGTCCTCTTAGTGTACAGTTACATTTTTTACATTTACCTCTGTATAACTTGGACAGATGGTTTACAGCTGAGCCATTGGGATTAAGGATTTTGTCAAGGGGTCTAGCGGTGGTAATTTACTGGAAATTAAACCCACAATTTTCCGTTTAGCAGCCCAACACCTTAACCAATAAGATACATTTACATTTGCAGCATTTGGCAGGCATCCTTATCCAGGGCGACTTATAATATTCCTTGTTATACAACTGAGCAATTGGGGGTTTAGGGCCTTGCTCAGGGGCCCAACAGTGGTGGCTTGGTGGAGCTGGGAATCGAACCCACAAACTTCAGGTTGGTAATCCAACACCTTAACCATAAGACACCACTTCCCCCTAGTGCAGGGTTAACGATGGAGCGGAAACCATGATGCCAGTCACCATCTTGATTATTCACCGTGTTAAGCATAAAGTCTCCTGCACAGACAGCTCTTGGTGAGGATTAAGGTTTAATTTTAACCAGACATTTTGTATGTCCCTTCTAATTTGTCCCAGACTTGTACTTCCATACACATGAGAATGGTTTAAAAGCAGTAACATGTTACTTCTAAGAGCCACAGAAAAATGGGTTAGAATTAATCACATGGAGACAGAAGGGACTAAAATGTTGCCGTTGTCTGGCTACGTCATGTGCACCAGAACAAAGCTTTAGGTATGTAGCTCACTACTATTTGGGGGGGGGGGCAATCTGAACTACTTTTTATGTGCAAATGATCATATTACGTCACCTATTAAACCAAACGTGTTTATTAGTAACATCGTGGCATCGGATTCGTATCGTTAACTTACCAAGCCAGCTAACTGGCTAGCTAGCCTAAAAGACGCTTCAACTTTTTAGTTTAGTAACTGAAAAAATAACCAATACAATACCTCATATTCAGAGTATATGCGCTGCTATGTTTAAGACAAGATGTTCACTCTGATCCGAATTAAATACAGTAACGCGGTAAAAAGCGTCCATGTGAACCAAAGAAACCACCACGTCTCCCATAGCAACGTTTACCGTAAAGCCTGACAAATACGGTGAGTGAAAACAAGAGCCGGGGTTCTTCGTTTCCGAACACATTTCGAATGGAGAACACTGGACTTAAAACAATTCTCATATCATATATCGTACATGATTTTACAGAGGCTATAGGGTAAAAAATGAAAAAAAAAAAAAAAAAACAACCCAAAAAACAAAATGCAATACTGCCAAATAAGAAACCGTTTTAATTCTTTTAGCTAGTTTTGTCCTTCATACTAAATCTGCATTTGATTAGAAGACGTAACACTTATTGGGGCTGAGGAAACCTCACTTAATGGGAATTGTAGATTAAAGTGTCCTTCTGTGTGGTCCCCCCCCCCTCTTTATTATTTTTGAACGTAGGACTTGCTGTGCAGTATTTACATTATGACCATCTATCTATCTATTACGGTAATAGGGTAGTTTTCTTCCCTCTAGTGGTGTAGGAGCAGAAACAAGTTGAACTGGAGCGCACACACACACACACACACACACACACACACACACACACAGTGAGACTGGCGGCATGTAAGCACCTTGCGGGACGGTGGCAATTGGAGCAAACCACAACTCCAATAAAGGTAACTTAGACCCCTGATTCATACCAAAAATGTATGTACGTTGTTGACGTATCTACACTTTCTTTGTATTTAGCAGTTATAGTAAGTGTGTACTGTAAATGAGCAGTCAGCGAAATAGTAATACATTCTCAGTAGTCAGTATTTGTTTTTTTTATTTCCGAACTGTTGTTTATTTATTGAGCGAATGTCACTATTAGAAGTACAGAGTGTACAGGTGTAGCCTGTTGCCTTTCTTTACTGTAAACATTACAGGTTTACTTTATCAGCAGAACGAGAATATGCTGTCCCGATTCATGCCATGTGCTCATTTTGTTCTTGATGCACCACTGAATAAAACTAAAAATGAGGTCTAAATTGATTTTATTTACTTTATATTGCAAATCTTGTCTCATTTGGAGTATGTTTAGTTTAAGAACAACTTTCCTCCCTGCTTTCATTCATTGTTTATATAACCTTGAGAGTTGCACAGAGAACTACTCTGGAAATGCTACTACTACGAATAATAATAATCATGACAATTATCATAATAATAATAATATTAATATAATATTAAATAATAATAATTTGTTAGATTTTTTACTAATTTTTTTAAACTTTAGTTCCTGTTCTGTTCGTGCAATATTTCCCTATATACTAATAAGTGGGCGTGTCTCAAATGCATCGTCATTGCAGAGGGTTACTACAGTGTGTACTTTGGAAGCAAGGTTACTTAACACTAGGTACAACTTTCTCAGTTAATTATACGTGTGCGCTAACGGGTAAGTAATAAAGGTCCAAGCCCTTTCATGTAGCCAAAGTATATGGACACCTGACCATCCCAGCCATATTCTGTTCCAAAACCATGGGCATTAGTATGGATTTGCTCTACTTTGGTCTTCTGGAAGTTTTGTGTTTATTTAGCCACAAAATGATAGATGAGATCAGACACTATTGTTGGGCAAGGAGGTCTGGGGTGTTCCAGTTTAGGTGTTGGTGTTCAAGGTTTTAAGTTTCAACACTGGGAAAGATATATATTTGTGGATCTTCATTAAATTTATAAGTGAATGCCTTCACGTTTATTTAGTTGTCTTGTTATAGAAACAGTGCAGTTCATACAGTCATGCATGAATACTGATACAATAAGGGACGGTTGAAGTATTTCAGAAACTCCTGGGATTTTCCCAAACTGTTTCTAGAGTTTACACAGAATGATTCAGAAATAAGATTTTTGCTTTTGATATCTCTGCTATAAGAATTTATAATAAAATAAATCCACAAATCCTAATTTGTCACATAAACAGTGAAACTTCTTCCTTATGTACACACCACGACTGCCCAAACTCAAACAGAACTGCAAACCTCTTGTGTTTACATTTCCTAAGACTTACGCTAAAACCTGTCAATGAGTGTCAGGGGTGGGACTATACAATAGGATGTGTTTGTATTCGGCAGTGACATCACTCGCAGTCGACAGCCAAGAGGGGAAATACTGTTTTTTTGACATTATTTTAAATCTGTTATGTATTTTGGTACTAAATAAAGTGAATTTGAAAAATGTATACTGTAAAATATATATTATACCTTTATATTGTGTTGATGAGTTGAACAATGTCAGGTAATTGGTGAAATTGTGAAGGACACTATGATGAAAGTTACCATAAATTCACATGAAGTATTTACCATAAAATGTGTATCTTTTTATTTATCTTTGGCTCGAAAAAAAAAAAAAGTTTAAAAAGTTTTGTCTTTTTGAACAAAACTTCCTCAGCTGGTGAAGAACATACAGTCTTTGCTGGGCCTTTTTCACAGATTTTGAAGTTTGGTGACTTTACTAATATTACAGTGCTGTTAATGATGGTGAGTGGGTGGAGTGCAGAGGGTTCCTTTTGAAAAAACTTAAATAAAATCAATGATGAATCTTGGATAATAATATCAGATTAACTTGTACATTCTCCATCTGAATGTTTTAGGTTTATCTTATCCAGCAGAGTGCTTACCATTAGAGAGGCTGATTGTTGTAGCATGTAAATACCACTTTTCTGAATAAAGTTCTGTGCAAATTTAAAGTTCATAATGTTTGACATGGATAATGTTAAACTAGCGCAGTACTCTGTCTGGGACCTTTCCACGTACTGTATTTCACATACTAAGGATTCGGACATACTACTTGCCTCGCATACTCTTTTTTTTTTATAATATAGGGTATATCAGTATGTGAATTCAAATGGAATCACCTACTGACTAACTAAATTACTAACCCACTCTATTACTGACTATGCTGGGTATCAGAATCAGAATTGGAATTCGATGTATTCTCCAAGTATGTGTAGACGCACAAGGAATTAGTTGTGGTTTTAGGAGTACTTAGTACATGCATCATACAAACATACGTATATACATTATAAATTATGATGAGTTTAAAATACACACTGGATAGGATATTAGTCCATAACTGGGTTTAGTGCAGAGACATTTTAAACATTTATTCATACTCAGCGGTAATTAAGCACAATCTACGTGTTTAGTTTTTGGAGTTGGGAGGAAACCGGAGAAACCATTCAGGTTAATTAAACCATGGGCCTGAATGCGTGAGCTAATGTGGTGCCCAGTCTTATGTCATTGCTTTCTGGCGTGCTGGCTTACTCTCTAATTGAAAGTTACGTGATTTAGTAAAATGCATCATTCCATATTGGCGCATTATTAAAGCAATGAATGCTGCTAGCTGTTGTGCACAGTGCCTAATGCAAACTTGGGTAAATGTTTTATTTGCATCAACTTCCTGTCAGTGCGTGCACACACACACACACACACACACACACACAAACACTCCCATTATATGACTAGCCTGTTTGCTACTGGATATCCTGGAGCATTGCGAGTGTTGCCACGTGTCACAGCCAAATTCTCAGCGGTTTTGCACTGTCTAAGACTTTTTTCTATGTTGCTTCTAGTTCAGAACTAATAATAAATGTTTAATAGATTTCCATCTTCTATCAACCGGTGCTATAGAGCTTTATATTATTGCTCAATGTATTTACACAAATGACCCTATCAGCAAGGGCCTATACACAGACATATCGCCTCACATAGATCTCAATATATTACAATATATTGCAATACAATACACAATGCAACAAAATAAAAAGCCAGAGAAGCCCTTATTTTTTCTGCCATACTTGCTTATACGACAATGGCTGCATGTGTCTGTGACAACTACAGGTGCGGAGGAGGAATTCCTTTGACACGTAGTAAGGGTTATAATGAAATATTAATGTCAGTGTAAATTAGTTTAAAACTTAATTTAAATATGTATCATTACTAGTTATTAGAATATTGATACACTTTTATGAAAAAAAAATATTGTGATAGTTAGCTGTAATGATCATTTTCACAGCCCTAGTATTTACACATGGATATTTACAATGGGCAGAACCGCAAACTATATCGGTTTAAACAGCAGAGGGTTTTGCCACTTTAGCAAGCTGGTGGTTTATATCCAAAACTAGCCACAGATATTTGAAGAGGTTTATGTTTGTTTGCATGTCATAATTCCTTTACTGATAAGGGTCGGGTTTCTGTTGACGTAAGGTTTTAGATGTTACCACCGCTCTGTGTAATCAGGTGGTCAGGTGTTACGGTTGAAATGGCACATATTCTAGTGCACTTAAATTGTAAATACAATGTTGGAAAGCTATCAGGCTTACTAGTGGGTACCAACTACCAGTAGCACTATCATAAGGCTATACATTAACTCTATCTCCTAGACAATAATGATAATCACACACTCTTTTGTCACCCAGATAAGAATGGGTTTCCCATTAGACTGGTTCTTTCTTCCTCACATACACTCATTGCAGGCTTGCTAATTGGGGTATAATATACACATAAGCAGAGGTACAATAGATAAATGTTTTTCCAGATTTCATTAATACTAAATAAATGAGGTTCTATCCAGCTAAATAAACAAGTCCCAATGTAGAATGGCAGATATTTCGAGCTATAAATATGTAACAAAAATTTTTTTCTCCTATTAAACACAGTTAACTTAATTAAGGATAGGGATAGTTAACTGTAAAAGATATTTCAGTGTAAATGTGTTTCAGGGTTGAAGTTTAACTTTTAACCTGTTCAAAATGTTCCTAGGCTTTGTATATTTTTCTGCATTTTGCATTAAATAAAACCTACTGAGTTACTATAACTTCTGTGAGATTATTAACCCACAAGTGTCACAAGACTTTTTGGATTGCTAAGTGAAAATTCATAACAGTGAAAGAATGGCAGAACTCATTGTAATTATATTCTCTCTCTTCCACTCTCTCTTTCTCTCTTAGTAATGTCAGGTTGGTTAAGAGATGGAGAGGTGCTGGAGGGTCAGGGCAGTGGCCAGGCATCTCCTCGGAACACAAGATTTAGAACCCCAACATCAGGGAGAGGAATACGTCCTTCAACTGACGGTGCAGCCGCCAGTTCCCCACAGGATATAATGAGAAAAGCCAAAGAGCTGTTCAGGCTGTGTGATAAAGAAAATAAAGGTTTCATCACTAAGAGAGACCTGCAGGTGTGTCAAAGGTGCACACATCAAGTTGTGTCTGGAATGCATGGCTTGGTTGAATAACAATAACATTGTTAAAATGGTGTATTTCTGTATTTCCGTATGTCAGCGCTTGCAAGGTGAAATGACAATGACCCCGGAGCAGCTGGAGTCTGTGTTTGAGAGTTTGGACCGTGACAAAAATGGTTTCCTTACACCCCTTGAGTTCCACACTGGCCTAGGTATGTGTCTTATTCACACAATACTTGAAAACAGTCAACATAATAAACATAGTAAGATAAAACAATAAAAAATATCTTTTATGATGTGTTGTCTAGATCAGGGGTCGGCAACCTTTAACACTCAAAGAGCCATTCGAGGCAGTTTCCTACAGAAAAAAAACATCCTGAGTCGCAAAGACATTTTGACACTAACTACTACATCAAACATTTTGTTTGCGTGCAACAAAAGATATTTTGAAGTATACTGTCTCATATATTTATCAGAGATTGTTAGAGTCATCCTCATATTTATTTTATACAAAGCCAAATCTAATTAATTCACCTCAACAAAACAGAATTTAGTCCCCTCCTGTGTGCCATCAACTTTTTATCACGCGCACAGGAAGCATGATAAACCTGAATATAAAAAGGACTATTCCACTGAACAATGTAAAATATTTATTTGCAGAATAATAGCCAAATTAAATATTTATTTAAGATGGTTAATGTGATTTTTAATAATGCACCTCAGCGCACAGCATCTCCACATCATGGCTCTAAGATGCCATTTTCATTTCACACAGGATTGTAAACTGTCTTCTGTGAGGCGTAAGCCTTTATTTTAATAATAGAAGATTACCATAATCTTCAAATTCAAAATTATTTAAATTATCGTTATTTATTACATCACAAAACCTTCTCTTACTCTCTCCCTGAAACTTCTAACATTAGCCATCCCTCGTTCCATGTGCTCGTTCCTAATCCTGTCCAACTTCAATTTATACCCAAAGAATATGTTACTCTGCTACCTCTAACTCTGATTTCTGTCTTTTCCTCAGTGCCACTGTCACTAAACCATACAACATAAATGATAGTGTTATGCATAGATTCTCCTTTCTATGTTTCTCCTTTTCTTTTGCTTCTGTTCAACTACAAGAAACAATTTCTTTAAATCATTTGAAAAGTATTGCGTTGGTGCTTTCCATCAATTCCGCATATGTTACTCCCATGGCTTCATGAGATAGTAAAGTGCACATCTCCGTTCCCTTTCCTTTCCTTTCCTTTCCTTTTCTTTATAACTTCTAAATAGCCCAAACTATAAATGTGTCAAAATTCAATTTTAAAAGATTTAACCGCTTACCCAGCAATGCTTACTTTCTATTAATAAAGGCTATTCATAGAACTATCTCCTTGTCTCAGGTGAGCTGGTAGAAGTGTGTGA
Source organism: Bagarius yarrelli (assembly GCA_005784505.1). Taxonomy (NCBI): domain Eukaryota; kingdom Metazoa; phylum Chordata; class Actinopteri; order Siluriformes; family Sisoridae; genus Bagarius; species Bagarius yarrelli. The sequence goes on along the minus strand of VCAZ01000001.1, from coordinate 13,219,188 downwards.
GGAGAAAGATCCAGCACAGCACAGATTCACACAGATTCTTATAGATCTTGGAGCAGATAAACTCCTGAAAGAGTGAGTGTTAATGTTGTAGTTTAGCAAGCATTTTAAATACATTGTGACTTTAATACTGTTACTGTTTATGTATCATATAAAACCACTCTGGGTGTTTGTGTTTGTTTGTTTGTGTGTGTGTGTGTGTGTGTGTGTGTAGTCAGTGGGAGCTGTGTTCTCTGTGGTGTGATTTGCAGAAAGATAGGCCTGAGTTGTTAAATTTACTGGAAGGTGTTCTTTCTCACGCCGTTGCTCATCTTCAGGATGCACTAAAAGAGAGGGACAATTTGGAAGAGACTCTGCGCAGGTTAGCTTACACACTGCACACCTGACTTCGGGTTGAATTTACTGTAAAGCTGGAATGCCATGTAGAATTGTATTTATCTATAAAACTCTGTGTGTGTTGACCCGCATGCAGACGAGAAGAAGAGCATGACCGAGTGGTCCGCTCCCTTTACGAAGACCTCGAGAACCAACTCAAAGAGGAGCGGCAGAAACGGCTCGCGCTGGTAAGTATGGATAAAAAGATGGTCAATAATCACCAGATGAATGACTTAAAAAGTGGAGAATATGATTTTGTTGAGATTGAGGATGGTGGTGGTGATTTTCTGATAAAGGACAGTACAAGACAGGGGGGCAAAAATCAGCAGCTGATGCAGGAGCTGAGGATGAGAGAGCAGGAACTAGAGTTTAACCTGACCAAGCAGAGAGAGGTAAACACTACATCCTATATTAATCCAGAGTTGATAAAGCACCTTGCCCAGAAATTACTCTGTAACACACTTTGCTGGTGCTCCTTGTAGCTGGAAACAAGGATTAGAGCTCTGTGCAAGGATCAGGCGAACATTCGAGGGCAAAATCAGAGGCTGCAGCTTGTGAACGCAGACTTACGGGAGCAGTTGGAGGAGAGTCGGGAGGAGCTACAGCGGGCACTCAACCAGCTGCAGATTCTGCAGGAAACACTCACAGATAAGCAGGAGGGCAAGCAAAGGTGATACACGCTTATGTTCAACTTACTTACAATGTTCAATGTCAGAACTTGTATTATGTCATTTTGACACTGCAATGCAGGTACTGAATTGGGTAAAAACTTGTAAGATAGCTAAAATAACGACTATAAAGTTATTTTCTCATCTTATTGATTTAAGAAATCAATTTCTGTGTTATTTTCTGTGTGCTTCTGCATTGATTCTTCTGCGCCATTGGCCAAGCTGTAGGACTGGTAATCTCACAGTAACCTTCACTGCTGTTTTACATGTGCAGTAATGTGAATGTGTACATTATGTGCAATATGTTCTGGTAATATGTGCAAGAACGCAGAAAAAGTGTAATACATCTAATATGTGCAATATCCACCAACATATTTATTTTTATTGTACATTTTGCTGTAAAAATCCAACAGTGAGTCAGTTGCATTGTAATTTTGTTCTTAATGCACACTGAAAAGTGTAGTAAAGCTATTGTATTATATTCGAGGGTTAGCTATTCTACTGTAGTTTAGTTATTCTAGTCTAGTCTAGTATAGCTATTCTATTGTAGTCTAGTCTAGCTATTCTAGTCTAGTCTAATATAATATAGCTAGTCTAGTCAAGCTATTCTAGTCTAGTATAGTTATTCTATTCTGTTTTAGTATAGTTATTCCCAGTCTAGTCTAATCTAGCTATTCTATTCTAGTCTATAGTATAGTCTAGTAGTAGTCTAATCTAGCTATTCTATTCTAGTTATTCCAGTCTAGTCTAATCTTATTCTATTCTAGTATTCTATAGTATAGTATAGTATAGTAATTCTGGTCTAATATAGCTATTCTATTCTAGTCTAGTCTAGCTTGTCTAGTCTAGTCTATACTATTAATTTTGATTCTAGATATCCTATTCAAGTCTAGCTATTCTAATCTTTTATAGTCATTCTTTTCTAATTATTTTTTTTCTAGTTACTGGCTTTCATGCTTAGCTGTTTTAATTTCTTGCTAAACCTTGGATAACGTGTTTATAGTAAAAATCCCTTGTGTTCTTTCTGGGTTTAGGAATTATGCGCTAGAAAAAAATGCAAAAGCACTTCTGTTTCACTTAAAAAAAAAAAAGATTATATTATAAACTACTCCGAAGTGATGTCTCGGCTTTATAGCAACGTTGTTGTAAAAAATTGCATGATGTATGGTTTATGGAACTGACTGAGAATTAATGTTGTGCACTTATTTAGGTGTGGTGTGTGTGTGTGTGTGTGTGTGTGTGTGTGCGCTTCCCTGCATGCATCTGTGTGTGTGCGTGTTCATACCAAGGCAAGTGCTGAAAGTCTCCAAAAACATGCAGAAAGAAAAAGAGAGCCTGATGAGGCAGCTGGATCTGCTAAGGTAAGTCTGTCTGTGTCAAATATTACTTAAAGCTGTCTGCAGCTACTTATGGGTTATTTGTCCTTGACAGATAAAAGGTATAAGATTAGGCAAAAAAAATTTTATATCTTAGTAGATATAAATGAATAAGAGATTAGTAGCACTGCTACAGACGATAAGGATTCTAATGTTAAAATCTTATATTAATGTTATCCGTATTTTAGACTTCTGAAACACACAGCACACTAAATGAACAAAGATTTTGCTGTCCAACTGTGATAACATTTTACTGACAGCAGAAGGTCTGGCCTACATACTGTAGCAGCTTTTATTGGTCAAGACACCTGACTCACATGTATAGCAAGCAATTACAGTTTGTTTTGTTTAGCATCATGTTGAAGGCATGGAAATTTAAAGTCGAAGTATTATCATAAGCAAGAAAACAAGCAGAAAAGTGTAAAGTTGATGTCTCTACAAAATCATGGAGCCATGAGCAAGGCTCTTAACCCTCAACTCCTCAGTTGGATAAATGAGTTAAGTGTAAGTCTGACAAATGTTCGAAATATTAAATTATAAATTGGTTTTATTGTGCGTATTCCTTAGGGACATGAACAAGCGTCTGCGGGATGAGAAGGATGCACAGCAGGATCAGAAGACGGTTAGTCACAGACAGTCCTTCATGCCTCCTCTTTCATCTTATCCACAAAGCAGCTATGGCCAAGACACCCCACCGTGGGGTGGGTACTCGTTTTACCCTTACTAAAATGGACTCTGTGCTGGTGTTTCATATGTTGAGACTGGTGAGAAGCTGTGCTCAGCGCTGTGCAAATTACTGTATCTTTACCTGCTTTCTCTGCTTTTGCATGCAGCTCTGCTATGGGTTTCTGCTCTAATGAGGGTCACACTAGATTGAAATACTCAGACATGAACTTCAACATTTATGAATGCACAGACATGAAGTTTAACATTCAAATCTGCTAATCAATATTAATATCATAATAGATCAATATCACATCTCTGCTCGCCCTAAATGTTCAAATGCTTTAATTTTAATAATTGAACAGCGATGAGAATATGAACACAGCTTTTATAAGTCACAGCTATCTGACAATTTTTTTTTGGTTTTTTTGAGGTTCAGAAAGATTTCAAAGAATGTAAAAAAAATGTATGATCCTTAGGGTAAAATTTAAACAAAAAAAATGTAATTTCCTTCCTCATTGTCTCTGTTACAGCCTTTACCTTTAGACTTTTTATCTTTACTGCTGCTCACCATACAGTAGAATATCACTCATCCAAACTGTGAATAAGGTTAGAAATCACACAGCAACGTACTAATTGTACAAAATATGTATTTCATGATAACGAAATATAACAAACGCAGAAGTTGAGTTTTTAAACCCTGGATTGATTTAGTTAATTAGAAGCATAAAAGATTCTCCACCTTGATATTGCTTTAATCCAAAGTAACTTAAACAATTCTGACTTTGCAATTATGGCATCATACTTCTCGACGTTGCATGTTTCCATGGTAATGCACGTTGCCATGGCTGAAATCCTGCAGTAAGTATAGTATAAAGTATAGTTCAATTTAAACAAACTATTTTTTTAAACTGGAAATTAAATGCAAATGAGACTGAATTGTGCAAAGATACCAACGTTGACTAGACTAATGCTGTTGTACTGGTTATGAGCACTCTTGGAACACCAATATCCCAACCAAGTTAGTAATCCGGAAATTACTGTTGTATACTGATTAAAGCTAAACGCAACCATCAGAGCGGGACATAATCTGGTGTACAAACGTCAGCGGTTTGAATAAAGATGTTATTAGGAGTAATGGTTATGACACCTTACTACTGCCATATCTAACTAGCCCATTACTGTATTTAACCTGTGGCAGATCAGTGCGGTGACACTTCATAAGCCAATAATAAAAAGACCTTTAATTTTAGTGTTTTAGAAATAGTTGTAGTTTTGTTTATAATGACTTATCTCTATAATGGCTCTAAATCAGACAAGTCTCATAGATGTTTTATTGGTGATTTTACACATACATATATGTCACCTGATTCTTACCTCATACTCAGTCTATATTTGTGTAAGATTAAACAAGTCTGTTACGGATATTGTTGAAATCATTCCCACACAAAACTACATTCTCTGAGCCAGCAATATAACACACCTTTATACTGCCATTACACACATTTCACACACCCAGAAGATTATAACACCTACTGATGTAGTTTGCAATAGTTACAGTGCCTTCGCTTCCTTAAACTTTTCCACCTTTTTTTAGCAACCACAACCAAGAATCATAATAAAAACTACTTGCGATTTCTCCCCCTAATTGATTTTTTTCATTAGAAGATAAAAATGTGAAATGAGGGTGTATACTTAAAGGACTGTAGAACAAACGCTGTGCGTTACTGCTTTTTTCTTCTTCCTTTTGATTGCCTTTCTCAAAAAGGCATATTTTCTGCACACTTATGACTGTACCTTTCTAAATTATGAACTTATGTAACAACCAAAGATCTTTCTCTTTTTTTATTATTATTATTTTTTTATACTGTAGTGGCCATTTTAAGTGCTGTGCAGGGAATGATTTTTGAGTAAAATGTTAAAAGTCTGTTATTTATGGCTACATTCTTTTTTTGGTTTAATTTTTAAACGGGTAAACTTGTGTATTTTTGTTAAGTTGGATTAATTTATTGTATTTACTGTATGTTAAGTCTTTATTTGTGACTACTTTTTGTGCCAGTCCAGTTCATGCTCGTGAACAAAATGGAAAAAAGGTTTGTTAGAAAAGTAAAAGAGAAAAAAGTATGAACAAATGGGTGTCTTTCAGCACCACCTAAGTACACAATAAAAGACTTTACTGATGGTACCATTCTATTTGTTTCCTTATTGCACAAGACCCAATACTCTGTACACATGCAAACACTTTTCTTCTTTCAGAAACTCACATTTAACCCCTACTTAAGCAAGAGAAACTAATTCCTTACAGATTAAAAGGATTTAAATCTGCTATAAACTTCTAAACGTTCTTTTCTCTCATCTTTTTTTGATGCATGCGTAAGTACAGTACTACTTTTTCTAAAGACAAAATATCATATCGACTGTTCCATAGACACTTAAGGTGAAGAGACCATTAGAGAAGAAAGGATCAATAATAGGAGACTATATGCTTGCCAGGAGTCAGGACAACAGGTGGGTAAATGAAATACTTTTATGTAGATATATATACTAAAATATATTCTATACATAATACACCTTTATAATTTAAATGACTTTGCTGGGAATTAGGCCAATGAGAGAGACAGAGTTTTCCTTTTTTTATCATTTGGTGAACCAAGAATGTTTTTCTAGACCTCTTACTCAATTTAGCCGTTATGTAAAGTATTATGTATGTTTAGTTATGCAGTATTGAAACACAAAAAAAACAAATAAGGAGGAAAAAACAAAAAACATTCTAACAACTGTAATGACTATCCCCCTAACTTCCGAATGTGTGCACTAGCACAACTAGTAATAAATAATATATTTCTAATTAAGAAAGAAGAATGTAGCTCTGTTGACATGTAGCGGTTCAAAATGTTATTGTATATTAACCTTAAGACCTGTTTAATTGGCTATGTGTTTGTTTATTACCAATATTTAAGACAGGACAGTTTTATTGGTCAGGCGAAGAAGCGCTTACCTGACGTGACTGCTGAGGAAGAGCTAAAACTTTCGGAAAAAAAACATAAAGTGGATGCATACAACAAAAAGGTATTGTAAAGATTTTTTAAATAATTCTTATTGTCTTTAAAACGATCTGTGCTTTAACCTCTTAATGTATGACAAATGCACCGTAAACATCAAAGGTTGTTGTGTATAATGCAAATAGAAAATGAGGGGAAAAAACAGGAACGAGAAATGTGCATAGTAAAACCCTGTTTGTGGCAATGCAGGAAGTCTTAATTTTTATTTCTGTTTTCTTTAATGATTATGTCCTGATCTGATTATTACTGTATGTGGTTTTAGAACCCCATAATGTTTTTCCTTAGGCTGGAGTAAGCAGCCCACAGCGTGTATTTAAGGTTGTGTTTTTAGGCAATTCAGGAGTGGGTAAGAGCTCGTTCATCCATCACTTTTGCACCGGGCACTTCCCAATTAAAATGAACGCTACTGTGTGTAAGCCAGTTTAGTTTTTTTTATTATTATTGTAATTTCTTATAATTAACTTTTTTTAATTAATTGATTTTTTTTTTTAAAGCTTATCCTAAATATTATTTGTTTTTGCTTTACAGGTATAGACTTCCAGATGAGAAGTCTAGTGCTTGACTCCACCTATATTTCTCTACAACTTTGGGACACAGCAGGACAGGAAAGGTTAGAGAAAAAAAAGGACTATTTAGCAGCCATGTAACATGATTTTTTTTAATTCAATGGCTAAACAATTAATGCAACTTGAAGGCCCATGGTTTTTTTTACATATATTAATAAATGACCAGTCCCTCCTCTGTTGCAGATTCCACAGCATTTCACCACAGTATTACCATAAAGCAGATGGGATTCTGGTTATGTATGATGTCACTCAGAAAACCTCGCTCATATCAGCGCGTGATTGGCTCGACCGGGTACAGGTGGGGCACATTTGTGATGCAAATGAGACATTCTAAAGAAGTTTGCATTTTCACCTTGTCAAGTAGTACCATGCAGAGAAATGGGACACACCCAGCGAATTGCCATATAACCATGAGCACAAGCTGTCTCTTGTCTGATTCTTCTGGCAGAAAAACAAGTCTGATGATGCTTGTGTGATGCTGCTAGGCAATAAGATGGATATGAAGGATGGGGGAGAGAAACAGGTGACCACTATGCAGGGACGGAAACTGGCTGAGGTAATTAACACATTTAAACTATTCTGTTTTGTTTAAACATATCCTTGATCTGATTTTATTGTGTTTTTGTCTTAGGAATACCAGGCGGCCTTCTATGAATGCAGTGCGAAAAGTGGCAATAATATCCAAGAAGTGATGACAAATCTGGCTAGGTGACATATATTTTAGAGTAAAATTTTATTAAAAACATGAAGAAAACTTTATACCTGGTTACTGTATTCTGTCTCCGTAGACTGATGGAAGCCCAACAAGACAAACAGTGTGAGATTGTACTTCAATCTCTGGACAGCTCAAGTCATAGAAAGCACTGTTGCACATAGGTGGAAATGGAGCAGCATCACATGAGGACAAAACACTGATAAAACCAAGCAACATGGTCATGCTGATATGAGATAATAAATTATGTTATTAAAAACACGCGCACAACACTCTCGTATATCAACACTAATTATTACTTTTTTAAATATTTAAATATTCTATAACACAGCCAATTAAAGGATGGCGATTGTATTGTTATTGTTGATCATTTTACCTTTACATTTAATGTCAATGATTTATTATTTTTGTGAAAGATAGAACAAAAATGTAGACCATGATTATCAAAGGTTTTAGGTTAAGCAAGACCAAATGCGTTTGGAAAACTGTTATTTGTACCATTGATGTTTGTTTTAATGCATCACAAATGGGTCATTCCTAAGCATGCCTTTGGAGATCCAGTTTCATTTTCATCCAGCCACAATACTATTAATGATAATGTCGGTAAGGAGGTCTGGGGTACATTTGATATTCATCCCAAAAAATGGTCAGTGGAGTTAAGTCATAGTGGTGGCAGTACACTCCAGTCCTTAGTGCATGCTGGAACTGTGTTTGAGTTTTAGATCCAGTCAAGGAATAATAGAATGCAACAACAAAGACATTCTAGACAACTGTGTGCTTTAGACTTTATGGCCAAAGATCTGTGAGATGAGTCTTTTTAATATGGATGAGAATTATTCAAATAGCAAACTCAGTAAACCCCTAATCTAAAAAAAAATAGTAATAATAATCATTCTTAAAAAGTAGTAGTGAAATCCTAGTGATCCGGGCTCTGAGTAGTGAAAAAAAAAATTGTATTGACTACTAAAAATATTTCTTGTTTGCATCTTTGAGTGTAACATTTCTTATAATAGACAATCCTTTAAGTTATTTCACCAAGTGTATTCAAGTGCATTTTCTAATTCTGTTATTGATAGAATTGGAAAGAAAATAATACTAATTCTATTTTTTCCCTAACATGTAAAGACATAATAGACAAATAGCCAAAGCTGTTTGTTTTTCAAGGTTTATGGTTTTTATTTGTAAGTTAAACAATAACCTTCGAATCGGGTATTTCTTTAACCAAATGAAATTATTTGGATATTTTTTGACACCATCTTTGTAAAGCTACATATAATAAACATATTGTCTTTGTTAGGCACACATATACTAAACATATTGTAAGGCACACATATACTAAACATATATTTGTAAGGCACACATATAATAAACATATTATCTTTGTAAGGCACACATATAATAAACATAGGCTCAAGTGCACTATATGAACTATTATCTACTTGATAACAAAATTGAAACATGCGAGACTACAGAACTCCAACCTTTTTACACCCTGTTAATTCCGTTAAAATTAAAACGATATCAGTTATAATAATTTTATGTAAACATAGCGCCTTCATGCGTCCATAAAAACTAATGCGCCTGGGAAAAGTTTGGGAAACTTTTTACTTTACATCATGGAATTAGCACGGTTGTAAAAGTTAAAACGGGATATTGCTTTAAGGGAGGTCTGTCTGACAACCTGTCCTTTATTAAAGAAAAAAATCATAAAGGAGTGTGTTAAATTAATAAAGGTCGTGAGAAGAGGACGTCTTCAGCATAGGAAGATATGAAGGCATGGGTAAGTTAGCATAGCATAGCATGCGCTCGGAGCAGATGTTGACCGTCTCCAAACCCTTAAAGTCTCAGTTATGGCGCAGCAGTTATTTGCTCCCCTGATTTTTTTTTCACTGGAAATGCGTCTAAACCAAAGTCCTCATGTTTTAAATAAGTGCATCAGAAAGGAGTGTAAAAAGTTTGTGCGTATTTACTGTGCGTTTTTGGTTTGGGCTAGGAGGAGTCTACCTGGGCTTGCAAAGATGATGATAAAAAGAGGGTGACGATGGTGAGCAGCCTGATGAAGAGCTGGAGCTGCAACACAAACACTGGTGAAAACCTAAAGCCACAGACCTACATCATTACCTTTCACACTGTAAAAATAGTCCAGGGTGGTGTCAGGGTAGCAGTATAGTGTTGCTGGAGAAATCTACATTTCAAGACATTTAAGTACAAGATCAAATAATTGATAATCCCACTAAACAGTGAGGACATGGTACCGGGATTGTAATGAAGTCTCTGTACAGTAAATAGTATTTTACTATGAAAGAAGTCTAGAGTTTGGTATAGTTCTTTAGAAAGGATCAAACATTCTAAAAAAAAAAAAGGACAAGATAAAACGCCAAAAAAACCCCTTCTAATAGTCAAGTAATGGGAGTAGGGTTGCCAGGAATGGCCTGCAAAATAAAAAGAAAGTTGTTGGAGAAAACAACAGTTTGATATTTCTTTAACTTACAAATTCAAAATCATTTAAATCTTTAATTCAACACCACATATTCATCTATGTGACATCCTTTTTCAACTGATCTTTTTTAAGTGAAGTGGTGGCTTAGTGGTTAAGGTTTTGGACTGTCACCAGAAAGACCGGGGTTCGATTTCCAGCACCACCACTGTGGGCCCCTGTGCAAGGCCCCTTAGCTCACAATTGCTTAATTGTATAAAAGAGATAAATGTAAGTCACTATGGATAAGGGTGTCATTACCTTTTATCGATGCCAGTACCTATCCACAAATATGCTGAAAGATGAAGATTTTTTAGTCTTTAGTAATGACACTTATGTGTTCAAATACCCCACTAACAACAAGTACCTACTACACTCACATCATTGACCCATGCACAATAAGCTGTTAAAAAAAATAATTTTACTTCCATTTATGAAGCAGGGTGGGGTAGTACAGACGGGATATAGTTTGCCATGGGGTTTTTCACATATAGACTTAGAATTTACAGTAAAATAATATAATAAATGAACTTAGGTAGAGGTTTTGTTCACTGAATTTATTGTGGTTCTATAAAAAATTATTATACCAAATAAATTACTAAAAAGGTTACATTAGTGAAAATGAATGAATATTGTTTGATTTCATACTTCAAAAAAATATTGTATATAATAATATGTCAAGGAAAAATGTACATCCAAGCTCTATCTTTGTCCTAATAGTTTTATCGATTTAAAATCTAGGTTCCTGTAATGAAGCCCCCAAATCCATGCTTTTTTAAAAAAAAATTCTAAAATTCTAAAAAAATCTTTTATGGAACGAACCCGAGTCTTTAAGGCACTTAAGTCAGTAGGGATTCTGACTGCTTTGCCATGGTATTTTACTAGATTACTATTAGTGAAAAATTCTTGGATTCTTGGATTCACGACTCTCTCTCACACACACACTGTCACAATTCCACCCTCCTGTCAGCAGAGGGCGCTGTCTCCCGAGTATTAGCCGCCACTATCGCTTCCTATCTTCCTGGTATCACCTATCGCACCACCACCGTTTCTTTGTGAGTGGGTGAATTTCATCAAGAACAACTCTTTTTGTTTGTAGTTACCTTACCCAACAACCCAATTATATTGGGGTTACAAACACACAACCCATCCATTTCATGGACTGAGAAAACTATTACCCACTGGTCAGCTTATTGTCTTTAGAACTGCCTCCAAAGTTCATCTTACTCGTCATGCTGAACCACCCAGGTAAAAAGTTCAGATAATACTGACCTCACTGCTGTGCCATATGAATACCAAGACCTCCTCAAAGTGTTCAGTAAAGGAAAAGCTTCAGAACTCCCACCTCATCGTGAAGGGGACTGTGCTATAGAGTTGTTTCTGACGCTATTCCTCCTCGCAGCCGGTTCTACCCATTATCTGAGCCTGAATCCAAAGCCATGGAAGCCTATATCGACGAGCCACTGGCTTCTGGATTTATCCGTCCTTTCACTTCCCCAGCATCAGGTTTCTTGTTTGTCGAGAAGAAGGATGGCAGCTTGTGCCCCTGCATAGACTATTGAGGGCTAAACAAGGTGACTGTAAAGTATTGTTATCCTCTGCCGTTGGTGCTGTCTGCCCTCGAGCAGGATGAGTGGAAGACGGCGTTCATCACGACAAGGGGACATTATGAGTACCAGGTTATGCCATATGGGCTAGCCAATGCTTCTGCAGTGTTCCAGTCATATGTGAATAACATATTTCAAGCTCTTTTTAACGTGTACGTCATTGCATACATCGACAACATCCTGATTTATTCACGCACCCTGTCCCAGCATGTAAGACACGTGCGAACAGTTTTGTGCCATCTGTTAAAATTGAACTTCACAGCCGAGAAATGCGAATTTCATCGCAACCAAGTCAAGATCCTGGGCTATAATATCAGCGCTAACGGGGTGTCCATGGAGGATCCAAGGTCGCAGCAGTTACCAGCTGGCCTCTCCCCAAGACGGTTAAGGAGTTACAGCGATTCCTGAGGTTCGCTAACTTCTATCGACGATTCATCCTTAGACCGCTGGCCACATAGCCTCTCTTCTTCAGGGTAAGCCCAGCAAATTAAGGTGGGATGAAGCAGCTACCAGAGCGTTCGCCTAGCTCAAACTGAAGTTTGCCACTGCCTCCACGCTACAACACCCTGATCCCATGCTACCGTTCGTAGTAGAAGTAGACGCTTCTGACTGTGGAGTGGGTGCCGTTCTCTCTTTACGTCAGGTCAAGCCTTCTAAGCTTTACCCCTGCGCCTTCTTTTCTCAGAAGTGGAATGCTGCGGAACAGAACTATGATGTGGGTAACAAGGAGTTGTTGGCCATGAAGAAAGCCTTGAGTAAATGGAGACATTAGTTGGAGGGCAGTACTTATTCCTTCCTGGTGATCACTGACCATGAAAATTTAGAATACTTATAATTAGCTAAACGTCTAAACTCAAGGCAAGCTAGATAAGCCCTTTTCTTCACAAGATTCAGATTTACAGTAATTTACCAGCCTGTGTCCAAAAATGACAAAGCAGAATGATCAATCACCCGCATCCTGCCCCAACAATAAGGTTTACGTAACACACTCTTTACGTAACCGTGTATTATCCTGGGTTCACACTTCACTGAGTTCAGGTCATCCGGGGGTAAGGAGACTTATGGAACTGCTGGTGGCCGGGTTATTGCACTAATGTGTTGAACTTTGTTAAAGGTTGCAACGTCAGCGCACAAGCCAAAACCTCTGGACACTTACCTGAGGGCCTTCTCGAACCTCTACCCATCCCGCAAAGACCTGGTCACATATTTCTATCAATTTTGTCACTTAAATATAGGTATTTAAGGAATTACTGTGCCAGAGAACAGACCAGATGGAGTGAATTCCCCCAACTCCCTTGTACCTTGTAAGAAGCTGAGTCCTAAGTTTGCCTGTTTAAAATCAGCAGACAGATTAACCCTATTGCCTTTAGGCTAAAACTGCCCTCATATTACCTTATCTCTCCGTCTTTTCATGTCTCCCTGCTAAAGCCATATCATCCTGCAGCCCCCAAGGACCGGAACAGCCAGCACCCATTGAAATAGAGGGAGCACCAGCATGGGTGCACGACCTTCCTGACTCCAGGTGGAGAAGATGTCATCTGAATTATCTCGTGGACTGGAAGGGGTAGAGTCCGGGGGAGAGATCGTGGGTAAGATCCCGTGATATTCTTGATCCCCATCTGTTACAGAAGTATCATGACAATCACCCTGACCGTGACAAGCTCCTCAACCTTGGGGGCGGCCGGAAAGAACACCAGGAGGCGTTCCTTGGAGAAGGGGTACTGTCACGATTCCGCCCTCCCGCCAGCAGAGGGCACCGTCTCCCGAGTATTAGCCGCCACTATCGCTTCTTATCTGACTTCCCGTTTGTTCTCTATATAAGCCTGCCTATTGTCTAGATCTGTGCGAAGTATTGTTTGTTATGCGGCATACCAAGCGTTAACCCTGTGTCTTTGTACTCCCGGTATCTGCTCGGTTTTTGGTTTTACATTTTCGTCTAATGTTTTGGATTTGTTTGCTTGGACTGTGTTTAATTTCCGTGTACCGACTTCTCCCTGTGTTATGACTACCCTTCTGAACCGCCCTTTTGTTTTTAATAAAACTGTGTTCTACAACATGGATTCGACTTCGTCTGCTGCATTACACACCCACACTGACACAGCTGTTTCTTTAAATGTTTGAAATGTTTTAAAATGCTAAATATAAATACATTTATATGTATACATAAAATATAAATATAATTTATACAGGGTTAACTGATGTGATCAATAAAAAATGTCAAGTTATTCAGTTTACTAAACCATTTTCTCAACACTTTTTTTACTAATTTCAAACCTTACAATTTGCCTTTATAAATAAAATAAGTATAAGTAAGTAGTATAAGTATATTCAATTCATTGTCATTGTGCAAGGTACATGTACAGAGCCAATGAAATGCATTTTTCGCATATCCCATCTTAATAAAATCCTAATTAATAATGATGTGGATATTTCCGGATATATATGTGGATAAGGCTAGAAATACACTCATACAAAGTTAATTACACTCTTCTAATAGAAAATACTGTATAAAATCAACTATATTCTTAAAATCTTTTAGGAAAGATTTCACATTGTACTAAATGCAACCTGACTGTCTCCTTTAAAGTTTCTTTAAGGTTTAAAGGATTGGATATTAATAGTGAAATGAAAGGTAAAATTAGCATATTTGGTCCTCTGTGTGTTTGTGTAATGACTGAGGAGTGTGACATGCCTGCTCAATAAAAAAAATAAAGCTTACAAAAATTAGCTGAATCACAGTGATTATAGTCTCTTTCTCTCTCTCTCGCTCTCTCCTTCTCTCTCTCTCTCTTTCTCTCTCTCACACATAAAACACACTCTGTTTCCCCCCTCCCTTCCTGGCTCCAGCTTCAGGCCTGACTCAGCAGAGGAGATGGGAGGGAGGAAGAGAGAGTGAAAAGTGAGAAACAGAGAGAGAGATCTGTGTGACGAGTTTACAGAGAGCAGTGCAGCGGAGGGTTTGACAGCATATTCAACTAGATTAGGCATTTGTAAGTATGAAGATCGGTAAAGTGCGGGCATGAACCAAAAGAGTAATGTACCGAAGAAGGAAGTGACTTTAGCAGCGAGAGAATCACTGTTATAGTCACATGTTTAACGAGTCAGTAATGAACACACAGGGCTCATGGAAGCCTCAACGGGCAGCACTGCAGGTTGGCATCGGAGTTTCAGTCTGTAATTACTGGTTGTCGATTGTTTGTGTGTGTTAGGAACGATGATGTTAATTAGTATTTTCAAAAAGTGAATTGTTATTTTAATTTTGTAGAACTGCCAGGATCAGATTGCTCAGCTGTGGCTAGCAGGATACCGTTCTGCAGTCAAGAGGAGCCGGAGACTTTGCTCGGCCTGCTAAGTGACACTGAGCTCAGTTTGGGCCTGCAGTCTCTCAGTCTACCCTGCTGGGAGCAGCCATGGAAGGACCCTGAGCCTAAACTTCCAGCCAGGCCCAGCTCTTCTGAAAACAGTTAGTAGAACAGTCAACATGGCACTGTTTTCAAAATTTCATTTTTCCAAATATTCTCACTTAAATATGTTTATTAGTGGATAATATGCTTATTCATTCTTATTTTTATTAACAGCAAAAGACGTTAAAAGTTTAAAAGCTATTAAAGCCTACAATAATGTGTGTTTGTGTTAGTTTAATTAAATAATTTCTACCATAACCCATAATTATTCTGGAAGCTTTTATCTGTCTGTTTTTTATTTTGTCTGTCTCACACCTTTAACTCCTGCATGACTAATCACCTCAAACACACCATCTAACCTCAGACACCAGCAATTCTATTGATTTGTCAACGTTTGTAAAAAAAATGTGTATTATTATTATCATTATTTTTAGGAATAACATTATGTTTTACTTACATGAGAGTTCCTAACGCTTGCATTTTTATTTGTATGTGAGGGTTACAATAGAATATGTTTGTAGAGTATACGCACTGTTTAAGGTCTCTGTGTTTCTCAAATTTACTCTGCCCCAATTCTTTTATATAGAGCAGCTGACATAGATCTTTTGCAGCACCAAAAGCTACTCAGTTCTGCTGTCTCATCCTGTGCCGTGTCACTCAAGGACTTTGCTCACTGTCAAAACATACTTTGTTATTGCACATAATTTTTTTACATTTCTTATGTATTTAAAATATTTCCTCTATATTGTGTGTACATGCTACAGTGCTGGGATTGTGGCCTGCTTCTCTCAGCAATGCCCTGGACACTCCTCAGGGCTTAATAAGACAGAGCTCTTTGGGCGGAGGTGACCTGTTGGATTATTGTCCCAGCCTGACCCGCATGACAGAGTCCCTTTCTCTGCTAAACTCAGAATCTAGCAGTCCTGTCGACTCTGAGACCAGCGCTTTCTCGTCTGGATCCGATCACCTGGTTTGTAATCCTATGTTATTCTATGTAGAACAAGGAAGTCATTGCAAGAACATTGTTTTTATTTCGAGGTA
Source organism: Bagarius yarrelli (assembly GCA_005784505.1). NCBI lineage: Eukaryota > Metazoa > Chordata > Actinopteri > Siluriformes > Sisoridae > Bagarius > Bagarius yarrelli. The sequence goes on along the minus strand of VCAZ01000001.1, from coordinate 13,203,241 downwards.
AAATGTTACGTTACCAAGTTACTTTTAAAAGTCCAGGCTTCCTTTATCCTGACTACCTGCTACGTGTTCTGTAATCGGATTACTTGCAGGATGCAGAGAGAACAGGGATAAAAGATTAAATGCCATGGTAATGGCTTAATGCGTTTAGTTTACAGTAATGCTGTTATCAAAATATCATTAGAGCTTCTGTTTCGTTCCCAGACCAGTTCACGGCTCACTCCTCCGGTGAAATTTCACCTGTTCAACACACAGAAAGAGGCTCTGTTGCCTTGTACATGGCAGCCAGAAGACACCATCTCTCCACTCACTCCCTCTCTTCCTGCTGTACTTGAAGAGTCACTGGCTAAATGCTGGACCAGTACAGCACCATTGTCCAGCTGGACCACCCAGAATGCACGAGAGCAGTCATTCAGCATTGAGATGAAGGCTCAGCTACACAGGCAGGCTGCAGGTGGTGATAAGCTAGCATGCTATAATTAACAACAGCTAAGACAATGTCACTACTGGCAAAATTTATTGTTTGTTAAAATTTTTGGATTTATTGGCAATGTATTGTTTCTTGTAGCAACAACTGAAGCTAATTGTACCTGGGCTGGACCCTTGCCTCCCCGTGTCTACAAAAACCCACTCTATTCCTGTAAAGTGTTCTTAGGAGGAGTGCCATGGGATGCTACAGAGAGTAATATTTATACACACATGATTTTATCCACACTGGAATGTAATTTTTGATCCACAATTCTAAGATAAATGATAGTATGAAACATGCTAAATGTGAATTATTAAAGATATCATAATGGAGCACACAAACACTGCTGTGGACATCGCTATACACTTGCTATAAAACCAGCCGGATGAGCAAAACAGTGCTGGTATCTAAAAAGTAATAGGAATCAAACAACCTTGACATTGATGGAAGAGATGAAAAGAAAAACTCTTTTTTGCGTAAATTCTGGATTCACTGGCAGAGCTATACAGTTGGAGTCAGGTTCTAATTCCTCAAATTTTTTATAGACTGACAGATAATTTAAATTTCCTCAACAACCACAAAATGAGATCAAGGGAAACATAAAAAATTGGAAACAGCATCTTTGGTAAAGTGCTTTTCATCGATAAATGGCTTTCTTTATCAATGAGACGCAAAACAGATCTAGTCTGGGGTCTGTAGAAGACCATAGTAATTGGTCCATACAGGACTAGAGTGATGTATTCATTAACATCTGGCCATCTGATGTCTAGACTGAGACATGGAGAGGACTACATGCTACAGTGTCCCACACTCACTGTGAAATTTTGTGGAGATGGTTGATGAAGATTGATGATGTTATTTTTTTTCTGTCAGGAGTGGCATACAGTCACCCAAATGGGCAGTTAAGATAACTTCTTAAATCAATAATTAGAAAAACTGACAACCTATTTTTAACAATTTTTTTCTTACTGCGGTAAACACCAAATAAAGTATGATTTTCCCATTAGAAAACTGTAATTCAGTCACAAAAAGATGTCCTCGGAATATAACTGCTGATGGCCGCTTGACTGTTTTACGTGTTTTTTAAGCTACAGATCTCTTGGAATTCCACAGTGCCTAAATTCTATACAGGAAAAAAATATTGAAACAACTTTCATTTATAAGTAAACAAAAGCACATAACCACCTGTCTGTATCACCTCAGGAAGTCTTCTCAACACATTTAATGTGTTTGGATCTCTTAAAGTGGAGTGGCCTGATAAGGATGGTAAACACTCTCAATGCCCACCACAAGGTACACATATAACACTTATAACAAATTACTATTAGGTTCCAATAACAATAATATTATAATAATTAATAATATTACAAGTTTCAATCAAAGGTTGACGTTGAAGTTCTTGTCTGTAGGTTATGTGTACCTAGTGTTTGATTTGGAGAAATCAGTAAAAGCTTTGCTGCAGGCTTGCAGCCAGCGTCGCCTGCATCCGACAGATTACCTAGAGTACTACTACAAGATTTCAAGCAAGAAGATACGTTGTAAGGTGGTAAGTGAAACATACAAGCGCAGGTTCGTTTCTTGTGATATATGCGCACACTTTTTAGTAAATCTAAAAAAATTAGAAGGATAATAGATTACTAGATAGAGAAGGAAAAGAATTGACCTTGCAATGCAAATATATCGGTAAAAATAATAATAAATAAAGTTACAGACTACATTCACATGGGTATCATGGGAAGAAGACTATTTTGAAATGCTGGTTAAGATTGGACCAACAATATTTTAGTGTAACATTGATATTTAAATTGTATGATCACTACTGCAGTGGGATGTGACTCCTATTGGGGTTATAATAGGAGGGGACATTAAGCAGATTTTATAGTAAATAGTAAATATAAGAAATATATGCCATGCTGAGCTGCACCAGCCGGAAGTGTTCAGCGTGCGGGTTTCTCCCTCGAACAAGTTCAGTAAATAGGGTGGATGGAAATGACACTATTATGTGCTGTTGGATGTAACACTGCATCAGCTGCCATTTTTCACCTTAAAGGTTTAATATTCTACATCAGGATAGAGTAAAGTGACAAATGTAATTGTTGTGTAAAACTTTTTTTTCTTATCCTCACAGGTGCAGGTGATCCCGTGGGTAATCACAGACAGTAGTTTTGTGTGCTCCCCCCTGCTGCGGTTTCTCCCCAGTAGAACAGTGTTTGTTGGGGCTCTGCATGGCATGTTGACCGCTGGAGATTTGGCACACGTCATGAAGGAACTCTTCGGGGAAGTCGTGTATGCAGGGCTTGACACAGACAAGCACAAATACCCAATAGGTCTGATTTTTTCATTCTCTAACTGCTTTTTGTCTCTTGTTATCATTGTTAATTTATGACAGTTTTATGCTGTGGTATCTGAATGTTGCAGGGTCTGGACGTGTGACATTTAGGAACCAGAAGAGCTACCTAAAAGCACTTACCGCTGCATTTGTAGAAATTAAGACCACCAAATTCACCAAAAAAGTAGGATGGCAGGTTTTAGTGTATGAGTATCTTTTTTTATATTATTCACTTTATCTCCCTGTTCATGCCCTTTTCTTGGCTTAGGTTCAGATTGATCCCTACCTTGATGACTCCATGTGCCAAATATGTAACTGTCAACCAGGCCCATTCTTCTGTAGAGATAAGGTGAGAGACTAATACTGTGCTCCGCTAACTAGCTTTGTAGGCTATGGCTCTAACCGGTAAACAAATCAGTAATCGTGTATTTTTATATTTGTCCAGACCAGAATTGGGTAGATGGCCAAATGATGTCTTGACTTGGCGTAGAAGGCATTGCTTATGTAACTGTTCGTTTTACTCCTTGGAGTGTAAAATTGATTGAATGTGAGGCCATAGGTTGTCCTGTCTCCACTTGATTTGCTTGTTTCTTCTCCCTTGTCGGTCATTATTTCCCAACCAAACACGTTTTAAAAATGAGAGGATTTCATGTAAATACTTTAGACGGCTACAGTCTTTCGTGACACTCATTACATGTAACATGATGGAACCAAAATACTAAAACTATATTTTTATAATTAACATTTAATATTAACTGAGAGATACAATCATGCATCATGAATGAAACAAAGTAAATATACGTTACTAATTTGTAACAAGTATTAGTGACAGAATCGGTCAAGTTTTGATGTTCAGTGTGCCCAGTGTTACTCCAGCGTTTGTCAGGAGTATTAAAGTAAAGCTTGTATCTGTGAGCAGTATGAGTGGCTAACAGCTAGCACCAAGAATAACAAGCTATTTTGTGTAGACTTTTTAATACGAGTGAAAGAACATGAAATAATTCTGGATTTCTTCACCAAGTCACCTAAACATCAAAGCTCTAAGAACCATATAATGTCAATCGTTCATAATATGGCCATTATTTTCATTTACATTTACATTTGCGGCAATTGGCAGATGCCCTTATCCAGAGCGACCTATGTTTATCTATTTTATACAACTTAGCATTCGGGGCTTATGGTCCTTGCTCAGGGGGCCCAGCAGTGGTAACTTCGTAGTGCCAGGAGTCGAACCCGATTTTTCAAATAGCAATCTAACACCTTAACCTTAGCTGCTTTAGCTGTAACAGATATTCAAGATGTGTATATCTTGTCGCTTATGTTTTTGATACCGTATAGGTACAGTACGTGTTGTAAGTGTTGTTTTTATTAATTTAAGATAATTAAAAAGGTTTGTAAAATGTGTGGATGTGGTTTACAGTAGCTTACAGAAAATCCTGACTGAAAGCCCCTGGTACAATATTGCTTTTCTCCTGTAGTCACCCTAAAAACTTTTTGTAGCAGTGAAAAACATTTTACTTTTTCCACAAATCGTAAACTTTGGTTAATTAAAAAAAAACAATATTTACTACTTTTTAACCATTTGATCACTTTCGCTTTTTTTTTCTTTTCTTTTTTTTAGCTGATGCTGGCTTATAGTTTTGGATTTTAAACTTCACTCTAAAAAATATTGTGTAGACCAAACAAAAAAAAATAAACGCAACAGTTTGCATCAATATATTTGCGTTATGACAACTTCTAATAACATTAAGTTCAGTCAACAAAATATATTGAGTTAGATAAATTACCTTTTCATCTTTAGACAGAGCAGTGTAGCATTTTATGTAGCATAAATTCAATTTTTTTAAAGTTGCTTAGTTGCTTAGTCAAGTTGTTCCAACAATTTTTTAACATAAGTTGTAAAATAAATAGTTTTTATGTACTTAATTACCATAATCATAAATGCAAATTTTAAAGTTCACAACCTAAAAAAAACAAGTTACAGTAATTGTTTAGCTTTTTTGTTTTCATGGTTTTCTTATTATATTTGTTACCAGATCAGAGAGGGACTTACAAAACAGAGCCATGTGTTACACTCTTAATCTTCTCTTAGAATAATTGGCTTAGAAAACAGCATGAATATACTTTTAATCTGATTAATTGTGATGCAATGTATTTTACTGTCTCTCTCTTTCTCAGACTTGCTTTCAGTACTACTGCCGCTCCTGCTGGCACTGGCATCACTCAGTGGACATGCTAAGCAGTCACCGGCCTCTGATGCGTAATCAGAAGAGCTTGAACCCAAGCTAAACAGCCAACGCAAGCTGTAACTCTGCTGCTAGCCTTGAGGGTTTACCGGCTCACCTGACCCAGCGGTTTTTGTGCCATTTTCTCAACAGATCACCGAAGCAGAGCTGGAGAATGACTGTAGAAAGTTCACGTGTTGCACTGCTTTCTCATTTTTCGCTGTTTACTCATTCAGTAAGACGTTCCATAGAGATGTGCCGTGTGATGGCGGCCCATTTGCAATATTACCTGGGCAATCATCGTCATCGCGGGTGGCAACTAGATAAATAATTTTTAGAGGGTTTTTTTTTAAATCTTTGTGTTTAAATGTTGGTTATTAATTAAGGTTTGTTGTGCTGAGCTTGTTTGCCTGGTTTTTAAAGTCTAAAAATCTCTACCTCATTGGTCTGGGAGTGTTGCCAAGGTTACAAAACTTGTAGGTTGTTTAAGTTTGGCAAAATAAAATTGTTGAAGCGTTGCAAGTCTGCTTTATATATTATAATAAAAAATATGCACAGCACCACCGAAATAAACTGAAGTTGTTTTTACATACAAAGCGTATTTGTTTATGTTTGTAAGCATAAAACAAAAAGTAACTTGTCTTATTAAGTAGTCATAACTTAATTTTAACGTCATGACTACCATATATACAGTTGTAATAAATGACATGATGTGATAAATGACAGGTATTTAAAAAAGTATATTTAATTTACAGACAGAAAAGGTTAAGGAAAATATAAGGAACAATATCATTGTTGTAAACACCACTTTTTACAATGATAACACCCACCATCATCGCCAAAACAAGAGTTTCTTGTTTAATTACTAAAACAAATTGCTTCTTGGAAGAAAGGTTCAACTGTAATGCTTTGTGTCATATTCTTGCATGTTGGCTAATTAATGTAACAGTTACAATTTATGATAATTTTTTGATTTGATGATAATGTTACCATGATGTCGCAGAGCTGTTTACTCCTGTTCTGAGAATTATATTACATTAAACCATTAAAAAAGAGCAACACAGCATTAATTGACAAGCTACTCATTACCTCTGAGAGGAAGTTATACTTGTTGGTTAAGGGGATCGATTACTAATCGGATGGTTGTGAGTTAAAATCCCAAGACCAAGCTTCTACTGATAAGCCCTGGGATAAGGCCCTGAACCTTTAACTCCTCTGTTGTAGGAAAAAAATTCCTTGTTTAGATTTTTCTATTTTAAACATAAGAGGTCAAAGCAGGTGTCCTTAAAGTAAGTCACTGACATCCTGAAATAAACTTATAATGAATACAAAAAAACAAACAGAAATTAATAAATAAATTATGGAGTAATAAATAAATTTAGAGTTCATTTTCCAAAGAGGTTCAGTGTGCAAAGTCTCTGGAATTTAACATGCTGCTTCAACACCCTTCTGTGCGCTGACTCATCACTGGCCATGACTGTAGAATCAGCAGTTTACCTGATGATGTGATTGCAGCGTTGCAGCATAGATGTGACTTAGCAGATTAAACAGCTCCTGGGAGCATGCAGAGCTGAAACAGGTGACAAAATGCAGCCTCCCTGATAAAATATCCAGGATCCTGTTCCAAAGAAGGATATTCAAGATTAGCAGGTTCAACGTTTTCCTTATTAGCTGTGGGACAATTGTGCTGAATGTTAAGCTTAAAGTGATGCAACAGCAAGCCCACATAAATGTCTTTTAGTTCCAAGTGGGTCAAATACAGACATTGGGGTTTTCCGTTAAGTGTGTGTTGGGTATGTGTTTTAGAAACAGTTCCAGTGTGGTGGAAAGTCTCACAACTAGACACTTAAAGCACTGATGAAAGGTTTGAGAGTAATGACTCAGCCATTAAAGCAGGATAGATCACAGGGTTGATGGCAATCATTTCAAAGCATACAAGACGAACAAGAAAAACTGCTTCAGTATAAAACGATTGTAATAAACTCCATTAAATCTACAGTCCAGATATAGTTGGGGCTAACACTCTACTAAGAGTCTACTAGTCTACCGGGTTTACCTCCCATATTCTTCTGCATTTAATGAGGCACAAAATAACTTAAAGGCAGAAAATAACTTTTTATACTTGAACATTTAAAAACCCCTGTTTAAATAAAACATTTATTTCAAGACTCATCAGCTTCGAAAAAAGAAAAGAAAGCGAACGCAGCTTAAATTTTATTTTCGTTTCAAGCTGGCCATAAACACTAAAATGGGCCACATTATCCTTTCTGCTACAATATCTGGCCCAGCCACACACCACCAGCAGTAGGCCATAACACCAAAACCTGAGAATAACCTTTTTGTGGATCTTCTTTTTTTTCACCACTACAATATATACAATATTGCAAATCTGCTCTTTACAACACTTCCTTTGTATTCATCTTCTTTTAAACTATTTATTCATACCGTTCCTTTTTCCTGCTTGTCAGTCAATCAGTAGCTGGGACGTGCCCAGATAAGGGTAGCGTGGGAGAAGATTTCAGTATACTGGTAGCTTCCAGCTTCTGATTGACTGAACACACCTGATCGATGTAATCAGCAGTGGGTAGAGCAAGGATTGTTGAAGAACAAGCAGGATAAAGGAATTAAAGAAACATGGATTACACACAACTGCTTATTTACTGTATTTGACCTTTTGTTATATTTATTCAACTATATTGCTTTATATAACTATTTAACTATTTATTTAACTGCTATTTTATTATTACTGTTTTGTTGTAAATGTGCGCAGTTTAGTATTAAGAACAGTAGAAGGGGCTGTGCGTAATTTAGTATTAAGAACAGTAGAGGGCGCTGTGCGCAGTGTAGCATTGAGAACATTAGAGGGCGCTGTGTGCAATTTAGTATTGAGAACAGTAGAGAACGCTGTGCGCAGTTTAGTATTGAGAACAGTAGAGGGTGCTGTGTGCAATTTAGTATTGACAACAGTAGAGGGCGATGTGCGCAGTGTAGTATTTAGAACAGTAGAGGGCGCTGTGTGCAATTTAGTATTGAGAACAGTAGAGGGCGCTGTACGCAGTGTGCGTTTCTTGCTATTTCTTCCCCGGAGTCTAAAGTTTGGTGCTGTAGCTTTCCTTCTGTTTGACTGTAGTAGGCTGAGTGAAGATGGCGGCCGGCTCGGAACGTAGTCCGCCTCCTTTTCCCGATTCAGAGGAACAGGACCCGGAGCCTGAGTTTGGCGAGGACGAGGACAGCGATGACGGAGCGGACATTTTCACAGGCAGCGTAAGTAAACTACATTGAGTGTAGTAGCGCTGTAAGATCAACACGAAGAGCTGTATTTCTGCTAAGTTGCAAAGCTAATGCTAGCACTGTGTGTAAACTTTAGGTGTGAGCTCGTCTTTCAGCTGTAGTTTCTCTGTGACGTGTTAGCCCAAATATTTCTCCAGCTAATCAGCTAGCACGAAGCTAACGTCACAGCAGTCATTTGCGTTTTTTGTATCCGGAACACGGATTAGACAGGTTAGCTATGAGAATCTTTAGCTCGCTAGCTTCGAGTGCTTTCGTTTAAATTCCGGTTGGCAAGCTATCCGAAAAAGTTTAGAATCTCCTGATGTATTAAATTCGACGCGACGGTGTAAAGCACCTCGGGCTTTCGGACATGTACATGGTTAAAATCTGTTTTTCGTTAGTTTGGGAAATGTGGTAATCTGAGGTAAATTGTGAGCGCAGATGTGGAAAAGCTCGTGCAGAATCTTTCACGGAAGTGTTGTGTTACCAAACTTCAGCTCTTCCCTCTTCGGTGTTTTTGCTTTTTGTAAGCTGTGACTCAATAACAAGGGCGCAGTGTAGTTTACAGAAGTGGTAGCTCAGTGGTTAAGGTGTTGGACTGCTGACTGGAAGGTCATTGGTTCAATTTCCAGCACCACCAAGCTGCCACTGCTGGGCCCCTGAGCAAGGCCCTTAATCCTCATTTGCTCTGCTAATTAAAAAAAAAAGTTATTTTCTTGTACTAAAAAATCTGTACATTGCCATATCCAGGGTCTGTCTTCTGTGTGCAGGTGCCTTCTCCTACCCCAGTGGATCCTCTGATTCATATAAACACCAGCAAGCCTCCTAAAGAGTCCTTTACCAAAGCCCTGGAAGATCCTCTAAACGACCGAAGCAGCCTGAACCCCAATCCCGAGAAGTCAACGGGTGACACTAAAGGTGAGGAGTTTGACATGTTTGCTGATCCTCTAGGCGAGACTGAAGACCAACCGGTCCCAGAAAAAACAAAAAACAGTGCACCTTCCCCAAACCTCAATAAAGCGCCTCCTAAAAGCAGCATCAGCAAAAGTTTAGCGGCACATGGTGACGCCAGTAGTGCAGTTTTTCGTGAATCTCAGAATGATGTCAAGACATCCGAGGACATTTTTGAAGAGCCGCCCAAAGACGGTACATCTAAAACTGCACCCAAACCTGTGGGTGGTGATGCAGCTGCTGCCAAAAAAGCACCCAGTACCGACCTGTTTGGAGACGATGACGACGGGGACGACTTGTTCGAGGAGCCTTTGCAAGCTGTGGAAAAGAAACCCCAGACGAAAGAAACCAGTAAAGGGAGTACTGACCAGTCTAAGAATGCCACTACTGACCTTTTTACTGAGGAGGTCCTAAAAAACCCACCACCACCTGCTGCTGCTGCTGCTAAAGCTGGCACAGACTCCAACTCCAAAACCAATGGCCTGCACTCGGACGAAGACGATCTGTTTACAGGTATGCTGTTTTTATTGTGATTTTTTTTATTAGATAGAGTTCGTAAATATAGTCAGTCTTGAGCTTAGGTTTAGTTCGTTTTTTTTTTTTTTTTTTTTTTTTAAGTTTTAGTTGGAAAAGTGCTGATAAGAAAATGACATTTCAGCCGTGTGTTTTTGAGTTTAGGAAAAGCAAGGGCAGCTTTTTTTTTTCTACATCTACTCCTTCCTCTTCTCTCTCCCTCCATACGAAATCAATGTTTGCAGTGCTGATGACGCATTTTAGCTCCAAACTTAATAGTTGATGGTGATGTGGCCTGGAAGTGACCTCAACCCTCTGCTCACTTCCTGGGGATTAGAGGCAATGTGTCCTGTGTGATCTGTGACATTCTGTCTGTTTTTCCTCCCGCTCTAAGAGGCCACTGTTGAACTGTCTCTGGACAGCCCTCGTAACGACCACAGAAAGAGAGAAACACCAAAGGCCTCAGTACCCGCTTCCTCTCTCTTGGCTTCAGCCAGTGCCTCCAAACCTCAGGCTAAAACACTTGAGGAGGTACTGTATAGAATCCACCACAACATACATCTCTTAGTTTTAGGAAATAAAATGCACATTATGATGTCATCATTTTATCTCCATGAAAACAATATTTGTTGTTTATTGTTTGACCATTGTTAAAAATGTGAGTTAAATAGTGAATTTTTAATGTGTTCAAAACAAAATATCAGCTTTATTACTACATGTAATTTTTCTGAATAGAATATTTTTGTAATTGTACAGCTGTACAACTAAATTAAGGCTCTCTTAAAAGTGCACACAGTCATACACACAAAAAACTGTAAACAGATGATAAAGAATGCCTTTTAATTGGAGTGAAAGTAAACGTATCAGAATGTGTAAAAGATATAAAAGGACAAATAGCAATGGGTCAAATATACAATATGTAAACAGATAGAAACACTGAATAGGCACAATAAACAATGTCAAATGTCACAATAAACAATGTCAAATTTCATGTCTTGTACATAACATTCTACACAGTATAAAGTAGTAAAAAAATAGACTTGACTAATAAATAAATTCTTTGCTTATTTTGCATGAAATTGTTACAGTTTAAAATACTGTGTATTAAGAAGCTGAAGCTATACACACGTGATATTTACAGGTGATTTACAGATTTTTTTTTTTTATTATTATTTTTTTTTAAACACAATATACAAGGGTAAACAACTCCCACACGTACTTGGTGTCTTATTAGGGAAGTGAAAGCACCAGTTTGCTGCTTAATCTCATGCAAAGCCTGACCTGGAAGTCAAGTCAATGCAGTTTAAATAAGCAAACAACTAAACAAATAAATGGCATGTCAGTTATGTGAATTACAGTTCGCGCAAAATGAATGATTACTTCAATCCTTAAGATGAGCTAATTTCTGTAGCTGTTGTCTTTATATTGTTTTTGATGATGTGGTGCTTTAGCTGTATTGTATTCTCGCCTTTTCTGGAACTGCTCAGTGTTTTTTCATTTTCACGCCGTGTGTGATGTGCTTGGTTCGATTTGACACAGCCAAGCACGCAGCCGGTGAAAGGCACTAGTATTAGGGTTACTGTATTTAAAGTGCTCTATTTATATAAACGCGTTAAAAAAAGAAGTGATTATCCTTATGTTAAGTTCAAGCTGAAGTGGTTTCACTTTTTCTGCTCTGATTAGTGTAGTAACAAAAGCGTTAGTTACTAAGTGTCTCTTTATTAAGCACATAAATGTTATATGTTGAATTGGGTTAGTTAGGCTGTTTAGGTGCCTTGCTCAAGGGTCGGCACCTTAACCGGCACCTTAACCGCCTTAACTATTTGAGCCATCATTGCCAAGATGATATAATGATATAAAAATATATTATATTAACCCCTTGTACAAATCTTTATATGATCTTTTAAATGTATATATTTTATTTTAATCTGCTTAACCTTGTGTATTTCTTTATCTTACAAACTAGCTGGAGGAGGAAGAGAAAGAGGACAAATTCGATTTGAACATTTCAGTTACAAACCCAGAGAAAGTGGGTAAGTCCCTTGTGGCTGACCTCAAAGGAAATTCTTTTGCCGAGAAGGTATTTATTACTGTGTGCTGCAGTGGGAAGTGGACTGTCGGCTCTGTGGTGACAGTTTAATCAGTTTGATGTTTGTGACCTGTAAGACAATGCTCAACAAACCCCCGAGAACACTTCACTTCCCCATTCTGTCTTATGCCAACCAGCTTCGGTTTCCTTTGCTTTTCCCCCTTGGGGTTAAAAGTAGGCCAGTCTCTGTTGGCGATGCTTTCACTCTGGGTGGCGTTGTGATTAACATGATGCTATTTATGTTTACATCATTTGGCAGACGCCTTTATCCAGAGTGCTAAACAAAAAGTGCCTTGAGTCGCTATTAATAAACAGATCAATACTATTAGATCACACAGTGTGACAAACTGTTGGTAAAATAGCCTCACTGAAAAAAGAACAAATGTAAGGTGTTGATAAAAAAGGTTGGTCTTGAAGTCAGCCAGTCAGTTGGCTCTTTTTGATGGGACATTAAGGGAGTTCATTCCAACATCTTGGTGCCAGATCCGAGAAAAGTCTTGAGGAAGACCTACTTTGCGTCTTGCATAGATTTAATAAACTGTTAGTTGTTTTATAATCATTATATACTAACTCTCTTGTTGGTGCCTCCTCTGTTGCAGGTGATGGTATGAATGCCTACATGGCCTACAGAGTCTCCACACAGGTATTTGCCTTTATGTTCAAACTGTTGCTTTCTTTAATTGTCTTTTTACTACACAAATATAATAGTATATAGAGTTTGTGTAGACTATAGTTGTGAAGATGTAGGCAAGGTCTTCTACATGCTTATGATGTGTGTATGTGCCATAGTATGTATGAATAACATGTTCTTCTCTTTAACACATACACACAGACGACTTTGCCGATGTTTCGCAGTGCGCAGTTCACAGTGCGCAGGCGCTTCAGTGATTTTTTGGGTCTGTACGAGAAACTCTCGGAAAAACATTCACAGAACGGGCACATTGTGCCTCCGCCGCCAGAGAAAAGCATTTTGGGTATTTGATTTTTGTTTGGGAAAATGTTGTTGTTTTTTTGTTTTCTTCGATTAATTTAGTGTTATCAAGACCAAATGTACTTTGTTCTTAAAGGTATGACCAAAGTAAAAGTGGGAAAAGAAGACCAGTCATCAGCTGAGTTTGTTGAAAGGAGGAGAGCTGCACTTGAAAGGTTATTCTCTTTGAAAAAAATCTATAGAAATCCATAACTAAAACTTTGTGTTGCTTTGTGTTTCTATAATAGTAAAATGGTTTCACCTATCAAATTTATTGATTAGGTACCTCCAGAGACTTGTGTCTCATCCATCTTTGCTGCAAGACCCAGATGTGAGAGAGTTTTTAGAGAAAGAGGAGGTAAGAGAGTGAACCCTCACGCACACACGTGCATGCCAAATGTTCAATCTTTTATGTATACAACATAAGGTATTTGGACATCTATGATGAGACAGTAATGTCAGGTGAGAGGGTCTGGGGTTCAGTCAGTGTTCCAGTTAATCCCAAAGTCAGGGCACTGTATAGGACACTTACGTTTTTCCACACCAATCTGAACATATCATGTCTTTAAGAAGCTCAGTGGCTGCTGGAACAATACTAAGTCTCTTGGTTCCAGTAAAGGAATAATGTAATGTTACGAAGACCTTCATAATTTTTGGTAAAACTTTGCAGAAGGACACATGGGTGTAATGGTCAGTTGTCCACAAACTCAAAATGTTGTTAGTGTTCTCATAATCATGTCAGTTCTCTAAAGTGTGTTTTGTGCTGTTTTAGTTACCCAGGGCCGTTAGCACGCAGGCGCTGAGTGGAGCCGGATTCCTCAAGATGATTAACAAAGCCACTGATGCCGTCAGCAAGATGACTATCAAAATGAATGAATCAGATATTGTAAGTCGGTTGTACTTAATCCCACACTTTAAGATCTTCCCTTATTATTTTTCATGAGAAATGGTTAAGTGTGATTATGTGTGTTTTCCTGTCAGTGGTTTGAAGAGAAGCTCCAGGAAGTAGAAAGTGAGGACCAACAGCTGAGAAAGCTCCACGCTGTGGTGGAGTCCCTCGTTAACCACAGGAAAGGTAGATTTAAGACTTAGTTCAACCAGGGTGGCACTGTAGTTCAAGAATGTCGTTCAGTTCACGTACAGAAGAAAACAAAATACTTACGAGGATACAATGTAAATGAAACTGAACAGCAGCTCTGCAATCAGCACACAGTAAAGCACGCCCAGTTTACAGTTATCTCGAATGCTTCATAATATTATAATTTAATATGAAACAGTTAAAACTATAACATGAATCAGCTGTGTAGTCAGTGTGGAGCTAGCTGGGGTTAAATCCTATCGGTAAATTTAAACCTAAAAAATATATATATATATATATATATATATATATATATATATATATATATATATATATATAATATATATATATATATATATATATATATATAAATGACAAATGAAATGTGTTCATTATTTTAAATAAAAGTGTAAGTAATACTGATTTATAATCAATAAACATTTTAAAAGTTGAAGATATTCCCATGTTTTATTTATTTATTACAATATGTTTAAATTAATTACCAAAGCTAATTAATTTATTAAAGCTGGCTAATTAAAATAATTGAACATTGAAATAATTAAAGCTCCAAATAATTGCTTTACAATAATAATAAATAAATTGTCTGTTTGCAGAACTGTCAATGAACACAGCAGTGTTTGCGAAGAGCGTGGCAATGTTGGGTAGCTCAGAGGATAACACCGCACTCTCACGAGCTCTGTCCCAGCTGGCCGAAGTAGAGGACCGTATCGAGCTGCTTCATCAGGATCAGGCTTCCAATGACTTCTTCGTATTCGCAGAGCATCTTGCAGACTACATCCGCTTGCTCGGGGCAGTCAGGGTATGGGCACACAACACACACACACATGTTTACTCGCAATAAAGCACAGAGGTTAAATGATGTAATCAATAGTGTTTCTACAGTGACCTCAGTTCACCAAGTTTTTATAATGGCAAACCACAGGGCAATTGTTTAAAAAATTGCTACAGCTGAGACATGTATCATACTTTTAGACAGTCAGAGCATAGCCCCCATCTAAAATTACAAACTTTCATATTATATAGTAGGGGAAACTGAGTATGTGGGACGAGTATTACATCTAAATCATTAGTATACAAATTGCAGTACGGGAAAAGTTCCTGGATGACCTGCTACTCCTGTCCGGATTTTGAATTATGCATGCAATGCACACTTTACTATCCCATGAGCTCGTGGAAAAGAAGGTGTAATATGTGGAAGTACTGGATGCCTCGACATGGCACTTTAAGTGCTTTAAGTGTTTAAAGAGAAAAACATTGTACCTTACAGTTAAACTGCACTCGTTTAACATTATTTAAGTGAAACATTTTCCAGTTTTAAATTCTGCTGCTGTGACGTTTAATGTCAAATGTCATTATTGAAATGGCTGGTGTAGTCCAATTTCGTTCATACTACCGTAACCATACCATAGAGCCGCATTTACACTGCAGCTCTCAAAGCCTAATTTAGATTTTGTGACTAGATCTGATGTTTTTGATGATCCAGCCACATCTAAAAACTGGCCCGTATCGGATATCTGAATTTAAACTCTACACGGCAAAACATACCAAAGTAATGCACTGACCGTAAGAGAAAAAAAAATAATCAGACAAAACAGGCTTTAAAAAATAAAGATTATAAATAAGAAAATACAGAGTTGTACAAAATTTTATATATATTGCTGTTGGTGTCCACCTTAGTTGATGTACTGCACCACCGTCACTTATTCAGTGACGTACGATTCGCATTGAGGGGTGAAAATCTGATCAGTCATCTTACATTGCAAATGCTAATGTCTGATTCATATCTGATTTGTTTCCACATGTGAATGAGGTCCAAAACCAATATAAAAATATTATTGGATTTTATAAGAAGCCTTAATCAAGGAGCAGACAAGTTTTACAACAACATGCTTTGTGTGTGTCTTTTTGCACATGCCCAGGCTTGCTTTGACCAGCGGATGAAGGCCTGGCAGCGCTGGCAGGATGCTGAGAACATGCTACAGAAGAAACGTGAGACAGAGGCCAAGCTTCTGTGGGCCAACAAACCAGACAAACTTCAGCAAGCCAAGGATGAGATCGCTGAGGTAACGCTGACGCCGGATCAAAACACTAAGCACATGACTGAAATTTGACCTGTCACTTTGTAAAAAGATCTGTTTCTGTTAGAGAGAAATAAAATTTAGACCTGTCAGGTACACTATTCTTTTGGGAATCAGACTTTATGCTTAAACAATCACTCGCACTATTTAAATGTGTGTGAGTTTTCTGCTCTGTAAGTGGTGGAACTGGTTAAAATGGACTGATGTGACTTATGTGTGTTGCAGTGGGAGTCTAAGGTCAGTCAGTACGAGAGAGACTTCGAGAGAGTATCTGCCACCGTACGAAAGGAAGTCCTCAGGTTTGAGGTGAGAATGAACTGTAGCTTCACATGCTTCCAGTTGCAGACTTCACATTTTTGTTTGTTTACATAAACCAATTTAGAATTTTTTTTTTTGGCAACAGAAAGAAAAGGCTCGTGATTTTAAGAAACAAATTGTCAGATATCTGGAATCGCTGTTGAATTCACAGCAGCAGGTAAAAAATATCTCCTCGTTTTCTTTTTATATAATCACATTTATCTTATGTGCTCACTAAATCTCGCTGCGTCTTTCTCCCTATCTCTTTCTTTTTCTGTCTCTTTCTCGTCTTTTTCTCCTCCCTGTCTCTCTCCCTCTCCCCTGCTCTCTCTCTCTCTCTTATGTAGCTGATCAAGTACTGGGAGGCTTTCCTGCCAGAAGCAAAAGCAATTGCTTGATGGCGAGACAAACATACACACATACACACACACACACAGGCCTGCTTAAGACTGAGTCTGCCTTTTCTATACACTTTACCTCTTTCCTATAAACCAAGAGATGTAATGCAAAGGAAAAGAGAGATGCAATCAAGGTCTTTTTTTTTTCATTAATCACCTAAAGGTTATATTCTTCAATTCAACACTTTTTAAGTTTTATAATTTTTTTTTTGTTTTTCATTAAGCATATACAGTTTCTTTTTGACATAATTAATTGTAGGGATTGTATATGTGCAGTGATTTAAAAAAAGAGCGCTTTTGAGACATTATTTTTTGTAAAACAAACTAAATCAAAGTACTTATAATGTTCAAAAGTAGTAGGTGCCATTGGTGAGTAGTTTTCACCTCAGCTAAGGGGAAGATGAGGTCGTGTTGGACGCTATGATTTAGCCTGTCAGCAGTGCTAATGGTTTACAGTAGTAGGCCCTTCTTCCAAACATAAAAGATCCCTTTTTTCCGCTTATGTCTCATGAAACCTGGAGCTGTCCTATGTGTACTAACTAATCTGGGGAGCTTGTTTAGAGTGTGAGAACTGGGCAATTTAATGTGGTAATGCAGAAAAAATGCAATGGGAATTGCTTTCTGAGCCCAAAACTTTACAT
Organism: Bagarius yarrelli; assembly: GCA_005784505.1. Taxonomy (NCBI): domain Eukaryota; kingdom Metazoa; phylum Chordata; class Actinopteri; order Siluriformes; family Sisoridae; genus Bagarius; species Bagarius yarrelli. The sequence goes on along the minus strand of VCAZ01000001.1, from coordinate 13,185,915 downwards.
ATAAATCAAAACCATTAAATAACGTACCAATAAATGATTAAATTCTTTGTTGAAGTTGTTTCTTGGAGGTGTCACTTTGGTGACCTAATGTAACCTTTACCTAAATGGAAACAAATATAAGAGCTCTTTAAGTTTAATTCAGTTGAATTCAACTTAAAAAAAAAAAAAACATATTAGAGAATTAAAATCAACATGGCTCCCATACAGGTCACGTTCCACACTTTGGAAGTCAAGAGGTCACGTTTCTTTTTAAAAAAAAAAAAATTAGGATGAGCTGCATTAACAACTCAACTTGTGCACTTAAATACAGATTAAGTATAGTACAGGTTAAGCACTTGTGCTGCTAAAGGAGATTGGTAAAGTCGTCCTTAAAGCCTTTTTTTTTTCTAAGATGTCAGTTCTGTGCTACATATTTTATGGCAGAGCCACTCTCATTCCTCAAATAAATAAAACAGCATTTAAGGCAGTGTTACAATTCGAAAGTTTTTGTTTAATTATGCCAGCAGAGATCCAAGCCTTAACGTTTTTATTTCTATCGTTTAATCCATCTTGCACTTATCACATGAGGTTTTATTTTTATCATTTTCCATTTCTTTCCCTTCGAAAAAGATGCCATATGATGGTATATGGCGGAGGCAGATGGTATGTTGTCCAATACGCTGCTGAACTAACACAGGAAGTTGTATTTGATAAGAACTATCTAGCTAATCATTCCACCTTTTTAATAACTAATAAAGAAATTTGGGATTCGTCTTATTATTTCTCTTCTAGATTGTGATGTTGGACGAGCAGACGCGACCCTGAGTGAGAAACAAAGGGTTGTGCTTGCTTGTCTTACATGTTTTTTGACCTGCCATAAATGTTTGTAAAGTTTTTGTTATTGTGTATTTTTTTAATCTTCCAATCAAGCCAGTAGATACTGCTTATGCGCACCTTCTGTTCTTAAACACAATAAAGATAGTTTTAAAGAATATGGCTCATGTCCTGTGACTGCTTTGGAATAAAGTTGCTGTTGATGTGATGGAACAAATAATGTTTATCTCAATGTTTTTTAGGCATGTAGCTTTATGGTTTAGCATGATTTACTAACTAGCTTTGCCTTTATGCCACATTGACAAACAATAACCAAGATTACATCCAACATGTTTTTGGACGTGTGCACACTCATTATCTTTCCCTTCACAGTAACCTCAAAAAATTAAAATTTGGGTCTAATTTTTAGTTACAATAAAAGAAAGGAATAAAATATAATAAAACATCACATTATAAGCAAAATAATTAAGGGCAAGATTTCTACAGTATCGCATTGATTGCATTATACACACAACCCCAATGAGACATTTTGACACAGTTTTTCTGGTGTCCCTGCAGTGACATTTTAAAAAAAGTCTTCGCAAACTTGTGCATTCAACTCAACTTTTTAAATGTTCACAATAGTTTCAGGAGGAGAACATAGCAACTCATAAGGAAACGTTCCTGTTTTCTAACCAGGATAGTTTGTGTGAAAAGTGCGTGTGGTTTCACCAAAAAGGACTCAAGTGTCTTTATACTTTAAAAGCAATACTTTTTGCAAAATTGCTAAAATAGCAATTCTCTTAGATATGTACAAAGAGCATCTTCCTACTTTCAGGTAAACACTTCAGGCATTTCAAAAAAGATGTACATTTTAAAGTCATTTTTGTAGGCCGGAAAACACAAATGAGTATTTAGGAGATGCCTTTATCCAAAGTGACTCAAATTTATCACATTTTGTAAACTGAATAGACTTGGGCCTTGCTCGAGAGCCCAGCACCCGCAGCTGGGAGGTCCTATGATTTAAACTCATAACCTTCTGATCAGTAGTCTTAATAAGGTGATAACTAATGTGATAATCAGCTGAATAAATATTCTTGTTTTGATATTCCAAATTGTAGCACATTTTCTCCAAATAGAAAAAAAATTGTGCGCCATATAATAAAACAAATTCTGTCATTATTAGTCTTAAATAATGTTCTGAATTATCAATGGTTCAAAAGTATTCATAAATGTGATCTTATTAAAAAAGGGAATTAATAGTATAATAGTAAAATAATTTATGTTTTTTTTCCTGCTGCTGGAAACAGAAAATCAATTAACACCTTCTGACTAATCAGAACCAACCAGTAATATATATAATTCATGTAAGACATGAGGTCTGGTTTGTATTACTAAAAAAAGTAACACGTGAGTACATTGCTTTGTCTTTAACCTAGCGAGCTTCCCCTTTTCCCTGTCTGCACAAACTCGACTCGTATTCACGTTAACAATTCTTCTAATAATAGCTTTTGCTAACACATTCACAAACAGGCATTTGTACGCAGCAGTAACATACCAATCTGTGTGTAAGTGTTACAGCATATCATGTGAGGTGTAATGATGTGTACAAAAAAAAAAAGGACAGACAGTGCACGTCATGAAGAGTAGATCATCAATCAGCTGCATGGTTTCTCTTCCAGTCAGGAGCTGGAAAAGCAGAAGCCTCGCAATACTGGCAGTGGCTGCGTCCGAGTGACATATACTTGATGTTAGATTAGAGTAAACCTCATGGAAATGTTTAAGTAGTGTGTTTTTTTGAATTAAATAAGGTTAATATATTGTCAAAAATATGTGGACACAAGCATGACGCTCATCAATTCTTTTGTTCAAAAACTTTTGTTTTTGATTAACTGCTTGCTGTTACAGATTGATTTGTGCTTTGCTGCTAAAATAAGCTTTAAGGCTTTGCACTGGATTGATCAGGTGGGGAGGTCTGGGGTTCAGTCAGAGTTCCACTTTTATCCCAAAGGTGTTCATTGGGCAGGACACTCCAGTTCTAACACTCCAATTAGAACACAACGTGACTTCATGGAGCTTATGGGCTTTTTGCACAGACATTGTCATACTGGAACCGTGTTTAAGTCCTAGTGAAGACACCACAAAGCAACAAACGGGAAGAACCACATATGAATGTAATAGTCAGGTGACCACTAGCTGCTGCCAGTTTTTTTTTTTTTTTTTTTTACCAGTTATCACTCACAAGATGAATGAATTTGCTGCTTAAGCATCAAGTGATTAGTCATAGGCCAAAATAGCTCATCACTTGCAATTTAGTTACCACAAAACTTTACATCATTTTTTACTTTTAACAAAAAAAGATTACTTTTTGTAAAGAAGTACTGTTTGTCAGCTATGTTATATGCAAAATAAGTGATAAGTAGAACTTGGTAACAGTTACAGAAGTATTTACAACTGTTTACCCAAACAGTTCACCTGCTCACGTTAAAGCTAAGAGCACATGGCACTAATGTGTTATCAATGATAAGTTTTTCCTTCAATTTTGACAGCTAACTAGATAACTCTTAGTGAACTTTTGAGATTGAAATATTTTCTTAGGAAAATAAAATATTTCAGAAATATTTAAGAAAGCCTGTGATTATTCTTAAGTTCAAGAAACTTTCAACCATATTGTCATTTCAACCATATATAGCAGATGCAGTACACAGTGAAATGAAATTACGTTTCTCCAGGACCCCCTGGTGCTACACAAAACACACAGAATTGCACAGACAAGAAACAACAAAGAGCTGCTGAACAAAGAGGTTATTATCCTTACTAATTATGGGAGATAATTCCACCAATTTAAAAGCAAAGTATGGTACAGTAAAAGAACTGATGCAAGATTTATGGACACGTTTTTTTTGTAAAAAAAAATGTTTTTAAAAAAACCAAAACTATTTATTGTTGTAGAATGAGAAAGATTACTATTTAGGCCTTTTTAAAAACAAACAAATATTACCACAAAAAAAAGTTATTTAAATACACAATAATAAATAAATGAAAAAAGTCCACGGGACACGATTTTCAGCTATATAAGACACTTTTTACAAAAAATATTACTGTTATAGCCATGAAAGTGAGTAACATTTTTTAGAAATAATTAAGAATTTAATGTCTTTTAAAAAAAAAGTTTTGTTTGTATTCTGGGTGGAGCACGTGGAAAAGCGCCAATCACTACGCCGGTGTATTTGTTTGTGGGCGGGGCTTACACTCAGGCTTGTAAGCGCTGTCCCTCTCAAGTTTTCATGTTGCGGCGTTGAGGTATAAACTCAAAGCTGTCTTTACCTTCTGTAGGTTTACACCTTTAATTACTTTCTATTTTGTTCCTCACGGTGCGACAGAAGAGGTTTTTTTGAAGGCTCCTGAAACTGGAAGTGACAGCGAGTTGCTTTTCCTCTCGACCTGAACGGAGAGTAGACGCCGGTGTTTAACAGGCGCTCGTGCGGCGATGATTGAGGTGTCGATCCCCTCTCTGCACCGGGAAGTGGACGAGTCCGGAAAATCACGCAAAGTGAGTAGCACTTACGCTAATTACTTATAATAAAGTGCTCATTACAGGGAATGTGTCGCTTTGGAGTTAAATTAACTGTCTGCTTAATCTCTAGTTTCCTGCATTTTGGTTGTCTTTTTCCCCCTCAAATGAACCTCCTCATTTCTACACCATTAAATCAGATATTAATATCCGACAAAGACATGAATAGCTAATCTTTTACCAACCTTACACTCCTCACCTTAACACTAACCTTACATTTTACAGTATAATGTGCCAGATCACTTATCTTATATAATGCATCATACGTACAGAACTGTATTTCCGAACTACTTTTCAGATTGTATATTTTGATTTATGATTATTTAAATTTGTAAATATCACAAACACGTTTTCTGTACCCGATGCCTGTGTTTGGTAATGTGATGGGACAATAAAGTGACTTGATTTGATATAAATGTGTTTTATCATCATGCTGGATGATGAACAAACAATAACAGTGTGCTGCTTCCTCTTTTTAAGCATTTTCTATCAGTTGTAGCTTGAAGGACATCCAGCTTTTTCTAATTTCACACACACACACATGCACAGTCCATTTGGGATTCACACCCAGGCACCTGTTCAACATGACACTGGGTCACCGCCTGGAAGCTCGACCAAAAAGAAAACAGCTAAAGATTTCTTTTGCAGTACATGTTTGATCACAACCAGGATATAAGGTGTTAATGACTGTATGATTTTTGAATGAAGCTTCCAACACACACCATTGGCAATGTGAAGTCAGACATGCTGTGGCATGTGACATCTGATGCACTCATACAGATCAGCTCACACTGACTCATTGAAATACATCGGAATCCATGTATTTGGATCCATGTAATCAGATGCTTGTGTTTGTGTGTGTTCATTGTTTATCTCTTAGGCTACAAGTAGGATCCTATGAGAGACAGCTGAATTAAAGCACACTGAAAAGGTGTTCATGTCACTCAAAGCTTAAATGCCTTTCACCAAAAGCCATGCACCAATTGCACACACTCTGCACTGTGATAACACACTGGAACTGGCAGATGCTTACGGTGTGTTTGGTACTGTGCATAAAACACAGCCAGACATGCTTTTAAATTAAAATAATAGTGTCATGCAGCCTGGAACGTTATTCCTCTCTGAGCTGATGAGCTGAAAAACAATAAACATTCCAGAATTCCCAAATCATCAATGGTTTTCGTGTATTTAGGAAAGCCAGACATATCAGTCTGTGTTTGACTGTTAGGAGCATCGATGGAATATTGATTGTGTGTTGTTGACCACTCTAAGCTGGTATGTTGAACACATTGGCTTTGTGTGTAAGTGCCCGAGTGGACATGGGGGCCCTGTGTTTCAGGACTTTATCCTAGCGGAAGCATGCAACCCTGTGACAATGGCGGCTCTGTGAGCATGTGAGACAGAGTGAGTGTGTAAGAGCGTGGCAGTGAGTTTTAGAGAGAGGGAAGGAAACAGAGAGGCTGAATGAAACTCTTTGCAGGCAGTACTTCTGACCCAAAACACACAGCAGGCTAGTGTGTACCTTCAAGACTCTCCCCCCAGGGGTTAAGAGCAACATAGGTATATACCCTTTTCATCACGTTTAAAGAATTTCTCACTAGCGTGGTAAGGTTTTCTCTCAGTTTGAGGTTCTAGTCATCACAGCTTAATAGCGGTACAATTTACTAAACAGGGGATTCAGAAGTTATTTAATCTGGTAAAGGAGACAATCACACACATACACACGCAACGTTTCATAAAAAGCTCCATTTGATTAGAACTGTATTATTATTATTATCATTATTTTGTGTAAATGTACTTTTTAATTAAAAGTATAATTTATTATATACTGTAATATTTATCTTTAGTTACTAATAGTCACTCACTCATTCACTCCTAGGTGCAATTGAGCTCAGTCCATCTACCTGGCAGTATGTTTCTTAGGGTGGTAGGAAACCCATTAACACAGTCACATCATAGAAAATGACGAGGTCATATTTAATATATAGTAAAATACTTAATAAGCATTACAAGTGTTTACTTTTATAATTAACAGATTTAACATTACCAATAATAACAATAACATATGTACCATGTTATGTGATATTTAATGCTATGACACTCTGACACTCTGACTCACACACACTCTCTTTCTCTCTCTCTCTCTCTCTCTCTCTCTCTCTCTCTCCCAAACACAAACACACACACACACACACACACATACACACAGAGTCTATTTGGGCTCTGCCCTCAGCCAGCTGTCCTGGTCCCTTAGCCACTGCTGTAACTGACCAAAAGACAACATAAGGAAAGTTGTTTTACATGCTCACACATGCACAGCTGTTTATCCAGGATAGGAATGACGAGCCAGGCTATATAATGTCAAGCAGTTACAGTTACAATACTTTACCACTAACCTAAAGAAATAAGTGTTGATTCAGGAGGCCAAAAGTAAGGAGAGTTACTGCCTCCTTAAACCATAACAATCTTGTTTTTGCAGCCCACTGGTAAAATAAGCACATAGAAACATAATGTGTTTGTGTGATATGTACAGAAGGTGTTTGTGTGCTATACTCGTGCTGTTTCAGTCTGCGCTTTGTCCAGTTTATTCAACTCAAAGGTATAATATATCAGAAGCGTCTCCTGGATAAAACCACAACAGTGACAGGTTAATTTGTAACTATTAACTTTATGAATCCATTAATATTTACTTTACATTAATATTTTTTTTTGCTTGTCACGAGTCAAATAATATAAGTATTACATTTAAATTACGACTGGTGTATCTCTTATTCCTCCAGTTTAACATGAATACATTTTTGCAGAAACATTTTTAAAAACATCTTATACAAGGAAATCTTTGTCAAATATTTAGACACTGACATTGAGTTCTTAAATCTGATTGGTTGGAAGGTGTTAATTTCCTGTAGCAGCTAACTGTTATTTTACAAATCACATGTTTATTAACATTGTGTTACTTAATTTTTAAACATAGTACCATCTGAGAGAGAAACGTGTATAGTAGATGATACAAATAAATGTGTAATTGTTGGTAGTTTATTTGGTAGTAATTGTTGGTAGTAATTGTGATGTTCATTGTGAAAAGATATTATTATATTATTAAGCATATAGCTTAATAGGAGCATCCAGTGTCAATACTGGAATAGTAGGCTACGAACTAAGATCTTTAGGACCAAGGATTTATTGTTTTTTAATATTAGTGGTAACTGGTACTTGATTTTATTTGGCAGTCCATTAGTTGTAACTTTCAATGTAATTAAAGTATGACTTCATTTTGGAATAAATACAAATAGTTTTGTTGATAGAAATCACTAGAAACTAGAATCACTAGCTACCTTTATAACTGTTTCATTAAAAAAATGCTACAGTTGTTTTTTTTAATGTTGGTTTTATTAAATGTCCCTGAGTGGTCCTACTAAATAGAAGGATTCTTCTGGGTCTCCAGAGGACACACAAACTCAGTTTAACTCACTTAAGCAATAAAGTAGGCAGAACACACTGTTCAACATTCTGTGTTCTGTACACTGGAGTTTGGAGAATCCGTAAAGTTTACTGTTAACTAAGTTGAATTGTCATGAAATCCTATTTTTTGAGATTTTTTTGCATATAAGTCATTGCGCCTCTGGCCTTTTAACACCTAGTGTTGCATCACGCAGTGAGATTTTACTGTGACTTGTCAAAGCATGCTTGATTAGGCCTCACTCACATTCCCATTCTCTCAACGAGGAACAAGTTAGAGACCTGCCCTTCGTCAGAGGTGAAGCAGATGAGAAGTGAAACCTTTTGCGCAGAGTGAGAACAGATATGAAGTGGAAGTGAGTAGTGCTAGTTTCAATATTAGGAGGAAAAAATGGGAAACCTCAAGGACATGAAATCCTCAGTTTTAGTTTACAAGAAAACCAAAATATTTTCCTGATACCCAGTCGAAGGTGTGGTCATGCTCAGAAACCTAAATTGTGTTTGAGGAACACCGTTACATGAGATTTGTGTTGAATTAAATCTTCTTACCTTTCAGGTTAAGTCTAATAAACTTACACGTCAGTACACTGTAACAGATTTTCCCCTGTAAACATTTTTCCTAACCTCACAGTTAAATACATGTTTTACATTTTTCCTCACGCAAAAATAATATTCTTTTAATATCGGATAACCCCAAAAAGTCTCACTGCCTACAAAGCCAAAAAAGCAGCACCCTCTTATCTTTAGGCATTTATTTCTCCACGCACAGCACCCCACTCCCTCAGATACACAATCACTACTCGGCTGGTCCCACCATATCCAGGATACAAGGTAGACTTTTCTCTCTTCGGGCACCAAAGGTGGTGGAATGAACTTCCATCACAGACAGAACAGCCAAGTCAAAGGCTATCTTTAAATAGGTTTAAAGACCTACCTCTTTTTTTAATACCTACACTAGCACTTGATATTAAAAATATACTTTTTCAACTGTTTTTAGCAGGGATCTGCTTTCTTTCTCTTATCATTTAAAAAAATTCTATTTTTGCTCATCTTAGCTTGCTGGGGGTCAAAAGCACAGGGTCAGCCATGATACACAGGGTTAAGGCCCTTGCCCAAGAGACCAGCAGGTACTGGAAATTGAACTCCTCTATTATTCTGATTAGATTAAATTCAGATGATTAAAGTGCTGGAAAGTCTAGGATGAGCATTTGGGAGCCATTCCAGCCAAAAGAAGAACAGACAACTCGTTTACTCTGAAGAGGCGGCATTCCTCTTTTTATAGACTTCATCACACTTTTACCTTTAACAACCGCAAGAGAAGGGACCACCTGGTTTTACCATCAGTGCTTTATATTGTAGTGTTCAAGAAATAAACACTGCCTTACATACTTACATAAATTGCGCATTGATGATAAAATGCACCGTTATAATATTACAGTTGTGATTACCAAACAACATTTAAAATAGTTTCAAAATAAAAACATATTTTGTGTGATACTGTTGAAAAGCTCATTCATTAACCCTTCGCAGTATTTCTTTAGAAGGTAAATGATTTCATAGTTAATGTGTACTTCCTGTGATATTACAGAACTTACCTGAAATATTTCCTGTGCCTGATTTGGATTTATGAATGAAGGCAGCAAGGCATTAGTAACTATAGGCATGCATGTGAAACATGGCTTCTCTTTTTTATTAGAGTTACTAGAATCGCTCAGGCTTCTTATAAAGCTTCTAAAACAAAACATTGGTGTGGTCCAGAAATAATAGAGCCTGGTGTGTCCGAGCTCAGCAACCTGTCCTACTGAGCTACAATTACAGTATAAGCCCTGATCTCTGTTGACTTACTGGTTTTGCTGAATAACTGCCACATCATCATAGCATTCTTATGACATGAATAGAGGGTAGAAATCTATTAGAGCATTATTACATTTGACAGTAATGTCATATAATTATTATACATAAAATCTACAGTATGCAAAGCTCAGTTCACTAGGCAGCAGTGTTAGGAAAGGCCGGTAAGAACAGTACTGTGCATCTATTCTTCATCAGCTTTAGTTCAAACTGTAGTTTCTTTCTCTTACAGCTCTTCAGGGTAGAGATTCTGTTCAACGGAAGAAAGCACTTTGTTTTGCGGCGGCAGAGTGATTTCCAGATATTGCACAGAAAGCTTAAAAAGATCCTTCTGACGCCTGAGTTCCCCAACAAAAGAACTCAGCTGCGCTCTAAACCCCTAGAGCAGAGGCGGCAGGAGCTGGAGTACTATGTACAGGTTAAGCAGCACTTCACAGTGTTACCTCCTCTTTCTGCTGAACAACAACGTAGGGGCACTGCAGTAAAGATTTATGCTTACAGGTGATCCTGAATGAGAATGAAGCGGTTCCTCAGGAGCTGCTGGATTTCCTGGAGGTCAAACACTTTCACACAGCAAACAAGATACGTGGTGTTTGGTATGTACTACACCTAAGCAGTAATGTTATCATGCTGTTGAAGCTACACAACTTTTCCATCTTCAAATGTCACAGTTTTTATTACATCCACAGCCACACCCCAAACATGAAATTTATATGTTTCTAAGTCTGCCTTATAAATCTGGGCTTGGGTTTGGTTTTAGAGGCAGGGTTTAGTGGTAATAGTTTACAGTTGGAATTTATTTAGTTAGTGTTCTGGCAGTTTTAAGGTTAAGGGTTCGAGTTAGGAGTTAGGGTTTGCAGTCAGGGTCTAGACTTAGTGTTCATAGGTAGGGCAAAGTTCAGAGTGTTCAGTTAGTGTTAAAAGTTACAATTGAGGGGGCAGTCCTATGGTTAAAACTAGGGTTTAGGAGTTAAGGTTTGTTTAGGTTATGTTCAAGGTTAAGGCTAGGGTTTATGTCCAGGGTTAAACATCTAAATTAGTGTTAAAGGTTACTAATAAGGGAAGGCTTATGATTCAGGGTTATTGCTTATGTTTAGGATTGACAGTTGGCATTAATAATGCCGGTTAGGCTCGGGAAGCAGGGTTATAATTCAAGGTTAGCGTTAAAGTCAAGACCTGGGGTCATAATTAGGGTTCAAGTAAAAGTCCCTAAGCTTATCTCTGCTGTGAGACATTTTTTGAATGTGATTTAAAATGTAATCATTCACACTGCTGCACACGTCACCTTAACAAACATTCTGTAGTAACTTTTTTGCATTAATTATTATTTGTCGTATATGTGTGTTGACACTGTATGATTATTATTTATGTATGTATGTATGTTTGCATGTTTTAGTTATGAACAGCAGAATGACATACAAGGACAGGAGAAAAGGTAAGAATCTTGTTTTAAAAAAAGGAGCCTGTTAAACGTAATAATGTGCTGTACCTTTTATTTATAACGTACCCTGTTTTTAATACAAAAGACCGCATCGCACCATATCTTCATATGACATTCTGAATTTAATCAGAATCAAAATTTAATCAATCATCTTCAGCTTTGCCTCTCATCTTGACTACTCTGATCATTGTACGTACCGTTACAGTCAGTGTGTTTATTACATTTAAAAAATTGTTCCTTTAACATAAAACTCGTGGCTACAAGAAACTGATGTTGTTTCTTCAGCGTAAGTAGTGGCCACAAGAAAAGGATGTTGTTCCCTCAACAAAGCATTTTGACACTACGACTTAACATCTTGTGGCAATGACATAAGGATGCAGTTACCTTAACCAAATAAAGTAGTGGCTCATGGTTAAGGTGTTGAACTACCAACCCGAAGGTTGTGGGTTCAATTCCTAGCTCTGCCAAGCCACGGCTGCTGGGCCCCTGAGCAAGGCCCTTAACCCCTAATTGCTCAGTTGTATAAATAAGATAAATGTAAGTCGCTCTGGATAAGGCCGTCTGCCAAATGCTGTAAATGTAAATGTAAATCTTTTGGCCACGACATATTATCATGTTCCCAAAAGTTAATATGTTGTTCCCTCCTGGTCACCATATATACTGATCCAAAGGGTTGGGTGCACAATATATGATATATAGAAATGTGTAATGCACAAAGACATTAAAAAACAGAAAAACTAATTCCCTGCTAAATACATTCTTCTATTTGTCCCTAATTCATTAATGTTTTTTTTGTTTGAATGTAAAAAATGTTTGTATGTAAAACACCGTTAAAGTGAACACAAAAACAACTAACAGGAACTAAACATAAAATGTAACGCTGAGTTAGCAAAACATCTATCATAACAAAGTTACAGGATTAGCAACAAACAAAAAGATACAATAAACAGAAGCAAGAAAATGAAAGACTGAAACATAAATAAATAACTAAGTAGGGGAAACTAATGAACTTAGACCATAGAACATTAGGAAACAAGCAACCACAAGATATGAAACAAAAAACGAATAACAAAATAAATCTCTTTTGCAATGTCATATGATTGCCCTCTGGTGGCGTGCCAGGATATTGTCCCACATATTTTAGACAGTAAGACTACCATAACCACAATCCTCAGTAACTACACACATTTAAACATTTTGTCAATTTGCTAAATTATTAAATTATATTAATTTATTAAATACATATATTTACTTAACTTGTGTCATTGATATTTTCTAGCTATGAGCTGCTTCATCAGAGAGTGGTGGGTTACTCCTGTGACCCTTTTCTTATCTCTTCAAAGTCAGGTAATGCCCACATTTTTATAATCACAATTAAATACATAACCTGTGTCAGAACAAATGATTCCTGGTCTAGCCATGATTTGCCTTGCGAATGAAATTTGCCTGTGAATAGTGCAGGTTAATTCACCTGCAACTGCTGGTTGCAGACACAACAGTAGGTTTTACAGACAGAACATTGCTTAGAATGTGCTGTCACAAATATGTTCCTTTTGCAATGTGGATTCAATTTTTATTTTTATTTATCTAATAAAACAATGACATTATGAGAACAAAACCTTGCAAGGAAACAGGCTCAAAAGGAAACGTATTCTTAGCTGTGTAATAGTGGATAGGGAGATGTTGATCTTATTGCCTTTTCATATATTATTTAATAATAATATTTAAATATTACATATATACATATATAAAGAAATAATGCATTCGTCGGTATTCAGATGATTTTTTAGACACAATTGTTTTATTTCTCAGCATAAACATATTTACACATGTAAACATTCGATTGTAGTTTATGATATAAGCATCATACCTATCATTTAAGCCAGGGTTTATTATGTAGATCAAATTCTTTAAACATTAATATGCGAATCATCTGCAAATCCCCACTTTAGTTTTTGTCACTCTCTCTCTCTCTCTTGCAGACCTGCCAGACGTGGTTGTAGCTGGTGTCCTGCAGGGCTTCTACCCCCAAGACAGTAAAGTGGGCTTAAGGACGAGCTCCAAGCTCAGCGTTAGGCATGTTCACAGACTTCCTCCCATCCCCACCATCGTCATAAACCGAAGCAGCCTGAGCTCATTGCCAGAAGCGCAGACAACTTGAGACATAAGAGGGGTTCCCTATTCCACCACTGATCAGACTTCCTGTCTTCTCGGAAAAGGCTGGTGCTTTGATTTTTTTGGCTAAAAGCCCGAAGCATTATTAAGGCTTCTCCTAGTCTTATTACTTTAAGGCAGGAAAGGACAAAAGCTAATTTATACTCTAATAGGATTGGGATCTGGTGTCTTTTGTAGGTTTGGTGTCTGTCACTCACGTACCTGACAGCACTAAATATGAGACAGAAATACAGCCTGAATAAAACACCCATTCTTCATCACATAGCAACATGCACCAAACATCCAGACCAGCACTTGGTACTGAGTAAGGCAAACTGACTGCTAGTGTTTTTTAGAAGGATGGAGAGCTGGAGAACCCAAAGAAAACAGACACAAAGACCATGTATACATGAACACACAAAGTCCCAGATCAAACCCTGAACCCTGGAGCCATAGGGCCAGAAGAGCAGTTTACTTGATTGTAGATAAAAGTATACAGCATTAAAGCGTGCTGTTTGGTGCTGTAGTCACTGCCCAATGAAGAGTTTTCATGCTTTGTATTATATAGACATTCGGTGGGGAGTGTTTAAAGGTGTTGGCTTTAAACAGCAGGTTAGAGGTGATGAGCTTAAAGTATCAAAGAAAAGGAAAAAGAGTCAAGCTCTATTTACTAGCCCAGACTTCCTTTTCACCAACTGGTAACTATCTAGTAAGTAATTAGAGAGCTAGACAGACCCAATCAAAAGCGGTTGTGTTCAAATTAAATACTTTTAAAAAATATGTATTGTCACAGTGTCTCACTTGAACAAAACAGTGAGGTGGTCTTAGATTGACATTAAGAAATGTATTCTTAAATACCAACTTCGGTTTAAAAAAAAAAAAAACCTCAAACTTAGGTTTCTAATTAAGTTACCATTCGTGTGATATTGACAGAAGCTAGCTGTACGTCTTACTATTATTTTCAAGTAAAATTTTACAAACATTTTAAGAAAACTAAATCTTATTGGAGAAATGTTTTAGATACATTTTAAAGTCATATAAAAATGTTTTATTTTTTTAAAATTGATGTTTTCTTAGTAGCACAGTGGTTAAGGTGTTGGACTGCTAACTGGAAAATTAGGGTTTGATTCCCAGCACCACCAATTTACCACTGTTAGGCCCCATGAGCAGGGCTCTTTACCCATAACTGCTTAGTCGTATGAGTGACAAACATGGGTCACTCTGGATAAAGGTCTCTGCCAAATGCCGTAAATGTCTGCACACACTTGCAGAGAGAGTTCTAAAGTATTTGAACAGGCTTATACATTTATTTTGATTATTTGAATTACGGTACATTGATTTTGCATTAAAAAAAACGAACAGGAGGGTGGGATGTTGCAGCTGCAGCCCAGACTGGGTGGTGTTACAAGAATTCCACTAAAACATCTGTATTGATGAATGTTTTAATATACACTACTATTTAAATGTTGATTGTTGTTTATTTTTCTCAGTGTGTGTGTGTTTATGGTCTGTGGTGTAAATAAGTAAGGCTCACACAATGTTTAACAAAACCTGGATCCTTTATTGAAGATTTGTTTACAAAAAGCAGGAGTGGGTCAGAATGCGACCTTGTGGAATGCCTGTTCAAAATGGACCCAAGGTGGACCGCTACAGATGTAGGAGCGTGAGGCGGGTTAGGTTTAAGTGCCACACGCACACGCACACAAACAAATACATACATACATGTGCCACTAAAATATTAGTGGTACAGCACACCTGTTAAAACCCCAAAACCCCACAGTCCTGTTTCTCCCTTACGATGAATTACTCCTTTGCCACAGCAAAAGCCTTTTCTACTTCAATTTTGCCAGATTCATGGATGATGACGTCTTTTAGAGGCTTATCCCTGCTGTCTGTTTTTGTGCTCTCGATCTTTTTCACCACATCCTGAGAAAAAATAAGACCAAACAAATACAAATTAATAAAGAAATAATCAACAGCATCCAAAAGGCTTGGTCGCTAATCCCAGTCCATTACATTCTGTCATTCATTGCAGCCTGGAATACAATACACAAGACTCCGTTCCCAGTTATCACTAGTATTTAAGTATTATAAGATGCTCTAATGAAGCCGTTTTCTACGATATTTTTCACAAGTCTGAAATTAAAGGGAAAAAAACAAACTCACCATGCCCTCCAAGATCTTGCCAAAGACGACGTGCTTCCCATCGAGCCATGGTGTCTGAACGGTAGTAATGAAGAACTGGGAGCCATTAGTGTCCTTGCCTGCGTTGGCCATGCTCAGCCATCCTGGGCCATAATGCTTCAGCTTAAAGTTCTCATCAGGGAAGCGATCACCGTAGATGCTCTTGCCTAACAAAGCAGCAAAAAAAAAAAAAACCCTGCTTACTCACTTGCAACAGAATAATGTTTTAATCTAAAACATTTACTGGAAACATAATTAAATAAGATATTAACTGTGAAAATCAGTTTTGAATCAAAACTATAACATCAGTAACTATGAGTAAAAATAATTATTTAACATGATTATCAAATTGTGATATACTTAAAGTCAGTAGTGCAAAGACAAGCAGGACCATATGCCGTTTTTAAAGTCAGTTAATGCTCTTTAGATGAAAATTTACAGAGTAAAATGCCCTAATTTCTGAGCTATTTTATTGCATTTATATAGTAAAATATATTAGCAGAAAACTGTTTTGCTTTTCAGGTCAAAGGGTTAAAATAAATAAACATTCCACATTGTTAGAGATGCAGACTAAGGAGAGGATTCATACCACCAGTTCCGTCTCCTCTGGTGAAGTCACCTCCCTGGATCATGAAGTCTTTAATTACACGATGGAACTTGCTGCCCTTGTAGCCGAAACCTTTCTGTTGATACACAAGCGCACTCGGTGTCACATATTCATGCAGGGAGCGATGGAACTAAAATAAACTTTACATGCAAGGAAATATTTTATTGAAAAACTAAGAATAAGAGCTCACACCTCTCCTGTTGCCAGGGCGAGGAAATTCTCAGTGGTCTTTGGGACGGTTTTTCCAAACAGTCCAATGACGATGCGTCCTACGTCCTCATCTCCAATTCGGATATCAAAGTATACCTGAGACAAGACAGATAATGTTATGGATAAAATAAGGTCATGAATCAAAAATACATGATTTACTGTTTCTGAATAGGATGAGGGAGTGTTCTAATGTGGGATTATTTCCCAAAACCTGAAACTCAAAATAAGCTTCATGAAGACATGGTGTGTCAGTGTCCTGCACAGTGTCCTGACTCAACCCAACTGAACAAATTTACAACGACCTGGAACACTAAATTAACCCCACCTTTTTTTATTTTTATTATCTTATTAATAAATTGAAGTGAAGCTTATTAAAACAGTACAATCGGAATACCACTCAGATAGGAGTATTTTATTTTGTCCAACTTTCTTCAAAACTTTTTCCATCCATGATACTGTTGTATCCAAGACTTTGTATTTACAAACGACAACTCGAACAAAACTCACGTTCAGTCTGGAAAAACAAAGCAATTGTAAGAATTGCAAATAAGGTTTTTTTAAGGCCAGTAAAAAACCGCGGGTGTTTCTGGGATATGTAGTTATATTACTTTATGACAGGACAAAGAACCGGATCTACAAAACTACACCGCCCTAAAACAATTAAAGAAAAAAAAAAACATGTTATTGTTATGTTAATGCTAATGTGGGTAATCATACACAGAGCCTTTTAGAAGTACCAAAACAGCGGGCGCGAGCGTGCGTAAACTACAGTAGTACAGCCAGGAAGCTCGGTTAGTGCGCAAACGCAGTGCGCATCAGTCGGTTAACGCAGACGTGGCCTACACCCGCCATTATGCAGCATTCACAAACGCCCCCGACTGCGCCTGCGGCATAGGCTAAATCATAGATCATTATAATCATCACCATTACCAAGGTTTAAAAATAATAAATTACCAATGCAACTTCAAACACAAGAAATTCCACTCCACTGCGCATGTCAAACACATGCACCGTCAGAAATCTCCGTACATTGTTAGAATAATTTGATAGAAAATAGCCACAGTGTTAAAGAACACATCTGCGCGCGCGTGCGTGTGTGTGTGTGTGTGTTCGGTTTAAATTTTAGTACACCAGTACAAAGCACCGCTGTAGTATTGTTTTTTACAGTGTATCTTTACCTTAGCTGTAACTTTGGGCCCTTTCTTCTTCTCATCAGCCTGCGAGCCGTTTGGCAACAGTAGGAAAACCACCGAAGCAACAATAATCGTAACCGTTACCAAAACCTTCATCTTTCTCTCACAGGCCCGCACCATGAAAGACCCGAAATGGCACGTATGTGTGTGAGAGAGACCGGGATTAATGCTGCAGCTGGACGCCAGATGGGTGGAGTGTGTAAGCATCCGGGGAGGAGCCGTGAGCCACAACAACCACCGCCTTCTGTGCCATGATTGGTTAGTAGTTTGTGTAGTGCGTAATCATTGGCTGTACACCAATGTCAATCACAGACACACTGCTCCTTTATTGCAACTGAAGTTAGAGATATGTTTAAGCTCGACCTGGAGTGGTTAAATATATTAAATTAAACTACCAGATATGATTTATGAAACTAATGCTTTATAAAATAGTGGTTTAAACGTATGCTAGGGATTAGTCATATTAAAAATATTATACTATGCCATCAGACATGATTTTTAAAAAGTACCCCTGAATAGTAATTTTTTTTCTAATACTTTTTATTGTTTTTTTTTGTTTTTTTTTTCTACAGACATTCACTGAGATAGTTTGTTAGTGGACAATTTCTGTTGGTCTACAACAGCCATTGGCTCAAGTTAGGGGCTATTATTACTGTGACATTTTTGAATAAGACATAGATCGTTGCCTGGAGTACTGTGTAAATCTGCAACTGATGACTTAAAGTCTACGCAGGAATCTTCTTCATGCTTATTCACCAGCCTGGGTAAATGATTCATTTATCCCAGGGATAAATTACCCTCGACCCAGACAATAGACTCAGAAAGATGATGAATATGAAAAAAATGATTTATTTATGTCCTTGAAAATCTTGTCATACATACTACTTAAGCATTTTATTCATGTAGCTATATATTTATGAATGTTATATGAATCTATCTATAATGAACATTTTTATTATCGTTATTTAATTTTCTTTTGTGTTTTGGATAAGAATTATTAACCCTCCTTCTTTCTTTATTATCCTTTTAATTAAATTTATTGTATCTGGCAGCTTATGAAACATTGACTTAGTTTTTCACGATTTTTTTTGTTACACTAGATTAACAATAACAATTTATTTAATTAAGATTGTTCTAAGAGCCAAAAATTCCTAACATAATACATATTTTAGTATTAATTACTGCAAAAACAAAACCCCTGTGTACACGCTTAACATCTAAGGCATGTGTTCTAAATATTAGATCTTCAACCAGAGCAAAAACAACAACGACACAAGCATACTTATTTAGTAGAGAAAACATTGAAGCGTCTGCAACTAAAGTAAAATTACATTTTTGTGGACACTTGTCTTAAAGAAAAATATTAAATTTGTAAGTATATGCTGGACACCAACATTCATTAACACATATTTTTAGAGCTTTTTGTGTGCTTTTTTGTTGAACAGCTGTAGTTACATTTTATGACTCAATAGGAAAGAATATTTGAATACTTGAAGTTTAAAGAGGAAAAAATATATGTAGTAAAGCACAAAATCTGGGTAAGCCGTCCTGGAAATGGAATATCTTAAAAAGATTCTTGTTATTATTGTGAATAGTTTTTCACATGACCAAAACTGGTAAAACTGTAACAATGTAAACAGCAAGACAGGGATAGGTTTTTTATGGACTCAGAAATGTTTGTTTTCCTAAGATGTTTTTATAATCTTTATATGCAGGAATAAACTTTTTAACTGAAGTGATTTATGACACGAAGACACGAGATTCCAGGCATCAGAAACGAATAAACAAATCAAACCGTCTACTGGCCACAGAACATCCACGAAGCCTCTTCCGCATTGCAACGCAGTGGACGCACTGAATTATGATTGGTCGGGAGTTTAGTGAGCCAATCAGAGTGAAACGCGTACAGAGCAGCTGTTACACAGTGAACGGGTTTTATAATTACTGTAGGGCAAATCGGCACACATATACAAGTGTTATTATTAATAATTTGCAATCGAGCACTAGTATACCCTGTCGACAGAAGTTTCAAACTTTGTACAGATTCATTTGCTTAAATGATTATTTTGTCCCCCAGGAAAAACATATTTTAATAGGTTTCAATCTAGAGCAAACAAAGTGCAAAAAGTTTCCACTTCTAGCACTTTCTGTATCGTGTTGCCTTGCTGCAAATCAACGTTTGTACTTTCAGAAGTCCTAGTATTTTTAAGTGTCTGAGTGCTTATATATGCCCTGTTTTGTTAATCTGCAGTAAAACTAAATTCAAGAAAAAACATTTTCACAGAAATTCTATTGTAGATCATTTGCCTGTATTGACTAAAAATGTTTTAATATTTACAATCTGCCAGTGGTGAAGGGTTGTTATTCTGACAGCAGTAAAGTCACTTCAATCTAACGTACACAATTGGTCCAAACATTGATGGCTTTTGATAATTACAACCAAATATGTTCCAACATCAAACTATTGCCAAAGTGTAAATAACATGTCTCAATGTTCTAAAATGTTTTAAAAAAAGATTTTTCCTTCCCAGCAAATAAGCAATTTAAACACTTCCAGCATGACAATATCCCTGTGAACAAAACCCCTGAACTCCATGAAGTCATGCTTTCATTCTGGTTGGAATGTAAAAATTGAAGTGCCCTGTACAGAATCCTGACTCAACCCCACTGAACACCTTTGGAACAAACTGGAACACCAGCCTAACCCCAGACCTCCTCACCCAACATTGGTGTCCGATCTCAAATACCAAGTCACAAAAGAGATTTTTTTACACCCTCTGCTGTCTAGTTTGGGCAAGTCTATGTCTTACACAGATCTTCTGCTGATGTAGCTTATCCACCTGCCCAGCTATAACAAACAAAAAAACAAACAAAAAACCACACACTTAGAGATATAAAAACAGCATTTTTTCCCCCCAGACAATTACAACATCTTGAACCAATATTTAAAGTGTTTATTCGAGTTCGTAGTATTGTAAGATACAATTAGAAAAAAAAAAATCTTACAGAAAATTGTTAAAAATAAATAAACTAACAAGTCAAATTTTTGGTTAAGACACATTTCTAAAATTCAGACAAGCTGATTGTGCTCAGCCGAGAGCCAAAGTACTGAGCAAAAATGTCTGGATGTCCTTTATAAAACTGTGCCAGCAGTCTCTTCTTCTCCTTCATAGAGTACTTCGTATTTTCATCAATATTCCGGAGCAGTACAAACAACTCGGAATTAGTCAGGTTTTTTACAGTGTCACTGTACACATTGCTCGAAATTTGCTGACAGAATGTGTAGCCTACAAACAACAAATATGAACACAGTAAAAAAAAAAAACACCAACCGGCTTAAAAATAAATAAACAAATAAATAAATCCACCACCTTTGTATATTACAGGTCACCATCCATGAAAACAGAGTTCGGATAAAATAAAATAGGGTTAATGTCGTACCCTGCGTGTTGGGGTCCTTCCTTTTCACAACATCATTCAGCTTTTCACTGACCAGCTTGTGCAAGGAACCTGGGACCTAATGAGATCAAGCAAATAAGCTTCATTTAGTTGTAGTCGTCATGTATAAATACTCAACTTCTAGCAAGTAAGGAATTAAGCATGCTGTTCTGAAAACAATTACTGAAGGTGTAATGCAAAGTCTTTACCTCCAATTTCAGATAACAGCACACAACAGTGCATGATATACATGCACAATTTGCATATATATGTCTTTAATACCTTGAAGATGTCCTCATGGTTATCCATCATGAAGAGTAACAGCAGGTCAACTTTTACCTTCGACAGGCTCTTGCTTTGAATGATGGCACTACAAAAGGATTTTTTCACATAAATCCGATTCTCCAGCTGAAAAACAATTCATGACTGTCATTTAGGTGATCTTTTTAAAGGCGTGATTTTCATGTCTAAAGCAATCTTTCACCACATCTGTTTTAACATCATTTGTGAACAAGCTCATTTCACCCGAAATTTAAATAAAGGCTAATTAAAATTTCATTTTAATCAAATTGACTAATAGCAAAGCAGACATTTGCCTGGTGGCGTACACTACTCAAGCAGACTCTCCATCCTGGAGTGTAACTGACCAAAGATGTCAGCTATCTGCATATTATTAACATAAATGAATTAAAACTAGTCCTTAAGGGCAGTGTTTAAATTAGAAAAAGTTAATCCAGGTATTAACATGTCATAAAACAAACCCCCCCTGCCTTACTTCCTTCTGAAGTTGCATGTGTTGAGAGTCTGCAGCCAACGACATGAAGCTCAGCAGCCTGTAAAGCTCTTCTCGGGTAGCTGCAGGAAGCAACTTCAAACAGAGCTGCAACACCTCCAGAGCCAAGTCGAACTTCCCGTTTACTAACAGGAAAAAAAAAAAAAAAGGAAACATGCAAAAGAGCTGGAACAAGAAGACAGACACTGCTCCAGCATGATGATGCCTCTGTGCACAAAGCTCTTGAATGCCAAGAAGAAAACGTGCATCTTTTTTTTTGCAAATTACGTATATAACATACAAAGAGTCTACCATTTACAGATGACAGAACGGCAGTGATAATATGCCCGAGTAATTTAGAGTAAACCTTCGTTTATGGCGACAATTGTTAGTAGTCCTAACTTACCCAACAGTTCAGTAATGTGTGTGAAAACATCATTCAGTCCACTGGGGAGAAAAGGCTGAAAACTGGCCTGTCCATAATGTTTAGCCAGAATTTTAAAGATTAAAGCTTTACATTGCTGGATGCCTGTAGGAGTCCACTCCTCAGGCTCTTTAACACCTTCATCATCCAGGGAAAGTCTAGGAAGCTCTCTGCTCAGCTCGACCACCTGCTGGTCTGGCAGAAAGTCAATCAGCTCTAATGCAGCAAAGAGCCACTCATCTTGTCTGCGAAAAGTACAAAGTACACAGCCAATTGTAAGGTATTTAGGATAAACTCCTTTTTGTGTCAAGTCTCACATTTTCTTTTTAAACTCAACCACTCACTGCGACTCCTTAAAAGCCTTCAGTATTTCTCTGTCCAGGTAGTTACTGGTGTACAGAATGTCTGACACGTTATTGTTAGCAGCCGTTTGGGGACAATCAGCACAGTCCAACACGCCGTCCAGCAGAGGGAGCTCAATCAGTTGCAGCAAACGCTGAACTGTCTGCTCCTGCCACACTTTCCTGACCACTAGGAGGGAGGGGTGGGGGGGACCCCACATGACACCAGAACAAACATTTAGAAAAGAGATCACAATAAAAACCCTTTTAAATTAAATTGAGACATTGGACTAAAAATTGAAAGATCTGGGTTTGATTCCCAGCACCACCAAGTTGCCACTGCTTGGCCCCTGAGCAAAGCCCTTAAGCCACAATTGCTCAGTTGTACAAGTGAGATAAATGTAAGTTGCTCTAGTTAAGGTTGTCTACCAAATGTTGCAATTGTAAAAACAATAGCAAAAATATACCAGGAAAGTACATGGAGTCTTTGCTTTGCAGGTTTTGTACCTGATGGTGGTAAACATTCAGCATGCAGAAAGCTATGGCTAAGGTCGAGCTCCTCCATCGGGATGTCCATAATGTGGCCTGGTTTCACTGGTGTACAGTTGGCAAACAGCGTTTCATCCCTGCAAGCCAGATCCAAAGAAACCGTATTCATATGGAGAGAAAACACAAAACAACAACAACAACAACAACAACAACAAAAAAAAAAAAAATCCTCAACACAACTCTCTGGCTTTGTATATGAAACATACAGAGGTTAAATCACCTGTGGAGCCAGCGGTCCACACTTCCCTCCTTAATAGGAGAAGAAAGATTATTTTCTCCACAGTTCAGCCCAGGGGTCTGGGTGTTTAAAAACCGGTACAGGCTACGAACACTGTCCTGAAACTCCAACAGCTTGCTCTCCTTTCCGAAGGTTTTACTCGCTACTGCTTCAAACACTTTGCAGTCCAGCAGTGCCTGGCACACACGCACTGCTTTGGCTCTGGGCACTTTGTCATCCCCTAAAACCTTACTCTGGTTGATGTAAGCATGGATCACGGTTACAGCTTCAGAGCCCACAAAGCAATTGTCATGAGCCTTTAGGAAGTAATGTCGACGCTTCACCTTCACCTCTGACTGGAGGTGAGAGATCAGTCTGCTCCAGATGAAGCTGGTCTGGCACAGAGTAGTGGGCATCTGCTGATCTACAAAACACAACAGTTAACATGGTAGATCATAAAAAAAAAAACCCCCCCCCCCCAAAAAAAAACCCACATCTTTGAACTAATCAAAGACAAAACAATAAAAGTTTTTAACTTACTGCAGTTATATACAACCACAAACAAGTTATGACAGACTTTTTCCATTTACGTTGCAGCAGGACAATGGCTGACATCAGGCAAAATTATAGAGATTTATAGTTATAGTTTATTTTGATATTATGATGGGTGCAAAAAAATCTGATTTTTAATTTTAACTGCAGTGTGGTGATTTATTCTCTAGTCATAAGATCTGTGCTTTTTTGTTTTATATTCAGCTTTCTGTGTAGAAAGGATTAAATTTCATTGTGTACTCTTGTTTTTGCTATACATGGCTAAAATGACAAAATCTTCTTGGTTTGAGGTCATAAAAATGCTATTCTCAAGATTTTTCTCAAATATATGCTTTAAACCTCTGTATTTAGCAGATTAATAAATAGTCATTGTGTGGTTCTGTTATTTTAATTCGATTCAAGCCATCAAGCGCCCAACCCCATTACTTAATACAACGTGTCTTTGTATTTCCCTTATAACTGTTAAGGAATTAAATAAAAATAAACGAATTAAGATTAACCCCTTAATTATGCATGTAATCCTAAATGGCTTCAATAGAGAGATTAGACAAGTAATTTATTGCGTTTAACAAATTATTATAAATAGTACACTTTATACAGAAGCAGAAATAAGGCAGAAAATAAGACAATTTCGTTGTACCCTATTTTTTTACTGCCAGAGAAACATCTGTATGCTAAAAACACAGTTTACCAGACGAATGATGCATGGGGCTGTAAAGTTTCTCCGCAAGGTTTAAAGCTGCACCTCTTTCTTTCACACTCGCCATGTTTCTGACGTTACTCAACACTCTGCACACTCGTTTATCAAAACACTAATCCCGCGCATTTTATCTCATCAATTAGCTAATCTACCTCCTATTGGCTCAAAGATGCATAGCTCACATCAGCCAATCAGCGTCAACCTACAGAATTCTTAAACAAATCTATGCATTCAATGTACGAACAGTAAATATAATCTCTTCACACACACACACACACACACACACACACACACACACACACACACACCATGCTGAATGATAGCCTGCTACATTTTTTTGGAGGTTTTAAGGTGCAATGAGAAATTTTGCACAAAAGGTGGCAGCAAAGTACAGACTTGAAATAAAGTACAAATTAAAATAAAGCTTACTCAGCATACTAAAGCAAAGTCCCAATGTCCCAATATCCAAGGAACCATTGAATCCCCTTTATTTATTTATTAAAAATTAATTAATTTGAGTTGTACACTAGGTTAGACACTAGAGAAGGAGAGAAGAACTTGTAGGGATTAGCAAGGCAGAGGGATCGAGATGGGAAGGATCGAGATGGAAAAGTGCTTACAAGAGAGATGAGTGTACAGAGAAGATGGAAGGAGTATTTAAAGTGTTGATAAATGAGAAAAAAAAGAAATAAACAACTGGAAGCAGGAAGCTCAAAAGATTAGTTAGTTAATTAGTTAGAATATGTATGAGGGGAGCAGGACAGTGATGAGGTGTGCAGTAGGTCAGACAGAGGAGTTCAAAGTAGAGGTGGGACTGCATCAGGGACCCTGTCCTGTTTGCTGTGGTGATGGATCGGTTGATAGACGAGGTCAGACAGGAATCTCCTTGGACAATGATGTTTGCAGATGACATTGTGATCTGTAGTGAAAGCAGGGGCAGGTGGAGAGAAACCTGGAGAGGTGAAGGTTTGCTCTAAAGAGAAAAGGAATGAAAGTCAGTCGTAGCAAGACAGAGTACATGTGTTTGAATGATGGGGAGGGAAGTGGAACAGTAAGATTACAGGGTAAAGAGGTAAAGAAGGTACATGAGTTTAAGTACTTGGGGTCGACAGTCCAGAGCAATGGAGAGTGTGTAAAAGAGGTAAAAAAGTGAGTACAGGCAGGTTGGAATGGGTGGAGAAACGTGTCAGGAGTGATGTGTGACAGGAGAATATCAGCTAGAATTAAGGGGAAGGTGTAAAAGACAGTGGTAAGACCAGCAATGATGTATGGATTAGAGACAGTGGTGCTGAGAAAGAGACAGGTGGCAGAGCGGGAAGTAGCAGAGCTGAAGATGTTGAGGTTTTCTTTGGTAGTGATGAGGTTGGACAGGATTAGGAATGAGTTCATCAGGGGGACGGCTCATGTTAGATGTTTTGGGAAGAAAGTCAAGGAAGTCATATTTAGGAAGTCATCCTTCCTAAATGGCCCGTTGCATGAACGTAAAGTGAAATTGATGTTAACAGTGTTAATATAAAAAACCACCTATAACATGTACATCTTGTTTATTTTATTTGTTAACTCTAAAGGTTGTACACTATGTTTACCCTTTCAGTTGCTCTATTTTCACCTCTCTCAGCTGAATTTTTCATCTCTGAAGCAGGTGGAACTTTCTGGTCACCATTCAAAATATAAGACACACTGCACTCTCAGCGTCTGCAATGCTGCACGTCATGCACATAAATAGAAAGAGGCAACGGAAAATGTGTGTGTGTGACTACTTATTTGTAGTAGAAACCGAATGTACCCACAAGGATGGTAAACCAGAAGAAAACTGACCATGCATTTTTACTTTTTACTTGTTTATTGTTTGGAAAAAACAAACAAACCAAAAAAAAAAAAAACGTCTTTCTCTCTCTCTCTCTCTCTCTCTCTCTCTCTCTCTCTCTCTCTCTCTCTCTCTCTCTCTCTCTCTCTCTCTCTCTTCCTGAATGTCACTAAGTAGGACTAAAACTATGCATATGTATCAGGCTTGTGGTTGTTTGCCATCTCTGTTTAAAACCTGCAATCACAGTTATTTGCAAAATGTTCTTCTTTATGTGGGCTGTGCATCTGCAGCTCTTTGTGAATAAATATAATATCTTGTGGAGTATGTGTGGGCTGTTAGTCACTGCACCAGTGTTGATACTGCACTTTGGAATCACAGATTCAACTCCTTGAAACTTTGACCCAAAAAAGAATTTTCACTGGAGAATGACTCCCCTCCCTCCTAGTGTTCTGTCACTGCTGATTTCATTTTGAATTACAATCCACCATCATAATCTTCTTTTTCTCCTTTTGGCTGTTGCCTTTTAAGGGGTCACCAAAGCGAATTATCTGTCTCCACCTAACCCTATTCTCTACATCCTCTTCACTTAAACCCACTAACTTCATGTCCTCATTTATCGCATCCATATACCTCCTATTTGGTCTTTCTTTTTGCCTTCTGCCTGGTAGCTTCATTACTAATATCCTCCTACCAATCTATTTACTATCCCTTCTCTGTACATGTCCAAACCACCTCAATTTGGCTTTTATGGCTTTCTCCCCAAAACATCTAACATGAGCCGTCCCCCTAATGAATTCGTTCCTAATTCTGTCCAACCTCGTCACTCTCAAAGAAATCATAAATTCAATTATTCTGCCCGTGATTTATATTACAAGCTTATGTTGTGAATCGGGCTAATGCACGGAGATAGTTTTGAACAGTGGTTGGTAATGTCCTTGCTCAAGAACTCATTTTGGATCATTTTTAACCAAAGGGGGTTACAGACTGCAGCTTTAAATAAAGTATATCAATTAAAGCAAATCAAGTTACTTTACTTTTAAGCACAATTGTTGACTCGTTTTATTTAAAATAATGGCCACAAGATGGCAACCTATATCGTTGTATCTGATATTACAGATCTGATATTTGATAATCAGAAAAGATTGTGAAAGATTTTGGTAACTCTGATTATCAGTCAATCTCTACAGATAAATATTGTTGCTACAAGTTCTCTGGAAAGCCAACCAGAATGCAGAAGAATATTAAATGATGGCAGTAATGCAACAATACCTGGATGGGCATACAGAAAAACGAAATATGGCTGCTTGTTGAGCTATAAAAAGAGATTTGAATCATCAGGCAGCTTAATCCTCTTGCTCTCTCTCTCTCACTGTAGTTTTTGTGTAAAAAGGGTTTACTTTTATTGGCCCTTTTTGTGTGCAAACGCTGCTAACAATCTTGAAATGATTGCAGTCAGCAGCCTGTGCCAAATGCCTGCAGGGGATCAAATACTTGAAAAAACAATATCTTCAAAGTCATCTTTGTTCAAGGTTTCAAGTATCATTGGGAAGACTGTTGGATATGAATGATTCACAGATTGTTATGTTCATCAAATTTGTTACATAAAGTTTTTATTTCATACATTATGTGTTTTGACATAAGAAGGTTATTTATGCTGTACAAAGTATGTGTGTGCCATGTAGGACATACCAACCGATGCTGCATTCTTTCTCTAGCACTTGCTTGCAGTCAACTACATAATCTTGAAAGCTTCATGTAACATGTAACATAACTTTAACATGAGATTTTCATTTTGCTTTCGGGCGGCTTTCTAAAACCGGCCCAGTAACCATGTGCACTTTTTAATGATAGTTTTCCAAAAGACCTAGGGTGCGTTCTGTTTCTAATTTGGTTATAGCAAATAGCAGTGGAGTTAGCTTTATGACTAAATTACAATGCTGGATGTCCTTTAGCGAGTGCACTCCTGGACATCTTTTACTGAGTGTAGAATTGGCAGGGTATGACTGACTATTGCGTTTTCATCATGTTTGATATTTTAGACTAGAGTGCATATAAGGGCAAGCTTTGACTGTGATGCAAATCTTTGAGACACAAACACACACAGTTACTATTCCTACTCCTGCTCCATTGACCCACTGCAAACCAAAGCGCCACATATCCTAGATTCCTGAAACTTTTTTAATCAAACAGACTCCAACTCTCTGTTGTTCAGTCAGTTGGAATGTGTGGTGTATCTAAATCAAACAGATGCAAACAAAGGGGGAAAAATCCGATCTGGAGTGATAAACTTACTTAAGTAAGTTTTCAGCATGTCTGTGTGCATTTGCAATGCCGTGTGTGTGTGTGTGTGTGTGTGTGTGTTTTGGGATCCAAAGTAAGCTTCACTGTGGTCATATTGGAATGCAAGCCTGTAAAGAGCCAATGAAAACTCTAAAGACCAGCTCTAAGTCTGCATTTTAGTTTTCACTGTTAAATACACCTCTGATGAATGATTTATCAGACTACAGGATACAGGAGTGTGTGTTAACAAATGCAAGCAATAACACTAGTATGCATTTTGTCAGCTCTCTTCCATGCACAGTGTTTCGTCTAAAGATCGTATTTTCAGTGTTATCCACATGATCCTACACGTAGCCCTGTTCACTGTAACATATCTATGGAATACTGTATTTTTGACCTGAAAGATTACAGCTGGAATTCTGCTAAAGAAAGTTTAGTTAGTGCAGAAATTACTTATTGGTGCCAGAAACAAACTTGATTCAAATTAGGGCTAAAAAAATCCCATGTTTAACACATTCCATGCAGTGTGCATATTTTTAAGTTTTATAATATGGTGCCCTTAATAGATAGCACTTTTTATTGTATTGTTACAATGACAATAAATACATCAATTAATTAATTCATCCAAGAGAAGCTTTAGAGACAGTCTGAGGTGGCCGAAAATATGTAGACAGCTGACTATCATACCCACATGTGATGGTTACCCCAAAGTCTGAAACACACAATTAAAAGCCATTTGTAGGCTGTAGCATTAAATTATTCATTTACTGGAATGACTTAAACACTGTTCCAGCAGTTCCAGCATGTTCCTGTGCACAAAAATCCCTGATCTCCATGAAGGCATGGTGGGTTCTGATTGGAGTGGAAAAACTTGAGTACCCAAACAAACAAACACACAAACTCAAAACAACAACAACAATCAAACCTTAGTTAAACAGTTTTAGTTTCAATAACTGGTACTGGTTCCATGCATTGAGTTGAACTCAGTACAAGGCAAAGGTTGGTAACTGCCCTGAGAAGACAATGATTCACTAACAGTACTAAAGAATCTATTTATAAAATTATTTATGAATAAACGGGGTCCCATGTTGTCTAAGGCTTCGATTTCTGACAGAAACCCAGGTGTTCTTTTCGCTTTTTGTTTTATTACTGACATTATTAGGACGCAGTATCCTGTCTTCGTCGCGTGAGGGAGGAAAAAGACCCGAAAACTAGGGCCGGAGTAGCGGACTGCAAAAAAGCACGAGCGGTGACTCCGCCTCTTCGGTGCTTTCCTACTCCTGTGTGTGAGACAGGAGGAGAGCAGACAGATACTGAGAGACAAAGAAGAAGGACACCATGGCCATGCTGAAGCAGGCGCAGCTGTTTGAAAGCGCCAGCAGCCTCGCGCGTCTTACCTCGACGTGGTCACGGAGCGCCGCACCCGGAAGCCAGACAAGTGACGCCGAGGCGCGCGAGCCGCCGACAAAATGAGGCTCCTCTGCACGATGACCGCCGAGTTCGGCGCTGCGCTCACGGCAAGCAGTCAGTTTAGGGTTTTTTTATATCGATACTATATTTAGTAAATTCGAGCAATAGCAGTAGGAGGCGTCCCAGGTAGACAAAGAAATACCGGGGAAGGCCATGGTCAGATACCGAGAAGAAAAAGTGACACTGAGAATAGGTGAAATAACGTTATTCAGGCTTGTTATGTCTTTTTTGATGTAGTATATAATAAATGCTAAGGAGGAAACGTATAAATAGGACCGACAGGCTAAACTGTACAATTAGCGTCTAATTCTTAATTCATAATAATTTATATTAATTCATATTAGTGTTCATATTAGAATGCGTCGCATCGCGAGGTTGCCAGATGATACGCATAACGACCCGTCCTCTCGCATCATCAGATACTTCTGTCGTTGATCGAACCTTTTTAGACTAGTTAAAAACAGATTAAAATAGACTACAGGTAGAATAACGGTATTTAACTATATACACTACATGAAGGATCACTAGAGACCTTTCTAATCACTGACAGTCACTGTTGTTTTACTATGTGTCAGTATATTACATGATACAAAATCACCGTAATATAGGCTACAAGAAGTTGTTTATTTATTTATTTATTGACACATCTATTATAATTAGGTGTAGTAACTTGTTATTGATAGTTTAAAAGTAGGTAGTAGAATACATATATATATATATATATATATAAACAATAAATAAGTAGGAAAAGTTCATGTCCTGTGAGGACATGGATGTTGGCCGGTCAGAGGACGAGGCGCTCCTGGGGTCACCGGGGAAACCGGGAACCACTGAGCATCACGCCGCTTCACCCCAGTCGGGCGCAGGAGTGAAGAAACACCACCACAAACACAACCTGAAACATCGCTACGAGCTGCTGGAGACGCTGGGCAGAGGCACGTACGGCAAAGTGAAGAAGGCCATCGAGAGGCATTCAGGGAGAGTGGTAAGAGTTTCTTCATCCTTTAGTGTGTAAGTGGTTTCTCCTGCTTTGTAAACCTGTCCAAACTAATAGGCTGATGCAAGTGACTTACACCAGAATTTACCAGTCTGGGCTACTGATCCGTTTTGTTCAGCAGGAAACCTGCGGTCTTGCGCACTGACAGTATCTAAATATTACAATACAGGACTTTACTTATATCCACCAAAGTATTTTTTTATTATAAACTTGTGCTAGAAACAGTTTTTGGAGATTCAGTGAAGCTGGCAATGAAAGAAAAGAGCTCAGCAATTAATTTAACGAGCACAGCTGGTAAAATGAAGTGCTGCGCTTTTTCCCTTCTCCGGGGAATTGTGTTAGCTGTGGTCAGCGCGCATGCGCACTTTGTAAACGGGGCCGCGGGCACGCGCTCGGCCAGCTGTTTCTCCAGGTCGTAATTGCGCGTGATGTGGATATGTTTAATTTAAAAGCCCATGTGTTACGAACTCTTTTAGAAAACAACACAATATCTAAAATAAGGCAGTATACATATAATAATAATAATAATAATTATTATTATTATTATAATAGTGATAATAAAATCCTGCGGAATAAAGTAATTTTCATGAAGGGCAAGCTGTAATTTTAACATAACTGAGAGACACATTGCTCAGACAGGCGTCAATATTTCAGATAATTTGCATTTGTGTATTAAATAAATAAATACGGAATGTACTGTGTGTTAATACAGCCTCGATTTATGAATGCAGTCCCTATGTGCCTTTATCTGAGTAGTAAAAATGAATAATAGAAAGATCTGGTTTTCAATAGGAACATGATAATGGAAGCATTTGGACCTTTATGGCAGGAAGGTGTGAACTAGAGTTCAACGAAGACAATAACAGGAATAAAACTAAGACAGATAGCAGTTTGTTGCTATGTGGATAAATTATAGTCAAACAGTAAACAAATCAGCACAGCTCTTTCTTTATCATACACACACACACACACACACACACACACACACACACACACACACACACACACACAGTGCTTATGGATGTTATTGTTTATTAATAAAAGTCTAGTCATTTCCTCTGGGAGGGTAAATGTGTTTAAAAGACTGTGAAAGTCTCCTGGCAGCTTCTTGGCAGCACAAATCACTGATACGACATGACGCTATAGCAATATAGCATATCCACTGGGAGCCCTTTGCTCCGTTATGAATGTGCAGCTTGTGTACTCTTTCTTTTTTTGACTAGCACACAGAATGACATTTACTTTTACCCCTCCATCAAGTCAGACACACACAGCACACAGTTGCCCCCAGGCTGGGGTATATTTGGCCCTATGCCAAGACTCAGTTTGTGTCTGGTGAATGACTGTTGACTCATAAATCTAAATATAATCTAGAGCTTTAGAGAGAGAGGTATATACAAACGCATGCTTCTCTTCACTTTCTTTGGTCATTACACAATGAGGTTAAAGGGCATGACAGATGAAAAAAGTCTCACCTTATCATCTAACACTTCTGTTACTTTTGCTTTTCCGCATTGTCAGATATGATTTCCTTATATACATTTTCCCCACTTTCTACTGTCTGAGGAAAAATCCAGACGTTTATTGTTCCAGTGTATGTGTATACCGAGACTAGGAGTTATTTGTTTAACAGATATGGTCTTACAGTACATTCCTGCGTTATCTCTCAAGGCACAGAGTTTTCCTTTAAGAGTCACAGCATGTGAGGGGACATGGGAGGTTAAAGATTAACAGTTTTACATCTATATCATAAGGTTACCACTTTAAATACCACAACTCCAACATCTTTCTTCGGGTGTGTTTTAAAGCATAAGGACATGGATAAATGAATTCAAATCTCTGATCAACGCTTATTTGATCAGGATCAAGAGGGGCTGTTCTCAAACCTTGAGTCATCATTGTGAGATGCAAGTCAGGTTGACAGCATTCAAGTGTGTTTCTGTGTTATTCAGTGTCTCTGTAAAATTGAATGGTAAGTAGAAAATGTAACCCTAAACAGTTATATATATTTAAATTTATATTGTTACTAATAGCAAACAGTGTAAGTGTAATTTACATGGGCAGTGTTACATCTTTTTGTGAATGTGTTTTCTGAGAAGGTGTGTTTAAGAAGACCAGGAAAAAGGTTTAATAACAGCACAAAATTACTATTAAACAGAAGGACAGAAGGTTCAAATAGAAAAACCATTATTACTGTTTAATTTGGGATCCATATCTTCTTTTTCAAATGTTTACAGTAACTGATTAAACACTAACCAGGTTCCTGATCAGATTGCACAGCTTATTAAAGTTTACAGAGCTCACAGGCTATTCGCCAGGTGTAATTAAACAGTTTATACACAAAACTCAGATTTGGTATGATTTTAATTATGATTCAGCAAACAAAAAAATTAGTTTGTTTTTCCTCTTGAGAAAACCTCTAACTTTCTAGTTTGACAGCTTATTGTGTATTAAAAACAGCATCTATAAGGGAAACGTGGGTCTTTTAAATCCCTGAGCCAATTCAGAGATTTCCACATGATGTGCAAGTTAGGGACTGTTTACACCTGGTCACTTAGCTATCCGATTTTAAAAAGACCAGATGTAAATAAAGTACGTTGCTAATTTTAGCAAGCCTGTTGACTGGTATAGCCTGACAGAGGTGTTTGTACCTCTTTATTAAATTGATTTGCGGTGTTACCCAAATATATTAAAAGGTCTGGCACCCCATTAGAAATCAGGATAGCCAGTCTTTTTCCGTAATATAAGCTAGCACTCGATTTTCCCACCAGTGTTGACTCTGAGCTCTCATCCACGTATCTCACTGGGTCTTGATGTTTAATACCGCCGACAGCGAAAATGTTGCACATGATTTTCTTTATGACTGCATTCGCAAACCCAAATAGAGCGAAATATAGATTTTCATGTTAGGTCAGTGGAAATATTTGCGTTTTGTGCGTTAATAGAAGATAGCTATCCAATCAGAGAAAATGCATGAAATTATTAAGTTTACCCTATCAGATATGAGTTCATCATAAAAGGAAGTGTATTTTTAAATTCTATTTAAAGCGGTCATGCACATGTATAGGAACCTAGCCCATATATGTGTTGCTAATATAATATTTAAGTTCAACTCTGATAAAAAACTAATCTTAAATACAGTTATAAAATACTACTTTTTAAATTATTAGCTATACAGTGTCATTAGGATATAAGCAGGTCTTTAGACTAGCTTGTTACTAAACAGGAGGTAGAATTGTTTTCCAGATGTTTTTAACGTAAGGACGGCATCTCTTAAAATTCAGAAATGTTAATTTTTGAAGGGGATCTCTACAGTTAGAACGACGTTCATACCGGGCCCCTCTGGAGTCTTTACATTCCTGCACAATTATTGTGGGGCTGGCAGAAGGCACATACCTGAGCTCTAGATAAACCTTATGAGATAATGGAAAACAGTTTGCTGTGGCTCACCACTAAAAAGCTAACGATTTAAACTAAGCATGCAGTGAACTAAAGCCATTTACAGTATGTATTTATTTATAAATTTTATTCCACGTAAGCGAGTTTTAAGCCATTCCAGTTGGGTTTCCTTATAGGGCTGTGCTGCATAATTTACCTTCAGCTCTGCCGAGCATGTGGTTTTAGTTTCTTAGTAAAAAGCAGGGCTTTCGGTGCACTGGGCTCCTCCTTTGGCAAAGAGTACAGTTGTCCAGCGTCTTATCCTATCATTAGACTAGAAGAAATGATTCATCAGCAGACATTTAGTAAAGATGGATGGGCTGAACTTATACACTGTCATTAAGTTCCTGTTGTATTTTTTGTAGTAAAGGCAAAGGTTTTTAAACTGTCATGTTGGTGGAGATTTACAAGGTTAAACTGTGAGTGTTTAGGTAAGTTTATATAAAAAAATGATAATACATACAAGGATTTGGACTTAACCGTTTATTTAATAGTTTTATTAATTTCAAGTTGCAAATTAGTTCTGTAACTCCCACTTTTTAAAATAAAACAAAAGTCAATTTAGAAACAGTGCTTTGGGGACACAGCTCATACTGGGTGTTTATTATCACAAATAAACACTTTAATTCCACTTCACGGTGTTGTGTCATCTCTATAAATGTCATGAAGGACATGAGTGTGCATACAAGTCAACAAATTCTTTGCCAGGAGTTAATTTTTCTTGGCATCTTATGCCTGTCAGCACAGTATCTCCCTTATGTATTGCTCTAAAAATAAAATCTGGGTGCCCGTCTTTCCAGGATAACTAGAGCACAGCCAGACCTAGAAATGAGCAGAAACTTTAAAAAGACTGAACAAAAAGGTAATCCAGCACCCTGAATGGAAAATCTCCAAATTCTTTTACCTGTCCTTCCCAGCACAATCTGTAACTTTACGCCTTTGTGTAAAATATCCACACAAGAATTGTCACAATGATTAAAGCAGTGACAAACACGTCTGAGAACATTACACAACTTTAAAGAAGTGGAGCTTTACTTCCTTTCAGCATTGTCAGATATCCACACCCTGTGTTACCTATATATTTATTTTAAGGATTATACACAAACACAGAAAAATCTCTCATTCAGCATGTAGAAGCATGCTAATGTTAGGTATCCTGAATGCTCCCTATTATTTAAAACATGTGGATCTGTTCTCTGTGGTGTAACCCGATCCGTCTATTAAAAAGAAAGCTGTCTTTGGTCCTGAGTCTCCTCGAGAACACATTGCCCAATCCTCACCGCCCACATGAGCAGAGTAGAGACGCAGCAAGGCCCTCCATTACTGCAGCCCAGTTTGCGTTCATTTCCAACCTGCAAGCCTTCATTTTCTCTAAGGAGGCTTTGAAAATGATACACTGAATGAAATGGCTGGGTATAAGTTACATGTTTAGGTAGGTGCTTGTTGGATCTGGTCCATTCCTCGCTCTCTAAAGTTCAGTTAGGGTCAGAAAGGGTGGTCTTATTTTCTTGCTCTGTTTGTTTGTTTAAGGTTTCACATGCAGCCATGTGTATGTTGACTGCTATCATTTTGATGAGCTGCCATTTTTTCACTATGACAACAGAAATAAATGCAGAAACAAAAAAAACCTACTCCTTACTACTTTCGTACTATTCAGGATATAATTGAGCAAAACATCAGAAAATAGTCACGATAGCAATAATGTAACACTTAACAAAGTGCCTCTTTATAAGATAATAACAACCTTCCATCTCAAGGACAAACTGTTTGTGGCTGGCAGTTATGGGAGCAAATTTAGCCATGTTCTTATGAGTGTCTGTGAGTATGTACTGTATGTGGAAGAGGGCGGATATCGATTTCCTGTGATGCAGTATGTATATCAGAGGAAGCATGTGTCAGCCATGCCCTCGCTGGCTGGTAGCCTTTGTGTGATAGGGGGAAGTAAGAAAGGAAGTAAGGACGGAAATATGTGCATGTTGTGCCCCTGATAGCTTGATGACTAAATTATATGAATTATGGAATGACCACAAGGCATTGTTCTGTTTTATTGTTACAGGTTGCAATCAAGTCCATTAAGAAGGAAAAAATCAAAGATGAACAGGATATGGTGCACATCCGTCGGGAGATTGAGATTATGTCGTCCCTACGTCACCCCCACATCATTTCTATATATGAAGGTTTGTCTTTTCCTCAAATCCATACTTCAATCTATACTTTAACAGATCTTTTCAATTTTGTTTTTCAAACCACAGATGTTCTTTCTAGGGATTCACAATCTTTGTCAGAAATAAAATATCAGGCAATATGGGTGAAAATGACATCATTTTTATTGCTCTGATAAATAAATGAAATCCACTAAATCGATCCATCTGCATTTAGCACTGCCAGATTGGGTGAAAACCCACCCAGTGTTGCCAGAATGGGTGGGAAACTGCCCAGTGTTGCCAGATTTGACGGGAGCCTGCCCAGTGTTGCCAGATTGGGCGGGTTCCCGCTTAGTTCGGCTCCTTTTTATCAAGTCCAAGTCCATCAAATATTTGTAAATAACATTTACAATAAATTATTACTGGTGTTCTACACAAAAATAAAAAACATTTGAAGAGTCAGGACAGATGTTTGCTATTATAGTTAGGCCAGAGATTCTACAATATCAGTTTTATGCAGATTATATAAAAATTGTAATATAAAAATATGAACTCATTGTTTAGTGGTATCTGTATCTGAATGGGCCCTGAGAAGGGCTTAATTATCATTTATCATTAAAAATGTTTTATCCCTTGTTATTTTTCTTCAGTTCAGTGTTACAGTGGCTTTTATGTATCTGCCAATTTTGTGTGTGTGTTGTGTTTGTGCCATGTTGGAACTTTTGCAAAAAAAGATCTATGTTAGATCTTTACTGTTAGCTCTGTTATTAATTATCTCTTTAATTGTGTGTGTGCTATTGGAATTGCTAGGTGTGTGTGTGCATGCGTGTGCGTGTGTGTGTGTGTATAAATAAAATATCCGATCGTGTGTGATCTGGAGTAGGGTGTCTGTGGGCAACTTTCAACGCATATAAGGGGTCTCTACCAGTCTGCTTGATCTCCAGGCCAGACATCTGCTGGTGGTTTCTGTGTGAGCAGCTGGAAAGCAGACTCTCTGGGAATCAGAGGGATCACTTGGTGTCTTCATTTCGCCGTCATGCACTGACGCATCTCTGACTTGGCAATGAATTAAACATTGTTTTATTGAATAACTCAAAACCTCCTTAGTACTAATAAAAAATGGTCTAACCCAAAATGTACTCTACTGTTTCTGTTTTAGCGTATTATTAAGTACATTCCTAATTCGGATGGCTCTCAGGGTGGGTCTGTTTTAAAAACAAGCAGCTAACTGACTCTGAATAATATCCTTCAGGTTAGTTCATGTGTCTAGTTCATGATTCATAGTCTTTAAGTTTTAAACACCTGATTTCTAGAGGAATGTTGCTTCCATGTCTTTCTGCTGGCACATACATCATTAGTGAACGGGCGCTTTTACATTTCACAGTCTACAAATAAGAAACACAAAGACTGCATTTCTTAAGTGGTAAGCTTCTGATGAGGAGTGATTTTAGCCTCAGAGTCGTTTTATAACTCAGCCTGTGTTGTGGTTGGCCCGTCTCAGTGTGTCTGAGATGATGATTAGGCGACAACACCCATCCAAATGAGCTTCTGGAGTCAGACAGAGAATGTCTATGTGCATTCTGCGTCTCTGTGTATACCACTTCAACAGTTGTGTTCTTTTTTATATGTATATACTTCATGGTTTCTGGTGGATCTTGTTGAATTGTGTTTACTGCTGTGGCTTGGCCTTCTACCAAAATAGCACTCAAATGTATAGACGGAGAAATCTATTTGGTAACACCCTTAGCAACTGCTATCACTGTATGTGAGGCAAACTCATCCAGATGCAATCCAGTGGAATTTATTTGCAGTGTGTCACTTCAGTATCCAGGGTAAACGCAGGGCTTATTCTAACCCAGCATTGAATGCTTCTTGGTTTCATGCCACTGCCATAATGTACACTTTTGCGGTGGTAATATAGCTACCTTGCTACCTATGGTTGTGTGTGTAATCGTGTTATGAAGTGAGAAAGGAATGAGAGGCTTATGAACAATATCAGTATGTCAGAACGCTGAGTGATGAGCAAGTGGTGCCCAAAGTTAGGCCTAATTATTCCCAGTAGGAAAAGTGACAAATTGGACTAAGGGGTGAGAGGTTACAGCTAAAAAACACAGATATAAAAAAACAGAGCCACAAGGACGTGGTTTTTGAACATTCCCAGTCTCAAACACTCCTAAGTCCCAGTGAAGCCGTAGACAATGAATCAGGGGCACATGTACTCTAAATGGATTTAATCATGTTTTTTGGTCCTTGAAGTTTTGCTCTATAGAGAACAAGGTGCACGTTTCATTGCAGGTTTCATTATCCTTGTACTTGCAGTGGTGTAATTATAGCAACACACCCACACCCATGACATAAAACATGTTCATGATAGGCAGAGACAGCATTAAGCTTATTTTATTTATATAGGTATGTGAAAATTTCTGTCTCATTTCTACTTAAAGAATGTTCAATAGTATATACTTTGTTTGTTTATAACATAAAAAAATATTTAATTTTTTCCCCCACATTTAGAGCATTTAAAGTTAGATTTTTTTCTCCCCATGCTTTTAAATAGATAATTCCTATACACTTTTAAACTTTAGCCATTAAAGTTAAAATTAAAACCACAAAGTCATAACTGATGAAATGGGTTGTAAAAATGAGGACCGAGCTATTTTAAAAACATCTGCATGTTGGCTTTAAATAATAGCTCCCCATCAGTGTGCAGTCATCGGACCAATCAGCTGCCTGTTACTTTCCACAACAGGGTGATAAGTGCGTGATTTATAGCAATGGAACAGTGGCACTGTGTTAGCTTCTGCCCTCTCAGCATTCTCTTCCTCTTCTCACTTGTTTTCACAAGAGTTACACAATTCCCAGAAGGCCTGGCGCTCCACCTTTCTGCCTCGTAGTTGAAGGCCACAGGGAAGTGAGGCCGAATATGAGCTGATGCTGCTCTGCAATCGGCCTGTCTGGCCTCATCTCAGGGTGGGGTGTTTGGAGGAAAAGGAGAATTTTAAGGCTTTGACAGAACAACCACTTTATCCTTCAGAATGCGTAGTGCAGTGTTTTCTTATAATTTGCTCTGTTTGTTGTTGTTACCCACAGCTGAGCCCAATATTCATTTGTAGTTCAAGTTATGACCCCGTAAAATCTGTATTCTGCTTAATAAAAAGTCTTCAATTTATCTATTCTTTCTCCTTTAATACTTTATTTTTAAAAATGTCCTGAGAAGCGTGTATTGTTTTTCATTTGTGATTTAGGATCTATCAAACGTAACAGGAAATTTCAATTTTTGACCACAGGATATTCCTTAAAGATTGTTGTCTCTGCGGCTATGTCTTATTCCATGTGAACCTTTGCCAAATATTATACAGCATATCCTTATTACATGACATGCTGTGCGTTTGAGGAAATACACAGCAGATAATAGATATCCTTTTATTTCTGCTGCAGGCACCTCATTCTCTATGGATTCGTTTTACCGAGTTACCTTACAGTCTGTTTTGTATTATGTTGCAGTATTCGAGAATAAGGACAAGATCGTGATCGTGATGGAATACGCCAGTAAAGGGGAGTTGTATGACTACATCAGTGAGCGTCGGCGACTAACGGAGAGAGAGACACGCCACTTCTTTAGGCAGATTGTGTCTGCAGTGCACTACTGTCATAAGGTACTATATATTTCTAGTTCTTAACAAGAACAAAAACACAACAAGAAGGTCATATTTACATTATCTCACACTGAAATACTTTTTCTTGCATATCCTGGTTTGGGAATTTATGGTCAGAAAGCAGATTCAGCCATAATGCGTCACCCCTGAAGCACACAGAGTTAAGGGCCTTGCTCAAGGGCCCAACAGTTAAAATTTTGGGCTTTGACCCCAATCCTCCTATCAACAAGCCCGAGCCTTAACCATTTAAGCCACTATTCAGGACCTTTTTTTAACCTCCTTCTTGCCCTATGGATTCGGGCCTTTTGTTCAGATCAACATGTGCACAAATCCAAGCACATAAACATGTTGGCTCTGTGCATGTGTTGTCTTTGGCCTCTCCATGTTCAGGAGCTATCTCTGATTGACAGCATGATTGCTAACAGCTTTGCATCCACAAATTCGGCTTAGTTTAAACGAACGAGCTAGTAGGTCCATATTGAGCAAGTTGCCTAAAGGAAGAGATAATTGAGTGGGCCACACATATCGCAAATTCTGCCTGCAAGCAGGCTCGGAAATCATTCCCCTCTTCTTTTTTTTGTCTGGTCTATCATGGCCCCACCTCATGGCCTGGATCTCCTGCTGTGTTCCATTTAAAGCCCAGTCCCGAAAGACACAGCAATGTAGGGTGAGCTGCCTTGTGCTACATGCGGGAAGGGAATGATTTAATTTCCTCTTTTTGGGAAAACCTGTAGGTGAGCCTTGGTGACCTGGGTGCATCCGGGTCATCATCATTCCGGACAGTAGGACGTATGTACTGTCCTGTAAGTTTGGCACAGACAACATAGAAAGTGACATGCTTTACATGTTGTCCCATCTGTTCCATTCAAAAGCTTGCTGAACATGTGTTCCTTTTCCAAGCCAGCCAAGCACAGTACATGGCTGCATTACTAACGATCTCTGCTGCGACTGAACCCGTGTCCCAAATTCTAAACGGCTGTGCTTTAGGCAGTGCTTACCACATGTTAGTTGCTGCTTTAAAGGAAACACTAATGACATCTTCAGGTTTTGATTCAGAGCTAGTGTGAGAACAACAACTCGCTGTAGTCCGTAATTACAGGCATGTGTTTATGGTGCAGATGTTAGTTGGTCCATCTCAATATGTTGCCTATGACCTCAGTTGATATAATAATGTGGTGATGCCTGAGAAGGTTGTCATATTTACTTAGGTACATTCTTTACTTGTTAGAGCATCAAGTAATGCTCCGTTCAGCTGTTAACATCTGTTGCTGTTGCGGTAGTCTTGTGTGCAGAGTGCATTGATAGGTTTGTTCGGGGAGATCAGTAAAAAAGGATTTTTTTACAAATCTAAAAATCTTTTACAGAATGGTGTGGTGCATAGGGATCTAAAACTGGAAAATGTGCTACTGGATGAGAACTGTAATATAAAGGTAAGCGATATAGATGAATATTAATGAGTTAAACTTTTTCATTTTAAAGAATTTGTTGTTATGTAGATTATGAAGATGGTAAATACTAAATATGAAGACAACCAGCATTATATAACTTTTTTGTATAAAGTGAAACAGCACTCAACAACACATCAGTAACATTTTAAATTTGTATCTGAACAGATTGCAGACTTCGGCTTGTCTAACCTTTACCATAAGGACAAGCTCTTACAGACCTTTTGTGGTAGCCCGCTCTATGCATCACCAGAGATTGTCAATGGAAGGCCATATCGTGGCCCTGAGGTAGGAGCTTTACCAAAACTGCAAGACTCAATCTGTACTAAAGCTGTAATCGTTGCAGCACTGTGTAAATCAACCCACTAAATTTCTGGATCATTTATAATATTGAAGGAATCCCAAAGTTTGAATCTTATGTTAGCTGTAAATGACG
Source organism: Bagarius yarrelli (assembly GCA_005784505.1). Classification (NCBI taxonomy): domain Eukaryota; kingdom Metazoa; phylum Chordata; class Actinopteri; order Siluriformes; family Sisoridae; genus Bagarius; species Bagarius yarrelli. The sequence goes on along the minus strand of VCAZ01000001.1, from coordinate 13,143,784 downwards.
AAAAAGAGCATCTGTTAAATATTTGGTAGATTCTTTCAGAAAGAGGAACTTTTTTGTCCTATGTGCAATAACGTAAACCATTATACTCATTTGTCGATCAATTCAAAAGCATGTGCCATTAATTCATCCTACAACAGTGTAACCCCGATTGACTTTACTGGAGTTAATTTTACATCACTCAATGTATTAATTATAATTCCAGAAAGTTGATCTGTGATCAGTGTTTCTAGTTTTCCTAATAAATGGGAACAATGGTCTGAGAGGAGCACTCATATTTAGTAATGTTTTCTGAGCAGGGCTTTAAAGATTGTATGATTGCTATTGCTTGGATTCATCCTGACAAAAGTATTTTAACACATTCAAAAAGGGAGGGGCTTTTTAAATATATTCTTTGCTCTTTCTTCTTATTTCCTTCCAATTCCTTTTTGAGGTAAGTGCTTTCTAGCCAAAGTTTCCAAAATATAGCAGTTAAACAATCTTTAGCGAGTACAGCTCATATTTTTAGACCCAAAAGCAGAGGTTTTCAATTTGCTATAATTTGCAGCAATTTTTCTACGCTTTTGATTGTAATCAAAATTGCAGTACCCTTATGGAAAAAAACACAAATTACAGGCAGTAATAGAAATAAATAGCAAAAGCGCACACAAAGGCTGTCACTCTGTTGTGATTAGAATCTCTACAGATTCAGGAAGGCCTTGAGCAAAATAATTTGTGAGGAAGTCCAATCAGTCAGGACTTGCTATCTGATTTCCTGTGGCCTGACACCTGTTCAGAGCATGTCAATCTGTTTAGAGCAGGTTTTATTCTAACAGTAACTAAAAAAAGGGGACCAGATCTCAAAAGCATTTAATATCAAACCTAAAACCCCTAAGTCCTGCTTTTTTTTAAGACCCTCTCCTGCTCTCTGTGTAGCTACCACAGGAACTCCAAAAAGCAGGAAAATATGGCTGATTTTATTAGTGTGTAGTGTCTGGAGAGTTGTATCACCAGGACTAAAAGACTAAACCTTAAATGCAGTGTGGTGACAGAAGTGATACTATGCAGAAACCTTTTAGGTGCTATGGCAACTGGTTGACTTTTGCAATTGCTTGTATGTCTAGTGTTTAAGGACCTTGTTTTTTCAAGAAACGCCTTGCTCTGAAAAATGTGGAATGTGGATTACTTTTTCTCCTAAGACTTATTGTTCTGCTTTAGTAGATACCAGTGTTATCTTGCCCTTGCAGGTGGATAGCTGGGCGCTTGGAGTGCTGCTTTATACTCTGGTCTATGGTACAATGCCATTTGATGGGGGAGACCACAAGAACCTGATTCGTCAAATAAGCAACGGTGAATACAAAGAACCGACCCAGTCGTCAGGTACAGAGATACTTTGAGATACCTTTTTAATGCTATGCAAAAGTGTTTTTCTGTGCTGATAGGAGTATTTCTGGTTTTACTACAGTAAATTACTGAGATTTTCTGCAATATGTGTTTTGATTTAAACCTGATTATACACTTCTCCAGATGCTCGAGGTTTGATCCGATGGATGCTGATGGTGAATCCGGATCGGCGTGCTACAGTGGAGGACATTGCCAACCACTGGTGGGTTAACTGGGGTTGGAAAAACAGTGTGTGTGACTGCGAAAGCCAACGGGACATGGGGTCCCCCATGCTGGCCCGTCTTATCGACTGGCAGAGCCGCACTGAGCCGCGCTTGCTCAAAGGAGCTCGGCCTGAACCTCTTCCACTCATTCGTCAACGACCTAAGAAAAGCAAGAAGGAAAATGATAAAGGGATGCCCCACTGTGACGAAGACGACAACATGGGTCTAAAGCGGCCAAAGGGAATACTGAAAACTCGGGCGTCTGAGGAGCAGCACTCACCTAGTCTGGACATTGAGCTGTTGCCTGCCATTGAAGGTGCAGAAAAAGATGAGGGGTCTCCTGTTAGCCAAGAGGAGGAGCCCACATTCACAGGAGGCTCTCTAGTCAAAATGATGCCTGTTCTCCCGAAGAAGGGCATCCTTAAAAACAAGCAACAACGGGAATCAGGGTACTACTCTTCACCAGAGCGCAGCGAATCCTCTGACCTGCTAAGTGGCAGTAGTATCACACTGCTTGGTGCCAGCTCACCACCCAAACGTGCAGTGGGTAGAAAGGGCATTCTGAAGCGCAATGGAAAGTACTCCACATACAGTGCTGCCACACCCTCTGTGGCTGTCCTGGGAGAGACTCCATCTGGTGATTCAGGTTTATGGCGTAGCCAGAGCAGGCCATCCAGCATTGTGGGGGAAGACAGCTGCGTACTGACCAACAGCTCCTTCAGTGGGGCAGAGTGGCCCCAAATTGGTCCAAGGCCCAACATCCGAGGCTGTGCATCAGCTGAAAATATTCTCCAGCTGGCTAATTTCAAAGGGTTACAGGCAGCTCCAGCCCTGCATGGAGGGAAGTTTGGTCGAGGGACGCACATCTCACCTGGGGACAACAGCAGCTTCTCCCTGCTGGGAGACCTGGATGATGTGACACAGGTATACCAGCAAGCCCTGGACATCAGCAGCAACCTGGTGTAAAGAGAATAAAAAAAGGTGATATAGAGCGAGCTAGAAGTATGTATAAGGAGGTGTTTGTTTTGTGGTTCTCTGACGACCAGTTGCGTACTGGGATAATCTGAACGAGAGACTGGCGTGGATTGATTTGAGAGAGTTAAACACTGCCAACATACATCATTTAAGACTAAAGATTTGTATGGTAGGTAAATTGATTGTTAGACCTCTAGTACCCCTGACCCTCATAAAAATCAATGATGAATTTTCGAATGTTTACATGTTAAGCAAAAAGTGAGTTAAAATCACACATAAACACCCTGCAACGAGAGGCTCTGTGTCAAAACAAAGAGCCGAGCTGTGTTTACAAAAGCACCTTAACTCACACAGAGCACATGTTGTGATCTTTACTTCCTATGAAAAAGAATAAGAAAACCAGGGTCTTTCTCAAAAAGAACTGTCAGTGTCATTTATTTATTAATATTATGCATAGTTTTAATGATACAGAACTGGTGGGGTCTGACCGTACAGGAGGAACTTTGTCTCTCCCTAAACTCAAATGGAACTGACATATATAATAACTATGGTATTTAATTAGTTTATGAAAAAAATACCTGTCTACTTAAGGCAAAATACCTGATATATTACCGACTCTTACAGGTCTTATAGCCTGACATATATAAACATAGAATATGTAAGAAGTGCCTTTTTAATTCATATGTAATTATGTATGTCATTTCCTGACAGTGGAGAGAGATAACAGGTGGAGCCATCACCAAATGTGCTAACTTGTTAATGTGGTGACTGATGTGAGACCCAGGACCTTGGAGTGCAAAGCCTTTTGATGCTAAACCGGCTAACACAATGCCAATCACACAATGATGATTGTTTAAGCATTCAGCCATGTTTGGATTTTTAATGGTTATTTTTAGACTAAGTTATGGAGGAGGCAGTCACTTGTATGAGTGCATTGGTTCCACAAATTCCACAATTTGTCCACAAATGTAACATTCTCAAAAAATAGGCAGTTTGGATATATTCATCTTTTTTTTTTCAGGAAAGCTGAGGTCATTGTGCGTTTATATCTAATGCTGTTATGCTTCGTTTTCTTATTTACTATTACAACTGTTCATAAATAATTGTCGTGTCATTTAGAGTAAAGAGGTAAATATTTTTTTGATCCAGATTTTGGTTACAGGTCCAGAAAAAAAACCTTCTTGGTCTGGAGTGTTTGTGTGGGACCTTTTATCCTAGCTGTTAGAATGAAAAGATTTACTACACATTTAAACGGTAAGGATTGTGTAAAGTCTGTACATTTGTTTAGTCTTGCTATAGTTTTGAGATTATTTGCTACAGAGAGTAGGTGAATGTGAATGTTGGAAGAGAGAGATAGAGTAATGTCTTTATAGTAGTAGGTAAAAGAAAATTCATTTAGCCTTTTTCAGTAAGCGTGTTGTATGAGTGATCTATTGGAAATGGAAGCAGAAGGATGATCGCAAGTGTTAATGTAGCATGAAAGTAGAAATGAAGAAAGTGAGATGTAAGGAAGTATGTTTTACTCATCGTTTTATGAGATCAAAATAATTAAAACGAATGACTGTTAGCCATTTGTTGTGCGTTTAGCTCTGAAAAGCCTGCAACAGGTCGCAACAGGAAGGCTGAACATGATAAATATGCAGTAAGAACATATATAAAACCTATTCCTCAAACAACAATCTGATCAACATGTGTAGGACATATAAAGGCTGTTTGTGCAACAAAAAGGTCCTGGGTACTTTGAAAAAAGAGACACCCTTTTGTATCATATCGTATTGCATTTTTATATTGCATTGTATTGTCAACTGGATTCACAGTGAAGGAATTATACTATGTTAGTATTTTGTTTAATTATATTTTAGTTTTTGATTCTCCAAAATATTGAATCTTTATTATTTTATTTTACTTTATTTTGATGGCTGAAACATGGATGCGGCCATCGCTAATTTGACTATCTGCTTGGTGTTTATATGAAATGAATTACATTGATTCATACATCTAATTAAAAAAAACACCTGCGATTCAGCCAAAGCTTATGTTATAATTTAACATTTCTTTTCGACCAGGCAGTTTTAGCCACTCCTTCAATATACAATTCTAAGAGAAATTTCCCAAAATACTCCCATCTTAAACATCTGTAGCGGTCCTGTTCTGCACTGAGATGTAGGCTTTTTTCACTCTTCTCACCGCTGAAATTTCTGGACATGTCTCACACTGTGAATCACCGCAAAGTATCACAGCACCATTATGGCATGTCTATACACACATTCACCCCTGTTAGAAAGTCACACCAAAAGCATTTAAAAGAAGGGAGATAATCAAGCTATGCATTAGTCGATGAGCCGCAATCATGCTTTCTGCCAAACTGGAATTAACTGGTGCATATCTGTTAGTTAGCAGAAAGTCTACTTATAGGAAAACTTGACTGGATATTGTTATTGACAACAAGAAGATGGTATTATGTTATTTAAGTATTATTTTTTGTTACAGTTTATTAATGTTGTTGGCTAAAGCCACAATAATCATTTTTATTTTGCATTTAAATACTTGGACTGCTAAGGTTGTTTTTGTTTTAGTGCCTTTGCTATCTTTTATGATTTTTTTATGAGAGTAATGTTAGCAGTTGTGTTTTTATACTGTATTTATTTTAATCGTGAATCCATTTTGTTTGATGTAACATCACTCCATGCCTTGTGTAAGGTTGTGTTTTTTATATGAAGAGACGTGATGACCTGGAAGAACAGGGAGGAAAAAGGAGAAGGAGAGTGAGTTAGAGAGTGTGGAATTCAGTTATTTCATGCTGAGGTTATTCATGTTTGGGAAGCTGATAAGGCCTGTATTTATCTCTGAAAGTTGAAGGAGTTAATTGGTCATCATCTGTAAAATCAAATTGCTAAAATAAATGGATCATTTCAAAACGGCTTGTGCCATGTGTGAAATTATTTTTTTAGTATACTGACTATTTCTCATATCTACTTAATTATCAACATTTATTATAAGTTGAATGAATCTGTAACTATATAAAGAAGCTGAATAGCTTCTTTTATAATCCTTCTATAATATGGCTAAAGTTTGTGAATAACTTCTCATAAATGTGTAATCTCAAAACATTGCCGTAAATTGTCTAAAATGTCTCTGGAGTGTATGTTTCCATTCACCGAAACTAAGAGACTCAAACACTGTTCCAGCATGACCCTGTGCACAAAGCTCCTGAGCTACATAAAGACAGTGTGTTTCGGTTGGAGTGGAGAAACTCGAGTGACTCTGAACACCTTTGGGATGAACTGGAACACCGACTGAAACCTCAGACCTCCTCACCCAACATCAGTGTCTGATCTCATTAATACTATTGTAGCTAAATAAACACAAATCCCAACAGACACACAACATAATCCAGTGACTATCCTTTCCAAAAGTGTGGAGATTTTTGTAGGAATAAGAGTGACTCTAGGTGTAAAACTTTGAGGAAATATGTCTCAAACATAAGCAAAAAGTCTAAGTGAAAAAAATACATCAAATAGAACAACACAGGCATGCAGTTTTTTTGTTTAGGAAAATAGTAAAAACTCTCATAGCCTTTCTTTAGGAACAATTTGCTTTCCATGAGTGGTGATAAGTGGCATGTAGAAAAGAAGGAAAAGAATCAGACCACTAGTTGAAGGAGGAGTCAGCAAAGGAAGGGGGATGGCGGCCTTGGCTGACTTTAATTCGATCCACGTTTCCAGCAGGAGGATAAGTGGGCGGCCAGTTCAGTCCACGAGTCTCTGGAGGCCGGTGCAAAGGAGCAGGAGAACACTTCTGGCTCGTGCAGTGCGAGTGTAAAGACTCTGTGCCAGAAAGTCCAGCAGGCCTGGCTGAGGTCTCAGTAACAATGCTGCTCCCTACACAGCATAATGACCTTCTAACTTTGGACCGAGAGACTGCATTTAGTCTGGCTGATGTAAGGTCAAATTTATTCTACCTATAAAGCTGTCTTGTGCAGCCCTGTGTTAATGAAACTGATTTGGAACCAAACAGGCTCTTGTGAATATGAAACCTAACATTAAATTGCAGGGAGAGCTAACTCATACTCTTCCATTTCCCAGCTGTTAACAATGTCCGAGCAGATATGGAGTCAGATTGCTTATGACTAAAGCACTTCCTGATTCAGTCTGGCAGCCTCTACACCCTTATGGTTGGGTGATAAGGAGTTTTAGCTCACTCAGGCGTTTCCTTTTTCTGGTGAGTCAGGAATCACACAATGGGGTTAATATGTGCTAACAAGAGGGAAAGAAGAGGAAAAGCCACTTAGGCTACATTCACACTGCAGGCAAATGTGGCCCAAGTCTGATTTCTTTTTGCCCACATATGACACAGATCTGTTTTTATCCCGACAGTGTAAACAGCACAAAACCTGCATGGAATCTGATCTTTTAAATTTACGATTTGTGCCGCTTCAATGACATGAGTGACGTTTAGCAGATATATAATAAGTTGATTTCGCTGAAGGCGTCATGTCTTGTCCTGACTGCCTCACAACAGGCTATTTTAAAAAAGTTAGCCCTGTTACTCCTCATCCTCTTCCTCCTTTTCGACTGCTTATTAATTCGCTTTCATGCAATGCACATCACCTTATGTAAATATAAGCATAGAATGCGTAAATGCTTCCTTCAGTGTCTCCTCTGTTTATTGTTTCGTAGGACAGGATGCTGGGTGGGATGTAGAATTGGTTCTTTTGCGTATATAGGTCAGTTTAGACCTTGCAGTGTGAGTATAGCTCGTCTCTTCAGGACAACGTCTCCCTGTGTACTGATGCAGTTCTGTTAGCGCTAATGACAAGCTTTTATTCTTTAAGTGTGCTTAGTGCCATTTTCATATTAACACTGTGCATTACTTTCATTTAAACTGTGCTACAAACTGTGTCTGGTTCTGTATTATAAGGAATTAAGCGTAGAAAAGGAATTTGAGGAAAAGAATTTGAGATAACCTACAGACTGTAAAATACTCTGTGAGGTTTTATGTGTCGGATTATACCATCCCATTAATACCATCCCAATATTGATACACAACATAAGTGTTGTGTATTCCTTGGGCTTAAAGTGACCATTTTCTATTTTTAAGAACATATACATTGACCAAAATTACTGTCGCTCGTCACCACAGTAAAGTAACATTTACATTCGATACTTGAGTGTTCTTTTTTTTCATCTCTTTAAACTTGATTTTCTTAAAAAAATCCATTCTTGAAAATCAGCCGACTTCAGATAACCATAAGGTTTGTAACAGACAATGTATGAAAAAAGTAAAAGCAGATTTAAAAACAGCTTGAAATCAGCTTTCTCATGGTATCTGGTTTTTCCAGATTTTCCAGATATATATATATGCAGTTATAATAAGACATGGCTTAATAGTAATCTTTAGATTTGACCTGTACTTAAACTATTTTTCCCTTTTCCAAACCTACTTTCCTGCAGACCTCTCCACTGAAAAAGAAACAGCTGAACCCATAACTCTTTAGTAGCATGTTGTTGTGGTAAAGCACCACATTAAGCATAAAGTGTTTACAATTGGGCTACAAATTTCTCACTTTTTACTTCTTTCTCTGACTCCTGATCCCTTTTTTAAATTTTTTTTATCTGAAAGTCTGCTTTCTGATCAGCCTTCCTTACTTCAAAAGAAGCCTCAGATTTCAGAAGACTACACATGAAGGCCAGCAGGCCAAAGTTCTGAAAGTGAGGAAAGACCTCAGAAGCCTTGGAGAGTGTAAACGAGCTGTTAGGGTGCAACATTTTCAGCACTCCACCTTCAACCAAATATGACAAAGGAGCAAAAAGGCTTGAAAAAACCCAGAATAAATGTCAAGGTGCTAAGGCATTTCGGTTTGAAGCGAAAAGTTTCAAACAGCAAGGAGTGTGTATTAAAGCCATGAAAAACCAGGATATTTACTGGTTAAGGGAATATTTACTGGTTTAAAAGGAAAGTGGATCAGGCTTCCTTGGCTAGTACAAATAAATACAGGGAAAGCATACAGTCTGTGAGTGTGTGTGTGTGTGTGTGTGTGTGTTTAGTTTGTATGGATGTCTGCAAAGACTTGATGAATGTTTTAGCAAGAGCCAAACCACTCAAAAAAAATAACATCCCATATCCAACTAAACTTCATGTTTTATGCTGGGCTGTGATAACGTTGTATGTGGTGAGGGATCCAAATCATGTCTTCTTCGTAGTCTTGGCTTTCTTGCTTCCTTACTTATTTTTTTCATATTTCTTGATTCTTTACTGCTGTTTCTCTCTTTCTCCTTACCTCTATTTTTAGCCATCCGCCCTGCTATTCTGGAATTTGTTGCTGACTGGCTGCTGTTGGACGTCTGGGCAGCAATCCTTTCAGGAATGTCTGGCTTCCTCTCAAAACCACTATAGAGGCCCATGAGGGAGAGAGAGAGAGAGAGAGAGAGAGAGAGAGAGAGAGAAGAAACTTAGCCTGAGATGAGAGAAGAGGAGAAGAAAAAGTGCAGCTTCTTGGTTGTTCACTGCAGACAGTCTATTCAATTGCTTTGATTATATTAATAAATGTGTATTGACAGTGCATGAATCTGCGTACAGTAAGTGTGTAGGTGTGTGAAAGTGTGAGGAATCCTTTTGTGTTGTGTGTGTGGTCTTTTTGAAAGAAAATAATCAAGGCTAATCATGTTCTATTTCCTGGATCAACTGAACGGCTTCAAAGGACAGTTTAGTGAAAATCAAACACAGCCAGACCTTCTGCGTTCCATGTGTTTGTTTAGGGGGTATAATAAAATATGATACATCCCACATAGATATTTATTTTCTACTGATTTAACTGTTTGACATGCACAGATTTTTAAAAGATGAATAAGCCTTTATTACAGACCATTCCTCTAAGCTTGAGGTTAATGTTGCTGTATGATACCTATCAGATTTCTATCAATTATTAACCACATTATGACAATAATACTTAAATGTTATGTATTGTGTTGTTTTCAGTGAAATGTTTAATAAAGATTAGATATAATGCATTTTAAAATCGATTTGTACACCTCAAGTTAACTGTCGAAAGAACCACATAAAATGGTTGCAGTTGCATTGGGCTTTCGTGAGTTTGTGGGTAACCTACTTTCTCATCTCTCTCTCTCTCTCTCTCTCTCTCTCTCTCATCATCTGTATGTTTTGGCCAGCCATTGCGAATATGCACAGCTCCTTCCTTTCTTCATGAATTCCAACAGTTTATTATACATGTTTTAAATTTTGAAGACAGCAGTCTGCATTGCTTTAGCTGTTTGTTATGGTATGTTGAGACCGAAAAGCTCTTGGCAGGAGCATCACCCTAGAGAAAGATTAACCTGCAGCCTATGTCTCATCAGCCAGTGAAGAAAATAAATTGAGTCTATAGCAAAGGCAATGCGCAGTCAGATTGGAACATCCAGTTCCCATATAACACAGTTAGTCATTAGATTTACTTTGCTGTAAACTACTGTACTTCATAAAGAAAAAGCCAATGCACTATACACTCATTTATTGTTTACTTTATTAGCCACACTTATATACCTGTACAGTACATCAATGCAGCTATTTAACTACACTATATAAATAAACATATTGGGACACCTATTTTAGATTTAGTCTCATGCTTACTACTATAATAAACTCCAGAATTCTGGAAAAGCCTCCACAAGATTTTGGAGCAATGTTTGCTTATTCAGCTAGAATAGTATTGATGAGATTAGACACTAATGTTGAGTGAGGAGGTCTTCAAAGGTGTTCAGTGGGATTGAGTCGGAGTCAGGGTTCTGTACAGGACACTCCAGTTTTTCCACTCCAACCAGAACACAGCATGTCTTCATGGAGATCGGGGTCTTGTGCACAGCGACATTGTCATGCTTGAACAGTGATTTAATGTAATGTAATGTAATGCTACAACATACAAAAATATTCGAGAAAATGTGTGCTTCTAAGTTTTTATTTTGTATAGGTGTGATGGTAAAGAAACTTTTGGCTACATTGTGTATATAGCAGCAGTGCAGTGTATAAGATGTAAAGAGTTAGGTCAGGTTCTTGCCCAAATGTAGGAATAAAAGGAGAAAAAAAAACACGTTTCACACACAACAATCAAAAATAACAGGAAATTTAGCAATAAACATAAAATGTACCAAATATTTAGGTGATATTTTGCTCTTAAATCTTTGGAATCTGTATCTTAAAAGATACAGTACAGTAGGCAGTATAGAGTATGCAGCATAATGTCTTGTTCAACATCAGATTTGTATTGATACACATTGATACACAACTATACCTGTTAGCTTATGTGCTAAAGTTGCCTAATGTCTGAATAATTGACATGCGACACATTCAGCACCTTTTGATTTTAGTTAAGTGTGTAAAAGTGGTACTGAAAGTCTAAAAACATTAAATTACTCCAGGCATTATGGAAAGACAAATAGATTACAAGAAAAAATTAGAGGAAAAGAAGAGAAAAGGTTCTCAAATGAATTCTCAGTCACTAAGTTGAGTAATGCTGCTTTTTGCTCATGCTCCTGGTCCCTAAATCCAAATACAGCATGATAGTCTGAATGTGTCTCTTAGCAGACCTGCATTTCTCTTCTCACAGTCTTCGTCTGTCTTAATGTTTTTTCTCCATTTCCCATTCCTGCTTTCCATTCACATTCTACTGGACTCAGTCTTTCTTTCAAATAACACTGAATGTCAATCTAAGTGACAGAAACCAAGCATTAACGCTGGGGGGGTGATCCACAGAGAGGATTAAGAGTGAAACTTCAGATATTTTTCTTATAGGAATGGTATGAAAGAAGGTAAAGTTGGTAATATAATGATTTTAACATGTGGAAGGTTTATAGGCTTAGACCCAGCCGGCATACACAGGAACTAGTTAAGTAGCTTTTTCACCAGGTGTTTTAAGCTATAAGATCCATTTATACATATACATAAATAGGCTCCTGCCCACTGTAAAGCAGAAAATGTGCTGTATTACAACAAAATATCATTGATTTATAACATAAGGTTAGAGAATTATCTTTTTGAAGTAGCTCATACAAATCCTCAGGTTTCCAAATGAGACAATCTGCATGTGATTAACCAACAAGATGCACAAATAAATTTTTGATCAAATTCCTTTCACGGCATACACTTCCAAAGAGTCTATTTGACGATAGAATACTATTTATAGATTTCTGTTTTTATCTCACTAGTCGAATTCCATTCTATTAATTCAAATGCTGAATCCAGATGTGTCTGTGGAGCATGGGTGAATTTAAACGACGTAAGACTGATGTTTGTCTCTAAAGGAAAGAACTGGTACATTCATGAAAATTGGGTTATACAATGTACATTAACACTCTCAGACAGGCCAAATAAATAAACTAAATACTGCACTGGCTTTAAAGCATCTTCACTTTATAATTTAAGCAAATAAACCACAGTTCATAGGTCCTTTATTTATTAACCCTTTTCAGGAGTATATTGGCATTTCATTTTGCCAGCAAAATTTTTTTATTAAAAAAAAATTAAAATGATTATTCCAAGTCTGAAATATTTATGTGTGCAAGGTACAGAGCCAATAAAATGCAGTTAATGCATCTAAACAGAAGTGCATAAGTGGCCTATAAATAAATAGTGGCCTATACAGTAAATAGCAGTATAATAAATCGGGGTATGAGGTTCATAATTACAGAGGTGGGGTGAATAATGTACAGAAGGTGCAGTAGTATGTAACATATAGTATCTATAAATAAGGGCATATATATATATATAGTATGATACATTTATAGCTCTGCAAAAAATGACATAATGCAAATTTATAGCACTAGGGCACAAAAATGGATTGGATACCACAATTTACTTTGACAATAGAAATCGTTATGTGATTTAAAACACTTATAGTTATAAAACAGTTATAAAACACTACATACCCTTAGGTCTTAGGTGTGTACTTTCATATGAACATGTGACACGGCAAAGACACTCAATGCTGAACACGGCCCAGCAAAACATGTGCAGGTTCCAACTTTTTTTTAGTTTTTAGAGAAATTTTGCTCCTCCAAGGTGCTCCATCCCAGGTGGCTTACAATGAATACATTTAATTAGTAATAATTAAGGTGCAGTTTTTAGATACTTTAAACTGACTCGGTTAATGCATCAAGATAAACTGTAATGTTTTTCTGATTAAGTTTAAAGTCTGGTTTGGTAACCAGATTGTCTAGCTGCAGCAGGGGTTTTGGAAAACCTTTTTAGACCTTACAATGTGACCATGTGCACCAAAGACATACTATAAGAAAAGTGAAAGAATATTGGGAAAGTTAAGTACTTTAGTAAAGATAAACAGAAAGGAATTTAAGTGAATGGGGCTTCTCGCTCATGTGATAAAGATCCAAACCATCTTGTTTTCATGGTGGTCCAAACCTGTCACCAGTAAAACACTTTTACAAGCCTTGGCTTCTGGAGGTAGTTTCAGTGTGGCCCTGCTGTCATATAAAACAACATGAGGATGGAAATGATGAAGTGCTGAAGAGTGAGGTTATCTCCCTTAGGCCTTCTCATCCCTGCATTTCTCTGCATTTCCCTATTTCCCTATGGTAACACACTGCTGTGCCATACTGTATATGCTTTTTATAAAATACTAGGCTTCTGGTGTAGGAGCTAAAAGGGTATCTATGGCCTGCATCAGGGCTACTCATATTTTTTATTATTATCATCAAAACAATAGACAATTTATTAAAATTACATTAAAAATCTAATGAAAAATATATTCAGCATTAAGATAAAAAATGCATAACTTTGTCAAACAAAATTCAGACATATTAACTTGTTAAATCTGTCTAACATGTACTATATCAGTTTTTTATACATCAGTTATTACAGTTTGCTGGCTTATTGCTAACAGAAGCAATTATGAGGCATCCATTTTTTCCAGCATTTAACGAATTCGGCATGTTTAATTAATTTGAAACCTACCAGCTTAACAGCTATTACAGTTGACGTTCAACTATATAACACCAATTCTAAAAACATTGGGAAGCTGTATACAATCTACATCAAAATACGATGCAACAAACCCTTATTTTATTCAGATTTAAACATACAAACATATCAAATGTTTTAACTAAAGGAAAATAAGAGGAAAATTTTAAGAGGAAAATAAATTTATCCTGGCAGCAACAGATCTAAAAAAGTTACATAAATAACTTATCTGATAAAGATTATATCTTCTTTAGCTGCTGAGCCAAAAATAAAGGGAAAATTCTCTCACAATCAAAGCTGAAATGCCCGTAAAAACATTCCTCTACTTTCCTCTCTTACCTTAAAGGGGAGATTTTTTTTGTTTCTAACCAGCAGTAAAATGTTTAGGAAAAAAAATGAAAAGATATCTCTTTGAAAAGTGATCCTTGTCTCAGTGGCTTGCCTCCACCCCTCACACCCCCTTTCACTTGTGCAGGCCTGATGAAAGACTATCCCGCTCTCCATCGCACGCAACTCTCTCAGACCTGTCTGAACATTTGTAGGGGGAGGGTCAGAGAGCAAGAATGAAAGAAAAGGTCTTATGGAAAGTGTAGTGTAAGTAGGTTAGATCCAATTGAGTCCTCTAATTTTTAAAGATTAAAGCTGATCCATGCAGCAAACATTTGTGATAGGTGCAAAAAAGTGACTTTTAATATCCCAGTTTTACACAATGTTTACAGTTCAATACAAATAGAATAATTACAAGAAATATATTAGTTAATAATGTTGTGTTTTATAATAATATATACACCATACCAAATTCGCATACTAAACTTTACTTTTTGCGCTGGTACCTTAAAACTTACATTTTTACATATCTTTCACTTGCAAGTATAAATATTTTTGAATATACCTTGCAAGATTTGCGGGGCCTTACGCAGCTTGCATTGTGAGCGTATAGGGCTGATCGGATTTGATTAAAAAAAAAAAGTGCAGGTTTCGCTGTCCCTCTAGCAGCGGTGTGACGCTCCACCACATTCAGCTCTAACAATGTGTGTTCCATTGAGTTCTTTATGGCCCATACTGACAATTTACTTGTGTACCAATCATGTTTAACAGAAAAGAAAAGACCGCTTAAATAACACAGCAATCAGAAACTTTTTGAATACTTGTTCTTGTTTGCAGTTCGCTGTTGAAAAATTCAGTTGAAAAAACAATGAATACAGTTAAATAGTAAAACAATGTAGAAGTGGCAGGCTTTACTTTTAATGCTTTACGTTTAATGATGAAAATAACAGTGTTTTAAATAAACAGCATTACTAACAGCATTACTTTTGTCAGTAACAGGTAATCAAACTAATTACTGTTTCCCCTCATAATAATGTCTTTACCGTTACTGACAAATAAAATGCAGCGTTACTGTAATTGAACTCACTGAAGTGGTTTTAATCCAAGTAGACTAATCCATATGAACAGAAAATTTTTTTCTCTTTTGTATGTGGGGTGAGGTGGGACACATGACAGATCATGATTGGTTTGTGTGCTGGAAGGGGGGCTTCAGAAACAATAATTACTGGCTTAGATTTCTATCCAAATAGTGCAGGTATACATATACAAGCATGCACAGTCAACAGTGCCGTCTAAAGTGAAGCATGTACTACGTTCAAGTAAGTATAAACATCCCAACATTCTACAGCAGTCAGAGTTATGGCAACTCCAACATCCGTCGCTGGTGATGGCCAGGAAGAAAAAGTCTTTCCACATCGGAGCATGAAATTCTAATTTAATGAATCTAATGAATAAAATCATCACATGCTGCCACATTATTATAATATTGAAGATTAGTGTACAATGTTTTATAATAATAATTTATTCTATTCAGTGTTATCCAAGTTATTTGACATATTGAATTTTTTTTAAAGCAACACAATAGTTTATTTCCCTGGTAATTAGTTACTTTTATAATAATGTAATTCAGGTACTAATTCAGTCAGGGTGCAGAGGAAATTTTCAAGGGGGGGGGGGGGGGGGGGGGGGGGGGGGGGCAAGCTGTAAGAAAAAAGCCCAGACAGTAAGATCAGATTTCCAGATATTGGACCACCACTTTATACTCACTATCGGGACATCATATATTAAACTTGCCCGCAGCCTAATCTAAACAATATGAAGTGAAATAAGGTCATATGAATGATTTAAACTTAGGGGTGAGCAAAATGGCTGCAAAATTCCAAATCTGTCCTTTGTAGACCAGCCTTTTATCTGGGATGTCACTGTGCACAATTCTACTGTTGCTAGCTTTATAAGCTAGTAGGACTGTCACCACATTGCGAAGTATTGTTTGCTAGACAACATACCAAGTGGTTCAATGCCTATGCTCATGTTTAAGTCTTCATGGTTTACTGAACTCTGTTATGCTTTCTGTCTACTGTTTTGGATTTGTTTGCCTGGTTTTTTTGATTGTCTTCTTTGTACTGAAATCTGTCTGTTTATTGACTACGCCTGTGGATTATTGTGAAATCTTTAATAAAGCCTTTCACTGCAACATGGATTCTTCTTAGTCGTCTGCCTCACAATGATTATATATTATGGAGCTTTAAATGAAGAAGATTTTACACAGGTTACCATATGCTTATGATCCAAACAAACATGATCAGGCATATTAAATCATCTGTTGCTATCATTCAAACTACCAAATCAACATGCACTCTTTACTATATATGCTTACAGTTAATAGCAGGCTGTTGTCTGTTCCAGTATTTCTGAGTTCTGTTCCTTTTTTCTGGTTTACTGTTAAAGTATTTTAGTCATGCCAACATCAAAGCTCGTAATGAAAGCCTCTCTCCTCTCCAAACAGGCGTCAATCATATAGTAATGATATGCTTTTTTGAGAGCCAAGCATTGGAGATGAACACACTGCCTCACATTCTTCATGTCTTACTTCAGCAGGAACTCCTACAGACTTTAGTAGTTGAGACAAATGTAAAGCTCTAAGATGGGAAAATCCAGACCAGCTTTATATGGTCTAGACATGAACTATTTTGCCCCCAATCAAATGAGTCATATTAATTCAGTAACATAGACATAGTTTGTGATGTGAGTAATTAATGTGATAGCATAAATCAAGGCAACATGCTAAATTTCTTTAAAAGATCTTTCGAATGACTTTATCAAACATTTTTATAGTTTAGTATCAGCATTGAATCAAACAACACTTCTTCATTTAGATCTTTTGTTCTATTAAAATATACAGGGAGTGTTAAACACTTTAGAAGTACAATCACATACTGTATGGAGTTTTTTCCCCCACACAATTGTCACACAGTCTTTGTAGAGACTTCAACCGTGTTCCAGCATGACAATATTCCTGTGCACAAAGTCCCTGAGCTCCATAAAGACATGGAGAGTGTGGAAATCTACACCCCAGACCTTCTCACCCAACATTAGTGTCTGACAGTCAACAGTTATGCTCTATAATCTAATAGAAAGTTTTTCATAAAGTGTGGATGTTATTATAGGAGCAAAAGAGATTAAATTCAAAATAGGATGATTCAAGAACACAAATTAATGAAAGAGTTCAGTGTACTCAAATTAATAAAGGGGTCTAGTGTACTAAAACTTTTGTATTTAGAGTATATTGTCAGTTGGTTCCGTTCTATAATTGTAATAAACAATATTACATTTTGTAATAGCTTTAATGGTGAGAAGCCATTGTAAATAATTAGTGTGAACTGTAAATGTTTAAAAAGTCTCCAGTAATTGCTTTATAAATACTTGATTTCAAACTTTGTGAATGTTTGGCTTTATAAAACTAAATCAAGACATTAGTATCTGTGACCATTTGTCTCAACATATGGTTTCTACACAAATGTAAACTCCAAGTTGGCCTTGAACAACCCCTTTCTGGTCATCCAGTCATAAGACTGCCTAAAATCCAGTGCACACAAAGGATACATTATAACAACATTGTTATAAGTAACTCTGAAACTCATTCTTTCACATAATCACACTCTCATTCATTCAAGCCCACTCCCTCATAACTGAAGAATGACTCACTTTACTCTCAGACAAAAGAGAGATCAGGACTAGTGTGTGTGTGTGTGTAAGAGAGAGAGAGAGCTGCACACAAGCAGCACAGTACATACACATACATACAAACCTACTACCAGGTAAAGGAAAATTTGTATAGCTAACACCAGACACACACACACACACACACACAGATCTTTTTTTGTTGAAGATAATTATTTACTTTTTTTATTGAGTCTCTTCTGTGGAATTGTTTCTGATTGAGAGACAAAGGAAAAAAGAGAGAGAAAAATCTGACAGAGAGAGAGAGAGAGAGAGAGAGAGAGAGAGAGAGAGAGAGAGTGGGAGGAAGGTAATGATGGAAGTAAGGTAATGATGGCACCTCACGTGAGTTTAAATGAGCAATTACGCTTTTCATCACAATAAATAAAGCTCTATTCATAACCCTATAACTTAACTGATATTGGCCGTAACATTTGCACACTGAATGGGTAAAGGCACATCAATCACACATTCATAACAGCGCGACTCATGCTTTTAAAGCTTATACCACCGAAGAATAAGCTTTGGGCTTTTCAACAGAGTAATTACCATGCATCACTCTTTTTATTTTGTACTCCGTGAAACCATAAACACCTGCAAGTTCAAAATGGTGATGGTAAATGGATCGGTATAATATATCATCTGCTCTCAATAACTAGATAATCTACAAGGCAAAAAAAGAGTTGTTCTGTATCTTCTAACCAAAAACAAATGCTTCACTTTGAGATTTGTCATTTCCCCTTAGAACCAAAAAGCATAAATTATGTTTTCTAAAAAAATAACAGCCGTTCTTCACATTGTTTCACACAGAATAGATATTACAATTTATTACAGAGAATACAGCTGCAAATCACATGTGTCAACGAGTGTTCTAATCAAATCCTAGGGTTAGGATTTTTATGTTTATGTAAATCCATCAGTTAAAAGAAATCATATGATCATACACAAATTATAATTCTTGCCTCTATTTACAATAACAAATTGTCATTATACAATAACATTTCCTAAACTTGGAATTTTAATATACAATAACAATCCCTTAACTAGGAATTCTAACAGGAACTCGGGACAGTTTTCCCAACCCCATGTTCATTAAGTGAATTCAAATTAACATGGCTGTTTAAACTATAAACTATAAAATATAACACTTTTTTTTAAATGAGTGTAACTGTATATGTCCACTGTGCAAATACAGTACAACACTTACTAAGCACTTTATTGGAAACACCTGTACACCTAATCATTCCTGCGCTTATCTAATTATCCAATCATGTAGCAGCGGTGCAGCACATAAAATCATGCAGGTACAAGCCAGCAGCTTCGGGAGATGTTTACATCAGCCATCAGAATAGAAAAAATGTTAGTCATTCTGATTGTGGCACGATTTTTCATGCACTATGAGATAAAACTACTTTTTTTTTGTTTTTTTATACAGCAATCTCTAAAGCAGCACTTATGCTGACAGGGGATGAGATAACGCAGTGGTTAAGGTGTTAGACTGTGGGTTCGATTCCCATTAGCACCAAGTTGCCACTGCAGTGTCATTAACTCCCAATTGCTCAGTTGTATAAATAGGATGTCTGCTGTAAATGGTAATGACTTGTCTTTGTCAAAGGATAATAGAGAATTTCAAGCCTGGTTTTAACTTACAAAAAAGGAACATTAACTCATATATACGAGCAGAAAAGCAGAGCACAACACTTTAAATCTTAATGCTTAATGTATCCTTTAAAACAGCCTTTGGAAACATAACCTTAATCCTGATTATGCCATGTTCACTTTCGGTTTTAGTGAACACACAAAAAAGAGATATCTAAATTGTGAAAAACTGTAGCATGATGTCAGAACATGTATTTGATGGAAACAGAATTGGCCAGCTGCAGCATAAACCAATCTAACTTGTGTTTACAGTCTGGTGGAGGTTGTGTAATAGTGTGGGGAAAGTTTTCATAGAACACATTTCTTTTACAGTTAAAGTTCACTTTTTTGAGACAATAAATATAAATTACTCATCACAGTTAGGTAGCATGAAGATGTTTATTTCTCCCTCTATTTTTAATATGAATGCAAAAATATGATGTAAAATATCTCATCATTCTGAGCTCGACAAGGCCTATAAAACTGGAAGAAAGAACCCAATCTGAAATGTCTTGAAAAAGTAAGGCATAAAAGTATGCCTACAGATATAATTAATTTATTGCAAATAATTGTTCATAAATGTAAAGATTTTTAACATGTTAAACAATAAACTAGGTTTAAAACGAGGTTTGTCCTATTTTAAACAGGTTTCTGGGTATTGCACTGTACAGTATTCAAACTGCACAAAATATAGCCTATTAGCTTGTACTAAGGCCAAATTGCCTAAAAACTTTATTCAAAATCTCTTAGATTTTATCAAATTCTCTCTGGCCAAATCAGAAATGCATTTATTATAGTTTTTTCCTCAGAAGTGTCTTTTATCTGGACACTCCTAACTGAGACCAGATCTGTAAGGAGGTAATAATATTGTCGAGGAGGTGCACAGGTTCTTCTATATTGAGCAGTAAATCCGTAAATATTTCAGTGCTGGATCCGGACTCTTGGACACTTTTCCGACAAATGCCCCTTTTGCCTAGACTTGGTAGTGTCTGGGTTGTGCCATATTTTTCCCATTTTGTTATAATCGATTTCACAGTGCTCCAAAGAAGGATCAAAGAGCTCAGCGAAGTTTTAATAAGCGTCTCCCTAGATTTTTTTAACACCTAACAACTCCATCTAGAAATTTAATTGAAAGTTCCTTTGTCATCATCACAGCACGACTAATCTGATCAACTGGTTATGCTGTGAAACATCCTAATGACAAATATACCTAAAATTAGCCACAGGGTAGCCACAACACTGAGCACCCTTATTACCTTATAATTATAATGTATCTAATATATATATATTTATAAATATATTTAATAATTATATATTTTCCAGATAAAGCAATTTACATTCATAACTTCAAATTAGGCTTGAATTGCAGAATTAATTATCTTGTTGGGTTTGGCCCAGAATTTGGTTGACTGGAGTCTGTAGAATGCAGACACATTCTCATCATGAGTGTGGTCGACTCACAGGCCATCTGTCTGAGAGCAAAGCAAAAAAATACAGTTGTGCTAAATTATTTCTCTGCTTATGATCTAGGCTTATGTTTCTCCCGCCTTGTTGTTTCTTTACTCAAACATACATGTGACCTGCCATATTTTTACACTTCCCCCTTCTGTCATTTTTATTTCATCCTGGGCCAAATCCTTGCTTGATCCATCTTCTGTGGTTTCTTTTGCTTGCTGCGGAGTGTAGCTTTACACTCGTTCCGTCTGTGTGTATATATATATGTGTGTGTGCCTTTTCTTCCTGAGGAAAGTGAATAAGGACACAAAGAGACATGCTAACCATATACACATGGCACATACAATGACTTCACCCACAGACTTCCTGGAAAAGTGGGCTCAATAAATATTTTCATAAAAAGCTATATTATTTCCGCTTACTTTACTAAATACAATGTAAAATTACTGGCTATTTAAAAAAAAAAATCCATATGGGATATGTACAAGCCTAAAAGGCCATAGAAGAATTTAAGATTGAATTACAAATTTGAAGTATGCAAAAAAAGCAACACAAATACCTTCAGCTTTGTTTACGTGTTCTGTCACTCAACTTCTTTTAACCTGCATTTGCTCTTTTTACTCCACAGCGCTGTACTTTGACACATATGAAAATAGAATCTGGTACTATATGTTTTTATGCGGATTGGTATTACTTTTTATGCCAGCTTAAGGACCTCAGGCTAAAAATCATATCTTATAACTGTGAAATTCCAGTCAGTGTGAGTGTTTAAAGGAATCTATGGACTGTGTATCATTAAAATCTTTAAATTCATGAATATTTTAATGAACTATATGTCTGGTGAATACTTTAGCAGTTTATGTATTAATAAGGCATGAGGTTCATGCTGTTGGCCTCTTGAACATGTTTTAAATACTGAAAGCTATTAATCAAAAACATATCAGACTGAAAAACACGAAGAAAAATCACAGTGTTACAGTAATAAGCCACAGCATGTTACTAACTTCTCTCTATAGTTTTGTGCGGTGACTTAGTGGTTAGCACTGTTCCCTGATAGCAAAAAGGTCATATGTTCGTATTCCCAGCAGGGGTCTTTCTGTAAAGAGTTTGTATGTTCTTTCCGCTCTTGTATTGATTTACTCCGGATATTTCGGTTTCCTCCACAGTCCAAAAATGTGCATCTTCGGTTGATTGGTGAATCTAAATTTGTCTGTATGTGGCCCTGTGATAGACTCGCGTCCTGTCCAGGGTGTACCCCTGCCTTTTACCTAATGACGGCTGGGATAGACTCCAGCAGATCCCAGTTACCCTGATTAAGAAATAAGCAGGTATAGACAATAGATGGATGGATGGATGGATGTTTGATAGTCTTCTGTAGGGGGCTGGTTGAGATACACCATGAAGGTCAAAAAAAAAAGTAATTAAAAAGCATGGCTGTGCTAGTGCTAACAGTGCTAACAGTGATCCTCTTCAATTCAATTCAATTCAGTTTTATTTGTATAGCGCTTTTTACAAAAAGTGATTGTCACAAAGCAGCTTCACACAATTGAAGAAATTATGAGACAGAATGAAACAGAAATCAGTTTGTCCCTGATGAGCAAGCCGGGGACGACGGTGGCAAGGAAAAACTCCCTGAGATGAGATAGGAAGAAACCTTGAGAGGAACCAGACTCAACAGAGAACCCATCCTCATTTGGGTGAAAAACAGGTAGCAGGGATTATGTGGTTACATTGTGTGTGTGTGAACAACTGTGTCTTTATGGTGAAGTGGGTCGTCCTAGGTCACCCTGGTGATGTATCATCCGCTGGGGCAGGTCACAGGGAAGGGTCCAACAGGACCGGGTTGGAGGTGGGGTCTGGATCACCGGCAGCTCCGTTGTGGCGTATGTAACTCAACAGTGAGAGAGAGAGAGAGAAAGAGAGAGAGGGAAAGGAAGGCAAAAAGAAGGAAAACAGTTAAGTGACAATGTAATCACACGGTTTGGATTGATTAAATGAATAATGTAGAGTGCAAGCATGGACTCCGGCAAGACTAACTAGGTCAGCATAACTAAAAGGAGAACCAGAGGGAAACACAGACATGAGGGCTCCCTGATATGTTAAGCAACCAGCCGCTCTCATCATCAACACCGTGATCAATAAGAGAGGGGAAGACAGCATCTAAACATACCAGATCACCATAATACTCAACACCCATGAGTCCCCCAGATCTGCTCCTTTATCTAAGGGGAATCAATACAAAAGGCTTGATTAAATAAGTACGTTTTTAACCTGGACGTAAACACTGAGACTGTGTCTGATTCTCGAACATACATAGGGAGGCTATTCCATAGCATTGGGGCTCTGTAAGAAAAGTCTCTGATCCTCTTGAGTTGCGCTAACTCTTAACAGCAGACATTGCGTCCTTGAACTGCTGGCTAAATTTCTAATGCATATGCCACACAAAACCAAAACACTGGAAACACTTTCAGAAGTTTAAAAGTCATGCATTTTTAAAAACACCGGACTTAAACAATCAATTTATGGTTGCATGCTGGTCTGAACATAGAGAGACAAGGCGCAATAACGCAGGCTTGTCGTTCTTGTTCATCATAACTCAGACACCTGGACCCACGCCATGGCACACTAAATGCCAGGGCCTCATTCCAAGCCTTTGATTAGCCATGGCTTGACATGTCGATCTCACCCAACGAGGACTCTTTGATTTATTGTTCCATGACCAATATTCACAAGTTAAAAAAAAAATCACAAACACAGCTGTGTAGATGAAATGTCAAACGAGATTCCAAACGAGTTGCTGGTTATTATTACATTTCCCTCCGAGCTCAGACAATCTGGCTCCCATTATCTGCAGTGAGGATAAGAGAGAAAGGAAGGAATGTGTGTTACCTTCATTGAAAGATTGTTGTTGCCGTTTCTACATTCTGTAAAACAGAAATGTGAATATTTAATTTTACTGCTCTCATGTTGGCTTATATTGAAACACATACACAACTAGCTTCCAGATGTTGAATGTATATACAGCCCACTCAAAAATGTCTACTTTCATAGTTTATTAAACCATTTATTGGAAACCAGTGCATCCATAGCTTTTGTTCAAAGCTGTGTGTTCCTGCCCGCAAAATCATAAGATGTCACTTTCATCATGTAGGATGACAATGTGTCACTTATTGCATTAAAAAAGTAATTAAATGATAATGAATTGTTTTGGGTGGGTTATGCGCTGAACAGTACTGTGTGCACTCAGCAGACTTCAGATCCTTTGTTTTATTTAGACCACAGTCTAGTTCACCAACATCAATCTTACTCTCTGCTAAAGAAAATTTAAACAAAAAGCAATGCACCAGGTCATTAAAAAAGCTAGGATTTTAGTAGCTTAGCAGCCTGAATCCGGTAATAAAAAGTATAATCATTACCACAGACAGGGATGTTCATCCAAACTTACACTGTAATAGATCCTAATAGATACTTTATCCTTGGAATCCTGTTAGAAGCTAAGTAGGCTAACCTGCAAAGACTAAATATATCCAGCTAAACATGGCTGTTTATTGATTTGGTAATTAGTATGAATGTGAACTTAAGCTTGACATTAGCAACCTGCTTCATAGTGCAGATGTTAGGTAGACTTTTCAGGGTTTTTTAAAAAGCAATATAAAAAGCTAGGTCTGCTAGATTCTTAGTTAGCAAACTGATTTTAATGATATGATATAATTGGTAACTTAGCCGAGATTTAATGGCCCTGCAAAGAAAAAGCTTTTCAGATCAAGTATCTTTTCTATCTAGCTGTAACCACAGACTTCTGTTGTCTTGGAACATTGTCCGAATTGCTAATTTGTGGTAAAAATACACACTCATCTGCTAACTGTAAAATGCTAACTGTAGCCTGATAGCACTAAAAGTGTTCATCCAACCCTCGTGGTCCAAAGCCACGAGTCCGGAACGTATGAACGTGCACAAACAAGACGACCAGAGAAAACATTACTACAATACATCATGTGCCATTTACTGGTGAGAAAATGTTATAATACAGTTAGTTTCAGTACTAAAACACAGAACATGATGAAAATAGTACCCGATTACATGCTGCTGCTGTAGTTAAGCTAATTCGTAAGGTACACAAACTACATCTAAATACACCAATATCACACCTTATACTTACCTGTCCACTAGACTGCAGCATGAAAATGCAACAACCATATTAATTTCCAATTCCATTCTATTTCTGGTGTAATCTTGGGTTTTGTTAAATAATTAATCTATAAAATGTAACTTTCAAAACCACCAAACTGATGCCAAATTTTGTACACCTGCCCAAGTCAATTTTTACACACACAACGACATTCAAACTGCACAAGTGGGCGTGAAACTGCCCAATCTGTCAACCCTGGCTGATAATTGTACCGTGTCTGGTTGAAAAGGTTGGGCAAATAAATCTGTTACCAGGTAATCATGTAAGAAAGTCTATCATAATAGAATCACACATTTTGATTGGACGAACATTTCTTGGTCCTAAGCCTTTCACAGAAAATATGAATACATATAAATAAGTTTACAAATCAGAAACTGCTATCAGTATGGTACGAGACTTAACCAGCATAAAAATGTTTATGCAGTCACCTTCTATACCAGTGTAACTAAAATTTAGCTCACTTTTCTATACAATTTGCTTTATTTTTTGTTGAGCTTTGTGGGGGTTCGTTTATGCCCAATGACCACAACGTTTTCTTTCTTTTTCAGCCATTTTGTTGTCCATTTATTGGTCTACGTGGTGTTATTGTGCTGTTGCATGTCAAGTATTTGAGTCTAAAATACTTTGACATGTAGAGAAGTTCATGTTCAGTTAAAGTAAACCCAAAACTTGAACAGTGGTATAAGGTGTTTGCACTGATATGCTGTGTTTGCTGTCATAGGACATTTAAATATTGAAATTTAAGGACAAGGAATAACGCAATATATAGTTAGTTTAAGTTCACAATTAAATATTTTTTAGCATATTTTATCCATGCATATTTATTTAGCTAGCTCTTTATCTGTATGCTCCTGTATGCTCTTTATCTGTATTAGTCTTTATACATACAGGTGAATGTAAAAGATTTAAAAACACACCACACACTCAGCATCTATTTGCTGACACCTCATAACTGCTCACCTATCTTTAACTACAGACACAAATTGGTGGCATCTTCGCAGAGCGCATGTTAGACCCACCCAGCAGTTTAGAAGTGTGCGGGCGTCAGCATGCTACAGCTTGCAGGGCCTTTCATTTGCAGTTTGTGTGTATATGTGTGTCTCGGGTCTTTTACGCTTCACTGCTGGTATTCACACAGGCAGACACAGGCAGATTGGATTTTACCAGAACCCTGATGGGCAGATAAACCACAAAGGTCCCTGCCAAGTAGTAGCTGAAACTGGCAATGAAATGCTTGTCCTGTCACGCTTCTTTCATCCCAGACAATGGTTATCTTATTTGTAAGAAGTGGCATATCAGAACCTGGGTCATGCCTGTAGAAATTTTCATACTGCCTCATCAGCTGTGGAGTGTTTTTGCAGGCCAAAACTTCAGATCAGAAAAAGAAAGAGGGGTGGGGGTGTATTTACACCAGCAGATTTTCTTTAATATTTTTTCTACAGCCTCTTTAAGGTCCTCTGTCATTGGTCTTCTGGGCTCTGTTTTGACCCCAGTAGCTTTGCTGGTCACAGAAACATCTGGATGGTTTTGCAGCACAGCTGAGAAATTTGACTATTGTAATACAAAAGCTAACCCTTCTGTCTTGAAATACACAATTTGAGGACAAAAAACTATTTGTTTTCAAAAAAAGGATGCCTTAGAAATAAGAGGGCATGTTTAAAAAAAGATTAAAACCTTCTTTAGTAGCTGAAATTCAGGCTGTGCAGACACATGAAGCTGTTATTGATGAAAATTTATTAATGGTATATTGCCATATCATTTAAATTTATACACATAAATGTGAATACAATAATACAGTAATAAATTTATTCCCAGGGCAAAAAAAAAAGATCTATAATAAATATACAATCAATAAATTATTGATAAAACTAGTTATGATAAAAACAATCAATATTTAATTTAGTATAGAGAAATCCTCCAATGCCATATGATCCTCCTTTATAAAACAAATTAATAGAATATAAAAAGAAAAAAGCAGAAAAAATAAAATACAAGTACAGTACAATTAAATTCACAAAACAGCTATTAGTGCACATAAAACATGTACATTTATAAGTGCTAAGTATGTAGACACTGTAGCATGCGTGTGTAAAGTACGGCATGTAAGTAGATTAGTTCGATTGTAGGGGGTGTGTGATATGTAGGCTGAGGTCAACATTTTACATGATGGTATATGTGTGCAATCTATAATGCTTGGAGTTCTATATGTTAAACAATGATACTTAAAGTCATGTGGAACTCAAATCTACTTATGGATTGTTGGCACAAAATCATAAGTCTTCACAGTGTGTGTGTGTGTGTGTGTGTGTGTGTGTGTGTGTGTGTGCATTAGTACTAACTTTTATTCTGCACTGTGAGAACCAATTGACTGGGATTTGCAGTACCATACCCTGTCATTAACTAAACTGTAGCCTAATCACCCTTACAGATTTATAGTCATACTGCCAAGAGCATGAATCCTCCACAAAAGCTAAAACATGCAAAGACTAGTGGGAATTTAAGCTCTATATCTAATGACAAGTGAAGGCACAGAACAGCACACTCCAATAAAACCTTAAAAAGTATTGATTTCTCTATGAAAAGACATTATGAAATTTTCCAAACCCTTAAAAATCAGTCCTCATCGTTGAAGACCACAACTGGCTCCATGAATGCCGGTTGTGACGTAAGAGGATGTGGGGCAGCAGAATTGTAGCCGTGGTAATGGGAACGGAGACACTCGTTGCTGTCTCCGTTCCGTTAGGCCTGGGCTGACTGCACCTCCTCGGTATTTCCCTCTCACACGGACAGCAAAGCCACACTTACCACACTTATTTACTCTATGGAGAGAGAGAGAGAGTAAGAGAGAGAGACAGAGAGAGAGAGAGAGAGAGAGAGAGAGAGAGAGAGAGAGAAGGTAACTGAACACGAACACACACACATTTATTTGTTGTGCATGGATTGCAGTTCAATTATTAGCTGTGGCTCATAAACACACAAACACTCATACATTGCGCATGTTCTAACTGGCAAAGTTGCAGCAGGAAACCAATGAAACACACACAACACAAAATGCATCAGACTATGCAGGATTTTACAATGTGCATGTGTACTCTAATGCTGCTCCATGCCAGCTCTGTGAACTGTGTGGAATTGATCAGCTATAATACAAATTATTTTCCTCCTTCTTATTTCGTCAATAGAAAGTATTAGTCAAGAATTTTCCTCATTTAGAAAATGTCTCTCCTGTTACTGTGGAGGTCTCTTTTTCCCAAACACAGAACGGGAGAATACGTTTTTGTACCCGAGTATGATTGCATGTTGGAGTTACAGTGAAATAAGGGAAAATCTGACATTCGGCAAAAACATATTTATAGTATAATGGTGGTACAGCACAAGGCAAATACATACACTACATATATTATAGAAGAGTCTCAAAACCTTGCATAGCAGCACACAGACCACCTTATTGGCAAAGCTTTGTGAACACTTAACCTACACACGTACATAAGTGTGTCTTCCCCAAACAGTTGCCACAAAGTCTGAAGCACAGTTGTCTAGAATGTCTTTGTATTTTGTAAAATAACATTATTCCTTCACTAGGAACTAAGAGACTCAAACACTGTTCCAGTATGATTCTTTGCACAAAACCCTCTGAGCTCCCTGACGAGATGATGTTTCTGGTTGGAGTGGAAGAACTGAAGTGTCCTGTACAGAATCCTGACTCTGACTCAATCCCACTGAACACCTTTAGGATAAACTGGAACACTGACTGAATCCCAGACCTCCTCACCCAACATTAGTGTCTGATCACATTAATACTCGTGTAGTTGATTGAACACGAATCCCCACAGTTACACACATTTGGTTATTTATGTTCAGGTTATTATAGGAGTAAAAGTGTGACTAAATCTGGAACAGTTAAAAAATCCCACATATAGACATGGTGGCTAACTTGACTAACTGTAACTTAGCATAGTTATAATCATAACTTCAGAAAATACATACTTTTTTTTTTAATTACTGGTTAACTTACTGAAGTTGCATAAAGATACTGAAGATACCAAAGAGTTGCTTTGCCTTTAACAGCTGTAGTGTTTGCCGCATAACCACTTAGAGATCCTCTATTTTGTGTTCCAACTTTTCTTTGGGACTGTTTTTCTATCTGCAATGCAGTCATAGATTTTAATAACATTTACCCATCATTTTATGGGAAGCTACCAGTGCCATAAAAAGGATGTATGTTTAGCGGAATTTGAATGGAACATCTTTCCCCATTGGCATTATAGAGAATTTAGGAGTAAACAATTTTGCTGTTTATCATGTTCATCATTTAATTTCAGCAGAATAGAACAAAATACTGACAGAATAATGCCTTCGAAATACAAGACAATGTGGGACGTTTTAATATGTCTCTCACTTGATAAAACTATAGTAGTTATTACTGTAAGTCTGCAGATCAATAAGGCAAATCATTTGAATTATCTCTCTTATAACTGCACAGCTATAAGTGTTACATAGATTTATGAAGTGCCAACTTTACTGCTAAAGATACACACTTACATCCGTAACCTTATGTTTTCCCCTGAGGTAAACATGTGTTACTGTTTTCACGCTTGACTGCAGTCTGTATATACTGGATGTATATTCTTTGTCACTCTACGTATATAATCATAGCTGACCTTCACACTTGAGCCATATGATACCCTGCTGTCATGTGTCATGGATAGAATTTATGTATGCATCAGACCTTATAAATCTCAGACACACACTTTTTAAAATAGGGGTGTTCCAGTTGATTTGTGTTAGGATGTTTTCTGATGGTCTCTATACCACTCTCTATACACCTGCATTTCACAGAAACACACACACACAATGTCGTAAGAAGTTGCGTTCCAGCCATCTTCTCCAAATCTGACCTTTCAGCCCTGAGGAAACAGCCAGTAAATCTGTGTGGAGAGCTGAACAAGCAACTCCCGTTTACGCAGGTGGTCTGCTTCTTTCTCTGCCCCAGCACACACAATCTCGGCCATTGTCTCCAAAAGACTATATGACACAGAGCCCAGAGAGAATGCAGAGGCAGACAATAAAGTCATAGTACTTCCGTTACTCCCACACACTCACACACGCATGGCAAATATAACAGCCATTTGAAAATTTGTATGAGCCTATGCGCGAACAGCAATTGACGTATTTGTACGTATGCATGTGCGCGCGTGTGTGTGTATATGTGTTCACAGCGGGACAGGAATACTGAGACACTTTCCCACTTTGTACATGAGAATTTAGATACTTAATAAGTAATAATTCTATGTAGCTGAGAGCAAGAGGAAATAAATAAATAATGAAAAGTTTATTAATTGTGTTAAAAAGATAAAGGTAGAATGGACATGTCAACATTCAAACATCTTCAGAATTCTAGGGTTGGTTCACTGATTAAACAGTTAACAATTACGTAGAATCTGACAAGTGAGGACATTGTTCGAAGAGGACTTCATACTTAATGACATGACAGATTATGACTATTTCAAACATCAAAAAAATTATGAGTGACTATTATAAAAGTTTACATTTATGGCAATTTGGCAAAAAAAAATTGATCCAGTGCGCCAATGTTTATCTCATTTTCTTAATTTTTGAGGGTTAAGGGTCTATGCTTAGGAACATAGCAGTGGAAGTTTTGTGGTGCTGGGAACCCACAATTCTAGATCTAAATCTATTCGACCCGTTTCTAAACTTTAGTAATTTCAAGCAAAAAAAATATTTTAATGATAGATATGGCAGCATATATAAATATTTTTCCTTTTACAAGATCAGGGTTCAGGAGTGAGACCCTCAACCTGCTATGTGCTTCAGGGGTGCTGTGTCATGGCTAATCCTACACTATCACCCCGGCTGGAATATTCCAGAAAAAAAAAATAAATTCATTGTACTTACACTGTACTGTAATGACACAAATAAATGTATCTAGAGGGAAAAATCTTAACTTGAAATTATCATTTTGAAATAGAAAATGCTACATAATTTAATTTAAACTATCAGATAAGTAAACGTATTTATTTGCTAAAATTGATTATTGAAGTCATTTTTTTACTGAGTCATAGGAAAAAGGCAGGAAAAGCAGGCAGTTGCCTGGGCCCCCACATTATAGGATGTCCCCCAACAGCTAACTATTTAAACAATCCAAAATGTCATTGTTATTATACGTAACATGGAGCAAGATATCTACAACCCCCAGGGGTCCCCGCTCTTACTTTACACTGGCTGTGTTTGCTTATTTTCTGACACATTGGCCACCATTTTCAAACTAACAAAGCACTTAGTCATGCTTTTGCTAATTTAAGGATATAGATTACTCATCTGTCTGGCAGCCAGAAGCAGGAAAAAAGCAAGAAAAGAAGGAAGAGAGAAAACATCAGAGCGGTAAGTGATGGAGATAAGATTGTACTGACTGTACAATTCTGTTTATGCTGGAGTTCCACACAGGTGGTAAAGTCAGGATCATCTATTAGAAGTGCTGAAATTAAACACAAAGTTAAAGAAAAAGAATGTTGTGAATTAATTTTGTAAATTATTTAGGATTTAGTATGCTAGAAACAAACTTACTAAACTGTTTGCAGATGTAACCCGTCTTGTTTATTGTGGCATGATTATGTTTAAATAGTAAATGATTATTCCTTTATTTACTTAGTCACCATGTGTTTATGAGAATGTTGGAGCAAGATGTAATCACAGGTGTTGCTTACAAGTCAATATTTCTGGAAATGAGACTTTATGACAGGTTTGTTATAATAAATAAGATAGAAGTAGATTTACATGAAAGGCGCTTAAAAATAAAATACGTAATAATCATAATAATTAATGTTTTGATTGTGAATTGGAATTTTGCATTTCCAAATGTACATCTATTTATTACTTTCCTGTTATGCGCTAATAAAAAGTTAAACAAAAAAACAGCACCTAGCATTGTTCTAGGTAGAATCCTACAACTGTTGATTTTAATTTAATTCAGTTTTTTAGTTTTGTGATTTTTAGTGATTTTAACAATAAACATTGTCTCAAATCAGCACTATCAAAATCTAAAAGTTTAGAATAAAAATGAAAAAGTTTAAATCACAATTTATGGAGTAAAAGTTTAAGATTTGGATCATTTTGAATGTTTTATTCTTATATATAATATAGTTTCCTAACGTTATAAGCTGTGAGTTAAAAGGGGTCAATATTCTGCTTACATTTGTACATTCTTACCCAATGTCGTCTTTACAATAAACACTTTTTTATTTGGTTTCTGCTCTCTTAAAAATTACCTACCTGACTGCAATTCACTTTTGCTCAATTTATTCAATCACAAACACGACTATTGCATGCATGCAGGCCAAGAATGCTCCCTATTTGTTTAAGAGTAACTGGGGATTTCTTTCTGAAGGTGTGCTGGTTTGTTGAATCTAAAGCATTTAAAGCACTGGGCCAGTTCTGGTCTGTATTAAAGAAATTGACCATTAATTTACTTCTGTCAGCATTGGAATGGTTTTCAGACTTACACTGCCTGACTTGGCTATTTTTTAAAGGCAGGGTTTCAAACAATCACATTAGCCTCCTGATCTCCTGATTTAATTTTCATATGTATAGACTTACATGAACAATATTTTGTTGCTCGTTCGTTGTTGACGAAATGGAAAGAATGGAAAAGAGAATAAAATAGAGAGTGACAGTGTTTTTAGCACAAGTCATAGTATTCTAGGAAAGCACAACAAATCATGATTTTAATCAAAAATTATTTATGTTTTCTAAACTCTTACATCAGAGCTTTGTCGTTTCACTTCATCACACTCATTTATAATGTGCTTATAACACACTATTGTTTCAGTGAGTGTTTTTTTGCGAGGCAGTGTTACAGCATGAACGAGGACACAATACGAGGGCTACACTACTAAACTAGGAAAGTGTCATACTTTATTTTATATATTTAACAAGCTCAAAGAATGAGTCGGGAAAAAACATTACCTCAGTACCACAACATGTGCCCAGTTAACAACTGCTATCTTATTTATTTCATTAGTACTGATTGATGCAATCAAGCTTAACTAAGTCAATGTGTGTGCTATTGATAGTAGCATTAGTGAAAGGTCACATTATGTTTTAGTGCCTTTGTGTCAAGCTGAGCGTAACTGTATAACGCTGCCAGGGTAAGTGTTCTGTCTGCATCGATTAGAATAATTCAATGTGACTCTAGCTTCACTTTCTTCTGATTATCTAATGTCTTTTTGGTGGCATGTACACACACACACACACACAATCTCTCTCTCACACACACACAAATGCACACTGAAAATAATATGTCCTAAATTAAGTGACTATTGACCTGACTTTTACCGCATATGTGATTTTTCCAAATTTGTACAATTAAAGTTGGCGGGATCTGAATGCTGAACTAAGAGACTCACACACTGCTTCAGCATGACAATGCCCCTGTGCACAAAGCCCATGAATCTGGAATATGGACCGCACCCCAGAAATCCTCACTCAACAATAGCATCTGATCTTACTGGGTTTAATATGATTGCAGCTGAATGAGAAACTACATCCACTGCACACGTCATCTACACTAATAATTATGTGCTTCTCTTATTGGCTGTTCAGTATACAAATATAAGTCACCTGATCAGTTATCCGCACATTTTTGATAATATAGTGTTGCGTTATTTATAGCACGGTGCTCAGCTTTAGCAGGTTGTAGGGTATAAAGATGACTGGTTGCAGAGCGAAAATTGACTTCAAATCTTGAATAATAATGTCTAATATTAGTACAAGACATATAGTATTATTGTTAAATCGCAATTTTAAAGCTGTTTCACTCATTACCACCATAGTGAGGAGCACCAAAGCCCCTTTGACAATACAACACGCCTGCTTTCATGTTTCCTAAATAAACCTTACATAAAAGCAAATTATTTTCAAAAGGTCTCTCCTGCACCCGGTTCTCCTACCAGCTTAAATTTAATGCCTCACTTCACCCACACAAAAACCTAAACCTACACCGAGTGTTAATCGTTTAGTCATGAACAACAGTGCTGAGACGACTGCAGCAAAAACTCATGCTAAGAGAATGTGGCTGCAATTAGCACTGAATGTAAGCCTGTGGGCTGTTGAAAAGGCTCAAACACACAGGTGTGTGGTTAAAGGAAAAGACGACTGGCACAAATGTTAGAATGTAAACTCACAGCGAGCGGGAACAGTAAATCACAAGCACCACCAATCATCGCTGATCAAGGGCTGCCAGCCATTTAACATAAAGGCCTGAATCAAAGGCCTTTAAGCTCCGCTTGCGTGAAGAAGTTAAAGTGGCTGCACTGGACTGGTTAAAGACACAAAGCTGTAAAAATCTTAAAAACAGTGATCAAGGTCCTGAAGTAATGTTTCAAATAGCAGGTTTTTATCCAGTCATGGTTGTTAAAACAATTGTCCGCTTAATGGTTTGTTTGTTGGTCTGCTGATCAGATGGTCATGAGTTTAAGTCTGAGGAACACCAAACTGCCACAGCTGACCCTTAATTTAGGAATTTACCACTTTGCATACAGGTGCTTAAAGCACTCTTAGTGCACATGTAAATATGTGATTATGTATAAATAAGTAATTATGAATAACTTATGAAAAGGCTGTTTCTAAAAGGAAATATTTACATGCCTGCATTGTATTGAAAATACTATTAAATGTTTGTTTAGGCAGCTGCACAAAAATCCTGTTACAGTACCAAAAAGACAGGAGAATGTCTAAAATTATTTTTGTCAGCAGAGGCGAACCCTTGTGGGGACCCTTCTAAAAGATTTTTTAATTAATATATATTCGTTACCTTGATATATATTTATCAGTGGGGGGAGGTGCATTTGGTATTTCTTAATACCATTACTATCATATTGCAGTCAAAGAAATTATCAATACTATAAAAAACACAATATAACACAACATAAAGTATTTTTAAGTATGACCAAGTTACTTTCTCCTTTTCCTAGTCTGTTCTAGGCTGTAAGAAGTTACTCTGATCAACCAATCAGAGGATGGAAAAATGCTGATGTCATTGTGCACCAGCTAGCGGGCTTCGGGAGGCGGGTTTAAAAATTGGATTAGTTAAAGAAAAAGTATATAATAACATCAACCAATCTACCACCGCTAATATAGTTTAAGAAATTTGACTTTTATCAGCAATTAACAAGAAAACATTTGCTTGTTATATATCTTACATAAATATTTTTTTTATTATATAAAATTGTCCCTAAATTAATCATTTTACTCTTAGTCTGTTAAGTTTCGTTTTCTTTACTCCGCCTTTTTTTTCTTCTGGCTTAAATTAGTAAATGCACAAGTAGGCGCTGTGTTAGTCTGAAAAATCAGGAAAACACAAGCATAACGCGGGAGGGGCGCCTGGGGGCCCCTTATATCAATAATGACATTTCCGATTGTTCATATGGTCAGCTGTCGGGGGCTCCCCAAAAACGTGG
The DNA here is from genome assembly GCA_005784505.1 of Bagarius yarrelli. Taxonomy (NCBI): domain Eukaryota; kingdom Metazoa; phylum Chordata; class Actinopteri; order Siluriformes; family Sisoridae; genus Bagarius; species Bagarius yarrelli. Next base: position 13,108,457 of record VCAZ01000001.1, on the reverse strand, counting down.
GGCCCCAGGCAACTGCCTGTCTTGTCTGACTCATTTCTACACCTCTGCATGTAACACATGTTAATCATGTAACAGCTGCCAGCCTCTAGTGGGTGAACGTTAACATGTGCTTCCTGTAGGAAACAGGAAGTCAACGCAGTCTGTCTTTTGTGTCTCATGCTTGAACTGCATAATGCAGTGGAACAGATTTGAACGAAAACGCTATCTACCCTTTTCAACATACATGAACATACTGATGCTTGTGATTGGCTGGTGTGTCATCATAATAGACAAAAGGTAGAGTACAGACATCTTTCCCATATAGCTATCTGCCAGTTTTATTTTTTGCATGCAGCCAGATGGTAAAATACCAGTGTAAAACCTACAGGGAACAGATAAAAAAGCTCTTCGCAGTGAGACATTGTGCACTTGTATGTTTTTAGCAGGGCAGAGTGACAGAATTTTAATGTGTTCCAGGGGATCCTTAACCTCCCTCAGTCCTACCTTCCCACTTCAGCCTTCTCCATTTCTAACAATAATAAACAGCTGAGACTGAGAGAGAGAGAGAGAGAAAAATGTTTCATCCTGTTTTCCACCAAAAACAAAAGCATCTCCACTGATGATCTTTTTATCAGCCCATCCTAATTATTAGAGTGTGCATGACCCCAATGGAGGACAGGTTACTATCTTCAGATGAACTGCTGTAATAAAATATTTTTTCACTTTGATTCTAAATTTCTAAAAGCATTATTTCCTGATAAAGCACTGCACATTCTTGGCACCCTTTCAACCAGATGCATGAGGGAGCATTAGCTTGGAAGCTTTCCTTACATTTTCAAACAGGTCAGGTATTTTTTTGATTCCATCACCTAAAAAATAACAGTTACAGTGTTTTATATATATATATATATATGTATAATACAAAGTTCAGAAATAAATGAATAGTTACTATTTAACTATTTATCTCTATTTACATTTGTCATACAAAGAAATTAATTCACAAATATCTGGGCAAAAATAATATTTATCCAATCTGGTGTGCATACAGATTGACAAGACTGAGATATTTTTAAATACAGGGTGTCCCTTAATTCCACATATGTCATTTTAAAATTGAAATGAAATTTGTTTTATATAATTTTTTTTTCTAGTCTGGTTTTAAGAGTATTAAAAAGCAAGGTTGCCATGGAATTTGTGAGGTTCCCAAATCAGAAAACTAATCCAGGCCTCCCAGAAGACCTGCCTCTAGACCACCAGGGAACTAAAATAAAAAAAAAACATTTCACAAAAAAAATTCTCCATGTATAGAGATTTTGGATCACCCTGCATAAAAGTACTTAATGTTATGATCCAGTTTTTAAAATACACTAAATTCATTATATAAACACTGGCCATTGATTCAGATATTATAACAGATTCTGTACAACCATGTCTGTTTAAGATTATTTAATTAATTACACAATCAGACCAAATTTACAAATGACTATATGAGTCCTGTAATACATATAGCTTGAAGATTAAATAGTCTTCATAAGAAGAGTTTGTGCATATGCCATGTGTCCTGTTCAACAACACAGCTGTTATATAATTATAATTATGTATATATATATATATATATATATATATATATATATATATATATATATATATATATATATATATATATATATAAATATGTAAAATTAAATTATCTTGATACACAAAAGATTTGCGTGGCCTTGTTAGAAATTGGTGAGTTTCCAGAAAATGTACCATATTTTCTTTTGGGATTTCCATAAAATCCACAATTAAGCGATTTTAAGCCAAACATTTGGTGTATGTATTCCTGGTGTATGTGTGTTAAAGCAAGAAAATCAGCAGAGATGCAAAATTTCTATCAGGTCCATAATAGACCAAAATCACTAGTTTAAATTATTGAGAAAACAGGTTTCCTAATACAAACACACTGCACTGAAACCTGCGTGTTTTACCTGCTTATAAAGCGCATGAATGGAATGCAGAGCTTCTCACCACCACCTAAAAAAAGTTTTATTGGAGAGCTTCAAAATTTGGCCATATGTGCTCTGATGCTCCACCAGAAATATAAAACAGCCTTATAATTCTCTCTTACTAGATTCTGGTGGCAGAGACAAAAAACAAAAAGGGTGTACAGGAAGAATTGGGAAGGAGGGCATAAATAAAAAAAAGTGGGTTTATGACGGTCTGTCTTTATCTTGTTCAAGGTGCTTTGGAAGCATTCAGATTGACTTGCTCAGATCTGTTGCTGCTGCTTGACTTCATTAAAGAGGAATGCTCTGTTTTCTATCATCCCCCTGCTCATTCAATTTTCCCCCTTTCATTCCCTCCATTTTTGTTTTAATTCCTCTCTCTTTGAGGCATCCGATACTTTTGGGCCTGCAACGGTGCATTCCTGACCTGCTGACAGGCTTTAAACTGCCTTCCCCCAATATCACACACACAAATCAGAAAACATGGACAGTTTTGGAAAGTCATGGAAAGTTTTTTGGTTTTCATGTTACTTTTTAACAAGGGTGCACATATGGTACGTTACGGAGCCCTGAAAAAACAGCCTGGGGGATTCAATTTTCTCTCAATGAATGTAGCACTAGTTTTTCACCTCTCATACTCAGGGCCACCTTTGTCTTAGCAGAGTGGGACATAAAACACTCATGACAAGCACTCAGTGAAAGCAACAGGAGCTCAGAGGTGATGTTTGTCTAATGAATAAAAACAGGACCTGCTGCAGGGCTGTACTGGATTTCAGTTCTGAATCAAAAGGTTTTTTTGTATATTTCTTTACAGTTGTCTTCCTGTTCTTCTACTCACACCAAAGCAAATATTTAGTAACGGTTTAAAGGTCAAAGGTCATACTCAATACACAAAGTTAATACACACCTAAAAAGGCTGTAAAATAAAAAATAAAAAAATGAAACCCACACGTTATTTTCTGCAAAAATAGTTAATACCCTCATTATTATAAGCTTTTTTTAAGTGACCAGTGGTTTAAATGACAAATTATTCTTTATTTTATTGCGCCTTGTTAAAAATGCTACAAGGAAACTGCGACAAACACTAATAAAGGTCTAAGTGAAATGCTGCAGGCATCACAGCAAGAAGCATGTGTGAAGGTACCAGCCTGGAACGAAACAACTGCCCACTTTCCTCCCCGCTAGTTCCTGGCTATTGCTCTGTGTTTCTGCCTAGTAGAGGATACCGCCACAATTCCTAGCCCTGTCAGGGAACCTGCTAATCCTCAGAATCCCACAAGTCACAAAAAGTCCCAGAATATCATGATGAGGAATTAAAGGATAGCCAAAATCATGACCACAAGTTCCTGAATTTCAAACAGCAACTCTTGGATCAACCTAAGGCCCAGGCACCAGCCAGAGGTGGAAAAGCTCCCCTCCAACTTCTTGGAAAGTGTGCCGAGTTCAAATCTTGTGGAAGACTTCGCTCTGTCCCTTGAGCCATCTAAAAACATTGCTCTGCCCCGTGACCTGGCTAACTATGTGGTTCTCCCCTATGACCTGCCTGAGGACAGCCCCATGGCTTGTGTGAATAAATCTTTTATAGTGCCCTTTTTGACGCTATTCTATTTATTTTTAATTTAATAACACATATAGTCATAAAAGCTAATTCACTGCATGGTGTCCTTCGTATGATTATGTGACAAATAAGAATTTAAACAGCAATTCTGCTTAATTTAGCTGCTAGATTGTTAGCTGTTAACCTAATTGGTTTAAGCAATTTATTACTATTTCATGTATGCTACAGGTGCCCGCATTGGTACTTCTAAAGGCTTTGGGGCAAATTTCTCTGACAATGCTAACATTTAGTTTAAAATATTATGGATAACCTCTGCACAGGTTTATAGCCTGCAAAAAGGAATTTCTGCTTTTTCCATGGTCCTGTCATCTGTTTTTCCACTCATGTTTATCTTCTCATTCCCCAAACGGACTAAGTATTTTATGTTATGTTGTCTGTGTCTCAAAGGAGAAGATTATCTGCTTAACAAATTTGCTCATCTGCACCTGTGAAGTACGAGTCTAAAGGGCGTTGGAAAACTTCCAACTTATATTGCTGCTAACTCCACAGTGTTTTATTCTTACATCTATATCAGGTATACCAGTGATGAGAGCTATCTGCCCGCATTAAGTATAGGCCAGAGTTAGTACAGGCCCAGACTAGCACTAAAACCTGTTTAATATCTGTTGTGATATGTTTTTGTGTTACGTGTTTGAGCGCATTATTTTTTGCGTTCCCAGAGGCATTACAAAATATTCTTACATGCTGATTCACCCGTGCAGATTGTAAGCCATAAAGATTAACAACCTCTCTAAATGTAGTATGCAGGCATGTGGACAGTGAGAGAGCAGAAAATGGGTGAAGCTGAAACAGGTGTGGTGGAAGATGCAGACTGTGGGAGTGTGGAACAGGTGTGAACTGGCCAGGTGCAGAGCTGGAGGCGTCGTTACTGTCTAGTGATACTGTGATAGCGAAAGCCATAATAACAGGAGAGCAGATCAGAAAGGAAATTTAGTCAGTGGCAAAGCGCACCTACAAGCACACACACACACACACACACACACACACACTTATTGTGTGTAAGCACCACTGGCCTGACTTTAACTTCAATGAAACTGTAACAAAATAATTTCATATCTTTATTATAACATTAAAATGCTTTATATGCATTTGTTAATAAACAACAGATGTGAATATTTGTCACTTTAGGCAAGTTAGGATGTTTATTTGAAATCTGAATTGAAAAAAAAGTAATAAGAATGCTCCAATGCCTTTAAACTGCTATATAGTCCTCCCATTGAACAACTTGAAATAAACAGCAGTTCTTCTGTATGCAACTTTTGGGTAGTCATGTAAATAAACAGTTTTTTCAAGTTTTACAGTTTTGTCATTTTACTGTAACTCACTCCTAGCATGTCTGCCTCTGAGCACTATTCAACTTCTACAACTGCCGAAATCCAGCTTTGTAAAACGTTTTCAAACAAGTTCATCCTTACTATTCTGCTGTTACCAGTGGCTGACCACATCAGTTGCTTTCCTACATATCCAAAACCGGTCCAGCAACCTCTTACCTAAACCAAAAGACTAGCTACTTAGCACTGCACTCCTGCACTGCTCCTCTGATCCCACCATCTCTCAGGGTACAATAAAAAAAAACGAAGCATCAGGTCTACTTTGTTTTGAAAATGTATGTGTATATATATATATATATATATATATATATATATATATATATATATATATATATATATGTGTGTGAAAAGGCGCCATGAAAAGCATGTAGAAACTGCTAGATAGTTCATAAGAAGATGTTTATTAATTTGTTGATTCATTTTATGAGTTCTGAGTTATTCATGTAGTAAGCCAAACTTCTGTCTCCTAAAGGAAAGTGGTCTGGTCTTCCACTGGTGTCAGCTACGTGCTGTATGACAGGATAAAGTTTCAGTTTCATCTAGGTCCGAGTCATAGTTATGAAATTCCAACCTTACCGCAGGCTATTTTTAAGACAGCCACAGCCAGGCCCTGTCCAAACCTAGATCCTTTTTTCGTCTGGAGATGCTGGCTTATACTTGTTCCCCCCACACTCCGCAATTGTAGAGTGCAGAGCCAAAGCCATCAACAGCATCAGTCATGTTGCCAAGATAAAGCGCAGTCTCTGGAGAAAGAACAGCAATGAGACAACCACCTCTAGCACATGCTCCTATAACACAGCTAGAGTTATCCTTCTGGGCGTTGACTATACTCTGAATATACTATTCAGCTTATGGCAAATCAATAAAGGGTCTGCATTTTAATTTAAACATTATTTATAGAACTAAATGACAAGTATAGAGAATTCTTTTGACTTCAAAATGTTTCTGGCGAGGTCTGCATTTAAGTATTTTCCAACAGTTTTCCATAATGCTAAATTGAAATACAATGTTCTTCATAAATATGCAAACCCCTGTCAAAAAAAGCCGTAAAATACACAGGAAAATTTTCGGGACACCTGAACGTCACATTCCAATATATATTTTGAACATTCTATTCCAGATTTAGTCTCACTCTTTCTTCTAAAATATTCGCCAACCTTCTGGAAAAATAAAACTCCAATCCTCTAGAATTTATGTTTATGCAGCTACAATAGTTATCTATAAGATCAGACTCTAATGTTGGCTGAGGAGGTCTGGGGTTCAATCAGTGTTCCAGTTCATCCCAAAGGTGTTTAGTGGGGTTGAGTCAGAGTCAGGGTTCTGTACAGGACACTCAAGTTCGTCCACTCGAACCAGAACACAGCATGTGTTCATGAAGATCAAGGGCTTGGTGTACTGGGACATTGCTGGAACGGTGTTTGAGTCTCTTAGCCCCAACGAAGATATAATGTAATGCTACAACATACACAGACATTCCACACAACTGTGTGTATCACAGAAATGTTGCCAGTTTTATGGTTAATTATTTACATGTACTTATGTTCTGGTGGTTTGTGAGTTTTAAAGATGTATGCTGGTGAAGCAGGTTACAGGTATATATTTAAGTATATATATATATATATATATATATATATATTATATTATTATATATAAGTAGCTTTAATATTGCACAAAAAGAACTTGTTTCATTCACCAACCCGTCTTATTTATTCGTTCATCCTACCATCATTCTGAAGCTTCTTTTACTAAAAGGTGGTAATGAGACTTAAACACAGGACACCTGTTAGAAAATGTTATTAGCTGTGTATTAAAATCATTGTTATTCCATTTTATTGTACATAATTTGTTCATAATTTGTCAGAGGTAAAGCTGTAAAGCTCTATATTTGTCTATATGGATACTGCAGTTTTGAAGAGTTGTAAAAGCTGTGTTTTAGCACTGAAAAAATGTGTTCGTGCAAAAAAGCACTAATGGATTTTTGAAAAGTGCTAATGGATTGTTGAAGACCTGCTTATTAAATGGTTTTTGTGTAAAAGCAATGACAAACAAGTGACAGTTTAATCCATGTACTGTAGACATCTGTTTCGGTGACTACATAAATGTGACTTCACTTTTAAACAATGTGTGCTAGCAATTAAAATAAAACTATAATGCATGTAATCAAACTCAAATGTTGTAGACAAAAAGCAGCAGTTATTTACAAAGGTTCCATGCATCGTATAATCGAGTTAGTTTGAAACAGTTACAAACAAATAAAGTTAATATAGCGTGTTTACTCAAAATACTTGTTGATAAAAACGTGATAAACACGAGAATATGAGTCACGTGACTTTTTCCATGAGGATTCAATAGCAGAGTATTAGTTATCTAGAAAGTGATATAATTTAAAGCAGTCATGTTTACAGTCATGCCATAAACTAAAGTCGAGACTTATGTGGGGTCCCATAAGCTTAGTGACTGATCCGGCACAGTGTGATGGATGAATGTGCTTAATAGTCTAGACACTCTGTACCCAAAACATTGTTTATATCTAATAAAATATACCTGCTCTTACAACAAGCTAGAACCTAACATTTTACACTGTACATTACTAAAGTCTGGCTTCACATTTTGATTTGTATATTTGTGTTGTCAACAACCATAATTAGAGCAAGAAATTTCCTGGACACAAATACATAAGACCCAGTCAAGCCACCAGGGGGCAACCATTTTATTTTGCTTAAGATTCATCTTCTATGTCTTTTGTTTTCATAGCCAGTGGTGAAAAGAATGCTGAAAATTTATACTTAAATAAAAGTATTGCTAATTAAGAAATAATTTACTTGAGTGCAAAATGAAATATTTAAAAAAATTAATACGACTTAAGTAAAAGTAAATACATATTTATTTAAGTTATTTAAATCATAACCTCAATGGCAATCGTAAATCGTTAGAAATCGTAATAAAAAACTATTTACGTGTCTAAACTACTAAATGTTATACACAATAAAAATGTTAAAATAAGCATCTAAATTGCCTCATGAATCTTACAAATGAGTCTATGGCTTTTTGTACTTTGTATATATTATAAAAAACACAAGTAGCAAAGTCAGAAAATAATTTAAGCAAAAGGGAATGTACCACAATTTAATTATACTAAAAAAGTAGGGAAAAAAACACCTCAAATTAAGAAAGTACATGTAATTAGTTACTTTCCACCACTGGTCATAGCCATGTGCTCTGTGCCTAAACCATGTTTTGTTTCCACACCTGTTTTGTCATCAGACCTGGTTCTTGTAACCACAGATGAATGGGCAGACAGATATCCCAGGTAGGCAATTTTTGTGGGTGGAGTTAAAGAGATATTTTGTAAAATTTAACTTATTAAATGATGGAATAGCAAAAATATTATTACCAACTAAAAAATAAATATTCTTTTTTGCTATTTCAAATCACAAATCCTATAAAAGAAAATAAAAACATATTTGTATACCACTGTCTTCACCAAATTTTGATTGGGTGGGCAGGACAGACATTTGGGTGGGTTTCCCTTATTTTCCTAATTGTTCTTAGGTCTTTAGTTAATTAGCTTTGTATTTAAACCCATATGTTGCATGAACACCCCTCCTGCCCTTCGCCCTTGCAGAGGCAGCTGGGATGGGCTCCAGCAGATCCCTGTGACCCCGAATTAGGGAATAAGCGGGTATAAAAAATGAATGAATGAATGAATGTTGCATGAACATTAATCAGTTTAGCAGTTTTATCCACAAAACACTTAAAATGATCAGAAGACAATGAATATTTAATGACACATACTTTGAAGAGAATAACAGCACAGACTGTGTTCAATTGTTTTTTAGGATTCTCTGATTTAGGACACAGGTTTTGGGGTGTCATGTTTGAGTGGAGTTTAAATCCAGAAACTGAGATGACCAATGTTAAACATTAGGCTGACAGTGTGGCAAAAAAGTATAGCTTCAGGGGTTCAACTTCTGGCTTCTGGCTGTAATAATGGCGAATGGTATTTATGTTTTGTATATTTTTATATCATTACACGACTTGTGCAGACATCTGTATCTTTTATTTTAGAAGGTATTCTTTATTTTATGGTAATGAATGAAAAAAGGCGTTTACCATGTAGAAACTGATATTCATACACCAGGGACCAAATGGATGTTTAATGACTACAAAGGAGTTTGTAAATAATCAATAAGAGCAAACTAACCTATCAATAATTCTAGTCTTATAATAATGATCATTTGTTTTAAGCATATAAAAAGGTTGTTTCTAAGAGACAGATTATTGTTTTACAGACTCTTTTAGATGTAAAATAGAATGCATGAATCTAATATTAATTCATTTTTGCTCAGTTTTACAGAGTGGCATCAATTATAAAAGGAATTTTATGTCAAATTAAGTTAACAGTGATGGAGAGAGGATGCAGTCTGTGAAACCAACTGGTCTTTACTTACAATGTCACATCTCTTTCCAGAAGGTTTTACTCTAGACTCCAGAACTAAAATATCAGTTACTACTAGTAGACTTTTGTTACATACAGAGGCCCTTGTTGAAGTTAAAGATGGAAATCCATTGTGACCCACAGGAAAGAGTAGGGAGTCTGATGACCAGCTCTTATAACACTAGTCTGCAGTTTTAGAAAGTTACACAGTGACTGAGCTCCATGCTCCCCAGTTTCACCCTGATCTTGCATCATATACATGTGATCTTTCTCTCGGTTCTCAGGTTTCCTTTCACTTCCTAGGTGGATTACCTATTATAAATTTTCCTCGCTTCGAAAGAATGTGTGCACATTGTCCTGTGATGGACTGAAGTTCTATCATCCTTCAACCACAGAGTTTCTGGTATCGGCTTCGGATCCATATATATATATATGTGTGTGTGTGTGTGTGTGTGTGTATATATACACAAGATACATTAGATCTCTTACTTCTAAAACGCTTATGGTTAATGAAATGATCTCAGATCTGGATTTTGACATTTTATGTTTAACAGAAACCTGGATTAAACCGGACGAGTATGTAGCATTAAATGAAGCTAGTCCTCCAGCTTTCAGCTACATACACCAGCCTCGCCCTAATGGTAGAGGTGGAGGCGTCGCAGTTATTTATAATAATAATCTAACTATCGTACAGAAACATGGACGTAATTTTAATTCATTTGAAGCTCTCTACAGTAACCTTACATCTGCAGAGACAAATAATAAACAGAGCCAATCAATTTCTCTAGTTCTTATTTACAGACCTCCAGGTCCGTACTCCGAATTTCTTAGTGAATTTGCAGATTTCCTGTCTAACCTGGTTGTCTCCGCTGATAAATAAAGCGTTAATTGCTGGAGACTTTAATATTCATTTTGAAAACTCAGACGACCCACTGAGAACAGCATTTATGTCTCTACTCGACTCAGTGGGAGTAAATCAGTGTGTAATGGGACCCACTCATAAAGCTGGTCACACGTTAGATTTAATACTATCTCTCGGAATAAGTATAAGTAATATAGTAACAACTCCTCAGTGCGAAATTATTTCTGATCACCATCTTATATCGTTTAAAATGCGTCATACTAATAGTGCATCTGTAGCGCCACGCTACCGCTTTAAACGTACATTTACTTCAACTTCTGCTCAGAGCTTTATTAATTGTCTTCCAGACTTGTCTTCTGTCATTGGATCGCCGTCTGATCCAACAGAACTCGAGCAGGCGACTGAATATATAGATGCCGCATTCCGCTCTACATTAGATAATGTGGCTCCAGTTAAAAGAAAAATAATTAAAGATAAGAAACTCGCTCCATGGTATAATGAACACACACGCTCTTTAAAACAGAGCGCGCCCGTAAACTAGAACGTAAATGGCGCCGAACTAGATTGCTGGTTTTCCAGGCAGCATGGAAAGAGGGAATTCTAGCTTATAAAAAAGCTCTTAGTGTAAATAGATCAACGTATCTTTCTAACCTTATTGAAGATAAATAAAATAATCCTAGATTTTTATTCGATACCGTCGCAAAATTAACTAGGAATAAGACGTCCTCAGAAACCTGCACCATAACTGCGTGCAGCAGTGAGGATTTCATGAACTTTTTTGATAATAAAATTGCAAACATTAGGCACTTTCTTAAACAAATTGTACCGGCAGTATCAGAACCCCTGTTGAAAATAGTTAACTCTCTCTCACTCAGCAGTGGGTATGTTCCTAAATCTTTTAAATTAGCAGTGATTAAACCTTTAATTAAGAAACCTGACCTTGACCAAAATGAACTGTCAAACTATAGACCGATATCTAACCTTCCGTTTGTCTCTAAAATTCTAGAGAAGGTAGTTGCCGCAACAACTGTGCTCATACTTACAAAGAAATAACATACATGAACTTTATCAATCAGGATTCAGGCCTCACCACAGCACAGAGACGGCACTGGTCAAGTAGCTAATGACCTCTTACTGGCATCCGACCAAGGTTGTGTCTCACTGCTTATATTACTTGACCTTAGTGCGGCCTTCGACACTATAGATCACGATATTCTTCTCCGCAGATTAGAAAAATTAGTAGGAATTAAAGGAACAGCTCTTGCGTGGCTCAGGTCCTATTTAACCGATCGTTACCAGTTTGTAGATTTAAATGGTGATTATTCTGCGTGCTCCCTTGTAAAGTATGGTGTTCCACAGGGCTCGGTTTTAGGCCCACTTCTTTTTCTCTCTTTACATGCTGCCTCTGGGAAACATAATCCGTAAGCATGATATTAGTTTCCACTGTTTACGCTGATGACACACAGTTATACGTCTCATCAAGGCCTGATGCGAAAGGCCATTTTAATAAAATTGAGCAATGTGTGAAGGAAGTAAGAGATTGGATGCTTTGCAATTTCCTCTTGCTTAACGCTGACAAGACGGAGGTTCTGGTTCTAGGACCACAGGTAGCTAAAAGTAAGCTTCCTGATCACACCTTAACCCTAGACAGTCTTTCTGTTTCACCAAGTGCAACAGTAAAAGATCTGGGTGTGATTTTAGACTCCAATCTCTCTCATTTGAAGCCCATGTCGATAATATTAGCAGGATAGCGTTTTATCATCTCAGAAATATCGCTAAAATAAGAAATATCTTGTCGCTTACTGATGCTGAAAAATTAGTTCATGCGTTTATCACATCCAGGCTGGATTACTGTAAAACGCTTTACTGTCTGGATGTTCAACTAGGTGCATTAATAAACTTCAGCTAGTCCAGAACGCAGCAGCGAGAGTCCTCACTAAAACTAAAAGATACGAGCACATCACGCCGGTCCTATCCACACTGCATTGGCTCCCAGTGAGACACCGCATCGATTTTAAAATACTACTGTTAACTTATAAAGCTCTAAATGGTCTCTCTCGCGCCGCAGTACTTAAGCGGACTTCTAGTGTCTTACGTTCCACCACGCCTACTTCGATCAAAGGATGCAGGCGGCCCTGTCAGTACCGCGTATTATAAAAACTACAGCAGGGGGCAGAGCCTTTTCCTACAGGGCCCCTATGCTATGGAATAACCTCCCTATGTATGTTCGGGAATCAGACACAGTCTCAGTGTTTAAGTCCAGGTTAAAAACATATTTATTTAATCAAGCCTTTTGTATTTGATTCCCCTTAGATAAAGGAGCAGATCCGGGGGACTCACGGGGGGTTGAGTATTAAGGTGATCTGGTATGTTTAGATGCTGTCTTCCCCTCTCTTATTGATCACGGTGTTGATGATGAGAGCGGCTGGTTGCTTAACATATCAGGGAGCCCTCATGTCTGTGTTTCCCTCTGGTTCTCCTTTTAGTTATGCTGACCTAGTTAGTCTTGCCGGAGTCCATCCTTGCACTCTACATTTTTCACTTAATCAATCCAAACCGTGTGATTACATTGTCACTTAACTGTTTTCCTTCTTTTTGACTTCCTTTCACTCTCTCTCTCTCTCTCTCTCTCTCTCTCTGTTGAGCTACATACGCCACAACGGAGCTGCCGATGATCCAGTCCCCACCACCGGCACGTCCTGTGGGTCCCTTCCCTGTGACCTGCCCAGCGGATGATGCATCACCCGGGCGATCTAGGACGACCCACTTCGCCATAAAAGACGTTTCGGCTGCTCTAAGGACTAATGATTACAGTTTGTTTACACACACACAATGTAACCTCATGATCCCTGCAACCTGTTTTCACCCAAATGAGGATGGGTTCCCTGCTGAGTCTGGTTCCACTCAAGGTTTCTTCCTATCTCATCTTAGGGAGTTTTTTTTCCTTGCCACCGTCGCCCCGGCTTGCTCATCAGGGACAAACTGATTTGTTTAATTCTGTTTGTATAATTTCTTTTTCTTCAATTGTAAAGCTGCTTTGTGACAATCACCATTGTGAAAAGCGCTATACAATAAAACTGAATTGAATTGAATATATATATATATATATATATGTAGCATAAAAGTTTGGAACTTTAAAATTCCTATAAATTAGTCAAAATCTCTCACTTACTGAAGCATGCAATCTTTAGTGACCTTTTTTTATCATTCTGTCTGAAATATTATAAATATATATTTCAAGAAGTTTCTAAAACATTCAGTAATTTATTAAACTGATTTGACCAACTCACATTGAATTCTTAATAAGCAAACGGCCTAAAAACGGGTCAAATAAACAAGTGAATGTGATGTGCCAAAAATACGAAAGCAGTCTTCAAAAGCGGGAAATTTTAAAAATGTAATTGACTGGCAGTCCAATTTGTTAAAAAAAACCCCATTCCTAATCTCAACAGTCATCACTTACTGCTAGGTCACACAATAGGCTATAATTAGTCAAATAATTAACCTCTTTTTCCATCTTAACATAGTTAAGACATGCAGTAATTAGTTAGCCACTACACAGTAGAGTTGTGGGATATAATCAGTTTTATAATTCATTGTGATACTGATGGGAACAATGTGATTTGGTTCAAAAACATTTTTTCTAAGCTGGTTAAACGTTTCTTCACATTCCATAACCACCATTAAGTTAACTGATCTAAATTCATTCATATGTATTTTTAATAACATGGATAAAATAATAAGAGAACATTGTTGATAATTATAACTATGGTAAAAAAAAAATGAAATAAAATCATTAGCCCCTGAATTGTATTTAAGTCGGGTCATTTAATTTGTAGCACTGAAAGAAATATGTTCATGTTTTTTTGTATATTGTCTTTTTAAAATTACAGTATAAATGAAAGAGTGAATGTTTCTATATGAAAGTTCTTTATTGCATTTATTTCTAAAAAAAAATTTTAAAAGCGGATAACTTGCAATTTGTGATTATTAAGATTGTGTAAATGTAGACTGTAATTCTGGTGGATGAAGGGCCCCTTTATATATAAAGCCCAGGGGCTCCTTAAAGTCTTAACGCAACCCTGTTTGTGGAAGCTCAGAGGTGTTCAACACTCATCCTAGAGCTCTCTAATGGTTAAATGGATTTCTGGAGGTTAAACATGTATTAAAGTAAAACTGGGCATAAACTGCAAAAAACATACAGAGAAATCATTAAAAATGTCTGGATGCTTTTTCTTGAATCTTGAAAAAGTTGTAATCGTATCACACTCAAACCCTCAACAGAATAATTTTATAATGATGCTAAAGCTCATACTTCTGAACATTTTATTGACCATATTGTACACAGTTAAAGAAGACAAATTATTTATAATTGCATTATCTGGTGTCACACATATGAGCATGGGTGCCCTCTACTGAGATTTCTTTCTATCTTATCTTTTCTCAAGGTATTAAAATTTTCTGTTAAATAAATAAAATAACATTGAATTAAAATGTATACAAAAACATTTACAACATTGCTTCCAAGTGAGCAATTGGGGGTTGAGGGCCTTGGTGTAGCTGGAAATTAAACCCACAATCTTCGGTTTGGTAATCCAACACCTTAACCATTAGGCACCACTTCTTTTATATATCAGGACCTCAGTCTTACCCCATGCGCCCACTAATGTGACGGCAATTCAAGAAAGAGAAACAGGGGAGAAAGAGATAGAGAACGAGAGAGAGAAAGAATGCTTATTAATGTGGTCTGTTCATAGAAGAAATCAGTCATGGAATCCAAGCCTAATGGCATGTAATGTCCTGTTTCCTGATATTAAGCCCAATCAGCAATCAACGTGCCCAAATTTTTAGCTTACAAAAACACATTTTGGAAAAATACCTCCTTTAGCCGTCAAATCTCCGAAAAATTATACCAGAGAAATTCATTTTCAAATGACCTGTATGAACGGACACATATTTCTTGTGTTCATTATCTTAAAGAGAAAATAGACTGCAGAACAAATTAACGTTAACTTTAATTTGTTGGTTTTACATGAGTATAAAAACCTGAAGTGTACCACAGAAAGTGTGGGGAGAGGGGTGGTACGGACGGTGGGTTTTTTATGAGACAAGGCTTGGTTTTGGCAGCGTGACCTGCTGTATGAGTACCTATGTTTTTCTCATTATGCTATTTGGGGCATTAAAAAAAAGTAGTTGCTATAAACGTGTTAGCAGTGTGCTAATCATCATTGCAGCCAACATCATTTAGATTCTTGAGCAAGTCAGTCAGGGTCTTAGTTAGGCATTTTATGTGGATTCAGGGAAAGTTAGCAAATACACAAATGTGGGTTTATGTGCACTGTGGATTATTCAGAATTTTTTTCTTTCATATCTACAAATGTGATCCATCAGGATGTATAGCTGTTAATGAACTTATTGCTGTAAACTGAACATTATGATGGTTATAAATTGGTGGCATGCAGTCAGAGCCAGCGAGGTCTTTTCTGCTGGCCTAAACACTATCAGAAGCTAATCTACATGTACACCCTAAATACTAATACTTGTGTTATGAAATGTTATTAATTTATTCCCAACAGTTTATTCTCCTCATTTCGTGGCGTTTTTCCTGGCTGCACTGCTTTCAGTACCGGTATGTGGATGTTAGATTTTTGTCCAATCAGATTTTAGTTTCTATGCTCTGCCTTGGTAATATAATCTGCCCAAAGCCTTCAAAATCAGTAGTACTGCCCACTGAACTTACACAATATTAGTAGTGGCAAATTTTCTAATTGGTTAATATTATTAATGACCGTTTATTTAACTAATCAGATTTCAAGTCCGCCTCCTGAGGCCCGCTAGCTGGCGTGCAATGTCGTCAGCACTTTCTGTCTGTGATTGGTTAATAAGAGTAAAACTGTTTCAGCCCTGTTCAGAATCAGAATCAGAAAGCGCTTTATTGCCAAGTAGGTTTGCATTTACAAGGAATTTGTTTTAGTGACAGAAGCTTCCAGTTTCTCATTTTTAAGTAAGATAAAAATAAAAAAGTAAAAACAAAAAAGAGAGCGAAAGGATATTGCAAATTTTTGTATGGAAAAAAAAGTATTATTGCACAGAATGCTTGTCTCAGCCCGGGAAAGAGTTTCCAGGCCAGTTTCAATGAATAGTAACGCTGGCTTACAGCCTTTAAATGTATTATATATTTTATTTATATCTTTAATGTTTTTGTGATAATAAATATTAAATCTGAATTGCTTTTAATGACGTTTTACAGTTGTAGAGGTTTAAAGTTGTGTTAACTGGGTTTCTTGCTTTGATAAAAATGGTACACGAAATGCCTCTCTCTGTAATGCCATGCCATGTTATATTGAGTTTTTGTATAGTTTCGATGGTTTCTATAATCGCCTTGTAATAGTGGTGGTCGGGTAAGTCCCTACTGAAGGCCCAATGCACCGCCGCCACTGTTATAAATATAATAACATTTAGATCAGCAAACTGCAACCCGAATACCAAAAAAGTTTGGATGTTTTTTTTTTTAATTTAAATAAAATAAAAACTAAAAGACTTTCAAATCACATTAGCCAATATTTTCTTCACAATAGAACATAGATAACCTAAAAGTTTCAGTTTAAACTGAAAAAAATTACACTTTTATCCACTAAGTGAAGGCAGAAGGCAAAGAGGAAGACCAAAGAGGAGGTATTTGTAAGCGATAAACGAGGACATGAAGTTAGTAGGTGTGAGTGAAGAGATCGTAGAGAATAGGGTTAGGTGGAGACAGATGATTCGCTGTGGTGACCCCTAAAAGGGAACAGCCGAAAGGAGAAGAAGAAGATTCACTAAGTGAGCTCATTTCAAATCTGATGTTTGCTAGAGGGCTCAAAAAGTTGGCACAAAGCAACAAAGGCTTAAAAAAGGAGTCAATTTTGAAAAGATTTAGCTAGGGGAACATTTAGCAACTAAGAAAGTTAATTTTCATCATGTCTGTAACATGATTAGCTATAAAATGGATGCTATAGAGAGAGTCTCTTAGAAGTAACGATGGGCATTGTTCCTTAATGTCGAATAGCAAAGGCTTTGCAAATTACGATGCATAACATCAAAAGATGGAGAAATCTTTGTGCGTAATGGACAAGGTTGAAGACCTTTGTTAAATGCCTGTGATCTTCGGGCCCTCAGGCGACAGTGCATTACTTATCAGCATGATTGACATTTTTAAATAGGCCCAGTAAGACTTCCAGAAACCTGTCAGTAAACACAATCCGTCATGCCATCTGCAGATGCCAACTAAAGTTCTGTTATGAAAAGTTTTGCGAAAAAGGAACCCATATGCCAATATGGTCCAGAAGCGCCGTCTTGTCTTGTGGGCCAAGACTATATGAACTGATTTCAAGTGGAAAAGTGTTCTCTGGTTAGACGAGTCCAAATTTGACATTCTTATTGAAAATCGCGGACACTCTGCCCTCCAGGCTAAAAACGAGGAAGCTCTTCCAGTGTGTTATCAGCGTTCATTTCAAAAGCCAGCATGTCCAATGGTACTGTGTGCATAACTGCATACAGTGTAGGCATCTTTCATGTTTTTGAGAACAATATCAATGCTAAAAGGTATATAAAGGTTTTAGAGCAGCATATGTTCCCCTACAGACGAAATCTATTTCAGAGAAGGTCTTGTGTATTTCAACAGGAAAATGCAAAACCACATACTGCAGCTATAGCAGTAGAAAATCCGGGTGCTGTATTAGTATAGAGAACATTTTGTGCATCAATAAACAAAATATAAGTCAAAGTATGGGACCAAATTCCAATACCGAAACCTCCGAAACTCATAACCTTGATACCCAGACATCTTTAAACTGTTTTGAATAAAAGAGGAGATGCTACACCAGTGAGACCTGTAGCAGGCATCAAATTTAAAATGAGCATAATAGTGCATAATAATCATTTTGTGCATAATAGTCTAAAAATTTCTCACTTTAAACATATATGTTATCTTCTATTGTCAATAAAAAATGGTCTCATATGATTTGAAAGTCTTTTAGTTTTTATTTTATTTAGATTTTTAAAAAAGACTTTTTCAGAATTCGGGTTGTAGTTATTTAGAGCAGCGATGGATGTTTCCTTTCTCCTCTCATCTCCCAGATCTCACACATCAAATAATTTGTGCCACATACAGTATGTACAAGATTAGCTATTATCCAGGACTGTGAATAAATGTTTTAACCTATAATTATGGAGGCAAATACAGATGCCAAGCTTAAAATAACACTCCCTTTTCCTACTAATCCTAAATTAAATGAAATATTTCCTAAGACATTTTGAGGAGAAACACCTGGACAACCATTTCCAGGAGATGCCTTCTGAAAGCCTGCAACAGAAACAAGAATCTTCATAAGAAAGTATGTGAGCAACAGTGTGTTATACACACAATTTATAGTGTCTATAAGGTCAGGAAAGTGTACCAAGAGGGTACCAGGAAGCATTATCACTACACTTGTTAATATTTTTTAATAATCTTTGAGCGATAAAATAATAATTAAAAAAAAAGTGTATATATATTTACAAAATGTTTTTTAAACACTTTTTGTCACACATACATACAGATCCATACATACAGTACAAGCAAAGTTAGACAGTACTAAGCAACAGTCAATGTTTTTTTTTTGTAATAAACCTAGCATTCATTTAATAAATCCCATTTTACATTTACATGTTGAAATAAATCAAATTTAGTTTTTAGGTTTGGGAATAAAAAACAAGACCCAACACTAAACCTAGCCACTAAAATATATATATATATATATATATATATATATATAAATTCATGCATTAAAAAAATTCCAGGTACACAGCTATCCAATCAACATTCTAATGCATGGTTAAAACAGCAGCACTGAAAACCAGCATACACAATATGCCTAAAACTATGCGCCCCTCCATAACCTATGTGTATGTTTCGTTGTAAAACTAATATCACAAATTTAGATTTTAGATAAATTGTATGAAATGTATTTGTCTGATGTGGCATTACAATGTTCTAGTATGACAATGCCCTAAGCTCCATTCAGGCATGCTTTAGTATAGTATGAGGGGAATAACTTGAGTGATCTGCACAGAGACCTGACCTTAACCCCATTAAACACCTTTAGGATGAACTGAAACACTGACCATTAGCATATGATTCTATCTATGCTCTTGTAGCTGTAGAAAAGATCCCAAATCCCAACAAAAGGTCTTACCAGAAGAATAGAGTTTATTAACGTATTAACCTAGAATAGCACATTTAGTGTGATATATAGTATGTAAAATCAAAAATATACCAGATGTATTTAACATTGACTGTTTCATTTTTTTTTATATAATTATATGACAATAAATTTTTTTGTTAAGGTATACTTCCCCTCATCTAAATGCTTGAAATTTAAACCATTTGACTTTCCCTAGGTATGGTTTAAATAAAAAATAACTCCCCTCTTTCTTGCTTTTTTTATTTCAATATATGATTTAATGGCACTTTTTCTTGACCTCTGGAACGCAACAGATGACGGATATATTTTCCTACATTGTTTCACCTGCTCTAAACAGAAACACATGTCGCCAAGGAGTGCCTCTCTACTTTTGTCCTTAATTGGAAGCACAGTCTAGAACTGTTTGCTCCAGAAACAATCAGTAAGGCTCAGGCCACGATATAAAAACGAAACACAAGAATTTCGAATTTCCAGAAAAGCAAAATGATTTTAAGTTGTATGCTATAAAATTTTAGTAAATGATGGGATTTAAACAGCACAAAAATAAACTGGAGAATTGAGAATTAAAGTTTAATGAAAATGGGGATAAACCTGCTTTAATAGGCTGCCAAGTTACAGGCAAAATGTCTACATCTGCTCCAATCATTAACAATCATTAAGTATAGTATAGCTTTCTAAGGTCTATTCATTATAACATTCCGACCCAAAAACACAATTTACACTTTTGCATCATATATAAATCTATATAAAATAATAAAATAAAATAAATACAAAAAGGTTTTATTTTGACGTTATATCCAGATTTATGTACAGATTTAGCTGCATTGTGATGCTTGTTGGTAAATCTTCTCCAGAAATAAAAGTAGAATTCAACTCAGTCTCTGTGATGGAATCTCTGATGGTAGGATCAGCAATTTAGCCCACCATGCTTTTCTTTTCTTTAGTCAGACTGGCGTCTGTATTGAGTTTATGCAGTACAATCAATATCAATAAGTAACTGATGCCTCTATATTATACAGTAGCCAGATGGAGTGTGTGCTGTAATTAACGCTGTACAAATAAATTATTGAGGAAGATTAGATTTCTATCACATCTCATTAAACTACACATTTTTAGCTGCCCTTTCAGCCGAAAGTATTTGGCAACATAGGTAAAATCAATTGTAGCTTGAAAATCAAGCTACATTTGGGCAACACTGACACCTGCTGCACAAATCTGGAAAGACAGTATTAGAGCTTGTGTAACTTTTGTGTGCATTTAAACACTATTTGTAATTCAATAAAATGTTTGTGTAAAAAATATAATCACATTTATCCTACAAGACACAAAAAACACATGTATTACATATGTAGGTACATATTTATATATAATATATATAAATCATTTATGAGAATGAAGCAATTTCAGGCTTAAGAAGGAAAAGAAAACAATGTTGTTTTTGTTTTGGTTTGACTCAGCTTGGCCTTGACTTGATTTATCATGTTTTCATCTTGTTTTGTCTCATTTGCTTTTTGTCTTGATTTTGTCTTATCCTGTATTGTTTTATGTTTTTTTTCTCGTGTTTTCTTGACTTGTTTTCTCTTGTTATGTCTTGATGTGTTTTATCATCTATTGTCTCATCGTTTTTTAAAAAGACTTGTCTTATCTTGTTTTGTTTTGTATAGATTTGTCCTGTTTTGTCTCATCCTGTCTTGTCTTGTCATGTTTGTCTTGTTTTTTCATGATTTAAAAAAATAAAAATAAACAGCTTTGTTTTCCCCATTATTTCTATAGAAAGAGTAGAAAGATGGGTGCTTTATTATTTTTAATTTTATAATTATAATTTTACATTTAAGTAATGTTTGTGTATTTCACCTGAGGATCTTTTGCACTTTTTTCTTCTCTAGCAATTTTCCCAAACCTTTTTACTGATCTGCCTCTGCTGTCTCTAATTTATTTCATTAACTGTTCCACATCATTTATTACATCTTTATAATAAATATATAATATATAACCATACTTGGACACACTTCTCAAAGCTAGACACATCTTTAATATTAAATACTCATTCAACAGCAATGATCACTACTTTTCACAAGGACACATAGAGGTGTGTAGTTAGATAATTGGTTGAACAACCTTCACACATGCACATACTTTGTTCACAGCCTTAATTATCACCTGTCAATCCTGCCTAATAAGTGAAAGCTAAATAGTTCAAGAGGTAGGTGTCAGACAGAAACATAAGCATGTGTGTGTCTGTCAGTGTGTTTGGTTGTGAACAGAGGATTAAATGAAAGGAAACAATAATGTAAGTATTTTTTACCAAAGGTTGGCACTACTGCTGTAGAACATAAATAAGTGGGTCCGGAAGTGTGGCCTCAGCTAAAATAATGTTCTAGGATTAAATAATTTTTCATGTTCAGGAATGATTTGAGTACTAGAACTAACATACATTACATACGCTGGCTTCACACACCCACATACAGCATTACATTATTTCTTCACTGGAACTAACATACTCTTCAGCAACTATCATGAACAACATATGATCAAATAACACTTCATTTGCAATATATATTTTTTTTATTCTCTGAGCTCAGACTGATTAAAATAGATATCCATCCATACATTGTCTATTTCCACTCATTCCTATTTAGTGTTACAGGGATCTGCTGGAGTTTATCACAGCTCTCATTGGGTGAAAGGCAGGAGTGATACACACTGTACAAGTCACCAGTCTATCACAGGGTCACATACAGACAAACAACCACACACACTCATAATCAGTCCTATGGGCGATTTAGAACTACCAATTTAACTAACATACCTGTTTTTTTACCCTCTTACAAACTGTGCCTCTCATTATGTATAACAGAGCAGCAGCCCATTACAGGAAGAGTAAATCTGGAACTCGGGTGTGATAAATGAATTTCAAGATTGATTACTGCAAAGCACACACACCAGTGTAGCAGATGATTGCGTTAATGTTTTGTGTGTGTTCTCCGGATATCACAAGTACAATCTCCAGGCCATGCAATTCACCTACTTGTAATCATCACAGTGTGTTTAATACAGGCTTGATTGAAACTTGTGTGTTTTCTCTTTTGTCTTCTTATCTCTGTAGATAAGGTTTTTTTTTTTTTTTACCTTGGTGCCGTTATTTTACCAGCTGCTTCCACATCACTGCATGGGCACATTTATCCTTGTCCCAAGATACCTTGTTACTGTGCTCTAGTCACTGCTTTGCTGTACTTTTATTTCCCAGATGATCACCCTGATGAGTTCTCTGGAGAATGGAGAAGATGTTCTGCTTCCTTAGAGGATAAGAGACATTACCTCTTACTTCTCAGAAAACCAGTTGAGTCATTGATCCGTTGGTCAAATACACATATAAGCCTCCAGGGATGTAAGTTCACTATAGTGAATAAACTTCCAGAGCGTCGCCTTAATAATATTGCTGTGTAAGTTTTCCTGATACTACGTCCTTAAATGGTGTCATCCTATTTTTAGCATATGATCTAGAAAATCTACTTCAGAGAGACAAAGTGCTTATCAGATCCTATCAAACAGCCTTAAGGTTTTAAGGAAAATAAACTTTTTGTTTTATTAAATAAGTTATTAAATAGCTCATATGCTCTTTATTTCTATAAAACAAATGACCTGCTCTTAGGATAAGAAGTTACAAATAGGTATCTAATATGTATGTATTTAATGATCAAACATGTGGTGTGTGATATTATGATTTAAGATTCAAGATACACTATATAGTTAAAATGTTTTCAACCTTCTCAGCGTATTCATCCAGTATGTATCTGTGTATAAGATCTAAAAAGTGTGGTGTGCATTTGATATTCAGCCCCCCCTGTACCCCTAAATTAAATCCAGTGCAATCAATTTCCTTTAGAAGTCACCTAATTAGATAACAGAGTCGACCTGTGTGTAATTTACTCTCAGTAGAAGTATACCTGTTCTGTGAAGGCCTCAGTGGTTTGTTAGAGAACACTAGTGAACAAACAGCATTATGAAGACCAAGGAACTCACCAGACAGGTTAGGGATAAAGTTGTGCAGACGTTTAAAGCAGGTGTAGGTTATAGGTTATATAACATCTCAAGGAGCAAAGAAGAATGGGCAAAAAATTCTCTAGATGTCTCTAGATGTGGAAAGCTGATAGAGACATACCCCAAAAGCAAAAGGTGGTTCTACAAAAAATTTACGTAGGGGGGGGCTGAATATAAATCACACTTTTCAGATTTCTATTTGCTTAAAATTTTAAAAATCATCCACTGTATATATTAAGTCTTAAATGTTGTTATTCTACTGGCAGTTACTTTATTTTACTAAAAATTGTAAATTATGTCTAAAACTAAGTTTAATATTTATGCATTTGTTTTTTGTCATATTTAAATACATAAATACATTTTGTTTACTTGTGATCAAAAATGTCCTGATTCTGCATGTTAATTTTGCTTCATATCAGTGTATCATGTTTACATTACAACTAACGCCAGACATACGACTTTCCAGAAGATGATATGTATAGAATCAATAAAAATAATTAAAAAAAACTCAAATACACTTTATCATTTGGTAAAACTGATTTTTTTTCCCCAAAGAGGCACAATTGCTTTGTCCAGCATTCATATGTATATCTGGTGTATATATACTTTACATAAACTGACTCTGCTTTAAAAATGATTAATCTTTCACAATCTTTGATAGCGGCAATGCACTCAGAAGTAATGCACAATGAAATATGACATAGATAACTAAATAAAGGCCACTAAAAGTTAGTTCCAGTATTTCCTAGTTCAGAATAGAGCTCCAGTTTGCACTGTATTTTAACATAGAACATGGTAAGTGTAGTGTGTTAATTTAGTCATTAATGAAGATAAGCTTAGTTAGTTAGTTAGTTGAACAGATTTGTTCACTACTACATCATGCTGTACCGAGCGCACGAACCACTCTTTACTACATACAGTAAAACGATGCGTGTTACAACGCCGTGTCTCACATTTAAGCCAAGATGCAGGTTAAGATGCAGGTTAGTCCTTTATTGCAGAGTCCGATTCGAGGTTTAAGTGTTTGACAAGCCTTCGTTATGGTCGGCATTTTTCCTGAGCTACGAACACCATTTTGGCTTTAGTGTCATTTAAACATCAGGACCTTCTTTTGATTCCCTTTTCCAAGAAAAGACCCTTTACAGCCAGTGATCTTGGAGAGCATCGGTTTCCATAAAGGTGGAATCCCAGAGGAGAGTTACGCAGCTCTACTTCATACAGGACGTCATACAGAGGTCATTTTTGTGTCTATTTTGGTCCAACTTCTTTAAACAATATTTAACTGCAAAAAAAAGGGTTGATTATTTTATTTATTTATTTTGCTTTTGCATGAAATAGAGACAAAACTGACCCACCTCAGTGTGGTTACTTGTCGCCCTGTTTCCATTAGCCTAGTCTGCGTAAAAAAAAAGAAAAAGGTAATTTGATTAAATAAAGCCTGATTTGACATTTAGCAGATGACATGCAACACAAGGCTGATTATAGGCTTTGTGTGTCGGGGGGTTGGGGGTATTACTTTATCAATCTGGCCACACCACATGTCCTGTTACTTGCTCACTGTCTCTTTAATGACTTTAAAGGTTTCCAGAAAGTATGACATCCTCCCAACACACACACACACACCTTTTCATCTTATCTGGACCTTTAAAAAGACATTAAAGGTATGGTAACAAATTACGTGACACCAGCAAAGTGACACATACACTCATCACACAACCTACAGTAATAAGCTACGTGCACTTTTTCCTCTCTGTAGACTGCATCTTTTAATGGTGACAGCAGCTTTATTTACTTGATTCATATTTGTGCCTGTTTGTACTGTTTACTTTAGTTTTAAATCATCAGCTTCGTTAAACCAGAATGAATCATAGCTTACTGAATACCAGTAAAATTAACTTACTGAGTACAATTTATTCAGTATGTTAGGGAAAGTAAGCAGCTTTAAATTGCATTCCTTAATAACAAAACTGAAGTCGTTCCTGAGTGCTGATGAATTTAGGGCTCAGTGGAGAGACATTACATCCACATCATGCCAGACTGAAGCGACTGAAAGCGGCTGATTATGATTACATAACACCTCTCCGATGTTTTTTTTTAACACAGTGTTTTTCACCTTTTAGTGTTATTCATTTTATAACCCTCTGATACATCATTGACTATTCTTTAATACATATACATATTCTTTAATACATATGTATGTCCCATTTTTTTGTCATTTGCACCATGCACTGTGTGTACATGCATTGCAATCTTTGTAATTCTTAAATTCTGTAATTTAAATATATTTGTATTTTATTATTATTATTATTTCCACATACAGACTTTACACGATTTTGTTTACTAGTGAAACTAAAAAGTTACAAACTACCCCAAGGTACTAAATGAAATCAATTAAAAATTATCTGGTCACGTTTTAGTTTGGGCACAAATTCTTACTTTAAACTTAATATTGACTACGACTTTTGCTTTAATAAACTGCTAATTTGCTGTATAATTAGTAAGGCAGTTGTTAAATTTAGGTATAGGGTATTATTAAGGGATTAAATATATGATCATAATGCATAAGGCACCAATATTTGTTTAATAAGGACCAATTAACAGCTATTATGCCATTATGATGTAATATAAATGTTAATTTATTTTGCTTCTATTTTATATTTTGTAGAATGTAAATCGAGACTGGGAAAAACAGGTTTTCTAAGGATTATTGTAAAAGCTTATGTAACTGTTTATATAGTATGTATGACACTATAGATGTGACATATGTTTTACATCCCATCTGTTTTATATCTGTACATATGTTGTGTATTTCAAGAATGTCTTCAATTAATATTTCTTTCTTTCACTTCTATTTTTTTATTTTTATTAATGAGTCTAACACTAATGTGAATATTACCAAAGACATGGTCGAACGGAGGCAGTGCACAATTTTAAAGTTAAAGTCTCTTTTTTTTTACTGGCACTTATTTTAAATTTGAATGAAAGTTGAAATCAGACTGTGTATCATTATTTCTTATCTTAGGTGTAAAACTGTTAACAGCATCTAAAGTATGAAGTAGTAGGAAAGGATATTTAATTTCCACACTAACACTGGAGACACCACACAGTGTAATAGCATACAGCATTTGTTGTGTAGGTTTCTCACAGTGCTGAGAGATAAAGAGAGAGAAATGAAGAAACACTGCAGTTTGATGCATCACTTCTTTTATTTGTATCATTGTCACTGAATAATTTCGTCTGATGCTACAAGCTGCTGTTAGAAAGCCTTACCTTTTCGTGTGGACTTGGACTGACTGGCTGCCACCGGGTTCATATCTGCTGGGAGTCCCACATACACCCCGCCGTAATTCCTACAGTAAATTACATGTTGCTTTATACACACACACACACACACACACACACAAAGTCTGTAACTAATATTGTAATATATTTTCTTATCTCACTGTGTTTGTCACTAACCTTTTCTTCTCTTCGTCTTGTGTCGGATCATCTGCCCTGATACAAAAAACAGCTTGTGTTATACCTGTTTTTTTTTTTGTTATTCTTGTGTTTATTCATTTAAAAATGTGTGAAATGTTGCACTGTCTATATGTTATGTAGGTTTTTATGTTATATATAACTACAGCTATGATTCATCGCTTACACTGAGACAGTTGTGTAAGAAAAGGATTGTTTTTTTCTTTTATTCTAATATCCAACAGATATTTATACAAATCTGTGTACCTGATTAAAAAGGCATGTTATATTTTACTGTCACAAAGACAAGGTTTATATTCAATTACTATGGACATCTTGCTTAGAACCCTGCTTCTTTTATTTGCAGTATTTAGACACTAACTTAAGAACATAGCGTATATCTTTTTATAAGTTTAAATAAAAATTCAGACTGTAATCCGATAGTCACAAAATGTTGCATTTCAAGATATCACCACCTCATTCTTTTATGATTTGTAGTGTTGGGCTACAATGAACGAAGCCACTAGTTCGAATACATTTGTCAGTAGTGTGGTGGTTTTCTGAATCTAATAGCTTTTCAGTAGCGAAGCTCTTTTGTTGATCGAATAGTGCAGCAGTGTTCACACAAGCTACATTCACCGATCATGGATCAGTTAGTGATGCCATCCCCCTTTCACATAGCGGTGTGGCTGACGAAAGCTACTCTTGCCATGTTGATGTAGCTTAGCTTGCTACATTTTCCAGAAGGAGTGTAGCTTCAATGTAGTGAAGCTTCAACTTGCCCAACATTGTCAATTTGTTTATTATATACCTTGAAAAAGTATTACACCTTGAACTTTTTTACAATTTGTCACCTTACAACCACAAACTTAAATGCTCTTATTGAGATTTTATGTAATAGACCAATGAACAAAATGATACATGGTATGATATATGGTTTTCAAGATTTTAAGCAAATAAAAATCTGGCAGGGTTTGTTGTGAATTTCTATTCAGCCTCCCTGCCTCAATACTTTGTAGAGCCACCTTACGCTGCAATTACAGCTGCAAGTCTTTGGGGGTATATCTCTACCAGCTTTGCACATATAGAAACTGAAATGCCTATTCTTCTTTGCAAAATAGCTCAAGCTCAGCCGGATTGCTCAGTGGGGGACTGGACTTTGTCTGGGCCATTCTAACACATGGATATTCTTTGATCTAAACTGTTCTAACGGATCTAAACTCTTTAGACTTTTGTGAAGTACATCATTACATTTAAATTTATGGAAGATTACATTTATTTTCAGAGCGACTTACATTTGTCTCTTTTATACAACCAAGCAATTGGGGCTTAAGGGCCTCGCTTAAGGGCCCAGCAATGGCAAATTGGTGGTGCTGGGAAGCAAACCCACAATCTTCCAGTTAGCAGTCCAACACCTTAACCACTTCCCCATGCTGAAATCCCAGGATATTAGCAGTTATATTAGTAGACATAATCTAACCAGCCTGTCTGGCACCAACAATCATACCACAGTCAAAATCAATAAAATCACATATTTTCCACATTATTTAGGTAGATGTGAACATTAATCGAAGCTGATGGTCTGTAACTAAATAAGGTTATGTATTGCACTGCTGCCACACAAGTGTCTGATTAGAAAATTGCATGAATGTGTATGTGTACAAATGTTTTTAATAAAGGGCAGTACTGTACGTGTTTTAGGCATCTTCAAATATGCCTAAATGAACAAAAACATTTTAATACTTTTTTCGACAGAAATTGAATGTGACAGAAAAATGTGTATTTTTTCTTTCCAAAATGTTCATTTTTGTTGTGGAAAAATACATAATGTATATTAGTGAAATTGCAAAAATAATCACTATATGAGCTTTCTATGTGAACTGTATACTTTGGCTGAAACCATATTTTGGTGACGTTACACTACAACATTCTGAAGAAATCGAAGCATCACTGATTTATCAAATTAATTATTTCATCTTTAATGTTCTAAAAATAAGTTCAGTTAAACTGACATCTGTAACTGATTCGATGTTTTGATGTAGTGGATATTTTGAGATTATTTGTGTGTGTATAATTGTGTTATTTCCAGCAACCTAATCAAGTCTTGAAAAATCTTATCTAGTACAATTTTTAATATTTTTATGCAGATTCACTCATTTATTTGTAGACAAGACAGGGTTACATAGTAGCTGAAAGAAAATTCTTTCCATAATTTTTTACAAAAAAATGTTTTTACTAGTATTTTGTAATAGAGATGTTAAAGTATCTGAACTCGAGTTTTATCTCTCCTTGTTTCCTAGAAATCAGCTGATCGGTTTAAACACACAAAAAAAACATTTAAACAAAATAAATGTATTTAAGCCTATGTTTATTAATTATTCCTGTTAAAATCTATAAGTAATGCTAGATAAGAGATCCTTAATCTGTAAAGTGTAAATTCGAATAAGAAGGATTGCTCTGACAACAGTGTTTAAACAGCAGTGTCAGGTTATCTCTCTCTCTAAAATTAAGTCGTACTGCTGATGTGCTGAATGCTGCAGTAATTAATGATGATTGGCCAGGATGCATTCTGGGTCCACAGCAGCCACAGTGGAACACACAATCAGCTCTATGTTTATTAGTGGGGCAACTGCATGCTGGTACAGGCAATGATTGAATCTCACCGAGGAGTAAAGTTTGCTATATGTATTAATACCCACAGCGACTTACTAAATGAGTGTGTATGTCTCAGGGGTGCAATGTGCAGTTACATGTGCGTGCTTGCATGTGTGTGCGTGTGTTTAGGGGAGTTGTATAGTTTCCGAGGGAAGGAAATTAAACTATACACACAGTGTGAGCATGGTTATAAACTATATTGTAATGAATTCTACATTTTCAGCACTTGCTATTAACATATTAGTTGTTTGTTCACACTTACATGTCTTTTTCAGCCTCTGCGGGACCTGTGAACAAGAAAGAAAAAAACTAGTCATTAGTCTGGTTATGTATTTAAATAAAAATGCAGTCAGAGTTTTCTACATGCGTATAAGAGTGTGTCTAGGAGAGAAAGAGACATTACAGCTTTGTTCTGAGTTGAAGAGAGGGTGAAGGACTACTTAAGATTTGCTTTCAGCGCTGCCGCTTGCTTAATCACCAATCGCTTGACTTTGAAATATAGGACAGAGCGCTGTGTAAAATCACAAGCCATACTCTCAGACCAGATAAAATCCACATGATAGACAATGGTGCTTTGTTATGAGATAAAATTTACCCACTATTTTGTCAGTAGCACTTGTATATTTTAAAATATACACAACACGGCCAAATGTTTGTGGACACCTCACTAGCACATTCTACTATTCCTTCACTGAAACTAAGAGCCTTAAACACTGTTCCAGCATTATAATGTCCTTGTGCACAGAGCTCCTAAGCTCCATGAAGACATGCTGTGTTCTGGTTGAAGTAAAAGAACTCGAGTGTCCTGCACAAAGCCCTGACTCTGAATTGGAGCACTGACCCCACTAAACCCAGACCTCCTTACTAGACATTACGGTCTGATCTACATAATACTATTGACTGAATACAAATCCCCACAGTCACACAACACAATCTAGTGAAAAGACTTTCCAGAAGTGTGGGGTTTTTTTTATAAAAAGCAGAGTGAGACTATATCTGGAATCAGAAGTTTATAAACAGATATATGATGTAAAGGTCAGGTTTCCCAGTACTTTTGTCCATATAGTGTAGTTAACATAAAAAAATACCTGTTTATATACTGTGTACAAGCTATTGCTGACCAGAGCAGATGTGTGTAATTAAAAAAAGCTTTTGTTTTACAGAAGATGGCAATCTTTCTGTATAAGAGTGTAAACTTTGCTATAGCTTATACTAGGCATACAATAAGAGACCGAGACAGGAAGAAGAATAAAAAAGAGAGCATTAGTATAGGGTCAGGAATTGGTATCTAGGCAATGTTGTAAAAGAAAGAAATCCAACAGCAAAGACGTTTGTTTTTTTTAAGAACAGATGGAATTGTCCTGTGTGGAAACAGTGCTTTCTGGGTAAACTAAAAACAGTGTTTATAAAAGCATAGCTATGAGTGGTAAAGTCTGATAAACCATTCCTGTAAAAGTAGGATGACTAACAACAAGCAGCTATTGTGCTTGGGAAATGTTTTAGCCGCTATCAAATCACCAAGGCAACTAAGAATGACAACAAGGCCACAAACCACAAAGTATGTCTTAGACTATAAATTCTGCTTCTTGACCTAAGGGCCGATCCAAAACTATTACTAGTTCAGAAAAACATGTCCAGTAAAAGGACATTTAAGTGAGTTATAACACGGACAAACTACAACAAAGATAGTAAGCAAAAAGGTGCTGAATTAGTGGTAGCACTGGGGCAGATACAACCTCAGTAAGGTCATTTACAGTATATAGAGATAAAAAAGGGGAGGATAAATACACACAAGGGTAAATAAAATGCACATACAGACCCGATAAATCACAGCATTACTATAAAACACTTAAGACAAGACTTTTATGCTCTGGATTGCTAAGGAAGACCATATGACTTCCTCCTGAAAGCCCTAATCTTCTTACCCCCCAAAAAAGACATTCCCGTACACAATCAACTCTCCCATCTGGATGAGTTTTAGCAGTGTAGCACCATGCAGGACATTATACTCCTGAGACTATGTGACTTAAAACCAATTCTACTTTCGTTTGTTACATAAAGTTAAAGTAAAAGCATGCACACACCTAATAGACACCGTCATTGATACTAACGCTGCTCTTTCCCAAACACTCACCTCCCGCTGTAGTATTAGTGGCAGAGGAATTTCCACAACCCATCCCAGTCTGCCCTGCTTAAAGAACAGCCAAGTCAAAAGACAGATTAGCAGTGAGAGAAAGAGAAGTCCAGGGAAATGGCCAAGAAAGAAAGAAGGAAGGATGAATGGAGGACAGCACTTTTGTGCCACACCAATTCCCTCACTCCCTTGCTCTTTCTCAGCTTCGAACAGTCTGCACTGGCACAGTGAGGGACACAGAGTGCGAAAGAACAAGAAGCATGGTGGGGAGGAGGGGAGGGAAAGAAAGATGCTGTTCCCTCACACTATTCGCTCATCTCTGTCGCCCTGACGGGGTTGCCATGGAAACAGGGGCTGATGGGAAGGTAGAGTTGCGAATAGAAAGCCTTTGCAATAAATGGGACTGTACGAGAAGCTAATAAAACTGTGTTATATAATTCACGCACATCACCTCTGACCTGAATTTAGTACAGGAAAGAGGAAAAAGACAAGCTAATACAGTGTCCTGTAATATTTGGTTCAATGTCCTACAACCGAAGCAACATGAAACAGTATCAGACAAAAAGGCTTTTCATTCAACACAATAAACACTAGTCACACTCTGAAGCCATACAAAATAGCTTTCTGAATGCAATTTTCAAGATGTTGCTTTAATAAAGTCTTTAAAATAACTCCATTAATTAAATAACTTTAAAATAACTTAAATCATAAATCAACAAATGTACTAATAAAATGATATGTGTACCTTCTAACCTACTGTATATAGCAAAAACCAAACATTACCATACACTTATGCTCAAGATATTTAATCTTAATTTAACAATTCAACACTATATTACAAATGCTGTTTGCAAACTCAAATCAAATTTAAAAGTTATGCCACCAAATTTTTATCAATGTGTGTGAAAATTTAATCCATTAAAATAATTGATTGATTATTTTATGAGTAAATTAATTTAGAATTTTATATAATAATATAGAATTATTCAAGTCATTTTAAATTATTAAACCTGAGAAAACCTGAAAAGGACCTTGTTTTATTTATAATTAGTTTGCATTAAAAATAAGAAGACTGGTTACTATATTAGGTAAAATATTAAGTATTAGTATAATTGAAACAACTGCTAAACATGTACATGTGATTGATGTGAAATCTAAATTTTATTTTCTTTTGATTTTTCCTGTTTCTATTTTTATTGTAGTTTCCACACTCTAGTTACTGCCACCTATACAGCAGAGCCAGTTGGAACCACCTGGAGAATAAAAGACGTTTATGAGAAATGGATGTTATCTAAGGACTGAAGAATGGTTAGTTAAATGAAAAATGATCCCATTATCTTTGCATATTACATTCTGTGTAGTGCCGATGTTCTTGATATTTAGACTTTAAACTGGTGCACCATGCAGCTTTTCTGGACCTTTTCTACATTAAAAATCACTTTTTACATTACAGCACTTCTTACTTCTTACATTTTATATTAAATACTCACTTATTGAGTAAATTCTACATTTGAATTAGTTGCCTATGTCCTTACTGATAAAGTCTGTTCTATATAGTATGGTTATATAACATCACGTGATGTATGATGTAACAACAATGTAAAAAGTCAAAGTTGCCTTATATTTACTTGGATGATGATAAGAAAGTATAATTTACGCACAAGGAACAATTTACTTTTCCAGCTGCATCATGTTTTTTTCCATTTTGGAACATGATGAGTCATGTCTCTCATGGGTTTATAACATAGAAAAGACAGACTTGAGTTTGTTTTGAACTCATATGCCTCATCCATTTCCATTGTACAAGGTAATATACCCAAACCTTAAAGTCTGTTTCAGCCTGGTATTCCAGTTAAATAGGTATAAAAAACATCCATATACAAAAAGTCCATATACTATGACATTTGACAGCATTAGGTTCTATGACTTGCCCCTCAAGGAGCACCTGTTTTGCAACCCTTTACCTCAGTAGAAGGTAAAGTAATCAATATATCCCTCTAGTCTGCTGATGTCTCTTTTCTGTGAAGCTGGCATGGGCATTGATTTTTTAGACAGCAGTGTTTTTCCCTGAGCTTGCAAACACAGACATGTGATCGTCTGCCAGTTAAATACTTTAGGCAAATTGTCTTTGGTTGATGGCACCATATCTACTCAGCGGCGCTGCCTTGATGATCGTGATGACTTGTTTATGTGCCAGCCCGTCTCTGGCTCACTAGGCTCAGGCTTTATCTAAATAATAGCATCAATTACAGGGAATTTTCCCAATTTCATCTTACCCAGTAATTTTAATCTATCCGGCATAATTGTTCCACGTGTGATCTTTTAAATGCTGAATAGTCCACACTTTGGGCTTTCAGTTGGGCTCTCATGTCAGCATTACTCAAATACAGAGGTGGCCCTACTTCTTTGTCTATCCATGCTTTACTGATGTCGTTTTCAAATGCCTCAATGCTGTTCTGATCACTAACACATGCAACACACTGGGCCAAAGCCAAAGCACTGCTTACTCATGTCTGTGTGACTAAAATCACAGAGAATTTCAAGTGTTTCCACTCTATAATAACAACAGCTGTGATCAGGCTGTAGCCTGAAATTGGTTTGATATAAAATGAAAAATAATAGCTTCATTTTTGTCATGTTGCTCTAGCTCACCCCACCACATTTCCCAGAAAGGTACTGAAGCTTTATTTAAATAAAGTAACTGATAGATTAGCACACTACATTTTCTAAATAGCTCGTTACTTCTGTTGTTGTGTTAAAGAGCGCATTTTATGCTGTGAGCCACTATTCAACCCTACCTCAACAGCTGCCATTTTAAGAACAGTTTAGCCTACTCATTTAGAGCCGGAGGTCTAATAAGGGACCAAAACAGACCGATTTTTAGATGATGACTTCGATGATTTTGATGATGGCAATTACTAGGTCATTGTCAGCTTGCTCTTTGTCAATTTTTCATGGTGCTGCTGTAAATAGCATCTTCACCTCTCTGTCTGAGACAAAGTAAAGAGGATGAATAATCACCAAGCTTTATTACACTAAAAAAGGGGTTATATGTTCTGTCATATTATATAGGGTTTCTAATGGTATACAAATATGTAAATGCATAAAACCTAGAAACTTCATTTGGAGAAGTGGTAGCTCAAAGGTTTAGATTGGAAGACAAGGGTTCGACTCCCAAAACCACCAAATTACCACTGCTGGGCCCCTAAGCAAGGCCCTTAACCCCCAATGGCTCAGTTGTCCAAAAAAAGGAAAATGTAAGTCGTTCTGAATAAAGGCGTGTGCCAAATACATAAAAATGTAAATGATCAGTAGATCATGGGTTAAATTCCCATGGCTTAACCTGACCAAGCTTCCACTGCTGGGCCACTGGGCAAATTCATTCATTCATTCATTCATTCATTTATTTAATCATTCACCCGTTTTTCCTTAATTTTCCTCAATTCCCAGCCGTCTCGGGCGAAAGGCAGGAGGGGTACACCCTGGACAGGTCGCCGGTCTATTACAGGGCCACACATACACTCACACTGTCCTATGGGCAACTTACAGTCAATAATATAATATACATGATTTTGGACTATGGGAGGAATCTGGAGCAAACCCAGGCACACAGAAAGACCCCTGCCCGGGAATCAAACCCGGATCCTTCTTGCCCACCCTAAATTCAGCTGGATAAATATCATTTATGTATGTTGTTCTAAATGAGAGCGTCTGCCAAATGCAGTAAATGTAAATTAAAGCAGGTGTCATGTAATAGCAGACACGGCAATGTTGCTGTCCACCAAAAACACTGTCCGGGTTTGAGTCTTAGCTTTAGTGAGAAAGCATACATTATTTCATTTTACATATACATGATAAAAAAACATGGTGTATATTTGTATATATGTATATTTAACATACAATGATGTAACTCAGTAATTGTATTTCATCTTTTTTTCAGTGAAGGAATGATCACTGATTGTGAAGACGACTGAGACAGTTATTTCATTAGAGCCATTTCTGCCCCCAAGCTGGTAATCTACACATAGCTCATAAGGTTGTTTTTTGTTGCTTTTGCTGCTTAAAATTGTACTGAGAATCTCTTGCATATACACGACTGGGCCTCCAGTAAAATTAGTAGACCCGACCTTTTGAAAATGATGTCATTCCATCTTGAATGTTATAACTGATTCCCTTTGGTCATTTCTTTCAGCCATTTCTTTAAGAATATACTCCAGAAATCACAGTGTATTACATCAGACTCTGGTTTCTTTTTTGATGTTGTCATGTCATACGGTAATACCATGTGGAGTAGAGCCGACAGGATGTTCTAATTTATTTATCATCCTCAGTAGTTGATGTAAGCTGAAGTGTCAGGCAGATGGCAAACATACATTTTGAAATATTTTAAAACTACACATTAAGAGCGCAATGGTCTTGGGTGTTGAACTGATAATTGGAAGACCAGGGTTCTACCGAGTTGCCACTGTTAGGCCCATGAGCAAGGTCCTTGACCCAAATTGCTTAGTTGTATAAAAGAGAAAAATGTAAGTCGTTCTGGATAAGGGCTTCTGCAAAATGCTGTAAATGTAAATGCGGCAACAGTGCAATAATTACAAACATGTAAATATAGGTTTCAGGTAATGTTCACATAAAACATCAAAATAAAGAATAATGTGGATTTCTGAGACATCAAGTGTGGCATAAATGTTATTACACAGTGTCCATAAACATCTGACCATAGTGAAATTAAAGATGCATTTATGTCTAAAATACATTTTGTATGTATTTATTTTGACGCCTGTATCCAGAGTGACTTACGTTTATCTATTTCATAATTTACTGAGCAATTGGGGGTTAAAGGCCTTTCTCACGGGCCCAGCAGTGACAACTTGGTGATGCTGGGTATCGAACCCCAAGCTTCCAATTTCCAGTCCAAAACCTTAATCATTTCCCCCCTAAAACTTCCAGAAATTGTTGGTGGGTTTTACAGTTGTCTAGAATGTCTTTGCATGTTGTAGCATTATTATTCCTTTACTGGTAGTGACTGAAACAGTGTTCCAGCATGACTATACTTCTGTGCACAAAACCCCTGATCTTCCTAAAGACATGCTGTGACTTTGACATGTTTTATTTTTTTCTAAAAGTGTATATTTCTTATCTCCATAAATATGTAGCAGATTAAATTCTTTTCTGGATCATGTCAATTAAAGTTTTAAAGTCTGCCACTAGGGGGAGCTGTAAGATCAGTATTAGCAAAAATGACAACGCAAGTTTTTTTTGTCCTTTCTATGAAATGAAAATTATAGCCACTTTATTATTACAGAAGAGTATATATGAACAAACACGTGGTTATTTTTGAGTTTTCTAAACATTAACTTTCTAATTTCTTCCTGGTAAAGTATCATGAAGGCTTGTTTTTAGGCAGTGGCCAGACTGCCATGCCCCGCCCCGCATCACCACCTAGTCGCGCAGCGCATTCTGGAGAAGCGAGTCCTGCATCTTGAATCATTAAAGCACCATCCGTCGTCAGCAAGATGCCGGCCGTACACAAATTACTTCTAGAGGAAGCTCTACAGGACAGCCCGCAGGTAGGAGAATCGGGTATCCGCGATAACACTGAGCACCAAGTAAGCGCGTGAGGTGTGAAATCGTATGTCGACTTCTCTTGTGTTAGCTTGCACTCATGGGGAATGTGGACTCGAGCCTCCAGCAGCAGGAGCAGCTTGGTCCTGAGGACGACTAGTGTTAAATTCCCCAACTTTTAACCCGCACTAGAAGTGTAGTGTGTTCACACAACATGGAAGTGACGATCAGGACAGATTATAGATTGTTCTACCTCAGGGCGGAAGGATATTTCTGGGGGGGGGTTTGTTTCGTTTACAGAGCAGTAGCACAAGTAGCCACATCCCAGATGGTTCACGAATTGACAGCCCTGTCTTTTAGGCCATGTTGGGTCGTGTCTGGAAATTTGGAACAGTAAAATAAATGTGTGTGTTTAGATAGATACATAAATAGTTGACGTATAGATGTGTTTTAGGACAGAATGAAGGACATCAGAAAGGCCTGGAGAGGCTGTCAATAAGCAGAATGAGAGTGATCAGACTGAGGAATCAAACAGCAAGTAATCCATCAGTGATTAATCAAACAGAGAATTGGGAGGCAGAGAGGGATCAGACTGAGCTCCATGAAGACATGCTGTGTTCTGGTTGGCGTGGAAGAAACTGGAGAGTCCTGACTCTGACTCAGCGCCACTGAACACCTTTGGGATGAACTGGAACACTAGAAGTAGTGTCTGATCTCATTAATACTATTGTAGCAGAATAAGTTAATTCACATTTACAGCATTACAAAAGGAGCAGCGATAGCTTAATGGTCAACGTGTTTGATTGCTAATTGGAAGATTGGGGTTTGATTCCCAGCGCCACCAATTTGCCAAAGCAAGCAAGGCCCTTAACCCCCAATTGCTCAGTTGTATAAGAGATAAATCTATGATGCTCTGGATAAGAGCGTCTGCCAAATGCTGTAAATGTAAATTTCTCTCTTTTATACCACTGAGCAACTGGGGGTTAAGGGCATTGCTTAGGGGTTCCCCCAGTGGCAACTTGGTAGTTGCAAAACAAACCTCGATCTTCCAATTAGCAGTCCAACACATTAACCACCGTGCTACCACTTCCTCACACAGTAAATCCACACAATAACACATCAACTTCTGTGCCAGCTGTTTTTTGTTTTTGTTTTTTTTAAATTAAAGCATTAACATTTTTATGTTTCCCACAAGACCTACAAACCAATTGTAATGTTGCAGAATGGTTTCCAGGCCTCGTAATCACGCTCAGAAACGGGGACTCGACCTCGTATTTAAATGAGGACGATTGCATAAGGCATGATGGGTATGATGTAAAATGACAAATGTGAACTTTAAGGTTTACCTCAGAAATTGCTGAAAATAGAGTCATGATTAATGTAGTAATGACATTAAGGTTACTGTTTAAGATGACATAAAACTACCGCTGCATTTCTGATTCCCATTTTAAGATCTATTGTTCATTTTTAAAAAATAATGCTTTTTACCCTGTAAATATGATTTAAAAAAAATAAAACTGTCAAATAAAATATAATAAGAATAAAAAAACACATCAGATCTTCTGCTAGTTTTACTAACATCTAACCAAAAAACTCACACCACATGTCTTTATCTGTTATCAGATAAGTTATTTACTTTCGTTTCTAAAGTTTATTCAAGCCAAAAAAAATGTTTGCAGTGTATAGCAGTTGTGCTCAAAAGTTTGCATACTCTGACAGAAATAGTTGAATATTGTAATTTATGTGTAAATTATGACTAATAACACAAAAGATTTTTTCTTCTTTAAGGATACTGCTCATGTGATGCCATTATCAAATAGCTCTTTGATTCCTTTATAAAATTTAATAACAACCGAAATTACCCAAACCACCCTAATCAAAAGTTTCCATATCCCTTAATGTTTGGCCACCTTATAAACACACAGGTTGACATACAGAGGTTTGAATGGCTATCACACTGGTGGCTTACTGTAATTGTAATCAGTGTCTGTGCATAATAAGTCAGTCAGTTTTTCAGCTCATAAGTTGATTGACTTGGCGAGATACTGCACCATGGAAATGTCAAAAGAACCGCCAGTAGCCCTGCATAATAGGGTACTTAAACTTTATAAAGCAAGGAAGATATCTTAAGACTCGAAAATGCCAGCTGGTACTGTTCAAACTCTGACAAAAAGGTAGAAAATAAGAGGTTCTGTTGATACCAAGCCATGGTCAGGTAGGCCATGAAAGATTTTACCCACTACTGCCAGAAGAATTGTTCAGGACTCAAAAAAACCCCCACAAACATCTTCAAGAGAAATACAGGCTGCTCTACAGGCTGCTCTGGAAAAAGTGGTGGTGTTATTTCAAGGAGCACAATGAGGACGTACTTGAAAAATGACCCGCATAGCCGAGTTGCCAGGCAAAGGCCGTTACTGCGTCCATGATACAAAAAAGGCCAGCTTTCAGTACAGACAGCATATAGACAAAGCACACAGCTTTCGAAGCAGAGACATTTGGACTAATGAGACCAAATTTGAACTTTGTATTCACAACCATAAATGCTGTGATTGGATAGGAGTCAAGAAGGCCTACGGTGAAAAGTACACCATTCCCACTATAGAGCATGCTGGTGGATCTCTAATGTTTTGGGCTGTTTGAGCTCCAGTGGCACAGAGAAGTTAGACAAAGTTAATGGCAAGATGAATGCAGCGAAACACCAGCAGCCAATTTGCATTCTGCAGCACGAGAGCTGCTCACGAGACACTTTTTGATGTTCCTACATGACAATGATCTAAAGCACATGGCCAGGTTAACCCTCAGCATGAAAAGGTGAAGGTTCTGGAGTTGTCATCAAAGTCTCCTGCCCTCAATATCATTGAGTCTCTTTAAGAAGATCTCAAATGTGCAAGACAACAAAAAATGTACAGGAACTGGGGGCATTTTGCCTAGAAGGATAGGCAATCATCATTGGTGCTAAATAGGGCAACTTGTGATGCTAGGAACTAAAGGTTTTTAACAGGGATTATTTCCTTCTTGGTCATGTTTTGGTTGATGATTGTGCCATTCTGTTATGACTTACATATGAACTTAACTCCAATGAGAAATCTCACTAAAATTGTCGCTCATGTTTCCAAATTTTTCCAAGATATGTAAGCTTCTGAGCACACAGCATGTGTCTTTTCCAATGAGTTAAAAAGCAGATATAGAATAATAATAATTCTAGTTTTTGTATTGTGTCCCATGTGTAGTGTTGCAACCCCCATCTGCTGGATTGTGGTAGTGTGTATATTAATGAAGAGCATCCTAACCAAAAGCAAATAATTACTCGCTGAGTAATCTGAACATTATTTCATTTTTTAAATAGACCGAAAATCATGAACAGAGAGGATGTTGGAAGTCTTTATGACAGCATGTATGTATGTATGAATATGTATGTATAAATATCCTAGATTTGTGTAAAAATTGGTGATATGTGGGTTAAAATGTATTCTAACAGAAATGTTATGTTGTGTCTTACATTTTGGTTAGAATTAAATTTGGATTAGTTAAAATTAGAAATAAATTAAGCTTTTAATGGTTATAAGTTTACCCTATATTCATAATTGCTTAAAGCTAATTTTGACTTTGGTGGTTCTGATGGCCCACCACTGTTTACATACTAATAAAT
This sequence comes from Bagarius yarrelli, assembly GCA_005784505.1. Lineage (NCBI taxonomy): Eukaryota > Metazoa > Chordata > Actinopteri > Siluriformes > Sisoridae > Bagarius > Bagarius yarrelli. Next base: position 13,067,520 of record VCAZ01000001.1, on the reverse strand, counting down.
CCAATTCTAATTTTACGGTCATTTACACAACCATACACAGTGCGGCATGTAGTCAAAATGCTTTATATATGACTGTCTTTGCTTATAAAAATAAGGATAATAAAGTGAATAAGAAATAGAAAAAACTAAAATAATATAAGAAGATTAAAGTAGTATTTTTGCAGTACAGTGAACCGGCATGTAGTAATATGAATGAAGTGAATATTACTATAGTGTTGTAAAGTGCAAGAGCTGCAATCAGTGTCACTCCTTTGTGATAAACCACGAAGTTGTTGAGTTCTGTTGTTAAAGTGGCAGGGTGGCTCAAATGGTTAAGGTGCTGAGTTGTTAATCTGAAGACCAGAAACACCTCGGTTCAAGCCCCACCTCCGGCAAGTCAACCACTGTCGGGTCCCTGAGCAACAAGACCCTTAACCCCTCCTGCTCCAGGGGCGCTGTATCATAGCTGACCCTGCGCTCTGACCCCCAACTTACTAAGATGGGATATGCGAAAAATGCATTTCATTGGCTCTGTACACGTACCTTGCACAATGAATTGTACTTATACTTAAAGCGGATAACTGCTGTATTAAATCACTTGGGTGGTGCGATTGTTAATCTTGTTGTTAAATTAGACATTCAATCATTTCTACTCTAGAACCTCGGGTTTCCTTATTTCATGTTTCCTATAAATTTCAGATTTGACTTTTATATAAAGAATTCCCGAAGCAGTGTTTATTAATGATTAACGCTTTAAATTAAAGGAGAAATATAATAAAAGAAATAAAAGGGACAGTTGTGGTCCATCAAAAAACTGTAAATCACTTTAAGTACATTTGAAGTCCAAAAAAAGAAGAGAGATTTATTACTTGACCCGTAGTCACTCTGAAGTATCTCAGCTTTGCCAAGAAGTCTCAGCTAGTCTTTAAAATGCATTCGCTGTTCAGACAAACCGACCTGTTAGGACACTTTAGGTGCACTTGTAAAGTAGTTCTTGGTGGAGTGGCTGTTGTGTCTGCTTTTTAAACATTTATGAGACAATCAGCCCTGGAAAACAGTTTAACAGAGACATAACTGTGCCTCTGCTGAAGGATATATGAGGCTTCAGATGTTTCCTAATGAGCCAGGAGACACTGTTCTTATTGAAAGTCTAGCTTGTAGAACACGGGGACCCGGACCGGAACATTCTGGAGCCAAGATGATATTTCGGGATTATTTCAACACCAATGTTTGGGACAAAGACGTATATATTCATATATTGTAACAGACTTGGCTTGCTTCTTCATTATTTTCTTTCTATAATAATAACTATTGTTGTTATTGTTATTATTATAATTAAACACTACATCAGCTATGTTCCAGGATGTGACAAAAAATATTTGTTTTTACATCTTACCCTTAACTATAAAGTGTTTCTTCAATGCTGTATGCAGCAGCTAATAAAGGTTTATTTTTAGTGACGGCATGCGTGACAGCGACTAGATGTGGGTGTGTCTAGTAACACGACAAAGTTGATGCAAATATGGCGCACGCTTTCAAGTAGTGTCATAAGTTATTATCATCTTATTACCCATCCCTGCCTGCCAGGTGAGAAGCCTGATGATGGATAAAGTAGGAAACATGGTAAAAATAAGAATGTGCTTTATTCCTGTAATATATAATTGGAACATCTGTTCTATTTAAGTATGCTAAGAGCAGAGTGGTTACCCAAAACCCGTTTTTTTTCATGCCCCGCCTTCATCCTTGCCCAATCATTTAATACACTCATAAACTAAAAACAGTGGGAATATTTCAATACAAGAGCTGAAACACAAGATCTAAACAGTATAAAGATATAAAAGGTGGGTGATGGAAAAGAGTTAATGACCAAATCCGAAAACCAAGTTAAAAAATTGGAATATGGTAAAATGGCGATTAAACGAAAACTTTAGGGAGATTTGCAGCTCCCCTTTTTGGTTAACGTGTAGAATAGCGCATTTCTTAACATCTTTTTCCCTTGCTTTAACCTATGTTAGACCTCGCAGATCTCCTCGCTCCTCCATTCAAAGTCGATTATGCAAATGAAAGCTGTGTGTTGTCCACAGTGTAGAGACCAAGCCTCCCAGAATAAGTGCTTCCACACTCCTCTGTGTGTGTGTGTGTGTGTGCGTGTTTGTTCTCACAATGAAGAGGCAGGTAATCATGTCATGTGTGGCTGTAAGGAGTCAGGTTGAACAGGTTTGCTCCCTGATCAGGGCTACACCTTTAATAACATAACATAACATGGTTGATCTAACAGAGATGACGTGTGTTAAACAGGTCACATGCTGCAAATGATTTTTCTCATCACCCACAAGGCCACGTTCACTGACTTGCTGAGATGAGATTTTTTTAACATTCAAAAGGGTGGGGTAAAAATCTGGATTATGTAATCACTGACGTTTACTCTGAAAATCATAATGTCTGTTATTTAATGTACAGAATGCATATGATGGGGACGGTGAGGTGTAGTAATCTTTTATAAAATAACCAGTAACGGTCTATGCGCCATTTTATCAGTAGTAACAGTACTAGCAGTAATGTAATAGAAATTATTTCTTAGCGCCCAAATATGCTAGTAGCACCCTTTTATGTCATTGTAAATAATGATCACGGTGTACTTGCGTGGGAGATACTGATAAGGTGTTCACAAACTTTTGGCCGTAAAGTGTACGTCCATGTTATGACCAAAAATTTTATCAAATGGTGAAAAGACATTTATCTTTCTTTGATACACAAGAAATTTAACCAGAACTACTCCAGATATCTTTCAGCGACATATGAAGGCTTTCCACTGATTTGAAGGTTTACTCGATGATCTTGTTAGTAGTAAGCTGAATCTCAACTCAACTAAAATGTATGTTACGTTTGGAAGCCACTGGCCACTTGCCGCCTCTGCTGAACTCGCTATACATTCTTCTGCTGGTGGCATATCTGGCATTTAGTAGATGCCCATATCCAACATTAGTGATTTATTTTTTTTTTTTTCATCCAACTGAACAGTTAAAGTTGGGAAGTGGTGGCTTAGTGGTTAAGGTGTTGGACTGATACCAGAAAAGACCAGGGTTTAATTTCCAGCACCACCATGCCACCACTGTGGGCCCCAGAGCAATTGTCCAGTTGTATAAAAGGGATAAATGTAATGTCGCTCTGGATAAGGGTGTCTGACAAATTGTGTAAATGTAAAGTTTAAGGGTTTTGCTCAGGGGCCAAGCAATGAAAGCTCGGTGGTGCTGCAGATTGATTGATTTTCCGATTAGCAGGCCAAAACCTTCATTATTGAACTGCTGCTTCCCACTCTTTTCCCCTCCCTCAAGCCTACAGGACCGCAGCATTCCAAAGCTAATATCCTGTATCTGTTCAGACATATCGAGATGTCGTGTTAATCTCGCTTACTGACATGATGTTTAATTGTATGTTTCAGACCCGCACACTGCTTAGCGTGTTTGAAGAGGATGCGAGCACTCTAACGGACTACAGCAACCAGCTCTTGCAGTCTATGCAAAGAGTGTTTGGGGCGCAGGTACATATACATGCACTTTTTAAATTTGCGCAATGTAAGAGTTTTCCGAAATGTACATTTTTTTTAATACTCTTTTGTGATTGTTGCTTGTCAGACTGTACTGACATGATCCCTCATGTCGCACTGTAGGATGTCCTTTATCATAATGTCAGACTCTGCAACAGTCAAAACGCATCAAAAACTATAGGATACACGCAAAAAGACTGGTCTAGTGTTTTAGCTCATCAATCCGGGATGCGCTGCGTAACCCTCATTCTCGTTCTTCTACCTCCTCTCGCTGAATGGTAGCTGGCAGCAAACAAAACAAATCGGTAGCATTAATTTCGCTCTTGACATACCTCAGTTTTATTTTGTATCTTACTCAACTGACTCATTTCAATCAGAGATAGGTTGAAACGTCATCAGATTGCTATACAGGCTACAGGTAAACACTCCCAGAAGTGTCGTAGGATTTCACACAAAGCCAGAAACTCATCCAAGGTTAAAACAGATGGCGAAGTTTATTACTCGGCTGCCGGTGAACATGTTAAACTAGCGATCTAAACCAGCAGATTTTAGCATGGGATTATAGGAATACTTTGGGACACCAAAGACCACCAAATCTTGGTTAAAATCACACAGTGTAGGCCCGATTGTAGAGTAACTAAGGTTTAACTTAACATTTTTCTTTTAATAGAATGAGATGGCCCTGGCCACCGAACAGCTCTCCAAACAGCTGCTACAGTATGAAAAACAGGTAAAAACTAATAAATATACAAATAAAACTTGTACGACAATCAGTTTTACATTATTTGTTCCAATGTTTAGGTTTTTTCACGTATTGGGTGTCTGTTTTATAATATTGGGTCCACCAACGTGTGGCAACATCTTGTGGCATGCAAGACCCTCAGTACAGCATTGCATCCTGAGGAGAGACAAGTTAACAACAGCGCTAGTAGTAAAAGTAACTTAATGTGCTTTGACTAATATACTTTCTTTAACATATCACCTAATAATGCAATAGGAGTTCCGCTTAACTGGGGACTAAAATACTAAATTATCCAAACTTTTTTTTAAATTTTTTTATTAGAAATATTTGCATGTGCATATCAGTTGTTTTTACAGAAATCTGCAAATGATCGGCTTTGAAATCAAGTCTAAAAAAATCCATATCGGCCCACCTTCAACTTCAGGAATGCACTGTCTATCTGTTTATTTTCGGTAGCACTTATCTCACTTAGGCTTAAGGAGAACCTGGAGTATATAGCAGAGGACACCATGTATGAGGTCCGAACCCATTACAGGGCAAATCAAACACACGCTACAGATTAAAAGCACAAGGAGAAGATGTAAACTACACGCACACAGACCAGTGGAAGTACCAAAGCCCCAGCTCTCGAGGTGCAAGAAAACTGACTGCCAATCTGTCCTGTTTGTCCCAAATTTATACTTTAAATATTTTTTAGAGGCTCCATAAAGTCAGGAAAATGCCCTGATGACTGTGGCTCAACAGCTGCACACTGAATTATTCAGTGTTTTGGTGTTGGAATAATTTTCTTTGATGTTGCAGAACTTTGCTCTGGGGAAAGGAGATGAAGAGGTGATCAACACGCTCCACCATTTTGCTAAATCCATGGAAGAGGTGAGAAAGTGATGCTACATATCATGTTTGTGCTATCAAGTATGATAGTAAACAAAGAGCTTTCAGCACATTTAGCACATCACACAAATAAACACACAGATGCGAGTGTGTGTTAGCATTCAGGCTGAGGTGGGTGGGGCCGTCCAGCAGGAGCGCAGATGAAGACAGTGTGGGGTAACAGCGGGGAGGTAACTAACAGATGTGAGGTGTTCTGCCTGCCAGCAAGGTCAATGTTTCAGATGGTGTGGGCTGGAAAGATAGACTCCATGTTTTTTTTTTTCATCACAGTGAAATTTATTTTTTAAAACATTATAAAAAAAGTTTTGTTTTTCATCCCCATATTATCAGAGTCATTGTAATGTTTTCGATCTGTCGCTCTTTATCTTTCAGCTGAACTCTCTGCATGTCGATTTGGCATCTCAGATGGCTGATAGGATGGTGTTTCCCATGGTGCAGTTCAGAGAGAAGGACCTGACAGGTATGGAAGCGTTCTGCTCGTTAAACCCTCATTAAACCCCCATTACAACACAGCTACGTTTCTGTTCTACGATTCGGTAGACCATCTGCACTAAAGCATTCAATGGGAAATAATCCCACCTGACAAAAACGTTATTTTTAACGCATTCTGATGGTTTGTCTATTGTTTCTTACATATCTCTTTTTTTATTATTTACAGAAATCAGCACGTTAAAAGAGATTTTTGGGATCGCCAGCGACGGTAGGTCCAGAACACGTCTGTGATTCTACTCTACAGCCTGAATAAGGGTACTTTTAGGTGATTAGACCCTCTCATCACCTTTCGAATCTTTCCCTTCAGAGCATGAAGCCGCCATGATCAAATACAGCCGATTGCCCAAAAGGAGGGAGAACGAGAAGGTAGGCTTTTTTTCTTTTATATCCACATGAAGGTGAGAGACTCCTGATTTGAGCTTCAACCTGGGATGGCAGAGGTCCCTGAACTACGGACCACACTTTTGGACCGTCCCTCTGAACAGTACCAGAGACATATTTTAGAAATTTATATTATCTGTATTTGATGCTAAAAGTTAATAAGCCTAATTATTTATTCGAGTCACCCACCAACACATTGCATTAAACATGATGGGGAAGTGGTAGTGTAGTGGTTAAGGTGTTTGACACAGAATTAGATGATCAGGGTTCAATTCCCACCACCAACAAGCTGCTATTGTTGGGCCCTTGAGCCCAGGACCCAATCATGCTGATAGACAGAAGATGAGTGTATAGCAAATAGCGCTGCGTCGTGTTAAAAAAAACAGAAAATCATATATCACATTTGTGTCATTTTTGGGCCAATTCCAACAAACAGTGATGGCTCCGATATTATATCATGTGTCAGACACTTAAGAGATTTACCCGATTTTTTTTTTCTGCCTCAGTACTACTTAAAAAACCATTTTAAAGCCCTGTAGTTTCCAAAAAAAAAACATCGGATAGAAATCATGTTGGATTTTCAGTATCAGTACCAAAAAACTGTTACTGTGCTATATGTAATATAAAGAGCTAATGATCTAATATCTTGTGTGTCTCAACTCAAATGTGTGCGTGTTTTCCACAGCTGAAATCAGAGCTGGTTAGTGAGGTGGCATACTGTCGGAGGAAGCAGCACCAGGCCTCTATGCAGTATTACTGTGCTCTGAATGCCTTACAGTACAGGAAGAGAGTAGCCATGCTGGAGCCCATGCTGGGGTATACACAAGCACAGGTTTGGAAAAACTTCACATTTTTCTCCATAAAATTAAATACAGGTCTGGAAAAGATGAGAAGAACACTTAGTTATTTAGTTATTTAAATTCTTTAAATATATGGCAGCCATTGCTTTCCCAATTGTCTGTTGATTTCTAATATAATCATAACCCAGTCGCCATCAGTGTCCTTTTGCTATAGAAACAGCTGGATGGCAAAAGTAACTGAAATAACATTTACACTTATCTCAATTATCCAACTGAGCAGTAAAGGGTTAAGGGCCTTGCTCAGTGGTGGCTGTGGAATTTAACCTACGATCTTGTTGTCCTGAGCAATCAATTAATTAAAAAAACATAATTAATGGCAATTTGGGGTAAGGACACATAGGATTCCACTAGATTGCTAGTGTCAGATTGCTTTTGTTGTTTGTGTTGAAAGTCTGTGATACAAGGGCAAGCAGGAGACATTTAAAATAGCAAAGCTACAGACTGGCAGAAGGCGAAATGAGTCTCCAATGACCGATAACTTGGTGAAATGTCATTTAACAACCACAGGCTGATGAATAGAATGGCAAACTGCAGCTGTTGGTGTGGAGGGGGTAAAAGCAGCTCTTGAGGGAAAAAAAGCCTTTATCAATGAGAAGCAGAGGTTATAAGACCGTAAGGGTATAAACTTGAAAGTATTTTAATACGTTAATTAGTTTTTAGTTTTGCTCTAAATGTGATGATTGGACAGATATTTGGTTGGTGAAGCCAACAAGAGGATCACCAGACCAAGACCCCACCAGGATGCCATTACTAGCCCAATCTCCATCCCAGAACTCTAAGAAAAATCGATGAAGTGTGATCAGGTGAAAGACAGATGGTTGAAGTAACAATATTAGTGGTGTGTTAGTTGAAAATAAATATGAAAGTTGCATTATGTGAGGATTAAAAACACTGCAATTTTCTAATAAAATTAAAAAAGCAATATTAAAATTTGGATAAGTGTTTCTAGAATAAACCAAATACATTTAATTGAGCTTAAACATGTGCATATTATCAAGTGAAGGTTTGGAGAATCTGATAATTGTGCAGTAGTAAATTTTTCAACAGCTGTATATACATGCTGTATATGGCCAGATGTTGACACCTTACCAGCACACACCCTTAAGTGAGTCTTTCTCAAACTGCTGGACAAAAAGTCTTAAGACAACAGAATTGTAGAATGTATTAAAGGAGGAAGAGTGAGACTAAATTTGGGCTGGGTATGATGATCAAGTGTCCCAATACTTTTGTCTATTGAGTTTATTTATAACAACCAGTAAAACCTTGCTGTGGAGAAAGGTCAAAAGGAGATTTAATTGCCCCAAAAGCTTTATAAAGACACAGAGAGGCTTTAAACTGTTACTGTTGTCTTTCCTTTACAGATCAACTTCTTCAAGAAAGGGATAGACCTCATCTCCAAGAAAATGGACAGTTTCCTGGCATCTGTGAGCAGCATGTCTGAGAGGTACAATGTCCTGAGTATGGCATTCTTATGTAAGATATTTATAGACGTTTATGATAATGGTTATGATAATGGTAGTTTAAATTATAATTGTAAAATATTTTAACTAATTTTGTTTTTAATGTAGATTTCTTTTGAGATGTTAATCTGTAGCCCCATTATGCTTAAACACTTCCTTTTAGAAGCATGGAATCCAGTTTACACTGGTTTGCACCCCAGAAGGAGCATTTATCTTCCTAATATTACCATAACAAAAAAAGCAGTCAGACTGTGACAAATAGCTAGTATTAATTCAGCATGCACTGAGTTTTTATTTGCATCCATGGTGTTTTAATACGTCCTCAATTATATTTGTCTCAGCAAAACTGTCCCCGAACGTCTGAAGGAGCACTGGTGTTTTGCATGGTTCGGATTATTGATTTGACACCCTGTACAATTTGAACCCGCGATGCGTACGCACATGTGAAGAATGTATGCCAATACACTCACCCATCTGCTTTATAAAAACACAAATGCAGTTTCCCAGACTGAAAATTATGAAGACAGACCTTAACAACTGCAATATTAACATCAAACAGGAGAATAAAAAATTCTTGGTGATCTCGGTAACTATAATCTTGCAGATCTTCAGACTGACAGCAGAAGGTGTGGGAACTTTGGCCGCTTTTAATGGCTAAGGCCCGCCCAAGTAGCGGAAAGAAATAAGTAGTTAGGAAGACTACTCCAAGTTAAACAAGTTGAGGAGGTATATCCTGGCACTTTTACTGGCCACAGCCTAGGAAAGTTACATTTTCGCCACACACATAACATGCGTCAAACCTGGAGGTGGAACAGCAGAACATGCCAGGTTGTCATTCAAGAGAAATATCTTTAGCCGGAACATTGAAAATTGCCATTTTGTTATTTAATATAAGGTTTGACCCCACCAGCATTAATCCATAAACCCAAGCTGTTATTTTTCTAGGCTGGTGGACGGTGTGTAATGATGTGGGGAATGTTTCCATGCACACTTTGAGCTGTTTATATCAATCAAGCATCACCTAAATGACACAGATAATTTGATTATAGTAGTGTATGTCACATGGCTACGGTTTGCCATCTATAAAATAGCTGCTTCATGCATGATTGTTATACAGCGTGGAGTCAAACTGGTTCCATGGACATGCAGTCATGTCAACATGGAGCAGAATAACTAAAATGTGTTTTGTGGACTTCAAAATTTCGAAGCAACATCAAATACCTCTATCTCCAATTATATTGATTAGTAGTTTTATAATCAGTGAATGTATATTGATTGAACTCATCTAATTGCCATCTGCTGACTTTTTAAACACTTGTTTTTAAACACATATAAATGGTTCTTAAGCCTGCATGTACATTTACATTTACAGCATTTGGCAGACGCCTCTATCCAGAGCGCCTTACATGTATCTCTTTTATACAACTGAGCAATGAGGGTTAGGGACCCTGCTCAGGGGCCCAGCAGTGGCAACTTGGTGGTGCTGGAAAACATACCTTAATCTTTTAAATGATCAGTTTAACACCTTAACCACTCTGTTACCACTTAATGACATTTTTTCCCCTCTCTTCCTCTCTCAAGTGTTCAGGCGCAGTTGGATGCCGAAGCCGAGAGCATGCGCATGACTCAAAAAGAGCTGCTTTCAGTGGATGATGTAGTCTACATGCCTGACCAAGATCAAGCTCCCGTCAACCGCACGCTCATACAGAAAGCAGGATACCTCAACATTAGAAAGTATGCAGCGCTGGTCCTTATTTTTTTTTAACCTGCGTATTGTGTTATTTGACATTTATAAATTATTTATATTGTTCATAAGAACGCAAAGTTGTGTGTGTGTCTCATCATGATCATGAGTTTGTTGTTTGTTTGTAGCTAAATACTTCACTGTGTTCTAATTTCTATTTCTGTAACAATCTCTTCTGACTCCTGTAGTAAGACAGGCCTGGTAAGCACAGCCTGGGACCGACTCTACTTCTTCACGCAGGGGGGGAATTTGATGTGTCAGCCGCGTGGCGCTGTGGCGGGTGGCATGGTGCTCGATCTGGACAACTGCTCAGTCATGGCCACCGAGTGCGAGGACAGACGCTACTGCTTTCAGATCACTTCACCTAGCGGAAAAACGTATGCAGCTACCTGTGTGTGTGTGTGTGTGTGTGTGTGTGTGTGTGTGCGCATGCATGTATATGCCTCATGTGCCACTAAATGCGATTACATAGCTGCTTTTTCCTACAACTTTCTTTAATTCCTGCCGGTCATTTTCGATCACACATCGCTCCTGATTTAAATTTGTTGGTAATCGTATAAAACCGATTTAGGGAATTAAGTAGCAAGTAAAAATAACGTTAAAATAAGAAGCTGTATCTCTAGAAATCTCTCGAAAATTAATCTAAGAACATTTTTTTGAATATTGTTCAGAAAATGTTCCGAATATGGATGCTTGCATTATAATTTCTTTTTGCCCTGTACAATTACTATTGTACTGGACTTTTGCCTCTTTGTTCTTATCTTCTTTTATTTCGTTCTGCATGTCACTGCAGCTTTTCTCACTACTTCTCCTCTTTCCTCCCTCTCCTCAAACACACCTTTCCCTTTACTCCCTGTCTTTTCTTATTTCTAATTGAATTATATCAAATATAATTTGAAGCTAGCTCATGCACAGTGTCCACATTGCGTCTCTGTGTGGTTGCTTTATGTAAAATAACAAATAACAATAATGAAAAATTAAGAAATGAAATAAGGTATTTTTAGGTTGCCATGACGGTAATCGCTCTGTTTTTCATGCCACAATAGCACACTATCTAAATTCATCTTTAAAAACTGACAGCTCCCAAATTAATTCCCTGCCATCATTATAATGTCTCTCTTTGTGAAAATTGCCCACAAACAAACACACACACACTTTGGATCTTAAAGCATAAAGCCACACATGATTATTTAAAAAAAAAAAAAAAAAAAAAAAAAAAAAAAAAAAAGAAAAGAACGAATCCCATTTTATCTGCGATGCTTTGATCTTTAGAGAAATAATTATACAGACATTTTGTTTGATCTGCAAAAACCAAGCTTTATAACACAAGATATTAAAATATATCTATTTGTTGTGTACCACACAGTCAGCACTGTAGTGTTGCTGGAGTAGTGCATTATCATCATAACTATGGTGTGGTTAACAATTACGTGTCTGCCATTTCCAGGTCTATGATTCTGCAAGCTGAGAGTAAGAAGGAGTACGAGGAGGTAAGCGTTTTTTTTCCAAGGCATGTTTTTACAATTAAAAAAAATAAAAGGTTAATAAGGTTTTTTTTTTCTACAGTGGATCTGCACCATTAACAACATTTCGAGACAGATCTACCTAACAGACAACCCTGAGGTACCTCTTTACTCCTGGCAGAGTTTATACAGTTTCAGTAACTATTTTTTTTTTTAACGTACTTCATAACAGCTGCTGTTATTTACAGCTTTATAGAGATTTGCTGAGTTGCCAGATGATTTCACTTTAACCTGGGAGATGATGCCACAAACAGGGTGGAATGGTGTAGCAGGTAGAATATCATCTCACGTAGATGATATGAATAGGGATAGAGTTATAAACAGTATCGTATATTTACATATGCATTTTCCGGAACCTGGCCGATGCCCTTTTTTAGAGCGATTTGCAGTTAGATATTTTTTCATTTTCAATTGAGAAGTTGAGGTTTATGGGTTTTGTTAAGGGGCCGACTAGTGGCAGCCTGGTGGTGTTTGGGACTGAAAACTTCTGTACATAAAATGAAATAAGGTAGAAACCTTTAGGAAAATACAGGCTCAAATGGGAAACCATCTTCATCTGTTACACTGGATAGAAATTAAGCCATACTTTTTAATAATATTGACTATTTTTAAGCATTTATTTATAAAAAAAGAAACATTACTACTTGACCATATCTCTCAGTCAAAACTTATTAGATTTGTAATGATGTAATTGTAAACAAAATAAGAATAAAAAAACAAGAATTTTCTATATCCAAGACAATTTAACCTTTATTTAAGTTAAGATGAGATTTACAGTGATAAATTGGTATCTGTGCCACAGTGTCCCTTTGTCTAATAGCAGGGCTGTGACAGTATCCAGATTCACTGTGACCTTGACCAGGATAAGGAGGTTAGTGAAGACAAATGAATAAATAAATGAATTAATGCAGCCTTGAAGTGGTAAACCCTGTAGCATTCATCATGCTGATCCCAGTCTCAGAAGTCCCAGTGCACTGACGATGGCCAAATGTGACTGTGAGCTGCTGTTGCCACAATCAATCTTATGCTTGGATTTCCATCATTGGACTTTTGATGGCTCCAGCGATTAGTGTTAAACCTGTAATAAACTTAAATACAACACTGATTTATAAGCAAATACAAATTTAAATGGTTTCCCGGATCTGGTCTAGGACTTTTCCGTGCCACTGTTGCCTTAGACTTACTTACTGTCATTTTTTTAAATTTGTTATTTTTCTAGCCATTTTTTTTGTATTTCTGTAAAGCTGCTTTGAGATGGTATTGGACTGTATTGGACACATATACATTCTATTGATTGCAGAAATGGTTAAGGGAAGTGTGCCTGAGGCCCAACACTGAGAGCATGCAGTGGAGGAACTTAATCCCTGATCCTTCGACCTCAATCATTCGAGCCACCAGTGGCCATGTCTAGTTTTAAAAGTGCTATGCAAATAAAATTACATTGAATTTAATTGGATTAAATAGGGGACATATTGTCCTCAGCATCGCATTGCAACCGCTGGCTGGTCATCACATTGTCTTTAAACATAAAGGCTTTAAACTTGCCTTTCTCCTCATAGGTCTGAAGGCACTATGTTAATGGATTGTCCTGATGTCTGAGTCTTGCTTTTTTATGTAAGACAAATTCCAAAATACTCAAATTGTGTATTACATTCATAAGTTGATCAGATTCAGATTGCAGGCCTGGTTGAAGCTGATTGCCACTGTAGACATGTGTCATACAATTGCACTATTTGTCTATATATAAGGGTGTTTATCTAATAAACTGGCAGCTCAGATGGTATTTAATTCCAAACTAATCATACAAATGAACTTTGATCTTTTTTTTGTCATGTCTTTAATCCCCCAAATGTCCCGAATGCAGCAATATGTCATTCTCACTGCATAATAAATGAGAGTCTGCAAAACACTGAGTGTACTAGTGTACTGTGGATTATTACAATCTCTGTTTCCTCTACACAGGCGGTGGCCATAAGGTTAAATCAGACAGCCATCCAGGCGGTCACACCTATTACCAGCTTCGAAAAAAGGGCGGAGGGTTCCCCAAACCCTGACAGGTCAGACTCTGGTTGTATTAGAAATAAGCAATATATTATGTATTTAATCTAAAATGTGGTTTTGTGTGTGACCATGTCCTATGTGTTATACATGTCATGTGTGATAGCTTGTCTTTGTTTCATTATATGTGTGTGTGTGTGTGTAGGGCTAAGCCAGGGGCAGTGGTCACCACCAGTGTTAAGAAAACTCCTGCTGTCCCTGAGCCTGAAGACCTAATTGCCCCTGGGACACCCATCCAATTCGATATTGTGCTTCCTGCATCTGAGTTCCTGGACCAGAACCGGGCAGGAGGGAGGTCAGAGGATGCACCACATTTAAGACATTTAACACAGTTTACTTATAAACCAAGATTATATATATGAGAAAAAATATTTAATCTATTTTCTTACTGGTCCTGGATAGAGGAGCAAAGAGATATCAGATACACTATATTCTGTATGGACAAAAGTCCATCCATATGTGTTTTTTTCACTCTTTCACCTATAATAACCTCCAAAACCTGGAAAGTTTTTTCCAGTAGACTGTGTTGTGTGACTGGGGATTTGTGTTCATTCAGCTACAATAGTATTAATGAGATTATACACTTATGTGAGGAGGTCTGGGGTTCAGTTGGTGTTACAGTTCATCTCAAGGTGTTTAGCGGGGTTGAGTCAGAGTTCTGTACAGGACACTCTAGTTCTTTCACTTCAATTAGAACACAGCATGTCTTTATGGAAATCAGGGACTTTTTGCACAGGGACATTGTTATGCTGGAACAATGTTCTAGTGTCCTTGTTCCAGTAATCGAATAATCGAATGCTCCAACACGTGGGTTCGATTCCCAGCGCCACCAAGTTACCACTGTTGGGCCCCTGAGCAAGGCCCTTAACCCCAATTGCTCAGTTGTATACATGAAATAATAATAATTGTCTGGTTTATTCTTTGATTCATTAGACATAATTTACAATTCTTGTTTTGTTGTGGTTTTTTTTCATCTGAATTTTCGCAGACGGACAAACCCTTTTGGTGAGACGGAAGTAGATGGCTCTTCGGATGCTGATGGTGAGACATTACTGTCTCCTTTTTACCAAGCTGCTCATCATTTTCACAGGACAGCTGAGGTTAAAAAATGCCCCAGACCGTTATAATGGAATTCACAGACATCAATTCAATTTTTGCTCGCGTCAGCTTGTCAGCTCACTCGGTCTGGGAAGAATTGGTGAACTGCCTTCCAATCGAAGATGTGACAGTCCCTCAATAACCTCACTCACTGTGTGTGTGTGTGTGTGTGTGTGTGTGTGTGTGTGTGTGTGTGTAGACTCTCTGCTGCAGCAGGTCTTTGCTGTGCGGTTCCTGGGCTCTATGGCAGTGCGCTCTGGACACACACAGGAAGTGATTTACGAGGCCATGAGGCAGGTGCTGGCTGCTCGTGCGATACACAACATCTTTAAAACCAGTGAATCGCACATGATGGTAACCAGCAGTTGCCTCCGGTGAGTCTGACCTGCAGGAAAAATGTAGGAAAAGTCACATTTTTACTGCTCTACATTTTGCATCCATGTCATGGTGTCTTATTCTATTTTGTCCATCAGGTTAATCGACCCTCAAACCCAAGTCACTAAAATAAGTGTGAGTACAAATCACATCATTGAGCACTTTCACTTTACTAATCGACTTTGAACCTGACTCAGCAAAAGGACAAACTCTAATTCATCCACACTGTTTAAATCTTTGCTGTCAGTTTCAGCTCAGGGACATCAGCCAGTTTGCAGCGCATAAGGAAAACAGTCGGCTCATGGGCTTTGTGGTGGAGGGACGAGACTGGAGTGAGGGTGAAGAGGAGGGCAAGTCGTCCTTCAGCGCTTTTGTGTTTGAGAGCAACACAGAGGGAGAGAAGGTAACGGTGTTAACTTCTGTTAAAGGAGATAATTAATACACATGCTCAGAACACGCTACGATGTCACACCCAGCCAGCTTTCCCAGCGTTATTATTAGAACAGAGAATGTGTGTTGATTGCAATATATGCAATGTATAACCAAGGCATGGTTCAATTCAATTTCTTTTTTCAATTGCTTTATTTCAGATTTGACATGAGCTAAGTTTTCATTCACAGCCAATCATTTCGACTGTATTTATAAATAATAGGTTATCACCATGTTATTGTTTCTATAATAACAGCTCATTTGCAACAACTTGTATTGCAGCAGCTTCACCAATTAAATACTAATTAAAATCCTTAACTAACTCAGAATGTTTTGTTTAGGTAAGAAAAGAATATGATTCAATTCAATTCATTTCATTTAACGCAACAACAATGGACATTGTCTCAAAGCAGCTTTACTCAGAATTCAGTAACAGTGGAAAAGTGTAGGTTTGTTCCTAATGAGCAAACCGGTGAAAAATACTTGCAGGTCATATGGTTGACAGAATCTACTCGGATTATAACCACTTCAGTGAGATCGATTGTAGTAACGCCGCCTTTTATTGGCAGTAACATTAATGGCGTTATAACAGGAGAAACAGGAGTCATTTGTTTGATTTCTCGTTACTAAAAATTTTTTATTAGTAATGGCGATATTCCATTAACTGCATATACCGTATTTTTTATTTCAATATTTCTCTCCATTTGTATAGATCTGCTACACAATTAACATTGGAAAGGAGATTACACAGGCTAAAAAGGTAAGACTTCAAGGGGTTTTTTTTCGTGTGTGTGCAATCATTTCTTTCTCTACTGCAGGCTCAATTCATGCTGAATTATTTATTATCTCTCTCGCTTTCACTCTCTTTTTCTCTCACTCTCTCTCCCAATCTCTTTTTTGTCTCTGTCTCTCTCTCTTTCTCTCTCTCTCTTTCTCGTGTTGTGTTAGAATCCGGATGCTCTGGCTGAGCTGATGAAGTCTGTGCCGCTGACCAGTGACGGCAAGTTCCTGCTGCTGGAGAATGAGACTGGAGATGCAGCAAACGGAGAAGGAAAGGATGACCTGGAGTCTGAGGCCTGAAAGTTGTTAAGTCTTCTCTTTCTTGAAGAATAAGAGCTAATCCAGTGTTTGTTTTTCTTACTTTCCCCTAATGAAGATCACAGGAGCTGATCCTAGATACACACTTTATACTATATCTGAACTGCTTAGACTCTGTATGTTACGGTACATGACGGCTCTACTTTAATTCTCCAGGTGAAACTCCACCGACAGGGTTAAACATTACAGAATGAGTTTGCATTCCAGACTCACAATCTAGAGTAATCTAGAACACCTTCGCTCTGATCGAGGTTTTGGTAAATCCCTGGCTTTTTTCTTGGCATAAAAGACATCTGAACTATGTTTTCCATTAAACATACTATTGAATGAAAAGCTTTATACTGTATATGGACAAAAGTATTTGGACACGTGACCATCACAAATTCTACTAGATTACATGTGGATTTGTGTCCATTCAGCTACAATATTATTATTAGTTTAGTCGGTGTTCCAGTTCATTCCAAATCAGTCAGAATCAGTTCTTCCACTCCAACCAAAACACATCATGTCTTCATGGAGATCAGGGACTTTGTGAACAGTGCTTGTATGTTGTAGCGTTACATTATTCCTTCACTGGAACTAAAAGACATTCTAGACAACTGTGTGCTTTAACATTAGATGGGTGTCCACAAACTTTTGGCCATATAGTGTATAATCAAAGATGTGATCATTTCCGACTTTTTTTTCTTTTTTTTTTCCTCTGCGGATGTCAGGATATGGGTTATTATAGGATTATAAGGAAAGTCACCTTTTCCAGGTGCTTTCTAATAATCACCGCTATCTGATTTGCTCATTCATTAGAAATGTTTATAGATTAAAATGTTTGTTAAGCGTGACAGAGAAACAGAGACGCTGCTTAGCTCAACCTCCCCTACCTAAGCTGCGCTCCCAAAAGCTGTGTGTGTCTCGCATGTTCAAGTTTTTAATAATTGCACTAATCATAATACATTTTGGATAGTAATGTAAGAGTAATGGTAGTACTGTATAATCCAGTAAAAATTCCATTCGAACTGTGAAGCTAGTTCAGTGTGCTGATTCACTTGCTTATGAAGAACGACCAGACTTCATCTAATAATTTCCTCAGGTCCTTTGACTTACAGAAATACTTTTTTACATTCCTTCAATACTTTAGAATGTCAATTTAAAAGACCACCCCGGGGGTCTAGTGCTCGGTTTACAGTAAACAAAATGCACTTTGAAGATGAAACATAGGTTTACATTAAAAAAAAAAAAAAAAAGGTTTGTTGCTAAGAATATGAGTAGTTTAATTAGTATCATATACTTTATTAAATGAAAGCTGGACATGTTTTAACTTTGTGAGATGAAGACAATTGCTGCATCCAAAATCGTTTCATGACCTGATTAAAAATGTACATTCTATACAGTTCGGTAATGCGAGAGTATTATAATATTTGCGCTGTGTTGATTTATTTCACCGATGACAGCACAACAACACGAACATTTAGAGTTGGATGTTTAAGTTGGTTAATTATAAACAAGTGCAAGTACTGAAATTCGTGCAACGTCATTTTAAGCCATTTTTAAATAGGACGAGTTGTAATAGTAAAGTGTCAATCAAACGTGCACTTTAGGATGCAAAAATCAGTAAGCGAATAGTTCCCAGATGACTCACTACTTCTGGCGATTCTGACGATTCTGACATACTTATTCTCCTCATATACTCTATAGTTTGGTAGTAAGCGACTTTGGTTGCAACCGATATTTCTTTTTGTTCTTTAAATATAAACGCTGTGCTCTTTTTAATTATCCAGTCACAGCAGTTCTGTTAGCTAGAGTGAAAACCACTTTATTTCAAATGAAACTGATGCCCCCCCCCCCTCGACTGCATACCTTTTTCTTCTTAAAGGGCTTTTTTTTCTACCTGATCCTAATCTGCTTGCTTAGCTTTATTGAAAGAGAGTGCATGTGTGTTTGTGGGGTTGAGACTAAATTAACTACGTTTGAATAAATTTTCTGTACGTTAGTATGGTGTATATTAAGGCAAAATATACATGATGTTTTTTCCCTAACACACAATGATTTGTGTTAATCCAGTAAATTGTAACTAAGGGTAGGCTGGTATGTGTAAGAGGCCATGCTTTGTTTTTTGCCTGCATGTCGACAGGTTTACATGAGACTGATACAGATTTGTATGTGTATAAATGTCGTCAACTGTCTGTCTGCTTCAAGTTGCGATGGCATGTGATGATACCGGTGTAGGAGCAGATTACTCCCTATGACAGCGGTTATTAATCGAGCCACTGTTTAAAATGCTTTGCACATGGCTTTTCTTTAAGAAAAAAGTTCAACCAATAACAACTTTAATAAAGCTTGATAGAAATTTCCAAAAATTTCCTTTGTTGAGTGTTTTTGTTTCTGTTCCTCTGTATAAGTTAGAAAAACACTTTAAAAAAACTATAAACAATTTTACTCGTCATATGCAGCTGTTTTCAGCATTTGGGATTTTCCTGCGAAAAACGACAGTGACTAGATAGCGGGACTCATCGTTCATAATTTATTCACAATTTGATGCAAAGAAACACTGCTGATTTTTTTATATAATGTCAACATCCACACCTGATATTAACAATCTCTCTCCAAAATACTTTTAGCCACAGGAAAACGAACTTACAATGCTAGCTGCTCCGCTTACTGATAAAACATCGTTTTTATAGTAACCAGTAGTAAAAATCACCCAACACTGACTTCATAGTAAACTAAGTCTTGGGGCAATAAAATTACTGTATTTTTGATCGCAGCGTCACAGGGATCAAATCGTTAACCCAGTCGAATTTAATAAACATTTTCTAACTGTAAATGGTAAATAATTTAATGGATGGATTAATTGACAGTCAGGGGAAAAAAACAATGTTAAAAAAAGATTCTGCTTGCTGATTTATTCAAATTCAAAATAAGTAACAGCAGTACCAGGACGGGTTGGACTAAACGGTGAGAGATGTTCAATGTTAAATCTGCATCTTAGGTCATAAATAAGCAAAAATGAATTCCACATGCAGAAGACAAACATGGCTCACTCACTTGCCCACTGACTCCCTCACAGTGCTTTATTATTTATTGCTCATTGGCATATAGAAACCTTGACTGATGCCAAAGACGCTCCAGGAAACCCTGTTCTATAATCATGTCTCAATTAGAGACTTTAATACATTATGAGTCTTTGTAGTAGTTGTTAAAGTTGAGCCTTAGCAGGAAGTCTTCTAAATGAGGCTGGTAGCCTTTATCCACCAACTTGGAAACCACTGCAGACACAAACACAGGAAAGTTAACTTTATGTTATTTAACACCAGACTAATCCAGCCTCTTTCTTTGCTCTTGTATTAATATTATTATTATTATTTTTAGTATTAGTCTTAATTCATTATGGCATGGATTCCGTAAGAGATTCTGGTCCAAGTTAACATGATTGCATCATGCAATTCTAGAATAAAACTCACATGAATGAGATGTTTCAGTATTCTGAACTAATGCTCACAGTGAGCCCCACCCCCTCCCCCAAGCTAATGCTGCTGGCTGTATCTGTATGATAACATACACTGCTGCAGTATAATTGGCTGATGAGACAGGAGTTTCTATTAAACTGCTCAGTGGGTGTCCACATACTACTGTAGTGCTTGAAAGTTTGTGAAATTCTTCTAAATTTTTGATATTTCTGCATAAATACGACCCAAAACGAGATCAGATTTTTACACTGAAATGAATAAACCACCGACTCTCCAAAGTTTTGTGCTGAGAAAGAAGCTAAAATTCCTCATAGCCATTATGGAGGACTGAAAGTTACCAGAAATGTTTACTTGCACGAGGAGCCTCACACCAAATACTGAAGGCAAAGGTGTGGTGGGATGACTGCCACACCACCCAATAAACATTATCAGGTTTATGAGCAGTAAGAGTTTAAGAGGTAAATGTTTGCTTTGGGTGTGTTAATATGTGCGCTCACCTTTAAACAGGAAGCGCGAGTAGTATTTAAAGGTGTTGTACGACTGCTGCATGGCGATGAAGCTCGGGTGCACCGTCTCTCCCTGCTGACTCTGCCAGGCCTGAGCGATCAACTGGCCGCGGAACTTCAGGATCAGGCTGAAGATGCTGTGGATGATGTTCATCACAGGTGCAGCTTTCTCCGTCAGCAAAGCCCTGCACGGCGACATGGGTGTTGATAAATAATATTTCAACCAGAAAAACACTGTTGCTTAAGAGAGTGTGAACTGTGTCGCAATGCAGTGCTCCAACCTGAAGATGGCCCTGTTGAGGTACTCGGCATGCGTGTGGTGGATGGTGTCCAGGTCATTGGCGCTGCTCAGTTTCTGTGTAAACTCGCTCCAGGAGACCTGCAGGATCTGGTTGGCAATGTAACCCTGAATTACCTTCACAAAGTGCTGCATCTCATGTCGGTAGAGCTGCAGCTGACGGAACTGCACAGAGCGTCCTGCTCCCTTCACCAGAGCTAAATACAGTATAGAAAAAGTAATATTTGTGCACTGGCAATCAATTTAAACTGTACACAAATAGCTAGTCTACAATTATTTTCAACAATCAGCATCTGATCAGTCAATCATGTGGCAGAAGCTCATCGGGTACCAACATGCACATGACTGGCTTAAAAGAGAAACTCATGAATGTGCAAACAGGTGTTCCTAATAAAGTGGGCAAGGGAGTGTATATGCAGTTAGTTTGGATATTATATGGCTAACTCCAATCTACAGCCATAACAATAAAGGATAAAAGACAGGAGAGTAAGTTTATTCAATCTGTTTTAAACTAAACTCTATAGATACAATAAGAGCTTAAGTAAAATTAATTTGACCAGAGAATGTATTAAAAGATTCTACCAGATGAATAAATAAAGCAGTCCAAGTACAGTGTAAACTGCAGAGGAGATGCGAAAAGCACCACCAGAAGCACATGTTCCCTGTGGGAGAAGCAGCTCACCCGTGCGTTTGAGATGAAACCATACATCACTGAGAGACCACACCATGTGTTTGAGCTGCAGCAGGAAGGAGAAGAGCCGATTGTACTTATTCATACAGCTGTCCGTTATGATGATATTCAGAGGCCAGTCCACCTATAACAGAGACAGAGAGACCGAGACAGAAAGAAAGAAAATCAGGCCCCTGAGACAAGCCAGTCCAAGCCATTTGTTATTTAATTTGTAATTCCTCTGGAGATAAATAAGAAAAATGACTACATAATGTGTGTGCGTATGTAGGTAGGTATATGCATGTATGCTGGTGTATACTGTATTTAGCTTTGTAGCACTTTAGTTAAAAGTATTGGACTCTTGGATTATTAGATTATGGGGTCAATTCTTAGCATTGTGGGCCCTTGCGCAAGGCCCTTGACCTCATAACTGCTCAAATATTATATGCATTCAAGTCACTCTGTAAGGGGCGTCTGCCAAACGTCAGAAATTTGTATATATATTTAACAAAATACTACAATACATTTATTGTAAATGATGGCCAGTGGGCTACCTTATAAACATTACGCATACTATTGATTTTGTTCAACTTCAAGAGAGCTTACAAAGGACAGAGAGAGTGAGATGAGTAGAGATAGTGCTGTCTGTGGTGTGTAACCTTGTAGCGAAGTTCGAGGCAGTTGAGCGAGTCGGGAGCATGGGGATGGAAGACCTCGGGCAGGTAACGTAACGCAAAGGTGAAGTTTGTGGCCAGCTCACTGTCGCCGTGCACGCTGTACTGCATGGCCTTGTTCAGGATCGAGTTCAGCACCAGGGGGGTCAACAGCTCACCAGGGGTTTGCCCGCTGCTCAACTACACACACACACACACACACACACTTACATTTCAGGCATTTGGCACACATTCCTATTCATAACGACTTACATTTATCTCATTTTTTTCTTCCAACTCTTATTAAAAGGTATTAAAGTTATTTTTAGCTTGGTGGTGCTGGGAATTCCTCCAATCAGCAGTCCAGCACCATAACCTCCGAGTTATTATTTCCCTTAAATCCACTCACAGATTATGCATGTATAATTATGGTTGAAATGCTTGAAATCTATCTTTTTTACTTTGGTGAAGAACAGGAAACCTCTTCTTTTTCGAGGCTCATGTTCTAAATAAAGTCTTTTCAGGCTGCTGGCCAATTGATGCTTTGCTCTCACCTTTTCAAAGAGCCGATCAGTAAGTGACAGTGCAAATTCCCCGTCTTCCATCAGTAAGAAGTGCCTCAAAGCTTCAAAGTGCTTCTCCACTCTCAACTCCACAAAGAAGTAATCCACCACAGCCTTATTCACCATTGACAAACTGAAGAGACAGACAGGTGGGGGGGTTAGAAAGCGAGGTATATCACTCTACATTCAACGACATTCTTTATTTTGACAAAAACCCACACCCACAAATCAAATTTTTTGACAAAACAATTTTTAGTATAAGCACTTGATAAGAAGGCTTTCAAATACAGTAGATTTCATTGATAGTCTTTTTTATCTTGCACACAGATACAAACTGTCAAAAAGCATCTAAGAAGCAATCAACCAATCAGAAGGAGACAGTGCAAGCTCATTAATAAAGCTTCTCCTAGACGTGTGGCTAACAAAATCTCCTGTAAAATGCATTGCATTAATTAGCATTAGACGATTTAGCTGAACCTGTCGAAATCACTCACTGGAACCGATGTGACAATGGTACAAATGACCTCCAAGCCTACCTAGCAAAACTGTTAAAACAGAATCAAAACAGTGCAACTAGAATTCAAACAATAACGCTATTGCACTCACTGTGTGATGAGCGGCGTGGTGACGGAGTGTTTCATCAGCACAGGGAGGGGCATCATCTCACTTAGCTGCACAGCAGTCGAATCTGTAGCACAGTGCAGAGAGGAATCTGCTGGGAGACCGTTCGGCCCACGGGTCACCTGTTGCAGGAGCTGAGCATCGGGGGCTGACACTGGCCAAAACACCCCAGAAAAATTATATAGGGTTAAATTCAACAAATCAAGCACAAAGGCAATGTTCTGTAAAAAATTGTCTCCACTAGATGCAATATTAAGCACAAAAGACACTCACTCATTTGCCTGTAGGAGTCTTCATACTGCTCGGCATGGTACTGAGAGGCCAGATTGAGGAGGTAGTCGTCTTCTGGTCTCTCTGAAGGGGACAGTCCTAACCCCTGGGCCCAAGCAAACAGACCCTCACTCAGTGTCGGTAGCTCTAACTGGGAAGCAGCGGTGGCATCTGCTACAAAAACAAAAAAAAAAAAAAACCTGACAAATATGCTGGAACATATATACACACTGCTTTCTACATTTCTGATATAAGATTATTATAGATATTATTGGAGCATTTAAGTGGTTCTTGGATTCTGTTATAATACACTTTTCTAAGGGTGCGGTGCCTTCTTTTAATATTTTAGAACATTGATTAGATGCTACAGTATATTTATTGACCTAAAACTGATTAGACACCACTACCAGGTAAAGTAAATAACAGCACCTGTAAAACAGAATATTATGCAGCAAGTAAACAGTCAGTTCTTAAAGTGTGCAAAACAATTTCCACAAATTCGTCTTTGTATAATGGAGCATTCCATTATTCCTTCACTAGAATTAAGAGACCCAAACACTGTTCTAGCATGACAATATCCTGTACACAAAGCCCACAAAGGAGTGGAGATAGTGGAGTGTCCTGTATAGAACCCTGACTCAACCTTTACTGAACACCTTTTGGATGAACTGGAACACAGACTGAACCCCAGACCTCCTTACTCAGCAGTGTCTAAGCTTAATAATACAATTGTGGCTAAGCAAACACACACCTCCACAGTTACATAACATAGTCTTATGAAAGGTCTTTCCAGAAATGTACAGATTATTACATATTACTTATTATATATATACTGTATATAGCACTTTGGCAGTGTAAATATTTTTAGATTGTGCATTGATTGTTTTTATTGTCACAATATAATAGTTTACAGGGATCACAGCACATACACTATATTACTATAGGCAGAACAACCAAGATATAGATCCTTTATTTTATATTTCGATTTCTGTTCTACCTAGCAAAACCTTCTTTTACTATATTTCATTCAAGCCAAGCAGATCCTATATTGAATAATTACCTATATGTATAATGCACTACATTTTTTAGGATGTATACCATCACCTGTACCAAATCCGACTTCTTTTATATTACCGTCTAATCACTCAGCCCTCAATTTTTTTCTTCTCTTTCTGCTTAATGAGAAACTTTTTGTGCTCTAATACATTGATACAATGTAAAAATTTTAAGCACATCTTGATTTTAGTACACAACTTGTACTTACCATGTGCTTCTTGTTGCTTGTTGTTGTCTTCTGTGGGCAGTTTAAATGCTATCTGAGGGTCTCCATCAAAAAAGTTTCCAGGCTTGGTCCCCTGCACCACACAGCCGGCACCCAGACTGGAGTTAGAGGAATGTCCGTAGGCACTACCCGGAAGTGGGACCCGCTTAGGGACCTGTTCCCCCATCACCACACACCCCACACCCAGTGTGGAGTCTGAAGACTGCCCATACACACTGCCAGGGAGAGGGGATGGCAGAGGGTCTGAACCAGATACAACACAGCCAACCTTCAGAGTGGAGTCTGACGAATGCCCATATGCACTGCCAGGGAGAGGGGATGGCAGGGGGTCTGAACCAGATACAACACAGCCAACCTTTAGAGTGGAGTCTGACGAATGCCCATATGCACTGCCAGGGAGCGGGGATGGCAGGGGGTCTGAACCAGATACAACACAGCCGACCTTCAGAGTGGAGTCTGACGAATGCCCATATGCACTGCCAGGGAGCGGGGATGGCAGCGGGTCTGAACCAGATACGACACAGCCGACCTTCAAAGTGGAGTCCGAGGAGTGCCCATAAGCACTGCCAGGCAAAGGGGAATGTGTTGCTTTAGTTTTTGGCATCAGACAGCCAACTGTAAGAGTGCTGTCTGAAGAGTGGCCGTGTTTGCTCCAACGAGGCTGAGATGGCGCAACGTCTGAGACAAACTCACCCACTTTTATGTGAGCATCAGAAGCATGGCCATGGGTGTTAGGAGAAGGGGTTAAGGTAGGTACCTCAGAAACTAGCTCACCAATCTTTATATGAGCATCAGATACATGACCATGGATATTGCGAAAGGCAGTGGGGGTTTCCACCTCGGAAACAAGCTCTCCAACTTTAATATGAGCATCAGAAACATGACCATGGACATTTGGAGAGGGAATCAGTACACGTATCTCAGAAACAAGCTCTCCAACTTTAATATGAGCATCAGAAGCATGGCCGTGAATATTTTGCAAAGGTAGAGAGGGAAGAATCTCAGGGACCAGTTCTCCTATCCTAATATGGCCATCAGAAACATGACAGTGGACACTGTGAGTGACAGGGAGGGCAGACACCTCAGAAATAACCTCCCTAGTTTTAATATGAGCATCGGAATCATGACCATGTATATTTACAGCAGGAAGAGGTGCAATAACCTCAGAAACAAGCTCTCCAGGCTCAATATGAGCATCAGAGGCTTGGCCATGGATGTTTGAAGAGGGTGAAGACCCTCTTCCCATAGAAACCTCAGAATCAAGCCTATCAGTGTTTATATAAGCATTAAATGAATGTCCCGGGGCAGCACTGTAGGAGGAAAAACTAGCTACTGCTGAGACAGTTTTTGCAGATTTGCTTTGGACATCAGAGTCTGGGCTTCTGCCACTGATTAGAGACAGATCTGTTGGAATTTGCTCAGCTAATGTCTGAAGGGGCTGAACAGGCTGTTCAATAGCTTTGCCCTCCTTTGTTATATTATTGGTTGGTGGTTTTGGCTCCAAATTTACAACACATGCTGAAGGTTCCTTCTCATTGCCATTTAACATTCTCTCTTTAGACAGTTTATTTGTCTCCTGACATTTATTTGGGGCAACAGTTTGCACTTGTATCTCTTCCGCTTGCTCTAATTGGCTCTGACTGATTTGCGATGCATGCCCTGAGGCAGCAATTTCTTCCAAATCGAGTAAATTATGTGAAGGATGGCCATGTTGATTTGCCTTAGGCTTTGGAATTTGGTGAGAAAGGAAGAGCTGAGCAGAGTTCGTCTGGGGCCTAAGGCATTCCAGAGGGCTGTAGGGGGAGGAGAAGTCATAGTCAAAATCAGGGCTCTTGGAGAATCTAGAGAGGTCATAGCCGATGTCTTGAAGAGCCTGGGACATAGCCATGCTGTCCTCAGGACGTGGTGGTTTTAAGGGCAAGTCTGTAATGTCAACTTGATCCAAGATCAAAACATCAACATCTGTAGAGGATTGGGTAGAAACTGCAGGAGGGTCAGGAGGAGTTACAGTCAAATCAGAAGAAGATGCGAGTTCCTGCACAATATACATCTTTTTTATCTCAGAAGCACAGGAATCAGAATTCTGCAACACAACAGAAAAAGAACACAATATAGCAAGTTCACCAACATACACAATTTATCGACTGACATACTTGGCCACAGACCTGTTGATCCTCTGGTGGTTCCTTGGTAAGAGCTAAATCCGGACTGGGGCATCGTTGCCCCAAAGGATATCTCTCTAAAAGAGCCTGAAACATAAGCACAATCAAAAGTACAATTTTTGCTTAAAGGTGGCAAACATGCATTCAATTTATACATTTATAAGTCTGATAATAATATTTATACTAATAATAGAGTCTGACAATTACTACACTACTTAAGACTGGTTAAATTTGTTTTTAAAAATGTGCGATAATGGTTAATTCACTGAGATGACCTATGCTGCATTCTAAAGTGGAAAACACCTATAGTAAAATAATAGTCTGGATAAATGTGTGGTACAAATCTGAAACTAGCCTATTTTGTCACTGATACTCTAAATCAGCGCTACTACCATAACCTCTATACACAATCTTCTAGCAGACCTGTATGCTGTGTTGATCCTGTTGAAGGAAGCTCAGTCTGTCTTCATGTAATCGTATCCTCTGAACTTTCCACATGGCTCTCCGCTCCTTTTTAGCTGCCTCCTCAGATAGACGACTGTACTGCGCTATCAGGTCCATACTAAACACACACGGCAAGATTCACACAGCTTTTAAATACCAGTTCACACTGTTAGTGTGTCTGCAGTGGAAATAGGCTTGCAGACAGCTGTTGAACTTACCGTGCCCTGTGCTCCAGCTGCTCTTCGAGAGCCTTTAGTCTCTGTTCTCGGTCTCTAAGCTCTCGGGCGAAACTGTAGTCATCCTCCAGCTCCTTTCTTACAACAGCACTGCGCCACTGTAAACACATTCCTGATATTACAATTCCGGCACTTGCGTATATCACCAAATGTGGTGATAGTCGCAATTTATGAATTAAACACTGAATATACAGTAAAAGCCTCTGGTAGCACTGTATAAACAGCACAAAATTAGCTACGATAGTTAATCTTTGCAAGTTTAATCATGCAGAACTCAGAGCTTTACAGGAGACTGGGCTTCTAAACACTATAAGCAATAAATAAATGCCAGAAATACATATATGTTTTAAGTAATTATAGTTTTATACACACACACACAAGGCAGCACTGTGCCAAAAAGTAGAGGTCGTCATGGTAGTTGCGATTTTGGCAGATGCAAAAATTCCTTTTCCTTGGTAAGTACCTGTATTGTGCAAGGAATTAAATTCCTTGACCTTTTTCTGTCTATATGTCTGTCTAGTTCTATCTAGCCATCTATTTGTCTGTCTGGCGATCTACCTATCCATCCATCTTATTCATCCATCCATACATTTAACTTTCCGTCTACCTATCCACCCACCCATCCATCCATCAATGCATCTACCTCACTGGTCTATCCATTCGTCCATTCTCCCACCACTTTAAATGTGCATTACCTATTAACCCACTTACCCATTAACCCACTGACCTACTAATTAACTATCCATAGTCTAAATATTACTAATCTAAATATTATTCCCTATAACTCTTCATAGATTTCCAGGATAAAGAAAGAGCTGCAACAATATTTCAGTGGTGGTGCATAAATATTTTAACAGCAACAGGATGTGCAAATGCAAAAAAACTCAACAGATAAATCAAGAAAACGAGGACCTATAAGTGTGCTTTCGAATAAAAATAATATCTAAAAACTTCTATAAAGGATTTTTAACAATTAAAATATAACAAAATGTTTATATTTGCATATATTTTTTTTCATGAAATATACATGCAGAAAACTTTAGCAAATTAATGCAATCGATGCGAGGCCCAGTAGTGGCAGCTTGGTGGCCCTGAAATGTATACCTAATCTTAAAACCATTAGGCTACCACTTGCCCCAATAATAAAGTTCTACCCAAGATGCACTGCTAAAATCAATCTGTAACAATGCCCACATTTGCAGCAGTTACATTAGAGCCTGGTATAGTGTATAATGTGTTTATTTGCTAATTCCTGAGCAGTCAGGAATGTAAAGATTTGTTTGTAAGAACACGGGCTGTTAAATGAGATTCAGGTAACGTAAGGCTTTACCATTAAACCAATAAAGCTTTCTGTTTTTTGCTGTTAATTGTAATGCTATCCATGCAAGAGCCCAAACTGGGTCACAAATTGATTGGCTTTGAGATAGTAAATCAATAGACTGATGTGCTTATTCTGTCCCTGGGCACATTATCTTTCATTATCAGAATATTCTCCATTATTACAAAGAAAAAAGCTGCTGCGCTGGATTTGCTAATAAATTAAAAAAAAAAAAAAAAAAAAAAAAGCAAAACGACACCAAATCATAAATCATTGTCCTTTTTTTTTTTTTTTTTTTACTTTTGCAATAAACATCAACATGGCTCAGTAGCAAGGGTCATAAATAACAGAGTGTCCAAGTCCACACTCTATAAAAAGATAAACTCGGTGGTAAATTTGGGTTGAAGGGACGAATGCTGCTATTTGCTTCAAGTGAATTTGTAAAGCAGCGACATAACAATGTTGCATCCCTCATCCGCTACTGTAATGACCACCTACTGCGATAAGCACCATATTACCAGAATGTACAGAAATCCATTACACGATCCTTTGTAGCACCAAGATCCCCATTTTTATCTCATTTCACACACTTTAAAGTCTCAGAGTGTCTAAAGTGGCTATAAAGCAGGACATGGTAAATATAATGTGAAATAAATTAAAAGAACACTCGTCATGCATTTTAAGCACATGCTTTTTTCGTGGTTTATACTGTAAAAGTTGAGTCCTCCTAAACCTCTCACCTCATGGTCGAGTTCGAGCTGCTGCCTGAGCTCTTCAAAGCGCTCCCTTTTCTTCGCTTCCTCAGCCAGACGTTGTGATACCTGGCGACCTGCAGGAGGTGCAAAAACACAGCAAGTTATCAGCACTTTCATTTGAGTTGTTTATTTTCCCCCTTTTTCATCCTTCCTTCGTATGGGCTCACACAATACGTGTCAGGTTTATCTGTTCAGTGGATTAATGTTACACTTCTCTTTTCCTCAGAAATGTGTGCTGACTGATTGTTCAGCTTGGCACACTGGATTTTTACCAAAGGGCTTTTAACAAAGTAACTTTTAAATCAAACTTTTTATTCGAACATCTAAAAGCTCCTTCATCTGATTATCAGACCAGAAGCCCGTGTCCCTGCTACGCAATTTCAGCACAGGATCATATTTTTTAATCACACTCGTCTTCAGGCCCAAGCCGCTGATGACATATTTCATTAAGGGAGCGGCATTTATTATATAACCGACTGTATTTCTTATCCGCACTGGGGAAATGAGATAGAGAAGAGCGATTGGCATGGATACGCCGCACAGGGACGCTTGCTGACCTCGGATGCTCTCCAGCGTTTTGGCTGCTGACTCTCTGACCTGATTGATGAGCTCTTGGCGTGCCAGCTCGGTACGCAAAGCCTAAAGTATAAGGTACAAAGACAGAGAGGGAGAAATAGATAGGGAGGGGGAAAAGGATGAGGATAAGAGAAATAAAACATCAGCATTAAACGTCTTAATTTGGCTTTAAAAATGTGGCAGTCGTATATTTTATATATTACGTATTATCAGTGTCTTAACTGAGAATTAATGGCATACTACAGTTTATGCAGAAACAAAATAAATACTAAGGCTTTACTTCTGTCTAATTAAAAAATAAAAAAAAGAAATTACAAAAAATAATTTTATTTTTGCTTTTCAACTAGACAGAAGTAAAACTTTATATATAAAGAGAAACTGCAGGATGCTTGGATCTTCTATTGCAGTTACAGTGCAGTACCTGCTCCTCTCTGCTGATGGCGCTGTGCTTGGCAATGGTCTCCATGCGGCCACGGTACACGGCGCAATCCCTCTCGATTTCCTCCACCTCCCGCAGAGAGAAAGTGACAGCAATCCGAGGCACAGGAACCTCGGACCAAATATAATGCTGCCAGTGACACAGAAGAACAATGTGCTTGGCTTAGGTTGCAGTTCCACCTCCAGAAACGACTCAAAACTGGCACTCGCTGCTCTTAATCCTGATTGCTTCTATTCAGATCACTGTTATTCTAATTATGTCCTTTTAATTTTTTTCTTTGCTGTGTAATTGGTCAAACAGGCATTTAGAGTGATTTTCATATCACACCTATTCATTCTTCGCTAAGCTGGAGTTAATTTAGAAAAAACGAGTAGAATCTGGCAGAATTGTAATAAGGATGAGATGTAGGGTTTGTCTGGCACAATTATCTCTAAAATAACAAAGAATAAGAAATAAGAAGCTAAAAAAAAAAAGTTAAAGAAAGACTATAAAAAAGGTCTTCAAGGATCTACTTAATACCCCGACACACCTTCCGTAGCGGAAGCAGAGGCCAAGGACTTAGAGGTTGATTCATTAGTCACCCGAGCTGAAGTCCATAAGGTAGTTCAGCAGCTCCTCGGTGGCAAGGCCTCCGGATAAGACCATTCCAGGGTTAATGGAGAGGAGAGTCTGACTCTCATTACGCACTCCTGTCAATTACAGCAACACAAGCCGATCATAGCCATCGGTGTGCTTGTAGATTATTTAAGAGTTGGATGGTAAAAGTGCCGATCATGTACAGTATGCTATTTGTTTTGGCACCCTTCCGAAAAAGACGTTGGTTGAGAAACAATTTCAACAAACACTGCAGTTACTGAGACTTGCACTGACAAAGTGACTGCTTTTTAATGAAGTAATCGTGAGCATGTAATGCAAAGTGACACAACTGGGAAGGTTGAAAAATTGGGCGACTCAGGGCGAAGGAAGTGAAGAAAGCTCCTGTGATAAATGACGATTTCTGCTCCTTCATGTTGCATCACATGACACAAATAAATCAAGAAAACAGATATTCTGTAGGGGCGTGATTAGGTGAAACAGCCTCTATGATCTAAATGTGCTAGTCACAGTTTGACCCTAATGAACACCATGTTTAAGCATAAAGGCACCCAACAGTGACACCTAAGGCCAGACGTCGATGATCGGCCTTGTGGAACTGTCATATTACCTCCATCTTGGACAATCAAGTAAAAAGAGGCGATGAGCTGTCAACCGGTGGTGAGTTGAATCAGCTTACAGGGGAAAATGCCGAACAGACTTGGCAGACCAAAAGGTATTGTGAGGGTCTGTTGGAAACGTCTAGTTGAACCCTGTTAGGGAAAAGTCGGAACCATGTTTTCCTTTTCCATTGATGACGCAGATAAAGATGGTATTATTTCGAGCCTGGTTGGCTCATGGGACCTTAGAGGCAGCTGATGTGTACCAGCTGGCCAAGTGAGCTGCAGCCTGAGTGGTGGCAGAAGCAAAAACTGAGGTCTGGGAGGAGTTCTTTAAGGCCATGGAAAAAAAACTTGACCTCAGTTGGCCTCAAGGAAATTTAAGCAGACTGTACAACAGAAGGGGCAAGCAGTGCCTTGACAACACTGTTGGTAGAGGTTGAGAATTGCTGACGTCAAATGGGGACAATGAAAGGAATACTTCAAAGATCCACTCAATACCCCTGACACACCTTCTGTGAAGGAAGCAGAGGCCAAGGACTCGGAGGTTGATTTATCAGTCAGCAGCGCCTCGGTGGAAAGGCCTCCCAGAAAAGTATATTCCAGAGTACTAGAGAGGAGAGCCTGACTCTCATTACGCACTCCTGTCAATTACAGCAACACAAGCCGATCATAGGCATCAGTGAGACTAACTGCAAAGGATATGAAGAAAGTCAAGCTCCTGTGATCCATGACATTTTCTTCTTCATGTTACATCATATGACACAAATAAACATGAAATTCTCCTTTATTTTAGCTGTGAGAAAATGAGCACTAGCTATACTAGCTATAATTGCTGTAACTATGACAACTAATTAGCAAATTCTTTTCTGCTGCAATTCTGTAAAAGAGAACTTTAAACATCAAACCTGCGGGCAACAGATTTTCAGCAGGTTGATGGTTTTGCCACAAACGTAAACATCATTGGCGATATGACGGAGG
This sequence comes from Bagarius yarrelli, assembly GCA_005784505.1. Taxonomy (NCBI): domain Eukaryota; kingdom Metazoa; phylum Chordata; class Actinopteri; order Siluriformes; family Sisoridae; genus Bagarius; species Bagarius yarrelli. The sequence goes on along the minus strand of VCAZ01000001.1, from coordinate 13,034,415 downwards.
AACACGGGCACGCAGTCCTCTGCGTCCTGCGAGATCAGAGTGTAGCCCTGCACCCAGAACTGCTTATCTTCAAAGAAACAGAGAAAGAGAAAGAATATTCCAAATAGATTGAAAAAAGCAATATATAAAAATATACTAATAATTGTGACATGCAACCCATATGCTTACCTCTGTAGCTGAGGTAGTCCTCGTTTACCTGGATCATGAACTCTTTATACACGTCTCTGAAGACTCCGCTGTACACCCAATCTGATACAAACCTGAACACGTACAAACACAAACACATGCGCACACACAGCATCCAGCCAAGAGCAGAAGAGGAGACAAATCATTCCAGTTGTTATGTTGGGGAAACAAATAAAGGTTCTGCTAATAGGTGTTTCTAGATTTTCGGGGACTAGCTACTAGCTAAGTTTGTGCCCACGTAAAAATCGACGCAAGAAAGCTTTCCGCACACATTTTTAGCTGCTGGGGTGTGTGTCAGCTACAAAGTCCAAGGCGATGTCATCATTTAAACTGAGACTAGCTGCGTTCGCTGAGAGCGGCGCTAGATTACCCTCAACCCCATCGGCCTTAGCGTTTCCCATTAACTTGATGTACCATATGTCCTGGAAATAATTTCTGGAAAAATCAATTTTTGACTGGATCGATAACTCTTTCAGAGTAGGTGTCAGCAGTCTAGAGGAGAAGTAATTCAAAAGATCGAGACACATGCGAAAGACTCATCATTTAGAATTTGCTTAATCAGGCCAGTAACTGGCTTCGTTTAAGTCCGTGTCTGCAAAAGTGCATCTAAAAGCAGTCACTGATTGAATAGAAAAATAACAGAGGTAATTTTCAGGCTTAGAGACAGACAGACACAAAGAGTCAGAGAAATAGACAATTAGACAGCTAGACAAGTAAACAGATAGATATACAGAGACATAGATAATTAAACAGAAGGATATAATTAGAGAGACAGATAAACAATATATTATATATATATATATATATATATATATATATATATATATATATATATATATATATAATCACTCTCTCTGAAAGGGTAAATAAGAGTGATAGAGTAAATGAGAGCGAGAAAGAAGAAAAAAGCGAGAAGGAGAGTAAATGAGAGTGATAGGCAGAGCAAATGGGGGCAAGAGAGAGTAATTGAGAGTGATGGAGAGAGTGAATGGGAGTGAGAGAGAGTAAAGTGAAAGTGAGAGAGAGTAAATGGGAGTGATAGAGAGAGTAAATGAAAGTTAGAGAGAGTAAAATGAAAGTAAGAGAGAGTAAATGAGAGTGAGATAAGAACTGACCGTGTGTAAGGCTCACAGCTGCTCTTGAGCAGAGACAGCAGTACAGGAGAGTTCTCATTGCTGCAGTTACTCTGTGCTTCATTGTATAGGTAGGAGAGAAGCTTCACACCCTGCAGTAACAGCACAATTCCACTGGTTACAGTACATACACACTGCACAGTAACTCTCTCACACACACTCACACCACACACACACACACACACACACACACACACACACACACACACACACACACACACACACACACACACACACACACACACACACACACACACACACACACACACACATACACACTATACACACTATACACACTAGGGCTGCACAATATTTTAAAATATCGCAGATATCGTACATATCACTATATGCATATCGCAATCAGCGATTTAATACTTTGAATAATAATCTAAGGCCAATGTTCTAGTTCGATGCGTGTCCTTTGACGCAAGAAAATCAACAAAGCTTTCATAGCGAACTAATCTTAATAAGATGAGCCAGTCCGAGGCAGTCACAGCTGCTAATGAAGAAGCTCCTCAAAGATAAAGCGGTATTTCGGTTTTTGAAGAAATGACCACATGCAGACTGAAGTTCTAAAGTCTAAAGGGGAAACACTAATAATCGTATAACCACCTCAAAACCAAGCACAATTTATATCAGCTATGCTCAGTGGAAAAAATCTGTAAACACAGGTGAATTCATATAAACATGTTGGTTATATCATTTTTTATCTTATCGCATATCAAATGTCACATTATTTAGCATGCTGAAGCATATCGCATTTATCTTTCATATCATGCACCCCCCAAAAAAAAACACACTTTGACCTTACTCACCACAGGGAACACAGCCTGCCGTGCTCCAGCAGCACTATCCACACAGCACAGCTCTGAGAGGTACCTGATCCACAGGGGGACACACAAATATATACATAAATTGAATTATTTGGACACTGCAACAGAGGACATGTTTGGACGTAAACCCAATACAGCATTTCAGGAAAAGAACCTCATCCCAACTGGAGGTGGAAGTGTCCTGGTTTATCATCATAGAAACTACAATGAATTCTACTGTGTATCAGAGGGTGCTTAAGGAACACTGTAAAAAAATTTTAAAGCTGAAGTGGAACTGGACCCTGTAAAAAAGCCCAAAACATCTGGCTGAAAACTAAGAAATGGTGAGTACTGGAATGGCCGAGTTGAAGCCCAGATCTGAATCCCATTGACATGCTGTGGGGCAACTGGCTGCACATTCAAGAAACCGAACACCTAACCCTAGCTAAAAGAATTGTCCATTGAGGAGTGGCGCAAACTTTCCTCAGACCGACGTCAGAGACTGGTAGATGGCTACAAGAAGCGTCTCACTGAAGTTATTTTAGCCAAAGGGGGAAACACTAGCTATTAAGGGGTAGGGTGTACTTACTTTTACCAGTTAGAATACATATTTTGGTTGGTGTGTATATATATATATAGTTCTTTGAATGAGACTAAAAAAGACTAAAATGTGCCACTCCTACCTGAGCTGTCGGCCCAACTTGCGGAAGTGGAACCCGATGGTGAGGAGGCTAAGGGAAGCTGGTGTGCTCAGTACACAAGCTCTGTAGTAATGAAGATAGCGCCGCAGGCCACCTGTAAACGCCTGACAAACATGGAGACAATTACCCATTATTAGATTTGTCTTAAACCTGTTTGTGCTTGGACGCAAATTAGGACAGGAGAGAAATGTGATTGCACAGCAGCACTGATCAGCGACTTGTCCTTGACGCAAGCTAAGGGTAAAGCTGCTGAATGGAGGGCCATTACCTGAAACACCAGGCCTTTCTTATCAGCTGAGCCCAGAGAAAAGCGGCTCAGGCGAAGGTAATGCGTGCCGTACTGCGCCAGCTCCTCTAACAGCCGTGATACACTCTCCGGAGATGTTCCTGACACACACACATCTGCACGTACATCGAACTGAACACTCGACTGGAACAGAGAAGAAAAAAAAAAAGTTGTTTATACAGACACAGAAAAGGCTGCCATCATCGCCTTTTTAAAGAGCAAAAAACAAACAAACAAACACAATACATTAATAATTTCTTGTTTATTTTTCTGCCAGGGACGTAGAACGGCAAATCGTCACATAGTCCGGCCCACAGTCGAGCCATGGCTTGGAGGAAACAAAAATGACTCATCAATCAATGTTGCCTTTAGAGTTGTATTTTAATGGATGGCTGGTTAGTTATTTAATTAAAACGTGTTTTGAGTGGGGAAAAAACCCTCAGCAGATCAGATGGTGAGCATAACGATACAATGACAGCGGAAGAACTCTTGTTTAAACATAATAAGTAGCTTCATTATTACAAGCAGCTGTTTCCTCACTACAGATTTTGTTGTCATGGTTACGATACATCAGTCACATGAGCCACTTTTTCACATCAGCTCACACCCTCATTCTGGTGCTGCACACTAATGAAATGCGACGTGATTAATGGCGGTGTCGCTAGTTTGTCTAGTGGAGATGTGGATTACCTCATTCAGGGGGAAAGTAGCAGAAGCCACTCCTATAAGCATGTTGAGGAGGTCTTTTACCAGCTGAGTCTGGCAGTCCAGAGGCAGGGGCAGGAGAGGAGAGGGAGTATGAGACAAGAGCATGTTTCTCATCTCGCCTTCCCAAAGCCGATACAGCTGATCAAATGCCTCTCTGCCTGCTTCGGTTAGATACGGTCGCTCTTTCTGACCTGGAGGACTGGGAGATGGAGAGCAGGAGAGAAAATGACAAATGAATGCAAAACAAGAGAATGTTGTCAAGCAGGGAAACGGGTTTAAACTATTGAATGTCCTACTGCTAACAGACCTCATTTATCAATCTGTTAGTAAAGCTGGGTGGAAACATTGACGAAAATTAAACCAGACTCGAATCACCTGAGATCGATCGTAAAATTTAAAGCGCTTTCCTGATACATTCGGGAGTGGCCCTTATTTACTAACTTATCTATTTCATATTTGCAAAAGAGCAATTAAAAAGCACTGGCAGTTCTCCTGGGATTTGAACTCACAATCTTCCAATCAATTATCCAACATCTTAACTCTACTGAGCTCATTTGCATAAAGCAATGCCCACAAACACCATATAAGCATTAGCACAAAGAGAGCAGCAAGCACAGAATGAACAATCAGGGTAAACTCTCCCCTACGTCTAACCCTGGATTAATATTTATTCTTATATACTGTACATAGTGTAGCCCAGGTCACTTTACTTTACTGCTGTGTTACATTGTTGAAAAATTTAAATAGCTTATTTTTCAAAGTAATAAATCTTACATGGACCTGAAACCTACTTTGAATGTTAAGCAAACAAGAACAAAACTTGGCATAAAGAGTGAAAGAGTGTTTTGTAGCTGGAAATACAATCATAATTTTGAGTTTATTTCTGTAAAAGGCAAGAACATAATTGTGGGTTGTCATTTATGTGTGTGTGTGTGTGTGTGTGTGTGTGTGTATGTGGGGCGGGGGTTTTGCAAAAAAACTCCACATTTGTTAAAATGCCTGAAATAAACAGCACAATAAAACTACTTGAGAGGGCAGCGGTTATGAAGAAAAATGTATCGAGTTCAACAGTTCAGCTCAGTTGCAGTGGATTTCCTTCGCCTGCTCAACAAAAAAAATGGATTTCTCCTGTTTAACACTGTGTGTGTCAACTTTCTGAACTAGTAACTAGTAAGTATTCAAAACAGTAACAGGAGTAATCCGTAAAAAAAACGTCTTACAAATGTCTCACAATTTGCCCCAGGTTTAATTCCCAAACTAAAGCGCTGTCTGTCACTGTGGGATAACTTCCTGAACCAGGTATGAAACGAGTTTTATAGGAGGTATAACAGGTGTTGAGAAAGGCGTAATTCAGAACAAGAAGATTAGATCATTTATGTTTACGGCATTTGGCAGACGCCCTTATCCAGAGTTACTTACATTTATATTATTTATACAACTGAGCAATTGGGTGTTAAGGGCCTTGCTCAGGGGGTCCAGCGGTGGTGGCTTGGTGTTTCTGGGATTCAAACCCCAGTCTTTCAATTAGCGGGTTTAACAACTTAACCACTTTCCCCCCTAAATGATCTACTGTGGTGACCCTGAACAGGGATTAGCTACAGAAAATAGGCTAGCAGCAGTATGTACTGTAATTTAATCACATTTCCAAAGCCTGCCCAACACTGAGTATGAGTGACACTCAATCCGAAATACGGTTTTTAAAAACACATGGACCTGATGATCAGGTGTCCCCCCAAAGTGTACATTAGTAGATATCACTTATTAAAGAACACTGTAAATATAATGGATGGATGTAAAGGATATAATGGACTGTGATGTGCAGATCTTACTCATTTCTTTTATTTGTTAAAAGCGCTATTCACTTAGAAATGACATGAACTTTTTTTAGCTCGTAAAAGCAAGTAATTTATTTCCTGTTTTAGTTTTTCTGATCTTTTGTTCCACAAATAAGCCTCTTAACCTGACATTTGCTAATTCAGTGTACATTTATTCTTGGGCATGTAAATTCTCGACCTTGGTTGTATATTAATGTAATATCAGTGCTACCTCAGGGACAACGATCTTACAGATTACATAATGATGTGAATAATCTTTGTTTCTTAACAATCGTTATTCTGGCCCTTACCAGCCCACATTTTCCCAGCAGCGGCGTCTAGCTGGCACAAAGGTGCACAAGGCCTCCCACATGTCCGGCTCAGGGCTGGGGTTCTGCTCAGACTGTGAGTCGGGAGTCAGATTGGAGGCAGACTGGAACCCTTCATCCTCAGACTGATCCAAACACTGAGGCACCTGGAATTATTGGTAACAATCAGAAGGGAGCAGCAAATCCCATTTTCGAGGGGAAATAACATTAGTGAAAACGTGAACTTTCATTTTCACAGGTTCCAACAGATTAGCTAGTAAAACGTTGAGCTAGCAAAATAATGGCTTGATATGGATCATTTTCACTGTCATCAGTCTGTTAAGCTCTCTCACTTTTTGGTTAATGTTTACACGCTTAACCAAAACACAGTGTCGCACTTCCATAGTGATTCCAATGCACTGATCAACTTTAGATCTCCACAATTGATTTTTTACATTTTAATACGATCACTGGAAAATATTCAGAAATTAAAAATAGGGTAAACTCGCAGTAAAATGGACGCGGTTAATATGACCAGCTTCAGTGTAAAAACATCTTACAAATGTCTCGCAACTTTGGCCTGGTTCCCATGGTTCAATTCCCAAACCCCATCCAGCCACTGTGGGATTTACTTTCAAAACCAAGTATAATAAAGAGAATTGTGTTAGAAAAGCCATAATGCAGAACATGAAGATTACATCATCTGTTGTGGAGACCCTGAACAGGAAACAGCTAAAGACAACAATACTGTGTTATCATAAGCTAGCAGCCGTATGTTACTGTAACATAGGTTTGATATTATTTGCAGCTGACTGGGAATGTAAGCTTCTCTATTTTTTTAGTAAATATATGACAGGGAAAAGTTCACGCTAAAATTTTAATGTGCAACAGTGTGCAACCTTCTTAAATTGCACTGCAGCTGTACAAGGGGGTATCAAAAAGTTCAAAGACATGTCAACAAGAGGCAGCCTAGGGTTGCAAAAAAACACAGCTTTGCATGCACCCTTGTGCTGCCCTCTCTTGGCATGTCTCGACTTTTTAATACTCATGCTCGCAACAGCTACCATATGACATTCAGTACAGAAAACTGTTAATCTTATCGTCATTACAACAAATACAAAATTGTATTTCAAAGTTTGTCCAAACCCAAAAATAGTGAACTGAGTAAAGCATCTCACCCGTATATTCAGTCCTGTGACCTCGATGTTACTGGGAACTGGTGGCAAGTCCAGCCGGATGTCCAAATCCTCTGTCCTTGAGTGCTGCAGAGCTCCAAACAGAGACAGCCGTGTGTCTCTTTGGAATCTCTCTTCTTCTCGTCGTCTCTCCAACCCAAACAGCCCAGTACCTGGTGGAGCATCTAATATGCCGAGAGTCCTGCAAACCCCTCCGAACACTCCACACTCCTCATTACACACCAGTGACCAGGTCCTGTTCTCCAGCTTCTGCAGCTCTTCACTCAGGTAGCCAGGCAGTGGAGGTCTGCGCAGCACAGGCCTCTCTCGTCGCATACAGTCCCTGCTAAAAGACGACACGCGGGGAGGACCTGAACCTGCCAGCTGTGCTAAAAGCTCCAGCACAGAGTCCAGCTCAGTCAAACCAGATGATCGGCCCGGTTCACGCAACTGCCCCAGCAGATGCTCCAGCCTCTCTGCGTCCTCAGCATGGCCCGAGACGCGCATGTCAAAGGAGATCATAAGCATTTTGTTGTAAGAGGGCGTGCAGGCTAAAGCACTTCCCATCAACAGTGTGGGTTTGGATGAGCTGTCCTGGAAAAGTTTAGAAAGCAGTGCGGCGTAGATGCGTCTTCTGAGGGCCCGGTGGAGCGCCACACGGGAGACGCCTCCAAAAGAGCGTCGCTTCCATGACACTCCAGACAGACTGTGGTCACACAGTGCTGAAAGGAGACCTGTTATACTGCTCATGGGACAAGAAGATGTCTCAGATATTCCACGACTACTATACATGATCACCTGCTCAGTGTAAGATGTGACCTGAAAGACAAAAATTCATCATTAATCATTTTACTAGCATACAGTTGTATAAAAAAATCTTTCAATTAGATTGTGTTGTGTGTCTGTGTGGACTTGAGGAGGTCTGGGGTTCAGTTGGGGTTCCAGTTCATCCCAAAGGTGTTTAGTGGCACTAATCAGAACACAGCATGTCTTCATGGAGATCAGGGACTTTGTGCAAAGGGACATTGTCATGCTGAAACACTGTTTGAGTCTCTAAGTTGTAGTAAAGGAATGATGTAACTCTACAAGAACACATTTTTATACAGCAGTGTTTGTCTCTGAGCTCTTTGAATACATAGTGTGTTATGGTTGGTGTTAAAAACCTGGATTGTCCTGCAGATCCTTAACTCCATCCACCTTTGGGATGAACTGGAACCCTGACTGCACTCAGACATTCGCAGAGTCTGAGCTCACAAATACTATATACAAATCCCCCCCCCTTCCCCAGCCACACTCCAACATCATCTGAAGTCTCTCCATTTGTCATTCTCCAGGTTCTCTGAAAACATCATGTAGTCCTACAGGTTTATGGAGAACATCTAATCAACATTTAATGGAAAAAGCAGAACACCTGGGCTAACACACTAAAACGTCTTTGGCTAGCACAGCTGGCGAAATGCTAGTTCGGTTAGTTTATGATCTGAATGAAGTGATTTCTGCGGTTATTAGAGGATTAATCTGTGGGATGAGCAGTAAAGAGTGTTAGGAGAACACCAACCTGACCACTCCTGAATTCTACAGCAGCACCGCAGCGTTGTTTTGCTCGCAGCCGTTACACTTCTCGGGGGCATTGTTAAAACCGGAAACACGACAATTAGTAAAAATAACCAGTCACCCGTAAGATTTATATTTATTAACTGCCTCGTTTTATTTACTACTGGTATAGGAATAAATGCAACTGTTTATAAACTATGGAAATATAGTCAGACACTTCCCCTTGGTGACCGCGCTGGATTCAAAAATCCCACCCCCAAATTCATCTGATTGGGTGAAATTCAGTGTTCTGTTCTATCATTGGGTAGAGATCCTGGATTAAAAAGAATAACTTCCGGTGAAAAAAAGCGCGCCTGCTAGCTATTTATTTATTTATTTATTTATTTATTTATTTATTTATTTATTTATTTATTTATTTATTTATTTACACACAACACACACACACACACACACACACACACACACACACACACACAATAATACAACATTAAGATTCAATATTCTGCTGACGTAGTATGTTGTAAATAAATTAATAATCACGGAGTTTAAAGAATACGACCTAAAGTGCCTAAAGAATATTAAAATACATTACTATTTGTAGTGTAGATTGTGGGTTCGATTTCCAGCACCACCAAATAACCACTGCTGGAACTGTAAGACCCTCAACCCCCAATTGCTCAGCTGTATAAATGAAATAAATGTAAGTCGCTGTGGATCGAAGGGTTTGCCAAATACTGTAAATGAAATAATTGAATTTTAATTAAATAACAATAATAAAAAAAAGGTTTACCGATAATAAAACTGTAATCTCTCTGATTTCAGAATCCACAGGATTTACGAAAGCTAATGAAGAAAGTAGACCAGTACTCGACTTTTATGTTTTTATTACCTTAATTTCATGTTTGTGGACTTTTTAAATAATTTAATTGAAAACTAATCTATCAACCCAAGTCATTTCATACAATTTTTAATTTTTTTTTTTTCAGTAAATTCTTGAAAAGTTATTTGGGGAAACTGATCAATTTGTTTCATATGTGCTAATAATATCAGGGACATTTGGGGCAATTTGCAAGTTTCTTTTCATCCTAGGTTCATTTTATTCTTAAAAAAAAGGCCACAAGGACTCAGTGAATTAGGTGGCGCTAATATTCATGTCCATACTGTGTATTTGGTGTTTTAATAACTGTCTCCACTGCACAGTACACCTGCTGCACAGGCAAAATCCCTTCTTTTAAAGGAATTACAGCCACACTTTTGTCTCACACATTACCTCTCACTTGTCAGCTGCAGCACAGTGCTTTGGAGAAATTAAATGTGATGCTGTGTTCAAAGACCTTCAATTTGCTTTTAAATGCCCTTCATTGTTTTAATGTATTATTGATAAACTAGCTAAGTGTTGTTTCAATTTAAACCACTTTGTGTCATTGGGTTTACTTATATTTAATTTATATATTTATAATCGTCAATTCTTTATGTAATATTTGATGAAAATACAAACAATGTTCACTTCCCGGATGCATCTGTTAGCCAGTGTTGTGGAAATAAATTACACAGGATGCATTATACAAAAATGCTACAAGTAGCTACATACATTGGAGGTGTGTGAAATATAAAAATAAATCTGAGATAATCATGTCCGGTCATTATTTTTAAAGCGTTTAATTTCACACCTTAAACAAAACTTAGAAACGGTTGACCCAATGTCACTTAATGTTAAAGCAGCTATTGCTTTTTTTGGTAAGAGTCAGCCCTGAGCATAAGGATCTGATATTGCCACCTCAAGCTTTAGGAGTTTTCTACCTTTTACCTACCAAAGGCATGCGTCTGATTGGGATCTTTGAACTGTCCATATTGTGTGAAAGGGTGTTGTGAGTCTGTGTGATTGTGCCCATGAATGTAATGTCACCCCACCCAGGAATTCCTCTACCTTGTGCCCTGAGTCATCTGCGATACACTCCAGGATTCCCATGACCCTGTGGACGGTAAGCAGTCAAAGATGAACAGATGTATTGATTCTTCTTTTCTTTGCAAAAATCTTTTATCTATAATAAACTCCAGACTTTTGGAAAATAAAAGTCAGTAAATTGTGTTGTGTGTCTGTGAGATTTTGTGTTTATTCAGCTACAATATTATTAGTGAGATCAGACACTAATGTTGGGTGAGGAGGTCTGCGGTTCAGTCGGTACTCCAATTCATTTTCATAGGTGTTCAGTGGTATTGAGTCAGAGTCAGGATTCTGTACAGGACACTCCAGTTCTTCCACAACACAGCATGTCTTTATGGAGCTCAGGGGATTGGCACAGGGACATTGTCATGCTGGGACAGTGTTTGAGTCTCTTAGTTCCGGTAAAGGAATAATAAAATGCCACAACATACAAAGGCATTCTAGACAACTGTGTGACTCAGACTTTGTAAGACATTTTAAGTAAGTGTATACATAACGATTTAAAAAAAGTATTTATAATACAGACACCCAGGACAAACTTATAGGATAAATTATGAGTTAGTAAAAATATTTTGGCTGTTTCCACAGACAGATGAACCTCTGCCGCATCTTCGCGGTAGAATAAATGAATATTACTTTGGCTTTAAATGCAATCCTGCACCTCTGGGATATAGTGACACATCCAAAACACAAACTCACAGCATCTGCTAATATGACTAACCGATGCACGATGCATGACTAACACTGAAGATAACTTGGGTTCTTGTTTTATTGTCGTCTCTATTGGTTGTAGATTTGTATGTAGATGAAAGGAGAAAATAATATATTTATGAAGCACGAGAGGAAGGGATTACACACGGCAGCAAATTAGAAGGTATTGTAACCACACACGCACACACACACTTGTTTACTGACAAACCATGAATGATGCCTCTAGCTGAAATAGAAGGAAGCATGCAAGCAATTAAATCATTATGTTCTCGATGTGAGTAACACTATATTTTCTTTTATTTATTTTATCAGTTTTATCGAGAAGCAACGTGAAGCACATCTCGGAGCTTGTTTTATTCTAAAAACAATAAAATTAAATTTTACCTGGCTTCAGTGTTCTAATGCTTTTGCTGACCTTTAACTCCTCTTACAGTTTAAAGGTATGACACCTTTCCCTCTTTTCTGACTCACTGTCCTGTAAGCAATTCTCGGTAATGGAAAGAATGTATTTGAGCATCATGCTTGTCTGGGACGATTCCCATCAGTGACAACCGCTAGCAATTTTGGGCCCTATGAAAGAATAAGAGGTGTGGCTCACTACTACATTCATTCCACACTGATACTACTAATAAAACAGATCTTTGGGGGCCCAAAAAAATGCATGGACCCTTAGAACCGTCCTGAACCCAGCAGCTGGTTCACATTATATATTTTATTATTCCATTTTTGTTGCTAGGGGTGATGAGAAAGCCGATGTGTGGTACTGGATGAGAGAGAATTAAGCATATATTACTTTGCCGCTCCTCAGTTTTATTTCATGGGATTTTGCTTTGATTTTTCTCTCCGTGCCAATAAGTGTGTGTCAGTTTTTATCTTTATTTAGCTTTTTATTTATTCAGTAATTTATGAATTTTCCCATTGATTTAACTTTTTTGATCCTCTTTTTTCTTACATTGCTGGAATCCCAGGATCAATAAGCAGATATTTCTTTTACACAGCTTCTTGCTTATTCACCTTTTTTTAACCAATAGGCTTACAGTCAAACTGCAGCACACGAAATGTTTAAAAGTATGTGGACACCTTACCAGCACACCTATAAGTGTGTATTACCTCAAACTGGGAACACACAGCAAATATAAAGAGAAACCACAAAATCTTAAATGTAATGTATATTCTGTGTAATGTTATCCCAACACACATCTCACACTGAAAGTAGTGCCCTGACTTAATTTAGATCAGACTCACAGCCAGAAAACTATTTTTGTGTATGCTGATTAAAAATGATGAATAAGTCATATTTAATATCAGCATAATGGTAATAAAGGTAAATACTAAGTTACTACGAATATTTTAACAATTTTATTTACCCGTCAATCAAATGAGCACTAGTTAAATGGCCATTAAAGGAAACAGTGTCAATGAGCATCATGAATACCGTATGCTCACTGACTGTCCACCGTCTCCATCAGCATTACTAAGCCTGCTACAGGTGCCACAGTGAAGCACTCGCAGACAAGCACATGTTCATTCATTGGGGAAAAAAGAGCAAGAGACAGATAGAGAAAGAGAAAGAGAGAGCAAGAGAGAGGCAATGAAATGGAAGTGTCTCTTTATTGATGTAAGGGTGCAAGGTGTTTTGTCATGCCTTGACCCTTGCTGAGCGGCGAGCACTTCAGTACAAACAGATTAGGCATGTGAGAATATTTCAGATGTACCAGGCCTGAAAGAGCCGTGGCAAAGCTTTATTCTCCTGCCTTACTGCACCATAAAGTCCCAGAAATCTTGGTTTACTATACAACCACGAAGGGAAGGGGAAAAGAAAAAAAAAAACATCTTCATAACAGCACAACATAATCGCCATTTTTCCAGGAATGCATAGGATATTACACAAGAATACACTGTTGCCAGATTTTGCTTTTCTGTTGATACAAAGGCAATATAATAATATCATAGGACATGAAAGAATAACTGCACAGCAGTAAGAAGGTCATCGAGTATAGATCATTTTTGTCATACACACTATGGAATAGCATTAAAACTAATGTTAGCTCTAAGAGGGATATACCACACCAGTGAAACACCCTGTGCTACTCAACACTTCTATTGAAGATTCTCCGATTGGATGAGGAATTACAGAGCAAAGCTGCAGATGCTTTGGGGGAATTATTTTACATTCGACACATCTTAGTTTAGTTCCGACTAACTCCGACTAAGCTCAATCCCGAAACAACTACAAAAGCACACACACACTCACACACACACACTCACTCACACAAACACTAGCCAAAGACGTCTGAAAGATGCACACTGATATAAAAACTGCCTTTTTCTCTTGTAGCCTATTGGCAAATTGTGACTACTGCACAAAAAGTCTGACCCTACTTACACTCGACACCAAATACACTGTAAGCGTCCTAAGGCTAAAACTCGCCATTACCACCAAATATCATCGATATTCAACAACAAAATAGGGTGTAACACTTATCATAGTAAGGCACGTTCTGGTGAAAGAAAGGCTGAAAGAAGCTTTACATTAAGTTTGATAGAAAGAAAGAAAGATAGGGAGAGAGAGAGAGAGAGAGAGAGAGAGAGAGAGAGAGGGGCTTGGTCTAAGATTGTGAATGGAAACGAAGTTTCTAGGAATGTATCAGTGCTGCTTTTTTTAAAAAAAGCACAATGTCAGCAGCCCACATGAAATTAAGATCAAACACTTCTCCTGCTGCTTTCCTAAAATGCCCCACACGGTTCAGTGACAAAACAGGCCGACGTTACTTCAAAGAGGAACTTCCATTTATTTAGAGACTCAAATGTATTCGACTGGCAGTAAAATCAGGGCTCAGTCAAGCCCCGAGTGTTACAGCTCAAAATCTAATCCTAAACTGATCAACAGAAAAGCAACCACTAATTTAAAGGCGACCTTAAAAACATATAACACTCTACGACAGTGAGAAGGATCTGTATGTATTGCAGTATTTGGTGCTTCCATTTATGAAATCTAGAGGTATGTGAAGTACAAATTTTGAAGCATTTATTAAAAAAAAAAAAAAAAAGAGAACAATTAATATGATGCCATTGCGGTCAGATACAAACTCAAAGCAACAGGTTTTAGTAGAAATTTAATAAGAGCGAAAATAGTAGCTCAGTCGTTATGATATTGGACTGCTACTCAAAAGATTGTGAGCATCATCAAGCTGCCAATGCGGGGCCCCTGAGCAAGGCCCTCAACCCTCAACTGCTCAGCTGAATATAGAACCAGATTAATGTAAGTCGCTCTGGATGCAGTTACCTGCCAAATGCCAAAAATCTAAATGTGACTAATAGAATTGTGTATATTCTGCAAAATGTTTGGATGCTTTACCGGAATAAAAGATTTATAATATTGAAAAGAGTCAATGTGTTTAATTTAGTCATGTCATTGTGGGATTCTTTAAAGCATGCTCTAATCATATTGGGGACTTTTGTAGGCTGCACTATAAAAGGTAAGCTTTTTATAAAAATGCTAACTGGTTTTAATTCCTGATGTGAACAACGGCTGAACACAAATAACTAGAGATCGACCGATATTTATTTTTTAAAAATGAAAACCGATAACGTTAATGTTCATATTTATGTAAGTGATATCTGATATGCAGAACCGATATTTATTGTTTTACTTCTGTTTTTGACACAGTTATAACAACAGTACAGTTATAACAACAGTACAGTTATAACATTGTCAATACTGTAATTGCTTATTTTTACATCAATATAAATAGACGGATCCTAAACTAAAAAAAGAAAAAATGAAGTTGTTTATTAAGTATTGTGCCTTTTTGTCAGTTAACTAATCAAGTAAGAAACAAGAAACATGAAAATAATTTTACTTTTTAAGCCACCTGAAGGAAAAAAACTGTGCTACTTTAGTGTGCTTTATTACTTTAAATTACGCAAAACTAGCTTGCAGTTTAGGGTATTATTGAAATGACTTCTTATTTAAATGACACGTATCTACTCCAGCAAATCAAGTCACATTTCCTGTAAGTGCTGTTGTTGACTCGTCTCTAACCACTAGACATTCTAAGGTATATCGGTGGATCCGATATTACAAAAAATATAATTGAAATCGATTATCGGCCGATCTTTAGAAATACAATCTTTTACCTGCAGAAACCCCCTGTTGTGTTGAGAGGCTTTCCAGGTTGAAAACTATTGCCTAAATTACACTTCATCTGTGCTGTTCTGAAAATTAAAGGGTACAGAAAGAAAGTGTGCTGCAGTGGATCGAAAAACCATGATCAGTGTTTCCTCGGATTGCTAAGGCGGCACCACATGCTCAGCAGAAAAAAATTAACATCCCCTGCTGTAAAAAGCAGCTATGTACTTTCAGATAACGTTGTTCTGGGTTTAATGATTTAAGTTTGGCTGAACAATGCATAAGTCATGATTCGAGGGTGAACACACACACACACACACAACAGTGCTCAATACCAATGACCGAGCAACTCCCTTTTGGTCAGATTTTAGGCATCCTGTGTGTGAGCGATCAGCATTCAACTCACTCTTTTCTCTCACACACACCCACACATTTTTACAGAGACTCTATAAACAAAATCAACGCAAGGCTTTCAATTTAAAAAGTTATTTCTTCCTTATAAAGCTTTCCGCATAAAGACTGCACGTTAAAAAAAATAGATAATACGATTCTTAAAACTTCTTTTTCTCTACACATAAAAGAAATTCAACATCTGATTATATTCATATGCTAATTATACACCAAGGGACTTCATCTGGAACCGCTCCTTCTTCTGGCCCACAGACAGTTTGACGTGACCAGCGGCGGTTTCGATTCCGTGTGGGTCTCTGTCTCTCAGTCTGTCTGTCTATCCGTGAGCCGTTCAGAGATCCGTCACTTTGTTTTCAAGAACGGCCGCTATCTGCTGGAGCCGCATTGTGAGCTGCTTACATTGAGCTGCAGGGTCTTCATCCAGGGCTATAATGATCTGTGTGTGTATGAGAGAGAGAGAGAGAGAGAGAGAGAGAAAGAGGAAGTAAAAGACTGTAGTCACTTTAGTTTTTGGTTGATTGTACCCTAGCTTGGACAATATGAATGTCCAGTTTGACCGTGACACTTTTAAATCTTGAGAAAATACAGACGTATCGACAAGTAAAAGGAAGGAGACAGAAAGTGACAGACAGCGTCACATTTAAAATAGTAAGAAAAAGATAGCGATTGATATATATATAGACATACAGACAGAGAGAGAGAGAGAGAGAGAGAGAGAGAGAGAGAGAGATTCCTTTATAAATTAAATCATTTTCTATTATTAATATGTTTTTTCCCTGGTTCCCATTAACCTCTTTTTTTATTTCATTATACCTAAAATCTGATGCATAAATGCACCTGTAGTTTAATGATATTACTCTGCTTTAGCAATAAAGCACTATTGAATTGAATTAAACAAAAATTTTAATTGTCTTTAGAGACTCAGAGAGAAAGAGAGCGATTCAGTGCTTTAGCGCGAGGCAAAGTGAAAAAGCAACAAAGACAGACTCATGGAGAGAATCAGTGTAAAAATAAATTAAGCGAGAGATACAGGCAGGAGGACAAACAAAAAAAAAAAAAAACACAGAGGGCATGTGAGGGATTAAGAGGGAGACAGACAAGACAGGCAAGCAACAGACAGAGAGAAAGAATTAGAAAGCAACTAAGAAAGTGAGAGAGAAAAAGAGAAGGAGAGACAGAATGAAAGATAGAGAGCAAATGACAGAATGAAAAAGAAAGAAAGAAAGAAAGAGACAGAAATGAACTGAGACCGTGAACAGAAGTTGAAGTAACACTAAAGTAAAGAGATTAACGTCAGCACAGGAACATTAGCTGTCCAGAGCTCGATTTGCACCATGTTTTCTATTAGCATCCATCGTGTGAATAGTGCATGTGTAAGCATCTTTACCTCCTTATAGTATTTGCTGGCGTACTGGTACAGCTGATGGAGGGCAACTTGTGTATTCAGTTTGTCGGTATGAGCCTGCAGGACGCAATGAACATCATTAAACAGAAGCACAAGAGGTACTGAGGGAAACAGCGGAAAACAGGATTTAGGCACTCTCACCCGTGATACTTCAGCTAAGTGTGTGTTCATGTCCTGGTCGCTGACTGGCACCATGGCACGGATTCCTTTGTAGTAACTGAGAGATTGAGACAATCAGGTTTATTGGTAACAGAAAAAAAAAAAGATTTTGATTTTTAAGCATGGTTTTTAGGTTAAATAAGAAACGATCAAAGCTTTTGATTATTATATTCAGGATACATGATTTTATAATACACAGAGCTCTCTTTTTCTTGAAGCTTCCATACATACCAGCATTTGCAGCTATCTAAAGCCCTGTCTTTCCATAAACACTTCTGTAAACTAATCCATAACTCGTCCTAATAGCTAATTACTAATAACTTTGCTTTATATCAGTTCAATTTCAAAAATATGTATTTTAAGGTTTCATTTAATTAGAATAAGAGGCTTAATAAGTATACAAACAACTAAATAAACATGATACATTTTGGCATATAAACTGACATTCTTATAAAACGAGCAACAGGTGACAACAGTAAGGAAAAACTCACTGAGGACACATGAGGAATTAACCTTGGGACTTAAAAGGAAATCATGACAGTTCATGACAGCAAAAAGGGTGTTTATAAAATAGTTTCCTTTCTTTATATGTACACTATATAATTAAGTTAAATTGTTTAGGAGACCCTGCGATGAACAGACAACATATAAATGGATAAATGGATGTTCACACAGGAGCGTTTTAAGTATGAGCATAACATACATTTAGACTTATTTTGACTGTTTGGACATAAATTTCTTCCAGCCAAAGACATTGAATGTTACAATTACATTTGTAATTCACCTTGGGTAAAAAGGTGTCTGCAAAATAAATAACTGTCCCCAGCAAAATAGTGCCCATCAACGAAACTACATTTTGCTCTCTAAGGCTAATAAATCTTTAGGATGGACAGCAAAACTAAGGCTTTAGAACACCGCCTGTCGTCTTGCAAACTCATCTGAACGGCTTTTCACTGTTTCTGTGCAAAATATTTAGTATTCTCTTCTATATAACTCAAGAAATCCATTACTGACTGCAGCGAGAGCCTTGCTGTAGTCAGTTCACTGAGTTCTCTATGCTGGAGCGTCGGGCACGTTGCATTACACCCCATAAACAGCTGCATTAATGGCTCATCTAACAGACACAATGCATGCTCGGTACAAAATCCTATTATGTCTGTGTGGGCAAAAAATGTTTGGTCACAGTGTAACTGTGGCATACAAAGAAAGAGAAATGCTGCAACGTTAGCCATGTCTTTGTTTTTATATATATATATATATATATATGTAAAAAATCAGAATTATAAGACTTACTCGTCCACCATCTTTTTGTACGTGGAGATCTCCTTTGCATAGAGAAGTTTGTTGCTTGGGGAATCCTGGAAGAAACAGGAAAACATCATCAGACCATGTGATCCAATCCACTGGTTATGCATTCTAAGTTGTTGCCACTTACCCTGCTGAGTTTGTGCTCGGATTTAGTACAGGCATCCATGAAGGTCTGAGCGATGACCGATAACGATGCATCCACCACTTCGGTCACATGAACGTCGAAGATGAAATGAGGGTTCTTCAGGATGTTTACCCAGAACCTAAGCGGGAGACTGCAGAGAGAACCACAGACAGCAAGAGTTGACCTCAGAATAGCACCGTAGGCAGTGAAGCCCTAATCATCATTAGTTCTAGCAGTGAGTGTACTCCCAACAGGCCTCGTATGGCAAGCTGCTCAAATGAAAAACGCTGTAAGGGAATTTAATAAATTCCGCTCGGATGAATACTGATGCGACACCTGCAGCCACAGAAAAGTTCTGGACAAGTCATGGATAAAAACACAAAAAAAAATCCATATTTTTACTTGAACTTAGTGCATCCTCACTTTGAATCAAAATTACAGTAAAAATGGACACACCATGTGCAGAGAACTTGCTGAATACATTTACATTTGCAGCATTTGGCAGACGCCCTTGTCCAGAGCGACCTACAATTTTCCTTGTTATTCAACTGAGCAATTGGGGGTTAAGAGCCCAGCAGTGGTGGCAACTTAACCACTGCGCTATCGCTTCCCCCAAAACAGGACTGCCCCTTGAACATGGCTGCCTAAACCCAGGACATACTTATTGATATACTAAAAAAACTGAACTTTTTTCAGTTTGCTAATTTCCCCCCTCACCATCTAGTCGTGATACCAACTGAGAAGTTTAGACACATGGCTCCTCAGAGCACATCCATCATTTTTTAAAGCTGCTCTGAGGGGCAGGAATGAGGAAAGCTATTGCTAGAAGGTGAAGTAATCGTCTGAATTTTGTTCCCTTGGTCTCCATGGATTTAATTTCATGATCTCTTGACATTAGAAAATCTTCTTGTGGGACCATTCAGGAACAGTGTCTGACTAAAGCTATTGTGTCTCCACTAAAGCTGTTTGGGTGGTGATAGGTTCAGATTCAGTATTCTCAGAAGGTTTTGAGGAGCAAATTTATTGATTTATCAAAGAAAATAATAGTTCAGCAGTCATTCAGGCAATTTACTGTGGGTTTTCTAGGCACAGAAGTAATGGACTGTGGCCTAGAATTTAGATGAAAGTAATTGCCAGCTGATTACACTCGGAAGGAAGAAAGAAAAAAAGAAAGGAAGGAAGGTGTTTACCTCTTGACTTTATAGACTAGTAAGCTTTATAACCTAGTTCTTTCAGGAAAACTTGCTGCACAACCTCAGCTCATCCTTGGTTGCTCTCAGCACCTTACTGTCACCGGATTTGAAAGCTAGAAAGAAAATGTCCCTGTCTATCTAGATCTTTTGGTAACAGAGTACACATCCTCTGCAGGTGCAACATCACCCACACACACTCACTGATGAAGCCAGTAATATGTGTTGCAATTCTGTCCATATCTACCTAAGCAGACAACTGTTACAGGATCGTCAGGTTTGGTTTCCTAGTTGTTCAGCCTTCAAATTCAAAAGTTTTACATATGAAAACACGGTTGGTATTAGCATCTAGAATAAGAGTTTCATTGACAAAGAGTCATGCCCTAAAAACTGATTACCATAAGTTAACACTCTGTTAGGCCTAAGAACAGCTATTAAACATACAGTGCTGACTGGCTGTGCTGAACGAAACCAACTGCTGGGAGCAACAAATACAGTGCATAAAAACAGTTACAGACTTCAGAAGGTAAATATTTGACTTACCCGTTTCAGTAATTTGATACTATGTATTTGTGACATCGCCTGATACTGAGACATTAGTGGATACTGACTCAGGGTATTTAATACACTGGTACAAACTAACTTAGGTTATTTGATATATCATTAGATACTGACTCAGGGTATTTGATACAATAATGGATACTGACTCAGGGTATTTGATACATTAATGGATACTGACTCAGGGTATTTGATACATTAGTGGATACTGACTCAGGGTATTTGATACATTAAATGCATACTGACTCAGGGTATTTGATACACTGTTAAATACTAACCTAGGTTATTTGATACATCATTAGATACTGAGTCAGGGCATTTGATACATCATTAGATACTGTCTAATGGTATTTAATACACTTTTAGACACTTACTCAGGGTATTTAATACATCATTAAATACTGACTCAGGGTATTTGATACATCATTAGATACTGTCTAATTGTATTTAACACAATAAAAGGGATTATTCTAGACGCCCTTATCCAGAGATACTCACATATATCGCCCTGTATATAACTGAGCAATATGGGGTTGCTCAGGGGCCAAACAGTGGCAACTTGGTGGTGCTTGGAATTGGAACCTGCCTTCCAATTAGCAGTCCAACGTCTTAACCACTGTGCTACCACTTCCCCCTATTACCACTTTGACACTATTAGACACTGTATCAGGGTATTTTATAATTCGTTAGATACTGACTCAGGGTATTTAATACATTAGTAAATACTGACTCAGGGTATTTGATACATTAGTGGATACTGACTCGGGGTATTTAATACATTAGTGGATACTGACTCAGGGTATTTAATACACCATTAGATACTGACTCAGGGTATTTCATAAAGCATTAGATACTGACTCAGGGTATTTGGTACATTAGTGAATACTGACTCAGGGTATTTAATACACCATTAGATACTGACTCAGGGTATATGATACATCCTTAGATACTGACTCAGGGTATATGATACATCCTTAGATACTGACTCAGGGTATTTAAAACATCATCAGATACTGACTCAGGGTATTTTATACATCATTATATACTGACTCATGGTATTTAATACATCATTAGATACTTACTCAGGGTATTTTATACATCATTAGATACTAACTTTATCATTAGACACTGCCAGAGCCCTATGTAATGACCACCAGTCAGGAATCCTCTGGTGAGATTGGCTTTTGCCAGACAACAACATAAACTGGTAAGTTCACCAATTACTTTTTGTTTTCTTCACACAGGAAAGCAGATTCCCACTGACCTCATGTGGCAGAGATAAAAGTGTCTGGGGATAATGGGCTTGCAACATCACCCAGAACGACTGGCTTGATAAGGGGTCAGTGATGTTAAGGGAAGGGACATCCTCAAAGGGTCACACTGTATCCCACAAGCAAGCCAAGGGTACACTTGTTGGCTACCAACATTAAAACCTGGGATCCACTGCAGTTAGTGTGATTTAACTGCTTCCCTTAATTTAAACAACTAGCTTTATCAGTGTGCTAATTTGTTTGTTCTACATTATTCTGGCAAAAAATATGAACAGCAGTTATACTATGGCCGCCATTACAATAGATCCACACATAATGCATAATACATACGGCACTCGAAGCTCTGTCTACTGCAGGACTCATTTAAATCGAGGCTTTAATAATTCAACCCTGAGATTTAATATAAGTAAAACAGAACAATGTATAAAGTACACATTAGGCAAAAGACAAGAATATGTGTCTGCATGTGTGTGTGTATTCCCTCAACTCTAATACATGACCTGTATCTGCATAAATATATAATAAGTGATTTGCCAGTTTATTAGCTTTTAAATGGATAAAGTGAACACATGCATTATTGATGTGAATTATTTTTAAAAGACTGCTTTTAAATGGACTTTATGTGGACAAAGATAAAGATTTAGTTTTTTTAAAAAAAGGGAATATGAGCTAGCTTGCATCCAGCTTTTAAAAGTACGAAACATTCGACCTTGCATTTTAAACATTAAAATAACTCACAGTAAGTTGCTGAAGTAGACCTAAATCAGGCTTAATCCTTTATTCATTCAGTATATTTAATAACTCAGCTACTGTAGCTAAGTAAGAGATATTGCTGACTAAGCCATATTTATCATATAAAACCACATTACAAATACTGTAAAGGCTGTTCTGCAATATCGTTTTCATCTCTCTGAACAGTTTTATTAAAATTTCAACCGATCAATTATTTTAAAATTGATCATGCTTTACAGTTCAAGAGATTTGTAGAATATGTCATGGTGCATTGTAGCTGTTTTATTAGCTTATTTCAGCACAAACTCGCCTAAATACTGCATCCAAAACTGCACACTTTCTTATTTATCCATGTCTGATTTCAAAGTATGCAGAAAAGTGCACGAGAAGTTTCCAGGTGACCTACAACCTCAGTATGTATTCCAAAGTATGCATATGATTAACACTTTACTATTCCATGAGCCCACGGGAGAGATGACTGACTCATTATATGCAAAAATTATAATCTGTGATGCAGAAAAAAAACAAAAAACAAAAAAAACCACATTGTTGTGTGTGTTAAAGTTGCACTCACAAACATTATCCAACTTTAATTGTTTTATACATGGTAGTTTAGTGGTTAAAATGTTGGACTACTGAACAAAGGAGCATGGGTGCAATCCCTTACTAAGATGCCACTGCTGGGCCCCTGAGTAAGGCCCTTAACCTTCAACTGTTTAGTTGGATAAAAAAAAATGTAAAAACATGTAACTGTAAACATGTAAATGTAAATTAACATGGTTGTTTGACATGAACATTAAACCGCCCCTTCTTATCTCAAATATGAGCTATACTGCAGATACAAATCTATAACTGAGTATTTGCTATAGATCAATCAACATACAGACATATTCACTGGGCTAATCTGGGCGGTAACTATATCTAACCCATCACTAATAAATGACAAAATAAAAAAAGAAGAAAAAGAAAAAAAGTAGAAAGGAAGTTCTTCTTTCCAGTGTTTGAAAAATATAATACTTATTAAAAAAAGCCTTCTATTACCCGTGACTAGTAGGAGTACAAGTTGACCGTGTTCTCATTTGAGCAGCTCTCATCTTAGCAGCAGACGTTTTAGCAAAATCTCCACTACAGGTAAAACGAAGCGACTATACGTCTGTTCCTAATGAGCCGTACGGACACCTTTCTGCGTCTCATCACTAGACAGCGGTGCTCAGCAGGAACCCTTATGCCATTCCACTATCGCATGCTTTTTCTTAAATGTCAACTCGGTGCCCGTCTTTCCACTTTAGAGAAAACGATGTGCTGTATGAATGACTTCATCTATTAAAGCTTTTTCTTACGTTACAAGAATGTATAGTGCTGCTTATATGTTGAGATATAGACCTTGCTCCATTTGCAAAACATATATAAAGAGGTTTTTTTATTTAGTTTTGCTCTAAATAAGCTGAATTTTAAATATAGTCCACAAACAAATGAGCCAGTTCAAATGTTTACCGTTTAGCTCCTGCACGTTTTTTGCATGTTCGATCCCAACACTCAACATACGATTTTGAGATCCATCCAGTAGAAGGCACGGTGGCTTAAACAGTGACGAGTCTGATAAATTGATGGCAGGATTAAGATTCAAAGCCCAGCACTGCCAAGCTGCCACTATCCTAGCTTCAGGGGCTCCGCATCATGTCTGACCCTGTGTGACCAATATAAATGCCAATTTTTCACACTGATGGCAACTGAGGGGCTCGTGCACAAGCTACAAACATTTACTGATATGAAACAAAAAGTACCGATATTAAGACACAGGGACGTTTGAAGAAGACTATTTTGATTTCTGGAGAACATGTGAGTTTCCTTTAAAATAAGGAATTACATTAAAAATACATGATGTACATGAGCTGAACTGTATTAAATGTATATTTATAGGCCTTTTCAGTCAAGAAAACATTCATAATCATTAAATATTGTTACGCAATTGTATTTCTTTGCGGTTTGTATTTCTATACTGTAAATATAAAGTTTTTAAAAGATGACTATTCAAATTATATTACGATTTCATCCAACTAAAACATTAAACTTGCTGTATTTTATTTGTATTTTTTTTTTTGATAACAGATAATAAAAATCGTCATAAAATCCATCCGTCTCACAAGGCTCACAATCTCTTGAAAAAAACATAAAAAGATTTTTTTGTATGTTAAAAACCCCCCCCAAAGTTGCCAGTCTTTATTTATTTGATCACCTTCTTATAGTTATTACAATAACCTTGTGGTACCTTGTAATGCTTCAAATGTAAACCAAAATGTATTGATACTAAAGAAAAAAACATCTTTGAAGCACTTTCAGCATATGCGCATCCACACGCTTTGAAGTCGAGTTAATAAACACGGGCAATTCTCTAGCTCACCTGGCTCGATATGTCTCTCTGTGCTGTTAGGGAACAACAGCAAAATAAAATGTGTACACAATTAAATTAACCAGGGACATAATTACTATGTTTACTTGAATGTTTGCTGAATACCTTTTTAATAGAAACGGTCTCTGCTGGATTAGGGAAACAAAACAAGCATGTGAAGCCGGCAGTCTAATGATATAACTCATCAGCCTCATTCTCAACACCCTAACCGGTGCCGGTCTTCCCACCGCAGCCACAACAACTCATCAGCCAAAATAAATAAACATGGAGCTGACGTTAATTTATTCAGCAAAGTCCCGAGAGGAGATTAGATACTCTAAATGTAAAAGAGCGGGTCACACTCCTGCAAGAGTGCGAGATGTGTGTACCAGTGTGTAACATCTCAAATAGTCCCTGCAGCATAAACACACCAAATTCCTCAGCCCTTTTCACACAGGTGTACCTGTTGGTCTTCCAGATGTGAATGGTTTCCTCGTCTACGTTTTCGTGCTTTAAAGCCTGCTCGTCTAGGAAGTCGAAGAAATACTTGATGGCAGGTGGAACCACGGATCCTGTACAGAGAACGCTGCGGAAGAAGTCGTCGACAAACTGCTGCAGTGTGCCCTAAAAACAACACACACACGAGTATAAATGCTGCCAAACTAATCAATGTCTTTACATCTGGATTGTTTGAAGCAGATCAGCCCACTAATGATGTCTAACTGAACATTTATGAGCCTTAATGAAACACTGAGAGCAGCACACACACACACCCACACACACAATGTGAAAGAGACGTCTGGGTAAATTAAGACACCAAAATGCACAATGCTTACATTAAATACTGTTATTAATGTCTTTATTATAATTGTACTACTGTTTATCAAATGTCTTTCATTAAAATGAATTATTTCATTAAGCACAATTCAGTACGTAGTCAGAAAAAAAGCTCAACATTGTCATTATTTTGTTAAACTGTAATATTAAATATGATTTACATTTTTTCCGGATGATTTTTTTTTTCTCCCATGAATATATCCAAAAAAAAGAAGACAGGCATTCCAGACTGTTTGGTCTGGGAAAAAACATCTTTGGTTTTTTTATCTCTTCTTTTTGATCTTCTAGAAATTGATTAAAGTTCACTTTTTGATAGCACAACTGTGTCTATACAGAGTCACACACGGCTAATGATACATTACAGAACAACAAACAACCATGATGTGAATGAAATTTTCCGTAGACCTCGAAAAATGGTTTCTCTCTAACAGTGTTGAAGAACATGGTGGCTTCCATCATTTCTAAATATAGAAGGTTTCTCACCGGGCTCCTTAAGACTCCTTGGTCTGACCACCTGGTGAAACTGAGCACACTAACTCTAGAAGTTCAGTGTTCTCCAACTCTAGTGTTCTTCAACAATCCAACAATAGAGTATAAATTTTTTTCCCCCAATAATTAAAAATTTGTATAATACAACACACGCCCTCTTTCTTTGAGAGTATGTCGATCCAGTTGCACCAGAGTATGTAAATGACTGTGGCATCTGATAGGTAAAGAGCTTCTGAAAAGACTAGTACCCCCTTTTAGTAAGACAACTCAACCTATCGAGCACAGGAGAAAAATGTAATGTGATGCTTAATGTGTTATTTAAAAACAAGGTGTTAAGACCTGTTTTGTGTGTGTGTGTTTTTAAAAAGGGTACCATTCATACAGGGCTGTATTTAAAAATTGCAGAATTTTATGTACCAGTGGTTACAAAGGGTCATTTGTGCTCTACACGTGGCCTTTTTAGGGGTAAAAAAAACTCATAATGTGTGCTTACAAAAGAAATCAAAACCCTGCATAGTTTCCAAATGATTCAAGAACAGCATGCAATTCGCATTGCTTTTTAAAGCATTGTAGCCAAATTGTACATACACTTTAAGAAGTCAGTTCTGTTAACCTGGCGTCGAAAAAAAAGAATAAAAATTAAAAAAATCGATTATCGTTCATTTAAGCATGCAAATAATTGGTATCAATTGGGTCTTTTTTCTTCCTACTGTTCTTCTACTTTCTCTCTTTTCAGCTGTTCCCTTTAGGGGTCGCCACAGCGAGTCATCTGCCTCCACCTTGTCCTATTCTTTGCATCTTATTTACTTAGTAACTTCATGTCCTTGCTTATCACATCAATATACTTCGTCTTTGGCCTTCTTCTTTGACTAATATTTTTCCTATCCATCCTCTGCAAATGTCCAAACCATCTCATTATGGTCTCTTTGACTTTTGTCGCAGAACATCTAACATGAGCTGTTACTCTGATGTGCTCGTTCCTAATCCAAAATAATCTTTATCAGTTCTAAAAATATTAAATCTCCATATTTTATATTAAATCTCTATATCTCTATATTTTCTCTAAGATCTCTAATAAACATGCACTATGTTGAATTTTTAGTGGTTCTGCAGAAAGAAATAGGAGAAGATTCCTAAACCCTCCGAAATTATTGCAAAGGATCTGGATATTTGTGTTAACGTCTGTAAACATGGGTCTGTTACATATCCTGACATATTGGAGACTTCTGACATTCTCCTGCATAATTATCACACTGTGTAAATATCATCATCATCATTATCATCCTAACAACTCAATAGAAAGCCTTGCTTATCTTTATGCCTTGGGTGTCAAACACAATCCTACACTGCAGTATGAAAACATACTGATTTATGCTGTGTGCTAGACAGACTAAAACACACACAGTTCCCTAATGAAGAAATTTTTTTGTTTACTTTGCTGAGTTCCAAACCTACCGAGTGTAAAATGTTCCTAATTGCCAAATTTATTGCTGTGAAAACATGAATACACATCAGACAGCCAATCATACCAGGAAGTCATTTACACAAGCTGGGCAGATGGCAGGTTGAGGCTTCAATCCCTTCGTGGAAGTTTAGGTGTATAAGGATATTTGCCACTGAAGCAGAGAATTGGCACTGAAGCAGGCTCATTACATCCTGCATTTTGTTTCAGCGAACCAAATGAGATTTTCGACCCGAAGATTTGATCAGGGCCCCCCTTCCATGCTGAAACTAGTTAAAGTAATATTTGCGGAAGCTTCTGGAAGGTGTAAAATTAGATGTGTTTTACTGTTGGAGTCTACCTTGACCGAGAGCAGACGAGTGAGATAGATCTCGGTGATGGCTTTGGTCATGGACTTATCCTTAATGCTGCCTCGTTTCGACTTCACGTCATCCAGCTCATCAGCAGGCCTGACTAGATGGAACACTTTATCATCCTCCAGCAGGGCATTTCCTAGAAGCAAAGAAAAGGAAAAATAGGCATGTGGTGCAGATGTTCGTGTGCTTTATCTACGTGCTACACATTCCCAAGGCAGTGGGGGTTGTGGACCTGGAACACGGTGCATGGTCAACAGCGTGTGCTTCTGAGATCCAATCAAACTAATAAGGTTTGGGGGGAAAAAAAAGTTAGAGAAAAAAATGTTCCTACTTACTTTCCTCATGGTTGTCATGGTTTTGGTCGTATGAATGCTGTGTGTGCAAAACCCTCGAAAGGATTAACATGGCACCATCCCGAACCTGCAAATCAAACATGCATGTAGATGTTCAAGCATATCTTAACTTATCACTGACACCCAGCTGCCAAATCGCTATGCTTCAAACCCAGTGATAAGAAGCAATACTTACATTGTAGTGTGCTAGTGTGTTAAGCCGCCTCCATCTACCCTCTTTCTGTGAGGTCACATCAAGATCTGACAGAATCTGCCCTGTGGAGCCGGGACGCCACTCTGTGGAGGAGCAAAGAAATCTTTCAGAGAACTTTTCTGGGCTAAACAACTAAAAAAGTCCCTACATGCTAAGTTTACTCAGTGTACCAATACTAACACACTTTTAATAGCTTCTTTCTAAAAAAGGAGATTTACTGTAAACATCAGCTTTCCCTAAAAGTATGGTGAAAGCATGGTCAAATCTATTTAGCTTTTCGAAACAAAGGGTGAGAATAAAATGGATGCCTAATAAAATAAAAATAAGTTCAATGAAATATTTAAGATTTCGTACATTTTTGCTATGCTTTGTTCTGTAATGTAGCTAGCTACCCTATCTATGCAATTGCTGCCCCTGTTAGCAGTATATATATATATATATATTAGTCTGTATATGTAGGGAAAAACACCTTTGCAGTAAAAGGGATAGTTGTGGGATTATTAGTAGTTTGTTATTTGTAAATTCTGTATGAATGTTAAAAAAAGAGTATATAATGGAATTTGGACACAGGTTTTATATACTTGGCGCTAAAACAGCAGCATTTGACCTGTTCTATGAAGGGTCACCAGACCATTACACCCGTAAATTGTTCTTTCCCAAACAGACTGTTTTTCTACAGCATTACAGTGTCTTTTTATTAGAGGTAAAAGCACAAAGTGTCCTGTACAGAATTCTGGCTCTGACTTAACACCACTGAACACATTTGGAATGAACTGGAACATCGACTGAACCCCAGACCTCCTTACCCAACAATAGTGTCTGATCTTGTTAATACTCTTGTAGCAGAATAAACAATAATCCTTATAAAAGCTTTCAAGGAAGAAGAATGGAGTTTATTATACCAGAAACGACTGAATTAAATCTTAAATAAGATGATCATTACAGTATATACGGTTGAGATATTCAGAAAGCAGCTAATGACACTACTTTCACATTCCTGGCACTAATACAGCATCAGACAGGGGCAGCTATTTATAGCCACTGTGCAAATACATCCGTCTACCTGAATCGTAGAATGATAATCAACCACTCAGGTCTAAAATGGGATTAATAATAATTAAACACCAATAACCTGCCTGCAGCCTTACCAAGTGTGACACTATCCACTTTTGGCCTGTGTGAGTATGGCAGGTTCTTGTACACCTGCTCAATGATCTTTTCTTTCACCTGGGAAATAGTGTCACAGTCCAGCACCTTTACTGGAGTTATGTCAGGACCCTCCCCCTGAACCAGCACCTGTAGGGTCTAAAATAACACGATAGCTGTTAATATATATATAAAAAAAAAACGTACCAAAAACAAAATGTACATAGTTTCTTAGACAAAAAATAGTACACCTTACCAGCATGGAGTATTCCACATCATCACCCAGCAGACCCGTGTCATTCAGTGTGTATTTAGCCTTCTTTACGTGTGCATCCACTGGGCCTTTTTCTATTTGATGTTTTAAAGCTCGGAAGAGTTTATACAAGGGTTCCCCTGCAGAGTCCTGCACATATAGAACAGAATGCAGTTATACAAACCTCGTATAAAGTGACCTCCACTCTTTGTCTTGATTACCTGTGTGTGAAATTTATTTTTTAAAACTAGTAACTAGAACTGGGCGTGTACAGTACAACGTTTTTGTAACTACCAGCTTAACAATAAGATACCAATATAAAATAAAAACAATAAAAAAAAGCATCACTGGGGGTGTGTGGATGTGCAGGAGGGTATGAAGGGCAGTATTGTGATTATTGCAGATAGGTCGATAGCTATACAGAACTCTCACCCTTTTTGTTTTCTTTCCTGCTGTATTAAAGATGTAGATTGCATTTAAGATGTATTTATTCTGTGTTGGCAAGGGGAGTCTAATCACCACTTGTTACCCCTTGTACAATGCATGACAAATGACGACTGACAAAACTGAAGAAAAAAAAAGTCATACGACTCAAAAAACCGAACTAAAAATTGGACAAAAAATACAGTTTATACCGAGATTAAGACAGCTGTCTGTTTCTCCTTGAATATGAATATGTATTCGTTTTAGTTCTCAACATTAGATAAAACTCAACGAGAGTCACTCCTGACATTTATTAAAAATAGAGTCATAATGTATAATAAATGTCATGTCTCAGAAGGTTTTATCGTAATAAGCATGTGAGAAGAATAACCTTATCCAGCTAAAATGATCTGGAAAACATGAACATCTCTATAAGCCATATGTATTAGCTATAACATTTATTAATAGCTGCATGGTGATGTATTTTCTTCAGTCGTTGTTATATACGGCTGATTACAGACATTGAACGTTCACAATGCGTTTAAAGTGCAGCCGAGTTAGCGAGATTCTTAATGCTAAGACTGCATTACCTTTAGGAACTGATAGAGGCAGATTGACATCCAGTTACACAGCATCCTTTCAACCACCGTCTCTGACCTTGAGATACAAAATAGAGCCAGAGCCACATGCTCATTAAATAACCACTAATCATTTGCTCTTTTACCACTAAATGTGCCAAATGTTCATGATTAGCAGGTAATGAACAATTATAACATAATCAATAAAGCAAAATAATTAGTGTAGATTGCCAGCTGATTGAGAATTAAACTCAAGGCCAGTAAACAGCTATACAGATTAGTAAGCAAGGCAAAGCCAGGATAAATGTTTATCATTTACGCTGGGAGGAGGAAAAATAAAAATGTGAAATGAAGTTACAAATAAAAGTATATTAACTTAACAAGAGAGCATAATAATGTAAGATGTTAAAAAAAAAAAAAGAAAAAGAAAAAAAGGGTCACTTTTCAGCTCAGCTCAGTCTCTCAGAGGTGGTGGTAGCTCACCTGCGCAGCATGAGTTTGGGGTTTTTACTCTGCACATATTCCTCCATGAGGCCTAACAGCAGCGTCCTCATGATGTCGGTGTAGTATTCCAGCTTACCGTGCAGAGCTACAGTCAACAGAGAAGCGAAGTACACCTTAGCTCTAGCATTGAAATCCTGACGAGTCTCCAGAGTCCGGATAAACTACAGAAAGTGAGAGAGAAAAAAAAAAGAGAGAGAGAAGGGTTTATCAGTTTACTTTATTTCTGTTTCCCTGAATAGAAAACCAATAAACATAATTTATGATTATGGAAATTTTAACTTAATTTCAATGTTGGCTTTTATACCTTAGAGTAATGTTCGTTTTGATTAAAACCCAATAAGGACATAATATTGGACGTAACAAAATGTTTTCTTTGTTAAATAAAACCCTGTTGTGGTAAATAGACTTGTGTACTCCAGAGAAGCCCTTGTGTCCATCACTGATGGAGGCTGGGCAGAGGTAAAATGGGAGACAGAGTGGGGATGGGACTAGAAAAACCCTGAGCCAAAATCAGGGGCGCACTACGCCATGGCGCCGACATGCTTATATTTTATTGCATTTGACAGACATCCCTATCCAGGTCAACTTACAGTTATCCTATTCTATACATATGAGCAACTGAAGAATAAAGGCTAGCTAAAAGGATGCACAGCAGTAAATTGCCATTGCTAACATTTAAGGTTGTGACTGTACAATTATGCTGGGATGTGTAGCCCTCCTGTCGGCTCATCACCTGTACGATAAAGAGTTGGGCACAGGTGCAATAACAGTATGGAATTTGATAAACAGTGTTCCCTAGACTAGACCTTTGGAAAGAAAACTGGCGTTGGAAACAATGGTCTAAGTCTCACTTAGTTTGGGTTATTGAGAAAGCAAAAGAACCGTTTACTATTCTGGATGTGAAAAACTTCACCAGTCCCAAGCTGAAGGTAGTGCAGTTAGAGTATTCCCCAGTAAGAGCGTTACATTTATTTTTATAGACTTTACATGAAAATGCTGTTGGTTGCAACAGATAGCACCATAGGGTATTTAGTCATTTTGAAGCTGGGCAACAGTACTTGCCTGACTTTATAACGCTGCCAGTAGACGACAACTAATAAAGTATACTAGAAGGGGTGTAACAACGAAAGCCACAGAATAAACTTCCTCAACCAGATTTATGGTAAATGGTGACATCAAATCAACATGGTTTCTCACACTTTAAACATGGAAAGTCTCTTTGTAACACCTCATTAGATCAATCAGTTTAATCAGTTAGCAGTATTGACTTTAGATGGGATAACATACAGGCAGATTCTTGGTTCAGAGTGCTAATCGCTGTTTTATGAATGTAATCATCAACCCGGCCAAGTTTGGAAATGAAGTCATAAATTCAAAAGACCATTTAGAAGGCATTGTTGAAATGTGGTCTCGGGAGGTAAGGGGTAACCACTTAACTCCTGATTAGTGATCAGAAGCTCTGGGTTCAAGTTGCCGTTGTTTAACCCACTCTGCTTCAGGGACAATGTATTATGGCAGAATCTGTGCTCTAACCCTAACTAGGCTTATTCTCCGTTAGTTAACTTAGCATGTAGGATAAGGTCTAAAGCTTGAGGCCAAGGATAGTGAAATCTGGTCCTACTTGTTTTACCTTCTTGACATTTTAAACTACTAATTGGAAGTTTTAATCTTAGAATTTATTATTCTACAACTGTTGGACGTTTGAGCAAGGTCCTTTGCTCCTAATTGCTAACTGGTAGACACATGTAAGTTCCTCTGGACAAGTCCATATGCTATAAAAGGCAGGGAATGAAAGAAACAATATAAAATGATTTTTAAGATGCTCTGGTACATTTAAAGTAACTACATGTATTTGTTTCATTATGTGAATAATTGGTGTAGTAAAAAGTGTGTTAACCAGGGTTAGATCTTTATTTTACAAGTGTAAATGCTCTAGCCCAACATACGCAAGTGGGCGACAAAGTAAATGCGACAGAATGGCTTTACTTGCACTATTAACATAAAATCACCCAGCAGGTAACGGCAATGGTATTGTGTTAAAATCCTATAAAAGGATTGTATTATTTGTTAAAACGTGATTTACATTTTATTTACATATTTAGGGAGCCAATCCTCTAACTCTAAAGACACGAGAATAAAAGCTTTTCCTTTTCTGACAAGGGGTTATTAAGCAAGAACTGTAGTTGAAAAGTGGATTAGAAATGAAATAAGAGATTTTAGTGAAGGGAGCCCATTGATCATAGGATTTAGTTCATGGGATTAATCTTAGTTGAGGGTTACTGCCAACAGGAAGACAAATTAAGTGTTTCTGTCCCAAAAATTATCCGCTTTTTCTAACTGGCAAAACAAATGAAGTTAAATAAACAAAATGTGATGTAAAGTGTGCGTGTGTGAGTTTTTGTGGAGTGGAAACTGTGTCATACAGTGATGAGGAAGGTCTTGCTGTTCAGCAGGTTGGAGAATTGATTAAGAGCCTGTGCCACTGTGGCTTTGCGGGATTTGGGAATATTCATCTTGCCGGTGATCATGACATCATTGGCTCCATCTTTTGAAGGCAAAAAGAAGACGCGATCTGTGTAGGTCTTATAATCCAGAAATGGGATGCGACCCTCACTAATATCATTCGTGTGGTCCTCCATCTCGATCATCAAATCTGCAGTTAAGAAATAATAAAGTTTAAAGATTTTTATATATATTATATATAGATATATATATATATATATATATATATATATATATATATATATATATATATATATAAAGAAAGAAAGAGAGAGAAAGATAATGCATTATGTTGAAGGTTTGTATTTATTTATTTATTTCTTTTTTAGACAGAAAACGACAATGGAAAGAGAAGGAGGTAGGATCAGGAAAAGTTTATGAGCTCCAACTTACATGATTGACTATTAAATATGTGTTCACTGTGTCAAAAATGTTTGTAATGACCTGTAAATTCTTTCTTGCAGCGGTCTCGAACACTCTCCTCCAGATTTTCTAACTGGTGCTTCACTTTTTCGTACTCCCGCTCTGCCTGCTGGCTCTTCCTCCTGAAAACACATACCAGTTGATTAGTAGAATAAAATTAGGGGCTTTTGACCACTTGTTATCTTTTACAACTCATCATCGTAAATTCATTTATTTTCTGCTAGCTCTCTGAAGAGCATTAGCTAGCTCTATAAAGGTGCCAAGAGTCTGATTACCTATAACACACAATCGAGATCGCTATGATCAGCAGCATTGGGACGATAACTGCCGGGATGATAATTTTATCCAGTTTCACCTCGTACTTCCTCTCATAGTGCACAGAGCCAACCAACCATTCCCCATTACCAAATTTAATCTGTAGAAGGACATGAAACAACAGGTCAGGACTTTATTTAACAGACACGGGGCATGTGTTTACTCAGGTTGAGTGTTTAATATAACTCCTGATATTTTTGACATTATTTCTTAACACACATGAAAATGTCCCAGGTAAGTGAATCAGTCATCAAATATATTAAATGACAGCAAAAAGTGGAGAAGCAGTAAACCAAGAACCCACCAAAAGATCTAGAGGTTCAGATGTGGTGTCTCTCCGCTGTCTCTTCGAACGAGATTTTGGGGTGGTGGTGGGTGGATCCAGGAACAGCTTATCGTCTTGGAGAGTGTTTACGTTACAGGATACGTCACCCACAAACGCCTCTGCTTCCTTCGCTGTCATGGCTTTGGAAAAACCCCGACCCTGAATAGCACAAAATATACACGTTCATGACAGCTGGACTTTTAAATGTTACTGTTTTAAAGCAAAACATCCTCGGTTTATTTTTATACTGCATGCTGGATTGCAAGCAAAGCTATCTAAAAGCAACCAGAACAAGGAAGTATCTGATCCCACCGTGACAATGATCATGCTGTTCTCCGGGATGACTTTGTTCGGAAGTTCGTTGAAAGTGGGGTTTGGGTGATAATCAAACGGTTTGAGCTCCTCGATCATGTTGTCCAGCTGGATGAAAGTTCTAAAGGACTGGCTCTCATAGGTTCTGTTCACAGCAGGGGAGAGGAACTGCAGCATGGTGCTGTTCTTGCTGTGAGCCTCCTGGCTATACTGGAAGCACATGAGAAAAGAGGACACGATAAAATTCAAATAGATGTATTTCCTCATACAAACACCCATGCCATGAATAAAAAGAGGATCGCTCGCTTATGCTGCCCTCTGCATTAATCAAGCCGAACAGCCGGGCGCTGTGTTAAGGCAGCTCCTAAATGAAAGTGAATTAGATTTCTCCCCTCATTCCCCTTTGCTGCTTTCTCCGAGTGGGAGTTTACCCATTCAATCCTTACTGCAATAATGGAGCATGCTGCTTAGCTTATTTGGCACGTTCTAATTAAATAGCCATATATTTTACATACAATTACAAAGGGTTAGTTTTTTCACTGAGTTGTGTAAAATAATTTCAGAAGCCTCATCAGATAATAAGGATGTTTTTTTCCCCATGAGAAACTCATGTTTAATTGTTGGTGCTTTATTTGCATCAACCCTGGAATTATAACTGCGTGCCACAGCAAATAAGTGAAAGCAGAATGCAAGCAAAAGAAAGGTTTTTTTAAAAAAAAAAAAAAAAAAAGAGAAAGAAATTACAAGCAGCGCAAACAGTCTTTACAGATCAAGCAGATGTACCTCCATAGCAGAGTAAAGTCCAGACCATTCATCAGCTGACGCTTGCACTATGATGGTGGCTTTCTGAATGAGGTCGAAACCAGAGCCCATCACTCTGATCTTTCTGCCACCGCTGCAAGGGTTACACAAACGCAGAGATAAAATTAACCCTTGTTAAATAAAAACTAAACTTCTGCCACAAAAGCTAAAGCACACTGTCATCTGGAATGTCTTTGTATGTTGTAACATTCCGTTATTCCTTTACTGAAACTGTCCCTGAACACAAATCCCCTGAGCTCCAAGCAGACATGCTGTGTTCTGATTGGAATGGAAGAACTAGAGTGTCATTCACAGAACCCTGACTCTGACTCACCCCACCGACTGAACCCCAGACCTCCCCCTTCTTACTATAAGAGGAGGAGTAAGACTGAATCCTGAGTAAAATGTTCAGAAAGCATATGGATGTGATAAAGAGGTATCCCAATACTTACTGTCTATAAAGTGTAGTTTGAAACCACCAGATGTAGAAATTCTGTTTTGTTTATGTTCAATATTAATTATTAAAAACATTTTAAATGATAACTTAAACACTTTATTTAAAATAAAAAATTAGTACATTTGCATTATTATTATTATAAAACTGTCTAAGAAGTGAGGAAATTCAAGCAGAGCAGAATGTTGAGTACAGCCCAAGTGGGCTAAAAAGATACA
Source organism: Bagarius yarrelli (assembly GCA_005784505.1). NCBI lineage: Eukaryota > Metazoa > Chordata > Actinopteri > Siluriformes > Sisoridae > Bagarius > Bagarius yarrelli. The sequence continues at coordinate 12,997,459 of VCAZ01000001.1, read as the reverse complement.
CAACTCTGAACTAATAACTAGAGAAAACGCACAAAAGCTGAAAGACGACTGAAAGCTTTATTTAATTAGTGAAGACAGTGAAGTACGCAATTCTCTCCACTCTTTTTATTGTTGAAAGGGTAAACCAGTGGACGCTCACCAGTCAAAGCTGCTTCTGGGCTGGTGGTCAGATATGTCCGGGTTGCTAGAGAACTGGAAGAAGGCAGGAACCTGAATGATGGTGTGTTTCCCGTAGTGCACAGTGACAGGCAGGGCATCAGAGGGCACTTTCTCATTTCGGTACTGCCCCACCTTACAGGTGATCTGCTTCCCAAACTCCTCACTGAGGGAAAAAGTTAGAGGGGGAGAGAGAGGTAGATAAAGGGAGAGACAAACAGACATTACAGGATTACAGAGGCCCACAATTTAAGACACACAGTAACAGACATACACAGTGAAATATACAGCAAAAGACAAACAAGAGAGACACAGAGGCATAGTAAAAGAGAAAAGGAGGGGAGACACACATACAGATAAAATAAGGGAGACAGTGAAAGAAAGACCCACGTAGACAGCAAGAAAGCGAGATAGAGATGCATTAAGTAAAAGGAAATGAATTAAGCAAAAAAGGCAAGACAAAACTCAAAGAAAATTAGTAAAAAGGCAAGCAGCAGAGAAGAAAATTGAGGTTAAAGGTTAAGATAAGTGGGGCATTAAAATGTGGAGAGAGAAAATGCTAAGTGTCTAAGCAGAAACCGAGAGAACACGAGCACAGAATGGCAAATAAGGTCACGGATACACCAACTTGGACAGAATATGAGTAATTACTTTCCTTAAGGTCTGCTGACTCAATTTTATACGTGTGTGCCTTTCTGCTTTCCTAAACCAATTACCCTACTACATCCCCCATGATGCAACACTGCACTCACACTGGGCATGCCACTCCACCCACAGAAATGTCAATGTCTTCTTTAGAAGCTGTATCTAGGTCAGTGCCGGTGATGGTGATGATTGTTCCCCCCGCTCTTGGACCGCGTCTGGGCTGCACCGCTGCAGGCTTGGGGTCCTGTGGAAAAAAAAAATAATAATATGATAGGAAATAAATTAAACCATATTGCAACATGTTACAACATTCAGACATGTTTTTTTTTTCAGTTCAATTCCACAGCCACTTGGAATAAGTGCACATGTAAGGAGGGTCTGATGAAAGGAAACAAAAGGGATTATTTCACTCATGAGCAACTTGAATTAATAATCTTGCAATTGATTTACTTACTGAAGCTAACACTTGCCCTTATTTGGCTTTTTAAAATTTAGCTTCAATTTCTTCTCAATTCTATTCATCCGTATGCAAAAATGTTAAAAAGCAGGTAGCTCCTTGCAATGCGGTAATGCGATTAAAAACACCTTGCGAAACTAAGCGGATTGAAACTTTACAGTCTAAAAGTGATCTCGGGGATCAGTCAGGGGCTAATTGAGTAAGCGGGAACTTAAAAACAACCTGCCAAGAAAAGACATTAACTCTGTTACCACCTACTCATAACTGTATTATAACTCCCTTGAGTTTGGGTCTTATATTTTCCCAAGACTATTTTACACTTGGGGTTCTCTTAATCTAGATATTTATCACCCTCCCTCATGCACACATACACGGCAAACAGAGGATATCAGATGACTAAATAAACACAGATCCCTGTGCTAAGCCCTGAAAGGCGGGAGGGGGCAATACACCTCATGCCACAGTCCACAACAGTTTCAGGGTCTATGTTGGTATAGGAAAAATTGATTGCCCGTTTAGCAGCATGCCCTTGAACACACTGTCACAGGGCATTTTTGGGCCCTATGAAAGAATATGAGGTTTGGCCAACCTACCACACCAATTCCACACCGGTACAACTAACGAAAGTGGGTTATAATCATCCTCAACTCTCCCCCCTCTTAGCGGCGCCCCTGTGCATCACTGTATAAGAACAATAAGAACCTAACTTCTGATCTAGGTATGAACATGATGCTGTTTGATTCTCAAATAAAAAAATAGAATCTCTAATCAGACTCTTGAATTAAAATGTTTCATCAAAATCAGAATCTCGAGATTAATTATCTTCAATTCAACTTTTAAATCCAAATCTTTAATTAAGAGTCAAATGTCATTAGAATTTAAACCTTAAATTAAAACCTCAACATCCTAGATCAGATCCTTGGATCAGAATCTTTAATCAAAATCAGAATCTTTACTCAGAATCAGATTATTAGAAAAGGAGATTCTAATCGGAATCTGGAGTCAAAATTTCAATCCAGAAATTTGAATTAGAATCTTGATCCACATTTAGAATTTTTTTTAATTCCCTATAGGTTTGTTCTAATACTTATTGATTTCCAATACAGTTTCAATCCTTTTGCCTGTATATTATATCATGGGTAGATGGAAGACTTCAGTGGTTGAAAGTTGTCTGCTATTTGAATGTCATTCTGAGGTTTTACTGTAACACGTCAATGCATTTTTTGTCTTATAAGTAAGGAAGATAGATGGTATTGAAACAGAACACTGGATTATAGTAAGTGTTTACAGGAACTTGTATTTTGTAATGTAAATGTCTTTTGTATGTATATACATGGTTTTAAGGGCATGCTGCTGTTATATTATTTCTGAATAATCCTTTTAATTTATTTACTACCTGATGAAGCATGGATAAGACTTGTGACTCACCCGGTAAGTAAAGAAGACTGAGGATTTGCTTCTTCTCTCCCCCTTGACTTCCACCTTCACGAGTCCTTCATGCGGGCCGCGGTGGAGCATTTGACCGATTTCACAAACAACGCTGCAAACAGGAAGCAGTATTTTGAGTAGTCTCTCCACAGGCAAGGCAGACAAATAGTGCGGCTGTTATGTTTTGATGCAGCTGTTCTGCACTCAACAATAACTCCATCTCTGACAATACAACTTAGCGAAGTAGATTCCACCTGGAGAGATCTACTGAAGCATCAGGCTTAAAGGGCTGCGAATGTGTAGGAACCATGCTGATCCAAACCTGGCTAAATAATGCCTAGAGCTTTCTCTCTCCCTCTCTCTTCTTCTCTCTCTCTCTCTCTCTCTCTCTCTCTCACACACACACACACATACTCTCTCTCTCTTTCGCCTCAGGACTTGAGGGGCTTGTTAGCAGTCAAGCGTACACAAAGCCGGACCTCCCCCTGACATAAGCAATGTAAGTGAGCCTAAAAGCTCAGTGTGGGCTCTCCGGTGCAACCCAGCTCGTGGTTAGAGGACAGATTAGCAACAGAAATACTGCTTTAGCATTTAATTCTTTTTTTAGCTGCTCCCTTTTTCCTTTTAGCCTAAGACTTGAATCTTAGTGTCTTGGAAAGAACAGATCGCAGATAACAAGTAAGGTGAAACAGTTTGATTGGTAAAACTTTAGGAGTTACACAATGCACCTTAAGAGTTAAACGTATTGTCTCTACATTGGAGACGGGGGGGAGCTTAGTGGTTTAATTCCCAGAACTAATGCTATGCCACTGCTGGGCTCCTGAGCAAGACCCTTAACCCTCAACTGCTTATCTGCCAACATTACTGAGTCTGCACTATTCAGGAGTTTAAGTTTTCAAACAAAGGCTTCTTTACTGTATCTAAAACTCACCTGGTAGAAACTGAGTACTTCTCCTCTTGGTGGACGCAGGGAACTCCTGCTACAGAGATGCTCCTGATATCGTCCTTGTGAATGCCCAAGTTGGAACCTTTGATGGTGACCGAGATGCCTCCTTTCAGTGGACCGTAGCGTGGAGTTATCTAGAAGAAAAGAAGAAAAAGTCTTAGTACAGTTTAGAATTAAGGAGTGGATTCTCACTGCATGTTGAAAGCAAAATATACTGACATTTAGTGCTGATGTGACTGGACAAAATTGTCAACAATAATTAAAACTATTTTTTTAAATAAATAAAATTACATACCAACAGCCAATAAAAAAATTACAAAAATTAAAATTAAGTACAAACATCCAAGAAAAAATGCAGATATTTTTAGCATGCATGTCATTATTTTCCAGTGGAACTCACTTCTGAGATCACAGGGTCTGGACATTCCTGCTCCTCATCGCTGGGACACAGTTTGTGAAACACACAGGAGCGAGTCCGGGCACACCACACACAGTTGTATTTAAAGTCTGTGTTCTTACACAGACTGCAGTCCTCACGGCCCAATGAACAGTTATACAATGTTACTAGGAAAAAAAATCATACATACATAAAAACGCACAACATCCCTTTAAAAAAAACAACCAGTTATATAACCAATAGAAAAATCACCATTTAATGTGCTGTCAATTTTCTTCTCAGTGTACTTGTCTTTAATATGGAACAGGATGCTGATCTCCTGAGCCTTGTCATAGGAAAACTATAAAAAAAAACATTACAAAGCAAAAGAAAATCCATCAGTGCTATTTTATATATGGAAAAAAAAATTAACACACACACACACAAATGTAATACACACCAAACGATTAGTCAGGACATTAAAAACACCTGTTTAATACAATGTAGGTCCAAAACAGACATGCTACTTTTCCATTACTCCTCACATCAATCAGTGAGCATTGTCTTTGTCCCCATCACTTGTTTTACTGGCACTTCTTCCTTGGACAATGTTTGGTAGGTTCTAACCAGGGTTGGGCAACCCATGTTCCTCGAGTTCCTTTGCTATCCCTGCAGCTATCCCTGTCCTTACCCACTAATGATAACCTGAATTAACTGAACACACTCGATTTAGGGAATTGGTGGGTCAATCCAAAGCAGAAGATACCAGTTTACCTGGTTTTCCACCAGTCCAACCTCACCCAAGATGGTATCTAGCAGCTTTGGATTGAGCCACTGATTCCCTAAATCAAGTGTGTTAGTTAATTAGAAGCTGGGAGATACTGTACCAATTTCTACCCATATCTGGGATGGTATATTCCAGTTTCTTACTGCAGCGGCTATAGTAGGACATACATAATTAGGGAAAAAAACCTCCAGGAACATGGGTTGACCACTCCGGTTCTTACCGCAGGAACACAACATAAGAGCTGCTGTTTTGGAGATGCCACTCAGTTCCTTATCCTATTATTGCTTAGTGAACTGACTGTTTACTTGCTGTACAATAAAGCCCAACTGCTTGACAGGTGTACTGACACTCTAACAAGATAATCATCTATTTCCTTCACCTTTCAGTGTGGCTGAATGGCTGATCGGGGTGTGTTTTTTTTGTTATATAATCACACTTGAGGAGTATATTTTTAAAAAATCTCTAGACACTCCGTTTCGCACAAACTTCTAGGCGCTTCTCTTTGGAAGTGCAACTGGCATCGAGTCCAACAGAGCCGAAGAGAATCGAAGCTTTAGGCTTGTTCCTGTAGTGTGCTGCTACATACTGCTTGCCTGCCACACTCAGAAGCTTTTAAAGCCAGAGAGTCGTTTGATGACAAGAGTGGTGGAATAAACTTGGCTTTAACCAACTGGGGGTGCAGTGATCCAAAGGTCTTCATGTCCTTCTTCACTTACTCTAGATCAGCTGAACACTTTTTACTTCACTTAAGCATCAAAGCTTGTAAACACATCACATGCAAATCATTTTAATTATACAAACTGTAAGAAAATATACTAGGGCTGTGTCTTGACAAAGGCTTCACGATACATAGATCACGATACAATATAACACGATATACTGCAGTACAGTACATATTGCCATACATTGCAATACTTCAACTAATAAAAAAACAGCAAGAATGTCCCCGATATGCATTTCCAGCAGGTCTTTCTATGTGGAGTTTGCATATTCTCCCTGTGCTTGTGTGGTTTACTCCGGGTCCTCCGGTTTCCTCACAGTCCAAAAACATGTGTTTTAGGTTGTTGAATTGGTGATTCTAAATTTCCTATTAGAGCGAGTGTGTGAGTGTGTGTGGTTGTTTGTTTATATATGGCCCTGCGATGGACTGGTGACCTGTACAGGTTGTACCTCTGCATTTTACCCAATGACAGTTGGGATAGACTCTAGAAGATCCCTGTGACATGGATTAGGAGTAAGCAGGTACGACAACGGATGGATGGAAGGACAACAAATTCAAAAAAAGGTTCATATTTGTTGAATAGGAAACACGTACTGTTTCGACAGGGTTTTAATTAAAAAATTAACATAAAGGTAAATCAGTTTAAAATGTATCGATACAATATTAGGAAAAAAATATATCCACAGTTAGACTTACTGATATGTTTATACATCCCTGTTTGGGGGTCTGTGATATGTATAATAATGGGTAAATACCAACACTACTTAATTGTGTAAAAAATAACAATAACCGCAAAATAAATATACAAAGAATAAAAACGAACCGACCTCACGATGTCTTTTTTATTTGCATTTTTATGTTTTGTCCTAAACGTAACTCTTTTAAAAGACATAAGCAGGTTTGGGCCTGAAACATCCTAAAAAAAAAAATCACGATGCCATCAATCACCACATGGATCCCGTGGATGATGTAATTTGAGATTTGGTTTCCCAGATTCTGTCCTGGATGACTAATAACTGTTTCATCTATTTCATTTTAAAACTATTTCGGACTATAAAGATTTTCACTTTTTTTGTTGGAAAAGTACCTCCTACTGTTCAAAAAATTACAATCAATCTGTGCAATTTGATACGATCATTTTGTGTTATTATATAATGACAGACTCCTTTTATAAGCTTGTTTGGAAAAAAAGCACTCTGGTTTTGGTTGATGGACCATATTTGAGGTGTCAAATCTGTGTAACTTTTGCCAATAATGCTAATGCTAATAATAATAATTTAAACCCCAGTTTGCGTAAGGAGAATTTTAATGTATTTTAAGTAGAACCACTCTGACAGAATAATGATATCCCTGGAGTAAAGGACCTAAGTGACAGCCAGCTAGAATACTAATGACCAGAAAAATCAATCAAAAGGGTTTACTTCAAGCATATTGCGTATAGATACAGCGCCATACCCTGATAATGTGTGTGTGTGTGTGTGTGAGGTATTTCATAATGTAGTGTGTGTGAAAGAGAGAGACAGAGACAGAGAGTCAGAGAAAGTTCAACACATGAATTTACAGTTTTACTCACCATGTAGCCAGTGAAAGAGAAAAATGGCCCCTCTTCAGTTTTCACATCATCTTCAAACTGTTTCATCAGCTCTGTCCCAATGGTGAACTCTCTGCCCTGCAACGTTCACAGCTTCTATCAATGACTAAAGTCTTTCTGCATGCTGAAGGTTAGAGTGTGTGTTCATATATTACATACTGATCTTTTACACATTTACATTTACAGCATTCGGCAGATACCCTTATCCAGAGCGCCTCACATTCATCATTTTTTTTACAATTCAACAATGTTAAGGGTCATGTTTGGGGGCTCAGCTTAGTGGTAATCAAACACCGAACTTCCAATTAGCAGTCAAACACTTTAACCACTGCAATACAGCTACCATATCACTGAACTAATTCTAAGCAGAGGAACTACATTATCTTTTTTCCCAGAGGCCAAAAAATTACAATTGTGCCATTTTCTGTGTCCCTGTCCAGAATTGGTGTCTTTGTGTTGTCACACTCCACAGTAGTGATTAATATGAAGCTCAAATGAAAGCAGACACCCTGGACTTTAGGAATTAGTGGTTTCTCATGACTATTTTGGTTTTTCCCCAGTCTGGAGAGGGAGCAATAGATTAATAGAGATATTTCAAGAAAAAAACTGCTTGTTCTTCGAAGTAAATAGTGGAACCAAAGCTGATTTCAGCTTGTTAATAATCAACTAAAATCTGAAAACTTCAACCAACTAATAAAATACTATAGAATTTTACACAGCAGACCACTGCCCTAAGTTTACAGTTAATTGCAAATCTGCAATTCAGAAAGCTAGCAATTTAACCCCTTTCCTACAGAAAAGGTAGTAAACATGCTATCTAATGTCTGATTCGTAGACACATTAAACACTGTAAAAGAATAACATTCTACTTAAATGATTAAGCATTTCAAGCAATGATTTCTTCTTTAAAAACACCTAGCGGTGAAAACAATTACAATTTAATTCTGATCACTGGGAGCTGTGTAATGTTGTGAGACACCATGTGTCTCTGCCCAAATCTACGCAAACTAGATGCAGGTCTAAAAAAATTGCAAATGCCTTAAAATATTGTTGTGTTTTGTTTTGTTTATATGTTAATTTTTGTGATTGCAGAGTTGCTTAATTCCCTCTAAACTCTCGCATCAACAAGGCGTTCGCGCAGAACGTCGTTTGCATCCTCTCCAAACTGCTGTGTGTGAAAATCCCTGTTTCTGAAACACCTAAACATCAGGCTTATCTACCAGCAGCAAACAGGCCATGCTGAAAATCACCAAGGTTATATATTTTTATCATTTAATAAGTTTGATGTGATTATTATCAGTCTAAAGTGCAGTGACTGTGTGCATTGTGCCACTTCCACATGATTGTCTGATTAGATAATATCATAGATGTTTGTTCAGAAGTGCAAAACTGCACATTCATTAAATTTATTACAATCGAGAATAACTAGAAGTCATGACTCACCTTGTAGGGCTCTAGATTCACTCCTTCAAAACTGATGCGTGTTTTATATCCAACTGGAATAAGGATAGGATCTGGGTTTTCAAAGCGCGGACATTTCTTTGTCTGAAAGACATTAAAAACACACACACACAGACTCACATTCAGCTTGAATCTCCTTCCCAGAGGCCAAAACCTAGAATTTTGTTGGGTCCATGTTCAGCATTAAGTGTCCTTGCCATGTTTTGCTCCACAGTGATGGGTAATATAAAGCTCATATGAAAGTAGACACTCAGGGCTTTAGGGATTTAAGGTTTTTCATAAAGCTCTGTTTTTACACAGCCTACAAAGGGCAATAGATTTAAAAAAAGATGTTTTTTTTGTTTTCACACAAATGTGTCTATCCTCAAAAACGCTGAAATCAAACCTACTTCTGCTCACAATGATGCTCCAAGTGTCTAAAAAGTAAAAGGTGTCATCTTTAACCAATTAAAGGGAAAAAAACATAAGTCTTCTAAAAGCCAACAGTTTCCTTACTTGCTTTATATTTTATGTATAACATTAAAATAATTAATTTATGTTCCATCATGCTGATTTCCAGTGTGCTGGTAAAAATTCTGCAAATTTAGACTAAAAGTAATGTGATACCTCGTCTCTAATGCCTTCTGACTTCAGTCTGTTTCTACTTGCATATACAGTATTAAACCTCCAAATAATTTATGAATTATTCCTCTGCGTTCTGCCGCAAGCCACTATCCTGGTCTATTTCCGTTTTATTATGCATGGGTATGTCTAGCATTTATGACCTTCCTGACTATGCGAAATAATCCGATTCCACACCTGTCTGTGTTTGATGATATTGGGCCCGGTTTCAGCGTCGTTCATGTCCGAGCAAATGTGTTCAGCTGTATTCCACTGACATGCCCACGGTCTGCTCACACACGCGATACACCTAGAAGTTAAACACAGAAAAGGGAATAAAACACACTTTTAGGAATCTGGTGAGACAATGATGCATAAACACAGAGCGCGGTGCAATGTAATTACATTTTTTTTTTGGCTGTGAGTGTAAATGTAGCAGTGAACACACATCGTTTCAACTTCTAGGAAACAAAGCTCATTTATCAGATGCAGTCCAGTGTGCTTAAAAAATGAAAAGTATAAAAAAAAAAAAATTCAACAAGAGATTGACTTTAGCTTTTGATGAATGAATAGGAAACTAAAGTAATTTCCTGTTCTTGGTATAAAAGTAGGGGGAAAAGAAACGTGGAAAAGAACAGAACATCCTAGCCTCTGAGCCTACATAGTAGCAAATTCAATTCCAGCACCACTCGTTCAACACGATTTATGAGTTGGTCTCATTTGTATGGATGCGTGTATTCATTACACACATGTGCGTTTTGTAGCACAGTGTCAGCACAAAACAGAGACAAGCTCGCTGACACAGTGAGAAAAGAAGAGAAGCCACTCACGGAGTATTTTCTGCTTTTCGCACTGCTGCTGCACAGTCGTAGAACTCGTAGTCACGGGCGGCCACCTCCACGCTGTCGTTCACAAAGATTCGCACCGGCACCAGCACTGAATCTGCAAACAGAGACACAGTGGGGAGAATCTTAGTACAGTGCAGCAAATGTTTCAATACTTATCCCCGACAAATCTATGCTAATACTGTATTTAAATTATTTTGACTTAAATGGAATCTTCCTTTTTCTTTAGCTTATTCTACACTAGGAACTCTAGGAAACAATCCATCTGACAGGGTTTACAGCCATTAGAAGCATAAAAAAGTAGACGCTATGAACAATTAAGAGATGATATAATATTAAACTACAGGACAAGTCTATAGAGTGACGGGACAATGAAGGAAACCACAGAATATAAAAACTTTGGACTCTGACCCTAGAGATGTTGGGAAAACATGCACTCTAGTAACGGATGAATATATTTCAGTCTACTATAAGAAAATTGAATCAGATTTGATTTCAAGTCTGTAGTATCAGCAATATCTGCAATCTGTGATGTCTGTAATATGCTGATACAAAGCCTTGTATCCAATTCAATTCGACTGAAAAATTTCATAAATTCCATCTGACAACCTCGATTTTACTTGATCACCAAGGCTGCACATGTGCATGTGATTTATACTGGTCTTCGATGCTTTGATAGCAATGTGACATTATGTATAATCTAACTGAATTCTGTGGAATGTCATTAAATTAATGTCGATAAGGGAATCCCTACATGACAATCTGCACAACGCACCCTACATGCCCACCTGGGGTCCCAAACACGTAGAAAGAAACTTGTTCAGCCTGGATAATGGGCTTGGTGTGGTGGGGGTGGAGTCAGTAGAAAGGGAAGGGGTGTGAGTAGGATTAATAGGGTAGGGATAAATGTATTAGGTTAATGTGGTAAGGGCAGGGTTAATGTGGTAAGGGTGAGGGGTGGGGGGGTTAATGTGTTGAAGCCGGTTGATATAGGGTTTGATTTGTAGGGGTGGACTTGATAGAATGGGGGGAAGTTAATGGCATAGGGGTGGGTAAGGTTAATGTGGTAGGAACTTGCCAGTTCCCCCTTTAACTGCCCCACTGCTACCAATAAAAAGGAAATGCTGCCTACTGTGACTTCACTCGTGTTTTCTGACAGTTAACTAGACTGCTCTATGTGGGTAGTTATTGGGGAAGCAATAAAAGAAAATGAAATCACAAAGAAAATAAATCAAAAGCATGACAATTTAGTAATAACATAATTTTGTTTGTTGGTTTTAGTTTCACTTTGGTGGTAAAATTTGGCTATTTTTAATTTAACACATTTTGTATAATAAACCCAACAGCGCTATTAATGTATGGAATTGAGCTGCATGTCTTTCGAGCGATACCTTGGTGCGGCGGTGTAGGAGGAAGCCGGTTAGGGGATGGCAGGTTGCATCTGACCATTGAGTCCACCATGGTGGCTTTACTATTGGACAAACCAATTGTGCAGTGGATCCGGTCAAAGTCTCTGATGCTAGGCAGCGAAGGAACGTTGATCTCAACCTAATGATGAAGAAGTTAAGAAGTATATCAGAGTGACAACACATTTTTGTTTTTACTGAATCTTAATGAGCAGTGTCCCAAATATCCATGACAGAACCCACGAAGGAGCTTCACTATGTCATGTAATGTGAGGCGAATGCAGATGCCAACGTAGACAATTTATTTTAGAATAATGAACAAACTAAAGCTGTAACAATAAGAAAAAACTTGAAATATAAATACAAGACAAGAACCAAACCATCTGAGTAAAACTGTGACTGACTGATCAAAAAGCAAGGTTGTGTGACTTGCTGGGGATGATGGGTAATGTAGGTCAACAAACAAATCCAGTGGTCACTAGTTACATATAAGATTATAGATAATAAATGCATGCTAACATTTTTATTCATCTGCAGTAACTAAATTAAAGCGGTCCAAGTCCAAAACCATGTTTAACTTATTAATGAGGCTCACAGTGTCATTTAATGTGGAAATGTGGAGGACTGTGCAAGATAAAAACGTCCTGCTCCCTACTGCTCTGTAAAAAAGGCTAATAATTTAACTTAACTCCAGTCTATGCATACAGTATTATTTACTGTAATAATGCAGCACCTCGGCCGTAGTGCTGAAGATGCTAATTATAAGTTATATCAGCAAACGCTTGTACAATTTATATACTGAGGCAGATAACAGGAGATATTTCTTTAATTTATTACATGAAATCCAGAAACAGCAGTTTGGGAAAATAAGGATGAAAAATGGCAGTTGAATTAAGCTACTACAAGAAAATACAATAGTAAATGTCAATTAAGTAATAATAAATGTTAACGAAGCTTTATTCCAGAGCATCTTACTGTATTTCCAATTTTTACTAAAATGTGATGAAATAAAACAATGAAATTCGACCGTAACACTTTAATCCTTCTTACTGTGTTAATGGATTTTAGAAACACTGAGCTTAACTAAAAGGATTTATCCTGGCTGGGATGCGGCATTACACACATAAAAGGGCCAATTTGCCATAAATATACTCCTCTGTGCAAGTTTTTAAACAGAGACACCGGAGAACCACACATACTGTAGATACAGTACAGTGAGAATAAATGAAATAGATAGCAGATAGTAAGAGTTGTAACCTTGCTACAAGTCTTACAGAGGCTAAAAGTGTCATTCTTTTATGTGGAAAAATGGAGGACTGGAGTACAAAATAAAAAACTGCTCGGTAAAAAGGCTAATAAATGAGCAGTGTACTGCAGTACGTGCACATGTCCTTAAGATGCTCATAGTAAGTTATATCACTTTAATACTAATTGGATGCACAAATTAAGTACAAGGAAGAGAACAAAGGCGACTGTTTTATTTTACTAAGTTTTAGTTAAAATAAACTCTCGAGTTAGGAATTAGAGGTATTCTAGGTGGAAATAAGTTGTTATAAATCGCTTTATACAAACAACAGAATACACAAATGTGCCTGCTAATACACATAATAAAGGGTATTATAATAACAGGAGTAAATGTCAACTAAGCTTTATTACAGAGCATCTTATTTCCACTTCACTAAACTGTGATGATATAAAAAATAAAATCCTTGTCAGCTGCCTCGATAATACAGCAGAAACAATAAGAACAGAGTATAGTTATTGTTCTGCAAACTCTAATCTCGAAATCTGTATTAACACACGTTTCATTCGTTCACCATACGATTTCACAGTCACTGTGAACCAGTGCGCTCAGCTTTTCCAATCATTGTATGAGAAAGAAAAAAAGTTTAAAAATAAGCGTGGTAATTACAGCTCTGACACCTGCAAGGTTACCTGCTGTGATCTCTTGCAGCTTAGGTTGGGAGGATGGAAGGAAACTATTTTAACGCACTGCTGTCTGGGGCTCCACAGCCACCCGTTCTTCTCTTCAGCTCGACTGCACTCCGACCTCCTCGTACACCTACAGTGTGGGAGACAACAGCGCACACATCTCAGGGTACAAGTCTCTATTAAAATCCGAGCTCCAAACAGTCACTAGTTTTTGTACGGTGTGTGCTTTTCGCTGACATTTTTACAGTATGCGTGTGTCATCAGGATTCCCTAAGTGGTGCATTACTAAACATTTAAAACGTTACGTTTTCCCAGTTCAGACAGTAGAATATGTCACTGTATTAGAAATTAGCTTAATGTATTTGTAAATTCTAAAGTAACCTGTTATTTGTCCCAAAAATCTCACCCACCATCTCTGCGCACGCTTGATTTAAAATCTTGTGGCACCACTGCTGTTGCTCTCTGCTTGATACACTGCTTTGCTTTTATTTTCAGATTTTTACGTCACGTTTTGAAACTTAAAAATGTGGACACATTACCAACACAATTACATACAGTAAAGTGTGTCTTCCCCAGACTGTTAAAACACATAACTGCCTAAATTGTATTTGTATGTTGTAGCATTTTATTATTCCTTCACTGGAACCAAGAGACTCAAACACTATTTCAGCATGACAATGTCCCTGAACACAAAGACCCTGAGCTCCATGAAGACACGGACGTGTTCTGACTGGAGTGTTATAACTTGAGTGTCCTCTCCAGAACCCTGACTCTGACTCAACCCTACTGAACCCTGAGTGAACTCACCCACCCTCCTCACCCAAAATTAGTGTCTGATCTCACTAATGCTATTTGTAGCTGAATGAACGCAAATCCCCACAGACACACAACACAATCTAGTGAAAACACTTTACAGAAGTGTGAGGGTTATTATAGGAGAAAGAGTGAGAATGTGAGAATGTTTTAGAATGTGCAAAAACGTATACAGATGTGATGATCAGGCGACCTAATACTATTGTCTATGCATGTCTATGGGGGACGTGATAGTGCAGTGGGTAAGGTGTTGGACTGTTAAGTGAAAGATCAGACTTTAGTTCCCAGCACCACAACGTTACCGCTGCTGAGCCCCTGAGCAAGACCCTTAACCCCCAATTGCTTAAAAGAGATAAATGTAAGCAACTCTGGATAAGGGCACATATCAAAATTCCATAAATGTCTATACAGTGTATAACTTGACAGTGGAGCATAATTCATCCTCACAGAATCATTTTAAGTAAACAGAAAATGAGAAGATGCAATAACAGATACACATTGTTATACCAGTACTGCACTGTATGTATAAGATTTTACTATAAATAGTATCTTGTTTTAACTACAACTTGCTGTGAAAAACAATTATTGCCGACAGTTTCAGTGAAAATAGCAGAAGGTTTCAATGAAAATGTCCTTGGGTTAGCAACAGCTATCATAACACTAGTTATGTTTTTAGTCTGTGTGGATTTATTAACCATATGTAGAGTTTTATTATATAACAAACATAACCGTATATTTACAAAACATGCATTTTTATTCATTTGTCTTTACGTGTAAAGGGCATAAAAAGAGAACACACAGCAAATTTTCTTAGCAGTAAAAGAGGTAAAGGACCCCAGTAGTGTGTCTGTGACCATCCTGGTATTTAGGCGGATGACCAGACTTTTTACATTCAGCCCTATTGTCAATATTTAAAACTTAAAAATCCATCCAATCATTTATTTTTCCCTTATTCCAAGTCTGCAGTCTATCCCAGGAGATATTGGGGAAAGGGTGGGGGACAAGCTGGAGGTGGTGTTGGTCCATCACAGGACACAATCACTACAGACAATTTCAAGATGACAATCAGTCTGAATGTCTTTGTTCCAGGGGAGAAAATGCAAAGGAAACTCCTGAAGCACAGCAAGAATATGAACATCTACATAAAGCAGAGGTGGGAAATGAACCAGCAACCCCGGGTGGTGTGCTCTCAGGACTCCCTCTTATAGAATGTACAGATTATGCCTAATATAATGTCAGATTCAATCTAATTCCACATCTACATCAACCCTGATCATATGTGTTTAACCCACCAGGCCATTTTTCCAGTTTCTGTTTGAGCACCTCATATATCTTTGCATTCGACATGACATTTAATCATGAACAGAAATAATCAATAATCTTCACCTGCCCTCCAGAACACACCAGCCACAGTAAGGGTCTTTCTGAGCTACACAGGATTTGCAGTCAGTCTTCTGTTGGCACGATTGCACTGGCACCTTAGTGATCTATAAAAAAACAACAACCCAATTTATTATTAAGCTTTTTGTTTATCATTATAAAATCATACCTGCCACATTAGTGGGTGGTGCACATAAAAAAAGACATTAGAGCACATTTCTGCAACATCAAACATTACCCATGGGCAGAGAAATGAACTCCTTCACAAACCCAAACAGACTTAATGCTCTGATAAATGACTGCACTGCAGGCACCTTTTTCTCCGTGGTGATGTATATGTGACTCTGGGTCTTGTCGAAGAAAAGATTCTTATTCACATGCTCGCCCATGGTGTCTCCTGGAACTCGGTTGTACACCTCAGGTTTGCTTGACAAATGAACCTGCGTGGGTGGAGAACAATAGACATGGAGCAGGTCGCAATTATACAGTGCAGCATGGGACAAGAGAAATCCGTCAAGCTGTAGCCAAAACCCACACAGAGCATCTTGCGTCGTGTTTGAGACATACCTGACACAATGTCATCCCTAAACGAATAGTCTACGAGTCAGTTAATGACCAGAAACTCCAGTATCCTGCTCGAAAAACACCAAAAATAGCCTCCAGTACTGCTTATCCTGCCTGAGCCGTGCCGTCAGGATGGCGGGGCTGAGTGAAAGCAAGACGCTAGGTTTTTTGTTTTTTTTCAGTACAAGCCTTCTCCCTTCTGTTTAATCTGACAGAGTTCCAAAGCTTTAATGAAGAATCCGTGTAGGAGGTTTCTCTACATTACCGAACCGAGCGGATGAATGTGACAACTGACTCATGATCTAAAAACAATTCTCCTCCATCTACAGTCACCGTCTGTCTCAGGGACAGGGACATGCAATGAAAGTCAAGATCTTTTTTTAATCCTCGAGAACTTAAAGGTACCGCATATGCATCTTTAGCATGAAACAATTATTAAATAACGTGTCTTGTTCTATAAGAAGCTGATGATTTTGGCAGACAATTATTTCACCTTCTACGAATTCTGCTGGCCAAAAAAAAAGTTCTTGGTTTTATAACCACCATAAAATTTGTTTCATTACATAAGAAAGCAAATTCTTCTGGTATCTGGCATGTGCAAATGCCTAAAACACAGTTGTCACTTTTTAAAAAGTGTATTATTACTTTTGTATGCATTCCAGTCAAGCTGAAACTCAGAGCATCATTGCTTTCAACTTTTTTTTCCTGTAACACCTACCTTCAGTACCTCTCCCATGGTGTTCCCTACAAAGGCGATAGTATGGTCGTTTTCCACAGCAATAGCCACGGCAGTTAGATGACCTCGAGCTTGCTTGGTAAAGAACGGCTCTGCCTGCAGGGCGAACTCGGGCCTGCTGGCCAGAGGGGAGCGTAGGAACTCTGCTCCACACCTGTTTTGGTCCACAATTTCTTTCTATATACAAGAGAGCAAAATTCAGAGAAGTCTAAGAAAAACGCCACTGCTAAAAAAACTAAAATCAGGACAAGGACAATGATTATATTATCGCTAGAGGAATAATTAAATATTTATATCGGTATGTGAATCTGGATTTAAACACAAAGTAGTTTTTCTTTTTCTTTGAATGAATATGAACCCTGACACTGTGTAAAAAAACACTAGAAGAAAACTAAGAGGGTTCTGACAGTTCCTGGACCTCAGCTCCTTTATTTAACAGGTAATTGTTGTAAAAATACCGCTTTTAATTCTTTAGATTAGACTGTATACCACAATATTTTCAATCTTTTTAGGATTTATTTGTTTTTTTTTTACAAAAACAATATAAACGCACATTAATTGCAGCCTAAACCCCTGACCAGGCAGATGCAGTCACTCTGTATTTATTAGATTTTTTCATTAATTGTCTTGTCTTTGCTACTTCACTAGTCTAAACCAAGTGTATCCATTTAGAACACCGTGTCTATTGAAGACAGTTTTATATATGACATAGAAGTCCCCTTCATTTCCAATCACAGCTACGAAAACTAAGCCACAATATTGTATACACTATATGGCCAAAAGTTTGTGGACACTTTTACCAGCACATTCTTGTGATGATGGGGCAGTAAAGGTTTTCAAATTTACTTTGGATGGTGTTCATACAAAAATAGCTTAAGAACGTCTGATTTAGTGGAAAACATTTCAGATGTTTGTTATATTATAAAAGAAAAAATCAAACTTAATCTGGAATAGGATGTTTAAAAAAAAAACCAAAAAACCATATGGATGTAATGATTAGGTGTTCCAATACTTTAACTTATATTGTGTAACAACTGATTTTAATGGTCTGGAGTTAATGCTCTGTAGTACTTACACTATGTCGATGTGCACATGGATTTCCCGAACTGGATATGTAAGGGCTATACACTGCTGGTCTTCCTCCAATCTTTCCATAGTCAGTGTAGCAGGCACTGAGGATGTCCTCCACCCTCTCGTTAATGCGCTTTAATGGATACATGCAAAGAGCTGAGTCTGTCACATTCTCACCATCCGAAGTGGCCACTATGAACAGAACTTTATCCCAGACTGTTATGGTTCCGTATAAACCCGAATTGAGCATGGCACGAGCTAGCTCCTTTCCTGGCTCAGTCACGTACGCAGCCTGGACTTTATTATAGCGGTTGCCATTTGCGCTGCAGTTCAGCTGCAACTCGGTATAGGAGTAATAACCTTCATCTTTCTCACACAGACGAGACACGAATGTGAAATTCTTGTTGTCAGTCCCACCCTGAGTGCGCGAAAAAAGGAAATACACAAAGCCAGAGTCTTTAAAGACAAAGCGAAATTGGTGCTGATACTTGGGGGCAAAGGGTATAGCCTGGACAGCAGAGGCCTCCACAATGCTCTCAAACACAACCCACTCCTTGTAGTTCTCCAAGATGCGTGTGGTGATGAGTTTGGGGTTGTCCTCCTGGCTGCCGTAGCCCTTCCCAACCAGAAAGACGTTAAATGGCTTTTTCTCTGGGTTGTCCTTAAACTGAAATGTAGCCAAAATCCCGACAACCGAGACACTGTCCTCAATGCTGGCAGCGTATGTTCTTTCTCCTTTACTATCGCTGTAGTAGATCTGCTGATTCACGTTGCTGAGGTTCAGTAGGGAGCAGATCCCTCTGTACACGCTCCCGCAGGCTATGAGAGATCCGTTCGCAGAATGAACTAAAAGAAGTTTGTTGACGTTGTTTGTGTCTTTAAGGTCCGCAGACATGCAGGTGGAGGTGGACACAGGAGGTGTGCAGCTCCGAGCATCTTTCTTAGGCCCTGTTTCGGCTTTAGCCTCTAGTTTGAGGAAAGCGTCCAGCTGGTAAATGGCGTTGATGGCACCCAGGTAAACGCGTCCCGTGGCGGGGTCCTGCACTACATTGTTGATGTTTGTGAGTGTGTGAAACTCCAAAACCTTCCCATCACTGGAAAAGTAGGAGACACCCACCAAGAGCAGGACCATCAGCACCCAATCTCCCATCTCTGTAAACACAAATGAAATAAGTGTTGTTAGTAGAGAAATAAATCATGGGCTACTTAATAAAAGCGGCGACAAGGATGCTGTATTTGAGCTACAAGTTGTGATGAGAAATGGAAGATAGTTATTAAAAACAAATATTAAAAAAAATGTTTTTTTAGCTAGACTGTCTGAGTGATAGTGAACAGTCACAATCCCAAATCTCTCTTTCTCTCTCTCTCTCTCTCTCTCTCTTTGTCTTGTTCGCTATCCTGCTGGCTCTCAGAGGACATTAATCTTAGTTTGGTCACAGCTGCTCGAGCACAGTCAATCATCTGTTGCTTATCTCATTACAAATAAATGACAACAAGACAATAAAACTCACAGACGACAAAAAACACAAAAACTTTAACACCGATAACTTTGACACACACACACACACACACACACACACAAATATTCATTATTTTAGTAAAGCCAGAGGTGTTGCTGTCAGTGCAGTGTTATAAGGGGTCCCTATGTTTTTCTTCTCAGTCAAACAATTAAACATACAGCAATACACACACACACACACACGTGCACAGAAACTAACATTTCTGATGAAGATCCCACATGGCAGAACATGGATGGGTGCTGTGTTTCGTTAACCTGTCCTTCCCTGCAGCTCTAATCACGTGAGCAGCTCATTATCCATTCACCCCTAGGGCTCTGTTAATTTCAGCCACACACACTGATTTCCATAAAAAGCTCCTGTCTCTCTTTTGCCCCACTTTATTTGCCGATATTTTTTTCTCTTCCACCCCTTCTGAGAATGAAGCTCATTTATTTCAGATTTCATTTCTCCAGGTAAATGTGCTTGCCCTTTTTAATTCATACCATTCAACAATGTGAAACAATTCACAGACGTGGGACATTTGCACAGTTTGATTGTTTGCTTTGCAGGGGTAAAATACCATGTTTTCTTTTGGATTTTTTTTCCTTTCCACCACTTTGTACTGCATTACGGGTTCCCTTTTGGTCCAGCAGCTAAGCATCCCATGCTCTTGCTGTGGCATGGGTTTAATCCCTGGGCAGGGACCCTTAGTGCCAGTTCCAGACCCAGATAAAATAAGAGGGTTGTGTCAAGAAGGGTATCCAGCATAAAAGCGTTTTCTTGCTGTTGTCCAAGCAAGGCTGCACTATATGAAGTGACAGATTGAAAAGTATGAGTATTACAGCTTAGACCTATAATATTCATTATTAGACCTATCATCAGCCTTTTATACCCGCTGTGTCACAAAAAGCTTAAGAAAAAAAAAAGATAAAACTCGGAAAGCTTGGGTCAGACTTACTTACAGCGAGACACCGGAATGACAGCCTGGGATAAAGAATGTATTAATTAGAGTCTCCACACAAATCAGGAACAGGGAGTTTGAGTCGAGCTTGCCATAAAGCCATGACAACCAGCTAGTGAATGTACTGGTGGAAAGATGCTAAAAACTTTCAGTCATTTAGAAATCACACAAAGTAGTAGAGTAGTATTATACTTAAGCTTAGGTTTTTAATGCAACCTACTGTAAAAGATAAAAAAAAGGAAAAATGCGCTCTTTAAAGTAGGATTGGCTTCATACCAGTTTTTTATGTACGATACCGATACATCAGTAGCATCTCTAATATCTGTTGATATGGATATTAATTCATAATGTTGTGTTTTACTCTCTCTTAAATAATTAAACTGTTAGAACATTTGTCAGAAGGTATTTTGATATCATACACAAATTAGATTCAGAATTAGATCAGTTATCAGATCGAGTTATACTTCCCCAACTCCTACGATATCCCATCCAGTAATTTTGGCTAGTATCAGAATAATACCGATACCGAGTATCAGATCATCGCACTCCCAATTTCAATGGCCCTAAACTGAAATTTGCTTCTGTTTATATTGTTATTATTTGTTCCAACCCACACAATTACAGTGTTGGCGTTAAGTTCTACTTGTTTTTTTATTGGCACAGACAAAAAAAACCCGAAATGTCACATCCTTCTAAGCCAGAAGTGACCCGACTCGTTGGAATTTCCAGTGAAAATCAATTTGTTTATAATGACTGTGAATATGGTTTGTTAGTTATTTATAATAAAACTGTCCTAGAAAGAAAAGCAATTTCTATTCCGGCAGCAGAATGGAACATCTGTGTACCCCTGAACAGGGTTAATTCACTGCTTTTTTTCCCCAAACCAAACACAGTCACAGAATGAGAAAGAAAATGTTTCAGCTTATTATAATAAGCTATATGACAAAAAGTAATGACCAGAAGCTAATTGGTTGGCGGCTTGAAGTGAGAGGCTAAGTGTGGAGTAAAGACGTGCTGTACGGAGATTGTTTCAGTCAAGCTAGATAGTGATTGGACAACATATGCACAAGTGAATCTTTCACTTTTTTGTTTTGTTTAACTAAAAAAAAAAAGTGACTGAAGTCTGGCAAGTTTAGAAAAAAAATGCATTTTCAGTTATTTGTTCTGATGACTGACTGAAGGCAAATGTCTTTTTATAAAATGATATACCAACTAAGTTTTCCCAGGGCTGAAACTTCAGCGAAAGAAAAGAGAAAGAGAAAAAGAGACGACAATCTCGGTGCTGCAACTGTACTAAAGGTGCTTTAAAGAAAAATTAGCTTATTTATACGCAGCTTGCTTCGTATGCTGCTGTATAAATTTCTCACAGATGTCAAGCTTGGGGGGTTCACATACAATGAAAAATTCTCATAGTTTCACATGGTGTTGCCCCCTGAAAGCGTCTTTATTCTTTTCATCACACTCTCAATCTCAACAGCTGGAGCATCATGCCATCAAAGGGAGGAAGCGGCGGTAAAACCACATGATGGAACAAATGTCACGCTGGACGCTTAACGTTTTCCAATCAGAATCTGGTGACACTGAGCCGTGTCAGTCACATTCCTCATGTCTCAGTGAGGAGACCGGAACAGCAGCAGGTGTGTGATGATGTGACGGAATACTAAAAACAACGTTAACAAAAAAAAACATCACGTTATTTTCAGTAAAATTGTGTGTAAATTTTGGCAGATTTATGTGTGTATGTAAATAAAAACCCGCTCCAATTCATCTGCATGTAAGCATTTTTATAGCTAACAGTGTGAAATAATGACAAAAAGGAATTTATTGGAGAAAATAATTAATTTTACTCCTATACTTCTATAATAGAACTCATGAGGTGGAACTAAAGATGGAACTCTTATGTGTGGCATAAGAAACCTGCTTTTGAGCTGATTTGTAAATCGTACAACTTGGGACAAATTTTAGTTTAGTCATGCAGTGTACTGGAATGACAAGAAGCGATTAGCCTCTTTAAACATGCAATTTGCACCAACCCGCCCAAAGTGAGAATATTGTGCGGTTGAAGCAGATATAGGACTCGATCGCTATTACAAAAGTGACTTAACTTAAACCCTCATTAAACAGTCTGTAGTTTGTAGGTTAGGGATCATGTGTTTGTGCTCTAGACTGAAATTAAACACAAAAACTGCATGTAGATATATGGATATATGGGACTGTATATAGGTTATATTATATATATATATATATATATATATATATATATATATATATATATATATATACTATTTTTAAAATAAAGCCACATAGTTTTTACTGTGTTTACGTATAGTGTGAGCATGGAAGCATAGAAGAGCTGGTGGTTACAAAAATGTTGCTGGAATCGCATTGTGTGCCCGGCTCTACATTACAGAGGACGCCTCAGAAAGCAGAAATGGGTTTAATATCACCCCTTACTAACCCTAACCCATTTCTGTAAAAAAAAAAAAAAAAAAAGTTTGTTTTTTCTGGAACATTTCTATAAATCAGTTGTTACAATAAGTTTAGGTAAAAACAGAAATACTTTGTAAAAGCCCTAGCTGTCTACTTTCATATTTTGGGGGAAAAAAAGAGTTCGTTTAGTAATTTGTTTTGATTTGATTTTTTGGAATATTTTCCTCACCTAATATGTATTTTGGGCAGCACAGTGGCTTAGTGGTTAGCAAGGTTGCCTCACAGCAAGAAGGCCCGGGTTTGATTCCTGTGCAGGGGCTTTTTTGTGTGGAGTTGGCTTGTTCTCTCCGTGCTTGCGTGGGTGTACTCCTCCGGTTTCCTCCCACAGTCCAAAAACATGTATGTTAGGTTGATTGGTGATCCTAAATTGCCCATAGGAGTGAGTGTGAGTGTGGTGCTGTGATGGACTGGTGACCTGTCCAGGGTGTCCCCCTCCTGCCTTTCGCCCTTTCAGAGACGGCTGGGATAGACTCCAGCAGATCCCTGTGACCCCAAATTAGGAAATAAGCGGGTATAAAAGAATAGACAGAAAACAAATGGGTTACACTGTTTTCACTTTTTTAGTATACAACTTTATTAAAAAAAGGTAACAATATGTACAAGTAATAAATAAAAATTGTAAAAACATGTATTTTTATGACTGAAGTTGATCAGTGGGGATTTTTATTATTGACTCTCTTTATATGCAAATAATCAAAATCTCAGGGGCTCGAGTAGGATACAAACAGGATTTTTGTGAATACTAAATTTCTTTTGTAAATGCCCCTATGACCAATTTACGAATAGGTTCATTCATAGCCAGCTTAAGAAATGAGGCCAAATGAAGCCCTGGCATGTATCCAGGATTCGTGACTAAACTGTAATTTTTTTTTTTTTTTTACAATTTGCATGAGAGAAAATGTATGATTCAAAAATCAGATTGGTTACAAGGGTTCAAATTGAATTTTAATTTAAATACAGGATCAGCGAATTCACTTGAAATGAACACCGAGGAGAAAAAAAAATAGAAATAACGAAAGAAGCTAATAGCTAATGAGCCGGGCACATCTGTAGCGCTGCTGCCAGAAGTCTCATGCTGTTAAATTATAATTGTTCGGTAGAACAGGAGGCTTGGCTGGAAGAAAAAGATGAAACGTGAGGCAAAATAAAGAAAAGCGAGTGAGAGAGAGAGAGAGAGATGGAGAAATAAAGGAAAGACATGTGCTGTCTGCTAGTTAGCAAAATGTGAGCAAGAATCAACATCAATGAACAATTAGGAGAGATTAACAATTTTTGTTAAGAGATAAAGAGGAATCCAACAATAGACTCATTATTCTATGGTTTTCTCCTTTAATGCCTTTTCAGGAAAAAATACATCAGAAATATCAGTGCAGACATCGGCACTGCGATAACTATACATCATAGATCTGCCTGCATGTCCACATCTCTAGATTGCTTTATGTAGAAAAATCTCTCCAAGCCAAGCTTCCACAGGGACTCTATAAACCTGTCTGTGGTGCAAGGCCTCAGAAGCTATAGCCGAGCGGGATGATGTGTAGTAATATATCTGTGTGGGCATGTGAGAAGACTTAAATCTGCCTTTTGAGGTCAGCAAGCATTCTGATCGGTTACGCATCTCTCACCGAGGAGAGGCAGATCAGGACTTGCCCTGCGGTTGACTTTCATGAAAAATTCCAGACTTATCAGCATCATGGAGGTAGACGGCTGACAGCGGGGAGTGAAGCCTCGGAGGAGACATTACAATAGAAATGAGCTCATGGGCCCCTAAGCCTGTCAGCTTCAAGGTAAAGCGAGATACAAACAGCAGATTCGGACCTGCATTCAGTGAAGACTGAGGAAAAAAACTGTAGAAAGCGGATAATGGTTAATGCAGAGCAGGAAATCATTTCATATTCATGAAGGCGCTGTGTACGAGTGTAATGGATGAGTTTTCCGCTGGCCGCTAACCCATTTAGATGCTGCTTTCAACATGCTGATTGCCATCTTCCTAATAACAGCTGAGGACTTCATATTACACTGTCAAACACACACACACACACACACACACACACAAATGAGAGCTATTAAATTGTCTTTAGTTGTAAACCATTGGCCGTGGGGTGAAGGAGAAAGGAGATGATTTGCCAAGTGCTGTGATTTCTCCTTCTGATTGATTACCTCCAATCAGTCATGTTTTGGTAGTTGGTAAATGGCTGATAAATAAGGGACATGCAAGATAACTTAGAGAACCGGTGACACACTAGGACAGGGCAGGACGGGCGAGAACTACTTAGCAGATGCTATGAAGATAATGAGCACCTTGTTATTGTAGACGACCAAAAAGCAGGAATTTAACTTGTTTCTTGATGGCCAAGCAAGAAAGAGAGAGTGAGAGTAAGAGAGAGAAAGAAAGAAAGCGAGAGAGGGTAAAAATGGTTACACCAATAGTTTGGAAAAAGGCTTGTGAGACAACAGCTATCCAATTTCCATATGAACAATTACCCCACTGTCGGGACTGGCACTTCATTTATTTCAATTTGACTGAGTGAGTTGGGAGGGTGGGATGACATGGGGTTTGGGGAGGGTTTAGGATGGTTAAGCGTCTCACTCTGGCAACCAGGCCAGCATCAAGCCAGCTGCTACCCATGCACATTTCCCCTTGAGAGGCCACTCGTATACAAGCGCACTTCTCTCTACCAAATCATACATGAGATTCACAAGCGTCTCAGCTGTATCTTGCCGTCTTCTCATGGAGCGAATGTGTATCAGGAGGCAAAGTGTGTAATGATGTGTGTGTGCTCAGGGAGGGGTGTATATCCATGGCCACTTTGTCAGAACACTCCTGTGTATGCGAGAATATGTGTTTGTGCCATGCCCATCATTTCGATCCAGCTTTCCTGTCTGATGGTAGAATACATGTCTTACTGCTGGATTTGTCTGTTTATAGCAGTAGCACTATTTCTAAATTCACACCCCTCTGGAACAGCTGGAAAGTGATGCGAAACACACACACACACACACACACACACACACACACACACACACACACACACACACACACACACAAGAGTGCTAAGATCATCCTTCACGCATGCTGATCGTCTGTGTCCTGAATGAGCTCGCTCTTGACAGCCGCTCTTGAGTGTCTGCATTATTTTTGCGTGACGTGTGCAATCCAGGGCTACATCTGGCCCTGGAAAAGCCTGATTAATCACAGAAAGCATGCAGAGATGCCAAAATTTCTGTCTCTCCCGCCCGTGCATCCGGATTTTCCTTTTTGACACTCCTTAACACCTCCTCTTGCTTTCCATACAATTAAGAATTCATGGACAAAATCTATTACACACCTTACTGGCTTTAATGATTGCACTCAGTGCTCATGATGAGCAATGAGGCGTGCGGTGAGGCGAGCGCTAATACAGTACCGTTTTACTGCTTTGTCACCAAACATTCAAGGGGAATACTGATCCACTTCTAATGAAATGTGCCTTTCGGAAGCCTGCACCTATCTCCAGCCTGGTGGGCCTGCCGGCAGAGAGCAATACTTACACGAGCGCTTTACTGCTTAAAAGCCTGACGATGACGATCTTTTTTCCTCTTTTCTAGCTCGAATACACGCCACCTCTTAAAACCTGCCTGTTAAAGATGGCCGCCGTGGATTTCCTGCTTTCATTTGGCACATTTTAAATGATCAGTGTTTAAATAAAAAAAGGAGGTTGATATTTTTAGTTCAAGACATCTACGTTAGCATCACTTGCTGCATTACATACATTGATTTAAGACAATGTGCACACACTCGTTAACTTTGAAATGTTAATGTCTGAAATGTTTGGCATGTTTGGAAAAATCAGAAACAGTATCCTGATGCCTGGAAAACTAGCAGCCGTTCTCTGCAGACATTTTTGGTTGGTCTTAATTCTAGATTCCACACTCGTGAACCATCACCTGAATGTCTGATAAACATGACACATCAAACAAGAAACAATACAGACATTTTGAAGTCTTCATAAGATCCGTGCATGAAAAGTCAAACATCATGAAGCTCTGATTTTAAATGTAAGTTGCCCTGGATAAGGGCGTCTGCCAAATTCTATAAATGTTAATGGACCATGAAATCCGTCATGGGAAACAGCTGTTGTGCGCTGGATTTTCCAAAAGATGTGAAATGA
This sequence comes from Bagarius yarrelli, assembly GCA_005784505.1. Classification (NCBI taxonomy): domain Eukaryota; kingdom Metazoa; phylum Chordata; class Actinopteri; order Siluriformes; family Sisoridae; genus Bagarius; species Bagarius yarrelli. Next base: position 12,970,446 of record VCAZ01000001.1, on the reverse strand, counting down.
ACACAAAACAAACTGGGACTGGTTGCTTCACATGTCAGTCAGACGTCATATTAGCCAAAAAAAACCTACGTTTCGAATTCTCCAGATATTCTGGATATTTATAATGTGAGGTTTTCTACTATATATTTCTAAACCATGGTTTCCATCAACAAGCATGAAATTAGTAAAGGTTAGGTAAAATACAGTACAGCCAATTCAAATAACAGCTCTCACACTTTCATATTAGTGAGAAAAGCAGACACTTAGCAGATCTGTAGGTATTGTGACTAAAAAAACAAAAAACTTTTCTTTGTCTTTTGTCATTTTGTTGTTCAGACATTTTCTGATATTCAGCTTTATAACTTTTTTAATCAGTTCTTGAAATAATTAATTTATTTGTCATTATCCAGTTTGTCCTGAACAGATCTTTCAGACCATTCAGATTTTTGTCACAGTTTTTTCCTCTTAAATAGGAAAATATCCTCTGATATAAGGCATGCACAATGCAGCTGCTAACTAGGTGGCAATTGCTGAGCACCTAAGCCATAGCATTCTAACACTGCATAGTTTTACACTGACACTGCAATTTGAGGTTTAACACTGTAAAAGTTTTAGAGCCGAGGTCCATAACCCCCAGGTAAAAAAAAAAAAAACACATATAACCCCTGGTAAAATAACCCCAGGTATAAAGCAGTGCTAACCTCAGTGTATAAGTGCATATCTAAAACGTTCTTCTGCCTGGGGCTATGAGTGGAGTTTAGTAAGATGAACGATGGTACTTGTACAGCTGTTGCGTTGTGTAATCATGTGTCAAGTATAAGATGAGCGTTACACTGAATAATTTCACACAACTGTATAGAAAATGCAGAAGTGGCGCACGAGGGATCAGCGCAGAAATGGAAAAGACTTTATAAGACAGAGTACAAGCCGAACAGTGAGTCAGCGCTAGCACAAAGCCAGCTCTCTGGTGATAAAAATTTCATCTGTGACACGGTTTGAATTTTCACAACAATGACAACAATACCCATATCATTTACGTCGAATTCCAAAAGGCTATCGAGAGTCTTAACTGGGTTGGGATTAAGTCACATGTCTGTCTTGCCATATCTATCACGCTTCAGTGTGTCCAGTGGCCCAGAGGCCCAGAGCTCACTGCCGTTTGTGTAATAGCTAAACAAACACCATTATCCGGGTGTGATGGAGCCAGAGGAGCCGCTCTGACTCTGGCACTTGGTTAATTCCTGCAGCCCCCAATCGAAGCTAATGAGGGCTTTATCCAGCTGAGAGAAAGAAAGAGAAAGAGAAAGAGAAGAGAGAGAGAGAGAGAGAGAGAGAGAGAGAGAGAGAGAGAGAGAGAGAGCAAGAAGCAGACAAAGGAAGAGCAAAAACAGCCAGCGCAAAGCAACAGTGCCTCAGGAACAAGTTAAAAAGCTTAACAAACAAATACACACAACCATTTACAGTCTGTTAAGAAAGACAAAAAAACTAATAAGGCAATCAAAAACATTGCTAGCTAGCAAAGAAAGTCGGCCAGTGAGGCAGGTTGTTCATTCCAAATAACCAACATTCAGATGCACTCATCTCTCTCTTTCTTTCTTTCTCTTGTTAATGCATGGTACAGAGAAAAAAAAAACACTCATCCAGAGAGGACTAGCGGGTGATTAGGTCCGCTGAGACAGCTCTGACCTTTTTCCTTAAGATCAACTTGCATACGTCTGCTATTTTTTACATCAGTGCAGAAGCCAGCCATCGTTTGAACACCGCCCTCCATGAAATGTCACAGTTGTAAATGAGCAAGAAAGTCATCAGGCATTCCGCGTGACTGTCCCTCGTCCATACAGTGACAGGAACGCTCGTTTCCCTGCCCTCAGCACTTCTCCGCTCATAGGCCAGCTACAGCCTGTGCTAACAAAAGCGCCTTCCCCGACAAAGGGGTCAGACTCGCCAAAGTTAGTTACGCTTCTGCAACATCAGTAATATTACTGCGTTTTTCTTATGCTGCAGTCATTGCTATGTCATACCATTCGTTTAGGCCAGCAGTTTAAAACAGTGTATTTATCTTCTTAGCACCTGCTCCATACTTTTTTGCTGGACAGCAAGAATTCCAGAACAACCACATGGGCAGAGGTGATAATCTATTTAACAACAACAAAAAATGCTTTACAGTCCAAATTCCACAATGTAAATGAAGAAGAACTAGGGAGACTTTTTTCTTAGTTTTCAGTTCAAATATATATAGAGGTGCATAAGTGCATACAGTATGTGCAGCTTGGAAGTATTAAAAAGTATATAAAGGTTTTAGAGTAACATATGTTTTCCTCCAGACGTCCATTTCAGGGAAGGTCTTGTGTATTTCAGCAGGACAATGTAAAACCACATACTGCAGCTATTATAACAGCATGACTTCTTAGTAGAAGAGTCTGAGTGCTGGATTAACCTGCCTGCAGTCCAGGTCTTTCAACTATAGGGAATATTTGGTGCATCAATAAACAATAAAAACTAAAAATGAGCCAAAGATGACCACAAACTCTTCAGCAGCTGGAAACCTGTATCAGGCAAGAATGCGGCCTAACTCCAGAAACACATAACCTCGATAACCAGACATCTTTTTCGAAAAGAAGAGGAGATTCTACACTATGGTTAACATGCTCCGTTCTCCTTCCCATTAGATGATATATATATATATATATATAAAAAAAGGCAGAACGCATGCCAGACTTCCTGGTTCTGTAATACTTTAAAATGGCATACCCATGCTATTAGCAAAGCATTGAAGGCTGGGAGAAATTTTCTATCACCTCAGGATATCTTTTTGTCTGCTTGGACCCAGGGCTCAGGCTATTATCAGCAGCTCCTACTAGCCACCCACTTGCATGGCATATGGCGAAGTGTTAGCCGGAGAGTGAAGGAAAATTAGTCTTCTGATAAAATCACAACATGTCTTTCCATTTCCAAGCTGCAGATGGAACTCTAAAGTGAAATATGCAACAGTGCAGATGGTGGATTATACATATAACTGCATGTATTTGTACTGTAGTTTACATATACATACATATATATGTGAACATATATATACATACACGTATACGTCATCTTCCACTGTGCTTTCAAGCCTTGAGTACAAGGTGACATTTTGTCACGGCTTAGACAGGCATGGATGACATCAAAGCCAGGCTTTTGTTGGCAACGTTTTTCCAGCATCTCTCGCCCACTGCCATTCCTCACAGCCCAGCTCAGATAGCAGAACAGGCTGCCAGTCCCTCTCTCATTCCAAAATCTTTATCTCGGCAGCCTTCTGTTGATAATTACACCCGCTCCCGGTAGGCTCGGGTGGGCTGTGGTGGGCACATCGGCCCCGATTTAACACTTGCACCATCAGCACTGAGAGCCAAGGTCTTTCCAATTTCATTTTCAGATTCTATTGCATTGCTGCTTGGGAGGCAGACAGGGGCTGTAGCCGATGCAATACAAGCTTTTTATGCACATGCACAAACTCAGACATGCACTTTTGATCCTACACGCCAAAAATTGCTGATTCAATCCTGAATCAAACCTAGGACCCAAATTCGTTCTGGAATTAAGTTTTTCTGGAGGCTCCAGCTGTCTGCATCCTGCTCTCCTGGTCTTGACGTCTATTTTGACATCACAGCCAAAACTCCTTAAACAGGGAGAGAAGCATATACCAAAAACAGATGCAGAGAAAATGGTTATTGAATAGTGGTGCAGATAATAATCATAGAATATTAATTTCTTTGCCCAGAAATGATGAAAGCTCAGGTTATGACCTGCTAACGATATATGTTGGCATATTTACTGTAGGAAATGATTTTATTTAGACTACATTCTAACCTTGCTTTGGCTGCCTGCCTGCAAAGACTGTTGGGGGAAAAAAAACAGCTTAACAAAGTGTTTAGATCTTTCAGGGATCTTTCTAAAAGATCTTTAACGTTCACATTTACAGCTTTTAACAGACGCTCTTATTTAGAATGACCTAAATTTATCTTATTTATCCGGCTGAGCGGTTAAGACAGAGCCCAGCAGTGGTAGACTGGTAATACTGGAAATTGAACTCATAGCCTTTTGATTAGAGGTGCAGAAGCCTAAACTCACTAACTATTAATACTCTTTTTACAGTTTAATCAACTTTTTCATAAAATGAGAAGTTACCTAATTGACAGGTTTATCAGATAATTGCATCAATATGTTGATGTGCAGTTGTTTCTGATAAAGTGGACAGTCAGAGTGCATTATAATGGTGATATAAGCTTAGGTTAACTCTTAATAGCTTAGCGATGAATCTAGCAGGATTGAGCGATACATCAAATTTTGAGGTGTCACAGATAGTAAGAAGTAATAATAAATGTCATCATCATCATCATCATCATCATCATTAGTCATCATTACTTATTAACTTTACATCATCTTTACTATCATAATCCTAATATTTAATGTGTCCTCGGCTTATGTTAGGTTATATAATGTGAATAACATTAAGGTTAATTACTACTCAGTCTTTGTATCATTTGTTTCTCCATACAGAACTTTCTCCTCCAAAAGCATTAAGTGTAAAAGAGATAATGGAGTAAATCCCGTCTGCATCATTACACCTGCAACTGAGTGCATAATTTGGCTGCTGCTGATGTGTAACTGAAATAAGCTAAAACATCCGTCTCCTTTGTAGGGGGAGTTTCGCTCTGTATAATCACCTGAGAAGACTGAGGCGGATTGGTTGCATGGATCCAAGTTGCTGAGAATGTAAAGGTTAAAATCACTTTAAAATAATAAAGAATTCATATTTGTATTGCCAAAAATGTTATACTGAATTTTTTCCAAGCTATGGAAGGCTTTAGCTATGTGATACAAGCTGCAACCACAGTATATCTATATACAGTACTGCGCTGGTAAAACTACCTACAGTTTTTGGCAGGTGTTAGGATGCTGTAAGTTAGGATGCTTTTAAAAATAGTAGCGGTAATAGTGTATTTTTGCCATTATTATAAAGTCAGTCAATATTGTTTGTGGCTACATAATGCTGAAGTGTGGGCGAAACCAGAACTCTTTGTTCTTCTCTATGCTGAGGAAAGTTCTTAATGACTTTGGCTGTAAGTTTAGGGTTATTTTCCTTCTGCAGCATAAATTTGGTTCCGTCCAAAATCGCATACTTCCATACTATATAGTATGAAGAACGAGTAGTAACTCTGAATCCATACAGTATGTGAAAAGTAACCGGATGACCCATGAGCCCACAGGAGAGACGACCTTCATTATTATTATTCTACGTTAAATTTGTTTTGTACAGTATGTCATGTGACAATATCAACATGGCTGATGTAGGCCATACAAATATCATTCATACTACCCCTAACTCATACTAGAAAACACGTTTTTAAAGGTCAGGAAGGTGTCCATAACAGAGCTGTCTGTCTGTCTATCTATCTATGTCTGTCTGTCTGTCTGCCCAAGCTCTATCTATCCATCTATCTGTCTGTCTGTCTGTCTGTCGAAACTCTATCTATCTATCTATCTATCTATCTATCGAAACTCTATCTATCTAGCTATGATGCATTTTTGCTCAAGACAGTTGTATTGAGTGATTATTTAAGTAACTGTCAAATTTATGACTTAGAACGATCTTTCTCTCTCCAGCGAACCCCATTGATACTTCATGACCGTACATACGGAAGGCAGCAAAAATACGCCTCTGACGAAGAGACGAAAAAAACCCAAACTTGGATTATACCATCAACACGAAACATCCCTGAAACATCTGTGAGTCGAAGAAGTCTCTTAATGAGAGTGTATGCTAATGTAATTTCACTGTGCATCACCCTTCTTCCTTCTGCAAATGACGGATTAATACCCAAAGCCGTCTTTACCCCATCATCAATTAGTATACGCTAGATGTTAACACAAGATGAATGTGTTTCCTATCAGGGTAATTGCTTCTAGATTCCAGAGAGAACATCTCAAAGTCTTTAAAGACTTAACGAATAAAAGCCAGAGGTCATTTAGCAATTGCTCGAGGTGTTTAATTGTGGTTTGCATGAGAGCCCTAGCATTAGAGAGTATGAGAGCATGAAGCAACAGGATGTGGGCATTTTTTTATCTGTACATTTATGGTTGCAAAGGCTTAGCTAGGGTTTTTAGTTACCAGGGACTAAGTTATTTTTCATGCCCCCTCGTGACAATGTGTGAGCTATGGGGGGGGGGGCATATAAAACCTGCATTTCGTGGCATATTTCAGGGTATGAAGAGGATGCAATAAGTAAAATAATTAAGGCAACAATGGTACTTTGAAGATATAATTGGAGAAAACATTTCATTCTGAAATTCATTTGTAATTATGTAAGATTAATTTGGCGCACCCAGATGCTGCACCCAGGGACAGATGTTCCCGCTTTCCCCCCCACCCCTAGCTATGCCACTGCATAGTTGTAGGACTTATTTCCACTTCTACCCTTAGCTATGTGGGGATAATTACCTGTGAAAAGGAAAAGTTAGTTCTGATAAGACATAGATTCAGACCCACACATACACAAGACAGAGAGAGACAGAGAGAGAGAGAGACGGCTGCAGTCACATTTTACACACCAGCAACATTATTTCTCTGTCCTGTCTTTCTGCTGAGTGAACGGAGATGTACACCCTGTAATTGGAGTAATAGAGAGATTTTCTCTCTCTGCTCTGGTTTATTTAAGGCTTAATGCAGGAACCTGCAAGAGATTTAGTCAAATCTGTCATCTAGCACATTGGGGAAAAAACGGGGGGGGGAAAGAATGTGTGGTGAGTAAACAGGAAGAAACCTTCAGTGGTTGGGAATGAACTCTGGTGGGTCCCAAAACTACAGCCTGGGGGCCAGATACGGAGTGGCTCTCTAAACAATGCCAGAGACTTATTTCATCATCAAGTTAAATATTATACCACTTTAAATTTGTTGTACAAATTTCATTCAAAATAGCCCTGACCATATTTTATAGAAAACACTTTAATAACAGTCGGAAAGTTATTTATAACGAAGCAAACTGTCTGTCTGGCTATTTCTCTTTCTGTCTGTCTTTTTAACTTGCAAATTTATATTTTTATTTTAAAGATTGCGGAATAAAAGGCAATTTTACTGCCCGGATATTGTTTTTAAAGTAATTACATAACTACACAGAGCAGAAAAGACTTAAAAGCCTCCTGCATCTTCCAAATGGCATGGATGGGAGTATTTTAGCTTCAAAGCCGTAAGTCCAGTGCTAAAAACACGCCACCTCTACAAGAGTGGAAGTTAAATGGCAGAATACAAATATCTCCGTGAGCACAGATAAAGCCAGAAACTAAGTGAACAAAGCGTGACTGGACACTTCAGTGTCTAGCAAAAGGCTGTTATCCACAGCAGGTGACAGAGTAAATGCTTAGATGTCCTCATCTTTTTTTTTTTCTCTCAGATCTGAGATTGTTTAACATGTTACACTTTAATGACTGAGGAGTAAATATTTTATCTAAAAATTTTTAGATCAAAAAGTTGGTAATTAATTTCTTTTATTTTTGCTAAAACCATAGGGTTATTTTGGTTAAAATCCAAGTTTACTCTAAGTTTTCTTACAAATTATATCCGTCTTTTCCCTTTCTTAGCAATCCGGAAAAAATGATCCGATCCGGACTCAAAAATCATAATGTGATCCGAACTCTTGCACCACTACTATCTGTCTGTCTGTCTGTCTGTCTGTCTGTCTACCTATCAGGCAGAAACAGTTAACATAACGTTCCATGGTGAAAGAGCAGGTGCTACTGAAAATCCAAAGGAAGAACAAAATGAGCAAACGGTTGGGAAGAAAAGTTGATTCAGCGCGAAAGAAATTGACCAAAAGTGGACGAATATTTTATTTTTGTTCGAAGCAAAGAAACATCTGTCATCTTTCCATATTTTATATATGTCTTAAAAATGAATGCTTATTAGTCGGCAGGCTTATAACCAAATAAACTAATCGAGGCAAAAGAAATGCAATTAAAATCATAATAAAATCTCCCCAATTGATATTTGATATTGGGTCGACGCCCTTATCCAGAGCGACTTTCATTTATCTCTTTATACAGCTGAGCAATTGGGGGTTATAGACCTTGCTCAGTAGCCCAGCGGTGGTGGCTTGGTGGTGCTGGGAATTGAACAGCGATCTTTAAATGACAGCACAACATGCCAGGACATGTGATTATCTGTTACAGACCGCACCGCGCCAGAAATAGGGGCCTTCACAGACAAACGTATAGAGACCTCTACCCTGGAGGTTTAATGCACTTTGTTGCTACTCTTTTTCAGTACATAATGCAGGACAGCACATAGTGAAGGATCTTTACAGGTGATTAATTCCCTAATTACTACAGCTAAATACATGGCTTTCATGGGCCATGCTATATCATTTTAATTATCACTCTTGAGCCTAATTAGTTATATCCGTATAACCAGAGGCAAACACAGCCAATTAGAGAGAACTCAAAGCTCGAACACCCACTCGGCACAAGGCTTTTATTGAAAGTATGTACATAATAATAATAAGCAACTAGCGGGCTGGTGATTAGGAGAAGGCATCGCTAACATCATACAGGGTAAAGCGAGAATAGTTCCTGTTTGATTACAGGCTTGATGATGAAAACGGCTATAAACAGCGATAATATCTATCATAGCGTAGATTCTGCTTCTCTGGACCCTGAGTCTAATGAACACCAAACAAGTAAAGGTTAAATAGTGATTCATCTGCTTGACCAGTGTTCACACCCACACACACACACATCCATGCACACACACGTACACACAGATAGAAATGCAAAAACGCATGCATTAGCAAACACACATACACATGCACACACATAAGAAAGCACAGCCAAACACATACACAAACACACATAAGAAAGCACAGCCAAACACAAAAAAGAAAACACATATACACACACATTTACACGCATATAAATGCACACACACAAACATAAAAGCAAAAACACACACACATGCAAATACACACATGCAACTAGGCATGCAATCACATACACACACACACAAACACACATACAAACACACACACATGTACCTGCAAAAGCACCTACATACACACACTCAGGCAAACATATGCACGAGCTAACACACATGTATGCACACACACACATAATGCACTTACATTTATGCATCCACAGAACCCCCCCCTCCTCCTCTTCATATCCTAAGCAAACAACTCAAACTGGCACATCGTATCACAAAACGCCCCAATTATAAGAATGAAAAATAGCACAGACGCACAAAAGCTTGAGTCTCCGATAACCTGATCATCCTGTGACCTACATGTCTGCAGATTTACAGCTCTTAGCTGTTTCAGTCTCTGAGCTACACCTTATCTTACACAGTCACATTCAAACGCCAACAATATGGCCAACAGTAAGAAACTTTCTCTATATAATAATATATTTAATATCAAATATTCCCCAGCGGCCTGTGATATCAGGAGGACCATCCATCTTCTGGATTTCTTAACAATAGTGTTTTAAGCAACATATGAAGTATGAAATATAATCAATTATGCTTGCTGTAAAAAAAAAAAAAAAAAAAAAAAAAAAAAAGAAAAGAAAATGGCACAGTCAGTCAGTGAAGAAAAAAAGAAAAGTTTCTATAAAAGCTTCAGCTTGAAAAAAAAAAAAAAAAGGCAGCATTCTGGAGTCCCCGCCAGGTCAGTGCTTTAGTAGCGGATTGTGTCTTGGCTGCTGTGATGCCATTTGTAAAGCAATTTTCTCACTGATGAGAGCATCTGCGCAGTGACCGCGATGCTCGCGAGCGCCTACCTGAATCGCAAGCAGCTATTTAAGCGCTGTGTTAAAAGACAGAAGTCACTTTTCAACCTAGCATCTGCTTATCTGCTGCTTCGTGTCGTGGTTCTACAATTTTATCACAGATTAGTTAAAGGAACCACAAGTCCTTCACTGATTCTCTGTGGGTAGCGCTTCAACGAATTTCACCGATGGGAACGGGAGGGGGTTCATTTCATCTCAGTAAGGCACAGAGGCGCATTACAACAGAGGATTCCACTCTAAGCGCCGCCAATGTTCTTCCAACTTTATTCAAATCAACATCTCTTTTTTTTTACACGCAGCGGCTGCGAACCGCTTCTCCAGAGATCCTTCATAACATGAACAACGTATTTTCAAGCTGCCATTCATAATTTATCCCGACGAAGCTGCCTCTCATACAAGCAGGAAAAACAATTCCACCGAGCGCACAGAAAGCAGGCCTGGAAACGTTACAGCCGACTTTCCATAGCGACCCGTGGAAAACTGAATCTCCCTGGGAATGTGAACGACTCCTGCTGTAGGGAGGTGAATGTAAAAACTTGGCAAAGTGAGGAATAAAAAGTGAAAATAATAGAATGAGTGAATGCTAACAGAATTCATCAGGATGCCGGTACATGAAGTGGCACGGCTAAACTGTTACTCTCAGGAAGCTTGGAAGATTAGAGTGAAGGAAAAAGTGTGCCAAGAAGGAAAATTCCTTGCTAACAAATGGTTCCCGAGTGTGCACTAATATTACAGGGGATTAAGAACGGAAAATTAATTCCGCTCACACATTTTTATGAGTCCCAAACATGAATTAATAACTGGATGGACTTTGCCTGTATTTAAATGTTTGTTAATTTCTCCTACATTTTGTTTTTTTTTTCCTGACAGACAGGAGATGAAAATGTGTCAGTTATGAAAAGAAAAGAGGGGGAGGAAGGATTCGGCAAAGATAATCTGTACCCATGAATAATGCTGATTAAACAGACAGCAAGCTGGGAGAGAGAGAGAGAGAACAAAAACAACATTCTAGCAAGTGAAAATCCCCTTGCTAGACACTTTATTAGGAGCACTATACTAATACTAAGGAAATCCTCTCATTAATTGTTCATGGCATGGATGTCAGAAACGTTCCTATTGAGAAGCTTCTGGTCCATGTTGAATCATGTGATTCGTTTTTATGCTGTTTTATCCCAAAAGCTGATTTGGATCTGATGACTTATTGTTATGATCAGGAAACGAATTCAAGACGATGTTTGTTTTGTGACCTCATCATGCTGGGAGTAGCCAGAAAGATAAAAAATTGTGGCCATAAAAACACGCACAAGATCAGAAACAATTTTTATGTCATCGGTTATATCCAAGCAACAATGTATTTGTATTAACAAGTTCAAAGTGTGACAATAAAAACTTCCCCACGTCATTAAACCACCACCCACACCTGCATTATAGACACAAAGTAAGTAGGGCTCATAGATTCATGCTGGTGGTGCCAAATTCGGACAATAGTCCAGTTTTGATGAGCCTTATTCCAACTCCGGCTTCAGAAGTGGAACTCAGTCTCGTCTTCTGCTGTCGTAACTCATGTGCCTAATAGTTCAATGTTTTGTTCATTCTGATATGCTTTTCTGTAAACCGCCTACTGTACAGATTGTTTGTTTATCTGGAACCTCTCAGTCAGCCTTGAGCAGGTCTGGCCATTGATCGGTTTCATCAACAGGCTTTGCTGTTTGCGAAACTGCTGCTCACGGCGTAAGTTTTCTCTTTATTGCACAATTCGGCAAAAAATGTTAAAAACGTGTTTAAAAATATCAGAAGAGCAGCACTTTCAAATCCAACAAACAAATCACAGTGATCAGATTCTGATAGTTTATGTAAAGAAATGCCTGCCGTGCATCTGGATTATACCCAGTGCTGCACTGCTGCCACATGATTGAGGGCCTTAGATAATTGCCTGAATGTGTGTGAATGTACAGGTGTTCCTGATGAATTGCTTTGGGCATGTGTTCCATTTTATTTAAATAAATATATATATATATATATATTATATATATATATATATAAAAATTTAAAGGACGAGGCGTTCGGAGCCCCAGACGCCGAGGTCGCTTTAAACCGAACACGGCGTCCCAGTTCAAAACCGAACGAGAAAAGGGCCGAGGCGGATGGAAAGGGGAAAAAAAAAGTTTATAATATATATATATATATATATATATATATATATATATATATATATATATATATATATATATATATATATATATATATATATATATAAAAGCATTAAAGCATCTTAAATAATTATTTTAAGAAAAAATTATATATGTATAATAAGCTTATATAATAAAAAAATATGTGGCTATTTTATGTATATTTAAGTGTAAATGATGTTAAAAACTAAAAAAAAAAAAATCTCAGTATAAAAAATGAGCAATTATTTTAATAAATCATGTGTGCTTCTGAGGTTAAAAATTTGGGGTTTATGAATAGAATACAGATCTACATCAGCAGACAGGTATAGATGTGTTATTATATGGTGCTATTGTGCTCCAGGCATCCTGATTTTCAATCCTGGCTCTTGGACCTTTTCCAGTCTCTCTCTCTCTCTCTCTCTGTTTCTTCCTTCCTTTTTCTACCTCTTTCTCGTTCTCTCTCTCTCTCCCTCTCTCTCTCTTTCTCTCTTCTCTCTCTCTCTCTGTTTCTTCCTTCCTTTTTTCTACCTCTTTCTCGTCTCTCTCTCTCTCTCTCTCTCTCTCTCTCTCTCTCTCTCTGTTTCTTCCTTCCTTTTTCTACCTCTTTCTCGTTCTCTCTCTCTCTCCCATCTCTCTACCTCTCCTCTCTCTCTCTCTCTCCTTCTTCCTCTTTCTCTCTCTCTCTCTGACTTTACCTACTGTCCTGTCAGGCAAAAATCTTTTCAAAAATGGAATGTCTCATCTATCGCTAGTCTTGAACTAAGAAAGGAAAGGAACGTCAGATAGTTGTTGTGTTTCCTGTCTAAAAGGAGATACACAGTTATAATCAGAGGTCACGCCTGCTCCTTTCTGACAGCTCTTTCAGCTGAATTCTGCTGCTTTGTACGGAGTGTAAGCTGTCTCAAATTCGTTCTAGGCATAAACATGTTAAACGAAAAAATGTTTCAAAAAAAGAGAGGCATGCTTGAAACAGGATGTTAAGGCTGAATGAAAATGTAGTGTTTATCAATGTGTTCTGCCCTGTGGGAAACGCTTAATTGCAACCTACAATTTAAATGATAACAAATTCCGAACTTTTTATTATTTAAATGTGAACCATTATTTTTTGTTCAGCGCTACATCATTATCATGAAACTTTAATTCTATTGCAATCATTACTTAAAAAAAAACAAAAAACACACAAGCAAGGACTGATGGACATGAAGGTTTGATCCTTAATCCTTTGTAATGTTTAAGATGAGTGGAAAAGCTCCAATCCAATTCCAGCTGAGGCGTGAACACTACTATCAGCTTTTGCTTTCCCTCTCGCTGGTCTGCTTCTGGGTTTGTTTCCAGAAACCACGCTTAGCCGCATATATCCGGATTAGCAAATGAGGATTTCTGTTTACACAAATGCTAATGCAACATCATTAACAAAGGCACAATCGAGATAAACATTAAATACATAAAGACAAATATTCATGTGTAGGTCTTTTTTCTTCCACACACATGAACAGGACAAAAAGGGTGAATGATTCCTGGTTCCACCCTGCTGCTAACTCCAGCCTCATCATCATTCAGGTGATGACATTCAGCAGCTACACAGGCTTTCTTAATATGGACGTCCAAAACACTGGGAGGGTAAAAATACAGAGTAATGCAACAATGTGCAATGTAAAAAATGTCAGTCATACCTTTAGAGTGACAGCAGAAGGTTTGGACTCCAGAGCAGTTTTTACTGGCCAAAAAGGAATCTACATGTAAAACAGCCAATCACAGTTTGTTTTGTTCATTATAATGTTTGGGTGCATAAAATGTTCCTACAACAACAGACCGGTGTGCGTCTGAAGTTGGTGCGTCTAAACCGTGAACTTCACATCACTTGGGATATTTACAGTATAGACAATACTTTGGACAATAAAGTAGAGTGACATGACGGCATTGATTTCAGACGGACTAGTAAAAAAAAGGTGACACACCTTGAATCCAGTAGAATTCAACCACCAATTCATTGTCTATAACCGCTTTTTCCTAATCAGACAGTCTGTCCCAGCTGTCACTGGGCAAAAGGCAGGTGTCCAACCTGGACAGGTCACCAGTCCATCGCAGGCCACATACTGGCAAACAACCACATCACCAATCAACCGAACATACATGTTTTTGGGCTGTGAGCTAAAACCAAAGTACCCAGAGTAAACCCGCACAAGCACAGAGAGGACATACAAACTCCACACAGAAACACCTGCCGAGATACGAACCTGGGCCCTTCTTGTGTGAGCCACCATGCTCAATTCAATCAAATAGCAATACAAATAAATTACTGTCTGGGGCATTTCATTTTTTTTCTGTGACATATGTATAAGATCTGTGTATTCTGTAGCTCTGCAGTCCGGGAGTAACATTTACTGTATACTGCACCAGCCGTGTATGATTTAAATGACAACTTAAGAATCTTGACTCTTGCCTTAAATCAGGAAAACTCCAGAAAAGCCAAATTTGACACTTCTCATTTGTTTAACTGGTGTGTTGCTGAGCAGAAACATTAATTACTGCTATATGAAGATCTCGATCAGTGGTTCTCGAAGCTGCTTCCAAAACCTCTGAACACAGACAGCCAGTCTGTTTATTCGTGATAAAGCAAAGCCCGGTGTCGCACTCTCCACCTCCGCACAGACAAGAATCTCACCTGCAAAGCAGAGATTTGGCTTCATCCATCCTAAGACAAACAGCTCTGCTAACAGAACACTGACAGGCACCTCACAGCAAAGTGAAACACTGCCAAAGCCACCATTTGAATGCAGCTCGCAGTCCAAGTACCCTGTCTAACATCAGAAGTTGTGTGTACATGTCTGTAAGAGCCAAAAAACAAAATGTGAGTGTGAGCATGAGAGGAAAAGTGTGTGCCAGTGTGTACTTGTTTGTCTGCATTGGTGTCTACATGGTAATGACTAAACTTTAGTAGAGAGCTGAAGTCTATCTACTTGAGAATCAAGCGACTGATGCCTTCATAGTAAAGGCACATCAATTTCCTGTGGGCCACTGCAACCAAGGCATGGCAGTAGTTAATGCAAGACAGGCAATTGGCTTTGCCGGCCGAGAGGAGAAATGAGTGAGAGTGGAAAGTTCTCAGATTTTTCTAAATGAGGTTTCGCACTGTGCCTACAGTGAGCATTGTGCCAACGAATTCGCTGAGGAATCAGGGCGACACTTGGAACAAGCCCTACGATCATGCATAGGAACACGGGAGCACCTTGCTGAAATCCCAGCAGGACTATAACATTTAAAACACTGCACGCTGCATTGAACAATGTTTCACTCCAGTCAAGCATGCGGATCTGTTTCTGATAATTAAAAATGAAGACATGCTGCAAATCTCTACACTTTCTCTACGGTGTGAAACAATCGCTAAGAACTGCTCGGCTCATGTAAAACAATGCGTTTGAAAAAAAAAAATCATTTACATTCCCGACTTTTGGCAGACACCCTTTTTCCAGAGCGACTTACATTTATCTTATTGTTTTTTCCAACTGAGCAAGAAAGGAAGGGTTAAGAGATTTTCCTAGCGGCTCAGCAGTGGCAGCTTGATGATGCAGGGAATTGAACCCATGATCTTTTAATCAGCAGTCCAACACCTTAGTCACCGGAATTCCTAGCGGCTCAGCAGTGGCAGCTTGATGATGCAGGGAATTGAACCCATGATCTTTTAATCAGCAGTCCAACACCTTAGTCACCGGAATTCAGAGCCAGGACACAGACGGAAAGACTGATTTTTTTAATAAACTGATAAAAAAGCTACAATTGTATTTGGTGTCGCTTCTTCACTTCTGTTGGTCAGCTGGAAAAAGCTCCCATGCAGCTATCATTGATTAATACATAGATTGGGCCAGCACAATGCTGCTCTTCACTTTCCCGAGCATTATTATTTCTCACAAACAGGACACTTTTTCTAGTCATGTCTCTGGCCCACTGTCAACTCTGATGACACAACCACCATGTTTAGACCATGTTTCATTTAAATTAGGGGATTATGCACATTAAAAATGTGTCAGCTTTTCGGAGCGACAGCGTTTGTCAGCCTCCTCTCCTCTTTTCTGTGAGGATGCAGCCTGGATCGCATGCTTTCAGCCCCTCACTGCTCTTGTTCCAGCCCTTAGGTTGTATTCCTCCATGAAATGTTGTCTGTCAGACTTACTCTTTGCAATTCTTTCAGTTCTCACCACACTAGTGCCACAGACAGAAGATATCAGATACGAAGAGAGGAAGCGCTGGCACCTATTAGTACTGGGTGACTGGGTGGGATTTATTTAGGATGAAATCTCTTTTGATGCTGTGCTTTCTGAAAACTTTGCTGCAAAGTTTATTCACAGAAAAACCTGGATGGACTTTAAATGAAGGTAATCTGACCTAACAGGTCTGCCACACAAGCAGGATATACTGTGTATTATCATTTTGTAATTAAAAATATATTAGGCTTTTTTTTTTTAAAATTAGGATCTTTTTAAAATAAGGAATTATTATGAAAAGCAAAGCTGATGTAGCCACCTCGCCTGGGGTATGACTCAAGCAACAGCTATCAAATTCCCCTTAAGGACCTGCTATCGCCACATGACTGACTGGAGAATAAAATAGCCCATTTATGACAGTTAATACAAGCTTAAAAGCTGTAAGAAGTGTCCGGAATGAGATTAGCTACACAGTCATTTGGCTTCAATCCGCGTTTAATTTACAGGGACCTGCCACACAGAAGGAAGGAAAGACAGTCTGATTTAACTGCCATGTTCTGCCCAACTACCACACTGAGTGTTGAAAAAATCCAGCTGTATTTTCATTCAAACCCCAGCAGGACAATGCTTTCCTTGTCTAACTCTCATGCTCCCGGTCCCTTTCCCACGTGTAGCAGATCGTCTGGGGAGGATAACAGGAATAGTGATGGCTGGAAGCATAGAAAGAATACAGAAAGGGTGGTCTGCATTTTGATCAAGTCGGTGTGCGGAATACAGCAGAATTTTATTCAAAGCATTGTACATTTTTAATCTTATTATCGTTCAAAATTACTAATTGTAACAATCAAGAGATTAAGAATGGGCTCCAACAAGGTCAAGCCA
Organism: Bagarius yarrelli; assembly: GCA_005784505.1. Taxonomy (NCBI): domain Eukaryota; kingdom Metazoa; phylum Chordata; class Actinopteri; order Siluriformes; family Sisoridae; genus Bagarius; species Bagarius yarrelli. The sequence continues at coordinate 12,953,396 of VCAZ01000001.1, read as the reverse complement.
ACATCACAGCATTCTCTTGAAATTTCTATGTTCTGATGGAAGCACCGTAATCAGCTCAGATGTTCAAGAAATCCCCATGGAGTGTAAAGAGAGACGTTCTTTTTGACCATGAGAAAGTCATTGGAGTAACAAAGTAAGATTAAAAAATAGCTGGCTTGATCAAGGACACAATTATTGGTAGTTTCTAAGAAGGTGTATGTTTTGCAGATGAACCTGCTTTTTACTAGATGTTGGCTGACTGTGGAAATTTGTGTTCATTCATATACAATAGTATTAGTGAGTGCCACTAATGCTGGGTGAGAAGGTCTGGGGTTCAGTCGTTTCAGTTGGGGGGCTCAGGTATTGTCATGCTGGAACAGTGTCCAGCATGAAAGTGGTAAGTTAGTGGTTAAGGTTTTGGATTGAAAGATCATGGGTTCAAGTCCCAGCTCCATAAATTTGCCAGTGCTGTGCCCGTATGCTAGAAATGTAAACGTCTTACTTCCAGACAAGAAAAAAATAAATCAAACATACAAAAAAATTCTAGACAACTGTTCTGCATTCTGCTCATCACTCAAAACAAGGAGGCTGTAATTGGAACAAAAATGTTACTCTTCCGAGAAGATTGACAAACCAATTAGTTGTACATCTTTACAGTACATGATGGGAATCTTGTGGTTTGTGCTTCACTTATCACAGTAGTAGAGAACAGAATATAACCCGGACCATCAGGCTGCATCCCTGAATTCATCTCAAACACCTCATGACAGCAGATGGACCACAGTGCAGGAGGTCCACACACTCCGGTGCAGTGTAATTATGACAACATGAATTGGCACGTTTGGAGTTATTACTGACCGACTCTCGCTTGCCAGTGTGTCTTAATGATGTAATCCATCAAGTGCAAACAATAAGTAAATAATTTGACTTTGCTAAGGAAACAGGAGATATAAAATATTCCATTTGCATCAGGCGCAAACAGATAAACTTTATCATCCTGAGGTTTAAAGAGATAGATAAAGTTAGTATAAAGTCAGAGGGGGAAAAAAAAAACAGAGCTCGCACTCAGAGTACAGGTTTGAAAATAGACTTTCGAGTGAGACTGGACTATTTCGCTTCAGCCATTACGGCCAGGGACTCACATAATGGCCGATAAACACCACTTGCATTCAACCGAAAAGGTAACAATTACCCACATAGTTATAGGTAACGCACGTGTGTCGTGCCTTTTTCTTTGACACACAGCCGGGTCAAACGGGTCTATGCTGTGCTTTTATTTTACCGCAGAACTGTAGGGTCTCAGCTATAGAATCTGATAAAAGGTTCTTATTCTGGAGATATAAAGCCAAAAACACGCCGGCCGTTAAAATAAAGCATGAATATTTCTGAGGGTTATTTTCGAATCTTTTTAAAGTCAGTGTCAGTCAATTTTGCAACTTTATGATATTGGGACTGAAACAAATCTGTTACTAAAGATTACTAAAGGTTGAAAAAAGTAAAAAGAAAAATAGATAAGTAATGCTAGTTAAATTACGTCTAATCAACGGTCCACTATAAATATCTCATTATAGATAGATAGATAGATAGATAGATAGATAGATAGATAGATAGATAGATAGTATTTAAGGAAATGGATGTTTTCAGTCAGTGATGTTACATTTACAGCGTTTGTCAGACACTTTTATTCAGAGCGACTTACATTTATACAACTTGCCAATTGTGGGTTAAGGGCCTTGCTCAGGAGCCCACGGTGGTGTCTTGGTGGTGTCCCGGCCTTTCTGGTATCAGTCCAACATCTTAACCACTAGGCCACCAATTCCACTTCCACCACTTGAACTGTTTAGCAACATATGAATTCGTTCATTCCCTATGGACCATTAACATGAGTTGAGCTCGTGATAAAAAGTGCTAGATGAGGGCGTGCGGAGCAACAGAAAAACTACAGTGCTTCGACTTTTAAAAAACCTACCCAGGCAAAATCATTGGTGCTCTACTCCTCATTCCACTCCCACATTGCAAAGCTCACATACTCCGATTCCAACCTGCCTACACTCGCTTTTTGACCTTTTCTGCAATGCCAACTCTCCAATTCTATGGACTGTTGACCCTATTTACTCAAATATCCGTGGTTAAAAAACAACAATTTTGAGTTCACAATCGACATTAGTGGCTTTTAATCAAAAATTTACTATACTTTTTCATTTTGAATGTCTTCAGAAATTCTTCCTTTATCATGCACCCCTAAGGAAAGACTATGCAAAGAAGTCTGTGATGTCATGCAACAGATTTTTTTTAGCATGCTTGGTGTTATCCTCTCATTTCTGATATTCATTATAAAGTGTCCTTGAGCTCTGAATAGGCACTATGTAAATAAAACCTATTATTATTATTATTATGTTTCTCTGAGAAAAGTAAGCTCCACCTTTTACAGCAGCATTGAGGTCTTCAGGGCAGCATGTGAGTGTGTTATGGAGACACAGCTTTGGGAAAAAATAGTGGATAAAGTGTATTTGTTGGAATTATGGATATCAGAGCAGTTCGTTATTACAGGCTACATGCTGTCTGTTCCCTTTCGAAGGCAGATGCAATTTCAGCACTGATGTTTAAATGTTTTTTTTTTTTTTTGCTGTGCATAAAGAAGGATGTGATTTTAAAAGCCGAAACATGTTTACAAAGCCAGAGGTAAAACTTTCACAGATAATAAAACCCTCCACAGTCATTGATTTAATGTTGCACATTAAATGAAAACCTCCCACATCTGATGGGCAACTAAAGCTCTTTTCATGGCTGCTATTAAAAGAAAATGGAAAATGTGGTGAATGAAGCTTAATGTTATTAAGAGAAAAATAAAATGATGAGATGACAACAATGAATATAAGAAAAGATTAGAGGAGAGGAGAGGAGAGAAGAGAAGAGAAGAGAAGAGAAGAGAAGAGAAGAGAAGAGAAGAGAAGAGAAGAGAAGAGAAGAGAAGAGAAGAGAAGAGAAGAGAAGAGAGAAACAAAATAAAAAAAGAAAGGAAAATAGAAGAAAGTGAAATAAAAGACAAAAACAAAGAAAAGAAAAAAAAAGAACCGGAGGAGAGGAGCGGAATAAGTGAAAGAGAAGAGCTTTTTCTCCAGTCTTTGTAAAGAAGTTGGTTTGGACCCAAACGTACCCTAATGTGAGCCATTTGGAGGGGCTGTGCACGTTTTCTAGCTAAACACCAACACTAACACAGTGATGTCACCATACTGAAGCAAAAGAGAGAGAAACAGAAATAGAGAGAGAGAGAGAGAGAGAGAGAGAGAGAAAGAAACCCACTCTTGCCTTCTTTACTCCCATTGGAGCGACTCTAATTTGCCCCAGGCAGCCGGGCACACACCCTTTGCAGCAGTGCCAGGGTTTTAGAGTGCACTCACGAAGCCTGCAGATAAGAATATGCAAAGAAGGAAAACAAGATCCTGTACCACAGGGCATGAAAAGGAAGTGCACTACAGCTAAAGACGGGAAATCAGTGGGTGTCTATGTGGGGGCTGTTACCTGCCTACCAATAACAAGACCTTCAGAAAAATTGAGTCAGCAGAGTTACTGGAAAGACTCTTCACTCGACCTCGATATGGAGATATATTTGTTTTTACTGTACTGATGAGATGAAAACAAACATACATCATCTTTAACACTTATTTATTTATGCTTTTTTTTCTAATGACAAAACAGAAGCAAAGTAATAAAGAAAGCAGTGCACCACAAAATTAGTGCTTCTGGATACAAGACTTAATTAAGGCAAGCAAGCAAAACGTACTTGGTAGCGGAGTAAGAGCCAGAGGAAGTACAAAATGTATTTATTTATGATTTCATTCTTGTACTTTAAAAAGGTGCACTGAAATGAAAAAAAAAATCATGAGTTTATCATTTATATAGTCAATGTTGAATAATATAATAAGTGTAGGAGATGAAGAGTATCACCAGGACCTGCTGCTACGATTCAGCACATATAGTAAAGTAGAGCAGTAGGGTTGTAGGTTTAAGGCAGCATGGTGGCTTAGTAGTTAGGGAAAGGGCGTCACTAGATCTAGACTGATTTTATTAGAATTGAAGGCTTATATATTATTATTGTTTTTACTATTGCTTTGTCTTTATGTTTATTTTATTTATTGTATATTTTTATTTACTGGAGTTGACCGGAGCCTCACCTAAGCTTTTCATTGCAAACTGTCAGAGACGAGTTGAGGATTTGTTTGATACAGCTGCTGTAGGTATAATACATCCGGTTCTTGCTGATTTACCTGTAAAGCTCTAAAATCAGCCATGATATACTGGGATCAAATCTAAATCTAAAAAAAGATATGAAAAAAAAAACCCCAGCAGTATCTCACTGCATAAGGAAATGATGCCTAACACATGACTCGTGTTTTTTTCCCCTCTTTCCTTCATGTCTTTTCACCTTTCACTGATTTAGCGCCTTCCTCTTAACACCCTACTTCAAAACCCACGATTCACCTGGTTGCACATGTCCCAATCCACACACAGGCACACACTCACACACACACTTGTTCTGTCAAATCTGCTGCCTGCATCCACACCTCGCTGCTCTTGCTCACATGCTTATTGAAATCAACAGCACTTTCATTTCAATCAAGAGCTACACACACACACACACACACACACACAGCCCCCTCTGGTCGTGTTCCTAACAGCCTGTTGCTGTCATGTCAAAAACAAACTCCTTTTTGGCCATGATGACGATCATTACAGCCCAAACGGAGTGATGTGCTACTGAATACACCACGTAGGGGCGGGCTGGGGGAGAATAAATTTTAAAAAAATCTCATCTCCCTTATATCGATAGCACAGGGCACGGATTGAGATAAAAAATCTATTAGGGAAGGGGGATGAAGATACTAATATCTGGCATCATGTTCAGAAATAGGCCTTATGGTGCTTTTGAACGTTTGTGCATTGTGTTAAGATGCTATTTATTCGAAGAAAAAAAAACAACAACAAACAGTTATGCTGAGGAAGCCTAGGCGTATTGCATCGCCACAGCATTTAGCTGAACTGAGATCGCAATCGAGATTGTCACGGTCTAATTCCAAGCCAAGCAACAAACTCTCCACAGATCAGATTTATGGATATAATGGCTCTCTCATCAATACACCTAAATTATTTTTGGTATTAGGAGAACAGGAGGTGCGGATTCTTGTGATGGAAACGTATTACTGGCTATTGAGAGGGATTGGAAAAGAAGAGTAAGCGAGAGGAAGAGAAGAAGAAGATTGGATTCTTAGCTGATATCACACAAATCCACCATGAAGACAGAAACACTACAGACTTTAATCCTTTTTTTTGCCATGGTAGTGCTATAGTTCATAATCATGGAGAAAAGCCTACAGTTCATGTCACACCGTTTCAATAGTCTCTTGCTGAGCGACAGCGTTACCCAGGTTGTCACAGCTTTGTCTCCCTGCCACATATTTCACTTTATCACAAAATGGGACACTCAACACATCACTTGTCAGTGCATGTGATTTATTATTTGATTTCTGTACATTTAGTGTCTTATCTTTCTCACATGCTGATCTACACAGACATAGTCTGAAAATCAGGTAGCAAAAGGAAGATGTTAAAAATTTGTGTTACAGCAGCTGAGAAAATGTGTGAATGTGCGGAACGTATAGTAGAATGATCAGCCGCCAACCTTAAAACCACTGACAGGTGACGTTAACAGCATTGATTATCTCGTTACGGTGGCACCTGTCGGAAAGTGGGACATATGACACAGCAAGTGAGCAGTTAGTGCTTGAAGTCGGTGTGCTGAAAGCAGGAAAAATGAGCAAGTGTATGGATCTGAGTGAGTCTGACAAGAGACAAATAATGATGAGTAGCCTGCAAGCCAGCGGAGGCAGTGTGATGATCAGGGTAACGTTTTGTTGGGAAGCTCTGGTGTTTGAATTTTATGAGGATGTCAAATGTTGTGCCACACCCTCCACCAAAAATAGCTGAGGAACGGTTTGAGAAACAGGAGAAATAGATGAAGGGGTAAACTTGGGTTCCAAATTCCCCAGATCCTAATCTAATTAAGTATCTGCTGAACAAACTGGTCTGATCTTGTACTAATAGTTTACAGGACTTGAAAGATCTGCTGCTGAGGTCTGAATTTCAGATGCCAGAGCACACCTTTAGAGATCTTGTGGAGTCGATGTCTCGTCAATGTCTTGACAGTTAGGAGCTGTTTCAGGAGAAACAGGCAAGTGTTTTTAAAGATGCATGTTGTAAATAAAAAACACAAAAATTAATTTTTACTTTTATATCATTCCTAACTTTCTGAAGACTTTTGCTTAAACATCAAACAAACACAAAGACATATTTTGTAGTCATTTTGGTGCATTTTCATCAACAGTTTTGTCCTTGTTGAGTTAAATGTGGCTTGCTAGTGCCATCAGACCCTCAGAGAATTGTGCTTGAAGGTCTAAATGGTCGTGTCAGGTTTAATTGCTTTCGCCTCTGATCTCTCACATTGAGGTGGCCTTTTCCCGCCACCTCCAATCTCTGCTCTAAAGGAAGAAAGGGAGTTAAAATGGTCTGGCTTCACCACAGTCTGCCAAGATCCTGAATGCCTGTAAGCTCTCGCTGGAAAGCCGGCGGGAATTGCACGCAGCACACAAGCTAATATAACACCGTACAGCATGATTCGAGGTTTGCAACCTTTTTAAACTATCGTGCCCAGGACCTGACATCGCAGGAAAACATTTCTATGAATAAAAATGAAACAAAATGATCTTAATAAGCTCACCGGTGTTGCTGTACTGAAAAAAAACGAGGGGTTAAAACATAAAACACCGTTTTGTTATCCTGATTCTTTTGTACTAAAAATAAATAAATACCATTAAGTCATGCAAGCTGCAAAGCTGGACTTTTATACAGCTAAACCCTGACAAATTTTACCTGAATCCCTTGAAACGAAGCAGAAGCTTTTATTAGGGATTCAGTGTGCGTGTAGATGTGAAGGGATTTGGGGACTTTTCATAATGAAAGCTGCTCCTGTCCTCCAGGTTCAAGAATGAGTGGGTTTTCTTCTCTTGCCAGTCGCAATCAGATGTGCCCAGACTTGCTTCCGGAGACCACTCCCTCAACCACACACACACAGTAGTGTATACCCTATGGACAAACTATAGGACACACACACACACACACACACACACACACACACACACACACACACACACACACACACACACAGTCACACAAACTACTACACATCTGCCCACTGATCAGACGGAGCCACTATAATCAGACTGGGCTTCTGACTAAAAAAGGAGACAGCAGTATCCTTTCTAATAAAGTGTTCTGTTCTTTTGACATGAAGTCATAACGTCCTGCTGGTGAGGAAACCCAGACACCGAAATGAATTACAGAGAAAGCTTTCACCAAGCTTACAATAGAACACAGGAATGTAGGGATATTATTACCTCATAACGTACCGTTGACACCCAGGAGGTCAGGCATAGAAAAAAAAAAAAAAAAAAAAAAAAAAAAAAAAAAAAAAAAAAAAAAAAAAAAAAAAAAAAAGTAAGAATGACAAAAATACAAGCTTAAAATTACTATTGGGGCCTTGCTCATAGGGCCCAGCAGTAGTAAGTGGGAATCAAACCCACAAGCTTTCGGTTAGTCAGTCTAACACTTTAACCACTGTGCTAAATTCAACACCTTCTGATCACAAAGCCACCTAGACATTCAAAGCATCAAAGAACTTTCAGGATGAACAAACAATAAACATTCATCACAAGACAGAGGACATCCTGGCTAGGATGCCGACACACACATACTTACTCATATAGACTCTTTCCTCTGTGGCATTTAGCCAACTTCACAATAGTATGGCACATTGCCACAAAAGTAAACCTTGACTTCTAGCCATCTCAGAGCTCCTTTATCATCCAGTCCATATCTGTTTCTGGGCCACAAAGCATCACTTCCAGCAGCACAGTTTATTGTGCATTAAAAGCTAATCTTCTCTTACCAACCGTGAGCATGGGCATGAGCAATACCTCATATACACATGGGTTATTAAGTCCTGCTCATTTCTCTCATCGTAAAATCACACCAAAAACCTTTGCTGTTGTTCTCTATTTAACAAATGTTTGCTGTTAAAATTAGAACATGTTCTGGTTTCACCCTTTATCATGTTTTTGATTTGTGCATTTTAAAAAACAAACAGGAGGAAATTTTCAAAGTACATTTACATTTATGGCATTGGACAGGCGCCCTTATCCATTTATCTGTGTTTTTTTTTATACAACTGAGAAATTGGGAGTTTTGTTTAGGGGCCCAGCAGTGGCAACTTGGTGGTGCTTGGAATCGAACACTGATCTTCCAATTAGCACTCAAACACTCTAAACACTGAGTCAAGTCATCCAAAGGCCAAAAGCACTGCTTATGTCAACACACCACCCATGAAGCTAACACACTTTTAAGCATTTAAACAGTCTCAGTTCCCCCAGCTTAGAACTCACTGGACTCTCTGGACACATTGGGAAATTTCATCTTCACTGTCACTTTAATAGACAAAGATCACAGCTATATGTTAAAGTGGCGCTTTACCATATATCCACATACACTTCAAATACAAGAAATAAATGTGTGATTTAGGAAGATACAGACTAAAAACAAGTCAAAGTATCTGCCAGTGCAGCAAGATAATTACACTACGATTTCTTGAAATAACACAACGTATCTAGGGTTTAGTAAAGAACAAAATGTCTTAAAATAAGCAATAAAACACGTATCCAAAGTACCAAGTATCGTATTTAGTCTAATTAACCTAAAACTAGCTTGTTAATCATGTTTTAAACAGTTTGCTTTTTTAATTTGTGTAAAAATATCTTAAATCTAGAGTTAGTAAACAGGAGAATTCCCTTTAATTTAATAATTGGATTTATATATTCTGTCCTAAAATGAGTTAAAGCAAAAATTAAAAAAATTAAAATTAAAACAAGTTAATACAGCAAAAATAAGAATAAGTGATTATTAAGCTTTTTAAAGCCCAACATAAAACAAGTTATTACAGCTAAAATAAAGTCTTATAATACACGTCCGGCCTCAAAGAATGTCTCTTATTGTAACTATGCTAAATTTCCAGGTAAAATAACTAACTTAAAGCCTTACTTAGTAAGAAGAGAAGATAAATAATATTAAAACAATCATTAACATCTTACACAATCTGCTCTTACGTAGTATTTTATTCTTAAAACAATATCAATACGATTTTTTTGGGCTAGAAATAAAGGAGTTTTTCGTATTGCATAAACAATCAGTCAACACGCTTACTTAATGTATAAGAACCAATTTTTCATTCTTTGTTATGACGTCAAGCTTAAATCTATTTATTAAATAAATCAAGTCAATAAAGTGTTTGAGTCTGTAAGGTAAGAAATGAATCTTCTTGACCCTGAACTAATATTTTTCTTTAATATAGTTTATTGAGCCGCACATACTTTGGCTGCCACTGACTGTTGTTCTATAGACCTTTTCTGGTAGTAACTCATCCCTGCAGAACAGAAACCCCCCGCCAGGACCTGCTGTTTTGGAGATGGTCTGACCCAGTGGTCTTAGGTATTTAAGTTTGGTCCATTTTTTCTGCTTGCAACACAGCAACATATTGAGCTGTTTATTTGCTGCTTAATTTAACCTTTAACTCAACAGGTGTAATTTAATCTTATTCACTTCACCTGTCAGTAGTCATTTTATAGCTGATGGATGTGTTGAAATTTGCGAACTAGCAATAAAAGCTGATATGACTTATTCTAGTAACTTAGTAACACTAATCAATTTGGTAAAAAAAAAAAAATTATCAATTAATCAACTTGGTTGAAAAATCAATCTTCTTCCAGAAGCACATTTACAAAATGCAATTTTCTGTTTGATCGTATCAACCCATGTGATTTTCCTTTGAAAACAGATAATCAAATCTGTTTCTGGATCTCCAGTCCACCAGCTCCAACTATATATTAGATGTAATCTGCGTTTTCAGCTCGATCAGGAACACTGACCTGAACGTAGGTGTGAGTCATAATGATTCATGGTTAATGCTAGACATTAGTAAGTGTTTCCTCCACACGCACTCTACATTCTGTCCTGCGGCTGTGGAACACTGATCACCACATGAAAAACGATTTCAGTGCTTTTGTAAGCCGTAGGTATGCGTTGTATTATTTATTTGGCGTTTTACTGACAGGACAAGAGAAAATTATTGGGCAGGAAGAAAGAATCGGACACACCCGATGAGCCGTGTCTTGGTTAGGGCAGACGGTCTTGAAATCAGTTTGGGGATTATGGGAATAACGAAGCGAAAGTACTGACATGCTGTCCTACTCAGATCCTTAATCAGCAACAAAAAATTATAGCTTAACATCAATTTTTTTACCCTGCTCACCAAGAGGGTCTGATTACAGCAAGCTGTTTTAGGGAGGGCGATTACCAATTCATATTCTTGCTTGGTTTTGTAAGGTAAAAAAAAAAAAAAAAAAAGGTGAGCTGGGTTTCTGGGTAACAGCGCTAGCTAAATGCATTAATGTTAAAAGCATTGTAATGGTTAATCTCTGTGGAAAAGAGGAAGAATTGTGCGATGAGATGAGATGGGAGAGCAGGGAGGGGAGAAAAAAAGTGAGAGAGAAAGAAAAGAGAGAAAGAACAAAGCTGTTGTCAGTACCGGAGAAGAGAGTGGATGAAAGGAGAGGGGGAGATGCAGGGGGAGCCCCGGCGGTGTCTCTAAGCCTGCTGTCCTGTTCTACCTGATTGAGGTCAATGACGAGGCAATCGATAGATCATTAGGCAATCCATGCACCGCTCAAACAAAAACACAGTTCACAGACCAGATAACAGCTGTCAATGTGTGTGTCTAAGTGTGTGTGTCTAAGTGTGTGTGTGTGTGTGTGTGTGTGTGTGTGTGGAGGGGGAGTAACATGTCTCCCGGGCGTGGCGTGAGTGTCTGTGGGCAACAGGATGACGACAGAATCGGTAGCACACATCCATGAGCTCATATGTACACACTGCAAGAATCTGGCTCAGCTTTCAGGGTGTGGCTCTAGACACAGTAGAATGCTGTGATTTCATATATGTGTGTGTGTGTGTGTGTGTGTGTGTCATTAGTTCATCTGGGCGTGTCTGGATATCTCTCCTCCAAGCTGTAAAACGCAATATTTCTTCAATTTCTTTATTCAATAACATTTTGCTGTGCTCAAATTATTTCTCACTATTGCAATTACCATCATGCAAATGTAACTCTGAATCCAGCCAGAAATCTGTCACGGTTCCTCTGATCGACCAAACGCACATGGCAGAACGTGGCAGCAAACTCGTCATTAACATCAATTCAACTTTTCTGAAGACGTTAAAATGAGGACCTATCTGTTTCTCCTCCTCCTCCTTCTTCTTCTGGAGACAATAGTGGACACCTGTGGACTGCTAAAGATGTAGGAAAAAAAAAAAAAAACTAGAGCCTGAAGCGCTGACAATAATTGAAGCTTAAGGTGCAATTGCAGCAGATAATTACAGTTAAAAGCTACAATGACTGCAAGAAAATTTCCAAAAGGCTTTTAGAATTTCATTAAGAGCTTAATGACAAAAAAAAACAAAAAAACCCCAAAAAACATATGTAAATCCATACCTAGGGTTTACAATAAGTTGTGTGCCGTGACTTATGCAACATATGGTCCTATAAAGGTGCCATACCCACAAAGCAAAATGTATTGAACACAAAACATGGAGAAGGTCCATGACTGCGTCGTTTCCCATGCGATGCCTCGACTCTCTCCAGGAGCGCTTCCTGTGATCTTTTTGAGTGAGCGCTCCCTGTGGACATCTGTTTGCACAGGTGTGCTCGTCCGACTTGATTAAGGAGGGGCGATGGGAACACGCAGGTGTATGTGTGCGAGCGTGTGTGTGAAGGTTGGCTTCAGCGGTACACCACATTCAGAACAGAACAGGACCAGATGACGATGAGAGTTGGAGGCAGAGAAAATCAGACTGCGGTATAAGTCGGGTTTGTTAGTTTGCCAGCATGTGGGTGCAGCCATAAGGCAGACAATAAGAAGAAAATAAAGAATGCTCAAATAAATAAGAGGGAGTTCGCAGCTTGAATCTAGAGCCAATTTCTTTCACATGCTGCATGGCAAATACTATGTTTCGAAGCTGCAGAGAAAAAAAACAGGAAGCAGTATGGTTTTACTGTAAATGAAACGAGGAGGGAACCAGAATACATTGGGAACAATCTACATCATCATTATCTTCATCATTATCTTCATCATTATCTTCATCATTATCTTCATCATTATCTTCATCATTATCTTCATCTTCTTTTACTTTGTAAAACAAGACAGTTCCTATCGAACAGCAGAACATTTTTAATAAATCATACGTGTTTTGTGTGATTTGTGGTAAAAGTCTCTCCCCATGCTGGGAGCTCTGCTTAAAAAGGAAAGCTGAAAACAGGTGGGCTTACGTTCTGGCAGCAGCTCACCACCCTACAGCACAATAAGAAAGCGCTCCCATGGCAACAAGGCGCAATTTGCTTTCCGCAGCCATACACCGGTCCACTTCAAGCTTTAATGTAAAATGACAAGTTTCTGGAATTAACTTTTGTGTTGAAACACAAAAAAACCCCCAGAAAATTAAAATACAAAATAGAAAGCAAATTTCTTTCCCTTCTTTATCCTTTGGTTTATTTTTAGCTTTACTTGTTTTTTGCTTTGTGATGCTCCGGCATCCAAATATATATGTGCAGTGCTCAAGTGCACATTGGGTTTCTTCGGTCCAGAGTCAGGCCAGGAGGAATCTTTAATGGAGGAGAAAACAATTTTATCTCTCTTAGTGGGAAAGTAGAGTGAGAGACTGAGAGACAGAAAGAGAGAGACAGAGAGAGAAGCGAATAAAAACGAGAGTATGACAGAGAGCGACAGGGATCTGTGATTGGTGAAGAGGAGCGGAAACCTCGTATAAAAGTATCTCCACTGTGAAGAACATGTGTCAGGGAGGCTGCTGACAGTTTTAAAAGGGAAGCTGTTAAATTTCGAGAGGGGGGATCAGACGAGTGACAGCTGCCAGAAATGGCATCGAGCTGCTGTCACTTTACTGATGGTAACACACGTTTTCAACACAAACACACAAACACACACATCCCACCCAAAAAGTCTGAGATTCAAACAAAATCACTTGCTTTAACAGGCATTTAAATGTGACCTTTAAAACTTTACAAAGCAACCTTGTGGGCAGGTCCGGAATTACACTTCGCCTACTTTACCCTGATTTGCTTCCCTGTATAAACAAGTCCCTCACCTCAGGGCAGCAGCACATCTGGTAGTGGTTTAAACCGATGGGAAAAAAAGACTTGGTTTGGGGTTCTATAACATCCTGATGAGATCCAAGCCTGCATTCTTCCGAGGGCGCTGGGAAAACTAGCCTGAGTAGTAGACAAAATATGGCTTGTTGTGTTTGGGTTTCATTTTGTTCGTGTCGCAATGAAAACGGACCAATCAAGTCTAAAATGCTTGCTGTCTCTGGGTCAGCGCACAGGAATGTTTGCAGATGACCCGTGCAATGCAGTCGCGGTTTCTTAGGTCACGGCTGAACAGAGGAATGATGAAAAGAAATGAATTTGTGTGTGCGTATATGGGTATATATGTGCGAGTGTGTGTGTTTCTCTGCTCTATTGGGCCATAAAGAATTTGTACACGGCTGCTTGAGCCAGCATGATACACCCTTTGGCAAATTCACCCTTACATACAAATACACACACATTTACATGATATAAACACAAACAAATGTTCCTCCGGTTTCTGTCTCTGGTCCTAATGAAATAGTCATGAGCTGAGTATAATATAAATAAGTAGAGTTTATAACAAAAAGATTTCTACAGACAAAATATTTCCACAGCAAATGAAAGAAAAACTCTCCATGAACTCATTTGCTCATTTAAACTGAGAAAGTCCAGCGACTATCTGTTGCTATTCACTCTACAGTTCTTTCCGTAACTATACTGCGCTCTACAAAGCCGGAACAAAACAAAAGCATGCCGTATGAGATACTGTTTATAAAATGTAGACAGATGGTCGTGCCCTCAACCTCGCAGCTCTATGCAGAATGCACAAATTGTCAAAAACAATAAAAATCCAGCGAGTGTGTAAGGCATTGCACTGCAGAAGCTCTGCCGCACGAGCGATAACAGCTTGGTAGTCAGTAAACAAAGACACACAACTCATCCCACTTTTCCCAAACAGCTACACATGTCAAACTACAGATCCACACATGCTGTTTGTTCGAGAGAAAAAAATAAACAACTACGGTCTAATCGAAGTGTGATGAAGTCAAATTAAGTCGTAATTGTGACTTGCTCAGGTGGAACCAATTGGAGGTGTGGTTTAACTTAATTAATTACAAAAAGTACATTAAAAAAAATACATTTACATTTCTGGCAGATGCTCTAATCCAGAGTGACTCACATGTATTCTATTTTTTTCTTCCACTGAGCAAATGAGGGTTAAAGGCTGAGGGTCACAGCAGTAACAGCGTAGTAAAGCTGGGAATGGAATCCGCTACTGTCTGCTGAGCAAACAATTTTACCACTGCTACTACCACCATTAAACTAACATTACCACAAAAAGACGTGGATCTTTTTTTCTATTAATTTATGAAACAATTTCTCTCCAGATGGCAACACATAATAACTGGAACCAGCTTTTGAGATAAATAAACTTTCAATCTAAACAAATGTTGCATTCAATAAGTTCCCATCTGATGCAATTGGTCTACAAAAATAAAAACACCGTTTTAAAGTCGTCATATGATTCTCTGGGTGACACGTGTGTGTGTGTGTGTGTGTGTGTGTGTGTTTTGCTTTCAATGATTATTATTATCAGATAAACCTCATCTTTCCTGATATAAACATTCATTTGCATGTCTTTCTCAGTTGAAAGATCTATGATTGCATGGCGGTCAAATGACAGTTAAAAAAACAACTAATTGGTTGTTTTACATGTCAGTCAGATGCTCTCTTGGCCAATTAAAGCCGCTTTGGAGCCCAGACCTTCTGCTGTCAGTCTAAAGCTCTGGCTATGCAAGACTGCTGAACCTCTAATAAGATTTCTCATTCTGATTGGTCAGAAGTTGATTTGTTTTCTAGAACAGCAGCTTGGATAATAGTGCCTGCTGCTTTATTTTTTGAATCACTGGGTTGAATTAATGTGCTCATTTCAATGCGGAATTATTTCTATAGCAACATCTTACACAGGGATTTTTCTGGCAGATGCTCTATACTGTAACAGCCAGCGTAAAATTTGTTGGATTGAGTTGTCCGCCATGGGACAAGTGTTTGAGACTATGAGAATATGTTGTGCTGTGAGGTCTCTTAGTCCTATGAGAAAAATTAGGCTTGTGTGAACAGATACTAATATGAACTGGCATTAAACTTAGCTTTTAACCGAATAATTGTGCATTTTGTCCTTAAAGGATTTTAATGGAAAATAATTAATTTGTGCTGAAATGAAGTTTATTATACATCACACAAAGAATTTGTTTCTATCCTGTAATCTGATTGGTCGAGCAGCTTTCCAAAAGTGCTTGAATACTAATAACCACAATTTGACTGTGTTTCACTCCACTTGTCTGTATGTGTGACATAATATTCCATAGGGGTGTTGGATTCTGGGTTGGTTTTTTTTTTTATTGTCAACCTTTGGAGATCAGATAGTTGTTTTTTGAAGTAAAAGTATAACTGACTATTGCCTACCTCAAGTGGGCTGCCTCTTTCTACATCACTAATATTCCACTTCCACAACATTCCACAGTTGCTACATCTTAGCAATGCTAACAGAATCATTGGCAAGATCTTTTTTTGTACCTAAGCATTTTTGGCAGGAATATACAAACTATTCAAAATTAGTTATTAGTTAACTGTTGTTCTCATATAGACTAACAACTGTTTAGTCCTCAAACAAGAAATAAAAAAATCAGAATTCGAATGAGAATTAAAATCAGACTCTCAAATCAGAATTTTGGTTCAGACTGCTCACATGGTCCAATAGTGTGGTTGTACAGATCAAGGTCCTGGCTTTGATTCTCTGCAGAAATTCAGTGTAACCGGCTTCCTTTCAAGTGTCGATCCTCTTGTCACCCCCACTCAAGACATGTTCTTTTTCTCCAGTGTGGAAGACGCATGTGGTTTTGTTTTTTTTTAAACTAAAGCTGAGGAACACACAGACACACATATGCACACAAACGATTTAGAGCAGACGCACCAGTTAATCTGCGCTGATGAGCTCGGAGAGCTGGTTTCTCTTCCTGACCCACAACTAAGCCTCTCTGTCAGTCTGACCAACTTGGAGAACACACACGTCTGAGAAAGCGCCTCCTAATCTTCTAAAGCTGTTTCCAGCTGCAAAGCGAGCGGGCCCAATTCTGCATTACTGAACGCCTTTTAAAATCCCGGCCTTGGGAGGGGAAAAAAATGAGCCAAGAAAGCAGGATGGAGATTAATTCTGTCCATCTGAGCAGAAAACTGCACCTCCTTGGCCACGACTAAACAGATGTGCATACATAAATGGCGACTGGAGCCAGAAAACGAGGCTGGCTTCCAGACCCGAGTGTCACGATGATATATTATGATGCCGTTATAACCAAAAGCAAAGCAAAACACATCTTCTGTGTCAGTGTGCAGTCTGCATTAGATATTCCTTCAGAAATCTTAAACATTAACTTACAGTGAATCAACAGGTTCAGGGATTCTCTGATGTAGTCAGCAAAGACCAACACTAAAAAAAATGAGAAGAAACAACTTCTTTTTCCTGCAGGACATTCAGGGAACCATTCGACCAAATCCAACACCTGGATCTTACTTATACCTTTCTGGAATTTTCTATTACCATCTAACACCTGTTAGCTCAGCTAATACTTTTATGCTCATCAGTTGCTCTTTTTCTCAGTTTGCAAAATGCAATTTTTCTATATTTTGTGTTTATTTTTCCACAATCATTTGGTTGGCCGTCCAACACCTTACCCACTAAGCCACCACCTCCCCCATAGGAGTGTGTGTGAGTGTCTATATGTGGCCCTGTGATGGACTGGTCACCTGTCCAGGGTGTATCACTGCCTTTCACCCAATGACAGCTGAGATAGACTCCAGCAGATCCCGGTGACCCTGATTAGGAATAAGCGAGTATAGACAATGGATGGATGGATGGATGGATCTTTTTCCACTGTACAGCTAATTACATACAAGAAAGAAAAATCTATATTATTCTCTTAAAATTATTATTTTTTAAATTCTAAAATGCAGTTTATTTTAGTTTTCCTTTTTTCAAATTTACACCTGCTTTTATTTTTCATTATTATTTTAATTTACTGTTTTACTTAATTTTTTATTACATCTGAATTTTTCATCTTTTTCTCTTCAGTTTTTCTGTATTTTTTTGACCTTTTATTTCTATTATTTCTGACTCGTTTATGTATGTAATACAGAATTAAATTGTATGAGGATGTACTGTTAATCAGATCGAGGCTGCAATAGTACAAACATGAATCATTATAAACCGTGCAAAGCTGGATGTTTATTGTAGTCTATTATACAGATGTTCTTGGTTGCTAAACTAGTTATCAAGTTTCATTTATGATCTGTTTACTAAATGGAATTGAAATGAGTGATGCTCCAGAATTTGGGATTATGATATTATATTAAAATAGCTAAAAAGACAAAATACTGTAAATCAGCTACTCCAGAGGGCATATGCATTACAGGTCCTGAGAATAGACAATAGAATAAATTTTGCGCCAGCATTGTGCTACACAATTTATGACTTTGTCTTTTAAGTGTAATTTGATTGACCTTGTTTTCCCCAATCGAGGCGCTTTGTCACATGTCTCGATGCTGAAAAAGCGAGTTAACAAGGCATGAGGCAGAGTGTGTGTGTGTGTGTGTGTGGGGGGGGGGGTTGTAAAAACAAGCATGTGTGTGCCTGTGTGGTGTGTGTAAGCTTTGTTTAACACTCGGGGCACGGCGGGTACAGACTCCACCCGGCCTTGCCGCTTCTCTCTGGAGTAGAGCTCTGAAGGACATGGGGCTTCACCTCAAATGACACACACACACCAAAAAAAAACAAAACAAACATGACAAGAAGTGTGAAAAGTACACAAACACTATTGGAATGACATCTGCAGCTGTTACAAACGCCACACCAGGAAGGAATAATAAAACAGGAATGAAGGAGTAAACGAGGGGATAATAGTGAAGGGAGAGATTTTAGTGGCTGGACACGGTCGATGATACTGACAGCTGGCACAGATACCCCTCACAGCCCTAGCACACAGAGCTGTGCTCTAAAGTTCTCCATAGACCGACTGAGAGGGTGTGTGTGACAGAGAGAGAGAGAGAGAGAGAGAGAGAGAGAGAGAGCAAGAAAGATGAAAGAGGACGATGTAGATAAACTAGTGTGTCTCTTGGCTCCAAGTCTAATTAACACTCTGGCACATGTGTCAAATTAAGGCGGATTGGACCAACAACGTTTGTCTGTATGTGTGTGTGTGTGTGTGTGTGTGTGTGTGTTAGAGTGCGCCTTTGTGCGAGCTGCTGCTCAGTCAGCAGAGACTGTCAGGGGAAGGTGAGGATGAGGATGGCCTTGTCTGGAGGTGAAAGTATCTGGCAGAGCTATGAAGATAAATGAAAAGAAAGGGCAGAGATCGAGGGCAGAGTCCTCATTGGAAAGCTTTGAAGGATGTTGATGATGATGATGATGATGAGTGTGTATGTGTGTGTGTGTAAGTGGACGATTTACAGGTACACAAATCCAAGCGCTGTGTCATTAATTCCTCTAACAGCAGAAGCAACCCAGAAAGATAGATGGAAGGTTCGGAAATTAAAGAAAGCAAACAAAATGGGGAAAAAAAATTGCAAGTTGGGGCAAATAATTTACTTTTAACTTCTCAAACTTATTTACTTTTGAAAGTAAAGTAAAGCTTTAGCGCCGTCAGTCCGGCAAATCGACCCACAGTTATGTGATTCGGCGTAGTGTGCATCTTCAAGATGCTTCTCTGTAACGGCTTATGATTTTCTCATTTTCCCAGTGGCTTTGTGTTCTGGTGGTTGTCTGATTCTGGTTGCTTGGCAAAATCTCACCCGCGGTGCGCCACATCCCGTGAGCAGATAGCGCTATTAAACTGTGACCCAATTAATTTAATCTCCGCTCGTCGCATGCAGGCATGAAAGTCCGGCCACCACCCGAGGCAGAGGAGGGGTTGGTGCATGTGTCGGGCTGCCGGATGGTAAATTTTCATATCTCGTCACATACGCGTTTGAGTTTCTAACTGGAGAGGACGGAATGCAATTACACGGATGTGATCGAGAGAACAAGGTGCTAGCCGAGCGAACATGCTGGCTTATGTCACCACAGCCTCGGGGGGTACCAGTAGACGGTGGGTGAAGACATGACCACAACATTACATTTAAATTTCTAATATTTGGCAGTGGCCCTTATCCCTTATTTATTTTTTTTTGATCCAGCTGAGTAGTTGAGTTTTGCCTAATTGCCCAGTGGTCAATATTTCAACACATTAACTCACCCTTCACTTCTTAAGTTCACAGATGTTTGCTTGCACATCCACAGACACATTATCTTCATTAATTCGTTCTTCTTAGTTGTTAAGCAATTGTTTTTCAAAGACCTGAGTGCTTCTTAAGTGAGAAAACACACAGAGGAAACAGAGAGCTGGCTTTTCCTTCCCCTTCCTAAGGAGCTTATTGTAAAAGCTGCAAACATTAAAAAAATGCAAGTTAAACAGAATCATTACAAAGAGACTCGTGGCTGCCAGATGTGTTAGCATAAGCAGTTTGGGGTGTTAATATAACCACGTCAGGAGAATAACCCTGCTAGAATTTCTGTCAGCGTGTCAGAATAGTGCTCATTTTTAAAAGCTGCTACTGCCTGTCAAAAACAAAACAAAACAAAAAAAAAACCATACGTAGGCCACGCTGCCGCTAGTCGCCACTCTGCTTTATTATGACTACAGGCTGCTTACCTGCTGGAGTCTCACAAACACACAGTGAACAAAGCCATCACAAGTAAAACGAATCAGGATTGTAAGAAAGGAGTGGAATATGAGCCCTGAAATACAGATCTGACTTCATGATGGAATTCCTTGTGTGTGTGTGTCAGGGATCAGAATTACTTCAGAGAGAGGTACACTATATGGACAAAATTTTCGGGACAACGACTCATCATGTCTGTGTTTTTGAACATCTTATTCCATATTTAGTCACACTCTTACTCCTATAACCTCCACACTAATGTGTTGTGTGTCTGTGGGGATTTGTGTTCATTCAGCTACAAAATTATTAGTGTGATCAGACACTAATGTTGGTTGAGGAGGTCTGGGGTTCAGTCGGTGTTCCAGTTCATCCCAAAGGGTCAGAGTCAGGGACACTCCAGTTCTTCCACTTCAACCAGAACACAGCATGTCTTCATGGAGCTCAAGGTATTTGCAAAGGGACAATGTCATGCTGGAACCATGTTTAAGTCTCTTACATCCACTAAAGGAATAATTCAACACTACAGCATCCAAAGACATTCTAGGCAACTGTGTACTTAAGACTTTGTAGCAACAGTTACATGGGTGTGTTGGGTAGGTGTCCTCAAACTTAGTGTAAGCCAGAAATTTAAGCTTCCAACATAATGCAGCTTCTTTATTTTTGCAACGAGAGGTCGTAGGGTTGATTCTCGGTGGAACATCCGTGTAAAGCATGAAGCGGCTAATGAGATGCTGTGAAAGAACGTGTGTAGAGACGTGCAGGTTCACCGGCAGAGCAGCGACGCCGTTGGAAACTGAAAACTTTCAGATAACCTTGATAAGCCGCAACAGCATTTAATAACAGTATCAGTTTCGGATAATAGAGATAGAGTGCGAGAAAGTGAGAACAAGACTGAAAGAGAGAGACAGAGCGAAAGAGGGAGAGAGAGACTGCAGTATGAGTGATTGCTACAAAGGATAAGGTTGTGGTTGAAGCATAGAGCTGCATGGATGAAGATCAGCGGTACAATGATGGGCTCCATTACCTACAAACGCTGTTAACCACACTGCTCCTCATGCTAGCCTGTCTAATGGGCCATAATATCGCTTTCACGTCCCATCCCAGGTCTTTATGCTAGCTTTCTGACATAACCCTGACGTGAAAGGCTCTATAAAAACAGATATATTTCTTTATTACTTCTCCTTAGCATATCGCCATGGCTATCTACACATCACCACAAAGAAAGCTCATCTCGTAAGTCTGCCTTTTCAGGCCCGCAGTCACTAAGACGGTTATTGCAGTGAACTGTCATTCGTTCGCTCCAGCATTCATCGCTACACAATGAATGTTTTATTATAATCAAATGAACGTGATATCTCGCTATAAATACCCTACTTAAAAAGTCATTTTCACTTCCTGCAGTAGGGCCGCAACACCACAAGGTGCGGCATGTTTAATTCAGACACGGGGCGATTTACATGCTCGTCATTTAGCTTGCTGTGAAGTGCTGTATACTACCTAACTGCAATCCCAGCCACCATTACTATGAAAAGAAGTGCATCATCTGCTGTATTTATCTGGCAGCAACATGCAGTATTCATTACAGTTGTGTCTGTGCTCCAACACTCCATTTCCACTGCACCAAAGATAGAGGTCTCATAGTAGATCAGCATAAAGATAGAGAATGTTATTTAAAAAAAAAATTGGAGGAGGAACGGACAGTCAGGAAGCTTAGCACAGTTATAGCCGTGATAAATTTTTTTTAGCCACATCTAGGTCTAGAGTCTATATCACGAAATCCAAAGGCTGCAATCTGCCTCCACTAATCCTTCATGAGCAAAAAAAAATAAATAAATAAATAAAAAAAATGGGGATTATCATTCCTTTCAGCATTATAGCACCAAAGATAGCTACAGTACATCTCAACAAAAGTGTATTGCACTAGCACAAAGCAATCGCCAAACTCACCAAGAGACTCATAAACACTGCAAACTGATCTTCAATTCAAGACAACAGGTACACGCCTGGCACTCCTCGACCATCAAAAGGATTTC
Source organism: Bagarius yarrelli (assembly GCA_005784505.1). Lineage (NCBI taxonomy): Eukaryota > Metazoa > Chordata > Actinopteri > Siluriformes > Sisoridae > Bagarius > Bagarius yarrelli. The sequence goes on along the minus strand of VCAZ01000001.1, from coordinate 12,931,334 downwards.
CTTTTATAGTTCATTGACCAAATACAGAATACAGACTCCATAACCTAATCACCACCCCAATCCTCATTTCATTTCTGTTCCTAAATTTCATTCAAAGCAGACAAGGATGAATAGAGACGCCTGTAGGAGAGGACATGGAACAGCGGTGGGGTCCAAGGAATCCAATCTCTCACTTGAGACAGCCACACAGACACACAGACACACACACACACACACAATCACCTATTCCTGAATAACCCCGGAGTAAACATTGAATGAAATAACAGGATTACGGTCCCACTAGAAATCCTGCCGAGCTGCCTGATAATGCAGTTTAGCAGCGAGCGTCACCTCGCTAGCAGGCGAAAGTCAAACTGGCTGTCTAATGAAAATATGCCAAGCCTTTCTGTTTTAGTTACTGAACATACAATTTAGAAACACAGGGTTAACATATCTGCCTTCCAGCCAAGACTGCTGGCAAGAAATAAAATTAGTGCTAATGCTAAGATAACCCCTGCAGCCGTTTTATTTCTTTTCTAAAAGACGCTAAAAAGGGGGCGGTCATGTAGCAATGTGATAGGCTCGCTAAGGATGGGATTATTGTTGTGTCAACAACCAACACAGATAATAGTAATTACTGTCCTTGGTTTAGACTCCTCTGATGAGAGAAAGGCACTGGCTTAGCTGACAGCCAAAGCCTAATTACCGTGAAAGGCCAATTACCAGCTCCATTTCATTATTTATGTACCTCCACACAACCAAATAAAAAGAGGCTTGTGTAGCCCAGAGCGCCAAAACCAGTGACAGCTGTGCACAAGGATCCGAGAAAGAAAACCAAGAAATTCAAATAGCTGGCAATCTGTCTAGCTGCTTACAAAACTGATAGTTAGTAGTCAAGTTAAAGTCATTCTGGGGTTTTCTTTGTCTCTGTAAGGGCAATTACGAGCTGCGGCGCAGAGACCTGTCCTTAACCGTGACTACATGCATCCTCCACTTATTCCTGTTCTCTCGATGACTTCCTATAGTGTCTATTCAGGAAATAATAGTCCTAACCTCCCTCCCTCTAGACTGCTCCCAACAGGAAACAGTTCATTCATACCGGAGCACAGTAACAACGCGGCGTGTGAGCAATCATAGTACTTTACCAGCCTGAAGCTACAGCAGCACGTGACAGTACATGTTGTTCAATTCAGAAAAATGGCTACTGTTATTATGGTCTGGTATAGTGCAAAGAATTATGGAGACATCTCAAATGGTTACAAGAGCAAAAAGAAATTATCGTCATTCAGTGTAAAAGCTAAACTTACTAAATCTGGGGCACCGCTAGCAATTTTGGGCCCTATGAAAGAATATGAGATTAGGCCCTTAATCACACCCATTCCGCACCAAACATGCTATTACATTACCGCTAGTACTGTTATTACTGATAAAACTGATCTCTGAGGCCTCCAAATTGTTTGGGCTTTTAGAATCTTCTTAACTTTCCCCAAATTTAGCGGTGGCCCTGTCTCCTTCTACAGTAGAAATGAGCTTAAAAAAGACAAGGAAATAAACGTACACGATATGGACAAAAGAATTGGGGCACCTGATCATTACATTACCAATATCCCATACCAGATTCAGTTTTACCCTTCTATAAAAACATCTGGAAAGGCATTGTATTAGATGTAAGGAGAGGTCTTCTACTTCATCCTAAAGGTGTTCAGGGGTGGTTGAGTCAGAGTCAGGGTTCTGTACAGGACACTAGTTCTTCCACTCCAACCAGAACACAGCATGTCTTCATTAAAATCAGAGTTTTTGTGCACAGGGACATTGTTATGCTGGAACAGTGTTTACAACATACAAAGACATTCTAGACAAATGTGAGCTTAAGACTTTATAGCAAAAATTATAATTGTGCCAGTAAGGTGTCCACAAACGTTTGGTCATATGCTGTATGTCAGATTTTAACAAGTAATCTGATATACACATGCACATTTCTTGACTTTGAATTAAAAATGCTGCTTGGCGATCACGTTAGCACAGCTCAGCAATGTCCTTCTGTTTCCGCACTCGAAAAAGTACAAGCATTTGATTTTTTTTTTTGGAATATGTTCTCAAATAAATATTGCTGATCTGTGAAGAACTAGTTTCATGGTAGAGGATTGGAATTATACAAAGAAACCTGATGAGGGAAAACTAGACACTCGTATTTATTTCACAGAGCTTTTATTTAACTACTCAGAAGGTTATTGGTGTGCATGCTTTAATTTATCCTCGGGTATGACTCTTTGGGCGAGGGTCATCCAGGCAACCGTTCATGCTGCCTGCTGGTATTATTCTAAGAAATATTGCGAGGGTTATAATAGGGTTTGTGCAAAGCTGACTGAAGCATCACTTGCAAGTGCATGATCTGCTTTCTTCTCATAGCCTTAAACCCAAAGTGTACCCGAGGACTGATATGAACACCATCTGTTTACGTTGTGTAATTTCCGTTCCTGGTGGTGTTAAATCTCTCCGTATTTCCGGCTCTGCCAGGACCAAAAGCCTGCCTCATGGCTTCCTAATTCAAACACAGTGAAATCAGCTCGCTTTCCTGTTCGCTAGGCATTACACCAAGCAATCGCTTCACACTCCAAACCCGGCAAAGTGTTCTCTCAGAGTGCACGGTGTGTACAATGAGATCCTTACCAGCAAGTGCCAAAGTGCTTAGCATTTAGATAACATTTGCAGAGGAAGGGTCCGTTGCAGATTGTGCGAGGGGCATCATGAGCCTCCAAGGCCGGATCTGGTCCTGCCGTGCCTTGGCAATGAGGAACGCGGCCCAGGCTGCTGTGACAGCTTGGAAGCTTGCAGGGGGTGATGGGACACAGGAGGAGGAGATTTCATGTCGGGCTAAAAAAAGGGGAGGAGGGTGCGAAGGGTGTTCCATAATATATCCCACCCTGCCGAGAGCACAGTTGCTCATGGAGGACAAAAAGAAAAATATGTACAAATCACAACTGGGGTACCGGTTGTCTGGGTATACTCCTTTTTTTAAGGCAGATGGAAAAGCCTGTGGGTGCGAGTTGTTACTAAAATGCAGAGATTTGGAGAATTTGGTGCTTTGAGGAACAAAAACTTGACTTAAAATATCTGACATGTTGAAATATTACATAGGTACCAATAAGTTTTAGTTTAGAAATGATAAACAAACAAGATCAATAAATAATCACGGATAAATAATCACGCATTCCTCTGAAATCAATGACACATGACTCAGTAAGTATTGTTCATTTCTGAACCTTTTTTTTTAAATCTTGGTGAAGCCCTGATTACCGAATGAAAATTAAGTTAGTATTTAACCCTGTACTCTCTGTAGTTAAACTTATTATGCTCAAAATATGTTCTGAATTAATTCCGGGTTCCTGCAGCCTTCTGTTCAGGACCAATGCTCTATTTATCAATTAGGTTAACAGAAGGTGGGAGGTGCTCTGTTGTGAGGAGGGTTGTCACCTCTTAGGCAGACAGACACACACCCATATTCACACACTTGTGTAGCAGACCTCAATAATGATATAATTTAGGAATTTATTCACCTCTTAGTTGCTTGCGAACTTTACCTCCCACAACACGGTAATTAGCCTTGGGGCCTATGGCTGTTAATATGGAAGGCATGAAAAATGACAACACATTCAAAACGGAGGAGACCCAGCTGACATGAATAAGAAAGCGAAATGACAACCGGGAGCAAGAGGAGGCATTTAATTCTGCGATGCAAATCTCCCACGCATCTTTCAGCTCTTTAAAACCCTGCGATCTCCCGCTCTGCACTTTCTTAACAAGGGCTGAAGCACCAACTGGCAGAGAGAAAGAGAGAGAGACTGCGAAAGAAAGAGTGAGAGAGAGAGAGGCAGACATATTCCATCTTTTTCCATTCTGACAACACTAATACCACTGGGCTTACTAGCCTAGGAAAGGGGAAAAACACACACAGAGAAAGAGAGAAAGAAAGATAGACAGAGAGAAAGAGAGAGAGAGAGAATCGAATTAGCAGGAGATTTAAAGGCACCAGCATGGAGAGGAAAGAACTTAGAGCTACATATGGCCTGAAAATCAACAGAAAGCTGAAGGGGAAAAAACAGCACTGAGATTAATCTGGTAATTTACCAGACATAAACCTTGCTTTTGGGATGGAACGCAGAATGGAGAAAGGATAGGTAGAGCTAAAGTAGTAAAAAAGGATTCCATTAAAATGAAGGCAGCTACAGAGAGGGAAATTTTCCGAGAATAAGAAATAGCTGAAAGTAGCAGCAGTGGTCTGCACATACAGGAAGCTCCACAGGCTTGATTATGTTCACAGCTTTTCCTGAAGACATGCATCATTGTGCTTTTATCAGCGCTACTATTTCGTCGATTGCAATTGGGGTTTTCATTCGTATTGCAGCGCTGACAGAAATATACAGGCATTATAAAGACAAATTGAAATGGCCGAGTGTTTTATGGGCCTTATTAAAAAAAGAACCAATCAATGACTTGCTGTATGTGCAATAGCCTTCAAAAAAATATGTTATCTGCAGAATCCAGCTTGATAGGATAATTGCGCTAATTATTAAACTGTTCCTAATTATCTAATTAAGCTGTCCCTCATTATTATTATTATAAATTGTCCGAAAGCAGACGCCAAACAATCCACACATGTCAAACCAATCCACACTCTGGGCGACATTTTATTTAAAGGGTGCCTGCTGTACGTAATTCCATTCTTACGCCTGCCATAATTATTTGAAAAAAGCAGTATTAGAGACGTTATGAGCCATTTAAATAGTTATAGAGCAGGCTTTGACATACTTACACACAGTTTCAGGCTGCATCTAAAATCGCACACTTCCCTATTATGTAATAACAATATAACAGCGCATGAGCCAAATTTATCATATGCAAAAAAACAGTACAGGCAAGACCCAATACTTCCACCTGGTTTACTTTGACTATTTTATTTTAAGAGCTTTTCAAGTGCTTAAATTAGCTTTTAGTAGTTCAGGAATAAAACATTGTTTCTTGTGTCTCCAAGCCAACATTATTCCACTTTAAATTTTCATGCTGTTGGACGTTGTATGTCGAGTGATAATAGGGTTTTCCATCCTAACGTGAAGAGAATCTTTTCAAAATTGGCAAAAAAATGTGAATTAGGACCTTTCCATCAAGTTGTTCAAGCGGCTAATGGTGGTATGGGTAACCTAGTAACAACAGTAAATAAAACAAGGCAAAGATAATGGCGCGGAAACAGACAATTAGTTATCTGGGTCTAATGTTTACTACTTCAGAATTAATTGGAGTAAACAACAAAGCAAGCATAATGAAGAGATGATTTCTTATTCTGGTAACTATTGGGAAAGTAATAAATGTCCAAGCAGTGCAGCTTTTCTCCTATGTCAAGACACACCTGTTGCTGCTAGCAGCCATGTTGTCTGAAGGAACCGGAAAGACACATTCAGCAGAAATGCAAGTTAGTCACATGTTTATTATTTGCTAAGTGAGAATTTATTTGGTAAATGCATGTCCATCTACCTTTTTTGGAATTTGCCATTACCATCCCTTGTTTCCAATGTAATACATCAAAAAATTGTGCATCAACACAGAGTGATAAAAAAGTGATCATGGTGGATGTAGTATGACCAAATGTTATTCATACTTTCCAAAATTATACTATATAAAGCATTCTTTTTTCAACGGTCAGAAAGTACTAGTAAGTAATGGTCATTCAAGTGTAAAATCATAAGTAGTATGTGATTTCAGATGCAGCCTTATGGTTAAAACATATTTGTTTAAATGGAGGTTTTTTTCAGGTAAAAAAGCAGATCTGAAGGGTTTATGGTCATTGATTGTTTTGGTGGACTGAAATGTTCGGGTGTTGTTGTTCCACTTTCACATGTTCACTCAGTGGAGTGCCTGGACGTTTGATGTCCCAGGTGTCCTTATTTCTGTGTCGCCTTCTGCCTCCTATCTGCTGTCAAAGCTAGTTTACCTGGAGTCACTGCTTTCTCTCTTTGCAAACAGTACACCTCCCCTAACCATTACATAATAATAAGCATACATAATAATCTCTCTGTCCCTCTCTCTCGGTCTGTCCCAAGCTACAAATGCTCCTGAGATACCTGCATTCCTCAACCCTTCTGCCTGCCTGATCCATCCTGATGTCTCACTGCTGCTGAGATAAAACTTTATAGACCACTTAAAAAGCATGGGATGCTGATGCTGCCAGTAGGAAACCTAGTACATGTGTTTGAACTTTAACTGAGAGAAACAGATTTGCCTCAGGTATCTATCGGTTAACAGTTTCTTTCAACAAGACAGACATGTTTGAGCATATACTACACCTTTTATAGAAGATAATCTCACTATGCAGTACAAATAAGTAGAAATTCTCCTTAAGTCTGGTTATTAAGGCCATAAACTACAAGCGAAAAATGAAAGTTACTCTCCAACGATCACGATCAAGTGATCACAATCTATAGTTCCCCGCCAGTCTGGTTTTTAGGACAAAGATCTTTACATTTTTGCCCATAAGCATGACCCAACTGTAAGTTACAAAAAACTGTCAATTTTAAAATACATTGCTGCATTTTTTCAACAGTTTTTGTGGTTCATCTGGTAGTTTGTCTTGTGACCTAGCGTACCAGTATTGAGCTGTATCCTAGCGTACCAGCATTGAGCTGTATCCTAGCGTACCAGTATTGAGCTGTATCCTAGCGTACCAGCATTGAGCTGTTCAATGACATGTTCAATTTGTACGTCACTCTGGATAAAAGCGAATGCTTAATGATGTTAATGTAAATGTGATTGGATGCTTTCCATGTCAGTCAAACGCCAATAAAAGCTGCTTATGGAGTCGAGACTTTCCATGTCAGTCAAAGGCTAATAAAAGCTGCTTATGGAGTCCAGACGTTCTGCTGTCAGTCTGAGGATCTGGCTCAAGAGACTACCTGTAATTTCTCTTTTTGTCTAAATACGAAACAAAAAAAAAAAGTGACAAGATTTAATCAAACACAAAGGAATCGATAATAATGTCTTTACATGTATAACAGGTTTGGCTTGTAAGACCAGGTTTCTCTAAAGGGTTTCCCTCTCATAGCATGTAATTGTGTGTGTTGTTTTTATAATCATCAATATTTTGCCATGTATATACTTTATTATTTCTGCCCCCAGTTTTGGGATTTAAAGAAAGTGGTATAATAAGAAATTTGGTGCAATAAGGTCTGTAAATATGAATACATGCCGTATCTAAATTTAATCTCAAGAGATAAGATGGATTCTTTGTCCTTTACTAGAATAAGTTGAAAGCAGCAGGACCATGCTGTGTCAGAAATCTTGTCCCGTATTTTACTGCATTCAGAATTTAGGCTGTTGTTGAGGGCAAATTGAGCCTACAGCCATTGAGCCACCGTGACAGGCTAATTTCCAGGCCATAGGGAAAGAAAATGAAAAAGAGAGGAAGAAGAAGACAAAGTAGCCAAGGTGAGGAGGTGAGACGGGTCACTTCTGTGTGCGTCTCTGTGATAAGCGCTTTCTCTTTCTCTGTCTGTCTGTCTCTCTCTATCTCTCTCCCTCTCTCTCTCTCTAACTCAGTCTCCAAGTGCCAAGTGTAGATTTGATAGCTATTTTTTTATTATAGATTTTTTCACATTCTAATCCCTTCTTTTTAATGTCCTTCTAATACCTCTACATATTAATTCATTCCCTGTTTACCGATCCCATCCCCTTGGAAAGTTGGCTATTTATCCTGCCTGTGTGCCAGCAGAACTGAGAAAATGACTCAAAATCTCAGCAGCGTTGGTTGTGGGTATAACAAGGGTGCGAGCAAATAAAGAAGGTAACACAATGCACAGCCAGGACGGAGATGACAGAAGTGACTAAGAAGGACAGATATAAATGAAGCGAGAGTGCAAAAGGACGGAGGAGGAGGTGCAGAATGGCGCAGCAAGGCAGAACAAGACAGCGATAAGGCCAAATTTAGCCATAGTATTTGGCGAGCGTGGGCGGGGAGGACAAACTTAAGCACGATTACCATTTTAAGATTTTAAATAGAAGGATTTACAACAGAAGGTATACACTTACACCTTTCTGATTCTTTCTTTAGGTCCACGAGTCTGTTTCTATAGTCAGAAACATCCTAAGAAGTTTTTTATTATTAACCCTAACCACAGTGCAGTGCAACATGAATACAAAAAAGTTTTGGGTGAATACCAAAAGATAGAAACGTACCAAACCCGGTAAAGGGTTAAACAGACCAAGACCAACCTGGCAAGAGAGCAATAACCAAAAGTAAATTAGATCTAAAAAAAACAGCAGAAATGCTTTGTAATGTTACAAACTGTAGGTTAAGAAACTAAAACAAAGAAGTATAAATAGAGAAAAACCAAGCACAGTCTGGAGATGAGGACTGTGGGAACACTGGCAGTTGTGGTGGCCATATTTGGTGGTGTGTTGTACATGACGTTGCTTGCTGTGACACAGTGGATGTCAATTTTCCCCCCAACACATCTCTAAATTGTAACCAAAACCAAAAGTACGTTAAAGGAAAAAACATGACACATACACACATGCATGTATTGTTCTGATTTAGAAGGTAATTCTCAGCTTGTGTTCTCCAGCTGTTCTTTTTAATAACCTGGGTTTCTAATGTGTCCCCCTCAGATTCAGTGTATTCAAATAGGATGTGGTCCCAAGAATTCAAATCTTCAGGACTTCGTTTAGTTTCCCTTAATTTCTTTCCCCTTAGTTTCTCTCTACAATTAGACTTTGACTAGTGAGGAAACAGCTCACTTTTTGTGAGCGCTGTGCAAAAACATTTATTATCCTAAACACTAAACCTTTCTTGTTTAAATTAGTGTCAAAAGGCATAATACACACTGTAAAAAAGTCTTGAGAACAATAGATACCGTAAATCTCAAATTATATAACATATAAGCTTAGATGAGGCTTAAATACAACGGTCTTTAAACTACAGCGGCTCCATAGCAACTTTTATCATCCGAAAAGGCTTTTAAACCACATGTACAGCAAACAACCATATTTTATTTTGTTTTTCCAAAACTGCGTACTTCCCTACTATATATAATGTGAAAAGAAGTATGTGAGACGATTAGCATGATCAGGCTTATGATCAGAATCATTTTCTTTTCAATTGTAAGAGTAGGCGAAAGTTCAGCACTGTAATGTAGCAGGTTAAGGTGCGGACACCCACAGTAGCACTCTAGCGACCCAGGTTCGATTCCGGCTCCCCTCTGACCCCCCTATCTTCCTCATTTCATCTTTGTCTGTCAGGTGGAAAATACCAGGATGACCTACTGCTACTACCTAGATGCTAAAATACAATGGGCAAGACATGGTAGAAATCGGCTAGGCCTGACTTTTCAAGTGCTTAAAGTAGCTCTTGGCACATCCAGATAATAATGATGTTTTTTGTGGTTAAATTGCACTTGTTTAACCCCATCTCATTAAACATCATAAGGCTCGTTTGACTAGGCATGGGCTGATATGAGATTGACAGTACGATAACCTTAGGCAAAGTTCATACGGTTTCACGGTATCGCTATTGCACCTTTAGAATATGTTATTTTTAAATGTCTGGGTGAAAAACAACAACTTTTCTTTGCCACTAAACAAAATACATTTGATTGTTAAGAACAGTCACTTAAGTGAGCCTGAACCAGCAGCTTATTAATAATCAAAACAAATGAATTACTTTTTGTAAAAAAAAAAATAATAAAACAATAAAAAACAAATGCTGTCATTAACCCACCCCCAACCACCCAACCCACCTCATCTCTCTCTGTTCTATTAATAAAGACAAAACATTTTTTTTTTAAAAAACATCCTTACAAAAAAATATATTTATTGCTCATAATCAAACTGTACATACGGCAGAAACAGCATAACCAAAATTTTTTTTTTTTACTTTTGGCTTTTTTAAACCACAGAATACCTTGAAACTTGTAATTGGCCCATGTGGTAATATCAACATGGTGGATTCGCACATTTGAATTTCAGTTATACTGCCCATAATCATACTATTTTAACTGTCGGGAAGTAAGTGCTAAATTGTATGTAGTACCTACTAAGATAGCATGCAATTTCAGACACAGCCATTAAGATGAAGTCTAAAGCTAAAACTATACCCGCTTCTGTTCTTTATTTTTTTCCTTTTCATTATTATGCTAATAATTCAAATTTGATTAGCATCTTAATCATGCAATTAAAAAAACACATATTTGAATGGTTACATGTTTTTGAACATTTAAAAAAAAAAAAAAACCTGGATTACCTTTTAAACTCCACACCATTAGCACAAAAAAATAAAATGCTCGGTGGAATATAAAGTCAGCACTTCAGTATAATAGAAAAGTAAATTGTAGACATCGACATGGAATAAATCAGTTTCCTTTCATTGTGTACTTCTAAAAGGCGTAAAGAAACCAGCTAGAGTATTTAAATGGCATAATTGAACTGTTGAATTGTGCTATTAGCCATGCTTCCACAGCTGGGTCACCGCTTTCTGGTGCAGTCGCTCGTATCATATCGCATTAGATGAAAGAGAAGCAGTGTGCTCTTTAACAGAGACCTGTGCATGCTACACTATTCACTAAGTCGCTCTCTACCTGCATGAACTTTTGCTTTTCTCCACTTTGTTGTGTCTGACACACTCATATCTTTACATAACTACACTCGTTTATGTCGCCTGAAGTCGCCAGAAACTCTTATAGATCTCAAATAACCTTTGGTTGCTTGTTGTCAATGTTAGTATAAACACAGTATTGCATTTGGCAGACGCTTTGATCCAGAGAGACTTACATTTATCTCTTTTATACAACTTAGAAATTAGGGGTTAAGGGCCTTGCTCAGGGGCCCAACAGTTGTGCTGGGAATCAATCTTCCCATTAGTAGTCCAACACCTCAATCACTATGCTACCACTTCCCCTTCATCGTGTGGCTGTATATCCACCGAGAACTCATTAAGAGCTCCTAATATGTTCAAAACAGCACCAGGTTTTACTTTGTTGTATGCAGAAACAAAGAGACGACTTGTTCCATTAATGGACAACATAATTAAGTCCTATGATGAGACAAGTCAGGTAGTTATGCTTGAGCCTTCTATCCTTTCAAATCAAAGAGTCACAATCAGAATTGCATTTGCATTTCACCTTATGACATCACTGTTTTTGGTCTGATTAGATATATTTGGTCTGTTTCGCGTTCATATAACAATCAGACTGCATTAGAGTTTGTTTGAAAGCGGACCAAATACCAACTTTTTAGCGGTCTCCGTGAGCTTGTTTTCTGTGCACCAGGGTTTGTTTCTGCGTTCTACTTACTGCTTACTTAAATCAACCGCGCTTAACGAACAATCACACAAGAAGAAGCCCTGGTGGGTTTTAGTTTGTTTATTTGTTTTTCACTGACAAAGCAGCATGTGTGTGCTTATAGGCTGCTGCTGAAAGTGGTATTATTACCTAAAACGCAAACAATCTGCCAGAGGAAAAGTTTGCAAAAGAATTTGCTTATTTTAGAAAAAAAATATATAGCATTTAATTTGAGACAGTGTCACTGAGGAAGAGACAAGAGGAAGAGTTGGAGGTTGGACAGGATAGAGAACATGTACTAACATGGGATATGTTAAACATTTTGGGACAAAGTCAGACAGGCCAATAGAGCTGTTAATAGAGCTGCCAGGCAGAGGGCAAAAGGCCAAAGAAGAGGTATTTGGACTTTAAAGGAGAACATGAAGTTAGTTGTGGTGAATAAAGGGGATTCAGAGGATAGGGTTGGGTAAAAGGAGATGATTTGCTGTGGCGGCCCCCTGAGTGGGAACAGCTGAAAGAAGAACAAGATAAATAAATTCATAAAATATTGTATTAGTAAAATATTTTGTTCCTATATATACTGTTTTTAAAGGCGTAAAGAAACCAGCTAGAGTATTTAAATGGCACAGCAAATATATATATATATATATCAGTTATTTAAAGCAGATTCTGCAAGGCTAAACATATTTTGAACCAATTTCAACAAATGTACAGAAAAAATGAAGGCCAAGCACACAAAACTCTGCTATTTTTCAAAGAGGATAGTGTCAATCACTTAAATTGTGTGATGGCAGCCTTTTCTGCTCTATACACAGAAAAACAAAGCTTTAAAAGAGAGTTCAACTGTTCACACCCAGTATTAACACTCTGCCATTTACACCTGCCATTTTAAATGTGTCTCCAGTGACCACTGTAATAAACGTTATTTTCTTTACAGAAATCGAGATGTACATTCTTATTATACTAAACCATTGTTTTTTATTTGTTTTCAGGAAAAACATTTGTATAAACTTTTTTAGGTCTTTTGTGCTTTGCTAACAAATTACAAATGTCTCTCAATAATGATATTATTTTCAATAAGGGCCAATTTACACCCGGTCGATTCATGTGTTTATTCGTTATCGGATCACTACCTGATTTTCCAAATAAAAGCATTATTGTCGCGGTCTGCAATATTAAACTTCAGGACACAGCGAGACACCTGGATGAGAGCTCGAAGTCAACACAGGTGGATAAATATAGTTTTGGCTTCTTTTACGGAACAAGACTGGCTATCCTATTTCCAAATGGGGCGCCAGACCTTTGAATATCTTTGTGTGACCCCGCAAATCAATTTACTAAAGAGACACACACTCACACACACCCTCCATCAGGATATCAACATACATGCCGAGGTGAGCAACATTCAGTGTGGGAGGCACCAACATATGTGTTTGGAACAGACAAATGTATTTAGACTTGTCCAGTTTTGCCTAAAATGCGTCCCAGGTCACCCCCTAAAGTGGTTTGAGCAATCAGACTCATATTTGTCTTGAATGCTTTTTGAAGGTCATTTACATCTGGCCTATGAGTGTTCGGATAGCTAGCTGAAAAAAAGCCATGACGTTACCAGGTGTTAAACTGCACAAAGACAATAAGGCAAGTCAATCACACAATCTTTTTTGGTGTCTGAGAAACTTTAGAATTTAATTTACACGTTATGTGGTCATATGTGTCTCTGACCACCCACCAGTGGTCTTTAAGTGCTTATTTCACATCTCTGAGAGACACTGCTGTGTTCAGCACTGCCTGCTTTTAATCAGACCGGCTGGGATGTGAACATGATGATAATGCACCATAAAGCTGTTCACCTGAACCGATTAGAAATGTACAACCTGTGGTTTGACTAGAATGATGCCATGGAGCCTGTATGTGGAAGAGAAGTAAGCCAGATAAGTGATTGATACATCAAAAATACAGAGAAAGATGCACATTTACATTCTATTAGCTTTCCTAAATTCATCCTTCATTTACAGCATTTGGCAGACACCCTTATCCAGAGAGACTTACGTTTATCTAATTTAAACAACTGAGCAATTGGGGGGTTAGGGGCCTTGCTCAGGGGCCCAGCAGTAGTGGCTTGGCAGTCTTCAGGTTGGTAGTCCAACACCTTACCAATGAGCCACCACTTCCCTTTCTGAGGGTCGGGGTGATCCCAAGGCATAAGCAAACTAATCGTTTGCTCTGGCCACCAGGGGGCCCTACATAAAGTAACACAATTTTTTGATTTTATATATATATATATATATATATATATATATATTATATATATATATATATATATATATATATATATATATATATATATATATATATATATATATATATATATATATATATATATATATGTCAATGGACAATAGTAATTTTGCAACAATGCAAAATTACATTTAAAAAAATGCAATATGTTGAATTTTAAATGCATAAAATCCTTTTATGCATACTGCATACCATTTTCACAATGTAATAACACAAATGCAACAAATAAAATTGATAATGGATGTGTTAGACTTTTAGTGTGCAAATAATCAAGAACTGACCAAGGGGCCACCAAATAAAATTCTGCTTATGGCCCCCTAAAGGCTTGATCTGGCTCTGGAGTGATCCGATTCACGTTACGCTGTACTGAGATTAAAGTGTCAGACAGTGCTTTATTATATGTGCGCTATTAAGTGTGTGTGTGTGTGTGTGTGTGTGTCCTTAGCTGGAGCAGAAGAGACCTCAGTCAGACTCTTCAATCACACTAAACCCCGGCAGCCGCAGGCAAACTCTACCAATTAGCCACATACTGCATCTGACCCTGCCATCATTAGAGACACACATACACACACTCTCACAAAAAAAAAAAAGACCTAAGCACGCACAAACACTTACACACGCACACACCTGACCCTGACTTCATTAGAACAGGAGGGCAGACTGTTTGACAGTCTAAGGATCTCTCTCTCTCTCTCTCACACACACACACACACACACACACACACACACACACATCAGTAGTAGGGGTGACCGGAGCATCTTAGGCACCACATGCTGACAGCAACAGGTGCAGCGGCGGAAGGCATCAAAAATCAACACTTGAAACACATGAAAAGCGAACATGTGAAGCATGGGAAGGGGAAAGGTGTCACAGTGGAGGAGGGTGTGTGCGCTACGTGAGTGTGTAGTGTGTTTTTTGTTTTCTTTGCCATCAATGAAGTGAGATGTGGTCTAGTCTGCTAAGCTAATTTTTTGGTTGTATTTTGTTGCTAGTGTGGACAATGTAATAAGTTGATGTTTATTAATATTCTAGAAATTGTTTAAATAGTGATTCACAAATAGTAAATAGTTTGTGTTATGTTACAGTAAAAAAAAACAAAAAACAAGAAAGCCTGAAAAACACCCTCTCATTTGTGCGTGTGTGTGTGTGTGTGTACACCAGCTGGCCTCTGTAACCTAAGCCATCTTTTTGCTCTCATCCGCTGAGGAAAGGCTTTCAGCTCATCTCCAGTTTCACGTCGACCCTTCCATCAGTGCATCATTGCCGAGGCTGATTATACATCATCAAACGCGCTACATGCCTGCTCCTTGGCAAGTTCTAGATGTAAACTATGCTGTTGCATGAAATGTTTCACCCTCCTGAAAAACGTTCTTTTAACGAGAGTCTGAAACACACAGCTGGGCAGAGGGAAAGGGAGCGGCGAGGCCCTTTTCACTCATCTGGGCACTAGTGGATTATTGATCGCAGACAACCCCTCTCAAAGCCATTCATCACAGACCACTCAAACCCTTAAATGTGTGTGTGTGTATGTGTGTTGATAGCTCCAGTGATAGCTATTGCCAGGCATCTGCAGCTAGCACATCCATTATTCCCAACAATGAGCTGTATGCGTACCTGCAGAACAGCCTGCAACACTCAGTCCCTATCCAGCTCTGCCTTCTGTCCCCCTTTTACACATGCCATCATGCAAAGGGGGGACAAAGAGCATGTCGGAGGACACAATATATAAATAAATAAATAAATGAATGAATGAATGAATGAGAGAGAGCAGGCATTGTTTTCCCACTCAGCCGAGCGGGGTTAGCAAAGCTGTTCGACTGCAGATAGCAGCACAACAGCCTGAAAGATGGCCAGCTCGCTACGTTAAGGTATGTGTACAGATATGTGTGTGTGTCGGCACAGGTGAAGAAAGGCCATAATGAGCCAAACTGAGACAGTCTCAGAATGAAAGAATTCTGACTAAGGGTGTGTGTGTGTGTGTTTGTGTGATGGTTTAGAGGAGGCTGAAGGACAGAATACAGAAGAGAAAAAATAATTACAGGAGAGCTCTTCAGGAGGAAGAGCGAGTCCAGCCTCCTCAAGTCTGAAGGCATAATGTGCTAGATCCTAGCCTGACCTAATCAAATCAAGACTAGAGACTAAAAAAAGGAAAGAAGAGGTGTGACCTTTGCTCTGACTTTAAATGCTTCTCAGAGAGGACGAGAGGGAGAGAAACTTTAAAAATTGTACTCAATGACATGGAGATATGTGTCAGGCCGAATAAAGCTTTACAGAAGAGTTTTTTCTTCTATTTGTCAGGTGGATGTTAAACAATCCAGACAGGTACCTTGGAAAAAAACAAAGAAGCACGGACAGGCAGGCAAGCTTGCGGTCTTACACCGACAAACAGACAGATTACTACTGAAAACAGCTGATCTTACCTTTGTTTTTCCTTCCTTGGTGAGACAATGCAATTCGGAAGATGGAGAGAAAAAGAAAGCGGGAGACAGAAAAAAAGAAAGAAAAAAAGAAAAAGATAAGGATTGATAATTTTTAAGGAAAAGAGTTCTTTAATACTAGTATGCACCGGTGATTTCCTATTCTTCTGGAAACATTTAATAGGAGGAAATTCATTAGAGAGGCAACAGAGACAGACAGACAAAAGGAAAAGAGAGACATGGTGGCAGAGTAAGAGATAGAGAGACGATTGTAATAAATTGGAGAGAGAGAGAGAGAGAGAGAGAGCAGTAAATAAGTCTCTTTAAGGTAAAGAATCATGTTCTTACCTGAACTAAAGCCAGAGTGAGCGGTGGGACAGAGAGCTGTAGGGAGAAAACACAATAGTCTTTTAGGTTCAACGCGTGTTTAATACATTAATAAATAAGAAAGTACAGGGCTGAAATTACAAAGTATAATCTTCCTCAGTCACCGCTTATCAGCTGAGTAATTGAGCTCACGGCAAGACAGATACGTATTAATCAAATACCTAATTATGCTTCAAGCTGTTTCTGCTGGATCCAGCCCGATGAATATGTGCTTATAAAATGCTGAAATTAATGTTTTTATTTTTTTCCCCATCATTATTATTATAAATGGTATTGTTTAATGAATGCACGGATGCAAACTTAAACACTGAACATCTCCTGCTTGATTAACTGTTTAAAGCGTTTCGCATGGATTTTTATTTTTAGCTAAGTGCATGCTTTCTGTGTCAGATCAAAATATACCAGGTCCATTAGAGAAGCAAATTGCGGCTGTAACCACCAAAAGCTTAACATCGCTCTCAAACCTCAAGCCATTAGCTCCTTGGCTATTATGGCGTTCCTCAGAGTATGCTGTTTAGACCGATTTATGTGTATACAAAGGGAGAGAATTAGAGCAAAGGTTCATTCGAACGATGGTAGGCAAACCTCATGGGCTACATGACTGTACTAGATGTTTAACGGTGACGGAGAACTCCTAGTCTGCTATGAAGCCATCGAATGCAAAACCTGTACTTGTACATTTTTCCAGAGAATTTGAACAAAGTCTGCAGTCAAAAACAAGGCAGTAAAGGGCTCCACAGAAGAGACATGTTCACTAGCTCTTAGCTTGAAAAAAAAATAAAGAGAGAAGTCATGTGTGAGAGGTTAAGAGTAGATGTAGAGTACAGGGAGAAGCACGGCAGGGAAACTGGGCTCTCGTGCTGCACTAGGCCTGGTATGAGTGCTGAATGAAAAGTTATGGCCGGCACATGGGCGTGAATATTTATAGAAGACAGAGAGCACACTCGAAGGCAGCGACAGAAAACAAAAGGAAGTTGATGGGTATGCGTGTCCCTGTGTGCATATATCTACATTGGTCATGCTAATGTGTTAATGTCTTATTTCAGTTAGAGTGGGATTTAATCATGCCTTTTTTGGATGTGGACACTACTCCCGGGAAGCGAGAAGTGATCTCTAGGAATAATGTTTTATATGCCAAAGCTGTGAATCAATTACAATACAAACCGGATCTCTCTATGAAGCTGTTTGACCTTTTTTTGGTCTGTTTTTTTTTCTTTCTGGTGTGTATTGAGGGATCTTTTTAGTTGTATGGTTTATGGAGACCTGTCCATCACCTATATATTCTACTTTTCAAATCTGCTGCATATTTTGGCCCTACACGGTTGTATAGAACGTCTTTGTGAGTTGACGCATTCAAAGGAACTAAGGAGCCCAAACACTTTTTCAGCATGACAATGTCCCTGTGCACAAAGCTCCTGAGCTCCATGAAGACATGCGGTTCTGATTGGAGTGGAAAAACTAGAGTTTTCTGTACGGATCCCTGACTAAGACCATGAACTGGACCACTGATTTAACCCCAGACCTCCTCATCCAACATTAGTGTTTGATCTCACTACTACTATTGTAAGTCAAGTGTAAAGGGTTTTTTTTTTATACCAGCAAAGACTGGACTAAATTTGGAAGGTGATGAGTGTGATGTTTAGATGTTAACTAGTTCCAGACACCAAGGAGCCCTTGGCTTATTGTGTAAGGTTTTTTTGCCAGATACTGTATTTGGTCAGATTCATCTCGAGAAGGCTAGAAACTACACAACCTAAAACTAGAGCCTAGAAATCCAGGTCACATTTACACATCCTATTGTTTTTATTGTCTAAAAGGATAAAGCTTCCTTAGCCCAAAATTAACAAACATCTAAACTTTTAGATTTATTATCAAGATCAGCTCTTTTTTCTTGTATCAAGATCAACTCTTTTTCTTGTTTGTTTTACTTTAGTTAGAGACCAAAATAGTACTTACTGACCGTTAATCCAATACAAAAAATACTAATTTATTTTATAACGGGTTTTGCAACAAAAAGACATATATTTCAAGTCTAAAGTCCAATAAATACTTTGCATGCCAAGAGTTGATCCCATATCTTGGCGTATTTTCTTCTGAAACAGGAAGTCAAAGTCCTGGCATGCTGAAGCGCTTGACTGATTTTGAAACACCTACAAATTTGTCACTAGCCTAGTCAACAAGCTAAATTTAGAACAGCAAAGAGTTTAATGAGAGCCATTTCCAACTATGGAGGAGTTCTCACCAGAGCCTTTACCCACGCCTGTCCAATTTAACGAGGACCAGGACAATATCCTTGACAACAAGTTGACATGCGGTGTTGGAATCGGCTGTTTGCCAAGGTCATGCAGGTTGTGACAGAGATTAAAATGATATTACTCTCTGTCACTTACGAAGAAGATTTAATGGGCTACAAAGACAGGATTGCATTCTTGATCAGTCTGAGAGATAGGGACGTTTCATCACGGAACAGCAGCAAGTTTGCCAAACGCTCATCACAAAATAAAACTGTGCAAATTCTTCCTTAATTGGAAATAAATAAACTCTGAGGGACAGTTAAGGGAAAAATACACTAACGTGCCACTAACAAGCTGCTAATGTAAAAGGTAGGCAACAATCAATATTCCATCTATCCTTTTTTTTTTTTTTTTATGCATTGTCTCTACGTTGTGGGTAATGACCTACTTCTTCCTTTATATTTAAATTAGCAATAACATTCTCTCGTTCCTCCTCTTCAAACAGAGATTTGGGCTCATGGCATATTTACTCTGTGATTTAGCAAACCAGTATTGATGAAGTATTTGATAGAAACTTCTAATCACTTTTGAATATCACTCTGGATAAAAGGACTATACTAAAAGCAGTAAAAGTATATATATTTAGAATGTAAATAACGACCATCTGTTTATCTATCCATCTGTTCATCCTTCTATAAATTAATTCATTTATCAATGTATTAATCCATCATTCATTTATTAATCCATCATTCATTATCATCATTGGCATATCTATTAATCTGTTTAATCATTACTATTCACTGTATTTATTTATTTATCCCTCTTTCCATCCATCCATCCATCCTTTGATCTTTCAATCCATCTATCCATCCAATTAAATGAGGTGACACTGTGAACAAGTATTCAGCACATCACAGCACACACACACACACGCATAAATAAACTACAGCTAATATAAATATGTCAGACAACTTACACCACATCTTTCATTTAAAGCCGGGGGTTTACAATGTCTCTCTGTTCGATCTCAGTTGTCATAGTTTCAACAAAAAGACTTTGAAGTCCTAAATTCACGAGACAACTCACAAGTTAGTAACTCTCATTCTATTGCTAAATATTAGCTAGCACCAAACAAAAAACTGTAGCATTCATTTTACTCATGACATGCCAAGTTTCTCTTCTATTGCTTCTTGGTTTGGCAGTCAGTGTAGGAGAGGTGACACTGCAGGAAAGAGTTTCGAATCTTTTGACAGAATTTCAGCAGAGTAAAAAAAATATTTTGCAAATGATCATTTAATCATCATTAATGGGCTGACACAAAACATGTCATATTAGCGATTAAAGACAACAAATTTTAGCGTGGGAATATAGACATTTTTTAGGATTTCAAATTAGTCTTAGACGACTCCTAATTTACAGAACTTAATTGGGAGAATGATTTGTCTTTATGGGAGAAACCAAGCCTCTATGGACAACCTTCTGCAGACTTTTTAGAGATGTGCACAGTGTACAAAAACAATGCAAACTATCCTGTCATTTCCAAAAACCTTTGCTTTGTTTTTGTTTTGGTTTTTTATACTAGAAATCTACATTATCAAACACACGAAGGGACATAAAGCCCTACAACTCCCACTGTGTTTTATAGGAGCACTTGTTTACACAGGCAGCCGAGGATTTTTAATCTCTGACACTGAAGAGCTCTTCTGAATTAAATTTAACAAAAAATGTTAACATACAACATCATCTTCTATTGTTACCTGACCTACTCAGCTCCTCTCATGAACAAAAACAGGGAAACCGCTTTATCTTCTACAAACTAAATGAAGTACCATGTTGCCAGTTGTTGTTCTAACTAGTGAAATTGTTTTTCTTATTTCCACACACAGATTTTAGACAATACTGATTATATGCAGCATTTGACTGCGTAACCTTCCACTGAATGAAACAAAGAAAACAGACCCCTATCTTAACATTCCTATTTTGGTGTTATCAACATAGCAGCACTTTTTAGCCCAGAAACAAAACAAGCTGTACAATTGTGTGTTTATTTTGATTCATACATACATACATATTTGTATTATATGTATTTATATATCACTCCTCATAGTTAGTTACAGTGGGTGTCTGTGGTTTTTGTAGGTATGAATTCAACAGTTAGATCCTAGGCGAAGCGCCGCTAGCAATTTTGGGCTCTGTGAAGGAATATGAGTTTGGGCCCCCTACCACACCCATTCCACACTGATACTACTAATAACACAGATCTCTGGGGATATGTGTGTGGGCCCTTAGAATCTTCCTCATTTCACCCCAGTAGCACCACTGATTCTGGGTGTCGAAAGGGTGAGGGGAGTAATAAGGGTTGATATAAATTTGTAAAAATAAAGACTTGAATGTTAACCTATAAAACTGTTCTGTGTAGGCGTCAGTGCTGAATAGGCGGTAATGTCTTTGTTTGAAACACGACCCAGCAGCAACGCCACCAGCAATGACATACTGCCTATGAGAGATAGTGAAAGAGGGCATAATGATATGTATGGAGAAAAAAAAACAACA
The DNA here is from genome assembly GCA_005784505.1 of Bagarius yarrelli. Taxonomy (NCBI): domain Eukaryota; kingdom Metazoa; phylum Chordata; class Actinopteri; order Siluriformes; family Sisoridae; genus Bagarius; species Bagarius yarrelli. The sequence goes on along the minus strand of VCAZ01000001.1, from coordinate 12,910,144 downwards.
CACACACACCTCAAGCCAAGGTAAACACATCAGTAAAGAGACCAATAATTGTAGTATAGGTCTCTCTGGGTTGTTAGCTAGCCCCGAAGCAGTAGATAACAGCAGGATCGGTGGTCGCTGACACAATGCCGTTATCTTTTCCAGCTCAAATTGACCGTCTATCAATTTGCAGATAGAGGAGTTCAAAAACGAAAGGAAAGTCGATCATGGCAGCTAAACAGCACAACAACCCAGAGGACATTAGGTCAGGCTTGTCAATGAGCACCAGCGATTGAGCATGAAACAGGCCACGATGGTGATGAGACGCAAGTCCATATTTCCTACGAGGTCTTTTCTCATTATATGGGAAGTCAAAACAGGCGACTCTTTAAATAGATCATATAGCAGAAGTCACAGATTATTATCTGAAATTGTGATAACTCTTGCAGGAACACGTTTGCATATTCATGTAGATAACAACTCCGCCCCGACCTCCACAGGGTTATGCAAAACATATAAACACCCACGCTTTCATCTACATCTCATTGTCTGCTGCTAATAAGTCACACTTTCTGCATCATGTGGTGTGTGTGTGTATTTGTGTGTGGATTCTGGCCCTGAAAACTCGCCCAGATTCCTAAGAGAGCCCACAGCCGGGCGATAATGAGAAGGGAGACAAAGAGAGCGTGTCAGGCAGTAGATTCTTTCTGCTGTGCACCATCTGGAAAGGGCTAGGTAGATAAACAAGTACACCCAACACATCCCTTCTTAACACTCACAAACAGGAGCTGCGCTATTCCTCACATTTCCGCGGATTCCTGCTTATCAATCATTGCCCAGATTTTAAACCGAAAGAAAATAAACAAGGCAGAATGGGGATGTGGTGTTGACGGGGAAAAAGTTTTATTTTCACTCAACAACAGTAATCCTAAACAGATGTAGACAAGTTCTCGAATAATCTACTCAGGATTCTTGTCCTTAGATCTCAAAATATATCTTTTCCGAAGAAAAAAAAAAAAATCAGAGAAATGATAATGAGGAACCTGGTTAGCAGCGTGTGAGACCTGTGACCGGTGGGCTTTAGCAGTGTAACACAGATTTTTATTTATATTGCAGAAGGAGAGGGCTTACACCTTTAGGGTAGTAATGTGAACACGAGTGCAGCTGGAACACCAAATGTGAAGCAGGACAGACAAACAAAGCCTCTGGAAAAACATGAGAGGACAAAAATAATGATTAGGATTTTCCCTTAGGTTTGCGAAGCCAAATTTGAATGTCTCCATAATCCTGTCCTGTGTTTTTTTTTATTTTGTTTCACACTTTTACACAAATGAATGGAAACTCCTGAGCCTCTTCTACTCCACTAATGAGATAGCCAAGAAAAAAACCTAATGATGATAACGGAGGCAGGCTCTGTGGTTGTGTAATGAATGATTAGTTCACCGGTGACTCTCAAAAAGAGTACTGAGAGGTGAAGGCGTGGCCTATGCATTTGCATTGTATCAGAAGCAAACAGCATCCCCTGATTCGCCGGTTAAAAGAACACAGTCTAGGAATTATAGCCATACTAAATGACATATATATATATTATATACACTTATATAATATATATATAATATATACATAGACACACATATCTACACATACATATATACTACTATATATATACATAGATATATATATACTATATATATAATATATATATATATATATATATATATATATATATATATATATATATATATATATATATATATATATATATATACACATATATATACATATATATATATACGATCTACATACTATATATATATATTACCATATTAATATATATATATATATATATATATACATACATATACACACACATACACATATATACTACATACATACATTATATATATATATATATATACATATATAATATATATATACATATATATATATATATACTATATATATATATATATATATATATATATATATATATATATATATAGTATATATATATATATATATATATATATATATATATATATATATACATATACATATACATATATATATATACTATATACATATATATATATATATATATATATATATATATATATATATATATATATATCTATACATATACATACTATATATATATACATATATACATACATATATACATACTATATATATATATATATATATATATATATATATATATATATATATATATATGTATGATAGTATGTATGTATGTATAGTATATACATATATATACATATAATATATATATATATACATATATATATATATCATTATATATATATATATATATTAAATATTAATATAGATATATAGATATATATATATATAGATATATATAAATATATATATATATATATATATATATATATATATATATATATGTATATATATGTATTATATATATATATATATATATGATATATATATATATGATATATATATATATAATGTACACTGTATGGACATAATGTATTGGGACACCTGGACACACTAGTACACATATATATATATATATATATAATATATATATATATATATATATATATATATATATGTACCAGTGCCAGGTGTCCCAATACATTATTTTCCCCACTAACAAGTTAAGACCTGCTGTCTGCATGGATTCACACTTCTATATTAAGGCTTTGAAAACCGTCTGTGATAAAAAAAAAGACTTCCAGACCGCCAAGATGACTAAAACATCATTACAGCACAGCAGTTATACTTTTAAAAGGACAAGAGGATATACACACACATACACATTTGGGATAAAATACTTTACAATCCTACTTCTACAAAAATATTAGATTGCTTGCTAAACAATTTGACAAAACCTGTTGCTGATAAACACTTCTGGGGCAAAAATTGTGGTAAAAATAAAATGTTTGATGACTGTGTGTCACTACATTTGTCAGGCTATGTAAATGCCTGTGAGTCAGAATGCTCACAAAAGTCATCACTCATCTTTTTTTTTTAAATAAGCATACAATAGATTGTTACAAGCCTAACGCATGGAAAGCCAGAGACTAAAAATAAATGCAAATGAGCAGTTGTTTTATACGGTATGCTTTTAATCACAAAATAATTGTTCACTGTATTAAATTCAATAACATTTGTCCTGTGCTTTGTCAACACTCATTGTCATTTAGATCCAGAGATGACAGTAGCAAAGATAAACTGCCTGAGAACGGCATCAAGAAAAAAAGCTTAAGAGGATCTAGAAGGGAATCCATCCTGTTACATTGTGTAAGAGTACGTTTAGAGCATTTGGCATAGTACACTTAACCAGACTGTCTTACTGTTTACTTATTTATACAAGGTATAAGTTAAGAGCTCTGCTCAAGATATGGCAGGCTGGTGGTTCTACATTTCAAACGACAACCTTCCAATCAGTTGTCCAATACCTTGACCACTAAGCTACCACTTAAAGAGTAGCGTCTTTAAATCCCACCACTGCCAATCTTCTACAGCTGGTACAAGAGGCTCAGGTTTTAGCTTAGTTGTACTGTCAAGTGCATCAACTGTAAGCAGCTCTTTTATAAAGCAAATAAGCAAACGTATTGGACTGTATGCTGTATTGTAACGTGTATAATGTTGCAATATGACTTCAATGTAAACAGGATCGGAGTTTTAAACTGTATCCTTTAAACATTGCTTTAACGGCAACCCTGCTTCTATTTAAACTACTATAAAATGTACAGTATTATTTGTTTGCATGCACTATGATCCTGGGGAAACTTCACGCCGTCCTAATGTATACAAGCACTAAAGAGGACTGACACTAAAACAACACCCACTTGACTCGATTAGGAATTAGAAGTGGTAATGTTTCTAAATGGTAAATGTTTTGACCCTTAACCCTCAGATCAATCGTATCATGTGTCAGTCAAATGAGCTGTACTGGATAATGTGTTATTCTACACGTTAGGTCCTACGATAGAACAGTGCTACTACAGTGCTATCAAACTGACATAAGAATATTTTACAGTGAAGTCTAGAAACACAGCATGTGAGGCTATAAGACAATAATTACAAAACGTAGGACAATAAGTATGCTGAACCTGGACTACGGATATAATGTAAAACGTCTTCAAAAAACAAATACTCTATAGCCAGACAATGTAGCCAGAATGTACTTCTAACATGGAATAGGGTTATAACTAACACTGTAATAATAATAATAATTATGATGATCTACAGACATTCCATTCAGCCAGCAGGAGGAGGAAAATGTTATCCCTTATACTCCCAGAGAAAGTCTAGATAATACCTGACAATTGACAATGGAAGAAAAAATAAAATACAGACATATGTTGTACTTCTTGACCTTATGAACAGCCAGAATAAAATCACCACAGCCCCTCTAACTCATTTTAGTGTTGTGATTTCAAAAATGTCTGCATGTTGAAAAGACCACCTGCTCCGGAGAGAAGGTGTATAGAAAAGCTATTTCTGTCACATCTGAAAATGATTTCTATTAAGGTTAAAATCCTTACGCAGCTCATTGCTGGAAGGCTTTGGGACCATTAGGCCAGCAGCAGGTGCCAACTGAAGGATCCTGGCTGCAACTCTGAATTCTCGCCTATGACGGATGGAGTCTAATCCCAAAAGACTTACAAATACGGGGAAGTCCATCTGCAGTTGGCAGCGTGTTGAAGACAGCCAGGTAAAGAATTAATCTTGGTGGCTATGCAAGGCATTCCAGCAAGCCAGAGAATTTATTAATGTCTAGGAAGAAATCCTAAAGCAGACTTATTCCATGATATGCCACCCACCCATGAAACTTTATCATCATCATCACCCTCATCGTCATCATCTTCATCGATTAACATCTGTGTGTGATTCACACCTCCAAATATCATTAAACTCCAAATGCAAACACTTAACAACTTTTCATAGGGTTAACAACTTTCATAAGGGCCATGAAGTGTAAATCACATACTAAAATTATAATAAAGTAATGCAGGGAGTTGTAGTACACTATTAATATCTGAAACCTATGAAATATCTAGTGTGAATGGTAAAGCCTGCTGAACATAGGTGGTTTTCACACTTGGCATGTTTGCTGTCGTGACAATCTGAGTGAGATTGTTCTCTGTATTCTGACCCTTGGGTCTGGTTTCAGACTCGCATGCTTCTCGGGTGCAAATGTGATTATGTGAATTATGTCTTCCCATGCCGACAAGCTTACACCACCTCCTATGGAGCACTTCTTGGTCCACATGGCAGCTTTCAAATTACCTATTTATCATGCAATCCGTGCTCTCTTTTAAACTTCACCAGCGGTGTGAAATGATCAGGATTTCTTTAATTGGTTTCCTTAAAGATCAAGAAAGCCATTTTCAAACACATTTACTTTTTATGTTCAGTCCAGTTTCTGCTTGTTTACTAGGCTTGTTTATGAACTTACACTTGAAGGCACTTGAAAAATGACTCGATACCGGTTCAGTGCTGCCCACAAACCATTTAGCCATTAGAGCTTTAACAATGACTTCTATTATAAAACCCATTCCAGGCTGGGTCTCCTTCTGTACCACCCTTTTAACTTGCCAGCTCTTGATGCATTGCTGCATGTGTTTTACGTTTAAGCCATTTTAAGAAGCGTTCATGCTGATCAACTCACACTGTCTGTCTGACATCTGCCTAAAACACAATGTGCCACAAACACCACGACACCTCATCACTGGCTTTTCTGCTTGCTATAAAAAGTCCATGCAATGCTCTATGACCAACAAGCTTTTTAATTGGTTTTTGTTCTTTGGCTTCATCCTGGGCTGTGGTAAACAGAAAAACAGTCACAAAAATAAATTCCAATGTGGCTTTTTGTGTTACAGGAAACAGCTGTAAACAAACTCTGTTAGGATCCATGCAGAAAGGTATTATTAAAATATCCTAATATTAAAAACAATGTCTATTTTTTAAGGAAGAAATGTTTAATTTAAAGAAAGTTTAAAGAAATGAACTATTTTTTTTTTAACATGTATGTTCATTTTAAAAGTGTACATAGTGGCTTAGTGCTTTGCTTAGTTATCTCACAGTTTGCTCGTTTGGGATAAAGGGTTGCTACGCATACACTGATTTACACATTGCCAAAGTGTGTGAATTAGTGCGTGCGTAACAAACGCTGTCCAGGGTGTCCCTTGACTTGTGACCTACATCCCCTGGGAGAGACTTCAGGTTTCCAGTCAGTCTGTGTAGAATGTTACACAGGAAGAGTTACAAAGGAACAAACACCCAAACGAAATTTTAATTGCTTCAGTATGTTTTACTAAACCCTGACTTTTCTGGTCCTTTTTCATGTTGGATTGAAAACAGCTTCAATATGCTGCACACCTGTTATTATAAAAACTCAGTAGCAAATAAGAGAAGTATTTTCTGGATTTCGGCAGAACAAGAAAAAAAAAAGATCTTATTTGTTCAGCCAAATGAAACCAATGATAAATGGTCAATGACAATGATACCAGTCATTCATCATTTATTCTGTGTCACATGAATACAGACGCGAGTATTTAACTAATACTCCATGCTAACTTTAATTAAATCTAGTACTGTCGCCGCAAACGGCTCTCAACATCTGGAGTTGTTGATCTGCCCTTTAAAACAAAATTAGTTCATTTATTTCAAATCATTTTTGATCCCTCGGGGAAAATGCAGTGAATTTTGCTATATAAAAGTTTCACTAAAAAAAAAAAAAAAAAAAAAAAAACATACCCAAACACCACACTAAGGCATTCATCGCCACCACATTGTCTTGCAACACTTTTCTGTTTCTTTTTGCCAGAACGAGGGTGAAGGTGGATGCTAAAAACTGTGAACAGTAAACAGACGGAGGAGGAACGAGTTGTGAAAATTTGCATTTTTTTTCATCCCACAGTGAAAAACATGGATTGGAGGCCACAATTGACCAAGTAATATATGAAAGGCATTGAGTAAATGCAGAAAGAGTTCCAATGCAAGTGTTGAGTGGAGTCAGCTACTGGCAAATTAACAAAGAGACATCTCTCGTCCTGCACTCTCGCTTTCTCATCCTGTGCTTGTGCGCCTGCATGAGGGCTTAATATAGGAGAGTTAAAAAAGGAAAGAAACAAACAAAGGGAGACAGAGGAAGGGAAAGAGAAAGAAAAAAATGGATCGAAACAAAAAGAGGGATTCTGCTACTGCAGCTTATCAAAGCGAGGAAAAAGCTGAAAACAGTCATTGTTTTATCTGAACTAAGCTCTGACTGCTGAGTGACACAAGGGGAGGACTTTCACAGGCGAGAATAAGAACCATCCAGAACAATCAAGCTTTGAACGGACAGCTTTCTTAAAGAAGTAACCTTCCAGGAAGGTAAAGCATGGCTTGAGAGAACATCCGTCCTGAGAACTGAATTTTGGGTGAAAGCAAAGAGGAGCAGATGAGCTGGATGACTCTGATGGGGTTCGATGTCCTTGTTCCCAACCTGGATCTGGAGCATGGTGGATTCCTTTACAGCGGGATTCCTGTCCCTACTGTTCACCTAGTCCTGATAATTAGACGACTCTACCCTCAGATGACAGTGATGTCTTTGATATACAAACAGTGCCTGCAGAGAGGACTCACACAGGGGGGTCACGGTCACATGTACACACAAATACACAAGCTCTCGTTCCTACACAAACACCCAGAAACAGGCACAGATTTTGACTTATTTCGAAGAGTAAAGTTCATCTTGTTAAGGGTAAGGCCAGGTGGTACAGGTAAGATTAAAGCCAGAAATGCCTTCTTTTCACAGACAGAACTGAATTATTGATCAGCCAGCAGATTGTGTTATGAGGAATTCATGTATCTGTGGCTAACTTGCCTGATTCTGACCAAGCTAGTGGCAGTGTGAAATAGTGTTAGGGAGGGAAAGAAGGAATTGTGCACTTTAAATCAGGGTTATTTTCCCAGAGCTAGATTGCACTTAGACAAGTCAGAGCAAACAGAATCGATCAGTCTGTTGGTAGATGAATGCAGACAGCTGGCCCTATCTGGGAGCGCCCACCGCCCTACGCTTTACTCTTCACTCAAAGGTTCTTGTCATCTTAAAGGAAATATAAAATTCTTTGGTCTCAAAACTGGTCTGAAAAAAAAAAAAAAGGGTGAGTTTGTGCAATTTGTGTGTCTGCACATGTGTCAGAGAGGTCTAACCGCTGTGCCCGTCAGGGGGTCTGGCCCCGGCATTAGCAACACAAGCCAACACTGCAATCACTCTCGGATTGATTGGAAGTCTGTCACAAGGTATTTTTAGTTAGTCACTTAAAGAGTGTATTTATAGGAGCCATTCAAACTGACAGCCCTGCCAACTATTTTCCAGATACCTAAGAAAATGAGTGCTGACAGAGATTGTTTCCCACCGGCCCTGTAAACAGTATTCAAACAGAGATTCTCTTACTTGTCTTACTTCTCTTAATTCTTACACACTTGAATGTCACATGGTTACTTGTGACACTATATAGACTAGTTTTAAATTAATATATGAAAATAAATGTAATTTAAACATTTACTATTGCCGGACTGTGTGACCTTTCTAACATGACTCCAGTGCAATATTTTCCCTCAGGGCAACACACTTACAACACACAACATACACCCAGTAAAACCCAAACTAAATGCTTCCCCAGAATACCTACTTTTAAATTCCAGACATCAGATCAACAAACCATGTCTTCATGAAGCTTTTTGCACAGAGGACTTGTCATGCTAGAACAGTGTTTGAGTCTTTTAGTTCTAGACGCCTGTGTGCTTCAGAATTTTTGGCAACAGATTGGGAAAGACACACTTATATGGGTGAGCTTAGAAAGTGTCCACAAACTTGTCTGACCATATAGTGTTATCACTGACTGACATTAGCTAGCTTGTTAGCTAGAGTTACATGCACAGACAACAAAAATGTTTCCCTTCTGAGGCAAATCTAATGCAGCCTATATCAAGATGGTTGGAGGCACAGTATTAAAATATCTGATGTGTGAGAGAACAAATGTGTGTGCAGTCCATATAGTGAAATGTACAGCTAAAGTTAGCTAGAATTAGCGCAGTTGACCTAAAAAAAAACGTAATCTAAGAGCTGTTAACATGATGACAGTAGTTCCAATAAAGTAGTTCCTGTTCCCGCTCATTTAGTGTACTTTTTAGACCACGGTCTGACTTCTCACAGCGCTCTGGTTCTGCTAGCTAGCATTTTCGAAAACACTAAAATTGAATTCAATAAGTAAGAGCATGCTGGTTGTCTTCTCTCTGGAGCAGTGGGAAATGTGTGTGTTCGAGTACATTTATCATTTATGTTCTATGGATCAATACTCACCTTTCAGACCACAAAACAACCTTTAACATTAAAGGTGGACTCGTGTGATGAAAAGGTTGATGAAAAATACTTGAAATGAAATAAAATCAAATGAAATGAAAAGAAAACTAAGGTATACAAATATAATAATTATTATGACGAGTATTGAGCAAAATAAAATCTTTACAATATTTACAAAACAATTTAACTGTAATTTCCATAAACAGGTTAAACATGGTTACGGGAAAACATCACCATAACACATTTTCTGGCTCATATCTCTCTCTCACTCTTTTATCACTTTTTTTATATATAGATTAAAAAAAGTGATTATAGTATCCAAAGATTTGTGTGTCTTCCAGTACTTCTAATTTAGGTTAATTAAATTCTCGCTAACAGTTCACTGTCAGCCGCAGAGGCTCTCTATTGAGCCGAGTTCAGCGCATCTTCTGCTGAGTTCTGTTGGGTCTTTGGTCGGTGGCTCAGATTAACACAGCACATGGCAGAGATGACTGAAATCCCAGTGTACAAGCATTTATTTTACCTTTTCATTCCAGCCAAGAAACCTGGTGAAATACAAGGTTAGGATAAAACTTTATAAGCAGCCTTTACGCTGACATCCAGTTTAATATTTGCTCCAATGTAATATCAAATTTAATAATACACAACAAAAATCTGCTACAATAACTATAGATGCTCAGTTGTCATCTTGAATAACCTTGTTAACGACCAGAGTGCTTTAGCGCCATGTCACCCAAGCTATAATACTTGGGAGTATTTTTTTTTCAAACAGAGAGCAAAACCTATGCCAGCACAAGCATCTCCGGGCTCCATTAGAACGCTGAAGTGTGACGGCATATTGGCTGTTGACCTTGTCCCTATGTTCATTTTGCCTCTGGGGAACCTTTCTCTCAGTTTGGCTACCTTTTTTGTAGGTGTAATAAGAGCACTAGAAAAAAAAATGTAATTTGGTCCTTTTGCCAAGCCAGGATAAACATGACATCACTTATGAAGTCATACGTTATAAAGAGAGGGTGGACAGAAATGCGTTCATCTAAAAGTCTAAAGTTTTTCCACATTGCTACTTAAATGAAACTAAAACAATAAAATTCATCAGATTATGTAGAGAAATAACCCCAGTGGAATTTGGTTAGATCACTTGAAGCTCTTAAAGACAGGAAATACCCCTGCCACCCCTGAACCACATCTCACAGTGATGACGTCAAAAAAAGCCAGTAGAAAGAAGGAAAGTTTGGGATGTGGCTGCTGTAAAGTTTGAGTGCTGTATCACAGCAACAGGCATGGCAGTTTTTGTTACTGTTTGTTACGACAGCAACAAACCCACATGCAGCATACACCATATTTATCATTCTTAACAGAGCTGGAACATATCCTGGGGCAGCTGTGGCACTGTTTGGTCATTCCAAGCTGCAAGATTTCTTGCTACTGGGAAATTGACAAGAGAAGAGAAATACGGAACAGTTCGAGGTGAAAACTCATTCCACAGCAGGAGCAAAACAACAGAGTAATGACACACACTGATAGTCTGCACGGTATCTCCATTTTGACTGTGTGCTTGCAATTTCGATTTCTCGCCAAAAATGTGCTGCCGTGCAAACAAACTGAACAGAAGGATTTTTAAACATTCAGCCTGTGCCCCGAGAACTTACTGCTCTGCTTTTTCTTGTGCTAATAGCCACACTTTTTCCGGAAGGGAAGAAAACGGAAGCAGAACCATTTGGTGCAGTTCTCAGCAGTAAACAAAATAACACAAAGCATTCCCACTTTCCGAGCCTGGAGCTCAGTAATAAGGTTGTTTGACCCCACCCACATCCCTTTGCACACTAATTACAATAATTATCTTGCTGAAAGATGCACAGAGCAGTGATTTGAATCATGCATGTTACACAGCCTCAGCAGACTCCAACCACACAGGAACTTTAAGGGCTAAGACAGAAAGAGTGCATGTTTTTCTTTGGGGTTTGTAAGCCTGTGCTGCATAGCTACAATCGCTGTCTGGTCTGATGGCATGTTTTTGCCTTGTTAAAATGTGTGAATGCAGGTAAGACACATTCCTAATTGTTGTTTAAGAAAGGTGATGTCATTGATGATTCACTGTTATGTATATCATAAAGCTGACACAATTCTTTAATATTGAGCAATACTGTACCATTCTTAAAAGTAGACTATCAATAGCTAAATCACAAGACTGCAGGAAGACAGACAGAAACAATAAACAGTCTTGTATGTGCTGAAGTGGGAGTAGATAACAAAAATGAAATTCCTGAGAACTGGTCCAGATAAAAAAAAAATTAAAAAAAGACACGGGTGTCTGCTTGGATCTCTGTGAATGCACTTAGTTTGCTAAAGGCATCTGGAGATACCCCAGACACATAGCTACAATGACATGCATTTAAAGCTGCATCAAGCTGAAAGACACCGGCCTCAGGCACAACGCTGATGGAACGGAAAAAAATCTCAATGCAACTATGACAAACTAAGAGAAGATACAAATGAGCATACAGATTCAAACAGAACATATAATACAATATTAAACAAAACAAAAAAAAAGATGACTGTACTGATAGAACAAGATGCAAAGAGAAGGAAAGCAAACAGAGAAGCAAAACAAGAATTCCTAACAGCATGGGACTGGGGGAGCATTCACATCTGCTTTCATGGACATAGCTGGAATTCCTGGCTCACTCCAGTGAAAGACTCCTGCAGCCCCCCAAAGACCCCACTGCTTGCACACACTCCACACTCTCCTCTAGAACCCCACTGACCCTGACATGAATCACATCTAAATTAACATCCAAAAGCAGTTGCATCAAAGCACAATTAATCAGAATCAAACAAAATAAGGACTGACTTAATACTTGAATGTTGTATTGCCAAAATCTCTATATGAATAAAACACAAAAACAGATCTCTAACGTCTACGCAGCATTTTTAAACTGTTTTCTAGTAGACTATATGGCCAAACGTATGTGGACACCTAAACATTCTTTTTCAAAACAATAGGCTTTAATGGAATTAACTAAAGGCTCTGTGTACCCTCTATGTACTCCACCTATTCCAAGTAGGGCCATAGTCAGAATAAAATAACTGAATACGGACTTGAATGCTAATAAAGCTGAAAGCTTCATCAATATGAACTAATTTTAATTAAATTGTAATACCTTCATGTTTATTGATCTGTTAAAGAACAGATTGTCATTAATTGAATTTAAAGTTACTAAAAAATTCCAATTGACCAGTATGAACACAATAATACAAATTTCAACCAATTGGATTGGAGAACAAACTAGTGCTGCGATTTAGAAGACTTTTTAAACCACAACAAAATTATTTTTGAGCTTACTCCGGCTCGTTAGGAATCTGGGGTCAGATAGAATACTTCATCCCCGGAGCAGAGTGTTATACAGCTAGGTAGTGCTGATGCTTTAAGCCGAGATCTCATAAGCACTGAAGCAACTCTTGCCGCTTCTTGGTTGCTTACATCAACCACCATACAAGCTAGCGAGCCAGATCCTTCAGTGGACCCGCGGGAAGCTCTGCTTGTTAAGAGCAGTGTATATCCCGGGGTCTCTAAATCCGTGAGCAGATATCATGTTGAGGCAGGGACTGAGACACCGACCAGAAGTGGTGGAACTCCTGTGAAAACGCTTTGGCTGAGCGGAAATAGATCTGTTGTTTGTCTGCTCTGGTTCTCGTTGGCGCCGCCAGGCCCAAACATGGTACGAACATGGCCAAGGGTCCTAGTGCACCCCCATCCAGAGCTACGGAAGTTGTGGCTGTGGCCCCTAAGGGTTTCTCGGTTGTTAAGACCATACTTCAATCAGGAGAGGAAACTGTATGCCTTGAAATAGAACCTATTTGTCCCCTGGTGCAGGGACAAACAGCAGGACCCAGTTAATTGCAGTCAGTGCTAAAATTCCAGCAAGAACGATCTTCTGCTGGGCTAACACCATCCAACCTAAATATATAGTGTTATATAAAGGCGTATATTGTTCTCATATACCCACGTTTCATACCCCCAGCATCCCTGTTAGATGAATGCGAGCTTACTAGGGCACGCTGTCGCTCTGGTTTATATAGGGTTACTTACTAGTCAGTGACGTCACCAGACATAACACTAAACTCTCTGATTGGTCAGATTAGACACATGCTTTAGGACAAGGGTTATAAACAGGTGTCCATGCAGCGCTTCATATGTAACCATGGTTACATATGTAACCAAAAGACGTTTTTACATTTTTGGTTCCTGAGTCACTAACAGGCCAGGCAAAAGTGTCTCTAAATTCATAGACTCTATTGAGGACTGAATGAGTAATTTAACACAAGTTTAACAACCATTTCTCTTCTCCTGACTGATCCACATCATGCCAACAAAATCCACCCCATGCTAATGCGACCTTGGCATCCAGCTGCTGATTAATTTCTGACCCTTCCTCCATCTGTCACAGCAGTTACAACTCCAGCCAATCTTCTTCATAATTAATCTCCCAGAGACAAATAATAAACTGTTTTGTTGGGTTTTTGTTTTAACAGCTACAATAGCACATCGTCCTGCAATCCTGTGAGAAGTGTTATAACCATCATAATTAAAAATCCAGCTGAAGTGAACCATTTACTCTGTTTGAGGATTAACATGGGCATTACGCTTGTGGAAATAAAATATAACCTCCAGTGCTTAGAGTATTACCTCTTGAAAATTGGAAGACAAACTTCACTGCAGTAACAAAAGTGGCAGTGTGGGTGACAGGAACATGAAGTGGGTCTATCATTTAGCATCCGTGTGTTTAACTGAGTGGGGACTAGACGATGAATCCTTTTATTAAAAAAAAAAAAAAAAAAACTAGGAAATTAAACTGCAGAAAATGCTTTAAGTAGATTCTGTATGAGACTTTAAAGCTTTAAAACACAAAGCAACACTAAATCTTTTCTTTCAGCCCAACAGCACAACTTGAAAAGCAGCCGAATCAAAGCAGGTCTAATCGGGATTTGGACTGGCTGCTTGGATTAGAATGATGAATTAAATGGAGGTGTTACAACTTTGGTTAAACAATACATGATGGAGTATGTGTATGATTATATAAAAAAAACTGACTTTTTTTTTTATTACTTTATTTAAGAAAGTGGGTTTTTTCAGCTATCTTTACTGAATATGTAATGTAGAGCCACATTCTGGCAACTTCTAAGTGCAAACACAGTACTGTAAAACAAGCGCTGTAAACCTATGTCGTTCTTATTTAACTTTAATCGTCAGGACAAGTTTTATCGAACTAACAGTTTTAAATTTCAAATTGAAAAAAAAACTTTGTCCTGACTGCTTGTGAGTTAGAACAAAGCTCATCCTAACATTGAGGTTTTTTTTACAGTATTAAGCAGCAGGGCTACATTTGTTTCAAAGTTTTATCACCTTGAAACTTTTTACAGTGTACAATTATAATATGAAGTTAGACTAGCTACTTTGGTCTCATTGTAGAATGTTTTGTTTCCAGCAGAAAGAACTGATTGCTAACAGGTCGTATCAGGTTTATAGGACCCAAGGATTTTAGGGGTCGCCACAGCGAATCATCTGTCTCCACTTAACTTTATTCTCTACATCCTCCTCGCTCACACCCACTAACATTATGTCCTTGTTTATCGCATCCACATACCTCCTCTTTGGTCTTCCTCTTTGCCCTCTGCCTGGTAGCTTCATTTTTAACTCCTACCAATATAATCACTATCCCTCCTCTGTACATGTCCAAACAACCTAATCTGGCCTCCCTCACTTTCTCCCCAAAACATCTAACATGATGAACTCATTCCTAATCCTGTCCAACCTCGTCACTCCCAAAGAAAACCTCAACATCTTCAGCTCTGCTACCTTCAGCTCTGCCACCTGTCTCTTTCTCAGCACCACTGTCTCTAATCCATACATCATTGCTGGTCTCAGCACTGTCTTGTACACCTTCCCCTTAATTCTAGCTGATATTCTCCTGTCACACATCACTCCTGACACGTTTCTCGACCTATTCCAACCTGCCTGTACTCACTTTTTTACCTCTTTTACACACTCTCCATTGCTCTGGACTGTCGACCCCAAGTACTTAAACTCCTGTACCTTCTTTACCTCTTTACTACTCTGTAATCTTACTGTTCCACTTCCTTCCCCATCATTCAAACACATGTACTCTGTCTTGCTGACTTTCATTCCTCTTTCCAGGGCAAACCTCCCCCTCTCCAGTTTTTTTCTCCACCTGCTCCCTGCTCTCACTACAGATTACAATGTCATCTGCAAACATCATTGTCCAAGGAGATTTCTGTCTGACCTCATCTCTTATCACCACAGCAAACAAGAAGGGGTTCAGAGCTGATCCCTGATGCAGTCCCACCTCTACTTTGAACTCCTTTGTCTGACCTACTGCATACTCACCACTGTCCTTTTACCCTTATACATATCCTGCACCACCCTGACATACTTCTTTGCTATTCCTGACTTCTCTTGGTACCCTGTCATATGCTTACTCCAGGTCTACAAAAACACACGACCTTACGACCATCTCTGTACTTCTCCATTAGCATATTACGAATGTTACTTGAATGTTTTAAAAGTTGTCAAAAACTTTTTTGTGGGGGATGTTTTGAGCTGTTAGAGAAAAATGAACCATTGAAATTGTCGTAATTAATGAATGACTCCAGGACATGTTAATGGTGATGATAATAATTATACTGTTTAATGTTGTTGTTTTTAACTCCTGTGCTTAACACTGAGCACCAACAACAGAGAAAATGTCAACTATTCAATTATTTGGTTATCAGACAACTGAACTGTATAAGGATTTTATTAAAACAAGATCTCGGATGTTTACTATGTATATTTGTGGAAACAGTTAAAAATACATCATCCAGTTCACAGTAGATAATAAAGTGATAGAACAGGCTCATTTATATGTATGTGTGAGAAAGAGTGACAATTTCAGAGACAGAATCTAGCAATAAAGTGACGGTTGGACAAGTGGCATTTCAACTGTTTTTTATTTATTTTTTAAATTGTACCCAAATAAGGAATGATGCAATAGTGACAGATCGAAAAAAAACCCTGACTTTTCTTAGACCAATCTCTTTGCACCTCCAATTTTAGTTCACTGGAAAAAAAACATTTTATCCTTCCTTACACATAGCATATTCTATGCACACTGCTTAATTTGTACATAAACCCTTTGAAGAAAAATAAAACATAGATAAAAATCAAGTTTGCCTGTGCTTTAGGATAATTTCATGTCTATTGACCAAGATGGGTTTCTGAATGTCATTTAAAGCAACCAATCACAACTGATTTTGTTCTGGGTCAGGTTAGTAGGCATAAAAAAATAGTTAAAAATGAGCAAGCTAACTCCATAGATCGTTTATTAAAAAAAGTTGTGCAGATAATAGGTCTATACTGTGAACTTAACTTCATACAAGTGTTTAACTGTTCCCTATATGTGCTTATTGTCACAGTTGGCTTTGTTTCCAGGTGGACTATTACAGAAACCACAACAGTTGTGTTTCCGGAAATACGTTTTAAAATATGCTTCCAGTTTTGTGGGCCATAAACATTAGATTTTTAGCCAGCGGTAAATGCCAAGGTCCGAGGCTAAGGCGTAATTAGGTAGCAGTAAGCGTAAGTTTTTTTAAAATGAAGCTTACTATTCAACATGTGTATCAAACCTCCAGGTGGTTTGTCACTAATGGGGAAAAATTAAGTGTAATTAAATAGCTTTAGCAGCATGATGTTATAATTCAAATCATAAGTGACCAGAGCACCATCTAATGTATGATCATAGAGTAAAATATCTAAATATAAATTTTGAAATCTAATGCATTAGAAGTGTACAAAGTCAACGGAATAGCAAGACTGCCTCAGACACCCATCTCTACTATTCACTATTACAATTATTTATTAAAATTACATTTATTACAATAATTAAATGATTTCCTATTAGAAGTACCCGGTGTGTGTTTAATAGTCCACATATATCAACCAATTTACCAAAAATGGTGTGAATATAATAGAGCATGGGTCTGTAGAGGTGCAGGAAGTTCTCATCACTGCATATCATTCTGCTAGGTCATTCTCTGTTGATGGGAAGAGACCATGTTTCTCGCACTCCCCTGTGAGGCTAATTCTATGCTGATGCTCATTTCATGCTTGTAACCAGACCCTTTGAACCAAGAGCTCACTATCCTTTAGGCTGGGTTTGAATCTGTGTGTGTGTGTGTGTGTGTGTGTATTTAGAATCTTTCTTTCACATAAAGCATTTTTATATAGACAATAAATGTTTATAGGTACACAAAGAGAAGGCTTTCCAAATCAAACAAATTTTACTACATTAAGGAAAACAAACTAAGCTTTATCATATAGGCATAGAGAAACAGAGGGGGAGAAAGATAAAGAAACAAAAAGCACTGTGCGCTGGTGTAAAATCAGTCTATGGTACTACAGTCGTGTTTAAAGTCTACGGATAAGAAGCGGGCGTCAAGCCCAGACTGGATCATGCCGACAATGCCAGCTGCTGCAGTGTATGTGTGAGAACTTGTGTGATCTCACCTCATCTCTTCCATTTCCCACCATCAGTTAAAACTGAGCTCATGAGTGGAGGAGAAACGTGAAAAGGGGGAGGGGGGGTACTACAGAGCACAATTCATACAAGTTACTCAGGGCATTGGGTTTTCTGTGTCAGAGAGAGATTCAAAACAGGAACCGTTTTTACAACTAGTTAAAAAGGACAGAAAGCAAGAACTTTAACGATTCAGCCAAAGTCATAGTGGTCATGGAAATGGCTTCGTTTAGTTGTGAAAGATGTTAATTATTCTACAGGGTTTATTATCTTTACTGTATCTCGGTGTATCAGGTTACAGGTTAATGCCACTTTATCCGCTATATCTTTCCAATTACTATTTACATTTACATTGCTGGTACTTGGCAAACATCCTTATACAGATCAACTTACACTTATCTTGTTTTTTTATTCAGCTGAGCAGTTAAGACAGTTAAGGGCGTTGCTCTGGAGTCCAGGAGTGTGAGGTTGGTGGTACTAAAGAAATTAAACCAATGATGTTTTCATCAGCAATCCAACACCTTAACCTAAGCCACTTACCCTTTTACTCGGTATTTTATGACCGTTTATTTACTCATAGTTTGAGCTGCTATTTTACTGATAATTCTGTTTATTCTATCTCGAATGTAATTTGAAATCACCAACTGATATAACAACACAATTCACAATCTTAAAGCATCACAATCTTAAAGCATCGCAGGGTTTTTATAACTCTTTGCCAGGATTTTAATTATTGTTCTACCCAAAGGTGCTTTTAATAGAAGTGCCACAGCCTAGTCATTTGCAAGAATCTTTCATTTAGAAAAATAGCATTTATGCAAATCTGAATGATCCACACCTTGGCATATCTGTGTGTGTGTGTGTGTCTGTGTGTGTGTGTGTGTGTGTGTCTGTGTGAGTTTCCCCATTACATAATGCTACATGTGGAGGGAGGATTGGGATGTGAGATGATGACTAATAACAAAAGTAGGCAAAGCTAAGCAAAATTATGTCGTGGGAAATTATTTTATCCAAACAACATAAAATTAGATCAAGAAATCAACTACAAAATGAACACAGCACTAGACACGACATGGCAAGTCTGAATTCATATACTGATTTTAGTATATTGACCCATATACAGTGTCAGACTATTTTACAAAAGGTCAAAAGAAGCTGTGTCTTGTTTTCATATGCATAATTAAAAACAAAGATTTTTAAAAACAGTATGTTTTATTGTGCATGTAGACCAGTGGGTTGGACACATACCAGCATTAGATTACACTGTATGTTCTGAACAAGAATGTACTTATATTAGTTTGATGTTTAAAATCGGCAACATCAAATAAATTTTAAAAAAAGAACCATTTTACTGTTTAATCACGTTTACTACATTAACTTTTCAATTCAGTTTTATTTGTATAGCGCTTTTTACACTGGTTATTGTCACAAAGCAGCTGTACACAATCGAAGAAATTATAAGATGAAAATGAGACAGAAATCAGTTTGGAAAAACTCCCTGAGATGGAAATGGGAAGAAACCTTAAGAGGAACCAGACTCAACAGAGAACCCATCCTCATTTGGGTGAAAAACAGGAAGCAGGGATTATGTGGTTACATTGCGTGTGTGAGCAACTTAAATCATTAGTCCTTAAAGAACGGCTGGCTTTTGTAGTTTTTAGTCCTTTTAATTTTTTTACAGAGACATAACTCAGACAATATCAGAAACTTCAGGTAATCTTATGAGTCAGTTCTATAGACTGACACCAGCTCAGGGCATCTCACTGACATGTAAAGCAACCTTTGTTCGGTGCCATGTTTATGTGCGTAAAAACTAAAGACAATGTTCCTACACAAAAAGCCATGCAGGCAATCAAAGGTCATTTATCTAAAAAAATCAAGCAAATCAATAGCTTTATACTATAAACTCCATCATTTGATCGTTTCCATTATCCTAGTAAGCTTCAAAAACTCAACACAAACACAAGTCCCCTAGACATCTAGTAAGATTCAACCAGTCAGAGTGACTTTCAAATCCTGAATACATCTTCAGACTCATATGCATCTGTCGTTCAGCCTACAATTTGTGGGCGTGGCATCTAAAGCTGAGACTATTAAAGATGAATTACTAAGCCTGCCGTATTGTGCAGTTATAAAAAAAAAAAAAAAAAAAAAACAATTAGAGCAAGGTTTCTCAGGTCTCAGGGAACCATAGACTTAAAAGCTGGATTAGACAGCTTCAAAATAGAAGCGTTCAATAACTAATTTCTGTTAGAAACAGGTCTTGACATTTACTCTTTAGCTTTGAGAAATGGACTTTTATTCATTTGGTAAAGGCTTTGGTCTAAAAATATAACTCCTACCAAGACAACTTATCAAACTACAAACCAAACATACTGATGAGCAGTGGACAGATCAGATCAGATCCTCATTAATTAGCAATTTATTAGTAATGACAGGATTTAAAGTCACTACCTTCTTGTCATTAGTAGCAACCACTTTGGATCAGCATTCCTATTACACATTTAATGACAAGGTCTGAGACAGAAAACACAAGTATGAAGCAAAATCCTGCTTTGTAAAGCCAGCTAACAAAGCTATGGATCCGCACTGCTAATTGAGTTTGACTGAGAGGCAAATTTAACTCTTTTAACAGACTTTTAACAGTGAAAGGTTTACAAAAGTATAATCTTACTTTTATAAACTGGGACATCTTAGTCATCCCGCTGAGAGCTGCTGATTTAAAGAGATGCTATCATTACATGGAAAAATGAAAAAAAAAAAACAAGTTGGGCAGGTACAAGGTGGGAAGTTGGTGAACGAAACAAAAACAAAAGTGAACAGTTGTGGCTACATGTTCCCATGATCAAGCTGGCTTAATTGATATATATTTATATAGATGCTAGAGTAATCTCCTTATAAATAAAAGTTCTACTATTTGACAAATTAATACAGTTTAGTATATGGTACTAAAAAGAGCATTGTCTGTATTATCTTGGTTGTACTTTTAGCCAAGCTCGGCAACTCGGGTCCAGAGTGTTCTGCTAAGATAAAGCATAGGTTATTATGTATAATTCCCTTACTTCACTGGAAAACTAACTCACTTCGAAATAAACAAGTGAGCACACAGAAGCTCAACAGATCCCAAAATGACAGCAATTTACAGAACGACAGTAAAAGGAAATGTAAAATAGTACCCTCTGTACACAGAGCTATTTTGAAGGAGAAATGGAAAATAAGCTCCTTACAAACAACAGGTCCAGTTTTTTATAGACACAAATAACTAACAGCCTAGAGACTGAACACAAAGTTGCGTTGTCCTTGTTGATTTTATTACCAAAAAAAAGGATAAACACCTTCACCGACAATTGCATATGATTGTGAGTGATGAAGGTAATATGACATTAATGACATTTTAAAGATAAGCTTTGGGGGGGGGGAAGCCTACTGACTGAAGGTGAATAGGGTCATTCTAAGCTGTGCCATATTGAGAAATCGTTTGTTGCCACTTTCTGTCTCTGCTATAGAAATAGCCGACATTTCTATCTATTCCACGTAGAGAAGATAAGCTTTGAAAATAAGGCACTATGACAGTCTTTAAACCTTGTGTTAGTGTGTGTATGTGATGAACGATTTAGTAAAAACAAAGATGCATGAACAGATGGCCTGGGTTTGGGTTTGGATGCCCCTTAGTGTCCAGTGAGTAAGAGCAATCGGTGCCACTCCCAGTCCTTGTCACACGTACACACACACACACACACACACACACACACACACACACACACACAAAGAGAACAGCCTCTTTTATTTGTTTAATTCTATTTCATTATAATAATCCCTAAAACAAGCAGTTTCTCTCATACAGTAAAGATCTGTTATTGTTTGGTGAGAGATCTGGGGACTCGATTTAAGGCTAATGGTACATGGTGTCAGGGACCGATAGACACAGAAACCCCATCAGACATCCCTGAATGGGACCTACTGTTATGCTCTTTTGTTTAGGCACCAGAACTAACAAGCACATTAAAAAGGAGCTTTTCTATCATTTTCTACACACACACACACACAAATTCACAACGATACACACACAAGAATGCTAAATGAAACCAGAACCGGGAAGCATCTGATGGTAGTAACTTTATGCTTAGAATCACTGCCAGGATGTCTAAGTGTATACAGATGGTCAGATGATGCACAAAATCATTTGTAAACTAGGACATGTGATTGAATGTTTGCTGAAATATTTCTATATTGTTCTTTTTTGAAATAGATGAAATGAAGAAGGTTGAACTTTTGTATTCTGCACCTCTTTTTTTGCATGTATCTCCTAAGTAAGCAGAAATCAGCTTCTGAAGTGTAGATATGGAGGATTAAGTTAATAATTCCTATTTTTCATAAACATATTCTATAGTTCTGAACTTTGCATATCCATGTAAGTGGAAGCAAGTTTCCTACACACTTTATAGTAAGACTACACTCTAAATGAAACCCTCAGGATGTTGTGTATAGAATAGTAAAGAGTTCCTCCTGCCAACAGGACATTAAGCATCGATCCTTGATTTGATTCCAAACAAAACCGACTGGTTTCGAGTCACACACGCCGAGACGCCAGCTGTTGGACGCATTGTTTCCAAATTAATTACGGCGTGACCACGTCGCAGTTTATCTAGAACCAAAACCCCCGTTTCTTTGCCAGATAATGTGCACTTTTTGGGGGTTACGTCTTGTACACAAATACAGGACAATAAACACGAAGCCGCCCAACATGGCAATAATACGCGCGCCGAGTCTGACCCTTCACGTGCAGCGGTGACGACCCTACCCTAATGATGCACGGGGCTGCCTTCTGTCTGTCTCTTTGTCTGTCTGTCTCTAGAACAAGCTTTGCTTTTTCTCATCTCATCTTAAAAACCTTCCAGTAAACCTCGGATTGTATCCCCGCCTCTCCCTTTTTTTTCTTCCCGAACTTGCGTAAGCGACCTGATTGAATTGCGCGCCTTCGCCACTTTTTTCCCGTTAAACACAACAACAGCAACATAAAAGCTCGGAATTGTATCATAGTATTATTTCAGTCAAACACACACACACACACACACACACGCCCCACTCTACTCACCTTGGCAGAATCCGTAGTAGCCAACAAACAACGTCCAGGCGGCGGTTTTCGGTTTCGAATCAAATACAAACAAACAAACCAGCAAAAACAACAACAAATTCCTCGCAAAATGACGCCAAAAGCCGAGAAAAGTTTACATTTTACTTTTGCAATAAGAACGGCAGCGTTTGGTACAGCGTGCGTTCAGAGCTTATCCGCCAATTCAACAACAGAAAAAAAGCATCGAGGCAAAATAACTGTCAGTCTCTCTCCACGCCCAGGTAGCGGGTCACATGACGCGTCCAGGTGTGCACGTTGCCTGTGTGTGAGTGTGTGTAAGCGTGTGCGTGATAGTGGGTAGCGACGGAGGCGAGACCTGCTCGCATCCACATCCGGGCTACGCACCGTTAACGTAGCCTACACGGAGGCGAAGTGTAGCCTACTGCTCTGAAAACAAGACGGCGGGGGCAGAAATGTAGGGGGATGGTGGATCTAAGGGGGAGGGAGTGTGTTTGGAAGGGCGGGAAGAGAGAAATGAATGAATGTGAGAGAGAGAGAGAGAGAGAGAGAGAGAGAGAGAGAGAGAGAGAGAGAGAGAGTGATGGGCTATGTGAGATGAAGGGAGAGCGAGTGAGTCTAAAAGGGAGTGTGTAGGAGGGTGTGACAGGGATAGAAGGATAGAGAAAGAGTGAGTGAGTGAGTGAAAGAGAGACAGAGAGAGAAGTGTGTCCGGATTAAAGAGAAAACAAGTGTAGGTATGCGAGAGAGAGCCAAAGAAGGAGAGAGAGAGAAAATGTGTACGAGAGAGAGAGAGAGAGAGATACTTGTGACTTTTAACAGTCCTTTATTTAACCAAATTACTTTATACATAAAATCATTGTGACTCAATAAATAAAATAAAAATAATTAGAGAGAGAGAGAACAAGTAAACGTATGTTAGAGAGAGAGAAAGATAGTACAGGAGAAGAAGAGAGAGAGGGAGAAAGAACAAATGTATGTATGTGAGTGAAAGACCAAGGCTTAGATGAAAAGAAGGGAGTGAGGGAGTGTGTGCGAAGGATTGGGAGGGAGAGAGATAGAGAGAAACAAGAGATTTTAAGAGGGAGATAGAGTGGGGTTGTGTATGATGAAAGAGGAGAGAATGTGTAGTGTAGTGTGAAAGAGATAGAGTGGAAGAGAGAGTGACTATGTGAGAGAGAGAGAGTCTCTCACACAGTCTCTGTGGTGAAGAGCACTGAGTGAAATGTAACTAATAGAAAACGCAAACAAATTAAGCTTTACCAGGAAAACACGCAGACGAGCTGTCCTGTTCTGGAAAAGCTTTCGAGTGGCCTTTTAGCTTTTAGCTTCTTTATCTCACCCTCATCGCACTCTGTATGCAAAATCACTAGACACATTTTGTACCAAAATCAGATTAGGCTAATACTCTAAAAAGAAATGATTGCATTATTCCGAACTTGTGCAAAGACGTGTTAAAGCAGACTTTAACACTAATCATCCATTTATTCATTCATTCCTCAGAAACTGCTTTATCCTGGTCCAAGTCAGATCCTCTTTTGATAACACTACAAAGATTTTACTAATCAGTTGTTGATATAAGTTTCATTTGAATTCAAGTCCATGCTGCATGACTTCATTTTAAGCCTGTCTTAACAAATCAGCCATTTAAACCTAAACCTCTGATTAAAATATTGACTTGGGATTTGTTCTGATTATCCACCATGAAGGATTTGCCCATGAGATCAGTCAAATCAAGCCTTTTCTATCCGTTGTTAAGTAGAAAACTTGAACAAAAAATGTAGGCAACATCGTCTGTAAATGTGATTTGAAGAAACAGGAACAAAAGTAATACACACAAATTTACTTGATCTGTCTTTGTTCAAAATCTTTACTGTGTTTTAAATTTTGATCTGGCAAATTTACATCCATTTCTTCGGCTGTTATGATGAGCAAGTGTCTCGCCAACACTTTTCCCTCTTTAGTAGTTTACAGTCAGCCAAATTGAATCTGCTGCCTCGGACACCTGTCAAAATAAAACAGCCTGGGAGGGACCAATCTAACTATAATGGGACAGTGAAAAGTTGACCTCTGCAAGCGAGGAGCAATATACTACGCCATTCTTTGCCCCACTGTGGGGTTGTAAATATGAAGTTTGCAGTCAATATTTTTTGGCACAAATGTATATCCTTTGCTGGGTTCATGCTGTACTTATTGATTACAGAGCTACTTCTTGAGGAGTTATCACTCGGTCTCCTCCCTACACATCAATCCCCGCAAACGCTTTAGACTTCTCAGGCTTTTCTCTATGTACCGTCCAGACCCTAAAGAAGTTCATGCACTTATCTTCTCTTTCAGCTTCCCTCCATTAAGTTTATAGTTCTCTCTTGTATTGGCATAAATCTCAACCTAATAATCGATTTAATACTTAACAGAGTCTCTTGCCTAGGATTTGTAGAATTATTGCCTGCATTGTCCAGGACTAAAATTCTCTGCATTCCTAGATTAAGAGGTGGTGCTTATTTCTAGTTTCGAGTTTATCATCTTTATATGTGGTAAACTGCCTGTATCCTCACACGAGAGTAAATAATCTTTTTATTATCAAAAAAAAATAATTTGTTCTTTTTACTTTTTAGCTAATCATCTTTATTTCAATGCTTTATAGAACACTATGATAAATTCATATGGATTGAGTTTATGAATATAAACCTGTGATTTGTACAGCATCCTGCACTACCACAAGAGATATGCTATTATAAAGGATCAACACTCTCTGACCAATCAGTGTTGTGATATCACACAATTTAACACAGAGCTGTTCTCAAATCTGGAAGTGTTAATTAATCTACAGCAGCACAGCACGGATAATAGCTATAACAAAAATGATAGGTAGATTAATATGTTCAAATTCTTCTTTGGTTTACAGCTTATTTTACAGGAACTTATGTACAATTCTACAATTCTAGTACACTGATCAATTGCTGAAAAATGTTTTGTTATAATATGGTAAAGTGTTTTTAATAACATTTATAGAATGAGTCTCAGGTGTCCATCCTTTAAAACAGTTTTCAGGTTACTTTTTAACATGACAAGCAATTTTTTTCCTTGTTAGTTTTAGGAGCGACACTGATTGACGGCTGTCCGAACAGGAACTATCTTTACAACATAACATTTAGCCATTTGTGGACCTTTCCTTTTGATTCTTACCCAACTGTTGCCACAAAGATGGAACAATTTGATTATGTAGAAAACCTTTCTATGCTGTAGCTTCCCTAAGAGGTCCAAACCTGTTTCAGCATGATAACGTTCCTGCACACAAAGCAAAATCCACAAGCCTTAAAACCCTGACCTCAATCTCACTGAACCCCTTTGGGATGAACTGGAACACTGACTGCACCTCAAACCTTCTCACGCAACATCAGCAAAAACCATCAAAAGCAAAACATGTGAATGTGATGACCAGGTGTCCACAAACATTTGGTCACAGAACATTGTAAATAATGTGATGACATGTAGGATGATAGTAGGATAAAAAGACAAGTTTTAAACCAGATTATTAACAACTTTTATATCACAACAGCAACAATAACAATAATAATAATAATCATATTTTTTTGATTATTCTTATTTACATACTATTGAAATAAGGTTTTGCCTGCACTTTATTTAAAAACCCAAACTGGTGGCTATATGTAGGAAAAATATCTGCAAATATAATTTTTATCCCACATCATCACAACCCACCACCACCTCTACCACCTCTGGTCAAGTGTATAATTTGCAGCCTGAGAATTTTAGCACCTTTAGAAAACTCTGCTTTACTGCAAGAACAGTGTGCCTGTGGGCATTTATCTGAACTGACAGTGTTCTGGAGACTGGTTGTGCACAGTGTTACTATGGTCGGTAGTAGTGATTTATGGTTATGCAAATTCAGCTGTCTTGGAGGACAGCGGATACTGCCCCAAAGACTTATGGGAGAAAAGAGACTGACAGCCCTGAGTCAGGCTCATTGTGCTGAAGCAGCTGGAAACAAGCTGGCCAGAGGGATGGACTGATAAAGAGACGGAAGGAGGTTCTCTTTAGGGAACAGCAACATATGTTATCTTTATACATATATGTATATATAACGTAACAGCATGACAGCACATCTTTTACAGCAGATTTAAAGCATTTCGATTCAACCATTCTCTATTTTAAAATATGCTGAATCAGCCTTGTTTGGCTGGTGCTACCCAATCACACCATGACCTTGATACTAGGAAATTCGACTCCTGTGAAAACTCCAGCAACAGTGTACTCACAGCCTCTAGTATGCAGAGGGCACAGTATTGTGTGAGCACCCCCTACTGTTTATATGACTTAAAGTTACAAAACATGACCAAAGTTATAATAGATATTAGACAACGAAAACATTTTATTTCTTCTAGCTGGTTGTGCAAAAATGAATTTTAAGCAAATCCAGAAGATTTTTTTTACTTCTCTTCCAGCAGGTGTGACATACACCCACCGAGCACATGTACACCTTACACTCAGTCATGAAATTATCTAATCAGCCAATTCGGTGGCAGCAGTGCAATGCATAAACTCATGCGGATATGGCTAGCATTAGCATACGGATACTACTCAGATTAACCATAAGAAGGAGGGAAAATTTGATCTCAGTCATTTTCACTGTGGCATGATTATTGCTGCCAGGCAGGCTTGTTAAGATTATGTTCATAACTTATAATTTTTGGAACAATTTACAATTTAGCATGGTACTCCCTGTTGATGAGAGAAGTCCATATCCTTTCTATGCAATTATGGTTAACAGAAAAAATTTGTGGCATGTTTGATCCAACTTTGAGGCGGGTGACCTACAACAGCAAGTTTCATTTCTGCTGGCTTTAGTAAATCTTAGATTCAGTAAAAGTATACAGTGGAAATCTGGAAAAAAAATTATCCCAACTGCTAAGACGCACAGATGGTGGGGTCAGAATCTGGAGCCAAAATCATGAATCCTTGGACGCAACCTGCTTTGTGTCTACATTGCAGGCTGGTGGAGGTGGTGTAACGGCGTTTTCTTGGCTCCAATTTGGTCTGTTAATACCAATCAGTCATCATTCAATGCTACAGACTATTTAAGTACTGTTGCCGCTCATGTGCATCCTCTTATAATATAAATATCACAATTTACTATCTTATATTGGTTACTTATACAGTAGCATGAGAATCACAAGGGAAAAGTCGTCTCAAAGTAATTTCATAAACATGATCTTAATCCTGTAGAAGTGAAATAGAAGGAAGATTTAAAAATTGGCAAGAAAAATCTGCAGGATTTTACCAGAATCTCAAAGGACTTTTTTTAACATGTGGAATGCACACTATAAAGAATTAAGGCTAGTATTAGTACAGTGTTCCGATTAAAGTGCTTGGTAAGTGTATATCATGAGGCCAGCAAGGCCTTCTCCGCTGGCCTAAACATTTACAACAAGCTGACCTACATTTACAACCTAAATTTGTTCAGTTAAGTTGTATTAATTAACAGTTTATTCTCTTCATTTCGTAGCGTTTCTCTTGCTGCACTGCTGAAACTCGCCTTCCGAGGCCCACTAGCTGCCGCACAATGACATCAGCATTTTCCGTCCTCTGATTGGTTGATCAGAATAAACGCTTACAGTTTAGCACAAACTAGCAAAACACGTCTGTACAGTTGAATTAGAATTTTTACGCCCACAATAACTGACAGAGGAGGACAAACTGACTTGGTCTAGGAAAATTCTTAAAAAATATGTTTTTAAGGTGGAAAGTTAGACATTGTGAAGAGAGTTCGACCAACCCCAAAGTCAGTCTCAGCCCGGGAAAAGGTTTGTTTTCCACTTCCAAACCAGTGCCGACGACCGTTAACGCTGGCTTACGGCATTTAAATGCATTATATATCTTAGTTATATTTTTTTATGTTTTTGTCATGTTATATTAATATTAAGATAAATATTGATTCTGACCAGATGATGTATGTGGTACAGTTGTGGTTGTAATGTAGAGGTTTGGAGTCTTAACAGGGTTTCTTGCTTTAATAAAAATGGTTTCCATGCACGTGATGGTGTTGGTATTAAGAGGTGTACTAGTCCCCACTTAATGTCCAGGTACTAAATGCATAGCTGTCACTGGTGTATATGCCTTAATTTGTGATTTAGTTTTATGTAGATCAATTCGGTTCAGTAGATCACATACATACAGAGTGGTTCAGACTTGATAATTTTTTGTCAAACACAGTGCTTCACTTTTTACCAGACATATTTTCTAAGTGGAAGAGTTGTGATCGTAGCTCCAGATAGGTGTTAACTTTGAGAGGATTCAGGATTGGATGTAAGGCTTGACACCAGATGGAGAACTGACACAGACAAGGCTGGCATGGCAGTAGGGAATCGAGCTGAGAAAACACATCAGACACACTCAGCGGCAGGTTATTTCAGGCATGAATACTATTAAGCGCAGGCCTGGAATCATTGCACAAGCCAATGGAGCACAGCACAGTTTTTTTCCCTTTGACTTATGACTCTTAAAGTGCCTGTGGCAGACTCACGTTACACTTCTAAAAAGCTCTAGGATCTGTCTGTAAATCCCATGTATCCTATAATAAAGGTATATTATAGCTATGTATTCTGAAAGCTGGGCTCTTTCCTACCGTGATGTTCAGTTATATCATTTTGCTGTAGAGTTTAGTAAGAATGTGTGATGAACAGGCTACAGGGCTTTTGTTTAACCATGACAGCATCTGTTATAGTACTAACGAACAGCTGGCTACACTGCAGCAATCTTTCTCAATAGAGAAAATTGATTCAATAATGCTTCAAGAACGTAAAAAGGTATCGAATACTTTTGTTGCTGACTCAAGTACACAAAGCAACATATCTGTGACCAAGTCTGCATTGTTTCAGTCGCTCAGTAATTAAAGGGTCACCTTGTGGAGAAGAAATCACACCGAAATCACACATCTAAAATCCTTGTTATAGTTTGTTTTTAATATGCCGATGGGATACATGACATGTCCTGAAAAATAATAAATAGTCTAAAGAAGGAGCCGTAATCCAAATATTTTACTAATTAACCTGTACTAATTAGCTGGTCAATGCCACTGATGAAAACGTAAACATCTGTCTCTCTCTTTCTTTCTTTCTCTCTCTCTCTGTTTTATTCAGACACACACACACACACACACACACACCACAATTTGCATTGACCTCTATAATTATTCAGATTATTGCTATATGTCCAAAAACTCCTAATTTCCACTGAGGAAAGGACTATAATCTGGAGAATCCTGGACACATCATAAAAGGGTTTTTTTTTTGTGCCGCAGCTAGAAAGCAGGTGTATGTTCAACTTGTACAGCATATTTATTACCTATAAAATGTACATTCTTTATAGTGTCAGCTCAGGCAGCGTTGCTGTTTAAAAAGAGTTAGTTTCAAGAAAAGGTTAAGTGCATTTTTCACTATGATTTTTATGCTTCTGCTTGACGAATTGCAAATCCTGCCTCTCTCATGGCACAGTGGGTATTGCGTGGGTGCTGCCTGGGCTCTCATGCTGAAACAGTGCTGTGGCTCTGCCATCTGCCACGCTCTATTTTCATCCACCGGCTAGGAGTCAAAGGATACATAAAAGGGCTTTTTAATGGGTTTGGTGAGTTCTGTTTATACTATATGTAATGCACAAGCTAAAGCCCATCTATCTATCTATCTATCTATCTATCTATCTATCTATCTATCTATCTATCTATCTATCTATCTATCTATCTATCTATCTATCTATCTATCTATCTATCTATCTATCTATCTATCTATCTATCTATCTATCTATCTATCTATCTATCTATCTATCTATCCATCCATCCATCCATCCATCCATCCATCCATTGTCTATACTCGCTTATTCCTAATCAGGGTCAAGGGGATCTACTGGAGTCTATTCCAGCTGTCATTGGGCGAAAGGCAGGGGTATCCGGAGTAAACCCACACAAGCATGGGGAAAACATAAAAACTCCAAACGGAAAGGACCCTGCTGGGGTACAAACCTGGGACTTTTTGCTGCAAGGCATCAAAGCTAACAAGCTAAAGTCCATGTGCTAAAAGGATCGCGGCACTTTGCTGTTTAAAAGTTGTTTAATTGAACAGTTTATTTTTAAACTGACATTAATGACCAAATAAGAGTAGAGGGAAATGTATTTATTACAATAAGTACTTCTTAATTTTTTTTTACCTAAATCTTAAGTTGTTTTCCAACTGGTATATTTAAAGAATGATAAATAGTTTAAAATTGTATTGTTCCTGTCACAGTCATCCACACTTTTATTACAAAATAATTGGCAGATTTTGTCTGGTTCCTCTCAGGGTTTTTTCATCATGTAGTCTGAGGAAGATTTTTCACACCACTGTTGCCTCTGGCTTGTAAAAAAAATTGTTTTACAGCTTATCCTTCTGTAAAGCTGTTAAATGCACAATACAAATAAAAGGGAAGTGAATCGATTAGACTTGAATTGTATTGACCCTCGCTGGAGAGTTTAGTCATAAAACTTAATTATAGAAAAAAATAAATCCAGAAAACATGACATATCCTACTCGTGTTCTGGAGAGTGTATACATTATGCATTAAAAGACTAACCAATACATTTTTCCAACTTGTGCAAATTCAGACTAAAAAATGGGCATGAATTACTCTACAGTTCTACTTGGAATATACTGAGAAGTATAGATGCTTTTTTATTACATTTACAACATTTAGCAGATGTCCTATAAATGACTAATGATGTTAATGATAAGAATAACATCCAGAGTATTTAGCAAGGCAAGGCAAAAAAGCAAGCCGACGCAAACCCGCCTGTCCTTTCGATTTTACTTTTATTGTACATTTTGTGCTTCTAGCTGTTTGTGCGCTCGAGTGTTTATGAGTCTGTGTAGGCGTCACTACATGCAAATGAGCTGTTTCAAACTACACTTACACACACTTATAGAGGAAATCAGTGTTTCTGGATATTAATTCATCTGTTTTAGCTTACATTCATATTCACAACCAACTTTATTGAAAGATTAGTAAAAGAGCCTTAAGTATAAGCAAAGGCTGCAATCTAACTTTGTGATTTAAATTCCAGTAAGAGATGTAAAAAAATTATACAGTGCTGTTATATTAAAAAAGATAAAACTGGAAAAATAATTGTATAAAAATTATTAAGAAAATAATCATAATTACCCTGGTGGTCATCAGTGCAAATTTAAATTCGAAACTTTACTGACATTTTAACAAGAATAAGACACACAATAACCAGCAATTTGGTAATGCTTGGATTTGAACTCATGCCCTTTGCCAATCAGTAGATCCCATACCTTAAACACCAATTTCCACACTTTTCCTAGGACCACTGTTAAATGTGCAAAACATAAAATGAGCAGGACATGCCCAGCATGCCCATTTCATATCAACCGAAACAAACATTTACAGGACATTTAATTCCTGGGGGAAATGTGATGGCAGGAGCACAACTGTGTTATCAGGGTCGCCTGCTTGCTACAGGATCCGGCTCTCTTGCTGAATCGGTCATAAATAATCCAGAAAGTAAAGGGCAAATGAAGCCATGTGTGCAGACACTCTCATCAAAACGGCTCCCTATATCAAGGATCAGTAAACTCTTAAACGGAATGGTTACATGTATAAGCTGCAATAGTTCTTCATATAGAGGCGTGTTTGAGAGGCTCAGTGAAAGAACCCACTGGGGTCCTTTAATGTCAAGTTTTCAGAATCATCATAATTATCGTTATCATTATTATTATTATTATTCTTTGATCTCTTGTATTAGGTGTAGTGTAGACCATAAGAATCCAGGATATGAATTAACATATGCAACATTTTTCTCTTTATATATTATTATTATTATTCGCTACTTAAATTTGGCAGAAAGGCTAACATGACTTAACTTTTTTATTAAAGACTTTAATAAGCTAATTTATTTAGTGTTCAAAAAAAGCACAGGCCATTTTAGCAACATAACAGGAGAAAATTCATGTTTTTTTATAGATTCCAATGCTGTTACTTGCATACTTACCAAACGTTCCCAGTCTTAAACCTCTACAATGTCATGGCCCACTGCTCTTCCTGTGTCTGCCAAAAATACTGTCAGCAAAATAAGTGGCTCCTGCAGAGAGCAATAAACAACAACTCCGGCACAAACATACAATCAGTTCATTGACATTCACAATGATATTATAAATGGCAGCAGGCAGCAATAAAAGTTTAGTGAAACTGCTTCTACCTACCTGAGTAAGCACACACACACCTCGTTTACTGTGCTTTAGTATGGTTCTCTTTTTGTCCTGAAAATCATCAATAAATTTAACTATATAACGATATAAAGTATTTTTTCAAATAACATCAATTGTCTTGGTTACAAAACTGTCATGGTTACATTTTGGTGGGCAAATATTTTTTGTTCTTTTCATTCACATTTGTATTTTTTATTAGACTTATAACAATAGACTAATTTTCAAAACAGAAAATTAACTAGTGTTGACAATGTTAAGGAAATGTTACCTGAGAAAACATGAGAAAGAAACCAAATTCAAAAGCAATTCATCCTTTTCTGGGTGACACAGGATTACTGTGATTACAAATCTTTTAAGTATACAGGAGTAGAACCTGTCCACCAGCATCCACCAACATTTTCCCAAGGTAGATTAAAGTATTCGTAATTTGGTCTTCAGGTTCAGCACTACTATTGGTTCCTGATTTGATGGCCCTCAAAAGAGAAGTCAGACTGCAGGTAGGGGGGCATGTTGATGGCTCAACGGGGGGGGGGGGGTCAGGTGAAGGGGGGGATGTTCGTGAAATTTTCTGACGATGCCAGAAGATCATAAAGGGAAAACCAGATGGCAAAGGCTATTAATAGGTTGCTGGTGAAAATGTCAAACTAGCTATCAAAAACAAAAGATTTTAGCATAGGATTATAAAAATCTTTTGAATGACCAAATTGTGGTTAAAACGGCAGTGTGATCCTGAATCTTAAGTAAGGCTAGGTTGTTCTTTGTTCTATTTACGTTTGCCTTCTGCCTAGCTTGTTGCTAAGCTAGTCAATGCTTTCCACTTTTGAATATATCTATAATAGAATAGAAGCAATAACCAATTTGTACACTAAATGTTCTGAGATTTTTTTAGCATTTGTAACATACAGTATAATATCTAGTCATAAGGCACCATGAAGGCATTGTTGTAATTTATTTTTTCAAGATCAGTACCAGCTGCATACTAACATTACATCATTGTGGTTGTAGTCAAACTGTCATATCATGTTGTTTTGGCAATTTTGCAGTAATTAAATCCTATATCCATCTTAGATTACGGTTTTTCGTGTGAGCTAAGGATCATTTAGGTGGCATCATCTGCCCTCTCCTTTAACATGGTATATTATCCACAATGGTACAATTGATTCGCTTTTTAAAGTGTTAGGCACTAATTTGGAAAGTGTTCAACCCTGAGAAACAAAAAGTTATTTTCTCTTGTGTCAGTTCCCGATTGAAGCAGATGTGCTTGTCCATGTTCATAGCCTACAGCAAGTAGGCCTAATTATGCATTTCAACCGAATGAGAAAAATAAAGTCAAGATAATGGCTCAAAGAGATATAAATAACTCATGACTGTTCTACAAGACCATAATATCCACTTTAATCTTGCGGTACGAAAGAGTCCAGGGATGAGTTGAAGCGTTTTTAATGCTTTAATGTAAAGTGCTTTGGTTGGGCTTGAAAAGTTCTAATATTTCTCCTTGTTTTTTTCTTTCTGCTGCTATCAGGTGTCCCATCTGACAACTGATCCCATTTCTCTGGCAGTAATACATCAACATAGATAAAACCATTAGAAGCTTAACAAATTATAAAATCAATATGATCTGTCTCCTTTAAATGAAAACAGATATTATAGATTTTACATACAAATGTGATGTATCTAAAAAAAGTACAATGGTTCCGTTTGATATACAACAGAGGTTGCCTATGTCGTCTAAAAAGGTGTAGGGGGGGGGAGAAAAAAAAACAAACAGATGTTCTTTCTGCTGAGCTGAAGGATTCTAATCTGACACTACAATTAGAAATGCTTAGACCCCCAATGTGCACTGTCAGTGTGACAGACATCTGAAGCTCAGCAGAGAAAATCAAACTGACAACTTGACTGCTAGGGGATATGAGAGATGTTCACTACTGTCATGATACTCTTACCATAAATTCAATGCTGTGGAGCAAGGGGTTACGCTAGGTGTGGATGAGGAACATGAACCGAGAGAGGGAGATAACATTAAGGTGGCTTACATTTAGTTCTCTAATGTAGATACACTATTTGGTCAAAACCGGTTCCACTAGGTTCATATATGGTGGATATATGGACCACTAGGTTCCACTAGGTTCATATATGGTGGCTATATAGACCACTAGGTTCCACTAGGTTCATATATGGTGGCTATATGGACCACTAGGTTCCACTAGGTTCATATATGGTGGCTATATAGACCACTAGGTTCCACTAGGTTCATATATGGTGGATATATGGACCACTAGGTTCCATTAGGTTCATATATGGTGCTTCCTAAACTGGTGGACCCAAGCAATTATCTTTGTA
Organism: Bagarius yarrelli; assembly: GCA_005784505.1. Classification (NCBI taxonomy): domain Eukaryota; kingdom Metazoa; phylum Chordata; class Actinopteri; order Siluriformes; family Sisoridae; genus Bagarius; species Bagarius yarrelli. The sequence continues at coordinate 12,874,537 of VCAZ01000001.1, read as the reverse complement.
TCTTTGCATGTTTTCATGTTGCACAAAGTCCACAAAGTTCCCATGTGCACAAATCCACTAAACTTCATCAAGTTATGTTGTGTTATGGTTGGAATAGAAGAACTCATGTGTTTATTTTTATCCAGGGAGGGTGCATTCTTTCCTTTCTAGCAGATAAATTCTTTTGAAAGCCAAAATCAACTGATTTAACAGATAAACTTAGGTGTTTCTCCTGATTAATTAGAATGACTAATCAATCCGGAGCAACCAACCCTGCACCCACCCAAGCTCTCAAAACACCACAGCATACACTTCAAGTCAGGGTCCAAAATCTACAAAGAAAACCATGACAAAAACATTAAGGAGGCCTTCATTTGGATGTTTCACACAAGGGTGTGATTAGACAGGCCTGCATATACTTTAAATGATAGAAAGTAAATAACAGCTTATCTAGTTCATGCCCTTAAACCACGTCAGAAAACCATTTCAGAAACCCTCCTGAAACTGGGTTACACATTTACAGCTTTTCTCTTTCAGTTTTTCATCAAGTTCACAGATCTAAAAATATAAAATATAATAGCCATAAAATGACCCTCAAAACAAATTATAGAACCAAAAAAAAGCATTTGTTTGTATGTCACCCACAAATGATATTTGGCTTTGCCTTAAACATTTCAGACATATTCCATTACTCTGAAATAAGCTTAGCATGAAAAGACTTTCTTCATTTTCAACTTTTTGGAAAGGGGGTACGTTATGTCTTATAATGCATTCTAATAGCAACCATATGGCATAAATAGCATTAAATACGGTTACCAGCTTTTGTCGAATATTTAAACGCCCATTACTCAACATAGACTGATCAGGGAATTTGTAACAGCTTATGACAATTTTTGTGATAATACCCATGAGGTGGAGGTTTCAGCATTCTGTAATGATAAAAGTTTTCCCGCGTCTTAATCACTGTCAACATGTGCCTGTGTGACTCTGTGCTCTTTATATTGATCAGACAGGTCTTAACAGCACAGACAGTCAGTAAGGTCATGCATAAATAACGCTAATGATGTTCAACTGCTTAAATATCTCCAGAGAATCATCAGTAATTTAGCAGTGTATAATCAATTTGATGATTTTCGAATAAATGGAATGGAGAATACACGCAGCTCTATCGCCATCTATAGGTGAAACATCGCCCGCTACATACCGGAAGTAGAAAACTCACTATTAATGCATTTAACCAATTAATAATATATCAATAATAACAATATTCCAAGATAAAATCGATAAATAAAATGATGTTACATAAATTATATTAGTCTAGTCATCTGTCCTGTGCACGGTTTCCCGAGCATTCGTAATGACGTCAGAAGCCACAAACCTCCGAAGCTGAAAACTAAAGCCAGTTGCTATAGCAACTTATAGCCATGACGTTTATGAATAAACTTTTTTTTTTTTTTTTTTTTTAAAGCCAGGAAACACTATACTGTATTCAAAGTTTACACAAATCAGTCTGTTAAGTTATAGTACCCGCCTTTACAATACTCTCTCGACTATTGGTTGCTACCTGCTCAGTCGTTGTCTCCCATAATGCAACGCGAGCATATCAAGCGTATTTGTATATTTTAACGTATTTAAATCAATAATGTGATAATTTATTCAGTGATTTGTGTATTTTAAGTTTGTAAATTTATTTTTCGAAATTTTCTTCTCAAAATTGCTAGTTATATTTTTAGTTACCGTCATCGGGTGTGGTAATCAAAATAATGCCTTGGTTGAACCGGCGCGTTCAGTCTTTAGCTTTGCGCAGTGGCGATATCGTAGCCTATGAGGTTTATCCGAGGCGCGATTATTGCTAGTTGAAAACTTTACCCAATACCCCGCCTTGACGACTTGAAATATAGTCGGCTATGGCAATTTTTGACGGTTTCTACGGAAACTGATTTTCTGGTTACAAAAAATAGTTTCGTTTGTGTTTTTCTAAACGCGGGATTTTATAGCAGTATTTGTTAGTAAATTTCCTGGTGTTTTTTTTGGCCAGGCTCACCTAAGCGAACGGAGGAAAATACGCTGTTATACGTACATGTATTTTTTTTTATACGTTAAGACTGAATATTTTCGTTTTCTGGGGCGGATAAAAGCTACAACAACCCCACCGGGTTCTATTTCTGTCCGTCAGGAACAGAAAACTGAGAATGCAGTTGACACAAAATCAATAAAACTGGATAGTAGACTCGAAAATGATACCGCTGTGTTTTGTATAAAACAAGTTTATCCGCTAGTCCAGAGGTTTTTAAACTAAGGCCTGCCTGCCTGCCTTGTTCTGAATGATTTTTAATCTAGCAATTTATTTGCATGGCTGTTCAGGTTTAGATGAAAAAAAAAAAAAGCCTTAATTTTGGACACTTTTAATATCCTGATATTAGCATGTCTTATTTTTAGTTCGAGCACTGCACAGGTTTTAAGCTACAATAAATACACAAATGTAATTTTTTTTTACTAAGTTAATCTACTAAAACATTCTTTTGCAACAGTACACAGTAATACTGATTATGAATGTTACAAAATGATGTATTTTGTTAGATATAGAATAGTTTTTATTTCGATTAAGACATGATGATGATACTGATGAGAGACATACTGAGCGAAATTTTCTTACCTTTACAGGAATTCCTGTTTCCACTTACTCGTGTCAAGTGATTTGAGATAGTACTTTATCACTTTACACAGAAACTTTTCATCACTGTCAGAGCGTGATCATCTGTCAGATGTTCGCTCTTTTTTGTCAGTGTGCAGCTGCTGAGCTGGCAAGTAATAATGCAAAGGAAAATAAACTCAAAGCACAAAACTGCACGAAAAGTGCGAAACTGCTGCATGGAAAAAATGCATTAAAGACAAATTCTTACATTCATCTGTCAAAAAAACAGAATGTGACATTTCAAGTTCTGCTGTCCTCTTTTGAAATATGTGTCTTGGTTTAATAAAATGCAAAAAAAGATTGGTGATGTACTTATTTACAGAAAAATCCATTTTTTCATGAGTTCAAACACTGTCTCTGTAATTCTGTATTCTCTGTCTGTCATTAGAAAAAAAACAGGATAAAAGAAGAGAAGAGGTGCTGATGATGATTTCACCAGTGAACTGTTGGCCTGCCATTAAACCAACAACATGATCACTCCTGTGAAATGTAATCTTTTCAGCAGCTTTTTCAAAAGCTGCTTATATGAGCCGCACTTTGATTCAGATAGTTGCCAGAAGTCTAGAAAATAAACTACATGATCGAGTTTGTGGTCACATTCTAGCAGGTTATCATGAAAGATTTATATATTAACTTCAATTACTATTTAACTCAGTGCAGCACTCTCCTAAAAATTATAAAGCTAAAATAAAAACAAAGATTTATTTTATACACAGCAAATGTTTGGATAAATACACTATGACACGCTATAGAACTCTATAAGTTTTGGTAAAGAAATGGTAGAAATCCTAAAAGTTTGTTCCACAAAATAAACCTTAAGAGATCTGGCAGTAATAGAAGTAAAGAAATGCGGAGGGCACCTATTTTTGTCCTATTTTTCTTTCTGCAAACAAAATAATAGTGTGTGCAAAAACATTAGATTTACAATGAAAGTACACATATAAGGGGAAAAATGTTTTGATTTTTTTTGTCACCTGAAAGTCAAACTAAATACATGTGGTTTTGTCCAATGGTGCGTCAACAGAATGCACTATGTTATGTAACTGTACTTATGTAATGAGATAAGCACCCTAAATACACCCTATATATCACCTTATATATACACCTAGATACACAAGCCGAGATTTTGTATAGAATTTACCAAGCCTCTGCTTATTGTGATTTTTCTTTTATTTTGGATTTTTGCTTTGTCGTGGATTATCATGTTTGCCTTGTTATCCTTCAACTTGTTTGACTATGATTCGGATTTCCCTTTTGTAGGTTTAATCACTGCCTTTATGTCTTATTGTAATATTTTTGTAGTATATGACTATATATGTGGTGCTCTATGTAAACATTATAATCTATTTCAGATTTACTTACTTAGAGGAGGTTCTGTCCTCACAACATCCTTACTGAAAGAGAAAAAGATTATTTATGCAACAAAATGTAAACCTACAGTGCATTTTGAAAACATACAATTAACTTGTAGGATAAAAAAAACCCTTTTATAACATGATCTTTCTTAGAGGATGTGAGTCAACCTGACAACCATGTTATAGTAATTCACAGCAGTGGTATGTCCAGAGTGTTGAATAATAGCTGACAAATAATTTGTTTTCTTTTGTCGTTTGTCATATAAATCTTTGGGTATGTCAGTGCTTCTCAATTTTAGGCCAGTGATGGATGAGTGTAAGCAGCCAAACTGTGAGAGAAAGTAATTAGATGGCAAGACCAATACAATCTCGGCAGCGAAGATTGACTGGCATGAGTGCAACACTAAACAAGTGCAATTATTCTAAAAAAAGTGGCTTGACACAATAATAAGCCAAAATCTATGGGATGTTTTACAGTTCATGCACTTCAGTACAATCAGTATTATACCTGTTAGCTGACTTATCTATACTGATTACATTCTTTAACAATAGTCTGGGCAGAATATAATAAAGCAACATTTTGAACCAAGTTCCAAGAACATTTACATTATTTTCTGTATTGTTGATTTCTTTGCTATATAAAATGTATATAATTATTATTATTACATTATAAAGCAACAAAAATTTAGGAATAATTCTAACAAAACAACAAGTACTTCTTTTGTAATTGCTATTGTTTCATAAAATAGGGCTGGAATCTGATACTTTCAGAAAACACTATTATTAATCTATAAATTTATTTAATGTATGATAATGTTTGTTGGACATCTTATTCCAGATTGACTGTTAAAATCAGTTTTATTCTTGTGTGATGGCTTTTCACTAGATGTTGGAGTGTGAGCTGTGACGGAACCAAATATGTCCCATCACAGTCACCGTACTGAGGTATTTCCAACCTTTTATTCGTTGTGAACTATGTAAATGTTCCCCAAAGGTTAACTCCATGTCGCCAATGTAAGAAACACATGAAGGTGTCACATCAACAAACGCTAAATAATCTTCAACCAGCCAGAAATGTTAGCAAGTTTTGTCTATACATTCCCAGAAAAGTTGTTAATAAAAAAAAAACAGCATGTAGTTCCGCCATTAACGCAAATCAAACAGTAAAGACTGAGAAAAACTCAGATTGCCGTTGGAATGACATTTAAAAAAAAAAATCATAATTTAGCGGGAGTCGATTCCTAAACTGGGAGACACGAATCGATTATAAAAACTCTGTACTGAACACCGCTAGTGTCGCGTGCCAAAAGGACAATCTGCGCATGCCCAAGACAAATAGGTAAAGCGGGTAACTATAACAAAATACGACTCTTTAAAATGCTTTCAAAATGTATGCAAGAAAATATTTAGAATATTTAAAATTCTTATTCATAGATGATAAACCCCTTGGTAAATTGTATAAAATCATGTATAGGTCTCTGTCATTAAAGACTCGTAAGATTCTATTTTTTTGCAGCCCCTCGAAATGTTTAAAGAATGCTTTGTGTTCATTATACATATAGACACATGAACATGCATGTATTTAGATTTAGATGGAAATAATTGTTGCCCACTTGAGTTTGTAAAATTAATAACGTTCAATAAAATGTTTAACAAATATCTATAAATATATACAAAGAAAGAAAACATAGAGACCTACCTCTCTACAGCCATCTAGTGGTTGCCGGAGCAACATAGTGCGCTACATACCGGAAGTATCAATAAAACACTTCGATTTGACTTATTATTTGTAATATTCTAACATAATTACTTAGAGCCACAACGAGTTTAACTCCTACACGTTCACAATTGATTAAGATAATAATAATAATAACAATAACAATAATATATCTCATATCACGTGCACCCATATCATTTTGCCTGCGTAGTGACGTCATCAATCACAACGGCTTTCAGGAAGTGTGATGTGTAAACACGAATCTTAAAACAGTTGCTGTTGTTAAAACTAGTTCTTTCTTCTTAATAAGTAACTTTTATATAATTAAGCGGCATATATTGTTATACAGTTAGACGCATTAAGTACAGAAACTACCCTCAAAAACTTCTAGCCTTTGATTGGCTCCTGCCGGGGCATTGCGTTTTCCCATAATGCAATGCGAATGTTTTTAAAGATGTATTTTTAAAATAGTTTTAATTGTTAATTTATTAACATAATTATTTAGTCTGTGTGGGTTATGTATTGTTTCGTCTGTAAATATATCATTGATTACTGTTTGGCGTTTAAATAGATTCTACACACCATTACCGAGTGTTGTAATCGGTATAATGACTCGCGTTCTATCGCATTTCTGTTCTTTAGCTTTGCGCAGTGGCGATATCGTAGCCTATGAGGTTTATCCGAGGCGCGATTATTGCTAGTTGAAAACTTTACCCAATACCCCGCCTTGACGACTTGAAATATAGTCGGCTATGGCAATTTTTGGCGGTCTCTCCGGAGACTAATCTACTTGTTAAATAAAAGATTAATACTATAATAATAGTTCTTGGTTTACAACTCAGTTAGTGATTTGTGGGTCAGTTGTAGGTTGTTTTAATGTTACTTCTAGAATTACTTCTTGGAAATTGCATGATGTTGGAATGTGTTAATGTGAAGCTTATTCGCAAGTAAAAGAGATTATGTCATCTGATTCACCAGGTAAGCGAGTAAAGGCGTAAAGTAAAAACTAAAACTGTAATAAACTGTTAATTACAATGTAATATACATATAGTTTAAATCGAAGTTTTACACGTAAAAAAATAAATGACTCTGGCTAGGGTTATGTTTATTTATACATTTTTATACCTGGACCTGATTTTTTTTTTACGGTTAGGATTGTACAATAAGTCTTCCTTATTTTAATATATAATTTAACACCTAATATCAATCTTTGTCTTAATTGTAAACTGAGGTTTTAAATGAAGTGTGTTGGATAAATTATCATGTACTAAAAGTTATCTTTAATTTTTAAGCCCAAAACCAACCATGACATTTAGCGCAGAAATTCCAATTTTATTAAATAATAATCACATTTTCTAAAGACCGTAACATAAATTTTAAATTTAAGAGCGTGTTATATTCTGCACTATAACACTATAATCACTACTCTGGACTCTTAAATTATAGGGCAGGGCATTTCATTAAAAAGAGGGGTTAAAAGTGTTACAGGGCTTCCTAAGTACAGTTTTTTGTGTGTTTTTTTTTGGCTGCCACAGTTTTTTTCTAAACAAATCACAGACTCTGCTAAGGACAAACATGTACTTAGCCTCCTGTCCCTCTCCATTATCTTTTTTTTTTTCAATTAGCTTTATAGTTGACTATAAAAAACAAATAAACACTAGGTGTCACTGTTGTTGTTCAAAAAAAGATACCACGTTTTATTTATATCATGTAACTTTAGACATTATGATAACTGTATATTAACAATGTGGAAAAAGTAAGCAGTACTCTACTATGGACAGACTAGAAAACGTTCAGTTATTTAGTTTATTAGTTTATAATACTATTAGTCTATTAAGAAAATGTTTTCCCCTAAATTTTACATTTCATTATTTCTTACATTTATTATTCTTATTATTTATTATAAAAGATTTCTTTAACTGTGTGATTGGTTATAAATAAGTCAATAACAAAGCAAGAAATTGTGAAAACACCATCTAGTTAAAATTAGGTGAGGAGGTCTGGGATGCAGTTGGTTTCTGTGTAGGACACTCCAGTTTCTCCATTCACCAATCAGAACCCAGCATGTCTTCATGGAAATCAGAGGCTTTGTGCACAGGAACATTGTCATGCTGGAAGAGTGATTGAGTCTCTTTGTTCCAGTGAAAGGAAACTGTAATTCCAAACACACAAAGACATTCTATGCTGTATGCTATAACTGTATGCTTCTAACATTGTGTCAATGTTTTAGGGAATATTGGAGTGACGCTATAGTGTGTGAGCATGGCTGATATTTGATTAGCAAATAGCCTTTCCTGTGAGCCACTAGCTAAGCTTCAGTTGTATTAAAAGTGATCACCACTGTGTGCTACTGACTGTGGAGAGTGGGCGACAGATAGTGTGAAATCCTTATTATGAGATAGTAGTTGCTAAGACACCCAAATGAGCTGCTGATATCCATCTGTGTAGATGAATAGGTATACAAAATTAGTATGGGGCAAAATTGGCGACTTGCAGAGAAAGAGATGGAGTGTGGTGATGGGAATAGATGGAGTGTGTGATGGGCTGGAACATTCAACTGTCACTCATATGTGTTATTAAACATATAAATAATATCACACAGCCAATCGTTGCAACTTGTATCTTAAGTTATTCATGCAATTAAAGAAATTTTTTTTTTTTTGGTAACCGAGGACATTGTTCTTAACAGCTAAGCTTTTTTTTATAAATTTGCTGTCCCAATAGAAAATTAATAGTTCACATCGAAGCTGAATGAAGTGTAAACAAAGAGAAGGTGACCTGGTTGGTGCATCACAATTAGAAGATGGTAGGGACCTTATTGTTCACTTCTCCAACAATGGCTGTAAATCAACTGACTTAACGACTTTCTGCTTTGGCTAAAAGCTGCCTGACCTCTATGTTTCATGAGTTCTCCTTTAAAGTCTACGTAAATCTTCCAGCAGGCTCGGCTAATTGTATTGGCATCTTTGCTGGGAACAAAGAACCTAAAAACAACCCCTTCTTAGTAAAAAGAGGGACAGGAAGCCATCTTAAAAAAATATTCTGTGCCCTTTTATGCTAGATCATAGGTAATTTTTTTTAATGTCAAGGCCCAGGAAAGAGTAGAAGTTCGTTGCCTCAAGGTTGGTAGATAATTATAAGCAGGACATCACTTTTAAAATTTATGTCAAAAGGTTTTTTTTTTAGGTCAGTATTTTTTAACTGTAGACTATAAAACTTCCAGATTTGTGCATGACTTAAAGACTAAAACAGCTTTTACCATAGGTAGCGTAAAATATTTGAAAAATGCTAATGCTGTGTTCCATACAATACACTATATATGCCATAAATGTCAAAAGTATATCTGGCTTTAAACTCTTAGACTGATAGTAAAGGTCTGGATTTCATAGCAGATTTTAGTGGCCAAATAAGCAACTGACTGGCATGTAAATGAACCAATTACAGTTTTTTTGTGTTTTCATATTTAGCATTATTTACAAACGTGTGAAAATCACACCAGAAGACCAGTGTGCAATCATAGCTCGCTTATTTACAAATGCAAATAATTGAGTCTATACAAAAAACTTTACATAATTTAGGATAAAATTCTTGGTTTCTTCCCTGGTTTGTTTGTTATATGCATCAGACATCGAGCCAATGTTCAGGGCATGGATTTTAAGCCTGAGGCTAACAGTAGTGTGGTAGTATTTTATTTAAAACAGGACAATTAATCACATAGGCAGGTTTTTCACTTCAACTCCCCAAACAATCTCCATACATGGTCTGTTCAGTGCTGTTTTGTGTTGACTGATGTATAGTATGGTAGTCTTTTAGTGTATCCTGTTGGTGTCTCTTGCACTATATACACACTTCGAATCTGAATTATGTTTAAGGTACCCCTAATATTCAGTTCTGTTTTATATCACTATTGTCCCTGTTTTATTTCACAGAGTATCGTACCAGCTACATATTGTGAAAATGACAGTTTTTTTACACGACTTGATTGAAAATATTTATGTCTTGTTCTGTAAGACAAGTAATTCCAAAATATGATGAAATTCTAATTAGAATCCTGTGCAGGTTTCATGATCGAAGCCTTTGGGATTTTTTGACAAGTCTTCATGACAGTTTTCATTTAAAGGATCACGTTTTCTGCATCGTGAGAGACCCTGAGGCCATTTTCACATGATTTATCTGCTTTGGAGTCAGCCTAGAGGGCACCTCTCACCAATACCACCCTTAACTCCACCAATTTTATTTATTTACTGAATTCTACTCGAAATTCATTGCTGGAAATAAAGCATATGTTTTGCATACACTTATTTATAAACTAAACTAGGTAAATAAATGAAATCAAATTGGAAAAAAACATCATAATATAGAAAATTGCTGGGCCAGCCTTAGCAAATAGAGCAGCGTCAGTATATAGTATATAGATTCTATTCGTTGTCATTTTAATGATTATGATAATAATATATGTAAACTGTAAATATGTTTATTTGAGGGTGAAATCTAGATAAAAGCAAACACACTTTCCTTTACATTGTCGCCTGTCTGTATAATGTGTTTGATTCTGTATAATCAATGTTTAAGATATCTGAGCCAGAAACAGGCCAAAGTGGGACTGATTTCCTTTGACACATGAGCAGCATGACAAGATTCTGAATGAAGTTTGGTTATGCTGCACAAAGGGTAAATAGCTAAAGGCAAAACAGTCCACACTGTCAACAGTAAAAATACCACTTTCTATGTCAGACACGTCGAGAACTTTCTTCAAGCTTCTGACAATCAACAGAATAATGATAATAATAATAATTATTATTATAATTATTATTATGCATTTGTTTTTTTAGCCTTAAAATCATTTAATAAATACACATAAAATCCCCAATAAAAATATACTACAGTTATATGCACTGAACTATTTTTGTTAAACCGGTCATTAACACTGTATTAAAAACTCATCTGTATTATAAATTGTACAAAACTACTGTATTATATATATATCAGTGTCTTGCCTAGTTCCTTCATGTATTATTTGTCTTAATGACATTAATGACACTATAATACTTTTTGCACATTCATTTTAATGCTGCTGTATTCTAATCTATTTGCACAATATAGTCTGCACTTTGCTCTGACCATTGTATTTCTGTCTAGGGTGTTTTGTAGGTTGCATATTATGCACTTTACATGACAATTTATTTTCTAGTCCTTAGATCTGTGGTTGTTTCTCGTAGCTCTTTGTTGCTTTGTGTACTTCTGTGTTGCACCATGGTCCTGGAGAAACGCTGTTGTATTTCACAGTGTACTGCGCCTTCTATATGGTTATAGCATATATGGTTAATATGACAATAAAATATGACATAACTCTTGACCTTTATCTCACTTCTAATGCTGATTCTGATCACTAGTTCTTTAGTTTCATTGATTGAAACAGAACCATATTAACCATTATATTCATATTATTTTGAAGACTCTTCTGTGGATTTCTCTTCTGTATAATGTTTTTCTTTATAATGCCATTATAACTATTGTTTTATCTCAACAGATTTTTTGCTGCTTGTTTTTGTGCTGCCTTTCCCGCGATAAATCTACAAATACAAAGGCTCTCTAGGATCTCTTCTAGGAAAAAACTGCATAAAAACCTGCGTAACTTGCCTTTGTGTCTGTGTGGTTGTTTAAATCTGTTTGTATTACGGGTGATAAAAGCCAGTTAGATGTTAAAAGATCAGGCACTGGTAGATTTTTTTTGAGACAGGCTGTGTTTATTAAAAATATTCTAATTTTAATTCCACCCAACGTATCATCTGCTTTATGCCTTTCATTAGATTTTATCTTAAGGAATAAATCTTCATGTAATTGTTAATATTTGTAATTTTAATAGTAAGATGCTGTAAATACTTCATATACTTCAATACTATAACCAAATTACCAGTCTTAAAGTCAGTGAGACAGGATATTTGAAAATGGTCCCAGCAAATGTCCTAAATATAAACTGAATTCCAAATAGATGATGAATAAACTGCTATTATTCAGATTTAAATGTGAAATTGACAAATAGAATCCCATCTGCTTAGTACTCTTTAAAGTACTTTCTAAATAGCAACTTTTATTCACATGATCATTTTACTGCAGTATCTCAAATCACTAGAGAGGTCCTGTGGTTAAGAGAAAACCAGTCAACCATTACACAGACTGTTAAAGTCTGTCCCTGGGACAATTACGCCTGAGCATCTAAAAGATACGGTGTGAGTCTGCTGTTGTGCTTTATGGCATCTTACACCAGGCTTAATTTTAAGAAAAAACCCCCAATAAATGTAGACAGTCTACCATTTACTGCATGGATGCACACTTAATAAGTAAATGTTGACTTCTTATACTCACTAAATTATTTAGAGGTACAATAGGTTCAAAGTCTTTTTCACATCCTAACAACAATCATTAATTTAAATGGTCTAAATGTATTTATATATTTTGTTGAAGACGTAAGAGCACTAGATGTTCGATCAGGTTTGTATTGTTTGGTCCAAACGTTATGGTAGGCTTTCCTATCTGCCTGAAATATGACGCCATGGTCACATTTCAGTTGATTTTGATGTGTTTTTATAGTAACTTAGCTATTTAGCTTATGTAGTTAAACAACTACAGCAGTAGCGTGTAATTGGGTCAAAATTTTATGGTCTGTATTTTAGTGCTGTTACTAACTGTACTATAAAGTTTTTTACTGGTGATGTCTTATAGTAATGTTATCACTGGTCTTTGTGCATTCATACGTTCAGAAGGAGTGGCTTTGGACACCAAAGATTAAACGGTGTTTAAGGTATGGGTAAAGTTAGAATCATGCGATTCTAGAATTTGTGAATGTAAAAAAAATAAACTGTGAGGGTTATTACCTTTATATTTTTTAATTTGTAGCTGTAAATTGTTTATTGGAATTTTATGATTGAAACACAAACATCCAACCAGAACCTGAAATGAAATAACTGTTGAATGTTCTGTATAGCCAGTGTAAAGGATGTTCAGGGAATTAGTCTGATATAAAGTTTTCATAAAATATATTGGCACATCAGACACACACACATAACCTAGGGTAACAGAGGACTTTGTCAGGGGCATTGGCAGAGTGTTTCACATACTTTCTGGTTTCTCTAAAGGGAACATACAATGTACACTCACTGTGTTATTTATTAAAAAATAGAGAAAAAGTGTGGTGTGTATTCTATACAATGTTCACACACAACAGTCTCTAGAGTTAACACAGAATGGTGTGAAAAACCCACACCAGCTGGGGGCAGATAGATTGCCACAGAAGCATTTGTAAGTTTATGCTGGTGGTTATCTATCTATCTATCTATCTATCTATCTATCTATCTATCTATCTATCTATCTATCTATCTATCTATCTATCTATCTGTCTGTCTGTCTGTCTGTCTGGTCTTGTTTTATCTATCTATCTGTCTGTCTGCCTATTATTTCTTGTCTTGTCTATTAAGTTAACTGAAAAGAGCAATAGTGCATGAATTTGTAGGAGTTTGTATTTTACAATGTAAGCCTATATCAATAATTCTCTTTGGAGCAAATTGAGCCAAGTTTCTTCTTATCCACTTGTATACAGTAGAGATAAATGCTGTTTTTATATAACACTCATGATGATAGAGTAAACAGTACAGTAGCCCAGCACAAAATAAAATACAATAAGCTCAAGTTATATATATATATTTAGGAACACATGTAAAGCAGCTAAATTACGTAGTTATTCAATAATCCAATTATTTGGCAGCAGAAAGTGAACCAGATATATGGGTCAATAGCTTTAGCTGATTTTTACATAAAAATGGGAATCTTTGGGATTTTAATCATGGCATTGAAGTAACTGCTGATCTGAAATGTTCATTACACATAACAGACTCTAGAGGTTACACAAAAGGGTGCAGAATCTCTTTTCAGCTCAAAGCAAAAGAGATTCAGATAAAAAGGACAGCTTTGAGATGGACATTAATGCACAAAAACAGTGATGAACTACAAAGAACCTTTGTATGAAACAGCTACTAAATACTGCCAGATAAAAAATCTCTGTTGGTTCAATTTCTTTAAACCTCCCTTTTCTTCAGTTTGTGTGTGTCGAGTGTTATGATTGGTATAATTTCTATGAAGAAATCAAAAGCATTTTGACGCCTGCTGTATAAATGGTGCATCAACACTTTTGATATTGAGCAAGACACAATGGCTTAAATGAAAATGCCTGAACAAAAAAAATTGTAGAAATGAAACATTTGAGTTTATATGTCTGGTTTAAACATTTTTTCTCATCTCATGTAATTATGTCGCCTTGATTAGGAAGGGTTTTGAGTGGGCTTAACATCAAGAATCTTCTCAAGGCTGTTAACTAGTAGTTTTTTTTATTATTCATTCTTTGCAAAAAACAATATATGCAATCTGAGAAATAGTCTGCCAAACTGCCATCGTTGTCTGTCATCTTTTTTTTATATAGTAAAAACTCATTTATATGACAAAAAAATGAAAACCAGAAACGTATACCTGTCCAAAGACCCTAATTACTCGATTCAGAGGGATTGTCAACACTGCCAGCAATACTCATGAGGTCACAGAAGCCATTTCTATTTGCAGTGATAAGTGATTGGTATCTTCCAAAAAATGATGGAAATCAAATGCAATTACGTCCAGACTGGGTGCAGATCAATGCAGTCTTTCGTTTCCCTGAACAGGCAATTACCACTCAGTGTATCTCTTTCCTAAAGTATTATCCAAATCAATGCTGAAACCATTATAATGAAACAAACTACAAGCTTCAGTTACCCTTGTAAATAGATGATCAGCAGCGTGCTACTGAACCCTTTAAGTCATGGTTATAATTGAAATAGGTGCATTCTGTAATAATAGTGATATACATCAGCAAGCAACACAGGATTATACACTGTGTGAAATTATGTTTTTAAACACATACAACCATTAGGTCGAAATTTTGCGTTATTTTTAACATGTTTCTTGTGTAGTTTTTGTGTAAACCAGCCAAAGGTGACATACGCAGATTGCAAAAGATTGTTGATATATACATTATATACTTAAAAAATGTATAATAAAAATAGGTGTGTATAGAAGTTTTATGTTAACAAAATATTTTAAAAGCGTTTCTGTATGAGTACAGTTAGTATCACATGTATATATGTATATACGTATATACATGTGAATGTAAAAAAATAATGTGAGCTGTTTATTAACTTGATGAATATGATGAATTTTTTTACATTTCTAACTGTGCATTTTATATGGAATATAAATGATATGCCATGTAAAAACCTGAAATGATTTCACTGTTAAAAGATCTGTATTGCCAGTATAGATCCCTATTCTTATAAAACATAAAAATGGGGATCTTTTGGATTTTAATTATGGCATTAAAGAAACTGCTTATCTGAAATGTTTACAACACACAACAGACTCTAGAGGTTATACAAAGGGGTGCTTTGATAAAACAGGACAGCTTTGAGATAAACAAAGATGCACAAAATACATTTGGAAGGGGTATCAACTTCCAACTTGTGCATGCTAAATGCTACCATGTAAAGACCTTATCATAGCTATGTAAAATTCAATTTTAGACATAAATTTGTTGTAGCAAATGTGTTGAATACCATTGTATACAGCATTCTATTATGTTAATTCTGGTAAACTATTAAATACTGTAGTAAACTTAACAAGACTATGGTATACTGTATTATTTTATAATGTTTATCAAAAGCATTTAGTATTTATGTTATTTACACTCGATAATATAGTGAACTGATAAACAATCAAAGAAATGCTATATAGGAAACAAAGTTGCTAATTAGAACAGTGTGTTTCAGTGTGAAAGGCCAGATTCCCATTTCTAATGACCAAAAATTAGTGAGTCAGTTAAAGTTAACCCAGGCAGCTATTTTTTTTTTTTTACAAAGATAAGAACTAAAAATGATTTTTGCAGTTTTTGCTATGAAGGTTATCACATATTATATACAGTATAATATAGTGTTATCAAATTGACTATAGTAATTATTATAGTAAGTTGTCATTTACCTTAACAAAATTACCATATCATTGCAATTTACTATGATATATTTAAAATAATTAGGTTCACTACAGCATTTAACACAGGAAATTTTACTGCATGTTCTATAGTAAGATTACTTTGTATTACTATACAGGGTATCCCATAAGTTTCCATACATAGGAAAAGTAAATTTTCCCAGATCCCCAGGTCTTACCAACTTTATTTTTATCTATGGAAGCATTTGAAGGCCATGGGGTATCAGAAAAAGATACAAAACATAAGTCATCTCAAGGAACGTATCACGAATGCCATCACAAACATAACACCAGCTGTGCTTATACGTTTTCTTCAGCAGTGGAGGACAGGCATCGAAATGTGTTTTCAAAACAATGGTAGTCATGTAGAGCATATTATATAAATAAAAATCTTCTCCTTTCGGCTGTTCCTTTTAGGGGTCGCCACAGTGAATCATATGTCTCCACCTAACCTTATTCTCTACATACTCTTCCCTCACATCCACTAACTTCATGTCTTTGTTTATCACATCCATATACCTCCTTTTTGGTCTTCCTCTTTGCCTTCTGCCTGATAGCTTAATTTCTAACATCCTCCTACTAATATATTCACTATCCCTTCTGTGTACATGTCAAAACCACCTTAATCTGTCTTCCCTGACCTTCTCCTCAAATATCTAACATGAGCCATCCCCCTGCTGAACTTGTTCCTAATCCTGCCCATCCTTAAACCTTAACATCCTTAAACCTTAACTTCATCTCTGCTACTTCCAACTCTGCCACCTGTCTCTTCCCCAGCGCCACTGTCTCTGAACCATACATCATAACTGGACTTACCACTGTTTTGTACACCTTCCACTTGGTTCTAGCTGATATTCTTCTGTCACACAACACTCCTGACAGGTCTCCTCTTCTATTCCAGCCTGTACTCACTTCTTGACCTGTTTTACACACTCTCCATTGCTCTGGACTATTGACCCGAAATACTTAAACTCCTGTACCTTCTTAACCTCTTACATTTACAGTTACATGTGCAGCATTTGGCAAACGCCCTCATCCAGAACAACTT
This sequence comes from Bagarius yarrelli, assembly GCA_005784505.1. Classification (NCBI taxonomy): domain Eukaryota; kingdom Metazoa; phylum Chordata; class Actinopteri; order Siluriformes; family Sisoridae; genus Bagarius; species Bagarius yarrelli. Next base: position 12,857,678 of record VCAZ01000001.1, on the reverse strand, counting down.
ACATTATTCCCTGTTATACAACTGAGCAATTGGGGGTTAAGGGGACCAGCAGTGGTGGCTTGGTGGTACTGGGAATCGAACCCGGATCTTCAATTTGGTAGTCCAACACCTCAACCACTATGCTACCACCTCTCCCTCTTCACTCTGTGATCACACTGTTCCACTTCCCTCCCTTTTATTCAAACACATGTACCCTTGCTACAACTGACTTTCATTCCTCTTCTCTCTTAAGCAAACCTCCACCTCTCCAGGTTTTCCTCCACCTGCTCCCTGCTCTCACTACAGATCACTATGTCATCTACAAACATCATTGTCCAAGGATATTCCTGTCTGACCTCGTCTGTCAACCGATCCACCACCACAGCAAACAAGAAGGGGCTCAGAGCTGATCCTTGATGCAGTCCTACCTCCACATTAAACTCCCCTGTCTGACCTACTGTACACCTCACCACTGTCCTGCTCCCCTCATACATATTCTGCACCACCCTAACATACGTCTCTGACTTCCTCATACAATACCACAGCTCCTCTCCTGGCACCTTTATATACACTTTCTCCAGGTCTACAAAAAACACAATGCAGCTCCCTAGGGCAATTTCTGTACTTCTCCATCAGCATTGCATGTGTAGTGCTCTTACTGGGCATAAAGCCATACTGCTGCTCACAAAGATCTACTACCAACCTTAACCTAGTATCCACTACTCTTTCCTAGGCATTCAATGTATGACTCATCAACTTTATGCCTCTGTAGTTGTTCTTAAACAAGATAGGCACCAGTACACTTCTCCTCCATTCCTCAGGCATCTTCTCACTCACTAAAATCCTGTTAAATAATCTAGCGAAAAAATTCCTGCTGCCTCTCCTGGACATTTCTACACTGGTATCTCTAACCGCCTTTCCTCATTTTATCCTCTTTTAACTTCATTCATTTATTCATTCAGGCAGTCATCTTCTATACCCGCTTATTCCCTAATTCAGGGTTAGCTGAATCCTAATTCAAGGGTCCCAGCCAGTCCATCACAGGTTCTCACACACTCACACTCACATGGGCAATTTAGAATCACCAATCAACCTAACATACATGTTTTTGGACTGTGTGAGGAAACCCTTGCAAACACAGAAAGGCCCCTACGACCATTTCTGTAAGGCCCCCGGGCCTTCTTGCTGTGAGGCAACAGTGCTAACCACTAAGCCACCGTGCTGCCCATCCTAATTTTTATATGTACTGTTCTTTTGAACTACCTGCTCCACATTGGTTACCTCATCTACTCTTTTCTCCCTCTCAGCAATACTTCAAAGTACTCCTTCCATCTTCTCTGTACATCTTGATCCCTGATAACCCTAACATTTACAACTCATCATATGCCTTCAATGACAGTTGTTGTTAACCCGGGCCTTGATCATTCCAATATGAAATTACGATTCGCATATTTCGGTTTGGCAATGTTTTATGCCAGATGCGCTTTCTGACACAACCCTCTCTGTTTATTCAGGCTTGGGGCTGGCACCAAAATAAAAATTGGTTTTCATAAAAAAAAAAAAAAAAAAAAAAAACAAAAAAAAAAAATGTATATATATATATATATATATATATATATATATATATATATTTTTTATTTATTTATTTATTTATTTATTTTTTTTTTTTTTTCTTCCTATGTATGAAACTTATGAGACACTCTTTTTTATATGGGTAGAGTAAAGCTAGTCCATTTTGCAAAGTCTATTTTACAAAAGACTTTAAATACAATATGTTTAAGTTGCCCCTGCTTTTCCAGTCAGTGCTGTCATTAGGGTGATCACACACAGACTAAACACTGTAAATTAATTAAGACAAATACCTTCAGAGAACTGTTGCATTATGTAAATTCTGTATAAGCTTCTTCACATAAAAAATCTAATAGGCTATAAAATCAATTTTGTGTGCTAATTAAGAGGTAGATGGGGAAATTACGCCGTTTTCTTGCCCTCAGGCACTACTAAGACTTTAAGCACCTGCTTTTTAGTGTGTGTGTGCTGTGAAAATGTTTTTATATGTTGCTGGGGACCAAACCATCCAAAATCTAAAGATTGACATACTTACGAATATATAAAAAGTTTTTTTTAATAGTAGGGATAATTACTCAGGTAAAAGATTTTCACATGTCCCCATAACAAAACGTCTCTGCAGCTTTTACTAAAAAAACTAAATAAGGTTAAGATTTAGGATTTAGGTCTAGGCATCTTATTACCTAATTGCGTTAATAATGATGTCCATTGACATTGCCTGTGTGGTGTATGTTTTTAACTTGGCTGTGTTTTACTAATTGTACACAAAGGGGTTTCCTTTTCCTTTCCCCAAACATAAACCAGTCTGGGAAGAAACTCGTTTTTGCCAAAGGCACAGCAGGACATCCTGTAATATACCATGCCCTCCAAAGCATTCAAACACACACACACACACACACACACACACACACACACACACACACACACACATGCATATATTTTCCTTTAAGCCAGACTAGGGTGAATGTTGTGTATGATTTTATAATTCCTTTCATATGGATCTAGTTTGGACTGCATGGGGCTGTAGGCGAGTGCAGACCTTGTTTACTGGAAAAGCAGCAAAAGCTGGAGATGAAATTACCTTTACTATTTACTATTTAAATATAGTAAGTACCAAATACCTTCAGTGGGGCAACAGGGCCTGTCTACAACATCTAGAGAAACCTTTTAATTATATACTTTGCAAAAATGCTCCCAAATCATAGAAGACCCACATATTTTTTTTCTTTCTATCCTAATAAAATGAATGTCCTTTAAGATTACAACAGTACAATGGCTCATCAAAAGCATTTACACCCTTACTGTGAAAGAGATGTTGCGACAGGCAAAGAAGAGTTGGCTTTGGTGTCATATAGGAGAACATGGAGAGAAAGAAAACAGACTGTGCAGCTGCATTCTGCATCAGTTGCTGGGGTAAGATGTTTTACAGGGGAAGACTTGACAGAAACGAGCTGCAGTAGTGGTGTCATTGACTTGAAAAGAGATTGAATAGAGAAACATATGGTAAAAATTGCCAGATTCAGAGGTAGTGAAGAAAATTGACAGATGAGATTATCAGTATAATGAGAGAAGGATATTTTGCTGCCTGGTAGTACCCAGAGTTAGTGTGTGTGTGTGTTTGTTTTAGATGGAGAAATCTTCAAGGATGTGCAGAAGCTCAGCGTTGCTAGGATTTGAGTGATAAGCTTCCACCCATGATGATTCTGCAATTCATGACAGGTCCGTCAGTCATGCTGAGATCTGTGCAGTGTCTGAGGTGGGAAAGAAAGGTTCTCTAAGTTTTTTAGAGATTATGATCACACAAACACACAAACACACACACACACAGATATATATATATATATATATATATATATATATATATATATATATATATATATATATATAATCATCTGTCACCTGTTCATATTTTAAAATTGACTTGTAATAAACTCTAATAAGTTCTTTCTCAACCTTCTTGTTGTCCTCTGGTCAAATTACCTGTTTTTGAAGTTTTTAGATTATAATTATAGTTACTTTTTTTATGTAACTGCTTGAAATTAACATAAAAATTCAAATTCATAAAAATTAAATTCTATACTCTATAAACAGTTAAATCAGGGAGGACAATAGTTGCATGGTTGACAGCAAGACAATACAAAGCAGGTTAAACGTGCTCTTGACCAGAGTATGATATTTAAGATGCACCTTAAAATCCTGGAACACTTGAATATGTTTATTGTTATCTTATTTTTTAAATACATTTTTGTGTATGTCTTTGTGTGTTTTTTTTGTGTAGGTTTTAGGTTCCTATGTGTAATCAGAGAACCAGGCCAAGTAAGAATTTTGATTGTAAACTGTTGTTTTTACAGTGCACATGACAATAAACTTGAGCTTACTTATGTATGGCGACGAAGCAGTGTGGTAAGCGGAGCGAGGAGTGGAGCGCTATGATTTTGCCTGGAGTTTGGAGCAGGTTTGTTTGAAAGTTGGGACATTCTGTTTTTCTGTCGCTCCAAGCGCACTCCACTAACGCTTAACTAGCCCATTTTCATGATAACGGCCCTAATGCAACTGCATAGAGCTTGAATAAATTAATTTTTTTGCGAAAATAGTAAAACTGACTGTATTCAAAGACTTGAATAAATACAACCACAACCGGGCACCTTTTTCCAAAACTCCTGGAACTGGAAATAAATATGGACAGAAAGTATACATTAAAAAAAAAAAAGTCTTCTGAAACTAAATGAATTAAACGTGCATAATGGTTGAAAATGTTTACTTTTCGAATTTGAAAGAAAACACAAAATGTTTAAAAATTAAATTCTTTTTTATGTAAGACGTTAATGTTAAATCAAACAAAGTTGTTACAGCAAAAATAAAAAAATTTCAAATAATAAATTCAGATAAATGAATATTTAGAGCACTTAAAAACTGAACTGGAAAAGTTTTATGTATCTATTTTTAAAATACATTTTTGTGTTGTGCACTGCTTGGTTCCTACGGAATCAGAAAGAGAAAACCCGTAAGAATTGATTAAACTGTTGTCAAAAGTTTTTACAGTGCAAAAAAACTGAGCTTACTTACTATGGCGACGAACAGTGTGGAAGCGGAGCGAGGAGTGGAGCGCTATGATTTTTCCTGGAGTTTGGAGCAGGTTTTTTGAAAGTTGGGACATTCTGGTTTTCTGTCGCTTCAAGCGCACTCCACTAACGCTTAACTAGCCCATTTCATGATAACGGCCCTAATGCAACTGCATAGAGCTTGAATAAATTAATTTTTTTGCGAAACAGTTGAACACCACTGTCATGTCCTGCTCGGTTAATACACCGGCACCTCCAAATCCCAGCCTGGAGTATTAATCTCTCCTGGACAGATGGTCTGTGATACAGAAATCATACCTAAATCCTGTCTTCTCTGCTGAATACTACCTGGTTTATTGCGTTTTCTGTCTCAATGTTCTCACTTTTCGATTTCATGACTTTTCCCCTTATTCGACCTTAATACGCCTCTCAACTGGAAATTTCGTTTCGCCCCAGCTCGGATTTGCGCCTTGGATTACGGGATGCTCTTTTGAGCTTGCACTCTGTTCTTTAATATCCGAAACAGAGCTGAAGTGGAGCAATTATAAAATGTTTTGAGAAAGAAAGAGGCTTGAAGGGGAAAGTTTTGCTCTATTTCTTTTCATGTGCTACTGACACCTTCCTTATGGCTTTCTCTTATGTATTTTAAACTTTATTTTCAGATTAAGTCCTCCTCTGTTTTTATAGACACTTAAGTTGTTCTACCCCAAACTGTAAATATGTTCGCACATTGTGATACATTCAGGGCATGTTGGAACAGTATTTGGGGCTCTTTGTTTTAGTGAAAGGAAATTATACACAGTGTACCCCTGTTTTTATTCATCATTTATTATTGTGTCCTTGAGACTATATGTGTTTATAAGATACATTAGTTTGTCTCTCCGAGACAGAATATCTGCAAAATGATGTATTGTAAGAGTCAATGTCTTAGATTAAAAATTGACACAAAAACCTTGACCACTGTTCCTAATAAGCGGTCACTTTTGGAAAATCCTGGGTAGCATGGATGGTTTAGTGGCTAGCACTGTTGTTTCACAGAAACATCTGTTCCTTTCTTATTCCAGGTACTCCGGTTTCCTCCCACAGTCCAAAAATATGTATGTTAGGATGATAGATGATTCTAAATTGCCCGTAGGATTCTATGTAAGTGTTTGTGGTTGTTTGTCTTTATGTGGCCCTGCAATGGACTGGTGAACTGTCAAGGATGTACCACTGTCTTTCACCCGAGACAGCTGGGATAGACTCCAGCATATTCCTGTGAGCCCGATTAGGGATATACAATTATAGCCAAGATAGATAAATAGATAATAATCCTGGTTCAATTCCACATTTTATCCACATATTATTTAAATTTTTTTAACTAATTACATGATTACCTTAAATCATAGTTATGGAAGACCCCTAAAATTATGTAATTATGTACGAAACAGGAATGATTTGATTGGTAATTAAAGTTGCATAATAGGAAAAATTTGCTTTGCAAATGTCAAATATGACGCATGATCCATAAATAAGGAGGATTTTTTTTCCACTATTTTGGATGAGCCATTATAGACAAAGCTATTTCAATTTCATCAGTTAGTACAAAGCAGGCTTAAGGATGGAGTTTACTTGATTACATTTTTTTTTGTCTGCACTGATATAATTCTTCTATATAATTTACATCTTTTGCAGATTTAGATGCAGTTATACGTAGATGAAAAAAAGCTACTCGTATACAAGAGTTTCTAAAATTGTAACTTAAGGTTTCTCATTTTTTAGGATAACATTAAATTATATACAGTGTAAAAGCAGTGTTTGCCAAATAATGTGGCAATGGGGTGGTCTGGGTCTGTTATGGAGAAAAAGAGAGATGCCAGCAAGTGACATTTATTATAAATGTACCGTCTACCTCCAGGAACTCACAGATTATTAGCTATTTATAGGTCGAAGGTGCTGCTTTACCAATTTCAATCGAATACGTGCACAAATCTTTACTCTGTAGTGTCGTATTTAAATTAATTTCTCTTTTAATTTTACACATTAAATATATACATTAATACATTCAAACATTTAAACATTATGAATTCAAACTAAATAATAAGTGTCAAAGCATGGAAATTTCAATTTAATCAACTCACTTAATTTAGTGAGTAATTAGGGCTTGCATTATCATTAGAAATGCTATTTTGCATTTTTACAATGATGCAATAGCATGTCTTACTGGATCCCAAGATTGCATTGTGTATAGACACCTTCTTTTATAACCATTGGAAAGAAACTGGGAAACCCTCATATCATGGAGCATGAGCTCTCACCTAACAACACAGAACCACTCGCCACATGCCTGTTGCCATGGCAATGTGTCAGATTTGGAATGAAGCAAGGGAGTCTTGAGTAATGCTAATTTAGCATTTTGTGTGGAGCATGTCTCCATGATTATATGGCCTCGTTTTGCTGAAGGTGTTACTAGGTTTTTTTCATTCTAATCATGTAGCGGATTACTTTCTGCAACCAAACAATGACAGACAGACATGTTTTTTTTCTATATTTGTGTCCTTTTTCTTTTAAATGACAGTACTAGTAGCTAATAGCACATTTTAACTGGCACCTTACTTTCTTCCACACTGCTTGTGAAATATTTAACTCCATTGTTTGTTAAAACACATTCATTGTACAGGGACAAGAATTACATTTTTTACAGAAAAACATTTTATGGAAGGAATTTGTGTCCATCCTGATAGCAGAGGCTGATGTAGCCAGACCACAGCCACAGTAACACATCGAGTAACTTGAGATAACAGAGCATTGGAGGCACCTCACAGAAATGACTGTCACTTACACCAGACTGTCTCTGTGTTGTATGTGGGAGTTCTGGTGATAGTAACATTACACAGTTGCTGTCCTGTCTCCAAATTCTTCACTCAGCTTTAATCAGGTCAGACAGAAACTAATTTTCTTTGGTTCCCAAAATATAATTGAATAGTGAATTTTGAAAAAAATGTTTCTAAGCAAGAAAACATATACTGACGGTTGAAGAAAGATTTAGGATTTTTCACTTATAGGTTCAAAATACAAATAAATCTATCACTTTGGTTTAAGCCTTTATGTAAATGTTTGATTTATTAAAGCTAACCTTTACTATTTAACAGTAAAAGTTAAACAGATGTCAATATTAAGTAGAGGGGGGGGTAGCTTAGTGATTAAGGTGTTGGACTGCTAATCGAAGAATCATACTTTCAGGACCAATAAACCTCCAATGCTGGGCCTCAGAGCAAGGCACTTAACCCTCAACTGCTTGTTGTATTTTAAAGGCTGATCTGGGTTGCCAGATATTACCTAGCCCAGTCTGGAGTTAAATCTTCCTCTTAGTTCTTTATTAATGCAGGCAGTTTCCATGGCAGCATAACCGCTATCAGCTTACCAACATCCATACATAACCGTAAAGCAATTTTTACCACACCTGAACTGTCACCAGGACGATGTCACTCATTTAAATAAACCAACACTAAAGCATCAATGAACCAACTGGTAAAATGCGACCTATATAACAAACGTCGTTTGACGTGATAAAGCGGCCATTCTGTTCGAACATTTACATGGATGACAGTAGGAAATTTAATAATATATAAAGGTAAGCTTATATTTTAAAATAAGTAGCTGAACTAAAGACATGAAATGTAGGTTTTGTGTGGTTAAAATAAAAGGTTTGACTAATGTACAGGTTTTGAAAGTAGCCACAAAGTGTGGCCTCTTTTTGTCTTTGATAAATTTGTTACTATATGCATGTGTTAATATGTACCATAGATAGATTCTGTGAAAATCCATGATTTTAGATCACTTGAAGTAATTAACCATATGTCCTAAAGGATTGATACCTGAAGGCTTTGTTGCCTGTAAACCATAAAACTACATTTGAGCCCATAGCTCTTGTTTCTATCGGGCTCCCTGTGAAGTCCTTTGTTATGTATTGTATGCATTGCCACTTACGAGAGAATATTACAACATCAAAGCTTGCTCAAATGTGGAAGTGTCCAAAACGAGTGTGATCTGTGAACGGAAAGGCTGGTCTTTTCAAACAAACTGTGTTTTCTGGCTTTACAAACAAATAGAATAGAGAGGGAGGTGGTGGCTCATGGTTAAGGTGTTGGATTACCAATCCGAAGATTGTGGGTTTGATTCCCAGCTCCTCCAAGGCCCTTAACCCCCAATTGCTCATTTGTATAAATGTAAGTTGCGCTGGATAAGAGTGTCTGCCAAATGTAGGACAGAATTTTTTTGTAAAAAAGAGGGCTTTACTGGGAGACAAAGGGTCAAAAAAAAGTTAAGGAACACCTTAGGTGTAAATGCAGGATGGGCATTTACAGTATTCAGTGGCAATGCATACAATACATAACAAAGGACTTCACAGGGAGCCCGATAGAAACAAGAGCTATGGGCTCAAATGTAGTTTTATGGTTTACAGGCAACAAAGCCTTCAGGTATCAATCCTTTAGGACATATGGTTAATTACTTCAAGTGATCTAAAATCATGGATTTTCACAGAATCTATCTATGGTACATATTAACACATGCATATAGTAACAAATTTATCAAAGACAAAAAGAGGCCACACTTTGTGGCTACTTTCAAAACCTGTACATTAGTCAAACCTTTTATTTTAACCACACAAAACCTACATTTCATGTCTTTAGTTCAGCTACTTATTTTAAAATATAAGCTTACCTTTATATATTATTAAATTTCCTACTGTCATCCATGTAAATGTTCGAACAGAATGGCCGCTTTATCACGTCAAACGACGTTTGTTATATAGGTCGCATTTTACCAGTTGGTTCATTTATGCTTTAGTGTTGGTTTATTTAAATGAGTGACATCGACAGTTCAGGTGTGGTAAAAATTGCTTTACGGTTATGTATGGATGTTGGTAAGCTAATAGTGGTTATGCTGCCATGGAAACTGCCTGCATTAATAAAGAACTAAGAGGAAGATTTAACTCCAGACTGGGCTAGGTAATATCTGGCAACCCAGATCAGCCTTTAAAATACAACATGATTTTTTTAATAAGTTGAGCAAAATTTCATTTGTCCTAACAGAGTGTGATGCGAAATTTTCCATTGTTCCTTTTTTAGCCTAACTCTTCAATCAAACTGTTTTACGCAAACCAGCTTCTTAAGCACAATGATTAAGAGTGAAATGTATTGCATATGAGACTGAAAGCAAAACGTATACAGCTGCATTTCATTTCAATTCAGTTTTTAAAGGCTATTTCAACTATTACTTCTTCCTCCACCCCAAATCCACTCTGTTTTTTCCAGGGATGTTGCAATCTCAATTATAAATTGTAAAACTCAGAACTTGCAATATAAAAACCATTTGGGCTGGGTGAGTATTGGTTATTTGGGGATTTTAGTCAAAGTTGTTTTATTGGAGTTAAAAGTCTTGTAAAGTTCATATGCTTATAGTATTTAGAGGCAGACTGGAAAACCGATTGCATTTCCCAGTTTTTAAAATATATAAGGCTCAGCAAAAATAAAGAAAAAATGAAATGCAATCTTATTACAACAAGCTTAGAATACCATACTTGCACGTATTATGATTGTGATTTACAGAGATCCATGCTTTTTATTCAGAGTTAAATGTCACTCATTAAAATTCTAAAGTTATACCACTATTAAATAATTGCTCATTGGTTCAGTCAAGGTTTTTAGCCCACATTGCTCTATTTCCAATAAAATGACACCACAAGAGCTGGTAGGAAGATCCAATATTTAACAAAACTTAAACATTTCCTTATTTACTTACAAGATATTGTTAAAGCTGTAGTAAATTTTGATCACAATAATAAAGCAGTTTTAATAGCAATATTTGATGTCGTATGAAAGTTTCATACAGACAAACTACACATTATTTTGTATAGTTTATAACGAGCAATCAAACAAATGACTGTTTCTCCTATTACAAAGCTGTTAATAAAATGTGTGTTACTCTTTTAATATTTAATATAATTATTGCGGTCACTGAAACGGTTTTTATCCGAGTAGGCTCTCTCAACCACAGGACCTGCAAAGTTTTTTTTTTTTCTCTGGTGTGTGTGGGGTGAGTTGAGACACATAACTGATGAAGACTGGTGTCTGTGTGTGTGTTGGGGTGGGATATAACCACATAACTGATAATGATTGATACTGATATCTTAAAAGAACTAGTAACTATAAATGATTACTTTTTTAACGTAACATACCCAACAAAAAAGACAACAGAGCCGATTAAGTTATCAAAAAACAGAGCCGATTAAGTTACACACATAAGCCATTGCACTAGAAAAGAGCCAAAAGCAAAGCAAAGCAAACTGTCTACTAACACATACCTAATATTTTTTAAAACAGTAGATTGTTTGTAATAAATAAGATTTATATGCCCAGGTTTTAGAAATTATACCGTTTTTATTTGTGGTACATTAGTGGTTGTCTTCATTTATGCCAAAACTCTTAATCATGGCTCAAGCTATTGTCTCTGTAACCCATTATTATCTCAGTTATCTCAGATACCCCTTGAGCCCAACCCCGATTAATGTCAGCTGAGGAATTGCAGGTATCTGTTTCTTTCCTTTCACACTCAACCAATCAACTCCACTGCCTAGGCTATTTTGGGACTAATTGATGTCTAAGTCTTGAATGTGGGGGGATCTCAGAATAGATCATCTTTTTCACTCTCTTCCTTTGGAGAATCTAAGATTTGACCAATTCAGTCGACATCCATGTTCCCACAATGGACCAGGACACTTTTCAAATGCCTGAGGGTTTCGAAGTCAATTCAGCACTGCATGAATGTCTCACAGCAACACCTCAGTTAAGAACATGAGTCATGCTTATGCTAGTATAAAATGTACATATCCTACTGACACTGAAGCAGCATTCAACTGCTGCACTTGTTGCACCAGTTTTTATAAACTTATCTAGAATAATCACACAACTAATAAAACAACATCCCTTTTATTCTTTTATGAAATACACAGGGTAAAATAAAGTATTAAATTAGGCAGGAATATCAAAGATATTAATGGTATATACAGGGAGGGTGGGCGTTATTTTGCACATCCTTGCTGATCCTGGATCAACATTTCAATCAATCAATCATAACCATTTGATGTCATTAGTGTGTGTCGACCAAAACCCGCCCTAATCCACTTTAAATCTTTCACACCTTGTAAATAAAAATGTAATATTATAAATGTATATATGAAATAAATACTTTAAATATGTAATACATTACATGGTAGGTAATCAATCAGTATAGCATGTAAAAGCACTGAAAAATCTCAGTCAGCTTTATTTTTTAACTTGTCTTTCGGGACATCGGGGAGCATCTGATTAGACAACCTTAGGGCTTTAACAGGAGTGTAGACATAAAAAAGCTCTAAAAAAATAGCTGCTGTTGACACATTTAAAATCTTTAAAACAAACAATAAAATTTTGGAATCAATTCTAAAGTAGACAGGAAGCCAGTGTAAAAAAGCTAAGAGTGGGGTAATGATCTCATACTCCCAGTAAGAAGCCAAGCTGCTGTATTCTGGACCAACTGCAAGCAGGTAGGGGCTTGAGTTTAGCCAACAGTCTAAAGTCACTAAAATCCCGACTAAACACAACAAATGACGTTTGAGCTACAATTACTCATAACTCTGTAATTTTATGTATGGATTCTAATGTGGGTGTTGTGGTTAGGGGGTGATGATGACCAAACTGTAAGCAAAAGCCCAGATAATAAGATCAGATTTCCAGATAGTGCAGGGGTCAATTGCTGTCTTTGCAAAACAGTGGGGGTCATGAACCCCCTGTCCCTGTGTCAAAGGTGTGCCTGATAATAAGGCTGGTGAACAGGATTAGAGTGAGCTTTGGCATCCTCTTTTTGTTAATGTTAATTTTCCACAGGCACAGCTATAGGGAATGCCAGACAGGTGCTGTAAGCCACATCGGGTGACGCCATCGCATAGTTTTACACGGATGTGTCAGAAATAGTGTGTAAAGTCACATAATAAAGTAAAGTCACATAATAAAGTTTTATTGATGCTTAGAATGGCTGTTCAAGTGTAATCTGATATTATTCAGGAATTTGGATGTTAGCGCTGGATTGCGTGGATGCGTGAGTGGGGCTAAGCTAATGCATTTTATAGTCTAATGCATCCTGTTTATGTGGATGAAGCGATTATATTGCTGTGTCTTTAGAAAACTCAGGAGAAGTAAGTAACAACTTGAATATATATATATGTATGTGTGTGTTGTTTTATTTGTTATAATGATAATGGTGCATTTCTAATGTTATGTTTTCTTATTAAAAGTGCCACTACCGTATTTGTATTAGGATAAATGTTATTGATAAGTGTAATGGGTACTATTGTTACAATTACTACTAGAATTGTTAAAGTTGGTACTAGTATTGTAAATGTTGCACACCGAATGAAGGCAATTGCACTGTAAACCTATTGTATTACAGGGAACTAATTTTGTTGGTTTATTTTTCTTTGTATTATTTTGATTTTGTAAAAAAAACCTTCCATGTGAAGCAGGTGCTGCATCATTGTATTTTTGGTTTATTTTGGTTTACCCACATGTTAGAAAAGAGAGTGAAGACTCCTAACCCCAAATTAATAGGATTAAATAAAGAGCCCCTCCGATTTTATTGAAACAGTGTGTTTTGTTTCCCTGTGTCCACAGTGGTGTTAGATTAGTTTACAAAATTTCTAATTAAAAAGTTAAAGGCGAAATTGTTTCAAGATGAGTACTTTAATTTAAAGAGTAATTTATTTTAGTTCTGAATCATTTACTTAAATGCTGTTGAAGTGTTAAAAGTTTTCATAATACTTGACTGTAGTATTTGACGGTAAGGGCAAACTAAGTTTAAAATCACTGAACTTTCATTATGATATTTTGATATGTTAAGCAATAACAAATGTCCTCTCACATTATGTAAGATAACCAGATAAGTGCAACCAATAAATGTTAACTGCAACCACTTTTTGGTACTTTTGAAAGCTTTAAATCAGATGATTAAATACGCCAACCATTTGATCACGTCTGTTTAAATCAAAACCTGAATTGGCATTTTGCCCATCCCTAGGTTTTGTTCATTCATGTGTAATTATTTCATTTACTTCATTTTGTAATTATAATTAATACTAAGCTATTAATAATCAGGCTGCAGGCAAGTTTAATACAGTTTACACCTCCCCCTTGAAAAGGTCTCCATTGCCCCTGCTTATAAGTAGAAAGTAATCCTACAGGTACTCAGAGAAGTTGACAATAATCAGCGAACCCTGTTTAACATAATTTTTGGATGGTCTTTGAAGTTGTTTGTTAGTAAGCAATAGAGGGATTCTTCTATCTTGCTTTCCTTCTGGTCAGTCTCGTTTAGTTCAGAAAAAACACAGCCAGCTAATTATCAAAAAAACAAAGCAAGCTCAAAATAACCGTAAGCGAGAGAGCGATTTTCTCTGGTTCTTGTGACGTCAGGCTAGCCATGGCAACTAGCCTGCTCTGATGACACAGTCCAGTGTCGTCAAACATTTCCTTTATAAACATCAAAGATTTGCCCTTTCCAGTGTCTGCTCATGGCATGTAGGGTATAACAAACTGTGGCACATGGTTTTACAAACACATATTGCATTTAAATGTTAAAGACAAAAATCAGAATAAAAAATACTGTGTATTAAGTGTGTGTTTGTGTGTGTGTGTGTGTGTGTGTAAATACTTTATGCCGTGGTGTCCTTTAACATTTGTCGTCCAATTCTGCCTCTCTCTCTTACTCTCTCTCTAATGTGTGTATGCGTGTATATGTGTGTGTGTTTCTATGAATTTATTTTTTGTGGATACCAAATGCCTACATTAGAATAGCAATAACTAACAGTTTGTCCTTGTTGGTACATTTGTTTATTCTTACAAAGAAAGCAGTCCCCACTAAGTGTGTGCTGCTGGAAACACATTATGGTGTTGGAATTTTAACAACATAAAGAAACGCTGTATAGTAAACCCTTTGCAACTAATACGCTTAGATTTTCTTGGCATGACTTCCAGAATTCATAATGATAAATTTATAACAATATGTATAATATAAACACATTTTTGTGAGACTGTTAAGTGTAGATATTGTCTTCATAATTTAAGCTAATTTTAGATAAATGTATTTAATGTAGTTCTATAAAGGAGCAACATTTCTAAAAATAGAATAAAGTTTTTGGTAAAGTTTAAAGATTAGTTACCAGTGTTTCATTTTCACAGCAAAAAAAAAAACATTTTAGTTAAAATATCTGGCCTAGTCAAATTAAAAAATTAAATATTATTAAAGCTAAGATTTATTCAACATTTAAGTAAAAGTAAGTAACAAATTATTTATAAATCCTCTTACAAAGACAATTAAAGGGTCACAAAGTGCTTTACAGCTTACAATTACTTTACAGTTTTAACAAAAAAATCATATTGTTAATTGAAAGCCTGCCCAAAAGATGTCTTTAATCCTTTTCTAAAAGTTTCTACAGAAGCTAAAGTTTTCAATAATAAAAAAGTGTATTCAAGACATGTTATAGAAACATGAAACTAAAATGTCTAGGTCAGTAGACAGGCCAAAGGAGTGTGCATGTAATTAATCCTGGATATAAGCAGATGCCTGACCATGCAGTGCT
Organism: Bagarius yarrelli; assembly: GCA_005784505.1. Taxonomy (NCBI): domain Eukaryota; kingdom Metazoa; phylum Chordata; class Actinopteri; order Siluriformes; family Sisoridae; genus Bagarius; species Bagarius yarrelli. The sequence continues at coordinate 12,842,417 of VCAZ01000001.1, read as the reverse complement.
CTATAAGTGATAACAAAATTAAAAAATGTACTCTGAAACCAATAGGAAGCCAATAAAAGGCCTTAAGTGCACAAGTAATGTGAGACCTCCTGAATGTGGGAATGGAGTCAGAAGTCTTGCAGCAAACTTGTAATTGTAGATTTGTTTAACGTGTATAGTACATTGCGTTAGTACAATTATGAAGGGATAAAGTCATGAACAAGCATCTCCATCTCTTTTAAAAAAAAAATCTTGTCAAAAAATTAGACCCAAATTTCTTATGTGACTACAGTCAGAGGATGATTGACCCCTAAAAACCTGCATAATCTTAGACTTATGTTAATAAGTTGCAAAATATTGTCTGCCATCAATCTGTTATTAAAGACTAACTGAAGACTAGACTGCTGGGGACAAAATTCTGAGATAATTAGTAAAAGATGTAAAAGTTTTGACTAAACAAATGTGTAGCAACTGTCTATGATGACAACCTAATGTATTAATTTAACACACTATACCAATAGTCATTAATCATTTTATTTTGTAATATTTTGGTGGTTTTGCTCCATGGAAACCAATCTGAAGTCTCCAGGCCATTAAAAAAGTCTGGGTAAAGGTGATTAATTCCTTCATTTGGCCAACACATTCTCTGCTGAATCATTCACTTGAGTAGCAAAGGTTCTTTGTGTAAATGAGGCCCCTTATCTCTTACTCAGGTTTGATTGACAGTTCATAGAGTGCAAAACGAGCCATTAAATCATGTGTGGTATCATTAATATGTGTACAGCTAGAAAAACCTCGAGAGAGAGTCAGAGAGTGTCTACTTGCTATTTAGACGTTGCAATTATACAGTACTCAAGCAAACAGTCTCATGCAGGTCACGTGACTGGAATACTGAAACTACTTGAACTTTAGTTCTATACTCCTAAAAGTCCTGGAGTCTGTTTCCATGCTAATAATATTAATAATACTGCAAGCCAAATTCCACAAAAGTTGAATAAAAAAAACCCTAAATGAATTTTAAATCACATAAGCCGATATTTTACAATAGAACATAGCAAATGTTTACAAAAGATTACAATTTTATCCACTTAATGAGCTCATTTCAAGTTTGATGTCTGTTACATGTCTCAAAATATTTGGTATTAGGGCAACGAAGGCCAGAGACCTTTATTTGATGCCTGTGGACTTTGGGCCCTGAGACGACACTGCATCACTCATTGTAATAATTCTGTGATTGACATAAATGGACCCAGGAAGAGTTCCGGTACACACAATCTGCCGTGCCATCTAAAGATGCCAACTAAGCTCTAAAGATATGAAAGCCATATGTAAATATGGTCCAAAAGCCCTATCGTGTCCTGTGGCCCAAATTTAAAGTGGAAAAGTGTTCAGATGAGTCTAAATTTGACATTGTTGACATTGAGGTCACAAACAACCTCATACCCTTATTTATTACACTGCTATTTATTATAAATAAGCCACTTATGCACTTCTGTTTAGATGTTAACTGCATTTCATTGGCTCTGCAGATGTACCTTGCACAATGACCATAAAGTTGAATCTAATCTTATCTAATCTATTGTCCTCCAGGCTAAAGAAGAAAAAGACCTTCCAGTGTGTTATCAGTGTTCATTTTAAAAGCTAGCATGTCTGTTGGCAAAAGCGTATAAGTTATGAGCAGCTTGCGTGTTTTGGAAGGCACTATGAATGCTGAAAGGTATATAAGCTATGATACAGTGCCCCTGGAGCAGGAAGGGTTGAGGGTATTGCTCAAGGGCCCAACAATGGCTGGCTTGCCAGTGGTGGGGCTTGAACCCAGGTGTTTCTGGTCTTCAGATCAGCAGCTCAGCACCTTAACCATTTGAGTCACCACTGCCCATATATGATGGTTTTAGAGCAACATATGTCCCCTCTATTTAACGTCTATTTTAGGAAAGAGCTTATGTATTTCAGCAAGACAATGCAAAACCACATACTGCAGCTATTATAACAGCATTGCTTTGTAGTAGAAGATTCCGGGTGCTGAATTGGCTTGCTTGCTGTTCAGATCTTTTAAAGATAACAACAATCTCTTCAACAGCTGGAAACCTGTATCAGGCAAGAACGGGACCAAATTCCAACACCAAAACTCCAGAAACTCATAACCTCGATACCCAGATGTCTTCAAACTGTTTTGAAAAGAAAATGAGATGCTGTGGCAGGCATCAAATTTAAAATGGGATCATTTAGTGGATAAAAGTGAAACATTTCTCCATTTAAACATTTGTCATGTTATTTATGTTCTATTGTTAATTAAATGTTGGCTTATATGATTTGAAAGTCTTTTCATTTTCGTTTTATTTAAATTTTTAAAAACTTTTTTGTGATTTGTAGCACAGTACTGCTCTTTGGCATCCTGCATTTCTGCCAATACAAGCCATAATGTAATCCCTTTTTCATATTTTTACAGAGATTTTTTTTCTCTCTGTCTTCAAAAATTATATGGTGCAAATTTCTTCTCTGGGCAAAGTGGCCAATACATTTTACACCAATGTCAATTATGTTATTTAAACTAAGCTAGAGATAGAGAACAGGGATAGATTGATTGAAGGAATAATGAGAATATAATTACGTCTCCAGATCTTAAAGACTGTCTGACAGAAAGTGGTCAGTTCTTCATTAACCTTAAATGCATCTAAAGGAGCAGAATTAATTATTTACTACCATTTACATTCTTTTTTAGCACACAGACATTAAAAATAGAAAGGTCTTGCATGATATTGCATGGCTGAGAACTACCCTTGTGGGCAGTGTCCTACCATGTTTTTTTTAGTCAGGGCCTTCTGAAACAACTGTAAACCATTTTCACACATTTTACACATCCCTGTTACATCTAATGCGGCCATTTGCAAAAAATGATTATTATGATAATAATAATTATTTCATTATGTGGCACTTAGAGCTTCTAAAACGTTATATATCTGCCTTAGTAAAGCTGTTCAGATGTCATAAATTGCAAGAGAAGAAGAACAGTATGACCTAAATTTACATGGAAAGGTATGAGGGAGACACAATACCCAGACATGCATTTAAGGAGCTTTCTTTTAAGAAAGCAGCTTTTTTTCTGTGCTTTTTTTTTTAAAGGAAATGGGATCTTGCTTTATGAAACATTCCTTTTTTAAAAAAGGATGGCGTTTGAAAGGCCTGTCTTGTATATATTTATGTCACCACAATTCACTTTTATTGTATTTGCATAATGTGGAAATGAATCAAAGGCAGACATTTCTCCAAGGATACCCTCTCCACACAAAATGCTGCACAAATCAAAGGAAACAATATTTTACCCAAGGCTATGGATTCAAATGATTTTAAAATACAAAGTCATAAAAAAATCCTACCTTAAGTACAGGTGCAGTCGGACATCTTGGAAAATGCTACCTTTAGTCTGATAAGTGATCGTCCCAACCTCCGTATGTCAACACCCTGATGACTTATCCTGTCTGTGCAGGTTCGCAGAGGTATGAACATACATATGTTGACAGGTAGTTGGGAAAGCCTATTATGAATTTCAGGCCAAACACTTTGATGGGACGAACATTAATAGTTCCTAAGCCTTCCACAAAACATATCAATACATTTAGAACACTTAAATTAATGGGATGTGGAGAGCAAAAAATGTTTCTGAAGACAATCACCTGTTGTACCTTTAAGTTTAGCATTTAGTTAATTTTATGTCCTTGTTATGGTTTAAATGTCCTAAATTCACTGTAAAATATGTTGGAGGATTATTGATTTTTTTGAGTCTGTTTTGTTTCTTGTGGTCCAGGAACTCATTTAGATGTAGATGTCCTAATTTCTGTAGTTGGAAACATAAGCCAACGTTAAAAGAGAAATGGTCGAAAGTTGCAGTACATGTATAAAGCCCTTACTGAAACCTTACTGTTAAATAGGTCAATTACCCTTATTTTTATGAACCCTAATTATTTAATGCAAAGTTCAGATGTGTTTTATTGTTATTATACCACAATGTTGTACTATTATTATTTTTCCATTTTTAACAGATTAATGAACAACACAATGTTTTTTTTGTGTTTATTAAACAAGTATCATTAAAACGGGCCTTTTTTTTTTTTTTTTTTTTTTTTTTTTTTTTTTTTTTTTTTTTTTTACCACACTCTTACTTTTATTTCTACTAAGTTTAATAAGGCCTGTCTTGTTAATGAGACACTGCACTCCTCATTTCTTAATGCTCTTCTGTGGAAGAAAACTTCCTGACCTTTACAAAAGGCGGACACACAAAACTCTTTTTAGATTTGTTATATACAATTATTTTGCAGAAAGCCTCACCGTAATAATGCCTATATATTACCTATATATAAAAACAATACATCTGATATCTGAGAATGTAAGTCATATGTCATTGGAAGTCCCTGCAGAGATGTTACTGTAGAAACAAAATAAAAATGACAATGACTGCATTTTTATAAACTTATTTGAATTTAAGCTGGAACTATTTTATATCTACCCTTATGTACTATAATAGTATAGTGTGATTCTCAAACTTGTCTTGGTCACATGACAGATGCTTTAAAAAGAAAGCTTACTAAAGGGTTTCTGAAAAAAAGATGTACAACAACATTTCTGTGGTTAATGTTTTTGTTCAGAGATGTTGGCCAAATTCGACTATCTGTACTGTATCTACCGTCCTCACTAAGTGACACTGAAAACAATGGTGACTCTGGGTCTAGCCTAACATTTTTTATGACCAACATTCTGCATAGCTGCGCTGAATTTCCTTTCCTTTCAAGTCAGTTTTTGCTGTCCAATTAATTTTATGAGTTTTGAAAGATTTCTTTTTTTTCCACAGCTGCTGTTGACTTTGGGACTAGAGATTTGTCTTCCAAACTTTGCGTGAGTGGTAGTTCGAAGAGAGGCTAGAAATAATTTGCTTATTGTTTATTTTGGATTGCTACTTAAGCAAGTAAATCTACTGTAGTGCTAGAGCTAGAATTGTTTTTCTATAAAATATTTAATTCTCATTACAGCTTAATGAGAATTAAATATCCCGAAAGGGACAGAAACAATATATGACAGTTTTGACGTTGTTGTTTCGATTTTGTTTTTAAATAGTAAAAATACTGAAAATGTGTCTTGATCAGGGTAAAACATACACATTTTGCATGGAGGAGGCAGAGGACGCACATGCTGGAGAGATATTTTTTTTCATTTGGTGCACATCCCCCCTCCCACAATTCTCTCTCTCTTTCTCTCTCTCCTCTCTCTTTCTCTCTCTCAGTGTGTTCAGTATTAGCTTTATCTGCTGTCTTACTCACTCACTCCCTTACTCATGCACAGTCGACTCTAAAGCACTTGGACTCTAAAGACTTGGCAGGCTGCTCTTTCACCCTCCTTACCACTGAACAGAAACGCTTGTATTTAACCTTCACTTTAGAAGAACCTGGTGGTTCCAATCCAATAAATAAATGGCTCCCGAGAATGAGGAGCAACTGAGGACTAACTGACAGAGTAAGAAGAGAGGAGACAGGAAAAGGGATTCCCCCGCATGCGGACTACACACGAGTGAGGCTGGTGGTAAGCACACTCTTCTGTTTTTAATAAAAAGAGGGAATTCGTTAGAAACAACGGGAACACCGCTGTTCTCTGCTGGAGCCTAGTCTGAAAAGGTTTTTGCAGCAGTAACTGATGTTGAGTGATTTTAGTTGCATTATGAACTAATTATTTATTAAACAAATTGTGTGACAAGTGAACTTAGAGCTAATTTTAGGGCAGTCTTACTTAGTCTATCTGTTTGTCTGTCCGTCTCTCTTTGTGTGTGTGTAATTTTTCTGTAATTGATATTTTTTCTTGCTCTCTCACTCTGTTTACTGTAAAGTGTTCTCCCTGGTGCACACTAATCCTATTCCACAGTTTGAAGCAGTCAGTTCGAAGAGGGATAAATTCTTAGTCTTTATCTTCACTTGTGTACTGTGTGGTGCTCAGTGTTCCTTCACTGCTCAGCTAATTATAATAGAATGACAGGCAAATCGAGGCTGGTAACTTGGAAACCATGTTGAACATGTTGAAGGTTGGGGAGCTTAGTGAAACCACACACGCATACATACACCCCCTGCCCACACCCCACCCTTTCTTCATGCACCCTGTGTTATCCATTTAAATGAAATGATATTAAAACAGGAAATTATTCCTTTTGGTTATCAAATAAGAAATGTGACAATGTTTTACCATAGTCACAGAGTCATATACGCACACACACACAAACACACACACATACACACACACAATAGAATTGCGAACAAACATAAGAAAGCATGCGAGTTTGGGTGTGTGAATACACTGAAATAGCACGATGAAAGCGACAGAGAGAGAGAGAGAGAGAGAGAGAGAAAGAAAGAGAAAAAAAGAGAGAGAAAGAGAGAGAAAGAGAGAGAGATTTAAAGAGAGAGAGATTTAAAATTTATACTATTATAGTAACAAATCAGCAGCCTGGAATGAACATATCCCACCTGGTTTTGTTTGCTGATGCATAACTTCAGGCAAACCACGATACGTTGAAGATATGTCCTCGGCTTTCTCAACTAAATACCATGGCATGACAAGTCTTTTAATTTGGCTCCCGTGGGCTTCTCCATCTAATTAACAGCTGAGAGTTTTTGCTGTTAATTAACCTCACAGCAAACGTACTGGAAACGTGCAGTGTTCAAACAACAGCGGTGTCCTCCTACTGTACGTAGAAAACATGCTGCTCTGGTAGACGCTTTACTGAAGACAGAAGCATATTGACAGGATGACATTTGTAGTCACTTAAGCTGTGCAACTCTATGATTTAAAGATGTAATTAAAATTAAACTATAATTAAACAAATGTTAAAACAAAAGATACATCAGCCAGAGAAACTCTCAAAAGATGACTCTGGAGTAATGAATTTGTTCTTTGTTTGTTCTGTTATCTATCCCTCATACAGTTCAATTTTTTAGTTGGGCCTATGACAAGTACACAATAGCAAAAGATTGCAGGGTGTCACGATATGTGTCAGTGAAAGATGGCGAGAGAGAGAAAGAGAGAAAGAGAGAGGGGGCATAAAATAATATCTACATGCAGTCTATGAAGTTGTGTGTGTACTATCTTGTGAAAATGTATTTTACTTTTCAGACAATAAAATACATTTAATGAATGCATAATTTTATACTTCTAAAAAGAAGAACATTGAGTTATGCTTATTCTATTGTTTCTTTTAAATGCTACTGTAGCTTTCCTAGAAATGTTTAACAGCAAAATGTCAAAATGTCGCTGAAAGATGATATCTATTGTTAATATCTATTGAATTCAATTCAGTTTTATTTGTATAGTGCTTTTTACAATGGTCATTGTCACAAAGCAGCTGTACACAATCAAAGAAATTATAAGATGAAAATGAATCAGAAATCAGTTTGTCCCTGATGAGCAAGCCGAGGCAACAGTGGCAAGGACAAACTCCCTGAGACGGAATAGGAAGAAACCTTGAGAGAAACCAGACTCAACAGAGAACCCATCCTCATTTGGGTGTCTGAGTAAGAAGAATAAAATGGCAATAGCATGTAACTTGAAAAATAAAAATGAAATACATTTAGGAATCCTTAGGCTACTTAAATTGCAAAAATTATTTATATATTTTACTGTAAAAAAGTTTGCTTAAATGTCCATCAGTTAAAATCCTTAATTTTTAAAAATTAGTTATTTAAGTTTTTCCCACTTGTTGGATTCTTTATAACATTACATTTGTTTTAAGTGAGTGCCATTTTATTAAAGTTTGAAATATTTTTTTGAGGCAAGGGTAAAAAAAATAAAAAAGACACACAACTTATAAAAGTGAACTGTCATCCCTGAAGCAGGAGAACCACATCCATGGTTTAAATTGGCTCAGTTCTTCTGGAACACTCCACCGAGTGTAGCTTTTTAGCCAGAAATTTGCAAGGCCAGTTGGACCGCAAGGCAAAATTTCCAGACACATATTTTAAAAAGCAGAGTATGTTTTGTCCAGCTGGGTGTGATCACAGAGGTGCACTGGATGATTTCCCTTGTGCTTTCTTTTTGACTGCCGTATAATGTATTCTGCTTTAATTGTTCTGCTTGTGGACCTACTCCCTGGCTCTGTTTATTCTCCTGAAAGTGCGGGTGGAAGCCACTCATCGTCACCTGCATCGCTCACCCTTCTAATCTGACACTTTGAAGGCTAACACAAAAAGCAAAGAATAGAACTGTGCTTCAATAGATTAAATTAATTTTAAGAGTGTGAATTCATTTAGCAAATTTATAGACAAGCTTTATTTAGTTAATTTAATAGATTTTATTTCAAAGGATCCATTGTTACAATTATTTGCAGATTTTCCAAAATGATTTATAATATGCTTTATATTTCTGTGGAACACATACTATTTAATTTAGCATAATTTGATTGTTCCTCTTTGGTAAATTATGGACTTATGAACAATATTTTAAAACTTAAACTATATTCTTGAAATATTATATTTATATTTGTTGGTAATATTCACATTTATTGACTTGCATGCTTTTTTTTAATGTGTTTTTATTTTTTTTACAACTCATTCATTAGTAATTCATGCTGTTTGCAAAATGGCACAACATTATCGAATACCATAGCTTGTTGGTTTTTAATTTATGTTTGTGACCAATGCACATTGCATCCTGCACTGATAATACTGAGCTGCAATGCATTGTCATCATCCACTCATCTCTCCATTTCCTTCTAAAAGCAGCATGAACTAAGGGCAACATTACTGTAAACCACTTACTGGCTTATAAGTTATAATAGCTTTTAGAGTCGATAATTGTTTCCTGTCAGTAATATTCATACCACACTTATCTTAATACTGTTTTATTGGTAAAAAAACCTCCAAAAAACATTGGACAGAAAGGAAACATTATGAATGAAACTGATATTACAGTAGTTTAACAATAGAAAAAAACTATAATAGAAAACCTATATAGAAAATCTTAATGTGGTTGTTGTAGCTTAATTCAGTTTAAAGTTTAAAAAAAATTGAAGCGCATTCTTACTGGTTCGTTTCATTTAGACTGTTCCTTTGGGCGTATTGGGCATATCATAACACGTGACACAGTGTTATTCACATTATACTTTGTGTTGTATTATAACTTTATGCATGTCGCCAACCGCCCAGACAGCAGCCTGTTCACTTTTTATTTCATTGGACTGAACTCTGCCACAAAGGCCAAGCTGTCCTGAGAGGGCCCCAGAATGGAATTTGTATCCTTTGAGGAGTGGTTGCGGGCCAGCAATGGGTCTCCATTCAGCCTGGGTCCAGCAGAGGAGAACCCAACCAGACATTACTGTGCCACCTTGCTTAGTGCCGCCTGCGGCCTCGCCATGTTTCTTGCTCCCCCCTCCGGCCTTGCCGCATTCTTTGCTCCCCTCTTTGGCCTTACCATTTTTCTTCCTTCACCCTATGGTCTAGCCATGTTTTTCGCTTCCCCCTCTGGCCTCGCTGTGTAAAAAAGTGCGGGTACGAGACTGGCCTATCTGCAGTTCAGACTTGTCCCCATTAAAATATGTGGTGCATTATGATGATCAAATTATGACAACACAGACCCCGGACTGTTAAACACATTAAGTCATACATCAAGCAAGAATGGGAAAAAATTTCAGCTACAAAACTTTTTGAACATTTTGCAGGCATCAAATTAAAAATGTGTGAATGTTTGCAAGACATAATAAAGTTTATTAGTTTAAACATTACATATTATGTCTATGTGGTGTTTTTAATTGAATATGTTTCAGCAAGGATTTTCGGCCCATTGCATTTAGTTAATATTCAAGTTTCAACACGATGTTCCACGACTTTTTGAGGGAGGGAGATAGGGAGGGGAGAATAAAAAAGTAGTTGGAATTAGAATAGGAGATTGAAGGAGACTAGATTGCTTGGTAAAAGGACGGGGTGTATGTTTTTTAGATTTTGCTCCCAGTATGTTTTTTAGACACCAGCTGCTACAATTATATAGTTGCACAAAACATTTTGCTTTAAAGCAAATTATTATTAAATTTTTATTTTCTATTTATTTATTGCTTTTTATTTTATCTTATTACAACCCAAACTGAAACCAGCTCTTATTACCAGCACAAAGAAAACACAATGAGATTTTGTTCACATCATGGGAAATCCAGCAACATTTTAGAAGCAGCTTTCCTAGCATCTGAAAAACACCCTTTTCACAATTATCTGTCAAAACTAGAGTAACCCTTCTGCTGTGTTGTACAGCACAGCATTTTCATCCTTTCTCCCTCATGTCACATATTGAGAAAATCTGTTGTTTTTTATTTGTCATATCAAGAAAATGTGAATGCATTCTTTTGCCTTTGAAAAAGCATTTTATTAATTTTCCTTGCGGCTTAGTTTTACCTATATTTAATAGCACCTTGTCAGAAGTAGCACCCTGCCTCACACAAATACAACAGCCATTATTCAAAATCCTATCTAGTGGGATAGAAAAGAGTAAACATGGTACCTAAAAGGCTCCCGACGCACATCCGCAAATGCGGAGGACAACATTAGCAACTGGACAATGGGTCATCTTTAACACATCTATTTCAGTCACACAGACTATAAAGCGAGATTATTCTAACTATAATTAGCATCAACAAAAACCTCCATAACAACAAACTTGGCCCTGACAGTGCTTACAGCAAGGCCTAGCATGTCATTCTCTGTCTCGCATAATGTTATGAGAGATCAGCCTTTGCAGCTTCTGACAGCAGCTACAGATACCTACTGCCAGCCAAGCAGCAATTCCTCCTGTGCTCGATCAATTAATTTCAACTTTTTTTCCACTTTGTGCTTACAATTCCCTCAAAACACTTCATCACAAACATCCCAACATACATTTCTCTACCCTTTCTTCAGTTGCTGACTTTGTTCTGCTAATCCTCAAAATGCCTCTCTTATAGCCCAGACATATCACCTAACACCCCATGAAACTTTACCTTTTACAAAGCAATCTAGTTTCCTTCATCCTTCTATTCTAATTGCATTTGCTTTATTCAAAATGGATATAACCAATGTGTTTATTTTTAGAGTCTCTTGCAAGGGCGGCTACTATTTCACAGTTCGTCTAACATTCAATTGCTGAAGCAGCCCCAAGATGTTTGACTCACTTTCAGAAGCACTATGCTGGAATCCTACCAACAACCACAGACTCCCTTACATCCTTCACCTCCTGGACGACTTCCTAATCATTACACCTCCATTTGCTTTACCACAATCACAATTTTTCATGCTAATCAATCTTTTCACCAAACTTCATAGAAATTTTAGATATCACTTTTAACTCCATTTATTATGAAGCATTTCTGACCCCCACAAAAATTTACAGAATCTTCCTGCTCCTTTTTAATTTCCCATTAGCCGATAGGTATACCAGCACTTCTAGGCCACCTTAACTCTGCCATCAGGACAATTCCTCAACGGAAAACCTTCCTGTCCTACCTACTGTAAAAGGATCATCAATCCCTTCTTTTTAGAGTGACATTAGTTGAGACCTGCAAAATGGGTTTTCAAAATATTTTCTCTTACCTTTTTCTATAACAACTTCGTTACTCATTCAGACGGCATCCAGTTATATGCTGGCGCAGCACCCTCAATAGCCTTCGCCAGTTATTACAGAGTGCACCCGCTTCCTTTCATTGTCCTTTCTCATCCCATTTTCCCCATTTTCACCCTCCCAGGTTGAGGGAGGGTCCTGATTGTCTGGCCTAAACTATCGAGTCAATACCCTAAATCTTAGTCTCTCTGGGGCATTCCTCCAGACACCCCGAACAACCTTAGCATCCTTACCTCCCACCCTTTGATCATCTCCTTTCCTTAATCCTTTTTGTAATCCTCCACCCCTTCATTCTCTTCGTACTTCCTATCCTAACTGCTCCACACCTTAGCCCTATTCTACCCATTTCCCAACACTCCACACAATAAACTATTCTCCAACCTTAGTTGTTGCAAGGACTTTGCTCCTAAAGATACAATATAAAAGGGTACAATCAGTATCTTTATCAAACATACATTCACAAAACTGTGTAGTACAATGTAGCAGAATGTAGCCCAGAATGTGGGTCTGAATCGTGATGTCTGTGCTAACATGAGGCAAGAGATACACAAAACAAGCAAAATAGCTTCTGCACTCGTGTGTCATGCACTTTCATACATGGAGTTTAGACTTTTGACTATTGAGTAGTATTTAATTTAGTAACATGTTTTAATTTTGAAATGTATATCGTGTCGATCAATACGAAAAAATGTTATTAAGATTACAATTGTGACACATCGCCCAGCCCTACTAACATGCATCTGCATGCATAACTCACATAAGCAATCTTTATTTTTTTCCACTGTGAAGCTACAGGGTTACTGTATAAATCTAATAAAGCTTTACGCCTTGAAGTGTAGTATTCATTTATTTAAAAGAGCTCTCTCTGTGAGAGGAATGCGTTAGAAAATGTGCATATGCACTGTTTTAAAGGTTGAGCTATATATTTACAGCCTATGACAGAGGGAGAATCGATAACCAAAGGCTTCCAGCAGGCACAAGGCTTCTGATGAGATCTTTTCAGAATTAACCTAAAAAAATATTAAACATCTGAGCAAATAAGAAAATGAAAAATTATGATCTCTGACTTAGACTCTTTTGTGTTATACTCACATAGTTATAGTAAAATTGTCAACCAACTTTACTGTTTATTATTGTTTCGGTCTTCAGTAGATTGTTCTGTCAAAACACTGACTTATTAAGTTTTAAACTAAAACCATTTTTACTCTAGTTCCTTACAAAACCCAAAAGCTGCATTTACACTTTATATTTTTTTCTCCAATATGGCACAGATCTAATATGACAAATGATCGTGCAAGCAGGAAAAATGCAAGCCTCATTTATATGTGGAAATAAATCGGATATGAATTGGACATATGCATCTACCGTATATAAGTAAACAGATCGAATTTTTACCTGTCAATGTGAGTCGTACATCATTGAATAAGTGACAGTGGCACATAACGACTTATATATTGCTTAGCGCAATTGTGTATTTTAATATTTATTATTTTTGTTTACTTAAAAACCCCCTTTTGTCTCTAAAGATATGTAAAAAATGTGCATATTTATAAAGATATTTATAAATTAGCAATTAATGCTACATTCGACCAGGCTGCAACAAGGGTTCAATTGGTTTTATTTCCAGCCTAAAGAGAGCATTGTCAATGCTAATATTAAATAATTAATATTAAATATGGTGCAGAAAGCAAATTACTATATTAACATTTTTACACTATTTTCAGCACCATTTTTACCTTTTTTTCCGGTCAGGTCTACTTTGGATTGTTTTGATGGGTATAGTGTAAATGCAATATATTTGTGATATAGTCACAAAATCAGAATTGGGCATTAAGATCTGCAGTGTAAATGCAGCCAAATTTTCCAATAAAATATGCTTTTATTTATAGTGCCATGCTGCACATCACCCACACAGCCCATGCACTGTGTACAGGGCAGCATATTTCTGCTAGGGTCTCCTAAAATGAATCATTTAATTAATTTAAATACAAGCTTATGTTCTTATGCTTGCTAAGCCGTCCCCATTATTACAAGAAACTCTTCCTGGAAAATAAAATGAACATTATTTGTAATAATAGTCTTCCAGTTTCTTTTTAGCATAATTTGATTGCATCTTTGGGAATTTCATGTGTCATTATGCAAAACATCTTACAGAAGTGTGTTGAATTCTTTGGTCACCACACCAATGTTTTTACAGTTTGTACTTTTTACAGCATCAAACAGATAATCCAGAGTCTATAGAGCCAATTTGCCAAACACGTATTTTTTAATACTCATTGTGTAACTCAATGCAAGTTGGGGAAGTAAACGGTAACACATCTTCTTCTTTTGGTTGATCCCTTTTAGGTGTTGCCACAGCGAAATCCATCTGTCTCCACGTAACCTCTACATCCTCTTCTTTATATAACTTTATATCTTCGTTTAATGCATCCATACCAATATATTTACTATTCCCCCTCTGTACATTTCCAAACACCTCAATCTGGCCTTTTCCCCAAAACATGAGCCATCCCCCTAATGAACTCATTCCTAATCCTGTAAAACCTTGTCACTCCCAAAGAAAACCTGAACATCTTAAGATCTGCTACCTCCAGCTCTGCCACCTGTGTCTCTCAATGCCACTGTCTCTAAACCATACATCATATCTGGTCTCACCACTGTCTTGTACATCTTCTCCTTGATTATAGCTTATATTTTTCTGTTACACATTACTCTTGACATGTTTCTCCATCCATTCCAACCTGCCTGTACTCGCTTCTTTACCTCTTTTACACACTCGCCATTGCTCTGTACTGTTAACCCCTAAGTTCTGAAACTTCTGTACCTTCTTTACCTCTTCACCCTGTAATCTTACTGTTCCACTTCCCTCCCTTTCATTTAAACACATGCACTCTGTATTACTATGACAGACTTTCATTACTTTCATTACAAACCTCCACCTCTCCAGGTTTTTCTCCATCTGCTCCCCGCTCTCACTACAGATCACAATGTCATCTGCAAACATCATTGTCCAAGGAGATTCCTGTCTGACCTTGTCTGTCAACCGATCCATCACCACAGCAAAAAAAAGGGCTCAGAGCTGCTCCCTAATGCAGTCCCACCTCTACTTTAAACTCTTCTTTCTAACCTACTGCACACCTCACTACTGTTCTGCTCCCCTCATACATATCCTGCACCACCCTGACATACTTCTCTGCTATTTCTGACCTCCTCATACAATACACAGCTCTTCTCTTAGTATGTACTAATCTTTTGAACTTCCTGCTCCACATTGTTTACCTCTTCTACCATTTTTTCACTAACATTATCCTCATTCAACAACAGTTATCCTTCCATCTTGTCTGTACACTTCTCCTTCCATACTCTCTGTAACACTCTCCTCACTTGTGAGCACATCCGTTCCATCTCGATCCCTCTGCCTTGCTAACATTTACAAGTCCTCCTTTCCTTCTCTAGTGTCTAACCTAGTGTAGAACTCATCATATGCCTTCTGTTTGGCCTAAGCCACTTCCCTCTTCACTCTGTGTCGTAAAACCTGTTATTCCTGTCTACTTTCCTCAGACCTTTCCATGTCCTACTTCTTCTTGGCCAACCTCTTCCTCTGTATTCTATCCTGAACTTCCTCATTTTACCAACATGTCTCCTTATTTTCTTTCTCTTTCTCTTCTCTTTCTGTCTATTTACGTGTCCTCCTCCTCTCCTCCCCTTCTTTGACCAACAGTAGCCCAATTTTAGCCGGCACCCTGTAGGTCAATGGTGCCGGTTGTTGTTAACCTGGGCCTTGAACGACCCGGTATGAAATTACGACGATTTGCATATTTAGATTAGGCAATGTTTTACGTTGAATGTCCTTCTTGACACAACCCTCTCCAGTCACTGGCTTGTGACCCCTGTGGCTAGATTAAGTAAGCGGTAACACATACCAGACTGTTATAGAAAAAAAATTAACATGGAGCTGAAGAGGGGTAAGTCTTTATTCCACAGTGATTTTAATGTTTATTTGAAAAAGTCATTTTTACATGTTAGTTTATAATTTTTCTTATACAGTAAATTAGATAAACAGTTTATAAGCTGTCACTGTGAAAACAAAAGTACATTAGAACAAACTTAAAAATATTGATAACAATTCTTCATGTTTACAGAACAATTTTCTGAGCTATACAAACATAAGATACAAAAATACTGCACCAGTTATCCAATATGTGCTCAATTAAGTTTAACCCTTTACAATTATAGTGCGAAATATCAGCATCTTTTTGGTTTAGCACTTTAACTAAATATAAGTAATTTATGTATAATGTGTTCTCAGATATAATAAGTTTAGATTTATTTTAAAAAGCATTTTTACTGAAGTATTTTTTATACAATTTGTTGTCTCGCAGCTGAAGTAATTAAGGAAGTACAAAGTCAAGACCATAACTAAACATTGTATTATTGGAAAAATGTTCTACTTGGTCTGGTTACCATGGTAATAAGTGAGGGAACACAGAGCTGAGGCTGATAGCAGACCAGAAGAAAAGTAGTAATCAAATTAAAGTTTTACATGCAACACAAATAAGAAAAGTATAAAGAGATTATAGAAAGGTAAACGATGCCATTATATTGCAGGAGATATAGTGCGACGCCAATAAAACATGTTATGCAACTAAGGGGGAGTTAACCGGGGCCACACAATATGAAGATTCTAGTCAAAATTCCTGTCATTCCTATATTTTTATACATTCCTTAGGTCATTTTAAGCATTACATACACTTACAACATAAATAACACACTTACTGCACATAACACTGAAAAAATGGCATTTTAAGGTCACTCAATCTACTTTCTTTCTAGAATCTTTGAATAAATGATACATTCAAAACATTAAAAGTTTAGGTAGAAAAATGTGTGAATGGCAATGTCAGTTTCTATAGTAATGTCCTGTACAGTTTTTCCTCTTCTGTTGTGTGAAACACAATGATGTAAAAATTTATATTTTGGAAGCTAATATATTAACAGTTAAAATGGCATTCAAGATGGCCCCCAATTGAAAGTGTTTTCACCTTGTTGTACCAATTTTTTAAAAATCCCTTTTATTTTTTTTATCTAAATACAGTCCATGGTAAATTTGAAAGCCTGGGGCAAAAGACATAAAATTTTGTAATCACAGGTGCAATAACAGTGTCAGGACTCAGGCTTGCCGGTTGGGTTGCTCTGCTTTTTGTGTTTATGTTGTAGACCATGTGTTTTTATGTTGCCTGTGTCATGTCATGTGAGTCTCCCTGTCCTGTCATTGGTTGATTGTTTCCTCAATGTGTTCAGGTGTGTATTTAGGTGGTGTTTAGGTTGGGTATTTATACCCCTGCGTTTCAGTTTGTCTTTGTTTCGCTTTTTTTTGCTTCTCATGGTCAGTTTTGATCATGTTTATAGCAGGTTCACCTTCATGGTCCAGTAATGTCAGGTCAGGCTCTGTTAGATTAGGTTTATGTTTTTGTTTGTCTTTTCTTTTGTTATTTCTTTAATAAACTTCATTTGCATCCAAACCTAATCTTCTGACGTGTCACAAACAAGCAAATAAGATCAGTTTACCTTTGCGAAGCTGTTTTATCTTGCCACAATTATTATCCACATAGTGTAGCAATAGTAGTACCAGGGAAAAAATTGTTTTAATTTTGAGCGCTTTCACTGCTAAAAATTAGTTTTAGATGTTTTGTTGAGAAAAAATCTTAAGTGGATATTTCTGTCGGAAATGTGGTTGAGTGTGTTGAAGCTATTATCATTATTTTTATTATTGCTGTTAATAGTAGTAGTGAAATGTTTCACAGGGGTTAGTATTTTCCTATTTGAATGTTAACATTCACAACTATGCTAATTTAAATAGACCTATTTTCTTGATGTTCAAAATATAGTGAAATTCGCTGTATTATTATCACAGCTAAAATGCTAACAGGAAGCCTTTTAAACAAATCCTTGGCTGTTAAACAAATCCTTTTTGCATTATATCTTTATTAATGCCATTGGAAATCAATATGATTGAGCCCTTCCCAGACAGAGTCCTTAGTAAGAGTAAATGCAGTTCCAGTATATAAATAGCTGAAAATGGTAATGCAGCAGTGTTATCGGTAAATATCATAAACATTACGTTGAAAGGTTCTCAGAAAAGCTTAAACCTTGACAGCTTTGCATGTTTATCATAACCAGATGTTACTGATGAACTATCTAGAAATCTGCTAAAATGATTAGGTGGGCAGCAGCAGTTTATATCATCCATCACTTGCTGTCTGTATCTGCCCAGTTCCACTGCCGCTTGCCTATTAGACTGTTTTTAATAAAAGCATTAGGCTCTTTTTCCTGTCACATTTCTCGCCTGACTTATACAACATCTGTTAGGAATTTCAGTCTCTTTTACTCTATTGCTGTGTGTGTGTGTGCATTTATACACTGGTGGGTGGGTGTCTGCTTCAGTAGATCCGACACCTTAACAAACATAACTGTCTGCGTTTTTAGCCAAAGCTATTCTCTGATACGTGTTAAATGTTAAATCGTATTCAGTCTTTTTAATGACATTACCACACTCCAAGTTGCAGTTGCTTTTTCATATTTCAGACTCCTGGGCTATTCCTACAGGGCATTTAACTACAGTTTTACTATTGTATACATGCAACATACTCATTTTAATTGTCAATAAAAGACCCAGCATCTAGGAGAAGACACAAATTATTCAAATTATTCAAGAAAATCTTCAAGGCTTTAAAACATCTTTTATCAGGCATAAGATAATGAGAACACCAGAGTAAGAATTGTAAGTACCAAACACAGGTGCTGTTTTTAAGTATTGCTAAGTATTCAGCTGTCTTCCAGTTTGTACCAAATAGCAAGTTAAATTCAGCAGCATCTCAAAAGCCAATTTAAAATATATTATGTAGAAATAAACCGTTTATGAGACTTCAATACACTCCAAAGGACAAAACTATTATCCTGTAAGGTCAAGCTGAAGTATGGACCGTATAGTATACAAAATTATCTAGGAAAGCACTTGACCTTATCCTTGAGTTTGATTTAGACCTAAGGTTGCAGATCAGTAGCACTATGCATTTCAGCTGTAGTTTTTTTGGTTGGTCTGCTCTATAAAATGCATTTATGTGGAATTAGCCTTCTTGGTCTGACTGCTTGAACAACGCTAGGTTAAGTGACTGCTTCTAGACTCCCAGTCTTAATAGCAGAGGCAAGATCTGAGGTAGACACTTTCATTACAGTACTGTTTCTCTACCAATGCTGGAACACAAGAGGTTAGGAAGATTTAATTTTTTATTTAATAAAAGAACATTAAAGACATCAACAAGCTGTTTTATGACACATAAACATCAAAAAAATCTTTATATTTAGTTAGCTCTAAATATGCCACTATTTGTTTATAATCCATACCAACTGCTATTTAATAATAATTTTTCTACTTTTTATGCTTTATTTTTATTTCAACGCCAGTCTTATATGCCTTGTCTCCTATATCTTGTTTTCCCATGTATTCCTTGTGCTACACAATGGATATATATCGGATAAAACTCTTGAACATCTTGAGTGTTGTAAGAAAAATTGGACAGAATTCAATAGCTTTCTGTGCACAACAACTGCCTTTGGTCTTTACATCCATCCTGACCAGCTGGATGATCTGTTCTGACAGGTGGTGTTTCAGATTGCTGCAGTCATGACAACATCAGTTGGACACGAGACATGATGTCTGAGCTCAGCTGAAGCTGCCCATCCTCCTCCAGCCATCCTCTTATGGGGGAGGACAAAAAGATGAGTGTCATTACATGTCGGTCCCTCAACCTTTTGGCCATCTTCTTGCTCCTGTTTTCCTCTGCAGGTAAGACTAATAGATGAGGGTCTGATGATATGAGTTTTGGTACAGAGCATTCTTGAATTACTTCACCCTTCAAAAGAATGAACATAAATGAGAGTATACAATCTAGATTACAGACTACGCTCAGAATAGTCTTTTATACGGTATAATTAAACAACAGTAATAACAACACCAGAATGATGTTAGAATAATACCTCTAACAATGTATACACCAATTGTGATAATAGCTTTTTCTTTAAAAAAAACCCCCTTAATCATGTTGAAATTTGGATGCATTCTATTCTAATTCTGAAGCTGTGTTATGATTATTTCTGTTGTCACTTTACCGGTACATCTATAAAATAACTATACAAATATATCCATTAAAGAATGAACATGAATATATAAAAGGAAGCAAACATGCCCCTTATTCAGTGCTTGTTTTCAAAAACATGTTGTTCTCATTACAAATGAGGCATATATTTTTGGAAATAAATAAATAACATAACATATCTTGATTCAGAACAATGCAGCATTTGTGTAAAGGTTTAAACTGAAAAATCAATTTTTTGAATCTTGGTCGGTTGACAACACAAAAAGGTTATTTTGTTTGAGGCACTACATACAGAACAAGCAGAATCCTCTTATTTTGGTCATTAAACAGACCCGACTTCTCTTCTCAATACTTTTTCTTTGACGTAGCTTAGGTACCGCACATGAAAGCAAGCAGCTGCTGCTGCAGCACTTTCATCCGAATGGTAATTACTGGAGTTCCTCTGGCTTTCTCCACTTGTTATGGTTTCCTCATCTCATTTTAAGCCTGGACCCACTGACACGTCTTAGTTGTTGAATGGTTTAATATTATCTTGTCTAGATGTGAAACTTTATTTAAAAGATCTGTCAAATTCTCAGACACACAAATAGAAAATTCGGGGCTTATGTAAACATTCAAAACAGGTCAATTTTCAAATTCATAACCTGAAACAAATCAGCAGACAGACCCAAAACAATCAAACCACCAGATTGTTTCTTAGAGAGTGTGTGATTGCAAACAGGTGACATCAATCATCTGATGGGTCACGTGATGTAATGTGATGTGATGTGATTTGTAAAGCACCTTATTATGTTTTATGCAGCTCTCTCAGCACATTTCCGTGTGTGTGAACCCTACACTGACCACAAGGGCCGGTATCATTTTGGATTCCACTGTCCTCGTCTGTCAGACAACAAGACTTACATGTTCTGCTGTTACCACAACAACACTGCCTTTAAGTACTGCTGCAATGACACTGAGTTTCAAACCATCATGCAGGTCAACCTCACAACCACTTTGGATGGGTTTTCACACAAGTAAGTCAATTAATAAGAAGAGAAATCTGCATGAATTTGCTATTTACTTGACTGATATTTGGTTGCAAGCAATTAATATATTTAAGATATAAACTTTCTATTTTAAATTGATGCACACAGTCTATTCAAATAATGTTTTTTTAACTATCTGTATAATTTTTATCATTTATTTTATTTTACCCCACACTACCCAAACATGATTTTAATATTTGTATGATCTAACATGAGAACACAATTTCAATGACAACATTGAATTGTGCCTTGCTTAGTGACTACCCAGCACTGTTTTATCTTTCCCACTGAGAACACAGCAAATAGCAAAGCTCCAGATGGATGGTGGAGCGAGTAACTGACATTTAGATTGCATGCAGCAAAGATAGAGGGATTATAAACCTGGCACCAACCCGTGCAGCCCACACAGATAGAAAAGCGAGATTACATGATAAACCTGGACCTTGCTGCTCTTGGAACAACATCTCATTTCCTACGCAAGTCTTTGCTGTTAATTTGAGGCAGTAAAATTTTTTTGGAGACATACAAAGGCAAAACATATCTGTGATTATTAAAAAAAAAAAAAAAAATAGAATGCCTTGTGCACTCCTTTGCCTTTCACCCAATGAGGTTATTTTTACAGTTAACCAGGAATAGAAGGTGCTTTTTCTCCCACAGAGTGAGTCCCTTTTACTAATGGTCACGCCAGACTCTGTTCACCTACTGTGCTCTCAGGCGTTATAAAAGCATTGTATAAGGGAAGTAAACCTGGTGAGAAGCCATTTCATTCACATTTGTGGTCAGCAGGACATAGCCAGTGATATTCATCATTGCCCTTGTGTTGAAAAATAAAGACCCTAGCCTTTTATAATCAGCTCAGCAGTGGGGACTATTTGTTAAAGTGAGCTCATGCATAACAATGAGAAAGTAGTTTTATGTACAGATTTGTGGTAGAATTAATATATTAAGTAAATAAAAAATAATTACTGTACAAGAAATGTTTTGAAATAGATTCATTCATTCATTTATTCATTCATTCATACATTTATTCATCCTGGTCAGGATTGCAGTGAGTCTAGGGTTTGTCACAAACACTGGGCACAAATGATTCTCATTCTAAAAGCCTGTCTTCTCCAAATACTCCCAAACTAAAACTGACTGTGATTTGGCAAGAACACAGTTTGTCAGGGCTAAAAATATCTTTATGCATACAGTACTTATTTTGGCCTCAGAATTGTAAACAAAATACTCAAAATGCATTCTACCAGTGCAACCAACTATTTGAAACAAGATTTAAGTCTTGAAGATTCTGATTTATTACTGTTACTAAACAAACACTCCTGTTTTTACCTGATGTCTTCTTTGTGTGTGTTCTCTCAGTAACTACACAGCACTGGTCGGAGTGTGGATCTATGGCTTTTTCGTCATGGTGCTGCTGGCACTGGACTTCCTTTACTACTCGGCCATGAACTATGAAGTGTTCAGAGTGTACCTGGAGAAGTGGGGCCTTGGGGGGCGCTGGCTGAAGCAAGCTCACAGTCAGTGGCAAAGACCTGAGCAAGAGGATAGTCAGGGGCAGCTTTCTCATCCTGGAGCTTCAGCAGGATTAGCTCACTACCAACAAACACATTATCACTCTCAGCAAAGACACAGCCTTAAGCCAGACACCCAAAGTCCCATACACACTTCACACAACACATCAATCCCCTGGTAAGTGCAATATTTTTCCCCCTACTGGATTTAAAATGCTTTTCGAATTGTTAAATGTCTAACAAATCTGTCTGAAAAAGATTCCATTCAAATTTAATTTAACTTATAATTCATCAAGCATTCACTGTACTTCCATAATAAATAATCAGATGATTTTCACTAAGGGAGAACACCCACATAGTGACACATTCCCATGTGGCATAATAACAGTAAGAAACAGATGTTCATAAACAGATGAAACATCTGTCTTTCTCTTTCTTTTCTAATATGTAATAATTGAAGGTGCTTGGTAGTATTAGGGAAAACCTTTCATAGAATACAATTATACAGTACGTACTTTACTACAGTAATATAGTATTTTAGCTGTCACTGTTACGTAACAAGGTTTGCAGAGACTGATTTTTTATGTCACTGTTTTTATGTCAGCATCTTGCTTTAAATTGCCTGCCTAAAGACATTGAAAACAGTCTAATCCAGTCCTCTAGGACCATTAGAGAAATTATTAAAACTAATTCCAAACACTAAAGAAAACATCTGCTGTAGGGGTGAATACGTGCGAAAAAGGGTTACTAACAAATATATCCTAATGTTTTATTTAATTGCTTATGATGTACTTGGGAATTGGATCAAGCAGCTAAGATAGACAGAGTCACGATATAGGGCTACAAGCCCTTGTTTTTATTTTCTGGTATGGCTTTAGCATGTGAAAGCATTTAAAATAGATTTACATTGCATGTTTCTGTGTATCATTAAAATAATAAAAGACAACCACTGGAAATATTTACAGGAAACAGAATTTGTCTGCTGTGTATTATAGGCTGCATTTACAGTGATACAATTCTGTTTTTCCAATTTTGCACGGATTGGATATGACCCTTGATTGTGCAAGTGGAAAAAAACCCCCATGGATTTCTGATATTTTCAGATCGGTTTCAGGCCTCATCCATATGTGTAAATAAGTTAGTTATGAATCAGATGTGTGCCTTAGTATCTGCTATACCAACAGCAACGATTGTAACGGGCCCCTACAAAAAGGCTCTCCGAGATCTGTTTTATTAGTACATTAGAACAATATTTTTACATTATTGAGACGTTTGTGAATTGATGTGGTCTGTTATTGAAAGTACATTTACACAACCCTAAACATGATGCAGCACAAAATGAAACTTCATTGTTTGCTTTTCTTTGGGCAGGCCTTAGATATTCAAAGTGGTCAAAAGTTTCCAGACCTCTTGTCAGTTTGAAGGTCTGTGCATTTGGTATCTGGGCCTTCAGTGGGGACTTACCCGACACCTCTTAACACCACCACTATCACGTTGCAATTATAGAAATCATCAATACTATACAAAATCGAAATATAACAAGGTGTGGCATTACAGGGAGAGAGAGACATTTTACTTATTAAGGGTGAAAACTATTTACATTAAGGCAAGAAACTCCAAAGCTCTAGACTACAACCACAACTGTGCCATCTTATTTATAACGTATTTATTCAGTATGACCGAAACCAAGCTAATTTCTCTTCCATGGTCAGCAATTTAAAAATCTAGTTCATTTCTAACAGTCAGGTTTCAGTAGATTAGGCTGACATGGTAGCACTTGGTAGGCTGAAATCTGATTGGACAAAAAAAATCCAACATCCACATACTGGAATCAGTGCAGCAGGAAAAATGCTACAAAATGAAGAGAAAAGACTGTTGGGAATAAATTAATACAATTTTATGGCACAAATATTTAAGTTGTAAATGTATGTCAGCTTTTGATAGTGTTTAGTGCAGCAGAGAAGGCTTTGCTGGCCCTGACTGTCCATCACCAGCTAGTGAGACTACATTCACCCAGACTGCACGAGGTCTCTTTTTTGTCTCCACCTAAAAAGAGCATTGATTTGTTGACCTTTAAATATGATGCAGAAAGCAGAATATTGAATAATCAGTACTCAGTAGTTTAGTCTTCATCTATTGCATCCATTGATTGTCGTGCCCTTTTGCTTCCTTTTCCAGTCAGTATGTCTACCTTGGGCTGTTTTGCCATGTATCATGTAAATTCAGATAGCAGATATCGGGAGTTTTTAAAGAAGATGAAAGCGGGTAGTCTAAAAAAAACGGATATTGTCACAACATCGGAATTGGGCATCAAGTTTAAGACCTTAGTTTTTTTTTTTTGTTACATCAGCTTTCATCCTAAGTGAAGTAAAGCTGTGTAAAGCACTTTAATCATCCGAGTGTTGTAAACCCGTTGGTGGTGGTATGGTCTTTATTCATCTTTTAAAAAGATCAAAATAAACCTTAGCATTTTCATGGAATCCTTTTTCTTATACTTTAATATTAATATCTGCAGAACTGTTGTAGCCACCCAGATATCTTACATTGTGATGCATGACTATATGCAATAAATGCCCATTTCATGCAACTATCTGTCACTGACACCTTTACTCCTATCCTGAATTATAAGTGACCTGTGAGTTGCACACACATTAGGCATACACAAAATTCTGTTTAGCATTGCCATAGTGCTGGACACCACATGGATTATATATAACTCGGGAACAATACTCACCCTACTTTAAGAAAATAATTACACCTGCACCATTGAAAGGGATGATGGAATTCATCCCCTAATTCTAAGGAGCAAAAGCAGTTTGCCTTTAAATAATGAATTGGGAACACTATTTATGCAGGACATAATTATCTTTAAAAATAATTTTTTAAAGATAATAAAGTGTCTCTAGATGTCCTTGTTCATTTTTGGTGTGTTTATACAAATTTGCAGGGTAATAGATCAAAGAGTCCAATCTGATAGATGTATAAAAGAGAGTATTTTACTGTGACCATTTTCTTCTATATACAGTTATTCAAATTATGTTTCTATTGTTATTAAATATATTAATAAATAAACTAAAATTTTATCAGCTGTCTTCTGATCCTCTTATCACACATTCTTAGCTCTTTCCTAACTTACTGGCTGATGTATTTATTGTTAATCATAGTAATTTCACATTATACACATTAATTTCACATTACACACATTAAATGTTTACTTCTAATATTTCTCAGTGGCTAACCTTAGCTCCAGAGCGAAGTTGCCTTATGTGAGTTTTAAGTAAATAAAAAATGTCTTATAAATAATTTAAGTCTTGTTTCTCTCTGGGTTAAAATATTTCATTTAAATCATGTTGTAAAAATATCAAGAAATAGATATAATAATGTCATATTTTGATTGTTTTAATCTTAGAATAGATAACATGACAATTTTAATCATATTATTACTTCATTATATATTTTCTGCAGTGCATTGAACTGGTAGATAGTGTAATATTGCTGCTTAATCATATAACACCCACCTTATAGCATAACAAAACATATTTTGCAGCCTTTTTTTTTCTGTGTCAAAATCACACCAAACACCAATGATGCTGTGAAGCACATGTAATGAATATGTTTTTAGTATTATGTTGGGACTGGAATGATAGCAATAAATAATTTTTGTTCAAAGAGTAGAAACAAACGTCTCTAGGGTTACGTATGTAACCTTGGTTTCCCGAGGGAACAAGGCGCTTCATCAAAATGCTATGGAAATTTTTTCAGCGTGCCCACAATTATAAGGCACGCATGGAATCGCAGTAATCAGAAGGCGAAATGACCCCTACCGGGCTGGCAGGCCACCATCTTCTCTTTGGTTCTCCACCTGAGATCTCGACTGGTGCTATAGGGCTCGGTCCTGAGCATTGCTAGCCAGTGGAAAATCCCACATGCTGTGGGTTTAATGCCCATTGTATGGTACCTTTTGGGGCATGGCTGTGTCCTACAGGTCTCTGTTCCCCAAGTCCCCGTGCCTTGTTGAACCCATCGTGGTCGCACCAGGCCGGCCCTCTGCAGTTACATGCTGTGGGGAGATTAGCTACCTTTACAAGTACACAGTGCCCATATTTCTGTGCCAAGTTTTTTTGCAGCTAAGAGAATGGAGAACCTGGAATCACCAGACCTTCACAAGGCAGCATCGCATAAGTCGCCATTTGGCGTGTGAAGCACAAGCATAACATGCGAAAACCAACCTACTGCATCACATACAGTATATTCGATAGGGGGGTTTTCAGGGACCATGTGTAAGAGTCAGCGACTCCTTTTGTAGAGCGCGCTCTGTGCCCCCTCTGTGATCTTTTGCCCTCTCATGTGTGTGATTCCATACATGCTTCAGGACTGTGATCACGCAGGAAGTTCCCATAGCATTTTGACACAGCTTGAGTTCCTAAAGGGAAGCTTTTATAAAGAGAAAACAAGGCTTTGCATATGTTGCTTTGTAAATAAGAAAGCTGGCCAACACTAGATGAGTCTGGCTCTAGGCCTCTAAAGACCTGTGAAGGGCATTATGGTTAACTTTTGCATCGCAACCCAAGACTGAGAGCCAAATGGTCTGGCTTACAGACATCTAAGAGCCCACTGGGACTGAGGATGAAGCTAAGGAAACTCTGCTTGGCTGGATTGTAGAAGAGGGGCAGTCGGACTTGTAGCTAAAAATACACAATAAAACCCAGACAGGATTAGGCAGTGATGGTGCTTCTTCTGGGCACAGCTACAGTATATCAGTAACCATGCTTTTTATACTGACACTGGGAAACTGAATCTGACTCAGTAAAGATCTGATGATCTAAAACAAGAATTAGTATTAAAAGTCAGAATACTGACGGTATAAGAAATTGTAAAAATTATAACACTGCTAAAAATAAAAGACAAAAAGATAACTAGCCTTTAATTACGTTATTTTTTTCTTTTTATACTAGACGTATAGAATGTAAAATACTACTATTGTTGTTTCAAATCAGATTGTTTTTGTGTTCAAAACGTCAAAAAAATTCTTAAAAAGACTATAACTGCCTTTTAGCATAAACATTTAAATATGTGCATGTGAGATTGTAGCCACAACAACAAGAACAATTTGAGTTTATGTAAATTTTAAGCCATATCTTTACACAATGCTATAACTGATAGAATCATGAGCTTGTTGTTTATTTTAAAATGCTAATGTTTTTAGAGACGTGATTTGAGGGCACTACTACAGCCTACAATAATGGTGAGTCATTTTAAGCTTAAGTACTCTCCTACTTGACTGAGGTCTGTCTGGGAACCAATCCATTAGTTTTGCCCCCCCAAAAAAGGCAAAGATCTTTTCTGACTGCTGTTCATGTTATTACAGAGCAGATAAATCTAATCTAAATTTAATAACAGGAAAGCAAAACTTGCCTTCTTGTGAACATACATACATACATACAGGTACTATGTGATCGTCATTCTTATGGTCATTCTTTTTTGGCTCAAAATTCTGGATACATTTTATGTTAAAGGAAAATTCAAGCCTAACAAATACATCCTTTTTACACATTTGACGTCTTGAGAATTTTAAATTGGCAGGATTGGCCCCTATCAAACAACCTACACATGAGCTCATGAATATACTCTGTTGGCCAAGAGAGTATATATTCACACACACACACACACACACATATAAAATAGGTAAAAAAGACTATAATGCAGAGAGCAGATGTAGAAACATTAAAAAATTTGCACACAAGGGCAGACTGTAAAGGACAAAAAGAAAAAGTGAAGAATGAGAGAAAACACAATTAAATGCATTTTTTAACAGATTGTGTAATGCTCTTATTGTACAAAATGATAATACTTGTATGAAATTCCCTATTTTTTTTTTTTTTTTTTTTTTTATTTATTTATTTTTTTGCTATGTTACTTGAATTTCTCTGCAGGTTGTAAAACTAAATTACCAGATTTGGGTACCTTAGGTATCTTGGGTCATGGTGTGAATTAAACTACTAAAGTAAATAAAAAATTGACAATTTGAAATTGTGCTTGGCATATTGTGTGTGTGTGTGTTTGTGTTTGTGTGTGAACTGAAATACATTTAACTTGTTGTGTAAATCCTGTTAAATGTTGTGCAACCAGCTTTAAATTACAGTTTTTATATAACTTGGAGAAAATATTGGACAAGAGAAATAACAGAGAGGTACAGCAGTCATGTTCTGACTGTGGAGCTCCCACTTTATAAAAAAAACTCAAACCGATAACTATGATGAAAATGTTTGTAAGTGGATGGTATAGTGAAGCTGGAATACTGTTGGGGTGTAATTTATGTGTTGTGCTGTTTGTGACAATCAAATAGACAATGCCTGTTGTTAAAATGACACAAAATATTGTTAAATCAGTTGAATTATGAATAAGGTTACACAATTCCATTTAAAGAAAATTATTTAATCACTTTTCTAAGCTGCCTCCCAGAGGATGGCTGATTTTTCTGGAGATTCTGATTGCTCTCAAGGTTTATTTCCTAATGAGGTCTCAGGGAGTTTTTTCGTGCCACTATTGCTTTTGGCTTGCACATTGGGGATAGATCTAAATGTAAATTTAGCATTTTATTATTTATTTATAATATTTCTTTATTGCTGATTTGAAAAAACTGAAATAAAACAAAACTGAATTTAAATGTTTAATTATCCATATATCATTTTATTTAGCAGCAAAATAGATGATCCAGGAACTGCAACATACCCAAGGAGAAATGTATAGAACACAAGTCTGTAATAATAAACGGGTGTAAATAAGTCTAATACAGTATATGTTCTGTTTTTACAGTATATAATCTGACTGCTGTATGTTCTTTCTTGTTTTCCCCTAAGAGACGCCAGATAATCAGAGAACATCAGAAAGGAATGCTTAAAGAAAAATACAGTTTGTGCCTCAGACCTTGGAGAAACCTTGATGACGAATGCCACAACCATCTTTTCTTCTGGTTGGATTAATATTCAGACTTACCCATAGATGGACTCCAGAATCACAGAGATTTTTGGTTCTTCCACAAAACCAAGAATTTAAAAAGAACTACATCATAGCTTAAAGAAGAAAAGGGAGATTATGATAATGATGACAAGACTAAACTGAATTAACAAAACTATATAAAATTCTGGATTATAAACAATAGTTCTTCACTCATGTCCAACACAGTATGAGTAATAATGAACACCTTTATATTTAATATTTATATTGTTACTGGCTAATTACTGTAAGTGTGTGGTGATAGGCACAGTTGTTTTTACATTATTTATGTATTTTATCTAGAGATTGTTATAATATTATGAAGCAAGGCCCTGTTAGGACCTACTGTATTACTGGACACTGCACACTGTACTACAATGTACATATTGTACTTTGTGTTAGATGCAGAGTTGTGTCTTTTTTAAGTCTGGTGGAAGTTGCAGTGACTCCTGATAAATTTTTTTACTGTTTAACATTCAACATTTTGCCTCTTTGTAACTGTTTGAAAAAATAATTATAATAAATAGATATTTCACGATACATTATGATTTTTTTATTTTTGTAATATGTGATGCTGTCAACAAGCTGGAATGTGAAACATTTAAAAGTCTTTAATGAGAAAAGAGGTTTTATACAATTTTATAACATAGAACCAGGTGTTATCATAGTAGTTGCGACTTAGTAGTAGTATCTGGTCTTCAGAAAGCAGGCAATGCTTATACAGTCCTTGAACTGTGTTTATTTTATATTGCTTTTGTAGTCTAAGACTAGGAAATAACTTGAGCTGAAGAAGAAATGTTTATTTACAATACATGTTTATTCGGAAAATCGATTAGTACTTGTACTTCCTATTGACAGACTAAAATAAAGTTCATGAAATTAGAAAAAATAAATAAAAAAATAAAACATATTTCTATTTATGAGAAATGTAGCTTGGATTTTTTATATTATTATGGTAGAACTATACATAAACGTGTCCAATGTAAACTGTAACATTATATAAAAAAGAAACAAGTGTCATGTGGAATACATGACTGATTAGGTTATGATTGTAATTCAGCAAGTCAAAATGATGATAAATAAGCTTCAAATATCTCCAGTAAACCCTAAATCCAATTACCTGATTATTAGAGTAGAACAGTATTATCTCATGTTACACCTTGACATTCATTGCATAGAAGAGCTGGTTGGGAATACATGAGGGAAATGGACACAGGACAATAGCAGGAAAGGCGGAAAGAATTTCAAGCACATCTGCTGCAGGATGGTAATTTAATTGGAGATGTGAGACAATTTGTATTTCAGTGTGGATCCTATTGAACGACTGCAAGGCTGTAGGGCTGAATCTTTCTATTAACATCATTTGATTGGATTTAAACTCAACAGGCATCAAGTCTTTTTTTAATTTAACTGAATATATCAGTTGCAAACACGGCATTAAGCTAATAATGATGAATTACGTTTTTTCCTGGATTACCACAAAAAAGAAAAACATCCCATCATGGCAACAGTTGCCTTATTGTCTCTACATTTGTACAGAGCATCAATGTAGCTACTAGTATCTTAAAGCAGGGTGTATGGCGTCACATGCATACATTTAATACACATTTAAACCCAGCCACAAACATGCAGGAAACATGCCATACATCTCTGTTACCCTATGTTTCGCTAGTAGATAGACGCTACAGACTTAATTTCAATTGTACTTGCAGTTGTTAACTTTGTACTGTCGCAAATGGGGAAAATAAAAATCAATATTTTCCTTTCTACATGTATGGCTCGGTTCTTTTTTTAATTTGAATCAGAATTGAACAGCATGCTAATGTTATCACATATCACAGTAGCCCCTGAGAAGCATGACGAAAAGCTATCAAATTATTTTCCAGAGTGTGAGATTGAATCCTGATGATTTCATTATCATGCCCCATGTCCAGTTTTCCTCATGCTGGTTTCTATGTCAACCACTGTAACAGTAAATCATCAGCATCTGTATGTGCATCTTTCTTCTGGGGGAAAATGTTATGCCACCCTGTGATCCAGAATGATTACTACTTTTAAAAAGATGCAGATTTGTTTTGCTTAGTGTATCTGAAAGACAAGCTCTGGAACGTCTGCAATATATTTCTATATAATAGCTGCTTTGTAATCATGTCTATTGTTGAGATTAATATAGAAACTAATTTAATTAAATCAAATTAAATTGAGCAAGAGGAAAAGTAAAAGGATTGCTCATGTTTAGATGATTAGATGATCGTCTTATGATTAAATAAATGTCTTTTTATGATTTAAACAACCAACAGTGCATTATTTAATAATATCTAAGACGAAAGGATGTATTGATAAAAATAATTAATGTATGTCATTATGTAGAACACAAGTCTGGACCCCTGGGAGTTCATATGCATCTAGTTTTGGCAGACTTGGATTATGCTTAATAGATTACATGCTTTAATCTTTTTATCTTGAAGGAATCACATGTTGGTCTTTAACCCCCCTGTTAAATAAATGTCTAACGATCATTAGGCATTGGTCATAAAAGAAATTAGGAAGGATGTGTGTGTGGGAAATGCAAAGTTATATTTATCTTCACAACTTTTTCTTCTCTTTTCAAACATTTAGTGTGGCTCATTATTTAGGGGACAGATGTCAACATTCCAGAGTCACTCGTGTCTGTGACTTTGTGGTTTGATCATTTTGAAAGTATTAGCTGATCCACCTGGCCAGACCTCAATTCTTCCACTGCCCCTGTGAGCTCCTTTGACTCGTCTGGTTGTGAGACATCATTAAGACTAAGACAGACTGTCATGTCTGCAGCCTTGTTTTGGAATTAGGACACTACTGCAGATCTAGATTTAGCCTCATTGCACCTGGGATGTACCGGAAGAATCACACATCCACACGCAATCTGCTCACTTGGGTATGTCTTGGTGTTCTCTCGACAGTTGTCAGTGCGCTAAGGACCACACGTTTGAGACTCCTGTCAAAAAAAAAAACATCTCTGTCCCTTCTCTAAACAATGGCAATGGCAATGGCATTTTGATAGACGTACTTTCTTTCTTTTAGAAGCAGCAGATATGATAACTTTGACATTTTCAGTGTTATACAAATTAAAATAGCAAAAAATATTTTTACAAAATCTTTATTTCCTACTAAACATATTTATTCCTATGTATATTTATTTAGACTTGCTTCCTTTCAATCCACAAAAAAGCTTTTGACAGTAGAACAAAAAAGCAGCCACTCTGGGTTGCATTAGCATGATATTAAAATGGAATATGTTAATTAGTGTTATAGAATTACCATAATTTATTACACACACCTGGGAAATAAACACTGACCCAGCTTGTAACACATTTTAATGGTTATTGACGTTATACATTGAACTGTCTTGATGCTACATGCTTTTTTTAATATTTGTTTTTTAACTTCCAAAGGTGCTATTATACTGGTACATGAAGTATAACTTACTAAAACATAAATTTGAATGCGTAAACTGATTATAAAATACAAATTTATAAAAGGCCTATAAACTTAAGAACTTGTACCATTAACTTCTAATTAATGTCTATGTAAAAAGATTTTTTTCTAAAAATTTGTTTTAATCACTGGTTATTTTTGAAAAACACTTAATTTTTTTTCATTATCTTTTAAGTCTTTTTGTCCAGTGTGTAAGAACTTATTTTACAATTGTGCCAATTTTGTAATTTCTTGACGTCTGTGATAATAAGTACATTTTAAAGCCAACAAAAGTTTTTTTCTTAGTTTTATGTTGTTTTATACGTGTTATAGGCATTCGACATGGGGCTGAGACAAATCAAACTTTTTTTCTTCCTATGATGCTTGAAATTAGTGTAGTGCACAAAGCAGAATGATTTGTAATTAAAGGTGCGAAACTGAAAGAGAATAAATGCACATGTATGAGCATGAAAAAATCCTAAATACGGGGAAGAATAAAACAGCACAAATGTTATTCACAACAAAGTGAATTAAAATTAAAATCTAAAGTCTACAAAATATAAATTGGTAAAAAGCACACAAAAAGTTGAGCACTATGCTAATTAAAAAAGAAAAAAACATCTGTTGGTTATTGTATACATTGGATTATATTTATTTTATAAATCCATATGATTACTTTTAAACAGTGAAGGGTGATAAGGTCGGTGAGGGTGAGGCACTAAATCAGTACGAATATATGAATTAGAGTAGCTTACATTTAACATTCTATTGTCTATTAGACACTGATTACTGGTTTTGCTTCTTATTTTGTATTAGCATTCTTTATACCAATAAAACTAAATTTAAAGAAACTCAAAGATGATTTTGGATTAATAGAAATGAATTAAATGATTGTAGTCATGCAGAAATAACATTTCTACAACATATCAGTAAATAAGGGATAATATTCAGTTCATTTTATTATTATTATTTACAATTTCCCTTATGGGATCACAAAAGTATTCTGATTTTAAATCTGATTTCAATGCACTTCTAAAGACAAATTCTTTCTTCTGATGTTCATTTATTAATGAAAATGAAGCATAACATGTTATTTAATTAAAATAATTAGTAGATTAGTTAATATTGTACTCCTCCTCTTCCATTACTCAAGACTCTTGTTGAAAAAGATATCTTTTATAGTAACAGTGCATGTATAATGGCTATATGTTCTGCA
The DNA here is from genome assembly GCA_005784505.1 of Bagarius yarrelli. Taxonomy (NCBI): domain Eukaryota; kingdom Metazoa; phylum Chordata; class Actinopteri; order Siluriformes; family Sisoridae; genus Bagarius; species Bagarius yarrelli. The sequence goes on along the minus strand of VCAZ01000001.1, from coordinate 12,808,465 downwards.
ATGCTACATTTTAAAATAAATATAATCATTATTTGTACTATTGCATTGAAATGTGAAGACCTGTTGTTATGTATTCAGTTATGTACAGCCAAATTTAGTACATTTTCAAGCACTCTTTTTTTTTAGAATTTCCCACATAAAATTTGTTAACAATTTCATCACACATCTCACATGGCATGATGGATGAATGAACTGGAGTTCTTCCAAAAAAGCATGATAGCAATCTTTCAATACAGCCAGAGAGCTTCATTTCAAAACTTTAAATACTATAAAAGATCTTTTGGTTTCTTTTTAACAACATGACTTTTTAAGGAATGTGTGGAATATTTTCAAATTTCTTGAAACATTAGCAGTAATGATGTCTCAGATTTGTTCACCATATGGGCTAAAACTGAGCCAGAAATTCATGATGTCATAGCCCATCCTTTTAATGATGACCAATATACTGTCATAATCCATGATGATTCAGTGAGTTGTGTAGAGTATAACAAGGTCTAAATATTGAATCTGTCCCTTACATGAACCCTTTGTGTCCTTCTATCACACTATTTTAAGTGTTTTAAAAGTGTATTTTCAAATTTCTTTGGTTTTGTTTGGTACAGGCATAGTGGGTAAAGGTAAAGTAAAATCTTTACAATTTTTTTCTGCTGTCTGCAACTATCACAATTATTATTAAAATTACAATTACTAATGGATAGATTTAAAAATGATTTCTAATTATCTTAAACTTAACAATGCTAAAAAATGATATTAAATGTCTATTTGCCACCTTGTTTTTTGGACTGTATTTCCAAGAAAACAATAAATATGGAAAAGGTAGCACAACGGTTTAGTTGTTTGTTGATTGGAAGATCACAGATTCAATGCCCTGTATCACCAAGCTGCCACTGAGGGCCCTTATACATTTACAGGATACATTTAAGTAGCTCTGGTTTAAAAAAAATCTGCTGCTTTTAAATCTACATAAACTACATATGCTTGTATAATTTTGCAAAAACACATCGTGTGTTAAGGAGTCATATCCAAATGTTTATATGACATATATAAAGTAGGTAATTTATTAGTAAGTATATAGACTCTTTAAAGAGCTTTAAAGCGCTCCATCAGCCAGACTCTTAACTAGGTGAAGATGGATATGTATTTATTTGAGATCAAGATCACACTATAATGTGCACTGTCAATAAGAATAAGTAAGAAGCTTAAGGTCAAACATTTAAATATAGAAACTGTGTGGAAAAGATAAGAGAGGGGGTCATATGCAGTCTCCATACACAGCCACATCTGCCTGATGTTCTGAGCAATCCATAGGTTACCCAATGTTTTATTAACACCAGACCTAACTGTGTCAACTGACTTAAATGATTCGTTAATTATATTAGTTACATCATTGTATTCCAGGCATACTATCTGCTTATCCTTTAACCTTTACAGTCATTTTTATTAGAGACTGCAGTTATTGCTATTAAAGGTATTATTTATCCTTATGTTTCTTGAACAGGGCATAGAGGACTTTCAGGGTGGCCGGGACATCTTGGGAAACAATATCTGAAAAAAAAAAGGCACAGGAGGCAGTGAATCATACACACATGCTCTTTTTAGAGCAGCAGGCGTGCATACAGTCACAACAGTATACAGAGAAGTAAAGGTGTCAAACACTGTACAATTATTAACCAATTTAGTAAATACTAAGCAATTATTTACATAATTATACATAAGCTCATACACAGGTTCCTTATTTTAGTGTCTGACTACATGGTGTTGGTCTTGGTTGTGCAGCAGGAAGCAAACTGATCCTAATTTTTATTTTCTCTCTGTTCACGAAATTATTTATTCTTTCTGCTCACCAAAGTATTTATTAATCCATATGATGGATTAATAAATACTTTGATTATTGAAATGAATAATTATAACCTCTGAGTATCAACAAATTCCTACTTAATTATTGACATTATTCATTCATTCAATCAATCATTCATTTTCTATACCCGCTTATTCCCTAATTCGGGGTCACAGGGATCTGCTGGAGCCCATCTTAGCCGCCTCTTATTGACATTAATGAATCTTTTTTCTTTCTGATAGTCAATAACAGCATTCTCTACACAAACACTCATGTTGTGTTAACACGAGAAATAAGTGCTTTTCCACAACCCTACAGTCCTATAAGATAAAGTATTAATGATGGATAAAAAATCTCACAACCTGCACTATTTGGCCAAAGCTTTGTGATCACATGACTTTGTTGCATCGTTATTTATTGTGAACTTTCTTTCAAGTCAAGTTTTCTACTTGTACCATAGAGATGACTTTGGCTGGATTCCCCAAAGAATTTGTTAAAGCCGTTGTTCTCTCCCAAACCAATTAAGCTTACATCAAACATCTTCTGCACAGCTTTAGGCTGTTTGTGTTCGTTCCACATCAAACATTACTCAAGGTGGTTTCAGAAAAAGTAAGGCATCCTCAAACTTTGACATTTTTCAAGAGCTAACATAACGATCCAGACTGTTACAGTGTATATACTCTCACTCTACTTCAATTGGAACAATATTCTTTTGTGTAGTCTTTTGTGTGTGAAGATCCATGGAGATCAGGAGTTTATGAAATACTATTGGGTATAAAAAATAATTTTAGCTCTTGACCTGTATGATTTTATGCACTGTGCTGCTGATTGGATGCTGCATGTTGTGTGAGTGTACCAGGGTTCTTAATAAAGTGGCTAGTAGGAGTACTTCTCACTGCTCACCTTCTGGGTCAACATTCTGTACTTGTATTTCATTGTCGTTTAGTAGATCCAAAGCCAGGGTGACATTATGAAGCTAGAGAATGAGTATAGAAACATTATTACCAGATTTAGTTTTATTAGTTTTTTTATTATTCACTAAAAAAGCTGTTTTGATAATCTTTTTTTAAAGAGTATATATACTTATATTTTATATTATTTATATAATTTTATTATATATTAAAATTTTGAATTAAACTAAAAGGTTTTTACAGCCGAAACCTGCCTTGACATTACTTTCCTTACTTAATTAGTCTCAATGGCGTAGTCGAATTATGAATTATTCAGGAAAGACTTATTTTTTCTGCATATTAACAATATAGCTGATTAATTACTGCAGTTTAGATAATTTACTTCTTGGTCAGGTATACCATAGAAACATGTAACAAGTTATTTATAGATGTTATAGCTAGTAAGATTGATACCTATTTTATTCAAGTTAAAATCATCTGTTTTTTAACCAGACAGCTTTTATACATTTTTAATAGCATGATATGAATGGATGATAATTGTTTTTTAGATAGATTGGTAACATTTAATCCCATAAAAAAATAAGAAATTAGTAGCTTTTATTTTTAATTTAAAACAAGTTGATTCTTTACTAAAGAAAGTAAACTTAATGTTAAAACTACAATTATGTTCCTTCTTACACTCTGACACAGTACACAGTTTCACACAGGAAATTATCATCAAACTTGTTTCTCGTGTAAAAAAGCATATTCTGCATTTCCGCAAAACTGCCTTTGTGACAATACTTTGTGACAGAATTGAAGTCTGTTCCTGTTATTGGTATGTCATTATCCTAAAGCATCATTACTGATAATTAACATCTAGCTTGTTGTTTCAAGTATATTAGGAGAATCCTAGTGTTTAAGGGAACACAGTAAATTTGATATTTATCAATAGAACAGAATGTCAGATTGTTACCATTTCTGAGTGATTGATAGGCGAGAGGTAGAACTCATGTAGTGGAATGAAAAAGCCTTCCAACTCGCCAATAAGCAAAAGCAGAATCACACCATCTGCAAACTGATTATAGATGTTAAAATATAACACAAATAATATACAATTTTAAATGTTTCTGTACTAGTATATACAAACACTAGGTTGTTCTGCATACACCTCTACTTTCCATGGTGTTTCGCTTTACCTGTTTCTCGATGTCAGAAACCTGCAATCTTAATGGTGACATTTTCTTATTGATGAAGTGTAAGAGGGCCTATAGAAAATATGGATAATAGTAAAATGTATTAGTTTTATGACTAGTTTTACTGTTTGAATTGTAATCATAGTACAGTTTTACAGCATTTTACCTTTTCAACAGTGGCAATTTTGTGTGCATCAAGCTTAAGCAGCTCATCTATGGGGTCTTCTTTTTATTAAAAAAAATAAAATAAAATTTAAGTATGCACTAGGGCTGTGTATTGGCGAGGGCCTCATAATACGATACATATCACAATACTTAGGTCACGATACAATATATCACAATATATTGCAATTCAATACATATGGCAATACAATGCAATACTTAAAAAATGTTTTAAAAAATAGCTAAAAATACAACAAAAACAAATCCAGAAGCGCCCTTATTTTTTCCGCCATGCTTGCTTATAAGACAATGGTGATATGTATCAGCGACAACTACTGGAGCAAAGGAGGAAGTCGTTTGACACACACTGAAGGTTTTAATTTATTATAAATCTAAATTTAAATCAGTTTAAAGCATAATTTAAATATGAATTGATACTAAAAATAGCAATATTTTGATTTATTTCACTAGATTAGACAGCCGACAGCCCTATTGTGCACATATTAATAATAAATACAGTAGGTAAACACTAAGAAGCGCTGAAAAAAATCTCTCAACTTACTTTTACATCCTTCTGTATCATCACTGAAATTGGAGTCATAGTATAAGAAAAGTAAATACTAGTTGTTTAATATGTATTATGTATTTTGATTATATGTTATTTTATAATTATACCTCTGCAATGTGATGAATTCGATCTGCTTGTCAGATTTGATGCCACTTTTGTTTAGCTGCATATCAAACACAGTACAGAATGTATTATTAGAAATGTGTCTGAAATTTAACAAAAAAAAACTTTAAAAATATTCAAAGGTGTTATTGGTACACTGGGAGTAGATTTCATATAATTAATGTATTCATTCATTAGTTTTGCACTTTACCTGTATATCAAATCATATTTACAGCATAATGAAAATTTACCTCTAGTAGGATGACTTCCACACTGACATTTTGGGGAAGGGACAGTTCAGGCTGGTAGCACTTCACTATAGCCACCAGCAGATGCAGAGTCGCTAGCAGGTCTTGACTGTGGATGACTTAACAGCGGGAAAAGCCTTTTTAAAAACATTTAGGCCTTTTGGACAGTTCGATATTAAACTAGTTTTGACTTCTTGCAACTGGTTCTTGCAGGAAAGTGTCTTATATTTTCTAAAACGAAATTAATATGGGGTAAAAACTGATTACAATGGCCATTAATCGGCTAACGGTAAACAAGTCAAACTAGCGATTAAAGGCAGCAGACAGTAGCATAAAATTATAGAAATCCTTTTAGATTTTCAAATTTCTCTTGCACGATCAAATCGTGACTAAAATCTTAAGTGTGTCTACTAAATGCTGTAAATGTAAATGTTAGCTAACAAATAAAAAATATCAGGGCTGATATATGTTCATATGCTGGTAAGTGGTTACATACAATTAAATACAAATAATAGAATGTATTAATGACAGTGACATAAATATTGCTGGCCAAATATAGTTAATAAACCATGTAACCAATAATTACTCACGTTTTGCACTCCATTTAGCTTTACTGTCCGTGTCTTCACTGACTCCGAGCTCCTGGTTCAAAGTCTGCAGAATCAACTCTAGTTTGGACATTTGGGCAGCAGTGGTTACTGCAATCTCCTCTACCCCTAAATGCACTCCACCTAATTTGCCTAATATTGAAAATGATGTAAAATATTTCACATAATAGTTTACAAAGGCTACTGTATGAGTTATGCTGTTTTACACAAAATGAAAGCCAGGTTTTTACCCAGTAGATGATGCAACACAAGTCCATCATAGAGATCTTCCTCCAGAGTTTGGACCACAATGTGCTCTTGCTTCAGAGTACTGTTGATCCATTCCACCAGCACCTGTTCAGCGAAACGGGTCAGATAAAGATGAAACAGCTCTACAGTGAAGGACACATAAAGCAACATAATTAAGATCTCACCTCTTTAAGCTTTACTAGTTTTGGATCTAATAAAGATGAAGGCTGAATTATCTTCCTTCGAGCTCCTGAATAGTGAAGTAAGTTCAATGGGGCATTACATTTTACATGCTTTCTTAGGAAGACTTTTCATGTATTTTGGTAATAATGAAGAGGATGAAAAGACCAGTTACGTGCTTAATTATTCATAAGGTAGTAGATTACAAAAGCTAACAGTTTAAATTGCTCACCTTGAAATACTTCCTCATTACCTTGCTCAGTTTTCACCTCTTTATCCATTTGATGTTCTCTAATCAGTTATACATAAGAAAAATGAATAAGTTAACATTCACCCATCTGATTAAGCGAGATAATACCAGGCTTACAGTGAAATCTGTTGTTTAATCTGTTTTTGTGCTAACTTGCTGATATATTGTGACTTTGGTATTTTATATCAAATGTTATCTCACAGCTATTATTATGCTGACTTGACAAAGACATAATTTTTATTCCAGACACCCAACATTTTATATATTTCACTCTGCCTAACGGCTTTCAAACTACATACATCTAACTCAGCACAAATCTTGTGACAGTTAAGTTTTTATCAAAACTATTTTTAAGCATCTGTGAAGAAAAGGGGGTGGGAGTCCTATTTCCTGTTACTCATGCTCAAAATGTTCAAAATCTTGTTCATGTTTATTAAGACCAACTTTTTAAGCTACATTTACTATACATTTGTAAGTTGAACTAATTGACATGATCAAAAATTCCCAAAATCTTCTATTAAGTTATGCTTATGGAATGTTTACAATCTGGCTTAAAAATGTTCACGATTCAACAGTCAAATTTCTCTCTTTTTTACTCTTCCTCATACCCCCCCCACACACACACAAACAGGCCACAGTTCCCTCTCACTCTGTCAGTGTAAATTGTTATCTTGCTATCAATGTCCTAACACTCTCATTCCTTATTTTTTCTCTCTTACCTTTAGCCAGGGGTGACACAAATTGGGAGCTGCGGGTGGTTTTGTAAATGAAAAAACTGTTTTTTTAGTAGTAACAGTGAGAAAGGGGTGTGGTAGGGGGGCTAACCTTATATTCTTTCACAGGGCACAAAATTTCTAGTGGCGTTCCTGCTTGTAGCACAATTTTGCTCTTTCTCTCCGTCTCTGTCTCTCTTCAACTTTTCTTCTATCAATCTCACGTTTCACTGGCTTTCTACTAGTGGTGTCTATCTATTTGCTTAGAAAGCAGTTGTCAAGCCAACATCAACTTTTTCATGACACACTTTGCCTGTCTAGTTCTAGGTCATGATATGAAGAAGATGCAAATAAATTGACTCGATTTCAGCAGCAGCACCAGAACACGCCTAGATCAAACGAACTGTGCCTACATGAGAGAAGGAAGGAAACACTGTCTACAACAATTTTTGCATTTTTTTTGTTATTTTCCACACATACACAGCAAACTGACAGATAAAACATCTCTGAAACAGATGGGGATAGAAATGTTTATTTGTGTGGTGATGGTTGTCAGGCCTATTTGTCCCAAGTTGACACAAACCTTCGCTCCACATCTCAAAACACATCTCAATAAACAGTCCTACCTTCAGCAGCACATCAACAACACACACGCTCTGGCTGTGCCCTCTGCCCTTACTTGTCCCTTGTGTGTGTCTTAGCACCAACACTGTGACAATCAAAATCCCACCTCAGAAGATAGTGAGAAGATAGATGTTTAATCCTTCTGTTGAGAGTATTTTTTACAACAAAAGCAAATTGTCAATATCTTCTTGGTTTATTTTTTTGAGGAAGTGGCAGTGAAGAAACAGCTTCCTCTTACATGGTTTCAGGGCGGAAACTAAACAACGCTGCAGTCTGTTTCCCCTGAGCTGTTAGCTAAAATTAGCATTATGTTATCTCTGTGCTTGGTGCACATTTTCTTTTATAAATATTATATTATATCATAAATAGTATCTTTATTCTCTCACTTTCTTTCTTTTCCCTCAATTCAAGCGTTAAGCTTCAGACTCCCTGTGACCAGAAAGAAGCAGTAATTTGGGCAGGAAGGTTACCATGGTTACCTGGCAAATAGACAAGACCTGATTAGCTCGGAAATAAACAGAGATTAGAAGAGTAGGATCCATTTTAATAAAAAAGAAGCAAGTGTTTAAAGCTTTTACTTAGATCTAGGAAGAACATCTGTAAATAGTTAGGCCTTATAACATGCGTATACAGACAGACTAGATGACACATGACATCATTTCTTAAATAATGCATTTGTTATATTTATAATATTTTAACAGTATAAAGTATGAAATTACCATGTAAAACAAGTGACATGGTGATGTAATGTCTGATATTTGGAAAGGTCAGAGGAGGAATATTGATTAGTCGTTGCTGACTTCTATTACAGCTACAAGTATCGGTGTGAATATTATGCTGCAAGTGGTCACTAGAAGTCAAACAGAGGAAACATACAGTAAATTATGAGCACAAAAACACTCTTTAATGCTGTATAGCAATCAAGACCTTTAATAAATGTCATTGTAATCAAGATTTTTTTTGCGTAGTGAGTGGGACAGGGGAAAATCATGCTAATAAGGGAAGTAACTATTTTTTTGCTGTGTGTGTGGGTACTGTGTGATAGACTATCATTCATCTATTTAGAATAACTCAGACTAAAGATAGGCTTTGTATTTAGTTCAACTCTGATCACAATGATGATATATAACTATATACATTAACAAAAAATTAATGAACACTGTCTCACAAATATATAAACCTTAATCTAGCAATTTTCCAGATATTTTCTAATGCAGTGGTAGAAGTTTTTTTTAATGCCTTAAGAAATAATTGTGCACAATTGATTCGTCTACTTTACTTGGATAAAAAAATGATGATGTACAGTACAATCCAACACTAAAGAATATGATCAATGCATCACTCTTCTTCATATTATAAAAGATTATAGCAGGGTTTTTTATGTACACAGATTTCTAAGGCAGGCACATTAATTTAAAGCGATCAATTTGTTTTAATAAAAATTGGCAGGACTGTAGTAAATGTATTTATGATTGTTTTGTCCGAGAAAAAGGAATCCTTTCCTTTGAGACATCTGGGAAGCTCGCATTTGTTCCTGTTATAAAAGTAATCAAATGAAGCTCAGCAGCTGTGTAATTAAGTCTAATCTTATGATCAGCTTATTGGTGTCCTTTGCCAATTCTTTAATTATGATATGGTAGTAATAGTATGCTGTGCAGGGCTGTATTATATTTAACCCACACAAATCAAACACAATTTAGGAACAGTATTTGTTGCTATGTGGCTCATTTTCTAAAGCCTATAAAAAGCCTATAGAAATTTATAATATTAGCTACACTGTCAATTTAACACATTATTTAGTGCCGGAATAGACATGATTTTGGAGTCAGAGGCATCATTACTGCAGGACTAATGGAGAATGTGTGCATTCAGGCTAGGCTAATAATTACAAACCTTAAAAAAAAGAAATCCTCAGGTGAGCTTTGCAGAATTGACCTTTGTATAACTGACAAATAATTAATAGACTAAACAGATAATATAATTTATAAATCTTTAATAAGTGTAAGAATACATGTATAATATATATTATATTTTAAATAATACACAGAGCATACAGTTCCTAAAAGTATTCAAAATTCAAGCAGTTATTGAACTTCAATTATGCTGTCGGGAGCAGTGAGCCTTGTTTGCATAAATTCGGCATAGTAGCAGTTGAATTTAGTGCTTTTTGACAGAATAGCAGCATAAGAGCATAATAAGAGCTTAAAAAACAGTTAACATATGTAAATCAACATTCCTAAACACAAACAGTGGACATATGGCATCATTGAGACGGAAGGTATTTCTTGATCCTCAGTAAAACTCCTGTCTTTTCTTCATTAGTCAGCACTTTTGTAGTTGGTGAAAAGGTTATACAGAACTCTCAGTGTAGCCTTCAGATTCAAATTCACAACATCTATAACAAATACAGAAAGTGTGTGGAAGAAATATTAATGTTAGAGTAAATTAGTAGATGTTCGAGCACAGTCAGGTATACAAAATGCAAAATGGTCCTGTTTTTTCTGAGCCCTGTAAACTTTTACATATTCAGCATTTGAATACATCTATTATCAGTTACATCTATTACATCACTTATACAACTGAGCAATTGGGGGTTAAGGACATTGTTCAGATGTCCAGCAGTAGTAACTCCTTAACCACAGAGCCACCACCTGCCCTATAAACTATTAACAGTTTTTAGAAAATACTGTATATATAATCTCTCTAAAGAAGTGTTACATCAACCATCTTATACCATCTTCCGCCAAGAGACTGTCTAACCAATAAATGCTTAAATGTGCTTTTAACATTATTCTGCTGTGTATTCATAACTGTGCACTTATCCGTTACATTCCTGTCACTGTCTTCTTACTGGCCATATGTTTATGTGGGAAACCTAGAAACTGTATTTATTTATGTGAGTCTGAAACAGGTGACACTTTGCTGCAATTGCTTAAAAAAATAACATAAGCCTTAGCTTTATAAGAAAGTTAGCCAACTGTCTATATATAATACTTACTAATTATTAAGATTATAAATGTGTTATCCTCATGAGTGTCTTCGACTTCTTTTTTAGGCTCATTTTAACCAGTGTTTGTGGTAATAACCAGTGTTTGTGGTAAAAATAATGAAAATGTTTCATGATAAGAGAGGAGACAGCTATGATTGTATGACCACTAACATTTGATGTAATTGCTAATATTAAGGGTTAATATTAAATTATGCATATCCTGCAGGTTCAGAAAAAAAAATGAGAACGGTCAATAGTGTGGATGGGTAAGCATCGCCATCTACTGAAGAAACTTAATACTACAGGTCAGATAGTATACATTCCAGGCGCTCACCCGTATAACCATTCAGCTTGATTGCAACTTGTACAAGTAATTTATACTAGATAGGATTATTCTTATCACTGGAGTTCTAAACTCATAAATTATTTAATATTTAGTACCTTCTGGTCGAGCTTTGGGTTTCTTAAGTCCTCCATCCTGCATCAACTCGAAGGCAAATGCTACATTATGTACCTGGATAGCAAGTGAAGATTGTACAATAATCATTGTGACTTGTTTATACAGTACAGAATGTTTAATGCAGATACAGGAATAAGGAACTTTACACTAACTTTCTGCTCGAAGCTTTCTGGCGTGAGGTAAAAGTTATACAATGGTACAAAATAGCCTTCAAGTAGGCCCATCAGCAGAACCAAGTATACACCATCTGCAAACTAGTAACACACATCCATGATTTGCAAAAATACATTTGATAATAATTCGATTATAGGACTTTTAGTATGTTTAATAAAAAGAAGACAAGAGGTCAGGACTCAGTCAGGACTCAGTCAGGCTTGCTGGATTTTCTTTGTCAATATTGTAAACCATGATGTGCTCAATGTTTGTTTATGTGATCTTTGTTGTGTCATGTGGGTCTCCCTGTCCTGTCATTGGTTGATTGTTCCCTTATTAGGTTGTGTATTTATACCCCTACAGTTTTAGTTTGTCTCTGTCTTGCTTTGTCACTTGTGATGGTTGTTGTTTGTCATGTTTTATTTTTAAGTTCATATTCTAGTTATGCCAGGTTCAGGTTTTGTTAAATTAGTTTTATGTTTTTATTTTTTCATGTTTATTATTTTTTGTCTTTTTTATTTTTGCACTTTCTTTAATAAAAAACCCTCATCTTACGACTTGTAAAAATAAGAAAACAAAAGAACATAAATTGGTTTGGTTTACCTGTGACTCCAGCTCAGTGACTTCCAGATTCAGCTTATTTAGGTGTTTATTTACAAAGGTGATCAAGGACTGAAACAGATTATAAATTATTAGCAATCAACAATAGAAATTATTAATACTAAATATAAGTTCTGTTTTGTGTTGGACTTGTGTTGGTAGTATATTTTGAAAATTAGAAATACTAAATGTAGTAAATAAGATACGTGCCAAAATTCTGTGAGACAGGGTAATTTACCGTTTTGACAACATTGAGCTTGTCAGGTGCATGGTCCAATAAGGTGTCAAACGCATCCCTTTCTGTAACCACAAAACAGCTTTTATATACTGTATATATATATATATATATATATATATATATATCTATATATATATGGCTTTGTGTGTGTGTGTGTGTGTGTGTGTGTGTGTGTGTAATGCAATATTATATTGCAATAAGGATATATATCATAAATGTTTGGGAGCGTCTAATCATCACACCCATATCTGGTTCCTCCACAAACTTTTCCTTCAAAGTTTAAAACACAACTGTATAGAACCCCTTTAAAGGCTGTCTTATTTTATTTTCATTCAAACCAAATTTGTTCCAGCATGAAAATGTTAGTTTGCACAAACTAAGCTCTGTTAGACTCGCCAAAGTTGGAATGAAAGAAGCTGAGTGCCTCGACTCCAAGCCCGCTAAATACTTCTGTGCGTTAGATCTCCTCACCCAACATCGATGTCTAATCTTACTAAATCCCCCAGTCATGCTTCAGAATTCATCAAAAAGCCTTTTCAGAAGAGCGGGGATACTTATAATCTAGGGAAATAGATCTGGCAAGGGATGTGTGTGAGTCTTATCAGAGAATATTGTGTAACAACATATTTCCAACTTACCAAATCTTCCCATCATCATTCTGCAATAGAAATAGAGTAATAGAATGATTATATATTATATGAGGTAAAAATCAAACCATTAGATGCCACCAAAGGACTTTACTTACTCGGTGGTAGTTGTGAGTTCTTTTGTTACACGCAATGTGTGTAAGATGCCCTCCTTTTTCTAAAAAAGAGAAAGAGCTTTGATATTTCTGGAATGATATAGATAGAACGCGAATGTCTAAGTAAAAGACAAGTGTTCACACCTTGACTACCACCACGTTTACAGAGACATGCTCAGGAAGTCTGATTGGGGCCATAAAGTGCATAGCCAGAGTCACCAGCAAGTGAACGATGGTCACCAGGTTCTTGGAGTGAATTGCTGAAGCAGAAAACAAACAGGAAATAATATTTATCAACAGGTGATCTACAGTATATAAATAGACACACACTCCTTATTGTGCTGTACTTACAATCAACTCCCCAATCAATCGTCCAGCCATGAGGTCGGAGCAACTCATTCACTGCCTCCAGGACAGTCCTGTAGCTTCTGTTTCTGACCGATCTCTGATTGGGTCACTTCGGCTACGTTCAGCTTACGTCCTGACAGCTTCTCTGTTTAGGATAACACACAATAACCATTTTTTAATCATAAAACCATTTGCTGTCTATTAGGTTTTCCTAATCTGTTTTCTTACCAAACAGCTTCTGAAGCACCTGTCCATCGTACAGATCCTCTTCTAGGTCTTTAACAATTATCCTCTCTTCCTCCAGCTCGTTGTTGATCCAATCGAGAAGAACCTGGGTTTAATGCAAGAGTAACCAGCATTGTTAAGGCTGATCAGCTTTATCATAACTGCTAATCTTGTTAAACTTCTCCAGTATGATCTCCTGGATCCCAAATGCTTTTATTTATATGTTTTGGGCTCTTTAAAGTCTACTGTTGCCTTGGCTGTCTAGATTTTGTTTTGTTGTCAAAATGCAAAGAAACAAGCTAAATGAATAAGAAACACACCTTCAGTAGCTCTTTAAATTTGGTATTCTCTCTGGACATGGGATCTAACATTATCCTCTCTGCATTCTCCTCTGTAAAAAAATGAATTAAACATATAAGACATAACGAAATAGATTTAAGTCTTTTAAATAGACGCTGCAGTATTTATATACACCTAAAAAATTTCAACTTAGACCAAAAATGTTTTGTGAGGTAGTACTTCTGCTTAATTCTGTATAATAACATAGATAAAACCTTTTCAATTTAATGTGAAAAGTCATTCTTATATATGAAATATTTAAAATAATTCCATACAAGGTAGAATTAATTGTCTTGATATGCATAAAACTCATCTGTCCCACACCACATTTTTGCTGCTTGCTTTTAACAGAGATTTCACTTGAAACTTTTTCCGGCATTAACACACTCCTGTAACATATCAAAAAGTGCTACATGGAAACATTTTGTGAGATATTTAATTAATTAAGAGTTAATAAAAACCAAAAAACCATGATGTGGATGAAGTGTGTTCAAACCTCTCCTGATAGTAAGACAGTTAATCGAGTTGAATTGATGGAGAAGGAGGAGTATGTTACCTAGCAGCATGTCCTCTGGGAGCAGGTCAGTACTGCTAGGGAGGAGTGGAGCGTTAATGGCATACTTCCCTTCTTCCTGAAGGTCACTCACTAAAGACACACAAACATCAGAAACATTTTAGTAAAGTAAGAAAAAAGGAATTTTTTTTTGTAAAAAATCTGTTATTTTTTAAATCTTTTAACAGCCTTTTCAAACACTTTTTTAAGCACTTTTTGTACCTGGCTCTTGACAAAGTGTCTGCTAAATGCTGTAAATGTAAACGAGTGATTCTGAATAAGCCACATAAACAAAACTTATTCATATTTCCTCTTTTCTCGCTTCCCTTTTGGTAACAGGTCACTAATGTCTATTCACAGAGATAGAAATGTAATCCACTTCCTCTTTGGTAGCACAGCACACCGGATTCCTTTTATATGCTGCTGCCACTATGTCCTATACAGACAGGCTGAGGCAGAGACTCACCCATATTAATGGCATTTACAGTATTACCCACCAAAACAGGGCTTCAACCTGCTGTTAAAGGTTCAAAAGCTCCACATCTTCAATTTTTACAAACTACAAAAATGATTTTACAAAGTAATAACTTCCTTTATTTTCTATACAAATAGATGTACTAAGTAAACTGCAAGAGAAGCACATGCTGTAATTTGGACGAAATTGAAATTTTCTTTGCAATTACAGCCTGTGCATTTATCAGAATTGTGCTATTTCCTCCCAACAGGGCTGCACAAGAAGATAATTTCTGGACGTTCTAGCTCTGTACACAAACTAATCTGATATAGCAAGGCTTGTCAAGTATAAATAATAACACAATCTATAAATTTACAGAAAGACATGCAACGCTAAGCGCACACAAGCAGTAAAGCGTATGGCTTATACAAGCAACAAACATCAGCCATTTCATCTGAAGCCTACTGAGCTGCACTCCATATAGTCAAAGACACCAATGCTGAATGATACAAAAGTGTTTATTTACGATATATTCAACAACAAAACACTTCTTTGTCATTCATTAATCCCTTTACCACAACACTACCTTGCTTTTTTCTCTTAGTCCCACACAGTAGCCCAGCCATATCGTACAATACAGTCCGGGATCCAGCAGGTACCCTTCAGAAAAAGATGGTGTGTGTGTGTGTGTGTCTGTGTGTGTGTGTATCCACACACACATTCTGTGGGCTGCTGTTTGTGGGTCTATGGCATTGAATCCAGCTTTTGCTTGCGTTATTTCTGTCTACTCTCAACCCTCTGCACTTAGCTGCTCCTGTTTCACTCGGTGACAGGAGAGGAGGGGAGAGGAGAGGACAAGAACAGTTAAAAATCACAACATGACAATTATTTATAATGTCATTTTTATATGTGTGCATAAAAATAGTTTGCATGACGATCTAAAAAATCTCTATTTTCTTCATGTATACAGGCAAGATCAGTGCCAAATAACAGATTTTTGTAAAAACTGATTATTAATTAATGTAAGCAGATTTTTATATCAGAAGCCATTCTGTACTCCTGGACTAAATATTTAATTTACCATTAAAATTAATTATCAAACCTTTGCATACTGTTGAGCTTCATATAATTTCTAACAGCAATGCAAGCCTAATCTTCTGAAACCTTTTTCATGTTCAATTTCATTAGCAAAGTGCAGCCGAGCAGGCAGCATCTCATTGCGTTGTCACAGAGCTGCACTTACAGCCAGAGCAAATCAATAAATCTGCAACATGTTTTACAGAGAATTTACACAGCAGCTGACTACAGATCAGAATTTTGCCCTGTTCAATCCTAGCCCACAAGCTTTGTAGCACCTAGAGTAGATACAAGATGCTTGTGTAACAAAAAATATCTTATATATAGGCAAATTAGGCTAATAAATAACATTGATTACATTTAACCAAATCGAGTGTTTCTTTAACAAAGATAAACATTTAAAATTATTTTTTTGTTTATTTCTCAAAAAATAAGAAAATATCTGCTAATAAAATCAGACAATTTCAAAAGTAATTTTTTTTATAATATCTATTGAATAATTTAATAACATTTAACAGCCCCTTAATTTACTGACTATTTATTTGTTGCAGCATGTTCAAGCTGCTTAAAATCTAAAATAGTCTTCTAATAGATGCCAAATCACATAATATTTACAGCTTATCTCAAGGAAGGCATCTTCTCAAGGATATATTGAAAGCTATTTGAGCTCAGACACACATGGTGTCACGTGAATGAAACTTTGGATATTTCTGGAGTGTGGCTGGTTAGATTGGACACATAACTGCCGAACGAGCAACAGTGTGCTAAACTGTGCTGAACTATAAAGCTCTTTCTGCTTCTTTTTTTCTATTACAAATACAACCCCAATCCATGGTTCGTAATCAAGTAAGTCTAAATTAAAATTGACATTAAGATATATCGGTTGAAGTTAATTTTCAATCAGATACACTACAGTTAAAGAGAAAAAAATATTTACAACTTACTTTTAGTATCTTTTGTTTCAAGCGCCTGTGTCTCTAGTATAGTTAATATACACTATCATACTGCCAGTATGCGGAATAAAATGACTTGCATTTATGCAACTGCACTTAATGCTTGTCAGTGAGTAACAGACCACAGGAAAGCAGCTCCCTCATGTTTATCTGAGTAAAAAACAAACTTTAGGAAATACAACAGAATGAGCTCTGAAAGTCTGCTCCTTTTTTTGGTGCATAATTCATCTAATGAGTGTTTTTAATTAACTTTTTACCGCATTATCTATGTAAAGCTGCTTTGAGACGATGTCTTTGGTTAAAAAAGCTATGCAATGAATTGAATTGAGTTGAATTTTTGTTTCTGGTGCTAAAAATCAACAAACGAATTGTTTGCAATTTCATTTTTACTTAGCAAATCACCCATATTTCATAACATTTTATAACATTTGTGTTTCAGTGTATATAATTATTTCTTTAAAAGAAAGTGCAAAAGTGCCAAAAAAAACTTTTTAGTTTAAAGAATTTTAGTTAAAGATATTTAGGATGATCTGTTTTAGGATCTTTAATTTTCCAGCATCTATAAAAAGATAGTAGAATCTGACATACTCAGCTGTGTCAGAGATATGTGGGACTTCACCCCACCAGCCCACTAGAGAGCAGCCACAGCAATGTGCCTAAAAAACTTTTTTTTTTTTCAGTATGCTTTTTTCTGTGTCATTTATCAGTCATGCTGTCTTGGCATGTGTTTCACCCCTGTCTTGTGATTAGTTCTTGCCTTAATATTTAGTTGAGTAGTTCTTCCTAATTAGTTATGTGGGGACAGTGGTGACTCAAATTTTTAAGGCGCTGAGTTGTTGATCTAAAGACCAGGAAGACATGGGTCCAAGCCCCACCACCACAAGCCAGTCACTGTTGGGTCCTTGAGCAAGACCCTTAACCCTTCCTGTTTTACGGGTGCTGTATCATAGCTGACCCTGTGCCTTGACCCCAACTTACTAAGATATGATATGCGAAGAAACAAATTTCACTCTGCCATAAAAAGTATATGTGACCAATAAAGGCATTTATTTATTAAAAAACCTGTGATTTTGCAGTCATTGTCTTGCTTCTGTGATGTTACTGTGCTTGTCTTTTGAGTGGTTTTGTAATGCTTAGTTACATGTTTACTGTTTTGAATTTGTTTGTTTTTTCATTTAGATTTGATTGGTTCTTTACTAAACTTAAAACTGCAACTGTACCAGGTGCTTAATTTAAGGATATTATACATTTTATCACGTTTTTTAATGTGATAAAATTTCAAGCACGGCAGCCGGTGAGATATATATAATATATATCTTGTTGCTCAAAAAAACGCTGCCAATGTAAACAAGCTAAATTTAGGCGTTACCATCATCACACCTTACATTGTGGTATTCACACGTTTTGGCCCAGTTGTAGCCAAAAGACCAACTGTTTTGTCTCAATAATTAAAATTATTATACTTCTGGTATAATAATGTTAGTTATAAGGTTAGTAGAGCTGCATTAGTATAGCAGAATCTAGGAAAACCAAGTTAGTATTATTGTAATACAATATAAATCTATTTAAATTGTGTACTGTTAAAAAACACACACATTTTCATGAATGAACTTTTTGGGATGCAGAAAGTTTGATCTAAAATATTTAGCTGAATCCTAAAACGAAAAAGGTATCAGTATTAGTACAACTTTAATTATAACAATGAACACTGTTTCAATTACCGAAATCAGGATGTAGGTTTCATACATCCCAAGGTATAACATTATATTAAAGTATGTATAATTATCATGTAGTAAGTTCTACATTAACACGAACTTAAAAGGCCTCATGGCATGAAGAACCCCAGACTTCAAAACCAGGATAAAAATCCAGAATAAAGATTGTAGGTGATCAATAGCATTTTTATGTGGTGTTGTCTGCTCAGTTGAACAATCAATTAAACAGTCCAAATATATTGTTGAGAACCATATATAGGGGAAGTGGTAGCACTGTGGCCACTGCACCACCAACGTACCACTGCTGGGCCCCTCGAGCAATTGCTCAGTTGCATAAAAAAGATAAAAGTGCATCCCTCTGGATAAGGGCAGCTGCCAAATAGTGTAAATGTAAAAATATAAAGGGGAAAAGGGTGAGACTTTTAACTCGGATACACTATGTGACTTTGCTGAAAAAAAAGGGATGCACTACATATAAAAGATGGCGCATAATAGCATAATAGGCGTTTATCTAGAAATATTAATATCTTATAACATAATAAAATAAATAACCAAATTTTAATTTTGTTTACAACAGGTCTTGCTGCAGGACAATTATCCCTGCATACAAATTTTAATTCATGAAGTATAAAACAGCAATAAATTAAGACTATGAATAAGACTATGGCAAACATACCAAAAAATCCAAATGCTTGACAAGAAGAGACTGAAAGGATATGTGACACATTGGGGCTAAGAGGAATTGTAGCTCAACACTTATAAAGAAAACACACATCACTTATGTCACTATTGCCAAACGTAAAGCCAAACTTGGAAGAGAGAACTCAGAGTCTGAATACAAAGCAATGACAGTTACGCAGAGGACACATTGTGAATAAAGTTTTCCTCTTTTTTTAAATCTTTTCTCACCACAGCAGATCACTGATCCACATTTTTTATTCAGAATTGTTTTTTATGAAAAAAAACCCTTACTGACACAACCCTTCTTTATCCAGGTTTGGGATTGAACCAGAAATTAAATCTGGACAACACAAAATGTAGATAAAACACACATAAATGCCCACATTGCAAAATAACTTAGCAGGAAGAGAACTCTAAAGCCTTCTTACTAAGGATGATTCTAATCTTCGTTTGGTTTCTTATGTTTGTTTAAAATAAACTGTTTCCGCCATTAGACACATGCGAGTGATCCACCCAGAAATTTCACCCGATAAAAACCCATCTAGAAAATGATTTTTTCCCCCAGGGGGTGTAGACTGTCCCAAGGGTCCTCAGGCCATTAACCGTTCCTTCTCAGAACCTTATTTTTCTTCCTTAGGAACATTATTATTATTATTATTATTATTACTGGAAACTGCTGGGATAAAAAATCTAACAAAGACAGTGAAATAGAAATATACATACTGCTGCTATGTGTTGCTGTTATCAGTGGTGGCAGCTTCCCATATACAGATTATTTCACTACCATCTTAACTGTTTTAATAGTTAAGAACACACAACTGATCTTTAAGGCTAGGTGGAGAGCTATTTTGATTTTCAGAACCTTTAAGGTGACCAAAAAAGAAAAAAAAAATGTCAATAACGTCTGTAATATCAAGGAAATATAAACAAGGTCCTCTATTTTCACTGCATACATTACTTTTTTAGAATACCAGCAAAACAAAAATTGCAAACAGTAATTTACTATATGCCCAAATGTTTGTGGGCATTTGGCAGTCTCAGTGACTAGGATGTTTAATCCTGTTTCAGCATGACAATACAACAATCTCCATAAAGACATTGTCAGGTACAATGTGAAGGGAAACATGAAACTTTGGATTTGAAATAAAATCTTACTAGGAATTATGTGGTCATCAAGGATATTACACAGATAAGGAAACATTCTATGTAGATGCGAGAGGAAGGGATTGTTGTATTCACACTATTTAATTCATAATTGCCTAAAATAAAATTCTAAATTATATAAAAAGCATCACGTATAATTAAATGTTTTAGGGTTAAAAGATCACAACACACTCCTACACATGTCTGGACCACACCAAAATGTGATCACTATTACCAAACTAACCACCTGTCATTACCCTATTTCTGGCCAAGAGTCAGCATTCCGCCATTTCCCACAGATGTATTTCTGTCAGCGGGACAACTTCCTAAGCAACTGAATTGTTAAGATACAAAACAATGTTTAAAATATTCCTCATTTTAAAAAATTGACAGGCACAGAGGAAGTGTTGAGACATTTGCATACAGTCACAGGCTGTCAAGCAGTATAAAGAGATGGTTAATTCCTATTTTTTTCAGGCTAAAAAGAGTTTGATGTAATTAAATCTTAATTAAAAACTTGTAGAGACTTTTTGAGGACATAATACGACAGACAATAATGGTTTTAATTTTAGTTCCGTAGTTTTTTTTAAATAAAATACAGCTGGCCAAAACATTTGGATTGCTCTATCCATGTGGGTCCCTGCTAGACTATAAACACACCCACACACACAGCCACTTTGCAGCTGTTCACACAGTGAAGTAACTAGTAAAGTATAAAACTTACTAGAGTGAAAAAGTGGGAATATGAATGAAAGTATTTTAATCAGCATAGACACCAAAATAAGCCATTCTTTTAAGATCATAATGCTTTGTGAGATATAAGAAATGTAGTAAAATAAGCAGTGTTATCTTAACAGTCTTGCATTCCTGGCATAGGTGTCTATTTCTGTTCATCATATTAGCACCAGTGCCAGGCTTCAGTCTGACTTTTTCACATGCCTCCACTAGATAGCATTGCCTATTCACTCATAATATCATCCATCTATAGTCTTTCAAATACACATAAATTAAATGCTAGAAGTGACTGATGCCAGACAAGACGCATCTCTCTCTCTCTTTCACACACACACACACACTGATGAAAGTGTAATACATGTAAAACAGCACCATGGATAGTAGCTGTAACAGTTCAACAGGACATATGACATAAGTGTAGCATATCAACAAGCCAAATAATTTTTTTTACCCTCTTTTGCCTTCTTCTTGCGAGACAGTGTGCCTCCGAGCTTTCCCAGAAAAGACTCATCTTTCTTCATCTTCCCCGCGTTTCCCGCAGTACGGCCCGAAGTAGCGGACATCTCTCACACCGCCGGGATTTCTTTTGCATCCAGGGCTGTGTTCCAAATGAGGAATCGACACGATCAGTACACTTTAGAGCTGATGGTAGCAGAAATGCCAGGTTAAAGCACTGGAACGGCACAGACAATGAATGTCCAAAGGGGAAGAAGGCGTACATTAGGACCAACAGTGAAGGGTGACTCGATATGCAGTCACCGGACTGATCTATGGAACGCCAAAAGTTCCATAAACATGGAACATCTTTTGATCACCTTTTTACAGCATCTGAGGCTTTCGATTAGAAAGGGTGGCTCAGTGGTTATGATGTTCGATTGCTGATCATGGGTTCAATCCCAGCACCACTAATCTGCCCCCGCTGGGCCACTGAGCAAGACTCTTAAATATTAAGTGCTCAATTGTAAATAAATAAAATGAGACAAATGCCAGAAATGTAAAGGTAATACTATTAAACCCCAGTAATACTAT
Source organism: Bagarius yarrelli (assembly GCA_005784505.1). Classification (NCBI taxonomy): domain Eukaryota; kingdom Metazoa; phylum Chordata; class Actinopteri; order Siluriformes; family Sisoridae; genus Bagarius; species Bagarius yarrelli. The sequence continues at coordinate 12,786,425 of VCAZ01000001.1, read as the reverse complement.
TTAACCCTAGTGCAATTCCCTAAAAACATGTCTGTATTCTAAGTAGGCAAAGTAAGTAAGTAGGTAAATATTTGTGTAAACTTAGTGATCACTGATCTGTGTATACCTGATGCTGTGACCAGTGCAGCAGTTTTCTCTCTGCTGGGGTCTTAAAAAAGAAAAGTGAAATAAATTATCAAATAAATAATTATGTATTCATCCTGTATAAACTTATTAGTTTTTCTTGCCTAAAATTTCATGGTATCATATATTAATTTTTGTGCTGTCCAAATTTTTGCCAGAATCTTGAAATAATTTTTTTTTTAAATCTTTAAATGCTTCAACATTCGGATTGTTTGTTTGTACAACATGTCTTTTCCGTGTCCTTGTGTGTGGAGTGTTCCAGAACAGAATTGAGATCTAGCTTGACCCTGACGTGTGTATAGCAGTTACATACCTTTGGTTTCTATAAACAGATTGTTGATTAAAATATGACTTATGATATTTCATGATATTCAGTGTTAAAATATACAAATGTGTAGAGATAAATGATCTAACATTGTATAGATAATACAATTCAACAACACAATTAGAACAAATTTGATTCCAAACATTTAGGAGCCCTAGGATTAACCTCTCTTTGTCAACATTCCTGCAGGTTTATCTAGACAATTATTAAATGTAATTGTGTTACACTGTATATGATATCCAAATATTATATTTCAAATTATAGTAATTATAGTATTTGCCATTTGTTTATTAGCAGGAAATTATGGATGCAATTTTCATCAACACCAACAACCAATTTGTTTTTGAAGTTTTATGAACTATTTGGCTTTCCATACTGCCTCAGCCTCCAACCATTGCCAGGACCACCTCTGTAAATTTAGCATCCTGAATATCCTCCAGAGACCACTAATCTTTTTAATTTTCTAATTTACTTATTTTCACTGTAATATCCTCTCTTATTTATTCAACTTTAATCATTATATACTGTTTATTAGCTTTGCCTCAGCATTATAATATACATTTCAAAGTACATGCAAATCGGAACAGACAGCCAAAAAGCGGTAAATTTAATTATTACACACATAAAAGCAGTTGATGAATTAATACACATAAAAGCAGTTGATTTAATTGATACACACATAAAAGCAGTTGATTTAACTAATAGAGACATAAAAGCAATTGATTTAAATTAGTCAGCTGTTCAGCGTCACAGTTTTATGTTAACTGTTTTTTTAATAAATCAGGACAAGTGTTTTTTTTTTTTTTTGTAAAAAAATATACACCCCTGTACAATGTAAATCAAGTTCACACCCATTCCTCCCACTAATTAAAAGCAAACACATGGTCACATCAATAATTGAGTAAGTTCGGATCTATAAATATAAAAACTATAAATGATCACACATTACAGCAAGAAGAGTCTTCATTGGTCCTGACTCTCTTTTTCTTTATCTGAAACTGAGCAAATACAGAACATCATTATACACATTGAACATTATTAAGCAAGTCACCTGTTGTCTGCCACAAAAGTTCATGTAAAAGAGTTCTAAAGAAACTATGAACTATTTGAATAAACACATGGATATAAAAACTACAATTTGAATTTATAGCCAAGATTAAAGTCAGACAAAATGAATCTCCTATAATTAAAAAAAAAATCACTGACGAAACAAGTCCAAAAAAAGTTTGAAAAGAACAGTGCTATGCTATAAAAATATTGTTGAACTCACCAGAGTTTACCAGTAAACCCCATCGTTTCTGTAGTCTGTGCCTCTGTGCCTCGATAGCCTCCAAATCCTCAGTCAAAGGAGGCCCCAGAGGCCCAAGCGTTGGAGCAGAAGCCCCAGAGAGAGAGGCTGCTGTAGCTTGCACCATGTCACTGTCACAGCCCTGATTTAAAGAAGTACCACATCAAATATTCACTTTAAAAACTTCATTGGATATTTTTACATTAGAAATAATATTGTAAATAATACATTTGTAACTTTAATTTCTGTCTTGTCCATCAGTTACAGAATATTTGTGACTTTTTTTTTATTATCTGGTAACAGATTGGCATCATTTCCCGTGTCAGAGCTTTTTTTTATTATTTAGTATAACCTACAAATATGCTTTAAAGTAAGCAAACTACAACCCAAATCAAATACATCGTCTATGTAGTAGCAGATAAAAAGGGAACAATTTTAATTAAGGGAACAATTATATGCCTTACTGCAACACACCTTGAGCAGTGCAAGAGCTGTGCCCTGTGCTACTCCTTGCAGCAGGCTGGTGAGCTGTGCCCAGACACACACCTTCAATCCACTACTGCCCTCTGCCATGACCTGCAGTACCAGGCTGGGATTAAACTCATACGCTAACGGCAGAAGCAGACCCAACACTGCAGCCATGACACTCGCACAGGAGAACACGTCCTGAGAGGAAGAAGAGGAGAAGATTTTTGCTGCATGATGCTTTATTTGGTTATTCTGTCTTTAATCATGTAAAAAAGGACAAGAACAAAAACAAAACTATACAGATAGAGTAATAAAATGACCCTTTCTTTAAGGGTATAATTTTTTAATTGCGTTAAATAATGATTTTACACACCTTGTTGAGACACACAGGCACATGGTAGACAGACTTCACTTCCGAAGGTTCTTTTCTGCATATCTGCACCAAAAGCACTTTCCTGTAGTAGTGAGATATTTTTAACACCTTCCTCAGTCTAAAATAGTTATGTACATAGCAAACACACAGTCGACGTATAAAACAAATCCCACCCATCATTAGTGTCCACTGGAACAATGTCATCTCCAACAAACAGCACCAAAGTCCTGAAATAAAACATTAAAACGCTAACATTTAGTGGTTTCGAGTTAACCACTTTATTATTAATAACAATACTTTACTCTCAGTTTCGTAACTGTCCTATTCTTGGCCTAAATTCTTTAAAGTTCATACCGCTCAGACAGGGAGTTTTTGGCAAGCTCCACAGCACATTTCAGGGATACAAACACATCAGAGACCACGACCAAGCCATTCCGCACCTGCCCATGAGGTAGCATTAGAAGTGTCTATTTTTACTTGTATAACAGCTCATGTTTCAAATGTAGCATTAGTATAACAGTTAATCACTAGAATTTCTATAAATATAAAATTTAAGTGTTTATATGTTGTTAAAGTTTTAGTAAATGACTAGTTTCTGGATTAGAGTCAATATACCTCTTTGTTCTTGATTTTTTCCCAAAGTGAAACAACATCCTGGATGCACTTTAAAGACTTCTCATCAGTCACATCCTGAAAATGTTTATTCCTGTTGGCAGACAACATAGTCAAGTTTTACACACCTGGTTGAAAAAAAACAATTATTTTAATGAATTTTACTGCATCTCATTGTAAACTAATTTTATACAATAAAAAACAGCAACCACATGATCAAGCAGAGGAGTTTCCTCACACACCTTTATTAAGAAAATACTTTTAAATATATATCACTGAGTCTGTGGAGTTACTGGATATTTTGTTAATGTTGTGATCTTAACCCTGAATATTCTTTAAAAGCAGGCCTGAAAGGCATTAGAAATTCATCTAAGGTTTTAAAGATAAGAAGTGCAAAATTAATACTATTCTAACAGCACTAATATTTAGAAAAATAACGCAAGTAAATTAAAACATTTTTAAATCAAAATCATGTACAATAATAAACATTATTTTAATACAATTGTAAAGTCTATTTTAGATTTACAATGGACTTGTCTCTTTATTAAAATTTATAAGAAATACAGAATATTTTCTGTGAACACCTTTCACAAATTAACGCATCTAATATGAACCACTAAAGCAAACGTATGTAGTTTTTATGTGGTAACTACCAGGCTTATTTCTGATCCAGCTTAGAAACAGATATCTAAAATTTTTACAAGTTAAAGTGAGAACAACAGTAAACTTAACACATTTATAGTCACAAAAAATCTACATGAAGGTTATCAACTAGAAATGGGGAAAGGGCAGGGCATTCTGTGGGCCAGATGGGACATTGATCTGTCACTGGTAACAATGAAAAAAAATATAGACCCATTATTATAACTGATCAATGTTACAAACATTGATAATAAAAATATATCCTAACATAAACATTAAATCTTTACTAGCCAACTGGTAAAAGTGTAAGAGAGTCATTAACGAGTAATTATTAGCATAAGGAAAGTTTTCTATAAATAACCTGATTTTCTCTGCCTCCTCGAGATCCTTTGGTGATTTTTCTCCCAGGCACAAACAAGCCTCTGAAAGCAACTCCTCCTGTTCTTTAGAGACCCGTGCAGCTGTGCGCAAAGGAGGTGCGTCTCTAGGTATGGGTTCAGGCCAGACAAGATGTTCAGTTGTCTCTTCTTCATGCTGTTCAACTTTTTCGTCTACTCTGCTGCGCTTGATGCTTGGCTCTGGGACAGGGCAGACTTAAAATAATAATATTAAACAAATATGTTATTTGCATGTCTTGTTTTCATATACCTAACGGAGACTTTTAAAACATTTTTAATATAATATTTGATTGTTTAAATAATTAACTAATATGTAACAGCTAAATCATTTTTATACACATATACCGATCTGTCACTTCGTTTAAAAAAAAAACCCACTTTAATACTGAGTGATTCTGGTGTCCATCCTTACACCAATTAAAAAAATAATGTTGCTATTATTACAACTTGCATCATTACTGTATAAAACAAAAAATACCTATGTGTTTGAGACAACCCCAGTTCCTCTGGTGAACAGCTCGAACATTATGTACAGATTCAAGCGCACTGTACAGAGAAAAGATACAGCAATGAAAAAACCAAACATATGTTATACCAAACACAAGCTTTCAGATAAGTTTTAATGAAATCATATTAAAAGCAACATTTTAGCTTTATTTTCAAGATCACGATGTATATAAATGCATCACTTAGTTTTAGTTCAGATCACAGCATGTAGTTCATTCATGCATATCCTCACAGAGCTAAAAATGGAACCTACGATGAATCACTATATAGTAAATTTCTTGTAGGAAAACCCACCTGTGACACGGTGGACCAATGTCCCTCAGCTCTGGTGTGGGATCACCAAGCAGAGTATGTACGGTTTGACAAACTGACTGAGGAAGAGATGTCAAGTTATATCCGCCCTAAAACACAGAAACAGAGCAGGAATTACTACATACTAGTCTGTCTATGATCAGAAAACACATCAATATATTTAGGTTTACAGCAGTGTACGTGCCTCCAAGACAACACACAACCTGCCCCCAGCCAGAGACATCAGCAGGTGGGTAAGATGGCCAAAAATCTCTGGAGCAGCACACATGTGACCCTAAAAAAATGCATCAAATGCAAAAATAAATCATTCATCAATGATCTTTGACATTAAATGTGTAGAAGGTTAGAATGGTTGTTCTTTTTGCTGTGAATTATTTAGTTGATAATATATTTAAATTAAATAAAACGGAATCTTTGTTAAATAGTACAAAATTTCAGGTCGTTTCTAGGTAATTTACGCTTATTTCCAATAAGCGCAAATTAACCTATAGGATTGCATGTGCACATTTACGGCCAGTAAACAGGTCAGTTTTATAAACCTAGATAAAGTCCAGAATAATCAGGTGATCAGGTTATTTTTATAACAATGAACTTTAATTATTAATCACCTCAGGATCTCCAATTGCAGAATCAAACCCTGCACAGACAAACACCAGCTCAGGATCAAACTAAAACAACACCATACAAGATCAGTACATTAACTGTTGCATTTACGCAAAATTTCTACTGTATTTCTATTTCATTTTTTTTTTTTTGCGAAGGCTTGTAATAGTTACCTCATATGCAATAGGCAGGAGGACATGAAAAAAAGCTGAAAGGTAGTCACTACTGGTCATTCCCACCTTGGGAAAACAACAAGTAACACAATAAATGAAAATAAAAATGGTGTCTTTATAAAGAAAAATGACCTACAAAAATTTGCTTTATACTGCGCAAAGCAGCAATAACTAAAAAAAATCAAACTTTTAACTACTTTTAACTAGTCTTCACATTAGTTTTCAGACATTTCTTATTCTCCATTAATTCATTAACATGAATTCAAAGAATGTGTTTGATTCTGGAGACATGTACCTTATTCCAGGGCAGGTTGATGTTAAAGCCAGTCCCTTTGCCCTTCCCTACACTGTCATAGTCAGACTCAGCCAGATTAGGCCAAAATTGCTGGTGCTCGTAGCGATGCCATGAGAAATAAAGGACACTGAGAGACAGAAAAAGAAACTGGCACACAGTTAGGAGGGCAATGCCCTTGGTTTGACATTTACTTCATGGTTTTGTAAACAAATGCTCACCTGGAATCCTCTTCAAAGCAGTACTGCACCCCCTGTCCATGGTGAATATCCCAATCCACAATCAACACTCTAAATACACAGAAAATCATGTCAGGCAACAGAAAGGGGCATATTTTTAGTGACACTTCTTGAAGCTGTTACATGTCTGGTGTCGTTCTCTACTTAATACCTGTTGAGTTTGTAGTGTTGCTTGGCATAGAGGGCGGCTATTGCCACATTGTTGAACACACAGAAACCACTGGCTTCACACCGCTGGCTGTGATGACCAGGAGGCCTAAACATAACACAAACCTGTATAATAACTTTCCCTTTCTTTTTCTTATTGTACAATCAAACATTAATTGTGTAGACGTGTTGTGTGGATGTTTTTAGGGTGACTTTTTAACATTCTGTCAAGGGTCTAAAGCTTAAAAGTGATTAAAAGTAAAACGTTGCCCCGGAAAACAAGAAAATTATCTACAAAACAACTGAAAAAAAAAAACAAATACAAAAATTTAAAGAAATCCTTCACCATCACATCCACGTGTGTATTTTGAACATCCTTTTCTAGAATTAGTCCAACTCTTACTCATATATTAACTTCCAAACTTTGGACTATGGCTTTATAATTTTTCCTATTTAAACAGAACAGTAATAATGAGATCAGACACTAGCTCATTAATATGTGGACTGAGGAGGTCTGGTGTTCAGTCGGTGGTCCAGTTCATTTCAAAGGTGTTCAGTAAAGACAGGGTTCTGTACAGGACACTCCAGTTCCTCCACACCTTCATGGAGTTCAGGGGCTTTGTGTACAGGGACATTGTCATGCTGAGACACTGCTTAAGTCTATTAGTTTCAGTAGAGGAATAATGTCATGTTTGACACTTACCTTACAAGAGCCATTCCATTCCTCAATTTCCCTGTCATGATGTTGTCCACCAGCTGCAGCACAGAACCCACCGCCAGTTTGGCACAGTGGTAGATGTTCTAAAGATATGACATGGATTAAGTATAATTGTGTCAAACAGAAAAAAAATTACAGCTGTTGGTGCCATGCAACATCGTGGCTTACAGGGTGAAAATAGACGTCACCATACTGCTGAGTAAAAGTGAGCAGATCCTCCAAGCTCATGTGTGGGGTTTGGCTCACAGCTTCAAGATATTCTTTACTGTGGAAAGAACACAAAAAGGGAAATGAATCAAAAGTAATATTCTTGATAGTGTACTTTACTGTTAGGCATGCTATAAGATCAGCTAACAATTTTCAGACTCCTCTCACAACATTTTAACAGAAACATTCAGGAGATCACTGCTGAGCCTTTTTCAGTCTGATAAAACAAAAAAATTCTGATCCACTGCTGGTGGTGGGTTCAAAAAGCTGCTATATCTGGACCTCTATAGGGCCCTTATTTATCAGATGGATAAGAAAATGTGATAAACCAGGGCTGTACTGTCTAAAATCTATGATGCAGATGCTGCGTATAAACTCGTCTGTGCTATGTAACACGTGTGAAATGCAGTTTTGCATGTATTACAGTCACTTAATATTGTGAAGTGATTTTGTGGCTGTTAGATTTAAGACACACTGCTGATATACTGGGCAGTGGCAGTCTATTGCAGTCTATTGTGTAAGGAATTTTTGCCCAACTTTAGTTCCCACAACTTCTTAATACTTTTTACGCAGCTGCTAGTTAATACCGGCTAAATCATAACTGGAATCAATATTACCAAACAATAGTTTATCTAACAAACAAGTCATATTTGTTTACATACAATCAAAGGCAGAAATAGGGCGAATTAATTCATTATTTTTTCCCAGTATTCAATATTTTCCCATTATTTAATATTAAGCAAACAGAAACCATTTTATTTCTAGAAAATGTTCATTGCACGTGTCTTTTATTAATTTTACTGAATACTAAATATACAGTACAATTTGAAATTAGTATTATTGACTGCAAGATACTTACCCAGGAAGTGTTTACTTGATGAGCAAACAAACGACTTGGTCCCAAACGGTAGACTAATTGTTCAAGCCTAGAGGCTGTCCCAGATTAAACAAAGGACCCTGCGCTAAAGACTCAGGACATGGACTAATCAGAATGTCAAATCTATCCCCTGCAGGCCAGTCTTTTATGTCCTCACTTTTAAAACATGCACAAATCTACTTTGATAAATTCAGAATCAGATAATTTACACTATTTGGGTTAATAGTTGTTAATAACTACATAGGATGATTATATGTTTTGAATGTTTGTAATCACAGGTTATGGTATGCTTATGATCCAAACAGACACAGTCAAATAGTCAGGCATTTTAAATCATCTGATATAAAGCCATCGATTAAACTAACAAATCAACGTGCAACATTCGCCCAGGAACTTTCTTGGAATGTCTTACGGATTACAGAATTATGACGTAATCCATACTTGTTAAACATTCTCATAACGTTGAGAGAAAATGTGCTTAGAACACCATAAAATAATATTCTACTAACATTAAGCAAACTGGGCGTTTTTACGTGCTTGGAACATTTCAAATCACGTTTTCAAAAACTAAATAAAAAGTCCTCTAAATGGAACATTAATGACATCATAAAGGTTTTATTATTGTGCTACAAAACCTTTAACCTCTGCAGTGCTATGTGCAGAAATAGGTTACTGTACAGCTCACAGTGCAACAGCAGGAGATTTTACCTGTGAACTAGCAGAATTTCCTGATCAGTTGCTTGCCGAGTAGGAACACACACACACCTCCGGTCCAAACCTCTGCACTTCAGAGCCTCGTGGCTCACAGTTAAGCGCTCAGGAACCTCGATCTTACAGACTGGGCTGCAAACAACAAAGCAACAAAACTTGAATGAATCTCTAAAAACTATTTGGCAAGCCTACACACAGAAATCAAATAACACTCACTCAGTCCACAGAAGTTTGTAGCGAGTCATTTCCTCATCGTAGACTAATCCAGTTTCGGACATGATGCTGAAACTGCTCTCGGCGGCGCTTATGCACAATAAAGAATAATTCGTATGATTTAAAAGAACCCCGTAACCTCGACTGTTGATACTGAACTTTCCGGTAACGATTAACGAGTAAAAAACACTTACGATACAGAACACTTCTTTAATTCGTTCTGCGATGAACACGTGACCAAGGATAACCGACGCTTCTCCTCTTGGGCACACAATCACGTGACTGATTTGGGAACCCGATGCAATTCCTTTTTATACCACAAGATGTCGATAGTACATAAATAAATAAATAAAAAAAAATCACGAATCCAAAAACAAAATAGCAAATACTTGCTTATTCCCTAATTCGGGGTCACTGGGAAATGGCGAAAGGCAAGAGGGACACACGCTGGACAGGTCCAAATCCGAAAACAAAATCGCAAATCAGAAAACAAAAAAAAACCAACCAGAAAACAAAATAGCAAATCGTATATAAGGGTGCAAATAATATAATAATAATTATTATATTATATTATTTTCTAATGTGTTATTTTGCTTTTTTGATTTATGTTGTTTCGCACTTCTTATCCACCGTAAAATCACACTATAAACGTGCAATAATTAAACTGTAATAATAAAGCATGTTTTGTCTTTAAACTAAAATGCAACAACTTTATACTAATCTTAACCTCCTGAGACTCTGCATCCTCAATATGGAGACACATTACATCTTGGGTTTGCTTGCACATTATACTTTATTCTGCCTCATTTAGACCTGTTGTTCTCGTTTGTACTGCCATCTAGTGGTAGTGGAACTATAATACACATATTAGTTGAAATACATTTGGGAGTCGATCTCAGTCATGTTCCACTGTCAAGTCAAAGACAGAAGTGGAACAGGTACAAAACCTCATTAAAATCTATGGTCTAAACGTGTTTATTTATGCTTAAGGACATTAGGACTTTAGAATAATTCACGTTTAAGGACATTAAGACTTAAGAATAATATAGATGCAAAGTACGCATGTAAAAGTAAGGACATATAGCTATAAAAATTTTAGAAAGAAACCAACTGACCAATCTTACAGCACCAATTATGATAACTGCACGGACCAGGTTTTAGATGTGACTTCTTTTCTGTAGCTTGTGTACATCAGAACAACTTTTCGTGGTCGTCGTCTGATTGGCTGAAGCGTAAAGCTCTTCCGGGAGATGCGTTGTTTAACGATCCGCCTGGAAACAAACTAAAGGCGCCTGATCGAATTAGTAAGCTTTAGTGTGATTAATGAGCATTAATCAGGATCGACTAAATGCTGGATTTTTAAATGTTAGCGAGGTTTAATGTATAGACTGTTTGAAAGATTGGTGCTCGAGGCACTAAACACGACGCGGCACAAAACGAAACATTACTGGTTGCTTTAGCTTTCAGTCACCCGTCCTCTTGGGCGGGCCTTAGCCTTTTAAATCAGCCAGGTTTCCCGGACCCCGTCAGTCGGAAGGTCTGACTACATGAGACTAGTAGTACTTCTATAACTTTGGTGTATTGTTTGTATCATTTCACACTTCTATGTTTGCTTCATTAACGTTTAATTCTACCAATATATTTATTAAACAGGCTGTTTGTCAGTCGTTTTCTGATGGGTGGGAATCATTAAAAATATGCATTTTTTTCAAAAACACAGTGAAAATCACAGACATGGTAAGTCAGTAATTAAAGTTTAGTACTGCTGTTCGGGAAATCACTGCTGAGCCTTTTCAGTCTGATGAAAAAAATGCTGATCCACTGCTGGTGGCTGGAAGAATTAAAAATATGCAAGCGTCTCATCAAGGGCCAGACGATTGGGTCAGATTATCTTCATAACAGTAGGTCATGTGGGGTTTCTGGTATGCAATGGTTAGATGCCAAATTCCAAAAAAAAAAACAAAAAAAACAACCTGTTTAGATTAGGGGGTCACCAGATTCGGTCCTGGAGGGTCGGTGTCCTGCAGAGTTTAGCTCCAACTTTCCTCAACACGCATGTAAATGTGAAATATACCCACAAGACCGCAATTAGCTCATTCTGGTGATGTACAATTTGGCAGACAGAATAACTACAGATAAATTAAAGAAGTGAGTTCTAATATAGCATTTATTACATCTAAATATGCAGCAAGAGAGTACTAATGTATCAAGAGAAGAAGTTAAATTTAGCATTGTTGCAATGGTACAACTACACACCAAACTCCTTCCAAAGTTTTTTGTTGGATTTTTCCTTGATGATTTTTCCAGGCTGTGTAACTGAATTGGGTGTTTCTAAATGTGTTATTATTTTGTGGTCAATACAGCGAAATTAAAAGTTTCTGCTTAGTTAGGATATCCCCTAAATGTTCTATTTAGTTAATAAAGGTCTATTTAACACTTATACTTTATTGCATCCTCAGTCACTTCTAACAGCCAAAGCTGGCTTGTAATTCTTTTATAATTCATTAGTATTCATGCAAGCGTTTTACCATCATTTAGATACAGAAATGCTTGTACAGAAAAGGTAAATTAAAGCATTCTTTTTTTTTGGAACTTACTGTTTAGTCTGCAGGTGTGGCACTATTTGATATCATTTGAATATAACCAAATATATCTATGTATTTGTTTATATGCATCATATTATTTGTAAAAACTGGTTATATAAAGAAAAGGCAGTGTAAAGGGTTCAAAGAGAGATTATGCCAAGGCTTTGGTGTGGATGCTGTAGAAAGCTAAAGTCTTCAGAGTCCAAGAGCATCTTCTTTAATTTGACAGCCCAACAGGGCATTACCAACCCGCACGCAGTCTGACAGGTTGACCACTGAAACATACACATGGATCATTATTAATCATCAATTATCAGAAAACAGCTTTATTCAAATGTACAATATGTCTGGTAGCAAAATGTCAGTCGTAATTTAATTTATTTACCCCATAGATCCATTTATCCTACTTTAACATTTAAACCTAGTTTACCTTTCTGACTGCGGATCCATGCTGCTGCCTTCATGGCTAAAAATTGCCACTCAACCTGTACATCGATCTTAAAGCCATGCAACCAAATCAGAGCCAGAAGTGTAGCCCAGACGTCTGGCTTTACCTGCAAACAAAAACAATCAGGCAACTAAAATACATACCAGTGAAGAATGAACCCATATCAATGTACAGTGGATAGAACATGATTAAATTCCATTCAGCTATGCACACATTTAGTTATAAGAAATTAAAATATATATCTAGTTTGTTTGTAAAATAAAAGTGCATCTCAGATCAAACGCCTGCCTTGTTACACTGTTCTTGTTAATCTACATAGAACACAGGCAGTTAGTGTAAACTGCTAACAATAAAACATAATTATACATTAATCACAAAACACTACTATTAGAAAGGGTTTCCTCGCCTCATTTCTTTAAACCAACCCAATTAACAAATTCACATAACTACCAATCAGACGAGTGTAGTATTTATGCTAGAGAATATCATGAGATTTTTAAATGTCACTGGTATTTATCAGAGATAATCACTTAATTGTATCAGAGATAATTTACTTTTTTTTGTTTATATATTAATATTTAAATAGAGATAATTACAGTTTTTTAACACAACATCCTATTCCCCAACAATTCTTTTTTTTCTTTGCCATTGAAAGTGCTAAAAAACTCATAGCACACACACAGTAAAACAACAGTAACAAAATTTTTGCCTAATCCTAATAACTTCAGTCAAATCCATTGTTGTAATACACAGAGGCAAAATGAGTTTTGTTACTGTTGTGTTACTGTGTAATGTGAAACGAGTTAATAAAATGACTAGTATAAGGTATAAAAAAAAATTTGGTGTGTGAAGGATAAAGAATGTAGAAATAATAAAAAAGTGTCATAAAAGAGCAATAATTAAAGACTTTTTGGTAAACGTCCAACAAGTTCACACATAATGCAGACATTTTATGAGTATGAACCTGTGCAGGAATTCGCTCCATCAGCTCATTTTGTGTCCTTCCAAACACCTCGGCAAGTATAGACTCCATTTCCCAGCAACCCGTAGCCTTTTGGAGGGAGATGAGCTGCATCAGCGGGTCCTTCAATGTTTCAGGAGTTTCTGTGAAGTCATTAATAGATATGAAATAGATTAGTATGGATATGAATAATACATAAAACTAAAAACTAGTAAAGCATAACAGAAACCATAGACAATGTATATAAAAAGGGTTTTGAGTTCCAGATGAACATTACCTAGGTTCATGTCAATACCTGCATCACCTAAAGTAATGAAACAGGAAGAATTAAGCTAAACATCTGAAATGACAAAAAAAGAACATATTTGACATGTTTACAGATGGTGCTATTATTATGTTACTATCGGGACTTTATTATTATTAGTATGGCTCTGTAGCACTGCATAACCACAGAATGTATTACTGTGAGAAAAATATCTAAAATAATAATAAAAAAAAAAAACCCCAACATAGTATAATGTATATACTAGAAAGAATTACAAAAAACATTACTCTTAAAAAACTCAATGTACATTTTCAAAGAAATTATTATTTCTACAATAACAGCTAATTTACAGGAACTTGCATAGTGGACCATCAACAAGACTGGAGTGTCAGCACTTTGTAGTGGTTTTCTAATATGAAAAGGCTTTAAAAGAGAGAAATTTGTGCTTTTTGATTTATCAGCAAAATGAAAAGCTGATTTAATTTAGTTATATGAACTTTAATAGAGAATTCTAAAATAACTACTAGGAAACATGTATAAGCATGTTGTTATCTGACAATAAATAACTTTAGGGTGGCAATGTTTCTATTTTTTGCCGTTGGGTTTATTACATATTGTTTTTTAAAAAGGCACATCATGTTGTATTTTATTTAGTATCACTTTCGACCAGTTTCCTTACTGCAGTGAAAATATAAGTGCTCTTAATTTTTACTCTTTTGTATTACTAATTATACTGCTTTTCACGCATAAAGTCAAAGAAAAAAAGATATTGTGCATGCTTACACTCGACCACTAGGAGGAAATCCATTAACATGATGAAAGAAAATAAATAGAAAAAAAAGAGAAAAAAAGGGAAATTATTAGTTACACATTCAACAATGACAATTATTAATGTATGAATTATAAACCATAATTGGTAACCTACTAGCTTGTAAATCATATTCACATTGGTCCATTACTGTATAGAAGCAAATAAACAAATTTAGCTTCTTGTGTGACATTATAGTTCATACAAATTCTTTGCTCTTTAAGATAAAGTTTTTATTGGATAATAAAATAACGCATAGATAAGCTAACATCTCGGTTTTTTTTACCTTTGTACAGTAAAGATGTTATTTCATGGGAAATTGCTGAACATAAGACTAAAAGCTACTGAAGATTTTTGCAAGGCTGCAACGAATCAACTTGTTTCAGTTCCTTCACTTATGTTACAGCCCCTACCATACTTACTGATTTAACAGCAGTTTTATTAAGGCCACAATAATCCCTCCATTTATTTATTTTTCTTCAACTGTAACTGTTTGGTCTACAGACACTGTTTTGTGTACTAAGGTTTGGCTGTACTCTTATAGATAGCTATATTACCATACCCTTTTTTATCTTTTATGTATTCACTTTCCTAATTACTTGTTTTCAACAACACAATTCTAATATAGGTTCTGTACATATATTTTTTTATTTAAATAACACTTTTCTTTAACCACAAAAAGCTTCAATTTGTATATGTATAATAGATTATTCAAAAAGTATTAAATGCTGTAATTTACACTATGGCATAGAAGAAATATCACATGCATCGATGTTTAAAAGCAATTTTTAAAAAAAGAATTCCTCATTATTACTTGTGACCAAAACTAAATATGTACATTATTGTTTTATCATTTTATGCAAGGTAAATAAATTTGACTATTTCTGTTTATTAATCATCACATGGCACATGCTAAAGATAAGAATAATCTATGGAACTATCATAATATTATACATTATTTAATACCCTTGCAACCAAATGGGTTAGCACAACAACTACTAAGCAACTCATTAGGAGCCAGCAAATGCAAAATGGTGTTAAGAATATCTTGTAATTTACAAAAAAAAAAATACACTAATATATGAAAAAAGGGATATTAACATAAACAAACCCATAACCTCTAAAAGTAATAAATTATAAAAAAAATTCTAAGAACACTATTTGATATTTGTTAAGAATTGATCTATATGTGATCTGTAAATAATTTACATTGATACTTTACTGCAAAAAATCCCCAACAAGTTTAAGTTAAAAAGAAAAAAAAATTAATTAAAGTAAATTCTGTAACTTACAATATGGCAAAGAAGAATAAGAACATCCATCAGTCATCAATGCTGAAAACCAATAAAACTTATAAAGGGTCAAATTTATTCATCTTTATTTATGTGACCAACACTGAATATGTACTGTACATCATTGTTTTCTCATGAATTTTGTGCAAGTTAAATAAATAAATACTTTGTTTATTAATTATCACTTGCAGATGCTAAATTATTATAAGAAATTATTAGGAATGTAGATTTTAAATTTAAAAAAATACTGCAGAGTCAGTAAGTATAATAATAATAATAATAATAATAATAATAATAATTACCAAAATAGCTTATGGAACCATCATAATATTATATACATAATTTAATTGTTTTAAGAAAATAGTTTACAGTTTATATAACAAATTATATAATTTAAATAAATTATATAAATTTATTTTTCCAAACAAAATACCTTGCTGTAATTTAATCTTCAATTAATTTGGTTATGAATTATTTCACTAAAATTAAAATTACACAGCTAATAAATTAGTTACAGATACTATAATCTTTTATTTCTTATTATCTTCACTAGCAGAGTCAGAGAAAAAACACAAAAAGTGCATACTTACAATCAGCTAATAGAAGAAATCCACCAACATGATAAAAATAAAATATTTTAGGAAAATAAGTGAAATGTTTGTTGCACATTCAGAAATAAATGTTCTGATCTGTTAGAAATTAAAGTCATTAACAGTGTTGCAGTCCTATATAAAATGTCCTGTAGCATATAGTCTTATCTTCAGCAGCAAACCATAAACTGACATTTATAATGTTATCACATACAGTGTTAACCTTTATTCTTTTGATTGTAATTTTGTTGTTATATTGTGAAAATTTTAAATTTGGTTACTTACCACATAGACCTGAACAACATGGTTGCAATCATGTAAAAAAACAAATGAAAAACTATAAGGAATCTTGTACAATTTGTTGATCATTTTTATAATATTTGTTTTATTGTGAAATAATAAATTACAACCATGACATGACTTTCCAAATTTCACAAATAAAATAATTCTAACATTGACAAAGTATTTTCCTCTGCATAAATAATTCAGAAGAAATTCTTAAAACTTTATTTGACATTTGTTTCAAATGTAATCAAATGTTAATGAACTAACACTGTGTGCACATACATTTACTGAGACTAAAATAATTGACATTTACCACTGAAAAATATTCACCAACACAGTGTAAATCAAATAAATAGAAAGTAATAAAAATGTAATTATTATTAAAAATGTAACTTAATCAACAATAACTAATCTATACTTTTTGGAAATAAAAAAACTTGATATTGTTGCAGGTCTACATACAGTTTTTTTGTGAATTTTGTATATTTTTTACCATTAGTTTAATATATAATCCACAATTTTGTTACTTACCCATTGAATATGCACTTACAGGCATCACTGTAGAAAAGCAAAAAACCAAATAAATCATTTAAGAGTTTCTAATGAATTGTGTGCTATTCTATTTATTGTAATAATTTACAATACATAAAATAAGGTTTATGACAAAATGTTAACATGCTCTAAAAATTAACATTTGTAGTAATAAAGATAATGTATCTTATATAGATGTGACATATATCAGGAAGCAGAATGTGAGAATTTATTATGCAATTTATTATTTACTATCACTTTACCCAGCCCAGCAAGGTTTTTTTTATTGCTTACTTTGCATATATATATAAAATGGCAAAAATGCAAAATTAAGTTTTTAGTTACTAAGTAAAAATAAACTAATAAAGCATTTTTATTATAATTAAATCAAGGTCAATTCATGTACATGCAAATGTAAATGGGTTTCCATATTTCATAAAGAAAATACACAATATTAGTCTTACGATAAACAAGTTTTTACAGCTTTTGTGTACTTACTCCTTGCACACATCACTGTAAATATACAAACACAAACAGGAAGTTAGCATTATTATGTTTCTTTATGTTTACATATTAATGTACTTAATATATGTAATGTGCTCATGTATAAAAACACTTAAGCTTTGGATGCTAATTACATTAATGTTTATATTACTGTATATGTATATAAACGTTATTATTTAAAATACTGACTGGGGGCAGGAATTCTTCTCTTCACCAGCGGTCCTTTCACAGCTTCTCTGCTGCCCTTATGGACAGCTATAAAGGCTGTGTGTGAGCTGCTCACTCCAGACTGCTTACTCAGTTCCACCACTTTGGCCTTTAGAGCCTCTTTATCAGCTCCATCATCCTGCTCGTCCCTTTCCAGTGAGCGAATCAGAGAGCGAGCACCCAGCCTGTGAATAGCCATGCTGCACGCACACACGCACGCACACACGCACGCATAGACACGCACAGACACGCACGCGCACGCACGCACGCACACGCACACAAAGCTGACTGAGTAACATTTACAGTATACCTATCAGTAGTATTTACAAATAACCTGTTCAAAATGTATTCGTTTCCAGTTGCATTTAATTTAGTTTATAATAAACACCACAAATTTGTCAAGTTTTAATTATATATTACTTATTTCATTTTGATATAACCCGAATTAATCAAATTCTCCATATCTCCCAGCTGGCTAACTTATTGCACCAAACATGTATTAAGTACTTTAGGCTGATATTTTTGACTATAATAGGTATGACAGCTAAAGCCACCAGGCCACTAATCAAGAACAAAAACATTAGTTCCTTTGAACATAACAAAGTACATAGCAGTTACCCGCTGTTCACTGCAGGTCTCAGAGAGAAGTTAACAGTGTTTGAGAGCTCCTGATCTCCTAGAAGGTACCGTACTGTCATTTTTCCCTTAGCATTTGGGTTCTGACATTCCTAGGAACACAGAATGCAGCTAGTGTGTACAAGTGAATCCGGTCATTTGTACGATTTAAACAACTGCTTCAGCTTTTTTGTTTATAAAACTATGCACAAATAATTTAAAATTTCATAGATTGATGAATGTAACAAAAAGACAGAAAAATTATAGAAGAAATGACGTGAAAGCACAAATTAGTTTAATAACAGTACACTCAATTTTAGAACATAAAAAAATGTGATCCCACCTCTGCTTTTAACTGGGCATAAATCAGTGCTCTTTGACCATGGAACAGTGCTTTAATCTGTGGGCTCAAACGGGTGACGGACAAACCGGACCAATCCTCAGCGACATTAGTCACCGCTGGTTGTAATGCATAACGAAGGGACTGCATCACCTGGCATTGAGAAAATAATCCAAAATATAAGTAAAAATAATTTTCCATTTAGTTGTCAGTGGAAAAGTAACTGCCATAATTATCTGTATGTACTGTAAATGACCATAAATAACAAACATTAAATTATTGTATTCGCATTATTAAGACTATTAGATTCATTATTAGATATAATTAGGCTCTAGTACATAAAACTGTTATTTCTGTGTGTTTTGTTGTTGCTGAGACTAAACCAGTCTTTACTTTGGCCTGCATGCGATCAGTTCCTGTAATGAACTGGGCGTGGCCAGAGCTGTTCTCAGCCAATCCTGTAATGAGTGCAGAACTTGCACCTTCACCAATCCCAAATGAGAAGCATCTGTTAAAAGAAAGGAGTAGATTACATATTACTTATAAACCTTCTAGATTTAAAAATATATCAGAAAGCTAAAACGTGGTAAATAATGACAGAAAATACAAGAAAGAAATAAAAAAAGAAAGAAAACAGATACTAGGCACTACTAACAGCTACAACACTTAAATATACAGATTGTTTTACCCATTGCAATCAGAGCTGTGGGGTTATACAGAAATAATCAACCTCCCAATTGAAAAAAAAAAAAAAATACCAGTGCTATTTAGGGCTGGGTGATATTCATTTTTTTATATTAATAACAATATATTTTGATATATCAATTGTTAACAATGCCAGCTTTAAAAGAATATTCCAACAATGACTGAAGACACAAAAATTACAAGGTTTATTAATTCAATTTTTAAAGTATAGTTCAGTAACAAAAACTGATTACACATTCTGCCTTATAAAATTATGACAACCTACTAAAATAAACACAACACAATATTACCTTCTGTGGTAAAACCTGTCCGTTTGGTGTAATGAATTTGATATTTTATATTGAAAACAGCGTTCAAATGCTATGTTTGAAAGGGCATGTGAAACACAAGTCAAAATATTAGTACTACATGGGCTTCTGTACTGGAGATGTTGAGTCCTCTCACCAAAAGCATACTAGCAACTAGTTTTTTGAGTTCACTGGCTATAAGATAAATCGAGTAAATATCGACTATTAATATCTATGATTTTTTTGGCTAATCCACTTTAGGAAATTGCTATTTAAACCATTTTGCTCCTTCTCTTTCCTTGTAAAAATGTAAACGCTAATTATTCCAGAATATTTAAACAATTTTACCGCTCACTTAGCCATTACATATTAGTAATAATTAAAATGCTATTAATATGTGAAATGTTAGTTTCTTAGAAAATAATTGTATGTATAATAACAGTTTTAGGCTTTAAAATGCACATGCCTATGGAAATCAGCATTGCTCTGCACACAGTTCAGAACATCTTTGGTGTTTCCTACTTCACCGTCTGTAAATATGAAGAGCTGAAACAAGACAGAAAATTGAACAACCAGGATAATTAAACCAAAAGAAATAATAAACAGGTAACATTTCTCCTTGAGCAATGTGAAACTTTGAATAAAGTTTGGTAAAGTGATGATTTACTGGCCTTGACAAAAGAAATTTCAATCTACACAGGTAGCTATAAAAAACAGGATCGGCTGGATTATCAGATGGTCACTCATAAAAAAACACTGCAGGTTTTAGTAAAGAATAAATGTTACCTGTCTTGGGTGGTTGGGGATGCAGGGCTGCTTGTAAATGTGTTCCAGAGGTTGCAGAATCTCTGTTCCCCCCATGTCTGCTTGCATCTCCTGTACCTTTTTCACAGCCTCCTCCATAGTGTCCTGACGGTACTGTACACTTTTCCTAGAGACATGAAAACATAGAGCAAACATAACTCTCATACACCCTTTTACACTCACTGTCAGTAATCAACATATCAAAGTCAGTTATTTAGAGAATGCTGGGAATGAGGTGGAGAAACACTTTGGATGGAATACCAGTCATACACAAATCAACATGCACATATTTATATATATCATATTTTTTTGATTAATAAACTGATTGTCCAAAATATTAAACTTTTACTGTTTGATGTCAGGGGGACTCACGGAAAGAAGGATTCATAGTCAGAACCGAAGCCATAGATGTTGAAGTAACAGTCAATGGGGAGACTCTTCAGTAGCAGGAGAAGCGTGTCCTAAACACATCATTACTCACACTGTTTAATTTGAAAATTTTAACCATAATTAATTTAAATCGTAATTGTTTAAACCGCAAAAGCGGTTATAATAAAAAAAAAAGTTCAGTGGTAAGCCTTACCCTGGCACATGCGATGCGTTCTTGTGCATCTGGTTCATTATGCATGTTGCAGCCCATACTGCCAGATCTGTCCATAACAAACACAAACTCACCACACGATGACATAGAGGACATCACTGACTCAGGAAACTCTGGATAGAAAGTGACCATTACCACAGGGTCTCCCATGAGAGTTCCTAACAGGACAGAAGAATCAACAGAGATGTAACATAAAAGCAAGATAAACTAACACATGACCAGTGAGCTTAGTGTATCTTTCCTTATAATATTGTTTAGTGAGCAGTTTGTTTGTAAAAATATACCTGGTTGTGCTGTGGGAGCTCCAGCCTCTACTATAGCAGTGAGTTGATGAGGATTCTGATAATATAGATACAGCTCCACATCTTGGTCAAACATGTGACCTGCACTAAGGCTTACCTAAACACACACACACAGTGTACTGATTAAACCAGATTGATTTAAATGAAATAATAGTAAATGTTACATGCCATGGCTAGGAAAACATATTTTATCAGGGGGGTGCTGAGGGGTTTGATAATGCGGGACAATGATACGGTAGGGGACTTTTTTAACTTTGTAGCTGTCGGCAGCATGCCTGGTACCCACGGCTATGTTACATGCAGGTAAGTTGCTATAATAGCAGCTTAAAAATCTGCCAATCAGAAATGTCATGTTTGTGGAACATAACAAAAGCTTCAGAACATTTTTTTTTTCTTTCCTAAAGAAAACTATTATCTACCTTTATGAGTTTGCACAATGCATGCAGTGCTTAATGACTGACTTAGTAAAGTTAACACTGATTCATAAATTCAATATTAAATCATTAATATATATATTTTACTTTTATGGATTGGATTTAGTTAACTATTAATTTATTGACATCTATATCTCTGTATAGACACATACATGCAGTCTTATCTCTCCCTCACTCGGTCTCCCAAACACAAACACACACCTTTGCCTCTGTGTGGTCTGGGTTGAGAAACATCAGGGGTTCTAGTGGACATTTGGACTCCACTTTAGTGATGGGGTTTGGAGAGCTTACATGTGCAGTAAATGAGAGAGAGTAGGGAATACCAGTGGAACTTGATGTTATCTCTGAAACTATACCACCACTTGTACCTGAATATAAAACAGACAACAGATTAATCAATTCCTTTATCTGACAGATGATTAGTTTAGTCATGTATATGCTTGTTCAGCAGGAGTCATTACATTTAGATGTGAATGTAAAGTGTGTCTGATATTTTTTAGTAATTAATGTTGAGGATGTGACAGTATATGCGCTGTTGGATGTGTGTGTTCTTTACCAGCTGGTGTGTAGCGAGGGTTGAGCACTGCAGGCAGGCAGTACTGCAGTGAATGGTCAGCCTGCACACTCAGCTCAATGATATAGATGAATGTGACAGCGGCGCTCTGGCCTGGGGGCATTGACCCCACACTCAGCCTGAACACATCCACAGATTCCTCACTTTCCTCCAGCAGAAACGCCTCTTCACCGGAACTCAGCGCATCATCGTACTGCTCCCGCGCCTGACACACAACATTCCACATGGATTAATGCTGCATTCCTGCGGTGCCAAACCTAGTCTACAGTTTTAGACCTAGTCTAAAACTATTGTTTACTTACTTCCTGTTTCTCCTGCACCTCAGCTACTATCTCCTTCTCTGCAATCTTGGCACTGAAGTGGCAGAGGGCAGCTCCTGAAGGCATGGGGAAGACAAACACCGCCTCCAGGGAGTTGTCTTCCTCATTTTTATACTGGAGAGTGGAGGTAACCGTCGCCACATGGCCCTGGACCTGCAGTTCCACCTCAATGTGCTTCAGTGGAACTGAGCCAAAAAAAAAAAGGATATTAGCCACTTTAATTAGGTTGGCGACGCCCTCCACCGATTGTTCAAATCATTCGGCACAATTTACTAGTCTTTTTTTAAAAAAAACTTGAAATGCTTTATTAAGTAACAATTTACATAACTCTAAAACAGATTTAATATAATGTCAGCAAATTTTAATGCCATTTCCATCTGTGACTGACGTCATTTACAAATACAAACACGCCCCATAGTATAGTCCCACACCTGATACTGATTGACAGGTTTTAGTGCAAGACTTAGCAAATTCAGAAGAGGTTTGCAGTTCAGTTTGAGTTTTGACAGTAATAGTGCGTTCACG
Organism: Bagarius yarrelli; assembly: GCA_005784505.1. NCBI lineage: Eukaryota > Metazoa > Chordata > Actinopteri > Siluriformes > Sisoridae > Bagarius > Bagarius yarrelli. The sequence continues at coordinate 12,763,214 of VCAZ01000001.1, read as the reverse complement.
AAACAAAAATGGAAACGGGGTTGCACTTGCGTTTGGATTACGTCACATTTTATGCGTCGAAATACAGGAAATGCAAAAAATACCTTTTAAAAATGATCATATATTATACTTTCAAACATCTCAACACTGTTTTGAAAAAAAAAACCGGTTATAAACTCTTATAATAATAACTTAAAAGAATGTTATAATAAAACAATACACTTTTAAAACCTACCTGGCTCATTCTTGTTTGTCAGTAGGCCACAATTCATTTTGGTCTTCTTTTGTGTTTAATAATGAGCAATTAATTTCTATGCCACACTGAGTTTCTTGCACAAAACAGAAATAAACAGTGAGATAAGCGCGAAAGCGAAACAGATGTCACGCCTCCTCCAGTTTCTAGTTTGTTTTGGGCCGCTGAGGTTATGGAAAGCCAAAGAGGTCCTAAGCAATCGAAATCAATTATTACATACATACCAGTGACGTGCGGTGTGGGACTAAACCCTTTCGAGTCAGATTTACTATTTACTGTATAGTTAGTGTTTATCAGACGCCCTTATCCAGAGCGAGTAACAGTCATCGCTTTTATACAACTAAGGTTAAGGGCCTTAATCAGGGGCCCAACTGTGGCATCTTGGTGGTGCTGGGAATCGAACCCTGATCTTCCAATTAGCAGGCCACCATCTTAACCACTATATTTAATCGAGTAGCTTAAATTTACCTCCTAGATTGTCTATTTGCACATTGATTACTGGTTATGTTTTAGATTTCATATAAGCATTTATACACACACAGGTTAGTGCCTAGGATTTAATTATGTTGTCCTGGGAGAGCAAGAATTGGAACCTGACAGCTAATGCCAAACACTGTAATATTAGTTATGTACAAAAATTTGGGCTGTTACTGTCCTACCAGCCACACACAAAAGAATAACTTTCAGGTGTTGCATTTTTGTCCACATAAACATTGTCAAAAAACAAAACAAAACATTTGTTCAGCTGCTTTACTAAGAAAATCTCTTTTGTGCAGTTTTTGAACCCTATGTACCATCAGATGCTTTATGGTATGTATTCCTTTACTGCAGTCGTATATTACTTACGAGGGTTTGGTCCTTACTCAGACATTCCTGCTCTTGTAACTATGCACACTGTGCATACAACCCATGCTATTTGAACATAAAAATGCATTGCGATCAGAACACCTGATCTCTGTGCGGCGTCACAATAAAAACTGCAGTCAGCTCAGACAGCAGGGTTTGCAAAAGGCTTTGATGGACAAGATTTACGTCCTTCTTTATTTATTTGGTCTCATTTGGCAAAGCATTAATTGTGTTTTTTTTTTTTTTTACACAAGTTTTTTTGAACTAACAGAATGTATCGGTCAATTAAACATAACATAATGCAACTAACATATATAATAAAAGTATGTATGTTTATATGTAGAGAATTATACAATTAGTGAGCTGTCAAACTATTTTAACAACAAATCTTAATTTCAGCATTAATTTACTGAAAATAATTATTTATGACATATAGATATGATTTGTTGAATGTCAACTTTAAACAGAACACTTTTGGTGGTAGACCACTCAGTTATTAGCTGAGCAAAAGCTTGAAACCAGTAAACTTGCTACAAAACCTTTGTATCATCAAATTCTTTCTTCACATGTCAGCTTTTCACCTTTACCCTTAAGGTAAGATTGTACAACCAGGCTGTTGACAACATTATTGACAGTAATTTTTGGTAAAAAAAAAAAAAAAAAGCGCTTACAATGTGTTGTTGCCCATGTACAACAGCTATAAACTAATTTTCAGTATTTTGCTTTTCTGTTACAGACAGATCTCTGTTTTTTATGTTGGTTTATCCTTTTTAATAACAGATGTTTTAGGCGTGAAAACCAATAGTGTTAGGCATAATGGGACACAAGACACAAGAATTAAAGGATCTAAAAATAAGAGGAAATTAAAGCTGCAATTCAGATTTGTCATTTCGTTCACTGCCTAAAAAATCGAAATGCATTTACTGAATGGCAAAAACATAATAATAAAACCTGCTGTGTGAATAGTACTGTACAACAGTGCATTTGGTACCTGGGCCCTCAGTGGGGATTTACCCGACTGATACACCACTTAATACCACCACTATCACGCGAAACCATCAATACTATGAAATACGCATTATAACACATATTGAGAGTAACATTTGTATTAAAGCATGAATCCCTGTTAAGACTCCAAACCTCTACAATACAACTGCAACTGTTCCACATACATCATCTGGAGCTGTTCAGAATCAATATTTATCTAATAACATGACAAAAACATTAAAGATAAAGGCCTGGAAACTCTTTCCCGGGCTAAGACCAGCTAGTAAGCTTCGGGGTTAGCTGACCTCTCGCTATGTCTTTTTTCCTTAAAAAAGTCCGTCTTGAAAACTGACTTTTAACTATGTCTGAGTCATGTTCTCCTTCTTCGTTGTTAGCCATTGTGGGCTTAATAATTCTAAATCACCTGCACAGATGCGTTTGGCTAGTCAAACTTGACTGTAACAGTTTAGTCTGAACAACCAATCAGATGAGGGAAAAATGCTGAAGTCTTCGTGGGCCAGCTAGGTGCCCTGGCAGGTTTGAAATCTGAAATCTTTTAGGATTAAAAGATTTCAATAAGATCTGATTGGTTAAAGAAACAGCCTTTAACGAATAAGCAATCTGCCACTGCTTATATAGTTTAAGTTACATTGGCAGCACTACTGATTATGATTAAATTAACATGGCAGCACATAAAAACTGAAACCTGATTGGACAAAAAAAATCTAACATACACATACTGGAAGCAGTGCAGCAAAAGAAAAGCTATGAAGTAAAGAGAATAAACTGTTGGGAATAACGTAATACAATTTAATTCAACAAATATCTTAATTTATATTTTTAAATGTGGGTCAGCTTCTGATATTGTTTAGGCCAGCAGAGAAGGCCTTGCTGGCTCTGACTGTACACTACTGAGGTACAGTATGTATTTGTTTTTATTATTCTGACAGAATGGATATACTGTTTGATTTACATAATAAAAAAATCATAAACGTGTTAAATGTAAAACAGGCTATTTTTTGTTTGTAAATTCTTACTACTTTTTAAAATGTACTTTGTATTGGTATAATTACTGCAGAATAAAAAAAAAATCACAGTCCAAGAGCATCTTCTTTGACCTGACAGCCCAGTAGAATGTTTCCTGCTTGTACACACTTTGTCTGGTTGACCACTGCAAGACACACATCATCATCATCGTCATTATTATCCTCACCGTTATTATTGCAAAATAAAGACAGTAGTGTCAATAATGCTGTAATTATTAAAAAGTTTTCTTGATCAACAAACTGCTTAATCAATATGTGTTCCAGTAAAAATCTTTCATATCACATTCATGTTTCATATCACAGTAAAGGAAATGATTAGCAAATGGCAGGTGTTTACAGTTTTGACTGCGGATCCACGTCACTGCTTTTATGGCCAAAAAATGCCACTCAACCTGTGCGTCCTTCTTAAAGCCATGCAACCAAATCAGAGCCAAAAGTGTAGCCCAGACATCTGGCTTTACCTGCAGAAAAAAAACACATTATTCTCCAATACTATACATTCAATCAAACATACGAGTGGGCGAAAAGTCTAGTTAACGTAAACTTGCAGCTGAAACCGCTGATATCCAGGAAATTTTAAATTCCCAGAAAATCTACAGATCAAACTTGTCCATCTGGTTTATACCAACACCCATGCTACAATCCTTTATTTTAATGCATGATGTGAATATTTCCAAACACAATAAACTTGTGTCAGCATGATTTTTGCATTGTGTTGCTGCCACCCGATTATCTGATAAGATAACTGTATGAATTGTGCAAGTGTACAGACATGTGTAAAATAAAGTGTAAATAAAATTCTACTAGATAAATAATTAAAGTAGTAGTAATACAAGTAGATACTTTAAGCTTTTTTATAAGTAAAAGATTTGTCTTTCCTAGTTTCTCTTTTGGTAATGACACTGACTGTTTTGTTTCCTGCTTTTACTGTCTATTACCCTCATACACCTTGATCCTTACTCTGCTTCTATAAGCCTGTTACAATGTGTTTATTTAAAACATTATTTCATCTGAACATTATTTTATGTCCTAAAATAAACCCTTTTATTAAGTAATGGGAAACTATTAAAATGTATTATTAATGATAATTAATTATTAATGATTAATGATTAATGCAAATTTTAATAATGGCTAAATTTGGGGATTACAAAACGTTACAAAAACATTTAATGAGTATTAACCTGTGCAGGAATCTGCTCAATCAGCTCTTTTTCTGTCCTTCCAAACACCTCTGCAAGTGTAGACTCCATTTTCCAGCAACCCGAAGCCTTTTGAAGAGAAACTAGCTGCAACAACAGGTCCTTTGGAGTTTCCGGATCTTTTAAAAGCAAAAGTATTTTAGATTTATAACCAACATTTACAAGTAGAGTACAATGATGTTAATAAGCAAACCTGTTTTTTAAAAATCACGTCAGTGAGATCATATTTGTTATTCTTACCAGTTTATATGAACTGTCTGAAATCAGGTATTTATTAGGTTAGTTTTAAATGTTCTGTTAAGGTATTTAATTAAGCTATAGATTATTTAGAATGTGCATGCATTTGCAGCAGAGGTCGTGATTACTTTTTTTCAGTAAAAATAATCTTTAAAATATGACACAAACTTACCATTACAATCATTTTTTTGACTCAAACCTGGAGGTAAACCCGAAGAGCAACCTGTATTATTTGCACAATTAAATCAGACAATCCATACACAGATGTTTGTAATATTAAACTGATGCAGAGCCTTAAGATCTAATAATTCAATTAAGCCCTGTTAAGACTCATTAATAGCCAACAAATAAGGGCTTTTAAGACCTTTTTATGTCAGTTATCTCTAAAATATGACATCTTTAAAGTAATTTTAACCCTTAACCTAACCATAGCAATGTGGTGTACGAAGTAAAAGTGATAACTGCAAATTTGTATGAGATTACTGCACGTTGGCAAAAACATCTATTTAATTTTACTGAATTTTTAGAGCATAATCGTACATTGTATACACATCACTATGCTACAGAATAAGTTCTATTGACACAGTAGAGATCATGTGAAGTCTCATGTGAATATGTGAAACTTACTAAAAGGTTCTTCTCTTAGTTGTAGTTTAGCTTTACCTAGAGGACAAATAAAAATATGATATGCTTCATTAAGTAAGTATTTCAAATAGATATACATGGAGTACTAAACTGAAACTGAAGAAAAACAAAAAGTTACGCATACTTACCCTTTGATTTTGCTATGAAACAGTTTACACAAATATTGTGAAGGTCAGATATAAAAAAAGAAGAAAAAATAATAATTTATGTTAAGAAATTGGAACATTTTAAATTGCATACACTGTATTTGAGATGTTCAGTGGTTCTGAAAGTTTTTAGTACAAAAAAGTAGTTTCAACCAGATTACCATAACAACAAAAAGCACAGCATTAATCTAATGTTCAATAAATGTGTTTGTTCAATTACTTACATCGAAAAAAACACCCTTTTTTTAGTATTTGTAAACCTAGTTCAATTGAACACAAAAGAGAAAGGTTAGTTATTAAAATGCTTAATGCTCAGCACTTATTATATGTCAGACAGGTTTTTAGTACTGAGAGTAAAAATGTAAGGTCAAGCAGTTGATTTGAGGGAGGTGGTAGCACAGTGGTTAAGGTGTTGGAATGACAATTGGAAGATCGGGGCTCGATTCTCAGAACTACTAAGTTACCAAAGTTGGGCCCCTAAGCAAAGCTTTTAACCCCTGATTGCTTAGCTGTATAAAAGAGATAAATGTTAATCGCTCTGGATAAATCATCAAATGCTGTAATTTGGATACCTGAATTACTAAGCAGTAATAAATGTTGTTTGTAAGTTATATTTAAGCTCTTCAGACTTTTAACTTTTTACACATTGTTAAATTTGCCTTAAGTGCAAAGTTTAATGCTATTAATTACTAGCTACATGTTTATGTTCAAAGGCTCAGAGAACAGTAATTCTCCTATTTCTCATGCAAACAGGCTGCTATTATAGGAGTAACTATAATAACCTCTAAATTTCTAAAAAAAAGCTTTTCACTAGATGTTAGAACGTAGCTGTAAGGATTTTTACGTTCAGCTAGAGAAGCATTGGTGGAATCAGATGCCAATATAGGGTGAGGAACTCTGAGGGACAATCCGTGTTTTAGATCATCCTGAAGGTGTTTGGTATGGCCCGGAGTAGAACCCCGCAGTTTTCTCACCTCAAACCTGCATGCTCCTGCAACATGGGTGATTCTGATTTGTAACATGGTTGGGGATGAGGGGATGATATTTTTAAAAACTAATTTAGTGAAAATTTATGGATACACATAGAAGTGGTGATAAAATGGTTAATTAAGTTTTAATAAGGAGGCTTCCAGGATGACCAGAAAAATTTCAAATTCATAACAAAAAAAAAACGTTATGCACATTCAACCTTGCTTTTTTTATTGCAATTTCCATCAATAAATAAAACAAATAATTAAAAAAGAAAGAAAGCATTTAGTTTAGATATGAATAACTCACTACAATGAAGTTGACTAAAATATTTTGAAGTTCCCAAAAAGTAAACATCACTCATAACAAAAAATGATCAACACTTACCCATAGTTTCTTCAAGGCAAAATAAAAAAATCGAAAAAAAAAAAGAAACAAAAAAGAGCAAAAAGCCTTAATTATAAATTCTGCCACAGCAAACAAGTTTCTTAAAATAATTAATTGAATTAGGTAAACTCACTGATTTTATTTTATTCTAAAAGTTTATGCAGAATGCCTAGATGAATTCACTTATATGCTACCAGTAATTAAAAGGATCATGATCTCATTTACAGGATGACTTAAAAAATTGGAATAAAATTATGTATAAATTATGTATACAATTATAAATTTAGGCCCAAACACTCGACCTGCGCTCTATGAAGACACAGTATATTATGGTTAGAGTGGAAAAACTGCACAGATCCCTGAATCTTTAAGAACTCTACCATTAAATTACCAAAATACCCAATTAGGAAAAAACACCTCACAGTATAAGCTTTATTAGCAGTACGTATTTACAAATTCCAGTCGTCAGTCACTTACTAGAAGAAGTCGGTGCAGGTGCCATTTTATTTCCTAAACACGTTTGTACAAATAGATGGATGTTAGATTCTTGGTGTGTTTATGCATAAAAGCACTTAGACCATAACTGCTTATGGAAAAATGCATTGTTTTATTACTTACTGGCAGGTGAGTTGTAAACACCAAGTGAATATTTTTGATACCCTGTGTATAAAGAATAAAAAATAGAACGTTGTGAATGATAATCATAGTAATAATTTTGCTGGTATATCTGTTTGTTAGTGTTATTATTATTTTTGCAGTTTGAGCAAAATGATGCAGTAAAGTCTGACACTGGATATTCACCTTTTCACCAGCAGTCTCTTTACCAAATAAGTAAAAACGGGTAAACTAAAGAAGCCCTTTTGTTCTACTTGAATCAATTCATGTACATGCAAATAAAATTGTAAAACACACTTTTTGACATATTTCATAAACAAGTATTACCAGCTCCTCTGCAGCGCCTTATTGCACCTAACATCACTGTAAATATACAAACACAAACAGAAAGTTAGCATTAATGTGCTCATGTATAAAAACACTAAAGCTTTGGATGCTAATTACATTAATGTTTATATTACTGTATATGTATATAAACGTTATTATTTAAAATACTGACTGGGGGCAGGAATTCTTCTCTTTACCAGCGGTCCTTTCACAACTTCTCTGCTGCCCTTATGGACAGCTATAAAGGCTGTGTGTGAGCTGCTCACTCCAGACTGCTTACTCAGTTCCACCACTTTGGCCTTTAGAGCCTCTTTATCAGCTCCATCATCCTGCTCGTCCCTTTCCAGTGAGCGAATCAGAGAGCGAGCACCCAGCCTGTGGATCGTAATGCTGTACACACACACACACACACACACACACACACACCTTAATTTAGTCACTTCTTTGCTAGTTCTGTTAAAGTTAAGATTTGCGGTATACTATGATCTTGACCATGTATATTATATCATTAGAAATACATTTGCTTAAATGTTATATTTTCTTGTTGGAGCTCAGTGAAATTTTAAAGTTAATGTCATATGTCTTAAATATAATACATTTTAAAATAACCTTAATGAAACAAACCTTCCATAAACTATTAGCATTTTCATCTGATCTGTTAATAAGAATAATCGGTTGAAAATAATTTTGTAAAATTAACACAATCAATATTAACACACACAACATTATGTGAGCATGTATTTTTTAAATCTTTGAATAAAAGTGTGTGTGTGTGTGTTGGGGGGGGGTGTTGATCGCAAACTTCATTATTCTTTTTTCAAACCTATAATTAGGTTTCTAGTTTTTTAAAATGAAGCATATTCATTATACGTAATATTTGTAGGCAAACAATATACACTGCTCAAAAAAATAGAGGGAACACTTAAACAACACAATGTAACTCCAAGTCAATTACACTTCTGTGAAATTAAACTGCCCACTTAGGAAGCGACACTGATTGACAATCAATTTCACATGCTGTTGTGCAAATGGAATAGACAACAGGTGGACATTATAGGCAATTAGCAAGACACCCCCAATAAAGGAGTGGTTCTGCAGGTGGAGACTTTCTGGCTGATGTTTTGGTCACTTTTGAATGCTGGCGGTGCTTTCACTCTAGTGGTAGCATGAGACAGAGTCTACAACCCACACAAGTGGCTCAGGTAGTGCAGCTCATCCAGGATGGCACATCAATGCGAGCTGTGGCAAGAAGGTTTGCTGTGTCTGTCAGCGTAGCGTCCAGAGCATGGAGGTGCTACCAGGAGACAGGCCAGTACATCAGGAGACGTGGAGGAGGCCGTAGGAGGTCAACAACCCAGCAGCAGGACCGCTACCTCCAGCTTTGTGCAAAATGACCTCCAGCAGGCTACAAATGTGCATGTGTCTGCTCAAACGGTCAGAAACAGACTTCATGAGGGTGGTATGAGAGCCCGACGTCCACAGGTGGGGGTTGTGCTTACAGCCCAACACCGTGCAGGACGTTTGGCATTTGCCAGAGAACACCAAGATTGGCAAATTCGCCACTGGCGCCCTGTGCTCTTCACAGATGAAAGCAGGTTCACACTGAGCACATGTGACTGACGTGACAGAGTCTGGAGACGCCGTGGAGAACACATTTCTTTGTGCTCGCCAGAGGTAGCCTGACTGCCATTAGGTACTGAGATGCGATCCTCAGACCCCTTGTGAGACCATATGCCGGTGCGGTTGCCCCTGGGTTCCTCCTAATGCAAATCAATGCTAGACCTCATGTGGCTGGAGTGTGTCAGCAGTTCCTGCAAGACGAAGGCACTGATGCTATGGACTGGCCTGCTCGTTCCCCAGACCTGAATCCAATTGAGCACATCTGGGACATCATGTCTCGCTCCATCCACCGACGCCACGTTGCACCACAGACTGTCCAGGAGTTGGCGGATGCCACCTCATCAGGAGCATGCCCAGGCGTTGTAGGGAGGTCATACAGGCACGTGGAGGCCACACACACTACTGAGCCTCATTTTGACTTGTTTTACGGACATTACATCAAGGTTGGATCAGCCTGTAGTGTGTTTTTCCACTTCAATTTTGAGTGTGACCCCAAATCCAGACCTCAGTGGGTTAATAAATTTGATTTTCATTGATAATTTTTGTGTGATTTTGTTGTCAGCACATTCAACTATGTAAAGAACAAAGTATTTAATAAGAATATTTCATTCATTCAGATCTAGGATGTGTTATTTTAGTGTTCCCTTTATTTTTTTGAGCAGTGTATAATTATTTTTCTTAAGCTTGACTGACCAAATATTTCTTTCACGTCAGTTCATGGATACCATGGGATATAGCAGCTTTGACTAATTTTGAGAACTTGACTGACTAACAAGTAAGACAGGTAAAGTTAAGTTTTATGATTACACACATAATAATAATATCGTAATACAAAAAGGTACTGGTTGTTTGTGCCATTTCAAGCAGTTACCCGTTATTCTCAGCAGGTTTCAGGGAAAAATTGACATGGTTTGAAACCTCTTGATCGCCCAGAAGATACCGCATTGATATTTTTCCCTTACTGTCTGGTTTCTGACATTCCTAGGAAAAAAGAAATAAGGCTTTGTGAAGCATGAAGGACAATATGAAAAAGCATGAAATTTTATAGGCTAATAAATCTAGAAATAACAGACACTTATGAAAGCCAGTACATATAGATTCAAAGACAGATTCAGAGAAAGACAGTTAAACAATTTAAAAACAATGTGATCCCACCTCTGCTTTTAACTGGGCATAAATCAGTGCTCTTTGACCATGGAACAATGCTTTAATCTGTGGGCTCAAACGGGTGACGGACAAACCGGACCAATCCTCAGTGACATTAGTCACCGCTGGTTGTAAAGCATAACGAAGGGACTGCATCACCTGGCATTGAGAAAATAATCCAAAATATAAGTAAAAATAAATTTAGCGGTCAGTGGAAAAGTAAATGCCATAATTATCTGTACGTACTGTAAATGACCATAAATAACAAACATTAAATTATTGTATTCACATTATTAAGACTATTAGATTCATTATTAGATATAATTAGGCTGTAGTACATAAAACTGTTATTTCTGTGTGTTTTGTTGTTGCTGAGACTAAACCAGTCTTTACTTTGGCCTGCATGCGATCAGTTCCTGTAATGAACTGGGCGTGGCCAGAGCTGTTGTCAGCCAATCCTGTAATGAGTGCAGAACTTGCACCTTCACCAATCCCAAATGAGAAGCATCTGTTAAAAGAAAGGAGTAGATTACATTTTAAGCCTTCTAAATATAAAATATATCAGAAAAATCCAAAATACTGTGAAACACCTAAAGAATAATAAGCCGAAAAACATAACCTATGAATGTTTCACAGCATCTCAAGATCCTCCTTACCTCAATGTTAAGCAAACTTTTTGCTTAAAGAAATAAATTATTACAGCAAATTCAACACTGTTGGTTTACAAAAAAAAATCATTAATTTATTAACACATATTTTGTATATTGATTATATATTTTTCCAAAGCTTGAATAACAAGTGTCTGTCATACAGGTATGATATTAGTATTAGTTGTTACTTAAGAAATAAATACATATGACTACTAAACTCTTGCATAAGGCAATCATGTGGTACAATGCATCTTTATGTTTTAAGGTGGTTATCAGATTAGCTGTTATTTGCTTTTGTAATTTATACCTGCTCTTTTGAAAATATGCCTATTCTCCTAATGTAATAAAATATTACTCCCTTTACAGTCTATAATCTCAGTGCATAGATCGTTCATCCGTCCACCAGAAAAGCCATCACCAAAATGGCAGTTTCTACGTTTTTACCATGCTGCAAGTAGCCATGTATTTTCAGATCACTTGTCTATCAAGCTTTAATTATTTACTGTCCTGTTTTATGTGCCTGACCGTTTCTCTGTTCACTTTTTTACAGTTAGGGTTCTCTGTTTTAAAAAAGTGTTTGCTGCCTATTGGTTACCTTCACCTATATTTATCTATATCTCTCATCAGGTTTCATTTTATCTCATAATTTCATCTCAAAATTGTGTAAAGCTGCTTTGTGACAATCACCATTGTAAAAAGCGCTATACAAATAAAACTGAATTGAAACTGAATTTTCTGTCATTTGGCAGACGCCCTTATCCAGAGCGACTTACGTTCACCTCTCTTTTCATACAACTGAGCAATTGGGGGTTAAGGGCCTTACTCATGGTCCCAGAGGTGACAACTTGGTGTTGCTGGGAATCGAAACCCGATCTTCTAATTAGCACTACATTTACATTTGCACCTTATCCAGAGCGACTTACATTTATCTCATTTATACAAGTGAGCAATTGGGGGTTAAGGGCCTTGCTCAGGGGCCCAACAGTAGTGGGTATTGTCATTTGAATCTTTTAAATATTTATCAGAAAATTAACTGTCTGCATCATAAAAAGTTTAAAGATTTGAAGTGCACATGCCTGTGGGACTCAGCATTACTTTTTACACAGTTAAGAACAGCTTTGGTGTTTCCTACTTCACCGTCTGTAAATATGAAGAGCTGAAACAAGAGAAATAAAATCGAAAAACATTAAAGGGCGATACATTAGCAAAAATTAACAAAACGGCTTTTGCAACAGAATCTGCTTTGCAGGTTTTAGTAAAGAATAAATGTTACCTGTCTTGGGTGGTTGGGGATGCAGGGCTGCTTGTAAATGTGTTCCAGAGGTTGCAGAATCTCTGTTCCCCCCATGTCTGCTTGCATCTCCTGTACCTTTTTCACAGCCTCCTCCATAGTGTCCTGACGGTACTGCACACTTTTCCTAGAGACATCATAGGAACATAGAGTAAACACTGTAACTGATCCTCTATTACACTCTCATACAACCTAATACACTCGCTGTCAGTAATCAATTGATCAAAGTCAGTTATTTAGAGAATGCTGGGGACAACGTGGAGAAACACTTTGGATGGAATACCAGTCATAGACAAATCAACATGCACATATTTATTTACAACTAGAGACAGTTTATTTCAGCCAGTACAGGAACTGGCATTCTTTAGGTAACTCATTAGAAATCAGAAGAACATGCACAAAGACACCACATTATCATCGACCAATCCTAAAATCTGGATCTATATAGAAATAAATCTGCTTGTTACAAATCAGCTTTTTATTCATTCATTTTAGCCATTTTTGTCTCTAATTGATAAACTGTCAGAAATGTTACAGTTTCATTGTTTCATGTCAGAGGTACTCACGGAAAGAAGAATTCATAGTGAGAGCCAAAGCCATAGATGTTGAAGTAACAGTCCATGGGGAGACTCTTCAGTAGGAGGAGAAGCGTCTCCTAAACACATCATTACTCACACTGTTTAATTTGAATATTTTAACTTAAATTAATTTGAAAATCAATATGTAAATTTTACATTGCAAAAGCTAATGAAAAAAGTTCAGTGGTAAGCCTTACCCTGGCACATGCGATGCGTTCTTGTGCATCTGGTCCATTATGCATGTTGCAGCCCATACTGCCAGATCTGTCCATAACAAACACAAACTCACCACACGATGACATAGAGGACATCACTGACTCAGGAAACTCTGGATAGAAACTGACCATTACCACAGGGTCTCCCATGAGAGTTCCTAACAGGACAGAAGTAGCTTAGTGTATCTTTCCTTATAAAATTATTTAGTGAGCAGTTTTGTGAAAATATACCTGGTTGTGCTGTGGGAGCTCCAGCCTCTACTATAGCAGTGAGTTGATGAGGATTCTGATAATATAGATACAGCTCCACATCTTGGTCAAACATGTGACCTGCACTAAGGCTTACCTAAACACACACACACAGTATACATGAATGCATGAACACAACAAATCATTATTTGATTATAAGTTAATGCTTACATAGAATACAGTCAAAATAAATATATGCAGATATGATAGTGTGTATGTTGCCTTTGTTAACTGTTATGATAACAAGACCTGAAATAAGTTTTTGACACTTTAGATTTTGTTATTGATTATACATTTAGTGCATGCATATTTTACATGCATATTTCAAGTTCTAGACTAGTTGGAACACTAGTTATATAAAAAAAATAATAAATACATATACAAAATTTAACTTAGTGATTTAGTAAAATTGAATTTGATTCATCAGTCTCATTTAGTTATTGGTACCGGAAAAAAACAGCTTAGCTTTAAAAAACAGATATATAAATATAATATGCTTTTACTTCCTCTTTTCCACCTATATTTTTACACACACCTTTGCCTCTGTGTGGTCTGGGTTGAGAAACATCAGGGGTTCCAGTGGACATTTGGACTCCACTTTAGTGATGGGGTTTGGAGAGCTTACATGTGCAGTAAATGAGAAAGAGTAGGGAATACCAGTGGAACTTGATGTTATCTCTGAAACTATACCACCACTTGTACCTGAATATAAAACAGACAACAGATTAATCAATTCCTTTATCTGACAGATGATTAGTTTAGTCATGTATATTCTTGTTCAGCAGGAGTCATTACATTTAGATGTGAATGTAAAGTGTGTCTGATATTTTTTAGTAATTAATGTTGAGGATGTGACAGTATATGCGCTGTTGGATGTGTGTGTTCTTTACCAGCTGGTGTGTAGCGAGGGTTGAGCACTGCAGGCAGGCAGTACTGCAGTGAATGGTCAGCCTGCACACTCAGCTCAATGATATAGATGAATGTGACAGCGGCGCTCTGGCCTGGGGGCATTGACCCCACACTCAGCCTGAACACATCCACAGATTCCTCACTTTCCTCCAGCAGAAACGCCTCTTCACCGGAACTCAGCGCATCATCGTACTGCTCCCGCGCCTGACACACAACATTCCACATGGATTAATGCTGCATTCCTGCGGTGCCAAACCTAGTCTACAGTTTTAGACCTAGTCTAAAACTATTGTTTACTTACTTCCTGTTTCTCCTGCACCTCAGCTACTATCTCCTTCTCTGCAATCTTGGCACTGAAGTGGCAGAGGGCAGCTCCTGAAGGCATGGGGAAGACAAACACCGCCTCCAGGGAGTTGTCTTCCTCATTTTTATATTGGAGAGTGGAGGTAACCGTCGCCACATGGCCCTGGACCTGCAGTTCCACCACAATGTGCTTCAGTGGAACTAACAAGAAACAACTGACATTACTTTTATGGCACACATATACAGTACATACATACATACATACACACATAAATACATACATATACACACATAAATATACTTATATACCATAGATACAGATTTATGTACTGCTTTGGACATAGTACCAGGTATTATGTGTAGCTTCTTGTAACCTCCACCTTTAACAGTGATTGACATGATTTGGTTTGTGTTACAACTCAATACTGGCTTTGGGTGTCATCCAATCTAATGAGTGAACACAGATACAGTATTTGGCCATGTCATTGTGGTTGTTAAAATTCCACGGAACCAACCACACTTCTTTCATACAATGTGTATGTGTGTGTTTTTCAACAGCGACATTGCAAATGTAAATGTTTTCATTAAAGGAAAGTGAAAAGACCAGAGAGAGAGAGAGAGAGACAGACAGACAGAGAGACTGAAAGAGAGAGAGAGAGAGAGAGAGAGAGAGAGAGAGAGAGAGAGAGAAAGAGAGAGAGCTTTCTATAATTGTTTTAGAAACAGCATGATATCTTACCAGGCTCATTCTTGTTTGTCAACAGACCACAGTTCACCATTTTGCTCCTTGTAGGAATTCTTTAAAATCCTGAAAAGTAAACACTGTTTATAATGACTGCATATTATTTAGGAACACACAAAGTGCAGTGCAAAAACACAGATAAAACCATAGAAAACTGAAAGTAACCGAACTAAAACCCGCGCAGCTGCAGTTTCCAGTCCTCGGACACACCGCAATGGGGTTAAATTAAAGGTGTAGACGTGCATTTTTTGTCGTTCACAGTCTTTGTGGGGTTTTTAAGCCGACTAATAATCTCAGCTATTCAGCTCGTTCCAATTCTCACTTTACAAACGGTAAAAACATAAACTCTCAACTACATGATACTTTTATAACCTTAACCTGCGCACATTTAGTTATTTTATACAGTTTTTGCACAGTTTTGTAGACTGAAGCAATGCAGGAACCTGACATGACATGACAAGACACATAACATAACATTAAATTAATTAATAATATTTAAAAAAAACCTAATCATAAAGAATAAATAATGGGGATAAATAACGTATGAACCCCTTTATCGGTTTTACCCTATCGTATCGGTATACGGCATCAGATTAACCACAAAATCAATTTAAAAAAACCGGTTCATTCATACCAAATAAAAGGGCTTGAAATAATGTTAAATCTCTCCACTTGCAGGTATTAGATGATTCGATAAGATTTGTTTTAAAGGTGCATTCGTCTTTCTCGAACCTGTTACTGCTGTTTTCCTATTCCTCTTCCTGGACTGTCTGATTACAGCGCCCGCACGCACGCACGCACGCACGCACACGCCCACAACTGTGGGTCCGTTGTCATTTTTTCGACAATACACTTTCGCTTATTCCTGAGCCGTTTCATGCAAAGGTGTAACTTTGGTTTGAGTAGCGGGAGGAACACAAAATGGGGGGAAATATTTTTAATAATATTTTGAATCCCATTTACTGCATATACATACATTTAGGGACTATGGTGATATAAAATTACCATTATTATTTTAGCTTCTCGAATATTTACCTGTTTTAGTACCAAAAATGTAGTTATATTTATACAAATATTTTAAAAATCATCCTTTTCCCTTTAAGAATAATTTGGGTATTTTTTCACATATTTTTTCTTTATTTGTAAATCGTTCTCACAATCACGGACACTACAAACAATTTTGGGCTCTATGAAAGAATATGAGGTTGGGCCCACTGCCACATTTTACACTGATACTGCTAATAAAACATATAAAACACATATTTGTAGTATCCACACTGATACTACCAATAAAACATAAAACATATTTCTGATTGTATATACCATATACTTCATAACTAACTTAAATTTATTGAAATGTGTAAAGTGTGTTTAAAATTATCAAAGCTACAACAAACAATTAATCGCTAAGGCCCCCAAACAGACAATAAATTGTCATAATTGCAATTATGTATTTGACAATTATTCTTCACCCACATTTTATTGTCGTGACAACCCAATATCCACATCAAAATTTTGGCACTATGGTTGACAACAAAGAGTGAGTTTAAAATTCATGGCAATGAGTTTTCTTTAAGACTTATTTAAACTTATAATAACATGTTTGACATCAACTTAAATATATTTTTCCTAAATACAAACCTAATAAAGTAAAATTTTGATAAAATATCTATACATAATATCCACACCTGGGTGTAAAACCTGAGCCAAATTAAATAGTTGTATTAATGAAACACTGTGGCGACCCCCAGTGGGAGCAGCTGAAAACAACAACGAATGTTGTATATATAAAAAAAACATTCGTTGTTGTATATAAAAATGTGTATATATAAAAATTTTTGAGTTTCTTATTTGTTTGTTTATTGGCCATTTATTTATTTATAAAATACATATGCGTTTGTTTGTCTCGACTCCATAACAAAATCATCGTGTCTTGTCAAAAACATTCATTAACCAATCAGAAACGATTTAAGAGTTGCCGCACGCTGACCAATCAGATCGCTTGCCTATGTCGCCACGCGTTGCTATAGCAACAGGCCTTTAAAACTCAATGACGCTACAAAGCATCGCGTCAGACCGTATTGGAGTGGTTGAAGAGAGTCACGGTTCATTTTTTCCACAAGTTTTTCTAGAAGAGACTGATTGCGATGGCCAGCGTTCAGCTTTTCCCCAACACTTTAGCAGCTCCAAGAGAGAGGATACCTCAGCAAACGCGCAGAAATGCCTGCCGAAATCTTTTCGGACCGGTCAATCACGAAGAGCTGAATCGTGACCTCAACGCGAAGCTAAGTGAAATCTCCGAGCGGAACCAGCAACGGTGGAACTTTAACTTCGCCTCTGGTACGCCGCTACAAGGCGATTACGAGTGGGAAAAAGCCGCGCTGGACGCGACGCCTGCGTTTTACCTGCACTTCAGGTCAGGGGAGAAGAAGGCTGCTGCTCTGCCGCATACAGAGGCTCCTAACGGGGTGACCTGTGCTCGGAGCGACGCTGCAAGCGGAGCCGTTTCTTCTTCCAGGACAGGAAAGCGGAGCCGCACGAAGAGAAAAACAAGCGCACGGCTCACTACATCAACAACAACTTACATTACAGGTAACGTCAAGAAAACTGCAGCAGTAATTAGCAGGAGCTCGTCGAGGGATCTGTTACGAGTGTGTTAACGTTCTGTGTGTATTTATTTGGTACAGATTTGTACAGCAAACGGAAGAAAGCAGGTGATGTGAAAGAGCGCAAAAGCGCTGCTGTAAAGCCGCTCAGATTCCTCTCCTCCGAACAAACACCACGAAAAGCACTCCGGTGAAGTGAAGGTAATTCACGCAACGACCATGTTTATTTTTTAAAGCCTCTGGAGTCCGAGGGAATTTGGAGCAGTGGAAATGTTTAGCTCTGATATTTCTGCTTTTTCAGGCCATTAAAATATATCACTAAATACAGCACAGACTAAGCTACAATAATATATTAACCACATGCATACACACGTTTCTATTTTTGAGAAAGTAGTGTTTATGCGGAATTATTTCACTTTTTTAAATAACCAAAAGAAGGCCAGGAAACACACACTAAAACGCTCCAGGAACTGGCACGTGTTAAAAACTGGTCTGTTTTTACACCGAATAATAATAAGTCAACCACGTACTCTGTGTTTTCACTCTCCTGCATACAGTGTCACCTGTGTAGGCAAAATGGATTGTAAAACAAAACTGGGTATCCATCCACTTCTTATCCACTTCTCAAACACGTGGCCTGATGGATCCCCTGAAGCAGTTGGGCTTTCCCTGTTTGTGGTGCTGTTAAAAGCATATCTCTAAAAAACAAAACAAACAAAAAAAACTTTGTTGAAAATTTTATTAAATATAAATATAATAAGTAACCTTAATAGAATGTTATAGAACAAGTAGTACTATCAATTCAGTCATACTACTTAACTCGCAAACTATGTAATATAAAAGCATGCAGTTTCAGACCCCATCTTTGTTTTTAAAGAAGGGAAAGGTGGTCTGTGTGCGTGAGGAACAAAGGGTGCGTGGGAAATCCATCACACTAGTAATAGCGGGTGTGTAGGATTTCTGTGTTTTTGTCATTCGCCTGATAGTAAACATAAATCTTGCTCTATACACAATCTAGAGATGTTGTTAGATGCCTATGCTTAATTGAAAATTTTACACCGACCACTCACTGTCTCTTTTTTTTTGTTTTTGCAGGATTGGAGTGAAAAAGAGTCCTGATGTTGGACAAAGCACTACAAGCTTAAATGCTGCCTCTGCTTCTTGTCTGAATCTTTTCCCCCTTTAAGAAATGGAATGATGTGCCAGGCGTGCCATCATTTTTCAATGAGAATCTCCTGAAGAATGTGCACATAAAAGAAATGTAGCAAAGAAAAATATTTATACAATTATGACAGAAACTTGATTGTATTGGAGGTTGTAGGGTTTTTTTGGGCAGTGTTAATAATGTTTATCTAAAAAAAAGTTTGACACTTGGACCTAAGATGCTCATGTTTACTTAACTTTGCTCCTCATTTTCTTAATTTGGTTTTGTAACTGTTTAAGTGCACAGTTTGCAAAGGGTATTATGACAGCAACACAATCATGTAAATATGTTTAAAATGTTTACTTTAAATATTATTTTGTGTTCATTTTGGTGTAAAAAGTTATTTATTTATTTTATTCCTGACAAGATCAGACCATTTTGTCATTTCACTGTCCTTAAATGTGTTACATAATTTGAATTATAAATTTTTCTTATATACATTCAACACTTTCAGGCTTTTGTGTTTTTTTTTGTTTTAATGGTGACGCGCTCTGGATGCACTGGGTCACTAATGGGAACATTAATAATCTAATTCAAACTGGTGACAAAGCTCCAGTAGTGCAATTAAATACAATTGACTAATTGTGAATTTCCCATCGATGATGAATGAAGTATCTATTGCTATCTAAGCATTCGAGACAGGATGTAGGGCAGTTGAGGCTCAGAAGGTTGAACTTCGAGTTTCTAGCCTGCCTGTTGGGCCTTTAATCAATGAACATCATTCGCTCTGTATGATGATGTAAAGTAAGTTGCAGTTAAACGCATACCTGCACTTATTCAGGAAGTGAATTAAAAGAATAGAATCAGTAGAAGCCTTTATTGTCATTGCACATGGCAGTACAGCGAAACTACAGTGGCTCACAACAACAGTGCACTGAAATGTTTACAAAAAAGAAAGATAAATGAACAGAAAAATGAAAATAAATAAATAAAAACAAAAATTTCTTGTGTGTTTATGTGTTTGTGGGGATTAAGAAAGGAAAGCTAGGCAGTATAAGCCGAACTGCACGTCCTTGTAATTTCTAATGAAGCATTAAAAACAAATCTGTTGCTTCGAACACTAACCAAAAAACCCCACATCAATGCAGAACAAGTTCCATAATAAGTTGCAGATCTGCAACACTCGCTATGGTAATTCAATAGCAGCATTTACTTAATATACCTGCAGATGATGTTACATGGAGAACCTGAAAGCATGCATTAGTCAGGCCCCAGAATGTCGACAGTCTCGGATCAAGTGCTTGCTATGAAGTAGAACATCGGCCCCTTAGCAGTGGTGGCTCAAATGGTTAAGGTACTGAGTTGTTAATCTGAAGACCAGAAACACCTGGGTTCAAGCCCCACCTCCGGCAAATCAACCACTGTTGGGTCCTTGAGCAAGACCCTTAACCCTTCCTGCTCCAGGGGTGCTGTATCATAGCTGACCCTGTGCTCTGACCCCAACTTACTAAGATGGGATATGCAAAAAATGCATTTCATTGCCTCTGTACATGTACCCTGCACAATCAGGTGACAATGAAGTTGAATATTTCTTTAAACAAACAACTCTTTAGGCTTTATAATAAAACAATCCATATTTGCCCTTTCATTGTTTTTAGATAAGGGAATTTTGGCTTACTACAACAAATGTCTGAGGCTTTACTCCACCCAAAATGACTCTAGTCTTCACACAATTGCATGTATTATATCCTGTATTGCATATGACAAGACAAAGCTTTTTTGAGATGAAGTCATTTTTATCACAGTATCAATGTCTGATTTGAAAAGATTATAGAAAGGTTATAGAAAAAACTGTCATGGAAGAAGGGCCAAAAATGAGAAATCAGTGAAAACATGCTGAGCAAATTAAAAATAAAAAAAGAATAAGGCACAAATAATACACACATGTTGCATCTTCCATCCAACTTCATGCCACAGTGTAGTATAAATAGTGTGTGTCCTGTATTTACCCTGAAATTTCTGAGAAAAGGATGGTTCCAAATGGTTGCCAACAGCCCCATGGACGAGAAATCATACCAAAATTCTTTTAAACATGCTCGTGTTGTGTGCATTTTCACAAATCCTCTTATTCAATCAAAGCTACTAAAGCAGTGTGACCTTTTGTGCCTTTAAAGACATTTTTCATTGACTGAAAAACAAATGATAGTTCCAACGCATAAAAACTATGTAAAGTAGTGTTAAGTAGGATTTTTGTGACATAGCTTCGGAATATATCTCTACTCTGTTTGCACTTAGATTAACAGAACAAACAAAATCATGTACTAAGCTCACATTATATGGTCTAAAGCAAGGGTCACCAAATTCGGTTCTGCAGTGTCAGTGTCCTGGAGAGTTAAGCCCCAACTCGCCTTAACACATGTAAGTTTTCAGTATACCTAGCAATACCATAATTATTTGGTTCAGGTGTGTTTAATTAGAGTTGGAGCTAAACTCTGCACGACACGCCCTCCAGAACCGAGTTTGATGACCCCGGTCTAAAGTATACCGTTACACTCATACATCCTTGTTCTTTTCTGTTCCAAACACCTCCACTACATATAAGTGTGCCCTTGTTTATCTCCACAAGCTCTTAGAGAGGACATGCAGTGATGTCGGGTGAGATGATGTTCATCCTGAAGTAGGGTCTTGTGTGCAGGACACTCAAGTTCCTCCACTTTAACCTTTTTTAAACCAGATTATCAAACCACTCATAATATGAGCTCCAAGTATGCACTCTGTGGGGAAGGAAGTCATCTGCTCCTTTGCTGCCTCCAAAGGCCAAAGTGCTGTTTTTTTCCGGCTCAGGTTTGGCCATTCTTTATTATTACTCTAAATAATGTGTTATATCCTGCACTAGTCTGCATGCATCCTCAATCCCTTCAGAATGTACTGAAAGGATTTCAACCAGCTGGAAGGATTTCATTGTACATTATGAAATATGATGTGCGCCTAAAATGTTGGTATGTTCTACATCTCTTTAGTAACCTCTGCTGCAGAACAATAACCTATGGGGTGGAGCTGAAGCTCTTCCTACCTAAGTGGAGGCAAACATCTGGAGGTGGCGTGTGTTTCAGGCTGGATAAATGTTATGTTTTGGGTTAAAATTAGGCTGATAGGAGTTCATCAGAGTCCATCCTTTGGACAGTAGGTTCTACAGTAAAAAAAGCACACAGACCTAAGCTCATGTCTTGGACTGTGGAATTTTACTGCTGCATCCTCAGCATCTCATCATAGGGGGCAGGGTGGCTCAAATGGTTAAGGTGCTGAGTTGTTAATCTGAAGACCAGAAACACCTGGGCCCCACCTCCGGCAAGTCAACCACTGTTGGGTCCTTGAGCAAGACCCTTAACCCCTCTTGCTCCAGGGGCGCTGTATCATAGCTGACCCTGCGCTCTGACCCCAACTTACTAAGATGGGATATGAGAAAAATGCATTTCATTGGCTCTGTACATGTACCCTGCACAATGAATTGAATATACGTATACTTATCTGAAATACTGAAATAACGTTCTTAGCTATAATATCCAGTAGATGGTGATGTTACACTGTAACTGGTGCCTGGGCCATAAAAACATCAACTTGTTGATTTCTAAAGATGTATAATTGGATGGTGCCGTCTATTCATCCTTCCATATTCTTTAGCACCTATACTGTACAAGGTTGTGTGAAAAAAAGGAGTCTATCCTAATAAAATCTGGGTACATGATAAAAAACAGTTTGGACACAGCACAATATTATACACATACACTACTGTTATGCCAAAAAAAGGCACGAGTTAGGAATGAGAATAGGGACACTGAATGTTGGGACAATGACAGGGAAAGGTAGAGAGCTGGTTGAAATGATGGAGAGAAGGAAGGTAGATATATTGTGTGTACAGGAGACCAGGTGGAAGGGTAGCAAGGCTCGTAGTATTATATTAGGATTTAAGTTGTTTTATCATAGAGTGAAAAGAAAGAAAAATGGGGTAGGGGTGATCCTGAAAGAGGAGTTTGTGAAGAATGTTCTGAAGGTGAAAAGAGTGTTAGACAGGAGAATGAGTCTGAAGTTAGAAATTAAAGGGCTAATGGTAAATGTTGTAAGAGTAAGAAGAGTAAGAGACGATCCAGCATGAGTTAGATGAGGTAATTGTGAATATTAATAGGTAAGAGAGTAGTGATAGGCGCAGACTTTAATGTCAAAGTGTTGGGCAGGTTTGGAGTCAGGGAAAGGAACAGTGAAGGACAGATATTAGTAGACTTGCTAAGAGGATGGAGATGGCTATGGTAAATACTTATTTCCAGAAGATAGCGGAGCATTTAGTGACTTATAAGAGCGGAGAAAGGAGCACACGGGTAGATTACATCTTGTATAGACGAAGCAATCTGAAAGAGATTGGTGACTGTAAAGTTGTGGTGGGAGAGAGTGTAGCCAGACAGCATAGGGTGGTGGTATGTAGAATGAAGATGTTGGGCTGGCAGAAGAAGAGATCAAAGGTAGAGAATAAAACCAAGTGGTGGAAGCTGAAAAAGGAAGAATACTGTGAAAAATTTAGACAGGAGTTAAAACAGGCTCTGGGAGGTCAGTTAGTGTTTTTAGATGAGTGGCAAACTACAGCAGAAGTGATCTGGGAGACAGAAAGAAAGGTGCAAGGTGTGTCATATGGAAGGAGGAAAGACAATAAGGAGACTTGGTGGTGAAATGAGAAAGTTCAGAATAGTATACAAAGGAAAAGTTTAGCCAAGAAAAAGTGGTACAAGGAAAGTAGACAGAAATACCAGGATTTGCTTAGGCCATACAGAAGGCATATAATGAAGTGTTGATGAATGAGTAAAATAAGAGGAAGAAAAGGGTAAAGGAGGAAACCAATGTGGGGCAGAAAGTTCAAAAGTACATACAAAGTTAGAATGGCTTTGAAGTGGATGAAACAAGGAAAGGCAGTTTGTCCTGATGAGATATCGGTGAAGGTGTGAAAATGTCTAGGAGAGGCAGCAGTGGAATTGTTTAACAGGATTTTAATAAGTGAAAAGATGCCTGAGGAATGGACAAGAAGTGTAACAGTGCCTATCTTTAAGAACAAGAGTGATGTGCGGAGTTGCAACAACTACATAGGCATAAAGTTGATGAGTCATACAATAAATGCATGGAAAAGAGTAGTGAAAGCTAGGTTAAGGAGGGTAATAGATATTTGTGAGCAGCAGTATGGCTTTATGCCCAAAATGAGCATGACAGATGCAAAGATTGCGCTAAGAATGCTGATGGAGAAGTACAGAGATGGTCGTAGGGAGCTGCATTGTGTTTTTAAAGACCTGGAGAAAGCATATGACAGGGTATCAAGAGAAGAGCTGTGGTATTGTATAAGGAAGTCAGAAATAGCAAAGAAGTATGTCAGGGTGGTGCAGGATATGTATGAGAGGAGCAGGACAGTGGTAAGGTGTGCAGTAGGTAAGACAGAGAAGTTCAAAGTGGAGGTGTGACTGCATCAGGGATCAGCTCAAAGCCCCTTCTTGTTTGCTGATGGTTTGGATCGGTTGACTGAGGTGTATGCAATCTATCTGTCAGCATTTTGATTATAATCAGATTTAATCTTTTCTGTATCTTACATTATTAAAGTGGGTTGCTGTTATTGTTGTAATGCAGTAACGGTTACATATGGGATAGACTTATGTGTAATCTTGATTAAAGATCTAATAGCTAGATTATTTATTTTCTCCATTACATGGAGAGCCACAAAATCTGTACACATGTAGTGCAAAACTAATACTGAATACACAAATTAATAAACAATTTCAGAAACATTTAATCATATTTTCATGCATTCATAACAAAAGTCAGTAATCATTTATCATAAGAAAGCAAACAATGTGTGAACAGACTAAAGGTAAAAAAAAAAAAGCCTAATGGATATGAGTAAAAAGTGCTTAAAAAAGTAGTTTTGATTACACTTTAGTGCACACTGGCCTTTAAGCCACAAAATATGTATTGATAAACTTGTTTTAATTGGTCTAAGAAATTAATTAAAAAAATAACGCAACAATTGTATCTTAGATTTTATATTCACTATAGACACACAAATTCAGTGTGACTATAATTAATATATTGAATTTAAGCTAAACATTATTATAAAATGATTATGGGTAAAAATGGGACAAAAATTAATGGACATAATAAATGAATGTTGATTACCACACAATTTGTTATTGAAAAACAATCACACTGCATTCCCACTAAAACATTAGAAACATTTGAGTATATAAAGACATTAGAATATAATATTATTTACAGTGCATAGTCTGAAGCTGCCTATTTTATTTACCGGTAAAACTCCCATGTTCCTCTCATTGGTCAAAAATCTACACTTTTTTATTGCAGAATGATTGAGAATGATTAAACTTGATTACTATTCAGACATTTTGTTAGTTAAGTAAATGTCTAGTATTAAAGAATACATCTGTCAACACATATTTATAGTCATATCATTGTGGTCATCTAATAGGCATCATTTGAGTGCTTTTAAACATTTTTTATGATTTTATCCCTTGATGGGCAACTATGGCTTAGTTTATTGCTTGAAAATATTTCATACATACATATGTTGAGATTCTGGTATACATGTTAATTGTAAACTTAAAGCATAAAAAACAAAGGAAAATCTAGAATAAACAATAGTGCTTAATTAAAGGTATTTGTACAAGAAGCATGTTTTTTTTACATAAAAAATAAAATAAAAAGACAAACGAGGAAAAAGAAAGCAGTTAAAGTAATAAAAAAAACAACAGTCAGGAAATGTATAAATTTACAAATGTATTAATGAATCAGAAATCTTTAGGAAAAGAAGCAATACTTATAAGTAGTAGAAGTATTTTTTTTTTACATTTATATCAACTATTTAATTTATTTGCCATTTAAGTAATTGCATTTTTAAACTTAAAGTGATATGTTCTAGATTTTTTAAGTAAACCACACACCATAAAAATCCAGTGTTTCTGAATCAGTAGACATTGATTGAGTTTGTTCCAGTGTGTTTATGCAGTAGGTTCCAGTTTTAAAATTAAATCCAGTGATTTTCTTTAAGATCCAGTGATTTATTTTATATGATAACGGTATGTCTTCGGTTGCTCAGACCACTTAAAAAATATTATTATTAATATTTTTTAAAATATCACATTTCTATTTATTTGTCTATACTTTATTAAGTGGTCAAAGTTATTACTCAATACCACTAAATATGAGAGACTGACATCTACAGTAAGTCTAACTAGATGTATTCCATGTATCCCATGTACCAAGAAGATATATATATATATATATCTTCTCTGTCTATAATTCTGTATATTTGGTCTATAATTATGTAACACATAAGGTGAAATCTAATATTGTACTCTATTAATAAATGCAGCAGAAGTTATAGCAATGGGACAGGGGTAATACTCTCGTAAAGTTAGATTTTTATAAAACTATTTATTTCGACAGTAAAGTTTCTATCGAATTCTGTTATTGTAATCTAATTTCCAGGCTACAGGAAATAAAAATCATGACAAATTATAAAAATGTAAGTGGCATATGGGAGAAAAGCAATCTTTGCCATAAAAGACACCCCGTTTAAGTGCATCTGTTTTGGATGATAAAATAGTAATCAACAAATGGTATTATGTTCTGCATCTTCTGTTTTTCAGAACAGCCCATCTCACCCTGTGGAAAAAGAAGAGTGGGTCAGCGCCATGATTTTTATCACAAATCACAGTGATACTGAGATACTTACATAGATTGACACTCGAAAATGATACACAGCCTCTTGGACTGCTGTCATTGACACGGACCACAAATGACTGGTCCCCTGAAAAGTAAATGATTTGGCGTAAAATATTCTAGAAAAATGAAATGTAACAGAATGCGCATCATGAATAAATCCACTATCTGTTACCTTTGTAAAAGCAACCCGGCTTTCAGAAAAGTCAGTCTTTGTGTGATTTGGACAAAGACGCCTTCTAGTGACTCTACACTGCCACACCCACACAATCTCAGAGAACCTTGACAAAATCAAAAACCAAATAAAGCAATTTCTAAAAAGTTTATGATGAAAGATAAAGATGTAGACTAACCCCATCATACAATACATTTAATGCACTGACCTCATATGTAGAGTCATGTGATTCATAGATGAATTTTGACTTTTGTGCAGAAATAACGTGTAGCTGTGGAAAGATAGAATAAAGACATATAATGTCTTAACATACGTATGTCATTAATAATATCGCAATAATGGTTATATTCAAGATATTGCAATGGGATAATATTAAACATGAATAAGTAGTGACAATCATGCCTAACAAACAGACTAGAAGAATGATGCATGCACATACCTACAACTGTGTGATGAGGCACAGTTTAGTATTTTTAATTCCTGATTTGTTTCGACAATGTACAGTTCACTTAGTGATGGCAAATGTCCAGCTAAGGGTAAAAAAAGGATGACACAGTTTATCAAGTGCATTATAACTGTACATGTGGATATACATGTGCTTAAATATCAAACAGCGATACCCTGAGTGTGTGTGCTGCGTTGCCTGCGTTGCCCGGGCAGGCGGTTACTGTTGCCTCCCGAGTCCATATCTGAGGGTAAAGGGGTTTTCTTGGACTTGCTGAGTGAGAGCGGAGTTGAAGTGTGACTCAGCCTGTTTCTACTCCGACTGTCTTTGTCCAACCCACGAGACTTTGCTTTCCTGTTTATACTGGCCAGGGTGGGAGCAGGACTACTGGAATCTGAGAGTAAGGTGTGAGAGAAAGAAACTAATTAAGAATACCATCGCATACTCTGCCTTTTCTTAGAATGAAGCTTTTGTGTCGGAGATAATTACAGAATGGATATGTGATAAACGAAGACTGATAGTGTGAAAGCATGAATGAGTTTCTTCACTATACAAGTGGTGTAGTGTAAGTCAGAGAACAAGGCCGGGCCACAGACATGCTGAATACAGCACTACATTTCTGTCAAAGGCAATGCTGGGGTGTAGGCTTTATATCAATCAGTGTCTATTTATTCACTATTTATTCTTTCACAGTGAAATACAGTCAAATACACTATTTTGATGAAAAAATAGATATTTGGAATTTAGTGAATGCTTTGCTTTACCTGAAATGGATTGCTTGGTGCTTGGCTGCAGGGTGACAATAGCTGATTGGTTGTTCATGGCAGTTGTTGGAGGGCAGCATATAAGACGTTTAGGCAGAGTTGGAGAGGAGGAATCTATGTCTTTTGGACAAAGATTTTTAAACAATTAAGAACAGCATTATTAAATGTTTCTTACATTGTATGTATTTAAAACCAAACTAATTCATAAGTACCTGAAGAGATTGTAGAGATGGGGGTTGAATAAACTGCTTTACTAGGTGAGCCCAGAGCAGAGCGAGTCCTGAGTGACAAAGAGAAAAACACAATATCTGCACTGTAAAAACACTCACTTCACTTTCCTAATAACATCTGTACACTGCAGAAAATTAAGGCTACTGGTCTAGCCAAACATAATGCAGCTAGTGGTCTAACCAAACAACATAATTACTAAAACAGATGATAGTGTAAAATGCCTGCTTGAATACTACCCTTTGATTATTTCTTGTGATTTTACCTACAAAGTCTCTAAAGGGTTTTATAGGAAGATACAGCCTGGACAGTTGAAGATCAAATAAAATGCCAAATGATTATTTTTATTTTTTATTTTATTTATTTTTGCTGACATTTTGAGTCAGTACTCATGATAACCCCAATGTAGTTTACTCATATCTCTGAAAAGGGAACCTGCCTAAATCTTAACTGGAAAACAAAAAGAGGAAAATGAAAGGAGAACAGAACACATACCATAAACAGATGGACGGACAGAAAGTGACAGTGGCAGTGAAGAAGTGCATCCAAGAAATGGAGAAAACACAGGAGGAGACAGAACTACAAAGAGAAATTCTAAGAGAATGAGACAGGATAGAAAAGCTGATACATTTAAAAAAAATTCAATTATACATTCAAGAAGAATTAAAAGAAAAAAATAGCTTAAATTTAAATGACAATTTTCACCAACCTGCCAGAACTTTAAATTACAGAAGAAAAAGGGGAAAAATTACATGCTTCCTTTAAGTTCTTGTTCTTTTTTAACCTGTTGCTTTAGCCACACCACCTGTGATATTTGCCATACATAAACACTAGGCTAGTGTTGTGGTAGGTGTAAGAGTTAAATTGTGTGCCAGACCAGCTCCATAAGAGCACAGCCAATTTTGCCCTCATGACACCTTACGACACCTTCTTGGGTGTGACATCTTTCTGGACTTTTGTCAAATGATTTTCTGATGTCAGAACAACAAAAGGTAAAAACCTACTTATTTGACCTTCGTTCTATTTCAGGTAAATAAGTATACACTAAAATCACTCATAATAAAGGCTCAAAGCCAGGAATTCCAAAAGATTTGTTTCTAACTTAAATCTTTCTTTGGACTTTTTCTTTTAAATATCAACTCTTATTTCTACATACCTATCAGCCGCCTCTGCCATGTTGCTGTGCTGATGCATGTTTAGCACATATAGTATGGACATTGAAATAACACTAGAAAAATAAATAGAGAGCAGTGTGACCTACAGATGTAATACGGCATTGGATTTCTATATTTATATGGATGTAAATATCCTTAGGACATTCTTCTCTCTCACCTAAATGCCATGATGATGACCAGGGCCAGTATGGTACCCTGCAATAACTTGTGACTCAGACAGCCTTGCTCTGAAACTGCATTCTGGGGAAAAAATGTTTTTTAATCTTTTCTCTTGCATAGAAATTAATTTTACATTGTCAATGTGAAAATCTTTTCTGTTAATATCCTTTGTACCTTTTCTACTAAAAAGTTTGCTACGGCTGGTTAAACTTTGCACCATACAGTAAAGTGGATATACAGTAATATAGTATATATATAGATATATATATATATATATATATATATATATAGATATATATATATATATAGTATAATAGTTATATTAAAAGTATACATGTGCTGTGAACTGTATATGAATTTCCTCCACTGTATTTTATCCAGTATTATTTTGGACAGCCAACTGTTAGAGAAAACTTCATACCTTATTTCCTGCTTTTACAGTTTTCTTTTTAAGTGGACCACTTCCTGTTCTGCTAAAGTAACTTCCTGTCATGCTGGAATTAAAAAATGCTGTGTTAATACCCCAATACAAATATATACCAATACATACACACATGAAGCCTGAGCTGATTGTATAGTTAACACACACAAACCTAATTGTACCCCCACTGACAGTACTCTTCATGCTGTCAAGACGTCTGAGTTTTGCAAGTTTTCGACTCCACCGTTCAAGCTCATTGATTCGGGTTTCCAGATTATCTGTGAGTTTACACAATTCTTTCACAGCTCCCACATTTTCCATAAAAATGCGATCCTATGAGAAACACATGCATACAGGATTCAGTGTGTATTTGCCATTAAAATGTTTTTCATATGAATTAACAGTGGGAAACTTTTGAATCCTCACAGAAACAATTTTTACAAAAATCTTTTTTTTTAATTCATTCATTTCAGTCATTTTAACTGTCCTTATTTAGGCAAAAGAAAGAAATACCAAATATATATTTTTAAAAATCTCTGTAATTCGAATAAATAATTGTAATATTCCACAATTTACTTTACTGACTAATAATTTCTAGACAAAAAGGCAGTAAAATTTTAAAAAGAAAATAATAGCATTCACGCTTTAACTTTGCATATTGCAGTATTTAATCTAGTGCTTTTTTAAACCCAATGACAGTAAGAATAAGAAAGGCACCTCTATTCTATTCTATTCTATTCTATTCTATTCTATTCTATTCTATTCTATTCTATTCTGTTCTGTTCTGTTCACAGCAGCATTTACATTTGATTGTTTATTGAAATGAAAATGAATAACAATGAATGAGGTGTTGGTATTATATAAATACCTTGTTAACCACAAGTAAATTAGGGATGGTCTCTCCATTTGCACAAACTACATCTCCACTATCTTTCACAGCTTCTGGAAGGATCTGCTGGACCTCCTGGGCTATAACCCCTGGCATACACATAAACACAGTAGCTGTAAATAGATGAAGGACAACTCCTAGCATATGCATAGAAGTTATGTTTGAGGTATAACAGACATCTGGTACTCCGTTGTATAGAGTACAGGTGATTACCGGTCTCTGCATTGTTCTCAATGCCCACACTGGCGGCAAACTCAGGCTTATACTGGTAGTGCACCAGCCGCATTTGAGAGATTCGCTTTAGGTTGTCTGTGGTGTCGACCTACAATAGACACATTGGAAGAGAAAGTGCTAAATATTTAAGTAGAAATTTACAATAAGCTTTGTAAGCATGCAAAAAAACATGTACCTCTTTAACATTCTCCTTGGCACGGATGTCAGATGGATGTACCAGGGAACCCATAACCTTAAGGTTACCATGGACAACCAGTGCCTCATCAGGTCGATCGGTGTTAATGCCCACTCTGCCGTGATGGTACACTGAATCAGGCATCTGACCTCTCTGCCACAGTACCTCACTGTCACTCTCAAACTGACCTGGATTAGAGGCCTGTTAATGTGTTTGTGTGTGTGTGTGTGTGTGTGTGTGTGTGTGTGTGAGTGTGTGTGAAGTGTGTGAAAGAGTGGGAGAGAAAGAGAGAGAATTATAGTTAGGTGACATGATGAAAGTTAACATTATGATACAGTCACTATT
Organism: Bagarius yarrelli; assembly: GCA_005784505.1. Classification (NCBI taxonomy): domain Eukaryota; kingdom Metazoa; phylum Chordata; class Actinopteri; order Siluriformes; family Sisoridae; genus Bagarius; species Bagarius yarrelli. The sequence continues at coordinate 12,731,348 of VCAZ01000001.1, read as the reverse complement.
AGAGAATATTTTGTTTAATATAATCTGAAACTTTAATTTACATAGTTTTTTTAGGAAGTATGCAAACAGTTTTCAACTTGTGGGGCAGGGCAGGGCGGGCCCCTGAAAGGGGCATCAGCACATGTTGGTGGTGGGGAGTGGGAGTTTCGAGAACCTGTTAATTTAGAGGTATATGCTTAAGTAATAATAAATAACAGCTAGCAATTTCTAGGTGCTAGGTGTCCATCTAATTATCAGGCAGCCATTAAAGCAAAGTTGGTTTATATTTAGTTAGGTTTTAATATAATTAATGCTACTGAGTCTCAAATAAAATGTGAATAATGTTGGTACGCATTACTTTAGGCTGGTGGGAGGGGAAGGGAGTGTACAAATAAAATTAGACACACTTAAGTGGGGGAGCATGTCTTAAAAGGTCGAAGATCTCTGCATTAATCAACTATACGAGAGGATATTAAAAGGTTTCGAGAAACGCCAACAGATGGCAGCACAAGGCTGCATGCAACTGTTTATGCAGTCTTTTGCGGTCATCTGTTGTCAAGTCTCGAAATCTTTTGATGAACCTTTGTATACTTGAAGCTTCTTTTATTAATCAATACTTGTAAAAATAATGAAATGTAAAAATATTTTTACATATTTTATTGTTACTGTGGTTTTGTTGCTACAACATTTTCTACATAGGATCTACAGTATATCCGAGCAAAATATTATTATAATGACTTTACATCAAGAGCTGCAGAGTAATAAAATTATTAAAAAGTATAGCTTGGTGATGAATTTTCCTGGTCAACATACTTATAAAAACTTGCAACAAAAAAGCATGAATGGCATCCCATTCAGACCAGGATACAACCCTAAGGACCTATAGCACGAAATAATTGTAAAGTGTATTGTCAGCCTGCAAGAAACACATGACTAAACAGGGTTACATTAAATTGAGTTAAATTGTACTATGACTGAGACAAAGAGACAAACATAAGATGAGGAGGTTGGTCAAACAGACACAGCCAGACTGACAGCGATTACCCTGACGATGATCCTCTCCGACACCTGAGCTGCCACTGTATGACTCTGACTGTGGGATTGAGCCTGGAGAGCCACCACCAACATAAAGTACCTATTCAAACAATCACAGCTTTGTCACAGGTCACATTCACTACTACACATGCTACTAGTTTTGTTAATTGATAGTCATGCTTATAGCACTAAATGATCTGTGTATGGGGGCGATGATTAAGTGTAAATATCTGTATGTTTGTGTATATGTAATTTATACCTCTGGTCAGGGTTTGGCTTGCCCTTCTTCCGCATATTATTGGCTGTAGTCTCACTGAAATGCAGTCGACCCACTGTTACCTTGGTTACTTGTTCCGGAGGCAAAGTAACACTACAGAAAACAACAGCAATATACACATTAGAATTCTACTCTTTTGTATCAAATGTTCTAACTTTGCTTTTTATTTATTATTATATCTATTTTTTAAGCTATTTTTATGCTATTTACTTTAACAAGGGATTAAAAAATCTTCATGAAGAAATATCTCCTGCCATATTGTAGGCATGGTATTGCAAAAAAAAACTTACAGTACAGGTTTAAATGGCCGCTTGCTGCGGTCAGACTGAGACTGTTCCACGTTGATGGTCTGATTCATGGCTTCTAACTGTACAGTAAGAATATTTTTGGGGGGTTATCAGAAGATAATTAACTACAGAACAAAACACAACTCAATATACTTAAATAGTTTTTTTTCAATCCTCACCTTGACTCCATTAAGTTTTAGGTAGAAGCATTCAATTGGTTGAAGTCCTTCACTAGTCTTCACATACTTGGGATCTCCCAACATGCCAATGTATACTGTGACCTGGAAGTGGTTCTTTTTCTGACACACGAATGCATCGTCAGCCAAGGAAAAATTAAAACCTTTGTCAGCATCCACTCTGTATGTGGGCATCGGCCTAGAGAGACAGAAGTGGTAAAAAGAAATTAGCTACACCACAAATTGCAAAATGAGAGTATTTGTCACCAGAATTTAGTAAAATTAAAGGAGACTGTGAAAACTGGAGTTGAACACGAGTGCAGAGCAGAGACAAACGTAATTGGTAAGACATAATGTACCTGTGTCAAACTGGGCTAATGATTTTTTTAGCTATTTTTTTCCAGCAGCAAAGGGGAGACAAGTGAGATACAAGAGAGAACACCAGTTGAGCATAATGTGAAAATACCATAGAAACCATAGAAAACCTGCCTTCAGCCTTTACATTATAGCTAATTGCAATGAGTGCCGAGGCACAAATAATTGAAGGTGGTCCTTACCACTAGCAGACCTCATACAGGCCTTTTTGAGCTTTCAGCAGGTTCGGCATCAGAAGCTTGTAAAATTCACTGATTCTGGGAACAAATTGGCCTGGGTTAACAACTGCACTAAGGGGAATTTGTGTGGCTGCAGACCAGGGCACAGTGTTCACAGACGTGATATGTACCAAATGTTGGAAATTAAATCCAAACGCATGGATAATTGGTTCTAGCCCCTATTATTTCAGTATGAAAGGTCACACAAGCATCCACACAGTCCTGGTCCTCCATAACATGAGGCAAAAGTCTGAGGAGGGACCTTCTGAAAGTAAAACCAAAATTTAGTATGTTCTTGAGCTCAGAGCAAAACTCAACAGCCTGGGTCAAGTATTACAGAAGGATTTGCTCCATGTTAAGAATAATTGTACTAGCTGGTAAAGTTCTCACCTAGCTGCCCTTTTCGAGTTCCACATTCTTTGCCAGGTTGTAGTAACCCCTTTGATTTACCACCACAACCTGCTTAAAGTTTGGAACAAAGTGGTACCCATGAGGCAACAGTAGTAAGAAATAAGGAACAGCTGGTGATCCCCAGGGGACCGGATGAGGTGCCATTGTGCCATTTTTAAATTTATCTTTTTCACTTAACCTGTGGAGACCACCTCTTATCATTCTAACTCACAGATGGAGAAAAAATTCCCTTGACTTCTATGAAAAAAATATATTTTTCTACTCTGTTTGGGTTACATTAATTTGTGAGCTCCTGCTATATTTTGGTAGTTTATGGAAAGGGTTCTCCTTCTGCATACAATGTACACCACTGCAAATTTAGATTATATTTTTATATACAGTAATGACTAAAATGACCTAGCTTGAGGTTGCTGAGGCAGGCAAACTCAAATAATTGTGCAATAAGGCAAATTGGAAATTTGGAAATTGGAAATTGTATTTGGGCATTTGGCACTTTTTGGTCCTTGACACTTTAGTCATTTAATTTTAGAATGGTCTACAGACCAGGGGCGCAGATAGATGTTGCAGGGCAAACAGGGGTATGTAAAAGCAGGGGTGTGATCAAGCACCGATTTGTGAATTGAGGATAGAGTCAAGAGGTGGTAAAAAAATCACGCATGTATGCCAAATCAGGCTAATGACTTTGTTCTTTTTTTTTCCAACAGGGAAACAGAACGTGTTAACAAAAAGATTCCTAATTAAAGTAAATTATAAACTTGACTCAAATTGGCTTTTTTACCTCTAACCCTAACCCAGCACTCGTTACTGGTACACTGTTCTGTGTTAATGTGGAATATTTGGATATAAATCAATTATGCTAAAAGTTTCCTGTTCTTCTTTTTTCTGCTTTTTTCTGTTTGCTGCCCTTCTCCACTTTTCTCCAGTCAGCCGAAACTACTTTCACTCCTACTCCTACATACAGCTCACCTCAATGGAATTCCCACTCTTCACTATTCTCTCTTTTTCTTGTTCTCTCTCTCTTTCTTTCTCTCATTTTCTTTCTTTCCATTCCCTCCCCCCACTTGTTCAGCACTAATATCATCTTCACCACATTAAATCCATCTATCTAATCAAAAACCATTATGTACATACGTACAATGTTATTCACACTATCTTTTGTATGTCAACATAGAATGACATATGTTATTTCAAAAGCATGCAGAAGGTTACAGTGTTAGGTTTTTGTAAAAGCAGGAATTTCACCTACAGTTCTTTTCCATTGGCGTCATATAATAGAGTCCATTTGTTTTGTAGGTGCGGCTGCCATTTTATGCACTGATAATTTGGATCCAAATATGAGCTCTCAGCATCTTGCATCAAACCTTGACAAAACAAAATCAATAAAAATACAACTTATTTAAAGTCTTCATTAGGGGAGAAAATATGTGGCATGTGGAAGGCAGGTGTGTACCTGGTTCTTGCTTGATAATTCCACTCAGAATCTGAGCATTGAGAGTGCTGTTAGGCGAATCTGAGTGCTTTCTCTTCTTTGGCTGATGAACAGGTATACCGCTTTGACACAGAGATAAAGAGAAAGATATAAAGAGGGTAAAACGAGGTTAATTAGTCCATGATATTCCATTTTCTGACTGCATGATAATCTCTGTCTCGGTTAAGATGTCTTACTCTTGTCCTTGTGGATGCTGTAGCAGTTGATGGAGCATCTGACCCTGTTGCAGATCACCACTTCCGCTGCTGGCTGGACCAATCGGGTACTGCGAAATCATGGGCTCGGGTTTTAGATACATGTCCCGATGAATGTTAGGATAGTGGCTATGGGGTGGCATTGGTGGTGGTGGGGTCATGTGACACATATTTTCAGGCGTCATAGTCCGAAGCATGTGTGAGTCTGTAAAAAAAGACCCTTTTTTTACTACTAGAATGTAAAGTACCAGTACATCTTCTTATAAAAGTTTTCACCCACTTGGCTAAGGGTACTGTACATTATTAAACTAGATTTCTGCTAGTAAGATTAAAATATCCCAACCTTTCTTCTTTGTGAGAATGACCAACATGGGTGTGCTATAGGTTTTTTTGTGAAAGTGCAGTGTAAAATATAATATTCAACACTTGAAGTGGATCAGAAAAGTTTATCAAAGTTGTCCTAAGATAACTTTGATGAAAGGTTTTAATCCACTTCAAATGTTGACTATCGTATAAGCCAAATTTGCTATTGTTAAACATGCCTTATTATAATAAATAGATTATGAACAATTACTTGGATTGTGCTTGGGTTCTAATAATTTTAGAAAATTAGAGGGAAAATTTAATCAAACAATTAATTAAGTAGTTAATAAAGTACTTTTTATTTTTCTGTTGTCATGATTATTAAAAAAATGTTTATTTGTTTGCAAAACAACAAAAAAATACCATTATAAATTAATCAAAATGTTTAAATGACTCCAAGTGATACACAGGAAAACCTTCTTTATGTTAGAACTTACCATTCACTTGCTGGGGTGAATACGGCTCTGAACTAGAGTCTGGTGGAGACTCTGGCAACGTTCTGAAAAAACAAAAAGGGTTAGCATTAAAAAAGAACCAACATGGCAATAAAGTGGAAAAACATATCATATAATTTTCTTGCACAACCCTACCTTCTGTTCCTAATTTTACCATCTTACAAAATTCAACCTTTTTTTTCTGAAAATGATTCAATTCGTCATTCATTAGTGCAGATCCATTAGTCCTATTTTTAAATTGCTGATAGTTGACTCCCTTTCATAGCCTGTCTGAAGTTTAGTCCAGGTCATATTGCAAACAGGAGAGTCGTCTGTTGGCACTGCAAAATGTAGGTGTGGCTATGGCTATCAAAAAGAACACAGGAACTTTAAAATCCTGGTCAGAATCCTATTTGCTGTTTATTATTCATTATTCATTAAGTTATTGTGTGAGGTTTAAATCTACTAAAAAAACTAAAAAACAAAAATATGGTTTTGGTCATATGTTTATTTTATTTTAGAGTTCATATTGTCCAAACTACTTCAAACTACTCAGCCTGTCTGTCCTTTCTTTCTCCTTTTTCTTATCAATGTTTGTTTAAATAATACATTTGGAGTATTAAATTCTCTTTCACCAATTTCTCTTACTCACTCACTCAATCACTCACTCACTCAATCACTCACTTACTCATTCACTTACTTACTTACTCACTCACTCCCTCACTCACTCACTCACTCACTCACTCACTCACTCACTCACTCACTCATTCACTTACTCACTCACTCTTTCTATCCCTGTCTTACCCGGCTGCGTAGTGAGCACAGTGCTCAGGTTTGATGTGCGGTTGTGGGACTGGATGGTGATGATGGTGGCTCTGGCAGGGATGGCTGTGTCTGAGAAGACCTAATGGGGGTGGAGGGGGATAGGGGTTCTGGCACGTTGAGACTACAGACTGGGTAATGCCCTGGCGTTGGGAGATAGAAGGGCTCACGCCACACACCACCCCCCCAGAGGAAGATGTTCCGGCCTGGGGGGAGGAGTAGTTAGGCCCTGGGCCGCTGTGGACTTCGGAAAAACAGCTGCAGGAGAATTGAAAGTTAAGAAAAATATGAATGCCGTTGCAATCATTAGACAAACAGACCAACAGCCAAAACATACAGTGTGATGTGGTGTCAAAGTAAACACACATAGTACTGAAAAATCTGTGCGGGTGCTGTGCTTTGTGCAAGAGCATGAGCACTGATACTGGATCATATCAGTTGTAATTTGTGTTTATACAGGCAGCTAAGCTCATTTATAATTGTCTCAGTTAACTGTGTAAGAGTGAGGAAATTTAAAGAAAGAGGGAGGGAGAGAGAGAACTGATTAAGACTTACATATCTGTGCTGTCGTCCTCTTTGCTGATGTATTCCTCCAGGATACTGGTGTCGATGTTTGATGGCTCCAAAGAGCTGTTAATATCATGACCTGATATCAAAGATTAGATTAGAAAAGAGAATCAAAAAGAAGAGAAGCAAAGAGAGAGAAATAAAGAGAAGAGAGGAGAAGAGATCATTTTAGCGAGAGAAATTTAATAAAACTTAAATGTTCATAATTCAGTTTGTCTCGCACATTTTTAGTGTTGGCCACCCAAACATTCCTTTTGTAGTTAGCTGATCATTTTATGTCCGCTTATGAAAATTCGGATTTGCATAACTAGATGTAGGCAGATGTTGGTGGAAAAAATCCTGTGTAGGACATCACTTAGGTATGTAGTGATATCAGTTTGACATACAGGGTTTGTTGACTCACTCCATCTAATCGCTTTGTCAGACATTTCCAGCAGTTAATCATAATTTAGCACATGAGAAATATGTACCTATATTTCATAGCATGATCATTATTCAACCTGTTTCCAACTTCCCTCCCTTATGAACCAAAAAGTCATATGACAAAACACATTTTTGGCACTCTTTTTTGGTAATAGCAATGAACTTAATAAGCCAGTATCTATTCACTACATTTAAAGAAGAAATGAAGAACGGGAATGTAACATAACAAAGTAGAGGAGAATTAAAGAAAGAAAAATAGAATGAAGGGATGAAGGTCGGGTGGACTGAAGGTCAGGGGGATGGTAGGGAGTGGGTGAGCAGGCATCCCCTAAACCCCAGCTTTCTCCTCTTTGATAGATTATGCAGCTAGCCAGTTTGGTATGCAAAGAATTCCTGTGTTAGTAAAAACTGAGTTTGCCCGTCTTCCTTGTTTTTTTTCTATTCTTTTATTACCCCCTTGCCCCTTATCTTTACTTTTAATTGGAATGCCGTTATTTCTTAATACGGTCTGAAGTGAACCAATGTTATTTAAACAATGAATGTAAGAAACATACAAAACAAAACAAGTGAGCTCATTTTAGACACAGGGCAACAGTTCGGCGGGACTCGGCCATGTTGATATGTTTTAATCTTCCTTACATGAAACAACAACCTGCTACAATTTTACCTGCTATAACATTTCTCTATGTTATAGTTGTTTGCAATGTGCTGGATGGAGCTTTATTCAATTCATAAAGCACATAACATGGTTACTAACATAAATTCCCATAGCGAAAGCTGTAATAATAAACGTATTACTATGGAAAGCCTGGTTGGGTAACATGGTGCTTAGTGTGTGCCAGCAAAGAGAGAGGGCAGGAGAAGGATGACTGCTCTTTAATAAGACCCAGATGTTCACCCCACCCATCACAACCAGTAAATCTGCCCTAGCAGCACTGATAACGTCTAAGAAAGAGAGCGGGAGGGGGTTTCAGCCCAAAGAACCAGCAGAGATGTTTTGGTGTGAAGATAAAGAAAAAAATTTAAAAGTAAGACAAAAATAAAGGACAAAACATTATAGCAGGTGACGAGCTGTAAAAACAGTGATATGAATTATTTTGTAACGACTTATTTGGTTTAATAAAGCTATAAAAACAAACTTCAGTATATAAAAACACCTAAAATTTCCCTGTAACTAAATAATTTCCTACTATGACAAACACACATATTTCTAACCTAGTTAAAAAAAAAAAAAAAAAATTTAAAAATCGTTTCCATTTTCCGATCATACATCTACTCACCTAAACTTTACACTTACTTACTCAACCAGTAAAGTGTGGTGGCTGTGTTAGTCGTTTAAATGGCGTATGACTTAGTAAGACTGCTTTTGGATTGACGTGGATGTGTCCAGCTGTGTTGATATGCAAACAGAGGCCTGATTGTCAGTACACTTTTACACACAAAAACACACACACACACAGGCCTTTTTTTTTTGTTGGTGAGATAGATTGGGGGTTGGGGATCCGGACAGCACCTCAATGCTGGAGTTGTCCAATGGATAACAACACAAGATAAACAGAAACAGAGTTTGTGTGTGTGTGTGTGTATGTGTGTGTGTGTGTGTGTGTGTGTGTGTGTGTGTGTGTGTGTGGCTCTCTTTTCAGAATAGCCTGTGCATTGTCCATTAGACAGTCATGGCAAGCATGCACAACTGTACTACTCATCCAGATGTTCTGAAGTATATTTGGTAACAAACTATATGTACAAGTATAATGATACTGACTTACTTTATTCATCTAATATTGTTTTAATAATATTGTCAACAATTAATTGATTTAAACTTTTTAATGTAAGTTTTTACATTCATTTTTCATTCAAACTAATATCCAACACTATACTTTTTATAACAATACTGTGATTTACTTTGTATCTTTGCTTTTAAATAAGCATTGAAATAGGCAAACAATATAATAATAAAAACCTCAAATACACAACCAGTTGAAATGATTGTAGAGTCAACATTCTCAATGGAAAACCCATTTACAACTAGTCAAACAGTATTCCAACAGGCAGTATGTGTATGTGTGTATGTGTGTCTCTGCAAAAGTCTATGTGTATGTGTGTGTTAATCATTAATTCCTAATTCACAACAGAGAGCAAAATTATCGAGCAAAGTCCGTATCTTTATCACACAGTAAATAGATTTTTTAACATGCAATTTCTTTCTATACTATAGAAGCATGCTTTTATGTACGCACTATTATTACTACTACTACTACTATAATAATAATAATAATAATAATAATAATAACAACAACAACAACAACAATGTTTTTTAACATTTCTGCATATTAGAGTTCAAATTTTCCCACACTAAAATTATGAATGAAAACACCTAAACGCTGTTTTAAAATGTTCTATTGTATTTACATTCCAAATTATTTGCCTTGAAGCAACATGCAGCTCTTTCAAAAATCACCACATACATTGGACACAAGGAGTTATTCAACACTGAATAGAAATGCATCACGGATACACAGAGAGTTTACGTCAGAGTCAGAAGGAAAGAGGTACCTGCTTGCAGCCACAGCATGACAATCCTTCTCAATTAACACGCACAAAGAGTTGAAAAGTGATACATATATAAATACCCATTCGTATGTCACATCTTTTTTCTTTGTGGTCTTTTCCTCATAAGACCAGAGTGCTAAAAATTGCTCTGTGTGTGTGGTATTGGGGGATTAGGTCCCAGTCATAAGACAGGGCTGTACCAGGCCACCAGACACAGCTCAGTCACCCAACCTGAGCAGCTTACCTACCCACATAAAAAACAGAGAGGGACACAGAGACAAAGAAATAGATTGAGGAATGAAGGGACAGATACAAAGACAAATAGAGTTTGATTGACTTAATGTATTTAATGAATAAATGTGCTAAATATAAAAATTATTAAGTAAAAACTTGAATTGAACTAAACACTGTCTACAAATCTGAGTATACGGACTGACACTGTGTTGAGACACTTTATTTCTATTCTGTCTCATAAAATTGACGTCTTTAGCTCAGATTAGTAGTTAGGCTATATACAGGCTCAATCTCACTATAAACACATTCTAAACAAACCTAAAGTATAATAAAGACATAATAAACTGCATGTAAGTGAATATATAATACAAAAACATCTTGCTATAATATTATATTTTGCCTCTATAATACTAATAGTAAAGACAAACATGTGAAAACCTCAGAGTGAGATAAAATCTGCAACAATTCTTGGCTGTTTTATAGTTTAATTATAAGCCTGATTGGACAAAAACAAGGCATTCCTGTGATGGCAATGTTGTCGAAGGAGTGAGAGTAAGATGTGTGCTGCAGCCAAACTTTTCCCACAGTATTCTCAAACCCTAGAAACCACCTGCACTTTATGGACCCTCCCTTTAACAACACTGGATGACTTATTGAGACAAGGTAAAACCCGGCATAAACTACAGCAGGTATAGATTTTCTTAATGGTGGCTGTAAAATGCAGCACAGATTGTTTAATGACTAAAACTGAGCTGGATTTTCGAACTGGTGACTGGCATGGTGGTTTATTGTATCATTTTTAGGGGGCAGGGTGGCTCAAATGGTTAAGGTGCTGAGTTGTTAATCTGAAGATCAGAAACACCTGGGTTCAAGCCCCACCTCCAGCAAGCCAACCACTGTTGGGTCCTTGAGCAAGACCCTTAACCCCTCTTGCTCCAGGGGCGCTGCACCATAGCTGACTCTGCGCTCTGACCCCAACTAAGATGGGATATGTGAAAAATGCATTTCATTGGCTCTGTACATGTACCTTACACAATGATAATGAATATACTTATACTTTTTGTTGGGCCAACTAAAAATTTACCTGTAAGATACTCAAACTTTCCTAATCTTTAACATAACCAATCCTCTGACACAAAGCTTATTTAAAAAAAAATGTCAGAGTAAAACTCCTCCTGTAAAAGACAAACAGTCCTGTTGGACTACAGACAGGGTGTTGACGAGGTACGTCTGTCCTGGACTAAAGTTAAACAGTGATATAAAACACACATATGGGCCCCTTTCCAAAACATAAACTCCTACATTATACTATTGACTGATTTGCACTGCTATCGTTTGATACTCCCTGCTGTATGTTTGCTTCTGCGATAGAAAGCATGTGTATTAACAAGTGTTTGTTTCTCTTTATCTTACTACTGTATGTCCTTCTAACTGAACATCTTAATAAGTTTGTGTTTTTCCTTTGTATACGCAAGGTAATGTATATATTTACCTGTTTAATGACCCTATTTTACCTCAATCGAAATGCATGTATGTGGGTTTGCTTTTATGGGTACCTGCCTATGTATGTGTATGTATGTGTGTGTGTCTATAAAGCTGTTTTCTATCTCTCACACATTGTCTGCATACTGTCACTCTAATGGCTTCGGAGCAAGGGAATGACTGCAAATCCTAAGTGGATGGGGAGAAAACCATTACTCTCACCTCATTCTGTTTCTCATAGGTCACTAAGGTATGCCAGGAATGGTTCAGTCCATTAGAGGGAGGGTATACATAACCCAATAAGCTTCTTAAAACCATTCTCTCTCCAGAGTCCTGAATACATAGACGTGATTGCTTTTAAAGTAAAAGTAAACAAAAGAACACTCAGATGGCTGAAATGGCTTTTTTTCTCCTCACATTATGTGGTAGTTTTTGGTTCTTCTTGCAACCTGTCACATAGCAGTCTAGAACATTTTTACTTTACAGATTCAGTTTATGGTATTGCCTATCAATTTAGGTATATTTGTACAAATATGGTCCTAGTTTTAAGGTAGTTTTTGAGCAAAATGCCTATGGTTCATTCACTAATTATCAAGTCAAATAAATATCCGACTTGTTTTTACTGCTTTTAGAATGTTTTTTAAAAATGGACATAAATCCATAAGTCCGTCTTGTAAACAACATTGATATATTTCTTTATAGTAAACAGTGGATATTAAATAATAATTTAATTTTATATGTCAATGAATTCAGAAGTTTAACAGTGAAAATAACAGCTTAATAATTTGCCCCAGTGGACTCATACTGAGTAAAAAATAAGATCAAGTCTCTTTCAGTTGGGGGGTCACATCAGTTTTATCAACAAACAGCTTTTCACTGCTTCTTTTGTCCTTTGTATGCCTGACCACCACAATAGCTGTCCTAAGTTCTTTCTGATAACACTGCCTAACACACACACACACACACACACGCACATGCACGCATGCATGCACACACACATACACAATTGCATTCTATAACTGATCTAACCCAAATCAATCTAGCACTCAAAAAGTAGACAAAAAATCTTTGGCCCATAAATCAAGTCCATGATAAAAGTCATAGTTTTAATTATGCCAAATGTAAAAGCATGCGTGATGCCCTGCTAGTTGTCAGGGTTGATGTGTAGTCCAAAGCCAAAACTCTCACTCCCAATGAAGGAATGTAAACACATGAAAGTCAAGAGCAGCACCAGACAGCCATGAACTCCAGAACCACAGTCCATCAACAGTATTTACAGTAGATTATCATCCAATAAACACTCCATCACACCTATGCGCTCGCATCTCAAACACTCTAATTAATGTTCAGTATCCTCAACAACTCTCAAACACTTCAAAAACCTCCTCAAACTCTACCTAGTTTCAAACACTCAATAATTATCTAAAACTCCACCAGCCCTCAAATTTCCTTAATTAGTCACCCTCAGAAAACCCATAAATGAATAACATCACAAAATACCACCAGCACTTAATAACCCTCAATCATTTCTCCAGATTCCAACAAATCTTAAACAACCTCAATAATTTCCCCAAAGGCCACAGGCTCTCAAACACTCCTAAAAACACCCTTCTCCCATTCAAATACTTTAATATTTCTAGAACCTTCTTAATGAACACAACCTGTTAAAAAACACCTGAAATACCCCCAAACATTTTTGATGACTTTCCCAATCCCCGGCATCTCTCAAACACCCTCAACAGCATCACCAAATAGCTAAAACACACCTAATAACATCCACAAACATTAATAGGTCTGAAACACCCCTGATAACACTCTCCAAACAACAGCAACTCCCCTGTCACCCCAAAAAAGCAAAAACATCATCACTGACTACAGCACAGTCCCCACAGTCTCCCATCTGTCCTCAGTGAAGCCTCAATGTCGTGAACGCACAAAACACTCGAAGACGAGCATTTTCAGGTTTTTCTTTAAAAGGTTTTCTCCCCCAAATGTGCATAAACTAAAACTGCTTTGTAAAATCGACTTAATTTAAATATGAATTTATATATTAAAAATTATTCAGTATGTCAGAAATAATATACACATATACATATACATATACATATATATATGAATGCATAAAACAAATTAAGTTTAGGAATATTTTTGGTAATTTATTGATTTCAGTTAGTTGAGTTATTAGGTGTAATGTTGAAGAAGTAGTCAGTCTAAGTTTTTTTGTTAAGACTGTCGAGATTAAACCACTTACCTTCAAAGAACCTCTGTAAAGCCTCCGTTTCATCGACCACGTCCATTCTTATCTGCGGCTAAACTTCTCCATGTAGCGCTGAGGCTGGACCGCAATCTCCGCGTCTCAGCCAGCCATGCACTCCTTTTCCGTCTTCTCCTTTTCCTTTTCTTTTTCTTTCTCTTCTCTTCCCTTTACTGCTTTTTCTTCGTCTTCTTGCTTTTCTTCTTTTTCTTCTTCTTTTTCTTCCTCTTCTCCTCCTCCTCCTTTACTCAGCGCTTCTGTCGTCCTTATTTACTAGGAAGTTTTCGCCCAAAAAAGGCAACGCGATGATGATGATGATGATAATGTTCAATAATAATTATTTAATTAATTTAAAGTAAATAACTAGTACCTACTCTTTTTTAGGGAGCGATTTACCTCGAGCTTCCGGGCGTCAGGTGTTCATAGGACTCCAGATGCGTAAAGTCCCTCAGTAATTTTTTTTTTTTAAATATTCTACTTATAAGTTTGGCAGAAAAGCCATTTTACAAGTCAGATCCCGCGCACTGGGTAACTTGTGCCATGCAAATGAATCTCTTGCTTCTCGCGCGCGTGCGCTCGCCTCGACGTTGCAATTGCGCGGAAGCGTAGAAGATGCGCAAGACAGAGGCCACCTACCAACACTGACAACTCGCACAGCTCGTGTTACGGGATATCCGACATATAGCACAGATATAAGCGTGCGTCAGCCACATATACACTAATATATACAGTGCACAAGTATAGGCACGTATAAAGAATCTAAAACATATTCAAATTATTGTGTACGTCTGCATAAACAAACTTTATTTCAAAAACAAATAAATAAATTGCTTTATGGCTCAGCAGTCTCGGTTTTAATTTATGCAAAAATAATAGTTAATAGCGTTTTTTGAGCGATATGAAGAATCTGCCACACATTTTCTATAATAATAGCCTAATTATGTTTTTTCCCCTCTAAAATGTGGTGTATTATGAAATATGTGACTTTCTGATATGAACACATTTTCTGCAATAATGCACTTTAAAAAGTTTGGAAACTTGATGTATGGAAATCTAAATGTTTTTATTGTTTCAGTAATGCAGAATATATCATTAAAATATATTAAATATAACAAAGTTTGTAGGACTTGATTGGTGTTTTTGTACATTAGACCCAAGCAGCTATGTTTTTAATGTAAATATGTATAATAGAATGTGGTACACTTCTTTCATATGACTTACTCTAGCGTTTGGGACATAATGTACCATAAAAAACATTAAAACCATTGTGTCCAATTAATTTATTGTGAATCTAAATTAAAACATAAAGAAATTTAATAACATTTTGCAAAATTTGTAAACACGTTTTAGTGGTTTTCTATAGTCAGTTGTATATTTTTTATGTTTAAAGTGTCATTTTGGAGCATAAAGCTTGAGCTAAGATTTAACAATATGTCTAATCATTCCCAAAATGATGCTAGTATTTTTCCAGTGTTTGGGACGGTGAGTGATTGTCAGTGGATGAGGTGTAATGCGTGTAGTGAATACTGTAGGAGATGAATGATGTATTTCTCCTCTCTTTATCTGCGACCTCTTTACACACAATACTGCTGTGTGCCTGCCCCCCCCCTCTTGTGAGATGCTGATTTGTTGTCTTTATTCCAACAGCTGGAGCATCTCCCTCTCTCTCTCTGTCTCTCTCTCTCTTTCTGTCTCTCTCTCTTTTCTCTGTTAAACCGAAACAACGCACCAGTTATTTCATTAACACAGTGGGGATTGTTTATGCGGATGCAGGCGAGAGAAAGACAAATCGAAGCTTTAGAGGACAGTTAAACATCTGGCTATGTTTATGCACTTCATCTCTGTTTGCATGAACCCAATGTGCCTAAATGCATGCGATCCTATGGGTTACTGTTAGTCGTAAAAGTGTGTCAGAAAAATAGAGAATGGAACCCGAGTGCAATCCCACTCTGATTCTCTAATTGCACTAACTTCACCTTAGCGTTTACCATAGACTAAAGTTTACTTCATCTTTTTTGTATTAGGATTGTCGATATATTGAAAATAAACCTAAAAAGAAAAAAAAAGCATAAACACTGTTTATGTTGTAACTGTAAAATTGTAGGAAGTGTTCTGCTAGAAATAAAACAAAAGTGCCTGAAATTATAACAGCCAATAATATAAATAGTTTCTGATGATGAGGTTTACTGTTAATAGTGCACGCTATCTGCGACACACAGACTGGGCTTGTTACTGACACTGAGCATGTGTATTCCTCATGACTGACACACACACACATGCATGCACTCACGCCCCCCCCCCCCACGCACACAGACGCAAATTTTGAAGCGACGGTGCACTTCTTTATCTCTCCCTGTTTTAAACAGGTGCTCTTCCTCAAAGCCCTGTCACAGTAATCATAGCCTGCATTCCAACCTTTCATAAATGTGTGTGTGAGCATCAGTGCACATTTGTAGTAACTATTATTATTATTGTTGTTGTTATTATTATTGTTATTATTATTATTATTTGTTGTTATTATTATTATTGTTGTTGTTGTTGTTGTTTATTGTTGTTGTTATTATTATTTGTTGTTATTATAATATATTATTATATTATTATATTATTATTTGTTATTATAATTATTATCATTATTATTATTATTGTTATTGTTGTTATTATAGTATTATTTGTTATTATTATTGTTGTTGTTGTTGTTATAAAAAGGAATTAAGAAAAATCTCCTTTTTGTGTTGCAGTTTTAAAAAGGCATTAATATAATCAGGGCTGTTTCTAGACTAGTGGGCGAGATTAAACCCCCCCCCCCCCCACCACCACCACCACCACCAATGCTACGCATGCAAACTATTCGCACACTTATACAAAAAAAGTTAAACTAAAATAATAATTTACACGTCATAGTACTTTACAGAATAAGTTTAACAAGTGAATGAAATTTGAAGTTTGAAAATATAATAAGAAAGGAAGAAAATATTTGATGTAACGTTTCTAAGACAGCATTAGATTTAGTCACGATGTTCCTGAGAAAGAAAAAATAAAAATAAATTGGAAACAAAAACGAACAAACAAATAAACATTTAGCAGGTTTGTTGCCTATAAATTATTTTCGATAAAGAGGAATTCAACCATTTAGAACTATCAAAACTATTTTAAAACGATTTTTAGAATGTTTATTTGGCTTATCGGTTTATGCATTTTAACTTTTTGTAACACATTTGGTGTAGACCAACTTATGAAATACATCTACATTAAGATGTGTACTAGCATAACTCTAACTTTTTTATAGTGTATCAATATAAATATCAATATTTTAGTAGGGAGTCGTTAGTTCATTTAGAAGCAGGATGAAAACTGGAAAACCTGGAGAAAACTTAAGCCAAACTAAAAGGGGAAATCATGCACTTAAAATAAAATCCTCCACACTTAAGCTTAAAAAACTGAACCAAGAAACCCAGAGTTGTGATATACTTTTATATTATTTCATCTAGTTTATATCCTAAACAGTGGCGTAGCTTGGGGGTGGGTGGCGGGGGGGGGGGGGGGGGCAAGGGAAGGAACATCTGTTCCCAGGTGCAGCATCTTGATGCTGCATAATTACGAAATAATTTATTAATAAAAATTGTTTTTTTTAATTATATCTTTAAGATACCATTGTTGCCTTAATTATTTTACTTTTTTATTTTCCTTATACCCTAAAAATTATATTCTTGTGAAAGCAAGACGGACCCCCTTATAGCTCACATCTTGTCACGAGGGGGCCAGGAGGGGGCGCGAAAACTGACTTTGTCCCCGGGCGCTGAAAATACTAGCTACGCCTCTGATCTTAGTCTGAAAGGGTTTTGTATCGAGTTCCTCTTTCGTTAACGCAGACCCGATTACTGCAAGAGCAGTTAAATATTTTTGACCCTAGCGGTCAAAGAATGTAATATGATTCTGCGCCTACCTGCGTGTTATCCCAGTTCTTTAACTGGGACAAAACGTTTATTCTCCAATCCACCAGAGGGCGCTGAGATTCTATAATGAATAACCACGCGAAACAGAGTGAGTACACAACAAAGATGGCGACGAGTCGACCGGGTAATCACTACTGTTGCCATAGATACGCTCATTCGCTTAAAAATTCTAATTTAAAAGATTTGCTTCGTTGTAAAATTAAACGTAAATGTATACTTGGGTTACGTTATTTACCTTATTGTTTAATGCTGAATTTATCTGGATTCAGAAACGTTATATGTTTTTAAATCTTCAAACCACTGCTGTCTGACACTGTTTTTTTTTCTCTTTAAATAATATTGTAATAGTATATATTTATATCTAACCTTTAGACTTTCCTTTGGTCACTGGAATTTTTTTTTATAACAGTTTCCCTGAATTATGATTTCTTGTACTCAGGCATATTCAGGTAAACAGCGCTACGTAAAGGTTCCTGATGTGTGACAAAAACAAAATGCTTTAGTGCAAAATGTCCAAAATTATTCAGACAGACAGGACAGTGCAGTCAATGACAAAAGTTGGACAAACTGCAAATATTCATGCAGTTGTTTCATCATTAGTCTGTTGTCTATCAATGATCTGGGGAAATGGTGGCTCATGGTTAAGGTGTTGGACCACCAACCCGAAGATTGTGGGCTCAACTTTCACCAAGCCACCACCGCTGGGCCCCCGAGCAAGGCCCTTAACCCCTTATTGCTCAGTTGCATAAATAAAATAAATGTAAGTCGCTCTGGATACGGGCGTCTGCCAAAGCTGTAACTGTAATGGAACTGATCCGTGGGAGACAATAAATTAATTTGAATAAAAGCTTAACCAAAGTTTCTTACTCTTTATAATCCTGTATATTTATAAGCATAATACTTACAACTTCTTTTGTCTTTCTTTTTATGGTCCCTAGACTCATCTTCCAGTGTTGTATCCTTTTTATAATGTATCATTCATTTATTTATTCATATTCTATACCTGCTTATTCCCTTACTCGGGTAGAACGGGTATATTCCGGTATAGTCACGGGGATCTGCTAGAGCCTATCCCAGCTGTCCCTGAAAGGGCAAAAGGCAGGAGACAGTTTGTGATAGACAGGTTGCCAGTCCATCACAGGGCCGCACACACTCACACTCGCACTTGCTTCAGTGGGCAATTTAGAATCACCAATTAACCTAACATATGGGTTTTTGGACTGTGGAAGGAAACTGGAGTAAGTGGAGTAAAAAGCCACCATGCTGCCCTATAATGTATCATATGTGTCTTAATATTCTTGTGTTAGTTATGCTAAAACCATAGCAATAGAGTAATGTATTGATACAATTTGCAGCATTAATATTAATAATAATAGAAACCTGTTATGCAATAAGGTACTAACATAAACAAATTACACATACAGTGGACTTTTTTATTTTTAAATCTTGCTTTTGTGTATTTAAAAAAAATAAAATGTGTTATTCTGTCTTAACCGGATGCCTCAGCTATCCTCTGTGCTTCTCCAGCTTTTACTCTACCTCTCTGCACTCTACAGCCTCTTCTACTTCCTTTCCAGCCTCTTAATGATTATCTACAAAAGTAAGCACACACAGACCTCAACAAAATAATTATCATCTGACAAAATTAGTCTGTAAAGAAGAGACATTCAAAGTGCCATCTGACACTTTTTCACGAATCTCCTTAATTGAATAAAGCATTATCTGGGTAATAAGCATAACGTAAATGTTGTATGATGCAGGTCAGATGTTGAGTTACCCTGGCGGATATTTGGCGCTGGATGTGTGCTTGCTCCTGCTTATGGCTGCATTCGAGAGCTTGAGAGTCTACTGGGGTAAGAGAAACGTTCTGCCTAAGATGCTTGATATGATTATTGCAGATCGATTTATAAATGCTACATCACCTGATTTTACTCAGGAGTGAGAGGAGGTCTGCAGGAGAGCGAAAGATATGTGGGTGCAAGTCTTCTTATCACAGGAGCCACACTTCTGCTCTCAGTGTACTTCATGGTGTGGCAGTCATACGTGCTAAGAGCGGATGTCATCATTAACGTCATCCTGCTTTGCGTTTATGCCGTTTCTGGAGTCGCTGGCTTTGGGGTCCTTGCCCGACTTACCAGGTTAGAAACTACCGCATTCTACATGGCTTTTAAAGAATAAAGGGACAACGATTCAACTACTGTGCTACAAATAAGACCAGATTAACATCAGTGATGCAGGAAATGTATATATTAATATAAACAGAAAATTTCTGCATTGTTCTGTATAAACAACAGATGATTGACTATCTTAACAATCATGACAAGAACCTCTTCAGTCACCCATGCTTAAGGCTTTACGTAATACGCTAACCTTTAGACTGTTGACAAAAGGTTCGGATTCCACAGTGTCTTTTATTAGCCAAGGTAAAACAACCAATCACAGTTTATTACATAATTCATGTCATGTTTAGGGGAATGTCCCTACACAAACAGATCGACATACATTTATTTAGGAAAGCCAAACAAATTGATGAATTTATACAATAATCTTGTTAGTTCCTAGTTTTGTGTGCCATATGCATCACAGTCAGTCAGCACTCTGTGGGCTTTATGTCTGAGGTGAAGACTGCACTTTTTGGCACTTAAATTAGATTAGATTAGATTAGATTCAACTTTGTTATCATTGCGCAAGGTACATGTACAGAGCCAGCGAACTGCTTTGTAGGATATGTACCATCAGCTTGCAGCAAAACATTTTAAGGGCTGTGTCAAAGCCTCACAACCCTCAATCACTTCATAACCTTTACAATAGACTCATGTGGCAAAAACAAAAAGGTTGCAAAAAAAAAAATAATCTGGCAACCTAACTGCCTGTGGGTATGTTGAATGGACTGGCTATAAACTCATGGTATTTCAGAATACAGACAGTTGCCTATCTAGAACTGGCTAGGACTTTTATTTAATGTTATAGTTAAAAATTATATTAGTTTTTGTAGAATGCATGTCCTGTTATTATGCAGCATTATTAAATTTAACAGACATGGTTCTTTAAAGAAAACCTACCAAAATTTTCACGAGTTTTTATACCTAAAAAATGAATATGATTTATTATGATCAACAAAAAAGAATTTAGTACTATTTTAAATTTTTTTAGTACTAATTTGTTGTTGTTTTTTTACCCAGATTGCATATTTTAAACCCGTTGTTTATGGGAATGAATGAAACCAGCTTGTTTTAAGCTTTGAATGTGGTGTAAATTATTTACAGCCAGCAATTCATAAGTCTTGACACTTTATCTGCAGCACAGCACCGCAGTGGCTGATTCTTTGTCCCTGTGCACATTAAATATGCCTTTGTGTTGGGCTTGACGCCATAGAACCACTCCCAACCAGTCAGGCTATGTTACAGTGATTGCCTGTCTGCTGAAACTCTATACATTAAGGTTGAAACTACAGAGACAAAAATATTAGAATTTAATAGACATCAATAGATATAGATAAAAACTATATATTTTTAGGTACACAACTAAAAGGCTATTTATTAAATATAAGGCAGAACATAATACATGAATACATAAAATAGAAGCATAAAGACTTATGTTTCTGGGGTTAAATGATTTTTGTCATATTGCTGCTATTTCTGCTATTTGTTGAGTTTAAGATTTATTTGAACACTAATCTACATTAGGACTCTTAAAAAACACTAAGCATGTTCAACAAGGTGCATCTATACCAGGGGTGGTCAACCTTTAACATTCAAAGAGCCATTTGAGGCAGTTTCCTATAGAAAAAAACCCATCAGGATCCACAAAGGCTTTTTGACATCATAAATAAAGAGAACAGGGCATTTATTGTTTTTAACCTTTATGCATAAAACCTTTATGTATAAAAAAATATTGTGTTTTGTTATTTACAATTAATGAGCTACTACAGCAAACATTTTGTCTGCCTGCAACAAAAGATATTTTGAAGTTATGAAAAATCTATGATAACGTGAACAATATCATCAGCTTCCCACAGATTCAGCCTTTTTGGGTAAGAGCCTGCGAACATTTTAAAGACTAGCATATTTGTTTAGAAGTAAAAATGGAGAAAGAACAGTTTGAACAGATGATTTCTGGACAAATCTCAGACTAAGCCAATTAAAAATCATTTGTATGAGCTTTAAATTGTAAAAGTATTTTTTTATGTCATTTAGGAAAGTTTGCGTTAAGGAATAACACAAAATGCCAAAATCGAAATGTGCACAAGGACACACCTGAGACAACTAAGGAAAACTATATTTATGTATTAGTTTTTTGGAATTATGTTAGTCACTTTAAAAGGAGAAAAAAATAAATATTCCGATGTCCTCACACAATATGGCATTGATCAAACGATTATAATAATAATATAATTATTATAGAATATTAATAATAATTATTATTAATTTTATTGTTATCGTTGTATACTAAGTATTACTAGTATTGCAACATTTACAGGTAAGTGATTGCACTGATAAGCAACATGTTTAGTTATTTAGCTTCATCTGTGAGTATGTGGACAATCATGTTGCGTCGCACTTATCTTGGATCACTCAAGGACACGCAAGTCTAAAGAAGCCTAAGCGCTGTCAGTGCTTAAATATTCATGTGAATTTAAATGACAGTGCTGCCAAAGCCAGCTTTTGCTGCTCGATCAGACAGTGTTATCTGAGAAGTTGTAGTCTGTTGTAACTCTTCACAGTTTGCTCGTCACTCTGTTTGCTTCTCACACTTAACTCTCAGTATCGATATCTTTAGATATGTCATATGTTTATGTAACACCTTTTTGTATAAAGATGTTCAGAACAAAAGCAGGTAAATATTCGTAAACTATAATATAATTAGGAAAACTCATTGCTCTCTGGGTTTTTCAGCGAATTATACGCAGATCATCTTATAATGTGGTGTTGATAAATAAAGGTTGAAAAAAAGACAGTATTTTTTAATGTCTTGGGGTGTTTAACTAAAGCTTCATGTAAAGTTATGTTATTTTAATGTTAGCTAATGTTCTTATCAGATAAAGTGTTAATTACCTAGTGTTAGCACATTCAGTTTTAAAGCATAACTTCTGATGCTTTTAATGTAAATAGAATATTTAAAGATGCTTTCAGATAAGTTTTAGTTGTTTAATCTTTCAGAAATTTGAAATTCTTTTTTTTAAAAAGTTGAGTAGACAATTTTTTATTATTCTTTTCTGAATTTTTTTTTTTTTTTTTTTTTTTTAGAGTTTGACACACAAGGTCTGTCCGGATGGTGGTATAAATCCATGTCTACAGCTGCAACTGAGATCATCACCTCCTAATTAATAAACCCAAATAATGAAATACAGCAGTTACACAGTTATGTGTTTTTATTTAAATATATTTTGATACTTTTTAATTTATAGTTTTGCAAATAATAAAAGTGTCTCAGGAAAAAGTTATTTTATTCTCATTGATATTTTAGATCTATAAGCTGGCCACCAAAATCAGGTCAAAACTGGAGTCTCGTGAAATTCTCTGTATATAATGAAGCATTTTATTTCTATGATTTACTTTCATCAAAGAAATATTTTACTAACATTGTAGTAGAAAGTAATGATGGCCTTGTCTTTTTTGTATTTTTTTTTTTGTTTGTCCAGCAGAGGGAGTGTGTTTGTTTGAGTTGAGATGAGGAAATGTCTGCGGTGCGGTCTCACTCTTTATTCATGTCAGATAATAAGAGGAAAGCCTATAAAGATCGTTTTACAGTGACCCAACCAACATTCTTTTAATCAGTAGTTTCCATATCTGTTAGTAGTAGAGAGGTAAAACTTTTACCAATTTGCTTAGTCAGTTTATTCTGCAGATCAGTCTAAAAGTCTCCATATACAGAGGGAATTAACTCTAATTTTTGAAAATTTGTATTAAATTGTATTAAAGTCTTGTAAATAAAGATATTTTTTGACTTTCCACTGTATAAGAACTTTTGGGACATCATTTCTAATGAAAAATATAATTGTGCTGTATTAACAATAAAACCTTCACCAACAATACAGCCTATTGGCTGGTGAAAGTCTTTGATTTTATTCAGCTGGCTGTTTTTGTTCATGTGGAAGTGAAAGCTTCCTAAAAGGATTGGACATACCATGTTAAAAAAATTATAAAGATTGCTGTCCTTGATTATCTTTGTGTTTGGGAGTTTTAAATAAAACATAAGAAAGAATGTCATTAAAGTGCTTTGCATTGCTATTAGCAGGGAGAACAGTGGCTTACAGGCTGATGTCAGCCTTGGCAGCTAGGGATATCCAAGCCAGGGCTCTTTTTCAACATGTTGTTCTTTGAAGCTGTCTCCTTTCAACCATACAGAACAACACACACCTGACTAAAAACACTCTTCTTTATAGAAATACATCAAGTAAACAATTAACTAACAATTACTCCACATTTTTTTTAAAAATGACAGATTTTTAAAGATTTATATAAACAATATATAGTTCGTACTCTTATAAATTGTTGTAATATATAATATAATAATAATAACAATATAATTGTATATTATATATATTTCTTGTATAACAGCAGAACTTCCTGTTTCCCTTTGGTGAGCCCTTTTCTAAAGGTGGAGTCGCTCAACTCACCTGTCAATCAAGCCCAATCGCCCCTCCCACCGCGCGAGGTCTTAGCCCAGCACCTGCCGTTAACGCGCTTGGCGGTTTCCGCGCGAGTGCCGGTGTTGCGTCTCCTTGGCTACTATTCAGCAACACGCACTACAGTCTGTTCACTGAAATGGCACTTTAATCACCTGATTTACACGTATCATTAAAAACGGTTTTTTATATATTTGACCGGAAATCTCTTTCTTCAGGTAAGACTAATCTTTATTTTTTCGTTTGATAAAAAAAAAAAACTATAGTGGAATTGCTATTCCGATTTCAGGTCACTTGCTGCTGTTTATTGTCAACTAAACGGGAATGTCTAAACATAATTATTTTACAGTAGATTCAAATATTTAAACTCGATAAAGGTAGCTGTAAATGTTACTCGCTAGCAACTTATTGAGATACTTATTTAAGCCTGTAATCTACACACGCAACTTTACTGTACTTTAGACATGTGTCGTTTGTTAATGAGTCGGTTCATTGAGTCGGCTCTTTAAAGTGAACTTTGAGGAGATAGCGTATAAACGCTAGCCTATTTACTTTTCTTTTACTGTAGTGCCTTGGTGATATTACTACTTAAATATATTTCAAAAAATTGGATTTAATTATAAAAAAAGTAAGTTATTATGTATTTAGACTGGGGTAAGGGTTTTTTTTGTTTTACATGTGTGTCCATCTACAAAGTAAGGTGTTCAAACTCAGTTATTAATAGTGAAGAGTCTGAAATGTACCTGCATGTTGCTGTTTTAAAGCTGGGATTAGATTGTCCAATTATAGGAATATAAAATGATACTAATAAAATGACTTCAAAACAGCTTATGCAATAAATATGCTTCTATAAGAGATGTTGATTAGAAAAACATTTGCATTCTGTTTGTCATTCATTAGTTCAACCATAATTCAAGCACAAAATGGTCAAATACACAAAAATATTCTTCAAAGTGAGTTAATACGAATGTTATTCTGTCTAGATTCTCACAGAATTCCATGTTATCCATGGTAGCTGTTATAAAAGTGCTGTAGAAATGCTAAACATAGGAGTTTATAATTTTAAAAAACCTGACACCAGCAGAACATTATAGTCTTTAGTCAGAACTAGAGTTAGCACCCATAGCTGATTGGCAAAAAATTGGTTATTGGTTTTTGGGAGTGTTTTTACTGTTAGTTAATTTGAACATTTACGCTTTAAAATTAAGTTTAATTTTAAGTTTAATTTTTGTAATGAAGTTCAGCACTATTTGATTTGGATTTTGTTTTTCAATCATTCATTATCAATTTCAAAAAACATTTTGATGAATTGATTATAGGCAAGATCGGTCAACTAGATCCGTTAGTTCTGCATGAGGCCAAAACAAAGTTAAACACTGGCACTGTTAGTTTAGCACTGTTGCCTAACAGTAAGATGGTCCCAGGTTTGTATTCTCTGCGGGGTCTTTTTGTGTGGAGTTTGTATGTTCTCCCCGTGCTTGCGTGGGTTCACTCCGGGTACTCTGGTTTCCTCCCACAGTCCAAAAAGATTCCCTTCCAATGTGTAACCCCTGTCTTTACCCAATGACAGCCGGAATAGACTTCAGCAGATCCCCTTGATCCTGATTAGGGATAAGCAGGAATAGACATTGTTTATTATTTTTCCAAAAATGTAACAATGTGCTGGGCTTGCCTTACTTTTTTTATGTTTAAAGTTTGAAAATGTGTTGAAACTTTGTGCTAGAGCTTATTTCTAATTCACTAGTTGTTTCCACCGCAAAAAAATAACCATCTAAATACGAGAAATAAATGCATGATTTAAGAAGATGATTTACAGACTTTAAAAAAAGAACAAAATGTCTTAAAATAAGCATTAAAACTTTTATTCCAAGCGTCATATTTAGTCTAACAAACTTAAAACTTAACTTTACTTAACTTTTTAATATAACTATTTATTAATGGTCATTTTCTGCGATTTAATGCAGAATTTCACTGCTACTGAAGTATGTAGTTTACATAATGTTTGATTTGAGGCATGGCCTAAACTGGATAAACCGGGGAGTGTGACACATGAGATGACACTATTCTAAACAGAGTCATTGTAGAAATTAAAACCACTCGTAGACTGTGCGCACCAATACTGAAAACTACTTCAGCAGGACACACTGTCCAGGAAGTGTAAGACAGTATTGTAACTGGCAGGTGAGACATAAAATGACCAGGGGTTAGTTCGGCCAGGGCTATCCAGGACTTAGCCCCGTCACATAGGCTTTCACTGCTATATTTTATTAACACCTTTCTCTAATTCAAGCTTTGACTTTCTAGTACATAATAAACGATGTCTGCCCCTAAAGTTTAGCTACAACAGTATGTCAGAGCTTCAACGAATCTCCTATAGTGTCATTAACTGGGCATTATGTGCAATGATTTATGTTTTCACCTTCTGGTGTTAAGTGTACATAAGATCTTGTACATTTTTATAAAATAAAAGTTTCTTTTCGATGATTTCAATCTATGATGCACCAAAAGTGAGGCATACACCATAAGAGAGAGAGAGAGAGTGTGTTATTCTTTCATTTTCTTTATTTGCGCAGAGTCATTTTAGGTGTATAGGGAAGGAATTAGAAATGATCATTTCATTTCATCTCACAGGTCTTTTCTAGTGTTTTATTTATTAGTGGGCTCAGTACCTTACACTAAATTAAACAAGATCTATATATATATATATATATATATATAGATATATATATATATATATATATATATATATATATATATATATATATATATATATATCTATATATATATATATATATATATATATATATATATATACATCTTATCTATATTATATACATATATATTATATACATCTTATCCTAGGGGTTTCGAAGAGTTGATAGTTTTTTGTAGCCAATACAAATCCCAGACTAATTTTAATTAAGGCTCATACTAGGTCAGTTTCAGTTTAAGACTACGTGACATCTACAGTAAAATTCTACATGGCATGTTGCAGACGTTCTCTGTTGCATATTTGCCAGTGTTTCTCTGTATACAGTCGGGATTTTTTTTTTTTTTTAAATGTGTTTTTATCCCTAAGGAATTTGGTTGTAATTTTAGACTTGATGGGACCCAGTGATCGACAAATAAACTATAGAACCTGCACCTCCTCTCGTTTTATTGTCTTACATTCTCTCAGGTGGTTTCATCAGAAAAAAACCTGTTATCAGCATTACTGCTAGGGCAACATAAAGCTCTTTATATAGCCATTGTGGTTTCCAACTGGTCTGTGCTATAAAAGGATTTTTATTTGCATTGCACATGGAGTAAAAGACTAATATTACCAACAGCCCCCTTGTTTTCCAAGGCTTGCAAATTGAACTAAAGTGCATGTCACACATGCAGCAGTCACACATTTGTATGAGGCTTTTTAAGCGGACTAATATTACTATTTTTTATCAATATCAATGTGGCTAATTCACTAATGAATGCAAGAAAAATTGCACCCCATGCATGTTTTGCACTAGGGTTGTTTTCTAATTCTTTTCATTTTGACCCTCTGTTGAAAATCGTTTATTTTAATGAAATGATATACACCGGTAGAGAAATATTAGTCAATAAAAAAAAAAATCAAAGTGCTTTTAACCTAAAATTACAATGTTAAATTAAATTTAAAAAATATTATTTAAATCATGATAACATTTTGTTTTGCTAGGATTTACTATAATGTGAGTGCACATTGTGTTATTAGTACATTTATATGATTTATATATTTTATTTTCATTTTATATTTTAAGTTGTTTCTCTGCTTTATTCTGATCAGTTCCGTTCATTATTCCACATAAGTGCGGTTTTACTGTTAGCTAGATCATACCTAGATGTGCATACTAGAGCGCTTATGTTATGTAGTAGTATGTTAATAGTATGAAGATGAATTTTAACCCTAAATTTTAAACACTGTTAAGTAAGGTCTTGCTTTTTCTCTGGTTTTGTAACCTAAGCTTAACCTAACCTAACCCATTTTTTATGCACTCCTGATATAACATTTCACCTGTTGTCATATGACAAACTAGAATGGTGCTCTTTGACCCCTGATTGTCGTGTTGGGACTGATGACTGGTGTTGTTACTTTGACTTTATATTCCAATGGATAAAACTCTCCCTAAGGTTTAACACGAATTGTTCCTGTTTATTTACCAGTAAAGCATTAGGAGAAATATAATTTTATGTAGACTTAATGTCTAAAGCATCTTTTAAATAATGCATGGGCCTAAAATTAAAACATTTCCTCATCCTTTTTTAAGAATTATTTTTAGTTGTAGACTTTGTACCATAAGTACACATGCACGAGTGCATTTCAGATATGGAGTTAATCACTCTTACTGGTGACAAGTTATCAAATTGCATGTCTATTCAACGGTTCACCAATTGGCACACAGTCTTACCTCATTAACCCTCATCTGCTAAGCTCTACAGGTCAACCCAGGACAATAGAGCTAGCTCTCAAATTTTAGTTGCCAGAAGCCAAAAAGATAAACATAGTCCAAAGAACTACATCCTGTACCTAACAACAGGTGCAATCTGAGACAGACGGTGGAGAAATTACTAGCTTTGCCAATTAGACTTTATGTTTGAGCTGTTAGTATGTTTTGCTAGCAGAAGACTCAGATTTGTTATAAAATGACTCGCTTATTTATTTGTTTTACTATTATGCGAGCTTTTATTTATTAATCCTTATGGATTAATGAAAAAGAAAGGCAGCCAACTACAAGTTATTTCAGTGCTTTATAATGTTTTTAATGTCAGTAGGTGTAAGATAGGACTAGTTGATGGTTAGCATTTGTTAAGACCCATGAGATCTGCTATACGCCACCTTTGTCCAGAATGGTTATGTGTTCTGGCGTGACTTCTTTATTTGCTCATGATAATGCAGTGCTACTCTGTTGTAAAATTTATCCTTTATTCTTTGCAGCATCAAAAGAAATAATGTGATTTTCTCATGTGTCAACCATTAAATGCAATTTTTTTTTAACTATAAATATTGCAGCACTTTTCTACATTCCTAGCACTTGGCAGATGCTTTTAACCAGAATAGCTTACATTTATCTTATTTTCTTAAACTGAGCACTTGAGGGTTAAGGGCATTTCTCCGGTTGAGTGCCGGTTTGAAAATTAAACCCATAAACTTCCAAACAGCAGTTCAACCCTTATTCAGAGCAACTTACATTTACACAATTGGTTTACAATTTAGCAGTTGGGTGTAAAGAGCCTTTAAAAGTGGCAGCTTGGTGGTGCTGGGAATTGAACCCATGATTATCCGGCCAGCAGGCCAACACCTTAACCACTGAGCTACCATTTCCTCCCAGCTATGTATAGCAAGCCTGGACAAAAGAAAAAAATAATGAAATACAAAGCAAGTTGGTGTCTTTGTGTTTACTTTACACAAATCATTTCAAGCATAAAAGAAACCTCAGGTGAATTATCCTTAGATCACCTCCTAATGTGGTCTCGGAATTGCCTGAGATTATTTGAAGTGTTTGAATATACACAATAAATCAGTCCAAGACCATTTTGAATGTTAAAATGAATTGAATTACAGTGTTTGTTTGTTTTGTTGTAGTTAACAGGATAGAAATAATATTAATGATACGGAAATGCAATTCTGGAAATCCAGCGCCATTTTGTCTATATAAACATTTCTCACCAGAGACTGTTACAAAGTCAAGTGTTTTACAGTTATAGAGTCAGTGCTCTTTTATAGCTCCTTTTATACAGTAAGCTGTAACTGAGACCACACTGCTATTACCTATTAAATATTAACCTGTATGAGTCCATGAGTTATATGAGAATAATAGTCACTTATTCTGTACAATCTGTGTTTTGTTTTTTCGCTCTCACCTGAACACACACTCAGATATGCCTCCCCACATGTTGTTCCATGATACCACATAGAGTAAACGTTACATTAGCAATGAAAAACAGAAAGGGTGGAGTAACACTTAGGAAAAAACAACCTTGGAAAGGGAGGAACTATAACATGTCAGCTTTAAACTAGAGATTGACTAAACCTGTTCCCCAGAACTATACCAAAAAATATCACCGGAACCAGGGTCTCAGGAGTCTTACACCTCTGGGTTTAGTGTACCACTGGTTTTCTAAAGCCGTTTTTTGAAATACAATTTTTCAGCCTGCTGCTTATTTTTTTGTGGTTCCAGTTTAGTCCAAGTGTACCTTTAATAGTTAAATGTGTGTCTGGGTTATCTTTATTTCATTTGCATTCTAGCTCCGGCTACGTTTACATCTGATATCTGTTAAATATCACTTCCACGCTCAAGATAAGAGAATGGGTTATTCAAAAAAGCAACAAAGGTTCATTTTAAAGTTGTTTAATTTTGTATTGGTGCCTTATTCACACACCAGTAATTAAATGAAGAGAATGTTACTTGCAAAATGTATAGTATTGCAGGTTACAGATTACCTGATTAAACTTTAAATAGCAACATAATCTGTAAGATTATACCGTCTATAACAGCTACAGTGTCAGAAAAAGTTACCTTAGCATTTCCCATATGTCTGTGTTTGAGTATTGTATTTTGTACAGGAACAGTGTTGTTATGATAACATATTTAAGGCTGCCATTGGTTAGAATGAAGCAGCAAAATGTTAACAACTCTTAATGTGTTACACATTCCATTAGGTGTTTCTAACACTTGAATGTTTGTAAGAACAGGCTGGAGTCTGAGTCCGATTTGTAAATGTGGAAATGGGAAAGTTTACTCAGGATTATTAAAAGAGGCACCTGCTTTTCTTATGCACTTTAATGATATCAGAATAGCCAATACAAATATTGTTTAAACAAATGTTAGAGCACCTTTTAAAAATGCAATAAAAAGTAAACTTTAAAATCTGGAGAGACATATTTTCTAGAAACTCCCTGGCTATCTATCATATTATACAACAGTGACTGTTGGGCAGATCAAGTCTTGTATACAGCAGGCCTGGGAAAAAAACTTCCACTTGCAAACAGTATATTTATTTCCCAAGAAACTAAAAAGTATAATTAAGAGAAAATAAATAGAAAATCATTTTAAAGCACATTTAAAAAAAAAAAATCAATTTGAGCCATCAGGTTCTGAACTTAAATTTAAGAAAAAGAATTACTCAGTGAAAACACAAGTGCATTAACTTATTACAAATTTTATTGCATTGTGTGAAAGCAATCTACTTTTTGAAAATAATAAATGTTTACTAAAGCACAAAGTGAAGTAATAACTATTCTATTGTCAGTCATACTCCACATGCCTCATGTTTTGAGATACTTTTGCATTTATTTGCATCCATTTTAGTGTTTGTTACATTTTCTGGTATGTTTTCATTCTTTCTTCTAACCCCTAGGCCATCTATCAGTTAATCATTGACTACTGTGTATATATATGTATATATATGTGTGTGTATGTGTGTGTTTTAGGCGAAGGTCATAATGCCTTTACTATACATATTACATAATGCCTAATTGCTATGTTAAAAGCAGCTTTTGTATTATAAGAAATCTCCCTGCTTTTACTGTTAGCCCAGACTGCTTAGATCCTTAATATTATTTGGAGTAGAATGGAGTTGGCGCATCAGATTTTTAAGCCCCAGTGAAGGTTAATTTGCCATTTATTTTCCTACTTAGTTTAATGTTAGTCTTGTTGGCACACAACTCACCTGTTGGTAACTGATTGCAATATTCAAATCTATTTCAGCAGAAATCAACACTCTTTCAGTGAAATAGTTGAGCTCTTTTGTGTTAAAACTTTAATGAATGTTGTGGACTTCAACAAGTTAGCAAGACATAATTAGGCTGATAGGTAAAAGCTAAGCTAGCCTGACTTATTGATCAGGGTCTATTGTTATTATTACGTTATTATTACCAATTAATTTGCGCTCATCAAAATATTATTATACAATTTTTAGACATTTAAGTCAGTGAGTGTTTTATTATATTTTTGTTGTATAGCAGGTGCTATTAAAACATATTAACTTTATAGATCTTTGATATAGGTTAAGGACTGGTACTGAATATTCAATTGCTCAGCCATTTTGTGTAAGAGTCTTGCCACATTGCACATCTTAATTTCACAGTTTTATTCAATTTTTCCTCTTAGTACAAAATGCTCTTAGTACATTTTAAGTAAATCGCCTCTCTTTTCATAGGATTTAGAACTCGGACCTGTCTGGGTATTTCCAAATATTTGATATGTTTCTTCTTTCTCTATGGGAGTCCTTTGTTGACTTGTAATTGTGCTTCGGGTTTTAATCAAAATTTATCTGCGTAATAGGAACTGTGAACCTATCCACAATTCCCTTTTACCCTGATTACAGCACCCCCTTTTATATTGATGTTACAACCACTAATCATGCTTCCTGTCATGTATATGATGTTCTCTGGCTTGACTTTTAAACAAAAACTCTGGCCTTGCCAGATGAAAACACATAATTACATTGTCATAGGAAAGGGCTTCTTCTCAACTACCCTATTCCATAGCATGTAAAGAATATGGTATGTTGTCATTACATACAGGAAGACATGGCCATCCATTATCTCACATATATTTCTTCATCTTATTTAATGGTATGTAAGATAAGATTGGCAGAATCACCTGCTACAGACACATGCAGGGTATATATTGTTTTCAATTTTCAATTTTCCTAGAAGTACAAATCACTGTGACAAATTAAAAATACAAGTACGTAAAAGCTCTTGAACCAATAATTCATATCAGGTCTGCAAAATCCTTTCATAAATCGGATCGTAAGGTAAAGGACACTGTGGAAGTTTTAGTCTATAATTAATTTCTGTTTAGATTTGGACGTGTATTTGTTACAGAAATTTGTGCTGATTTTCTGGGATTTCCTGATGGCGGAATTTATAATGTTATAAATCTCACAAGATTCATGGCTCCCTAATATACCTAATATTACATCAGGGGTTTTCATATATGCATTTCACTGTGTTTGCCAAATGATGTTTATTGCAAAATCCTTACATAAACTCAACACAAAATCATATTTGTGTTTTAAATGACGCTTGTGGGAAAAAAGGTTTTGTTTGCATGTCAAAAAGGTACTAAATTGCATGATTTTGAGATATTTCACTTTTACATGTAAGCATCCTATCAGATACTAAACATTTTAAATCATGTAATAATTTTGTGCCTTTTTAAAAGTCATGTTTATACAAGGTGTCACTAACTTAAGGAACTAAAGTGTCAAACTGAAAAAAAACCCTGCTTTTCTCTTCCTTGTTTTTAGGTTGATGTCATAGAATATGAACCACATGGAACCTCCAGTAAAACAGACCAAGTGAGTACAGCAAACTTAAAATCACATGCAAATAATTTGACCTATGAGATGTTCAATTCGCAGGTTATTGTATTCTGTTTTTATTTATGTTTTTCACAAAATTCAAACTTCACTGGAATTAGGGTTTGTACTCGTGCATGTCAGCTTGTGTTATTGCGAGTGTAACAAGGTCCTAGTGGACAGAGAGTCACTGTTAGGGAATGTTTGCTTTGCCATTTTAACTGGACTCTCTCTCTTTTTCTCTATTTCTCTCTCTCTCTCTCTTTCTCTCGCTCTCTCACACACACACTCACACCTCCTCATGCTTCCATATGCCCTGAGAACCTGTAGATAGATAATCTTAGGCAGTCGTGCCTAGTAAACCCACAGAATCAAAATCTCCAACACAAAGTGCTGCTTTGTTTACTAGTGAGAGTGTTAACAGACAGTCTAGTGCTGTAAAATTGTATTCTTAAAGAGTGGAAAAACTTCTAATTACAACCAGCTTGAATGATGAAGAGTAGGA
Organism: Bagarius yarrelli; assembly: GCA_005784505.1. Classification (NCBI taxonomy): domain Eukaryota; kingdom Metazoa; phylum Chordata; class Actinopteri; order Siluriformes; family Sisoridae; genus Bagarius; species Bagarius yarrelli. The sequence continues at coordinate 12,697,368 of VCAZ01000001.1, read as the reverse complement.
ATCATCCTTTATCATCTTCTACTTCTTTTTGCAGTGGCGTGGCCAGATCTGACAGCAAGATCAGTGCCAAAGCCCTGTTTGGTAAGTACACAATGTAAACCTTCTCATTTCTGTTTGTGTTTGTTTGTGCAAAGCAGAGTTTAAGTGTATAATGTTGTATTTATCTTGTGTTATCTGTCTGGCCTTTTGCTGTGTATTTATTTACATTTGCAACAAAATAACAATTACACAATGCAGCTTTTTTATAGGGATGAGTTTTATAGGGATAGGTTTTAATTATCTATTTGTTTACAGGGCAGGCCCACAAACTCAAACTGGCAACTGAATTGTTTCCTGTAACACTGAATTCATTGTATTCATTGTAGTCCACTGTTGACACACATTGTATACAGTGAAACTATTCTACCCTGTTTTTATAAATTATATTGTCAGTAATGTTTCTTAATTTTAGAATTGATAAAAAATGATTAAATGATAATACAATATAACTATCTGAATAAATATTATTATTATTATTATTATTATTATTATTATTATTATTATTATCTCTCAGTTAATCTTTTGAAACTCAGTTCATTTCAGTATGAGCATAACCTGCCTGTGTTTTTTGCTGATTTTTTAATTAATTTTATATGGACTTTGATTATGCAATTGCAGTTTGCCCAGCAATTAAAATTTCTGTGTGTGCACTTCAACCCTCAGAGTTATTAAATCTGATATCTTCACTGAGATTTAGATTTCCCCAAGCCATGACAACTGACAATTGATATTTGATAATCAAATGAATGTGGCAGCAAAGTGTAAAGTACAGAACTGATACTACAAGCAACTATGTTTTTATTCTTTGTTTTAAATTAGCATTGCTTAAATGAATTCTCGGTTTCTTAATAATTTTTTTCAGACAATGTCATACCAAATGCTATTGCTAATTTTATTTACTTTAAAAAAACAGCATTGGCACCGCATTCCTGTGATTCTGTAGTAAATTAGCCTGATTAATTGTTTACATTATATGTTTCAGTGTGTGTGTGTGTGTGTGTGTGTGTGTGTGTGTGTGTGAGGGGGTGATTGTGAGTTTGGGTGTGCGTGTGTTTTCCTGTCTAAAGGTGCACAGTCCTGCTCTGTCCGAACCTGGGTGTGTCTGGAATGAGTGTGTGGCTGGAAAAATGCACGCATATGTGCAGTAATGCAAGGTGTATAAAAGAGGCTTTCAGAAAGAGAGTGTGTGTAGTAGGAGGTGTCTATTTGGGGCTTTTAAGAACAACAGCACAGTCTTTCTTCCTTTTTTGGCTACAAAACATTATATATAAATATACAAATATAACAAATGCCAGCAGGTGGCCTGTAATTGTATAGACATGTGGTTGTTGATGGTATTACAATACATACCCATACAAATACATACACAGATACTCTAAATGCCTGTGGCTGGTATGATTTTATCGTTGTACATTGCGCCCCTAAAGATATTCTACGAAGGTACTGTCGCAAGTCTTCATGTTGTTTGTTAGACCTACATGCATTAACATCTTAAACTCAAACTAAGTTGGGGAACATTTTTATTTCTCACACAATTGGTGAAAGTCTACAAAATACCTAAGGGAGCAAAAATCTGTTGTTGCTCTTCTAACAAAGTTTTGATGCCCTAAACCAGTATTTGTAATTTAAAGAGATTTTAAAACACCTTTGCATGTCAATGTACATGCTGTACATGTAAATGTTAACGTAAATGTCCTGTGTCTGCTTTACTATAAACACTTTTTTAAAAACATGCATGCACTTTTAAGTTTTCAGAATTAGATATACAGTACTAATAAATTAAACTTATCAAAGTGAAAAATATACTTTAATGTGTTATTTCATAACACAATCATATGGTACACAGTGACAAACTCATGCCTTCGCTAGTAAACAATAAAAAGGAGTAAAAAAAGAGTTAAAAAGAGCTCAGTAGGTTCTGAGGGCAACAGATTTAGCAAAAGAATTGGAGGCTTTATTGGGCTTTGGGCTGAATGTCTGTTATAGATCTGTCTAAATTATTGTCTTTTAACATACCTTTTTGCCTTACGTCATCTTTGGTCCATTATACAAATGTCATATTATCAATTCATGCATGCTGGCTGGTGATGCAAATTGACCTATGGGATTATCTGAGTGTTAAGAAACCGAAGGCATAAAAAAATATGACTGTGAGAGACATTTTATTACTTTATTACAACTTTTATTACACTAAATGAGTCAATTAAAGTTCTCTAAAATTTCTTCTTTTTTGCTTTGAGTTATTTTTAGGCTGTGGGCTGTAGACTGGTCTCTCTGCAATAGTGCGAGAGCATATGTTGAACCTGCCATATTGTGTTTGTGTCGGTTTGTTTCACTTTGCTGGAGATGAAAGACTGTGTTAAACAGATGGTCCTGTGCACATGGCCACTCGATTTCCGATGTCCAGCAGGCCCACTCTGTGGCAAGTTGGCATGGAAACTTCACTAAAGTTAATACCTGTAACTGATAGCTCTCTACAGGATCTGTCAGAACAGGTGTAGCCTTGTAAAAAGGGTTAGGGATTTTGGTGGATTGGATTTTATACACTAGCTTTAACAATGACTGGAAATGTATTTTGGAAATGTAATTCAAATATATCTATAATATACAGTTATGTAAAACAATTAGGACACCCTATGAAAGCCTGTGTGTTTTTGAACATATTTTGACATATGTATATTTAATATCAATTTAAAGCAATACTGAGAGATTAAAATAATATAACTAAACACTTAAAACTGAAGTAAAGACTTAAAAACGTTCTGTAAAATCTACTTTAAAAAAAGAACTGATTTCTGATTCATGATTAGAACATTACTTAGCTTTTTGAAGGAGGCTGGCCCTATTTAAACCTCAGGCATTTAGTTTGATGTGCTCTTGACTGTTTAAGTGATAGTGAACACCATGGTGAGATCGAAAGAGCTGTCTGAGACCTTTAGAAAGAAGATTGTAGCAGTTTATAAGTCGGAAAGGGATTTTAAAAAATCTCAACAGATTTTGAAATCAGCCATTCCACTGTCCGCAAAATAGTCTACAAGTGGAGGACATTTAGAACTGACAACATGCCCAGGTCTGGCCGTCCAAGCAAGTTCACCACGAGAGCCGAACACAAGAGGTTTAAAGAAGTCACCAAAAACCCTAAAGTGTCATCACGGTTCCTACAGCAGGCTTTTGCTACTGTTGATGTGAAAGTGCATGACTCTACAATCAGAAAGAGACTACACAAGTTTAACTTTCATGTGAGGTGTGCAAGAAGGAAACCTTTGCTCTCTAAGAAAAACACGAAGGACGGACTAAAGTTTGCCAAAGAGAACGTAGACAAAGACCAGGACTTCTGTAATAATGTTCTTTAAACAGATGAGTCTAAAATGGAATTATTTGGACACTGCAACAGAGGACATGTCTGGCGGAAACCAAATACAGCATTCCAGAAAAAGAATATTATAGCAACTATGCAACATGGAGGTGGAAGTGTCCTGGTTTGGGGATGCTTTGCTGAAGCAGGACCTGGCCAGTTCACCATCATAGAATCCCTCACTTTTCCTCAGCTAGAATACACATTTTTGTTAAATTTTTTTGTTTAATGAGTAAAACAATGGTAATTTGTTGTTTACCTGCAATTAAGTCACAAACAATTTCCAGAGAAAAATTCTAACAAGAATAGCCATCAATATGTTAACATTTTTTAATAAAGACTAAATATTCCTAATTTTTTCACATGACTGTAGATGTAACTTCTATGGTGGTTAATATGCATATGTGTTCTGATAGAGAGAATAAGACTAAATAAACACGATTATCATACTGCCAAGGTGAGACAGATTGTGTTACCTGTTTTGTGATAGTCACTTCAGGACAGTAGTAGTTCATCCAGAACAATCCTGTTGGTTCATGACCAAGTCACAGAGCAACAATCCAGAAAGCTAGCGCATTGTATTTCCTGGGTGAACACAGAGAATCTAAACATTAATTTTCCAGAACATCTCTCATATTACTTTCCATTATTGTATTTCATTTACTTTTACATAGGAGAAATATATAAACATTTTAACAGTGTGTGGACCTAGAGTAGGTTGAGCTAATCATGGGAGAAATGTATTTAAGGCTGAAAAAGTAATAATTTAATAGGCAAATTTTTTTTTTTTTTTAGAGTTTTAAAATTGATACACATATTATACTTCACGTTCTATTCAATTCTTCAGCCTAAAATACATTTCTCTCATGATAAGATCCACCTACTGTAATAGCTATTGTGATCAGAGAGAAAGGGTTTGAGTGATATAGTATCCTGTACGGTAGCTGAATGGTACATGTGCTTAATAGTAAAACTTAATAGTAATGATTTGTTTCCTTAACCTGAGAGAAATGGGTGACTTCACTTCTCAGCTGTTCTACTCTTTCTAGTAAGAGGAAAGATGACCTGGCACTGACGTAACCTTTGTTGTCTAAAAATAATAATTGAGTAAATGTATAATTTTCTAAGAATTAAAGTGAGAAAGCCACTCAAGAAATTGTGTAATCTAATTGTGTAATATAAATTTTTAAGATATTTCATAGTGTATAGAAAGTGTTATGTGAAAATTACAAATTCCTCATTTTCAAGCCTTATGCCATGGTAATAAATAAATAATAAATAACTATATATCACTAGTGGGAATTTTCTCTATAGCGGCGAAAGCCTCATCTTTTTCTTGTATTCAGATTCATGCTGTTGATGCCATACTTTATATAAATGTCATCTATCAGTCAACTACAGGCAAACAAAATCATTATGAGATACAAAGAGTCAAAATGAAGTGTGGGTTTGTTCAACCCATTTATTGCATCATAGTTTGCTAAACTAACTGAACAAGTTGACTAGGCAGAGCGCACTAGGCTTACAGCTTCATAATTAAACAGACTTAATTGCTGATAGAAGCAATGTTCATGCTAGCATTAATTTGTTGACTGCTTTGCAAGATAAAATATATAGCTCACTGCCTGATTATGACTTGTAGGTGGAAAGTGGTAGCCTAGTTGTTAAGGTGTTCAATTAATTACATTTATCAAAAGAGATAAATCGGTCTGGATTAGGACATCTGCCAAATGCTGTACATGTAAATTAATCTACCAAATACAATATTTTAATATTGTACAATATTTTAATGTTTTGTAACTATTAACTATGACATGTTTTGTCACCAAACAAAATTGGAAACACAATTGTGTAGAATGTTTGTAGATGCTGGGCACATTATAATTACAATAACCCCCTACCAAAACCAAGCCCAAAACACTATTCCAGCATGGCAATGCCCCTGTGCACAAAGCTCAAGTTCAAGTTTAAGAAGCTTTAATTGTCATTTTAACCATATATAGCAGATGCAGTACCCAGTGAAAAGAAAAACTCTCTCTCCAGGACCCCATGGTGCTACACAAAACAACACATAATTACACAAAACAAAAACAACACAGAGCTAAAGACTAAAAGTAAATTGTCATAGCAACATAAAGTGCATGTGTTCAATCAGGTGCACACAGTGCAATATAGACTTCACAACAGACTATACAGTACAAAAAACAGGACGCTTCATGGAGCTCCTGAGCTCCAGGAAACATGGTGTATTCTGTTTAAAGTGGAAGAACTGGAGTGTCCTGCACACAACCCTGACCTTTGACTCAACTCCACTAAACAACTTTGGAATGGACTGAACCCCAGAGCATTTTGGTAGACGCCATTGTCTAACTGTCTGCTTATCATCTTGTAGTTAAATGAGCACAAATCCTCACAATCACACTTAAAAATCTAGCCAAATGTCTTCCAAGATTAAGTGAAGATTAATATAACTGACTAGAGGGAATACATTTTAAAAAGGAAGCTAGAAGGCAAGTGTGTAGGCACATGTGAACACATTTTCAAAGGGATATTATCACCTTTTCTTTTAACAACACTCAATGAGCATTTGGAAACTGAGAACACTAAATGTTTAAGCTTTATAACTGGAATTTTTTCCCATTCTTGCTCGATGTAGGACTTCTATTGCTCAACAGTTCGGGGTCTGTGTTGTTGTATTTTGAGCATCATAATGTGCCACATATTTTTTTAATGGGAGACAAGTCTGGACTGCAGGCAGGTCAGTCAAGATCTGCACTCCTTAACATTTACATTTTTTGCATTTGGCAGACGCTCTTATAGAGAGCAATTTACATTTATCTTAGTTTATACAACTAAGCAATTAGCGTTTAGAGGTCTTGCTCAGGTGCTAACTTGGTTTTGCTCCTCCCACTTTTATACAAAAACCTTCTTGTAACATGTGCAGTATGTAGCTTATCATTGACTTGCTGAAATAATCAGGAATGTCCCTGAAAAAGATGTTACTTGGTTGGCAGTATATTTTGCCCTAAAACCAGTATAAACATTTTAGCATCAATAGTGCCTTCACAGATGTGCAAGTTACCAATGCCATTTGCACGAACATACCCTATGCTGTCACAGATGCTGGATTTTAAACTTTGAGCTAATATAAATTTGGATGGTCCTTTTACTCTTTAGCCCAAAGCAATCGGAAATGTAGACTTGTCAGACCACAGCACACTTTTCCACTTTTCATCAGTCCATCTCAGATGAGCTCAAACCCAGGGAAGTCTGCAGCATTTCTGAGTGTTGCTGATGTACAGTTTGCACTTTTTATGGTATAGTTTTAACTTGCACTTGTAGATGTTGCGATAAACTGTGTTGACTGACAAGGGTTTTCCAAAGTGTTCATGAGCCCACATGGTAATAGCCTTTACAGAATAATGTCTAATTTTAATGCAGTGCGGACTGAGAGGTAAAAGGTCATGACCATTTAGTTTTAGTTTTTAGGCTTTCAGATATTACTCTGGATTATTTGAATCTGCTGATGATTTTTTATGGACTGTAGATAAGGGAATACCTAAATTTCTTGCAATTGTACATTGAGAAACATTGTTCCTAAACTGTTGGACTAGTTGCTTATGCCGTTGTTTACAAAGTGGAACCATGACCCATCGTTGCTTGTGAATAAATGAGCCTTTCAGAGAGCCTGCTTTTTTTAACAAGGATTATTAGGCCATTGTAGTTACTCATTGTTTCAACTTTATTGGAATTAGATTTGTATGTCCTGTAAAAGTCCTCATTTTAGGCTCTTGTAAACATATGTTTTTTACTACTTTAAAAGGGATTTATTGCTTCTACAGTAAAGGAAACACAGTTGCTTCTCCTTTGAGGAGAAGGAAACAAATAGGGAACAAATACTTATTCTGAGCAGATCATGATCATATAATGTCTGGGCCTTGACCCTGATTTGTATGATTTGTAGTGTAACTGTTGTCCCAACAGTACTTTTCAAAATGCAGAAAACATTCAGACACACTGTTAAGGCCTGCTGCTGAGTGGACTTTATTGCTAGAAAATTGAATTTGTTATAGTAGGAGTTTTCATTACTTTAGAAAATAGTAGTATATTTTGATGAGTGTAATATTGTGAGAATGTTGTGTTTACTAGAATACAGTAAGTATGCCATGTTTTTCACAGTTGAAACCAACTGTGTGTGTTCGGTTTGTGTGTATTCATGTGTTAGTGCCAGTTTGCTTCCTTATTACTATTTTGTGACTATTCTGTGCTAAAAAAATTACACCGCAGGGTGGCATCGAGGTAAGTTAACTGTCTCTGGGTGTACATGCAAACTTTTGTAGTCTAATGAATCCCACAAAGAATCTGATATTGAGCATATTATCTGAGTGTTTTTGTTAATTCTGCTGTTAAAATTGTATTAATGTATAAACATTGTGTTGGTTTACAGTCCTGTGTGGTTACAAGTGATTTATATCTACATTTCTAACACATTGTCCTTATTTTTCACACCAGAACAACGTAAAAACTCAAACTTCATCATGCAAGAAACTTCTCAGTACCACGTCCAGGTAAGACAGCCACAGCTTTTACTTTCCTCTTCTCATAAATTTCTATTTCCCTACTCTCTGAGTATGTCTTTTGATTTATTGCAAAACAAGGTGGTGCAATAATCAGTTTCTTTCCCATTACTTTGTAAATCTAGATAATGTTTGAAGGCAGTGGGGTTTTTTGGATGAGGTTACAGTAAAACACTTACAGTACTTCAGCTTGCATCAGAATTATAAAATCTGACCTCAGTAAATCACTTTATAGGTTTCATGAAAAAACAAAGAGACCCCAGAGACTTTTCTAATGACTGGGTTAAGTAACTTGGTTCTTTCCTTTTTTAACTACACACATACAGTAGTAATCGTACAATATTATGTTTCTGTACTTACATTTAGATTTAAATGTCAGATCATTAATACTGAGCGTTGTTTTTAAACAAGTTGAAAGACTGTGTAGGCAAGCATTGCCCTTATTAGTCACGTTATACGCGCTTTAATAGGTTTCATTCATGCCATCTGGACTAATGATTATTAGACACTGCTTGTAGATGTGGTTTCAGATAATCTTTAGGGAGCAGAAGTGTTAAAGTGCTGACACTGTGTTTGGGTAAAATAAACAATAGCTTTTATTTGCTATAACAAAAATAAGATAATCTAACTGTCTGCCACTTTTTGGCTTCTTGTCCTTTACATTATTAGGCCTAAAAATGTTGTTGTCTTTCAAAAGTCTTCAGTCAACGCAGGCTTTGACTAACATGCAGGTTAATTAGTGTTTGGTTAAATTAGATGTTTAATGTATCCCCAGTGAGCAGTATATATTTTTAATTGATTTACACAATGTTTAGGTTGTAATCCTTTTCTCTCTCCCCTTTAATTTCCCTCTTCCTTTCTCTTTTGCTCTCTCTTATCAAAACAATTATTTTTTTTGTGCAGATTATAAAGAAATATAAAAACGTATGCTTGTTTGACTGATAGAAGAAGAAGGAAAAGTCTTACAATTATCCAAACAAGTTAAAGGTGTGGTGATTTCCATGACCCCATTGATAAATATTTCCAAACTGTCTTCTGAAAGCAAAGAGGTTAAAATATAAAGTGCACCAATAAACATACTCAATAGATACTATTATAAAAGGTTGTGGCAGTTTTTCTTTCCATCGTTCTGGTCACACGTTCTTTTCATACACAATGTATCCTCTGTATTATTTTCATTGTATCCACAACTATATAGAAGTAATTATTTTAATAGCTTTATTTATAATAGCAAGGCTTGTGAATATGTTTACTGTTTAAGAGACTAGGTTTACTATGTTACATGTACATTTACAGCTAATATGTTGTTTGCAATAAAGGAGGAGGGAATTGTTTGTGTGTGTAATGACATTGTATGTTTTATGTGTTTAAGCATCTGTCCACATTTGTAATGGACAAGACTGAATCCATAGCCACAGTAGATGATGCAATCAAAAAACTCATCCTTCTGGAGTCTAAAGGTAAAATCTGGACACAAGAGATGCTGCTGCAGGTCAGTGACAAAGCCATCAAGCTCCTAGACTGCGACTCGACGGTGAGCTTATTAAAAGATTTATGCTCTAGTTGTGTGTGTGTGTGGGGTGTGTGTGCATCATAGAGTAAGATGATGACTTAGTTAGGGATCAATTCTTTATAGGCAAATTTTTAACTGCTTTGCCCGAATATTTAAAATGCTTTCTTACAATTGATATTTTACTAGCTGTTTACTGAGATTAGGTGTTGGACTACCAACCCAAAGATTGCAGGTTCGATTCCCAGCTCCAGCAAACTACCACTGTTGGGCCCCTGAGCAAGGTCCTTAATCCCTAATTGCTCAGGTGTATAAATGAGATCTAAGTTGCTCTGGATAAGGGCATCTGCCAAATGCTGTAAATGTCACAAATGTCACAGGTTCCACAATTAAATTCTTTATAGCTGAAATTACAAATATTTTTTTCACTCATGATTTATGCTTTTAGAAATAGACAGACAACTCAGGTGTTTATTGTAGCCTTGCACTTTGCCGTGTATTCTTTTAGAGCTTTTACTGCACTGCCCTTTACCCCTCAAACACCTTCATAGCTTGTAACCTGCCAGTAGATAACAGTTTTAAGATAGCATAGGATAGTGGTTTGGCAGGAAGACTAATGATTGTAAATGTTTTTATATACTTTTTTGGTATGTCAACTAATTTATACACAGCAATTTCTTGCTTGAAAGTTTTTGGACACCTGACTATCACATGCGTTCCTTCCCCAAACTGCTGTGAACAAATTTAGGTTCTTTCACAACAAATAGCATGCCTTTGTAAGTTGTTACATTTCAATTTCCTTTTACTGTAACAAAAACAGTTGTGTCTATGCTAATTCTGGCCTAAAAAAATCTCCTATACACAAATGAGGTCCACTGAGATATGGTTTGGTAACTTTTTGGATATATATTAAAATACTGACTCTAGTGGAGATTACCAGCAATGGGGAACAACGCTTAAATGAGACAAGTTGTGCTCATCAAGCACATCTGGTTGTGATAATCAGGTATCTGTAAACTTTTTGTATTTAAGCCAAACGTGCTATAGTAGTGCTGTAGTTCTGACCCTTGCACTTAGTCAAGTATTATGTAGCAGTTCTTTTTTTTCTTAATTTGACGATTTTTTATGTTGTTACATTTACCATCAACCTTTTTTTTCTTTTCAACAGGAGGAGCTGGAGAACTTTCCTCTTTCCACAGTTCAACACAGTCAGACGGTGCTAAACAAGACACAGTACCCATCTGTCCTGTTGTTGGTCTGCCAGGACAATGAACAGCCACGGCCAGATATTCACTTCTTCTGTTGTGATGAAGTGGAGGTAAGGCACAGAAACGCTTCTGTATAGAGTAAATCATCCTTAGTCCTTGGTTGCTACATGTATTTGTCTGAAAATTGTATTTACATTTGTATTTCTAACATTTGAAAGACGCCCTTTTTTAGAGTGACTTACATTTAATTCATTTTTACAACGGAGCAAGTTGAAATTTAAAGGCTTTCTTTAGGGACAAGAAGTATCTTGGTGGTGGTGGTGGGAATCAAACCTACAATATTCCAGTTAGCAGTCTAACACCTTAACCACTAAGCCACCACCTCCAGAGTTTACAGAGTGTAAATCAAAATTATTTAAATTATTAATTATTTAAGCACAGCACTCTAATTGAGTCTTATTAATTATTCTAGGCAGAAATTGTGCATGCTGACATTGATAGTGCTTTGGGAGACAATAAAAATGGCAAGAAGATGAGACCACAAACACTAAAGTAAGTTCAATTTATAATTCTTACACAAAAAATGGTGTTAATACAGTAAGTGAGTGGAGTAGAAGCAAGACATTTGGCGGGCGCTCTTATCCAGATCGACTTACATTCATCTCATTTAAACTGAACAATTGGGGGTTAAGGGCCTTGTCCAGAAGACGGCAGTGGGATCTTGGTAGTGATGGGAGTCGAAGCCCCAAAATTTTCCAGTTAGCAGTCCAACACCTACAGAAGGGTGCTGAGTCATAAGAAGGAGGGGTGCGAAAAGGCTACTGTGAAGTAAATTTTTTTATTCTGCAAAAGGGAGGCCATATAGAAAAAATGTTTGGCAACCACTGGTCGAGATAATCCAACACAAAAAAAACAGAACTAACATAACCTAAAACAAGATTGCTTTGCATGTTTTTTTTTTTCGATTTTTGTGTAACTAATAAAATTAATTTTAAAATTAACATAAATAATTTATTTTAAATTGAATTCCATATAGCATTAGTATTTCTTGGAGCCTTACTGGAATGGGCCTTACAACAAAAACCATACAACTAAAACTTTTGTTCTTAGACCAAAGATCAATCCACTCATATATTACACTTCTAAAGCTCATAATCTTAAAGGTTCTCAAAACCCCCTGCTTACACTTCTTTGTAATATCATCCCATAGAGTTTACTATGTTACTATTGCATCTTGGCATGCTTATTAGGCATGAATAGAAATTGAATTTTAATTTATTATTTAAATTTTCTATATTTATGTAAGTCGTCTTTAAGACAGTGGTAAAAGTGCCATACAAATGAAACTAAACCTATGTGAATTAAAATAAATGGCATTATCCTGCTAATCCAAAAAAACTATTGCAGGGTGAACCAGGAAAAAATGAAGCGGCATCGGGAATCAATCATTCCACCCTCAGAGTCAAAAAATGTCTCACCTGGGATAAAAGGGCGTGTAGCAGCATTGGATATGCAAAGTGAGTCATACACACACAAGAGGCACATGCAGTGCTATTTCATATCCATTGAATTATTTTATTAATTAAGGCACCGTATCTATCTGTCTGTGTGTGTCAGATGTAGAAAGACGTAGTTCACTACAGCAGGACACTGAATCCCATGAGAAATTTGCCCAGCGCATAGAGAAGGAAGTGGTGAGTGCTTCTATCACTGAGTAACATCAGAAGGCACACCCACACACACATGCAAAGCACTAAAACCACTCAAGCATTTAATGCATCAGATAAATGGTAACCACAGACCAGGTTTAATGATGTAGTTGCAGTTTTCTAACTGTATGGGTGTGTGTGTGTTTTTTTTTTTTTTTTTTGGTTCAGCAAATCCTGAACTGTGCTCTGGATGACATTGAGATTTTTGTTGCACGGCTGCAAAAGGCAGCAGAGGCCTTCGCCCAGCTTAACCAGCGTAACAAGAACAGAAAGAATAAGAAAAGAGGACCAGCGGGTATTTATTGTTTTTCTGTTTGCCCCATAAACTTTTCCTTTTTTTAAAAAAAAGTTTGATTTTATTGGACAACAATGCTAATCTCTACTCTAATGTTTTATGGTTTATGTATAGAGGGGATGCTAACACTAAGAGCTAAACCTCCATCTGAGGCAGAGTTCATTGACAGTCTGCAGAAACTAAAGCTCTCCTTCAATCTGCTGGTGAGTTTTTTTAATACACCCTGCTTTTATCTGTTATAACCTCAGACACAAACACACGCAGAAGAACCTTCTACCAGAGCTGTTTCTAGACATTTTGGCACCCGAGGCAAGATTACAGATTCAGAGCATTTGGCAGACGCCCCTTACCCAGAGAGACTTTATCTTATTTGTACAGCTGAGCAATTGGGGATTAAGGGCCTTGCTCAGGGGGCCAACAGTTACAGCTTGTTTGTGGTGGAAATTGAACCTGGATCAAAGGTCGGTAAAGTATCCAAAATATTTGTTATTACACAAATAGTTTGTACTGGGGTGTACAAAAAAGTGTAAACATAAACTGGCCCTTTACATTTCTATTTCTGTTTCTAACAGCAGTGGTCACTAACACCAGAGAGACTTCTCAGATAATTGCAAGCAGCCCAGTCATAAATATTATATTTATTATTAATATTATTATTATTGGTGGGGCAGTGTGGGGGTTGCCCTTTGGCACCCCTGCAGCTGGTGAAGCCCTAGTTAACCATAGCTTACAGATAACAGAGATAACAGAGATCTTAAAACCCTGGAACATTATAAAAGTGATCTAATAAAAAGTTCTACAGACTTTTATTTCCATAATGACATCAAAACAAAATAGTAAACCTTAGATTTTTTTATCAGCAATGATGCTTAAAGTAAGTCTATAGATTTAAGTAAAAACTTTAAAAAGCTTATGGTCAAATTACTGGACAATATGGCATCAGTTATGCGCTTTATGTTCTATCCATAAAACTATTTTAAATTATGGACTCAATATAAAATTATATATAGATATATAGATATAATTAAGCCATAAACAGATAAAAATACCAGTTAAAGACAATAGTCATAAGTACTTGTTTTCTTTGTCCTCTACCTACAGGCCAAGCTAAAAAAACACATTCAAAATCCTAATGCTGCAGAACTCATTCACTTCCTGTTTGGACCTCTTGAGATGGTAAGGATCCCAAACAAGCACAAACTCAAATTTTTTTAGGCAACAGTTCATCACTGTGTCGCTGTAGGTCCTGCAGAACTGTGGTAATCCTGACCTGCCTCGCTCAATCATCTCACCTCACCTGTCTCGTGAAGCGGTGGATTTTCTGCAAGGACACCTGACTCCTAAAGAGATAACAATTTTTGAACTGCTGGGCGATGGCTGGACAAGACCTAGGTAAAATTAGCACTGCTTGCTATTTACACATAGAGGTAGGACACCCTACCCCTTAATAGCTAGTGTTACCCCTTTTGGCTGACATAAGTTCAAATAGACGCTTCTTGTAGCCATTTACCAGTCCCTGACATCGTTCTAAGGAAGGTTTTCCTCACTCCTTAGTGCAGAATTCTTTTAGCTGTAAGACGTTTAAGGGGTTTCTTGCATGTACAGCCTGTTTCAGGTTGCCCCACAGCATCTTAATGGGATTTGACTCTGCCATTTCAGTACTCAGCCAGTCCTTGGTGGATTTACTGGTATGTTTTGGGTCATTCCCATGTTGCCGGTTCCAGTTCTGCTCCAGCTTTAACTTTTTACAGATGCTCTCAAATGTTCCTCAAGCACCCTCTGATACACGGTAGAATTCATGTTGGATTCTATGATGGTGAACTGGCCAGGTCCTGCTGCAGCAAAGCGTCCCCAAACCAGGACACTTCCAACTCTATGTTTTATAGTTGCTATAAGGTTCTTTTTCTGGAATGCTTGTAGAGCATTGTAGATTGTAGAGTCATGCACTTTCACATCAACAGTAGCAAGAGTAGCAACAGTAGCCTGCCGTTGGTCCCTTGATGACACTTTAGGGTTTTTGGTGACTTCTTTAAACCTCTTGCGGTCTGCTCTTGGGGTGAACTTGCTTGGACGGCCAGACCTGGGCATGTTGTCAGTTGTTTTGAATGTCCTCCACTTGTAGACTATTTTGCGGACAGTGGAATGGCTGATTTCAAAATCTTTTAAGATTTTTTAAAACCCTTTTTTAGACTCAAAAGCTGCTACAATCCTCTTTCTGAAGGCCTCAGATTGCTCTTTCGATCTCACCATGGTGTTCAGTGTCACTTTAATAGTCAAGAGCACATCAAACTATTGGTTTTTTTAAAGTAGATTTTGCAGAAAGTTTTAAAACTTTTATTTGATGTTATATCAATTGAGTCTCTCAGAATTGCTTTAAATTGATATTAAATATACATATGTCAAAATATATTTAAAAAACACACCGGCTTTCATAGGGTGTCCTAATTTTTTTTAGATTATTGTAGCGATATACTGAAAGTTAAGGTGGACTTGTTAACTTGCTGTCTGTCACTACAGAAAAACTAACATAAAAACGGCTGTTTTGAGCTCTGTGATATGTGTTTTTAACTAGCATGATGTCTTTCTGCTCAATGTATTCATCTCTTTTTTCTTCCTTTTTTTTCTTTCTTTCTTTCTCTCTCGCTTTTTCCATAGAGCTGATTGGCCCAGGGAACAGTGTGCTCCTCTCTACATCCCACATTTTCGTAATGGCTGGGAGCCTCCAGTAGAGTTATTTCTCAAGTCACCATGGGAAACAGAGTGCTCCGATGTTTCCTCTATGTCATCAAAAGAGGTCAGAAATAAAAAAGGACTGTGAAGTTATATAACTCTCTAATCAATCATAGATCATTTTGTTTATGCTTATAGTTTGCAGTGTCTTGTTCCAATTTTTACAGTTGTTTTTCTTTTTTTTCTTTTATGATTTAGTTTTTTGGCTCACAGTCCTCACTGTCATCAAATGGGTAAGAAAAGACTTTAAAAACAAGCTTGTAAACAAGTTATGTCATGAGGTTATGAAGGTTTCAGTTGGATTATGTTTGGAAAGGACACAGTGAAACAAGGGGTAGATGATAATATTAAAAACATTCTTCGGTTTTCTTTCCCATCCAAAAAACATACCAGAAATTTTATTTTATTTTATTATTTTAATGCAAGCTGAATTTAAAATATGCAACATTTTAAACATTTTATTTTACTTTTATTTATTAATTGGAAAATCAACTAATAAATCATTTAGATTAAAAAAACCCTTAATAACAAATATAGCACCTGCTTCTGTTCTCTGTAGGTCGTTCACTTCCTCTGGCCGAAGATATGTCAAGGTCGTCTACAGCTTTGTGGCTCATAATGTCAATGAGCTTTCTGTCCTTCAAGATGAGATTTTAGAGGTGAGAAAAAACTGATCACATCAGAATTAGTTGCTGATTAGTGCAAGGGGTTTGGAAATAAATTTTGCTGATTGCTTTTTTAAGGTACTTGAGAGTGATAATCAGTGGTGGAAGCTAAAAAACAGGAGTGGACAAGTGGGGTTAGTGCCTTCGAACACCCTAACGTTTATTACACTTGACGATCCTCACAGTGTGGACCAGATGTACAGCCAGGTAACACGCTCTTAACTCCTACTTTAATTAGTATGTATGGTCACTGTGATTGGAATCATGTACATATCTCACATGCTTGGACTGTCTCTCTAGCCATTTGTAGGATCTTCATCTAGCCCCCCATCTAGAGGAAACAGTTTTGACAAACAAAGATCACCACGGGATAAAGCTTGTAAGTTTCCCTTAGAACATTTATCATCTAACTTTATTCTGTAATATTCAAAAATAGGAATACATGTTTCACTGTCTTTCCCTCTTAGACCGAATTCAACAGATGGATGAAGTGAATGACGAGCTGTTAAAAAAGATCACTTCCAGTAAAAACCAACCACCAGCACGAAACTTCAAAGTTGAGCGCCATGCTGGTCCAGCCATAGCTCTCACATTCAGTTCATCTCCTGCTGAAGTCACTGCCTGGCTCCAATCCAAGTACTTTTCCAAACCGTGAGTCTGAGTGCTTTTGCTTCTTAGATTATTAAGTGTATGACGTTTTTTACATGAAGTTGCTCTTTGACGCAATGTCTGTGTTACTGAGCGCAATTCAGTTTGTATATATCTGTATCTGTATGGGTGAGTTTTTTTCTGTTTTTCAGGGCGGTGGACTGTTTGGGAATTCTAAGTGGTTCTCAGTTGTTTTCCCTGACCAGGGAAGAACTAAAAGCAGTTTGTGGACCTGAAGGTGCACGTGTCTACAGCCAGATTACAGTGCAAAAATCACTGCTGGAGGTCAGTTATTAAAAATCAAATAATGTACCACATATAAACCAAAGCAATCACCTGAGTACAATGTGTATGTGTACAATCTAAATTTACAGTATGAATTTCAACAGTACTGTTGTAATGTTGCTGTTTATTGCCCCCGGCTGGTCAGTCATTGTATAAACAATTGTTTTTGTTCTGTGACAGTTAATCAAACTATTCAAAAGTATTTCACGAATGTAACACTAGCTTCTTCTGCTCAAATCTTAATTAATAAATACATTTTAAAACAGCCTCTATTAGTGGAAAATATGTCAATATTTCTGTTGATACTTATTTCAATACTGAAATATGTCAATACTTGTCTTCTGTCCATCAGAAAAGCCAAGGTGACTCGGAGCTGCAGGAAATCATGAGAAAACAGCAGGAGAAAATTGCCTCTGCCTCCAAATGATTGTGGATATTTTCAAATATGAATTAAACAATCAGCAATACATTCCAGCTTCTGTAATATTAATGTCTCATAATAAAAATAAATAGAGAACATGGCTGAATTTCAGAAATGCTTTTAACAAGTGCACAAACCTGCTACTGTATGTCTTTATTGTATTTCCTGTCATACATTATTGGGCAATAAGACCACAATGCTAAGCTTGTATACATGTAATTCATCTATTTATTTTGTTTTTAGAGAGGCCTCTGTTTTAATTGCATTATGACATTTTTCCTCACCTTTGTTTATTTTAAGGCAAATGTGAAGTGTTGAAAAGTATATGTGAGATCATCAAAAGGCAGAATTGGTCTTGATGAAAGATGTGTTTTTATTCTGAATTTGATTTACTTTAATTCTGATGGCCTTTTAAATCCTGTCTTTTAAATGCTACTTATTTGTAAATGTATAGTAAATAATCCTTTCTGCATGTGCTATGTGTAAATGCTGATTTTTGTCATAAAAGCTCTGGGGTTCCAGTTTTGCTTCTGTGCCTTATTATCTACTGTCTTTGCAGCATTTTAGGTGTTCCTGCAGTGTCCAAGGGTGTTTCCTCAAGACATTAAATTGATTGGCTATATGTTAAATAGCCTTTAGATATGAATAAGTGTGTAAATGTGTAATGTCCCGTTCAGGGTCTAATCCCTTCTTGTGTCCAGTTTTCCTAGGATGGGCTCTGGATCCACCCTGAAACCTGACCCTAAAAATAGAGGCTATTGAAGAATGTGTAATATTGTAGCAACATGATAATGTAATATATTTATTTTATTGTTTAATCAATTCATTATTATTGTTCCCCCCAGACTATTTTGGTCTTCATGACAGACTGGTGTCACAAAATCTATCTTTGTAAATAGGGTAGTGCAGAAAATGAAACTGTGTATACAATCTGTGCATACAGACTATTGATCACTGAAAAAAAACAAAAATGCAAATAGGAAAATGTGTGCAGCAATATTAATTTTTTATATTTTTTTTACAATAAGAGCGATAGTTATCAGAGTATAGCAGAGAATCCTGTCGGTTGCAGATGGTTTTTTATTATTAGAGATGAACGATTATAATGATTAAATGGATCTGACCCACTATCTGTTAATCGGTTATTCAATTTAGCCACCACAGGGTAACGCTTTATTATTTGTGTTTTTCTTGCTATCAAACAATTTTAAACAATTCCATCTTGTAAAATGGTAAAATAATTCATGTTCCTTCCAGAAGGAAAGTATGACTTTACTTTGCTGACATTGAAATGCTTATCAAAAAAAAAAGTCAGAGAAAAAAGAGAGAAGCTTGCAGCTCTCATACAAAAATATTCAACTTCATTGTGCAAGGTACACGTACAGAGCCAATGTCCCATCTTAGTAAGTTTTGGACAAAGCATAGGGTCAGCTATGATGCAGCACCCCTGGAGCAGGAAGGGTTGAGGGTCTTGCTCAAGGACCCAACAGTGGTTGGCTTGCCATTAGTGGGGCTTGAACCCAAATGTTTCTGGGCTTCAGATCAGCAACTTGACCATTTGAGCCACCACTGCCCTCTACATGTAGGAGAATCTAAAGCAAGTGCACTGAAAAGGACACCTTTTATTAAAGCTTAGTAATGAAGTTTTGCTCAGACATTTTCGCTGTGTTCGATGTGTTTATCATTAGAAAGTGAGGAGTTGATCATCAGAAACTTAGTGTGTGTACGTATTTAGTGTGTATTTCTGATTTTATCCTTAAGTCAACGTCATAATTTGCACTTTAATTTGTTTATTGCACTTTTATATTACTTTGGGCTGTAAATTTCTGACCTGTTATTTATTTTGCTCTAAAAAGAGTGTAACCCCTATTTATGTGGTAGCGCGGATAAGTGTCTTTTTGGTATGTAGCATTACAGCCTACTAGAACGCTATTCTTGCTATCATTTCTGCCCTTTATTTAGAACGACAGCCTATTAGAGGCAGATGTTAGCTATTTAAAGACTTTGATTGGGCTACCTCAGATGCGTCATTGCAAGCTCCGCCCCTTTGTCTGTCTGCGCGTATTTCCAATAGAATGCTATGTGTTTTAGCTGTTTGACTAATTACATTTACAGCATTTGACTTACATTTATCTCTTTTAGACATCTGTGCAATTGGGGGTTCAGGGCCTTGTTAGGAGCCCATGGTGGTGGCGCTGGGAATCGAACCCCAGTTTTTCTGATATCGATTCAACACCTTAACCACTAAGCCACCAATTCTACTTCCAGTAAGTTCAAGTTTAAGAAGCTGTCATTTTAACCATATATATATAGAACATGCCAGACACAGTAAAATGAAACAGGACCCCATGTTGCTACACAAAACAACACAGATTTACACAAAACAACAAAGCGCCAAATAATAGAACAACACAGAGCTGAAGATTAAAATAATCATTTAAGTCTTTGCAACATAAAGTGCAAATATCAAGACAAACTTTACAAAAACCGACAACACAGAACAAAACAGTACATTCAATAGTGCCGCCCAGATTATTACAGATGGAGGGGAAAATGTGCAAGTAAAAGCAGCCAGATTTAAAGTGAATGTGCTTAACAGAATGTGTTTACATGTAAAATATTTTTTGAATTGTATGTTAGGTTTTCTGTTTTTCTTCACTGTTTTGGCTCTTCTTTCAGTTTGACTCATTATTTTAAATGTCTAGTTGAACTGATGGCTTCTTGTTTTCTTCTTCTTTTTTTTTTTAGTAAGTGGCCATTTTATTCCATGTTGAAAGCTTGTACAACTTTTAGCAATACGGTTTAATCCATTTCTGCCTCACTAATTTTGTTTTCATGGATTTAACTGCGTTTGTGTTTCAGGCTTGTGAGTCTGCAGCTATTCTTATGTTCTGGTGGTGGTGGTGTGTTGAGCACAGAGTGTAAACCACTGTTTATAATCACTCTGTGTATATGCGGGCGTGTAAGGATGATGATTCTGCCGCTTGCCTAGCCGGCTATGGGAGTCAGTTATTTTTGACTTTTCGTTGTTGTTGTTGAGTATACAAACACTTATACTGTATCTTTTGAATGACATGAAGTAGAGAATGCAGCACCATAAAACATTGTTTATCTCGGTTGGACTCTACAATTTATTTAGATTCCAAATTGGTTTGTGTACAGACATGCATTGCTTTAACATTTTTATTTATTTTACATATTAGAGGAAAAATTCAAAAGAAAAGTAAACCGAATTGCATTTACAGTTTGCTGGAGTCTGTGGTGAATATTTTCTTACTGATATTTTAAACATGCAGACCAAAACAAACAACTTCACTTCTTTAAGAGAAACATGAGCAGATTAGGGTTTATTTAATAATTCAAAGTGCAAGTCATTTCAAGAAACTCAAATTATCTTGGTTAGAATGATCCTCAAAAATATTTAAAACATATTTTTATTCAAGATTTTATCAAAAAATGTAACATTCTATGTGCAAAATTGCTGTTTAGTGATTACTTTAATTAACATGGTTCTAAACGCTGACTGACCCAGTAGATTGCTGAGCTATTTGTAGAGGTAGGCATCCAGCCACAGCTCCCCCGACTTCCTCAAAGACCTAAAGTGGACATCAGAAAACTTTATTAATACTTTCATGGAAATGTGTATTTGCTTACAGTAAAATCCGGCAGTATAAATGATTTAAGTATTCCAGGTAATGTACATACATGAAAATACACTATATTAAATAAACATTACAAAAGCTCAACATTGTAAGTCTGATTTAATAGAATCTTAAATGTGCTGCTATTTTTGCCAGTATTAAGTTGCCTATACAGTTTTGGTCTGTTTGGTGGATGTAATTATAAGTACTAATTAATAAGTACTTGTTTTCTCCCATGATGCAGTTCATTTGGTACGTAAATACACAATTACCATCAAGCATGGCCCTAAACAAAATGTCTGAGATGTCTTTCTTAGGGCTGTTTCAGTCTCCTTTTAAACAAACAAGATTTTTATGAATTTATACTGACTGTAGTGACTAGGAAGACCTGGGTTAAAGCCCCACCACCGGCAAGCCAACCGCTGTTGGGTCCTTGAGCAAAACCCTTAACCCTTCCTGCTTCAGGGGTGCTGTATCATAGCTGACCCTGCGCTCTGACCAAAACTTACTAAGATGGGATATGCGAAAAAGATTTTTTTTGTGCTGTAAAAAAGTTATATATGTGACGAAAAAATAAATAAAGGCATTTACTGATTCTACCATGAAACAGCCCCACCTGCAGGAAAGAGGAAGAATGTGATTTAAGGGTAAAGAATATTTCACTCTTTTTCCATTTTTATATTTCTGACCAATTAAGAGATGAGAAAATGTTATACATTTTCCTCTGGGTTAGTAAATCATTTTGTAAAATCCGTAGAATCTTAATGTATGTCTAATGAGTATGCATAAAATGAGCCATAGTCCTACCCAATGATGTCAGACATGGCCTCCAATAGGCCTTTAACTCGATACTGAACTCCATACTTCTCACAGAGCTTTCGAAGTTGAGGAGCCACGTAAACATAGTTATGGCGTGGCATTGTGGGGAAGACACTGTGGTGGAAAAGGTTTAAAGGAATGTTCCTAATATTTAATTAATAATCCCAAAAACACAATGATATTCTACTTACTGATGTTCGATCTGAAAGTTAAGGTGACCGGTAAACCAATCATTGAAGAGCGACTGGTCAACATTACATGTCGATTTTAACTAAAGAAAAAAATGCCACAAAAGCACTTTTTACATCATCATGACAAATGTATACATGTTTAGTTATATGTACTTGGACACCACTTAATTTTAAGTTGCAAATGTATAAGAACAGACAGTCTGTAATCATTATAGACATGTACAATGAGGAACTCTGTTGATATTCTCTTAAAATAAGGCTTTCCACAAATATTAATAGTGGGGATTATTATATAATGGCTGTAGAGCGTTAATATTTAAATGCCTTTCATGAATGCACTGGAAAGTAATGATTACTAAATGTTTTATGCTGTTAAGTTAATTTTTTAGGGCATGAGAAAATATTGGTTTCACTATGACTATTACTTTTACACTGTACATAGTATGTTTAAATATATGGTAATAATTTTAGATGTACAAACAATCATGGCAAGTAGTTCAGAGTTAATTACCATATATTTATCTGGACCCATATTCACAGAACCTCTTCTGGCTGAAAGTAGCTCATAACAACCATTTAGGGGTGAATCTTTAAAATATAATAGGTGTCACCCCTAAATTTGGGAAGCATTAATTTTTAATCTAAGACAGTGTTTTGCACTAAAAATAGCTCCTAAAGCTGTTTTTGGAGTAATGGAGTAATGATGAGGACTCCTAAGTCAACAAAAAACAGCTGTTGCCGGCAGTCTGCTGCGGAACGTAAACATTTTGGAAACTTTTGACACTACTGAGTTTTTAAAAAGGTATCGCCCTAATCGTAAGGGTATAATGATGGTTGTAGAGCTCATCAAGGACGCAGTCACTCCACCCAAAAAATCAGCCATGATTATTCTACCCCAATAATCCAGTAATTTTTTTTGTGAATCACACTTGTCTGACAATCAGCTGAACATATTACTTGTTTAATTAGTGGCATTTTGTCTGCATTATAAAGTCTTTAACTGAATGTGACAATAAACATTTTATCTTTAATTGAATGTTGCAACATTATACTGCGCTTTACAATTTGTCTGAAATAATTTCTGACACAGACTCCTCCCCTTTAAGCCAATCAGTGTCTGTGCAAGCATACTGACATCGTCCATAGCAGTTAGTAAGCATACTAACATCATAGTAAGCATACTGACATCACCTATAGCAACGAGGTCAATTCTGCCCTTACTCTTAGTTCAAGACTCCTCCCTATTAGTTACTCAAAGTTTGTCTCAATAGCTTTGTGAATAGATTTTAAGAGAACTTTTGGTGCCATGTAGGAAATTTTGTGAATTCAAGCCCTGTTCTAATTCGACTATTCTTTTAGTTTCAGGTGTCTGAATCTGGTGTTCAGAGTACATTTCTGCACATGCTTAAACAGATTTAATATATACTGATGATACTGTAGATACTAAGGCAATAAAATCTACCTGCATACTGAGCCAGTCATCATGATTTTCATAATCAATATCCATGGGAATGTGGTTCATCTGGGTCACCCATACATACCAGTGACTCTCTAGAAACCTGAATAGTACCCCAGTAAACAATTACAGTAGATTTACTTATGCAGTACATTTATTGCTTATATAATAAGTTAAGCAAAATCCTAACACACATCTTACCTTACAAAAGTCTGAAGCAGGACTGCTCCAATGAGTCCATAGTAGGAAAAATAGCATAAGAAGAAGCGTGTATAGTAGGACAGATACCACACGAAATCCTTAGCAACAACCCAAAAAGAATAGGGGATTATTTAAAAGTAGTTACATGAGCAAAATAACATAAAGGCAGATTTATGTTTAAACAGTGAGAAAAAAATGTTAGTTAACTTACCACCCAGTGCCGCCTTAAACACAGAGTTCGAAAAATGTGAACGCTAAAGAAAATTGGGATAAGCAGAGGAGGTCCAACTGGGTAAAAAAAATGGGTAGGTTGAGGTGACATGGTTATTACAAAAATTAAACATAAATCTAGGGATTTATTCTAAGCAACCATGCAATCATACTGGTCTACAGAAAAAAAAGCATCAAATGACATACTCAAAAAGAAGTACTTGTGTTGATGGTTATAAGGCATGTTTTTCAACTTTTTAATCCCATACTGTAACAAAAAGGAAGGGAGGAAGAATACAAAAACAATATACTCTACTCTATACTGTGTATATATAAAGTTATTATGTAAATAAAACATTTGTCCTTAATAGAATCAATAAACAAATGAATTCATTTGCTTATTTACAAAGAGTTATTTAAGGGTTTATTAAGTTGAGTTTACCTCTACAGGCTGGATGTTCCCCAGTACCAGTATTTCCATTGTGTTGAGATCAGGGTCCTTACTTAACACATTGGGTTTAGAATGATGTTGAAAGTGTTGATAGTTCCACCAGTTTGCAGACGCCCCCTTTATAATCAAACAGACGCAAAACTTTATACAATGAAGGGATATCAAATATCTTTGTTGGTTCAGACATATATTTTTTAAAATCCTGTCAATTATACTGTACATTTACTGGGAACTTTAGCAGAAACATGTGTAAATCTGTAATTTGTGCAGAAAATACAGCAATAGATCTCTGGGAATTTTTAACAGGATTGTGCATAAAATAAAACCCTATAAGCAATGGATTAGTACCTTAACATGCTTTGATGATGGAGGTTAGAGTACAGTGGCCAGAATGTTTCAAGTTGGGGAGATTTAAAATAAATTGCACTTCACCAATGACAAGAACAAAAAAGATTTGCAGAATGCAAATGTTAAAAAAACATGACTACTTTCGGCATAATAATGTGCACATGGCACACAGCATCTTCTCAAATTGAATATGACAATGATTAAATGTACTTAAATGTCCTCCTAAGGCATCAGATCTGAGTCTGATGAGCACCCTATGTGAATGAACACAAATCTCAAGGAACGCTATAGCATACATTTTAGCTGAACTTTCTGCCCAGTATAAGCATGGTGTTCCTGATAAACTACTCAGGTACATGGCAAATTGTTATCGATGTAGGATCTGGTACCTTTAGGTGTCCAATGACGAATTTGTGTGCCAGGTGATCCCAGGTGGAATTTTTAAAGACTGACAGGTGGCCGAGATCATGCTGAAGCCAGCCAGCCTGAGCCTGCATGTAAAGAACAAAACAACATATGGTGTCAATTCCACTTTGGATGAACAATTTATTTGAACTAACTATATATTACATGTTTTATTTAGTATGTTTGTGTAACACTGAAAGAATCTAGCCACAGGGGTCACAAGCCAGTGACTTCGGTGCCAGTTCCAAGCCTGGATAAATAGAGAGGGTTGTGTCAGAAGGGGCATCCGACATGAAAATTTGCCAAATCTAAATACGCAAATCATCCGTCAAAATTTCATACTGGATCGGTTGAGGCCCAGGTTAACAACGACCGCCACCGGCACCGTTGACCTACAGGGTGTCGTCGGGCTACTGTTGGTCAAAGGAGAAGAGGAGAAGGACGTGTGAATAGACAGAAAGAGAAGAGAAAAGGCATTGTTGGGACAATGACAGGGAAAGGTAGAGAGCTGGTGGATATGATGGAGAGAAGGAAGGTGGATATGTTGTGTGTACAGGGGACCAGGTGGAAGGCTAGCAAGGCTTGTAGTATTGGATCGGGATTTAAGTTTTATCATGGTGTGGATAGGAAGAGAAATGGGGTATGAGTGATCCTGAAAGAGGAGTTTGTGAAGAATGTTCTGGAGGTGAAAAGAGTGTCAGACAGGGTGATAAGTCTGAAGTTAGAAATTGAAAGGCTGATGGTAAATGTTGTTAGTGGTTATGCCCCACATGTAGGTTGTGAGTTAGAAGAGAAAGAGAGGTTTTGGCGTGAGTTAGATGAGGTAATGGTGAGTATTCCCAGAGGAGAGAGAGAAGTCATAGGCGCAGACTTTAATGGACATGTTGGTGAGGGGAACAGAGGTGATGAGGGAAGTGTCAGGGAAAGAAACAGTAAAGGACAGATGATGGTTGACTTTGCTAAGAGGATGTAGATGGCTGTGGTAAATACCTATTTCCAGAACAGAGAGGAGCATTTAGTGACTTATCAGAGCGGAGGAAGGAGCACAGAGGTAGATTACATCTTATGTAGATGAGGCAATCTGAAGGAGATTAGTGACTGTAAAGTTGTGGTGGGAGGGAGTGTAGCCAGACAGCATAGAAGAAGTGGTGGAAGCTGAAAAAGGAAGAATACTGTAAAGAATTTAGGTAGGAGTTGAAACAGGCAAGATGAATGGCAAACTACAGCAGAAGTGATCAGGGAGACAGGAAGAAAGGTGCTAAGTGTGTCATATGGAAGGAGGAAAGACAATAAGGAGACTTGGTGGTGGAATGACAAAGTTCAGCATAGTATAAAGAGGAAGAGGTTAGCCAAGAAGAAGTGGGACATGGAAAAGGCTGTGGAAAGTAGACAGGAATACAAGGATTTGCGGCACAGAGTGAAGAGGGAAGTGGCTAAGGCCAAGCAGAAGGCATATGATGAGCTGTACACTACGTTAGACACTAGAGAAAGACTTGACCAGGTTAGCAAGGCAGAGGGATCGAGATGGGAAGAATGTGCAGCAGGTTAGGGTTATTAAGGATCGAGATCAAAAGGTGCTTACAAGTGAGCAGAGTGTGCAGAGAAGATCGAAGGAGTACTTTGAAGTGTTGATGAATAAGGAGAATGGGAGGGAGAAAAAGGGTAGAAGAGATAAACAATGTGGAGCAGGAAGTGCAAAAGATTAGTGCAAACGAAGTTAGGATGGCTTTGAAGAGGATGAAAAGAGGAAAGGCAGTTGGACCTGATGAGATACCGGTGGAAGTGTGGAAATGTCTAGAAGAAGCAGCTGTGAAATTTCTTACTAGATTGTTTAACACGATGGTGCAGGTGCAGGATATGTATGAGAGGAGCAGGACAGTGGGGAGGTGTGTAGTAGGTCAAATAGAGGAGTTCAAAGTAGAGATGGGACTGCATCAGGGATCAGCTCTGAGCCCCTGCTTGTTTGCTGTGATCGTTTGACAGACGAGGTCAGACAGGAATCTCCTTGGACAATGATGTTTGCAAATGGCATTGTGATCTGTACTGAGAGTAAGGAGCAGGTGGAGGAAAACCTGGAGAGGTGGAGGTTTGATCTAGAGAGAAGAGGAATAAAAGTACATGTGTTTGAATGAAAGGGAGGCAAGTGGAACAGTGAGATTACATGGTGAAGAGCTGAAGAAGGTACAGGCGTTTAAGTACTTGGGCTCGACAGTCCATAGCAATAGAGAATGTGTGAAAGGGGTAAAGAAGCGAGTACAGGCAGGTTGGAATGGGTAAAGAAACATGTCAGGACTGTTGTGTGGCAGGAGAATATCAGCTAGAATCAAGAGTAGGTGTACAAGACAGTGGTGAGACCAGCAATGATGTATGGTTTAGAGACAGTGGCGCTGAGGAAGAGATGAAAGTAGTAGAGCTGAAGATGTTGAGGTTTTCTTTGGGAGTGACGAGGTTGGAAAAGATTAGGAAGCTCCTGTGGCTCCAGCCAATGGGGTAAAAGGCACAGGTGCCTATTTGTTTAAGGGAGCGAATTTTTAATCCATGGTCACTAAATAAATTTTTATATCCATGTCACGTGCAGGAACTTATTGTTTCTCCGTAGAGTCTTGTTTGTGTTATTTTTGCATGCCGTACAAATGAAGCTGTACTATGTGTAAGCAATGCATTGCCATGTCAAATAAGAAAAAAAAGCTGTGTATTAGACAAACTGCACAATAAAAAATGAACAAATACAAACATAACATTTTTAAATGTGTCTTCGATAAAAGGGTGGGGACTTCGGGAAAAGTTTCTGATGTGTCTTTTAGCTGGTTATATGGTCAGTTTATTTGGTATATGTATAAATAATTTGTCAAATTTGTTTGGTTGGGTCACATTTTTCCATAGTATATTTAGTATATATAGTATATTGAGCATGTATTTTAGCCACAGGAGGTATAAATCTTTTAAATCTTAAAGATGCACTGAATTGAAATGAAACTCTAATGGTGCAGTACAATTATAGGGTAAAACAACAGAAAGCCATATGCTGGTGGCTTGAAGGAAGGAGACTGCAGTAGTTAAAATTAGGATTCAGATAAAATGGGGGAATTTCATCTGAATCCTAATTTCAACTAATGCAGTCTCCTTCCTTCAAGCCACTGGCATATGGCTTCCTGTTACTAGGAATGTTTTGTAATAGGGTGGCACAGGGCGGAGCAAGAACCAGACAGGTGAGGCCCAAGGTGATGCCCCAACACAAGTGGGATAATAAAAGTGGCACTGCGCTAACTGCTAACTTAATCATCAATATTACACAAAGAGTATATTTAATAGTCGTATTCTCATCTGATTAAAGACAAATTAATCTGTCATTAAAAAATATATATATATATTGAGATGTGAAGTGAAATCCAAAATCCAGAATGGCTTTAACCTATTGTATGCTTGGTGTGTAACCTTCCGATGTGTGTGTGTGTGTCATAAAATTTCAAGTGATAGAGCCAACATTTTACCGTTTATGACATTACTGCAGACTATTTGGGGAATATGATATATTCAGAGAAGCTGGAATCTGTGGCTGGGAATTATAAATGTCTCGCAAGGAAAAGTCTAGCCCACATAAGAGTTAAAAGAAATAATAATAATAATGATAATAATAATAATAATAATAATAATATATAATAGTAAAATCTGACGTTTATTGTTTTTTAATGGTTTATCACCTGATTTCAGCAATAGCATTAGATACATACTCCGCATATTTTTCCTAGAATTTCTTTTAGACCTTATAACAATTAAAAAAACATGACAATGTGTTTACTGTATTAGAGGTTTGGTAAAGGTGTTAATTAAATATGTAGGTTGCCTACCTGTGCTGTGGCAAGCATGACAGCACTTAGAATTGTAATAAACCAGCCATTGCCAAATTGCCACAGCAGTATCAATGGCATGACCTCCAACAACAGAATGTGGCCAATATATAAGATATAAAAAAATGGACGAGTACGGAATAAACCTTGGGCCTCCAACTGCTTGCGCAAGGCCCGAAAATCTTCCACTAAAGCAGCCTGAAAAAATAGAAATAAGAGTCAACTCATGACCATAACTAAGACTAAACTAAAACTAAGTTTGTTAAAGAATATTAAATAATTTCATTGTCGTTTAGAAAACCTTAATAGACTTTACAAACAAGATAACACTTCAATTTTTGCTTTACACTGAGGTTGTGATTTAACAAAAAGAGGCTAATAGATAATTGTTTTTATACATTGTAAAAAAGTGTAAATTCTTTTTTTTTAATATTTACTGTTTCGTTAATTCAAGCTGTGTAGAAACATAATGTGAGGTGATACGCATTTATAATGGAAAAGGGCTGTTTTTCAGTAAATATCTATGGGTAAGCTTTCTAACATGATCACAAAAAAGACTGTAACGTGACCCTCAGCCAAACTGGGCCAATATGTGCTGCCACAACCAAGCAACAGGTGGCAGTAGATACAGGGGCATTATTGTTGGAATAAAAATGAACCAAAGTAACCTCGTTCATTGTCACCTGCATTATAAACTCTAGCAGACCCAAAAAAACCTCACCTGATACTGCCTAAATGACTGCCCTAGTTATAATCAGGAAAAGACATCAGGCCAGATACAGTTTCTACAGGCAACAGACATTTCTAACATTATAACAGCTGATCTTTCACCCATACAACATCCCTGATTGAGTATTTTTCACACTGGCCTAATGAACTGAAGTGCTTCTGATTAATCAGTCCTTTAAGATTTTCCAGCAACTCAATGCAAATGTAATTATGTTCACATTTTTCTGCTCTTCACAATCCAGTCTCTCTGTGTGAATAAAAGGAAATGTAGGATAAACCATCTCCAGATTTAAGTTTTGAACAAATGTCTTCAGTCTAATGTCTTAAGTGTCTTCCAGGACAGACAGACCTGGGTAATGAAAGAGACTTACGAAAGAGATTTTTGAAATTTACAGCTACACTGAGCATTGCCATTTTATTTATTTGATTTGTTTGTCGGTGTATGAATGTGTCACTTACATGATAATTACATCCAAATAATTAGAAATAAATGGTTATTAAATATCTAAACATTTGCCTATAAATGATGCCCAATTCTACATTATCTGTAATGAAAATACATTTGTCTGTAGTTGTGTGTAGTGGCAATTGTACATTTTTGCCGTGGTCCTGACTGGGCTCCGAAGGTGCCAACTCTCCCACCAGCAATGGCTTCATAAATTTCCGCACATAATTCAGGTCCGGATGGAATGCTGTAAATGCATCCTGCACAAAGCTGCACTTTCATTCAGGTTTCCACAGAGTGCATTTTTGCTAGTAGCTACTTTTCACATTAATATCTCTAGTAAGTTGAAAACAAAATAAGTTTATAAAGCATAACATAGAACAAACTAAATGCGTTAATGTTATGAAATGCCATGCTTTTTTTTAATGAAAAAATTATATTATGGTTGTTTAAAGTCTTGCATATGTAAAAAATTGTTCGTTTAAAGCATGAGCCAAACAAATATGACAATTTCATTGTGCATGAGCAAGAGTCTCTCAAATGACATAAACAAAACAGATTAAGTGTACCCAAAGTGGAGCCAGGGGAAAGTTTTCCTCATATGAGCACATGTGACTGGTTTACTTGCATAAATGTAAAGGAATAAATGTATATTATCTGATGAGGTTACTAGTTACCGTTGCGTCTTCTCCAATGTAATGCTCAAGAACTTTGCTTCCTCCAGGATGTCTTTTTGTCCATTCGCTCACATTGTACACTTTCCTCTCAATCACCAGCCACTGATCACCTGTGTGATTGTGTTTCTGCACTCCCTCCCAAGTGTACTGTGTGCACGAGCCTCTTTCTTCTGCCTCCAGCTTCTTGCCCTGGTGTTCTCCAACGCCCATAACTCAATCTGCACTTGCCGCTGTGCTGCAGGCTCTGACCTGAACTGCCACTGGTTCACTTCTACTACTGAAACATTAAGTACCTTTATTTCAGTTGTACATTTGGTTACATTTTATTTATTTTCATTTTACTGAAACTTTTATAGAAGGTTAGGACAAAGGCACAGATGTTAAATACCTTTGACCCAGATCACCAAAAAGCTGCATGGATGGATAGATGGATGGATACATGGGTGGGAGGGTAGATGGATGGATGGATGGATGGATGGATGGATGAATAGAAGAATAGATGAATAGATACATGGGTGGGAGGGTAGATGGATGGATGGATGGATGGATGGATGGATGGATGAATAGGTACATGGGTAGAAGGGTAGATAGATGGATGAATAGATACATGGGTGAAGGAGTAAAAGGGTGGAAGGAAGGATGGATGGAAAACTAAAGAAATAAATAGCAGATTTTACAATTCTTTTTTAGCATTCAGTTTACATTTAGTACTGATTTAGTACTTAACTTATAATAGCGCTATTCTCCTTTTAGCTGAACGAGATCTATATAAAACTGGTTAAATAATGAATGCTTTCTTATCAGTTAGTTTTGGTAGGCTGATAATGATGGACAGAGTGTAGAGTATTTTTTAAATTAAATAAATACTGGACCTCATTTATGAAGTATATCATATATTAGTGTCTTTTTTCTGTTTTTCTGAATGCAAACTATTTTGACCTAAAAAATATTATATGGGTCAATTGAATCCACAGTGTATTCGGGATTATTCTTTCTTACACATACAAAAGAAAAAAATCAGTATCAAAAAATATGATTGTTTTTAAATAGTTACAATTAAACAAAAATAATACAAAATTAACATGTATGCACATTCTGTTCCATATGAAATGCAAAAGCAACAATACTTTATTCAAATCTAAAAAAAAATAGTTATTTAGCTCCTAGGACCTAAAAACATTTCAGATAGGCTCACTGAACATAAACCAATCAGATCATTAGGATCAAGTCAGTACACATACCCAGGGTTCAGTCTAAACAAGGAAAAACTGCGTTTAGCTATTATGCAGCCTGCAGTTGGTACCAGCTACCAGAAGAGATCAGATGGCTAAATTAGTAGCTATCCTTAAATCCAGGCTCAAAACCCATTTATTTAGTTCTGTATTTACTGCCCAAGCACTGTGCTACGTCCCAACTCGCTATAATCATTTTATATTCGTAACTGTTTTTATTTATTTCATTTTTTTTTGTTTTAATTTAAATTTTTTTGTTTTCTTATGTAAATCAATTTAAAGTATTACTGTGTATAAAATGTGCTATATAAATAAACTTGCCTTGCCTTTGATATTTAAAACATATCACCTAACACTTACAATTTTTCTATTTTAATAAAACATGAAGACTTTGGATGGACTAGGACTCGAATATATTTATAATAAATTTGGAAAGAGATTTTTTGCAGAAATTTTTTATTGGTTTAATAAAAAACATATTGCAGGTTGGAAGATTATTACATCTTGCCCTATAGAATGCTGTCTGAATGTACTGGAGTATAGGAGGTTTCAAAAACTTTTTCATTTTTTATTTCACTTTTTTTCACTTTTGTTTTTACAAAACAACTGAACATTTAGTCTTTATTTGTGGACCCAAACACTGTAATGCCCCTGTGCACAAATCCCCTGAGCTCTGTGTTCACATGCTGTGTTCTGATTAGAGTATAATCTTGAGTGTCCTGTACAGAACCCTGACTCTGACTCAACCCCAATGAGCGCCTTTAGGATGGACTGGAACACTGACTGAACCCCAGACCTCCTCATCCGACATTAGTGTGTAGAATGTATATTACATTAAATATTTTGCAAATTATGTGCTTGTAGGTAAAGCAAATATGCATATATCCATCTTGTCTAGAGAGAATATATGACAGCATCTTATGAGTATATTGTTGACTTTTACTTAATGGACCACTAAAGTAAAAATGACCAAATAACATTGCACAGGTCTTATTTTTTGTAACTGTGATAAGTAACTGGATGCTAATGTCAGGGGCAGATTTTGTTTTTATTCCACTGTGACAACATCGTCACAAAGTTGCTCAAATGATCAGTAATTTGTTAACATGAATCGTTAAATGAGTTAAATAGTAAAATACATTGTTTAGGACTACAAAAGAAAGAGTTCAAGATTTGTCAAAATCCACACAACTAACTAAAGATTTGCATATTATGGTACATATGCTTTTTTTTAAATGAAACCTCATTAAAAGATTAATAAATGAGGTCCCATCATCTAAATATTTATCTTTGATGGGTTAATGGTGGATTATGTTGTCAATTTTTGGAACATCAGTTGTGTGATAAAAATAAAGCAATCAGTCATACAGTAAGGGATGCTTAGCATGACATGCATGATTTTTGGTATGGAATAAAACTCGGAAAACCTGAACCGTCCAATGCACCTACAAGAAAAACATGCAAAGTGCAAACAATAACAGTTGTGCCACTGTATTGCACTTAATGTAACGTTAATTTATAGCCGGCTAATACTCAGATCTGCAAAATGCACCTGTTCCGTAATTTAAATTAGTATTCTTTTCATGTATTGTGCAGCCTGATCGGGAGTCAAAGACCCAAATATCAGAGAATACAAGAGAAAAATCACAGCTTACTAGAAAAGCAGTAAGATCTACTCACTCGTCAGGGTTTAAGGTCGTAGCATGCAAATAATGGTGATGTACGCGTGACTGTTGGCCAGTCGTCCGTGATCCGTGTGTGTATTCGGTGTGATCAGTGTTTTTTCCCGGTGCGCAGCTGCTCTTTCATACCGGCTCTCATCACTGCGCTCCTCTCCTGAGTTCCAAACACATCGTTCGAGCGCTTCTGCTCCAATCCGCCCGCGCGCCCTGCGGTTTTTTTCACCAATCAGCGCTGTTTTCTTAGTTTATTTTCTCTCTCTCTCTCTCTCACCCGCACACTTCTCTTCTGTTTTTTGGTCCAAATTTATAATGAGGTTTTACGCTTTAAACCATTATATGTTGTTCATAATATAATAATAATAATAATAATAATAATAATAATAATAACTATTATTGTGTGTGCGTGTATATATATATATATATATATATATATATATATATATATATATATATATATATATATATATATATATATATATATATATATATATATATATATATACACACTGCTCAAAAAAATAAAGGGAACACTAAAATAACACATCCTAGATCTGAATGAATGAAATATTCTTATTAAATACTTTGTTCTTTACATAGTTGAATGTGCTGACAACAAAATCACACAAAAATTATCAATGAAAATCAAATTTATTAACCCATGGAGGTCTGGATTTGGAGTCACACTCAAAATTGAAGTGGAAAAACACACTACAGGCTGATCCAACTTTGATGTCCTTAAAACAAGTCAAAATGAGGCTCAGTAGTGTGTGTGGCCTCCACATGCCTGTATGACCTCCCTACAACAAAAAAAAAAACCTCTGCCTGTAACCTCCCTACAACGCCTGGGCATGCTCCTGATGAGGTGGCGGATGGTCTCCTGAGGGATCTCCTTCCA
Organism: Bagarius yarrelli; assembly: GCA_005784505.1. NCBI lineage: Eukaryota > Metazoa > Chordata > Actinopteri > Siluriformes > Sisoridae > Bagarius > Bagarius yarrelli. Next base: position 12,662,696 of record VCAZ01000001.1, on the reverse strand, counting down.
GACCTGGACTAAAGCATCCGCCAACTCCTGGACAGTCTGTGGTGCAATGTGGTGTTGGTGGATGGAGCGAGACATGATGTCCCAGATGTGCTCAATTGGATTCAGGTCTGGGGAACGGGCGGGCCAGTCCATAGCATCAATGCCTTCATCTTGCAGGAACTGCTGACACACTCCAGCCACATGAGGTCTAGCATTGTCTTGCATTAGGAGGAACCCAGGGGCAACCGCACCGGCATATGGTCTCACAAGGGGTCTGAGGATCTCATCTCGGTACCTAATGGCAGTCAGGCTACCTCTGACGAGCACAAAGAAATGCCACCCCACACCATTACTGACCCACTATATATACTATATATATATATTGGCTATCCAGTTTAAATATCAATACCTTCTTCTGTTGGAAAATGGGTTAACATGGATCCCCTACCCAGCTTACAGCTGGGGGGGGGGGGGGGGCAGATACAGCCCATCCCCTTATTTGGCCCTCTGAATAATGCCAAAGACATATTTTTTAAAATATTTTTCTGGATGTTTTACTCATATTTGATAATAAAGGTTGGCTTTCAAACTGAAATTCCCTTATTCAATAAGGTAGACAAATGATTTATTAGATTCACCTACCGAACAGAATGCTACTTTCAACATAACTTTGATCTTTTATTATTTTTTATAATTCCTAAAAGGTATTGCTAATCTGGCACAAATCATAAATATATTTAAAATTATAAAAAAATCTTCATATTAAGTCTGCTATTTACCCATGTTATTTTTGGACCGACTCTCATCACATTCACCCCCGCGCTCTAAACTATTCAAAAACATTATAGAAATGTATTTATTTATATGTAGGTCTTACTATTAGTTCAGTTGATAATCACTGAATAATAATATAGATTTAAACCTTGAACTCATTACTCTATTGCTGGAAGACATTTTTGGGAGCAATGTTACAGACCAACTTTATCTACATTTTCAGCAAAATTAAATGAAAAGTGAATCACAAGTAGATTTGTGCCGTAGAAAGCTACCCCAAGAGTGGTGCCTCCCATTATACCATCAGCACCCAATGCTAAAGTCCACATTGGCTTCTGTATGTATTGTGGTTCCCTAAATGTGTGCATGCTTTGGATCTTTATAGAAAAATCATCAAGTGAAAAATTAGATGCCACTTTTTTGTTTTATTTCTTACTGTCACAGATTTCAAGGTATACAACTATCATACACATATTCAAATATTACATATTACAATAACAAGCTGATTCACAATGTTATATACTGTGATGCATTTCTGAGGCTACATTTGCATGTATAAAAGGATGCAGTCATAACAATACATACTGTAGGGGACCAAAATATTCCATGTATTTAGAGATTGACGTGCAGGTACAGAGATAACTATTCCTTGCCAGTACCGAATATAGTCCATATATTTTAGTTTTAACTTCCCTCATCCACACTGAATCACATTGCAAGAGGGTTCACAACCAGTTGTGTTGGAAACCAAAAAATCATACCTTCCATTGCTTTTTAAACAACCTACCTAAACTTTTTTTTGTCAGAATAGGCTAGAATTCTGCCAAGCTTCTTGTATCTACGTTAGAATTGGCTTAGAATTGCTAAAATATGTTAGCACAACCTTTGGCCACACTATGTAGTGTGATCTTCATAGACATCCTACATAATAGCTTATACTGATTTAAAACAATGCAGTTCAACAGGCTTACACTTAACCCTGTAGCAGATGCCAAATACTGTGACTGGGGTGTCATGATAGTTATTAGAGGGTAAGTTACAAAAAATTTCAAACACTTTCCAACACTGGAATTAGTCATATGCCAAATTCTGCCTACGACATTAATAAATGTACCTGCACATGTAATAACAGGGCTGCCAATAACAAAATTGTATTGTTGTAATCAGATTTTGTGGTGATTTTTTGTTTAATGGTTTCCGTCCTAAACAATAATTCAATATGGCTACTTACAAAAAGACATGAGAAAAAAAGAAACAATACATTAAAAATGACAAATATATAGTAAATGTGGAAACATTTTTAGATTTACTCATTTACCTAGTTTTGCTATACTGTACTGTAAATTAGTTTACTAAAATCGTTTACTACAAAAAAATGAAAAATTATTAGAAATCTAAAAAAATCTAAGAACTTAGTATAACTGTTGTAGAATTTATAAATCTTGTGGTACATTTTGATTTGATTTTTGTCAGAATATACAATAAATTCTTTCCAGCTAGGAGGAAGTCGTGATCTGGATTTACTTACAAATAATGTACCAAGAAACACATTAATTCGAGCATAAAGAGCAATGGAAAATAAGACAGGTAAAATAATTTACTTTACATACTATATTACTATATTATTGTCACTATTGCCTATATTATTGTATTGTGATTACAATTTGGACTAGGTTAAACAAACAAACAAACAAAAGAATGATTATTTGTGGAGGTAGGCATCCAGCCACAGCTCACCAGACTTCTTCAAAGACCTGAAGTGGACATAATTAAAATCATAATGTTAAAATGACCAGAGGTGAAAAAACATGTTTCAGAATGTATCTCAGTGTGATACCCTTTGTAATACTAAATGAACTGCAATATTAAGTTACCCACCTAGTGATGTCACACCAGGATTCCCACAGGCCTTTGACCTGATACTGAATTCCATACTTTGCACAAAGTTTTTGTACATGAGGAGCCGCACGGCTATAGTTATGACGAGGCATCGTGGGGAAGAGACTGTTGTTGTGAATTAAAAGAAAAACAGACAAAGATAAGATAAAAGCATAATTCACAAGTATGTTTCTAATATTATTGCAACTAAAAAAATAGAAGCCAAAAAACCAATGCTAGTTCACTTACTGGTGCTCAATCTGGAAGTTAAGATGGCCGCTGAACCAATCATTGAACGGTGACTGCTCAACATTACATGTAGCTTTCAACTAAACAAAAAGTTCATAATAGATCTTTTATAACTTACTTTCCTAGTACACATACTTTAAGAAATATTCAACTAGTTCATCCAGTTCCAGGGGAAAAAACAACTGTTAATTATTAGCCTAAACAATCCTAACAAGCCCAAAAAAAATTCGTCTAGACTATTTGACTATTTAGTGCATTGTCAATAAGAAAGTACACATTAGTAAGCTCAGAAATACCTAAGGCAGACAAGGCATATGGACAATAACTGTGTTGGAATTCTCTCAGATGAAGACACCCAGGCGGTAGGGTTATCTGAGTCTAATTTTAAAATCAAAAGAAGCTAGAAAAGAAGAAAGAAAGAAAGAAAGAAAGAAAGAAAGAAAGAAAGAAAGAAAAAAAGAAAGAAAAAAAGAGGGAAGTGTTCATAATCCAAAGAGTACCACCTCCTCTAATAGTGTGGTCACGTTTGGCTGTCATTAAGAATAGTACTTTTGTACTTAGTAGTGATCTGATAGCTGATAAAGTCATTCAGGCTTAAGAACCTTGACCTTTTGACTTTATAATACCAGCAGGACGGTTTAAGAAAAAGCAATAAATATCTGCACTAGCTTTTTGGCACAGTGTGTCATGGTGGCAAAAGTTGAAAAAATAAAAAATAGTTAATATAACTTTAAGAGGCAGCACGGTGGCTTAGTGGTTTGCACGTTTGCCTCACAGCAAAAAGGCTTAGGTTTTGATTCTCAGGCAGGGGTCTTTGTGTGGAGTTTGCATGTTCTCCCTGTGATTGTGTGGGTTTACTTTGGTTTCCTTGCACAGTCCAAAGACATGTATATTAGGTTGATTGATGATTCTAAATTGCCCATAGAAGTGAGTGTGTGTTGCCCTGTGATGGACTGGCGACCAGTCCCCCTCCTGCCTTTTGCCCTTTCAGAGACAGCTGGGATAGACTCTAGCAGATCCCAGTGACTCCGAATTAGGGAATAAGCGGGTATAGAAGATAAATGAATAATTATTTAATTAAAAAATAAAAATTACATGATTTTTACATGACTCTCCCCAAGTTGTTCCCCAATAATAATGCCATGGGTGCAGAATTTTTTTTTTGCATACGAAAACGTGAATGTTTGCTTCTGAACTAAAAATGTACCTGCATGCTGAGCCAATCATCATGTTTTTCATAGTCAATATCCATGGGAATGTGGTTCATCTGGGTGACCCACACAAACCAGTGACTCTCTAGAAACCTGAAGATAACACCAAGAAAAGAAAATACAATATGTTTTTTTCTATTATATGAGGAAATAATAAAATAAATACCAGTATGCTGTCTAAATCAGGGATAAATAGAAGACTGCTGAAGTCTTACCTTACAAATGTCATAAGCAGAACAGACCCCAGAATTCCATAATAAGGAGAATAAAAATAAAGGTAACGCGCATAGTAGGACAGATACCATGCGAAATCCTTAAAAAGAAAGAAAATGAATTATCTCTCTACATAAGCAAGAGACAGTTCTACCGCATATTTAGACATAATGCTAATAGCATAACACATAGTAAAAGGCATTGTTGTTGAAACTTACCACCCAATCACGTTGCGTATACATAGTTTGCAAAATGTGCAAGTTGAAGTAAATAGGTAGGAGCAGGGGGGGGCCAACTGGTTATAAGAAAACGAGAGAGCAGAATGTTGTAGATAAGGAGTGGTTTAAAAATTATTCAGAATAATGTATGCATTTATAAAGATGTTAAAATGTTTAAAAAATGACATACTAAAAAAGAAGTACTTGTGTTGATGGTTATATGGCATGTGCTTCAACTTTTTAATCCCATACTGTAACAAAGTAGGATAGCAAGTAATTATGGACTAAAAAAGATTTTTACAAATAAAATGTGTTCTGAATGAATCACTCATAATAAATTATAATTAAATTATAAATAAATGATATCTTGCCTCAACAGGTAGGATGTTACCCAAGACCAGCATATTCAACATGTTGACGTCAGGGTCTTTACTGACAACATTGGGCTTGGCATGATGCTGGAAGTGACGATGGTTCCACCAATTTGCAGAAGCTCCCTGTATAAACACACGCACCCACAGCTTAGAATGATAGGAACAGTTATATAAAGAGGCACATTTTAATATAAACCCATAAGTGAAAGCCTTGTGCCACTCAGAAATAAAGGTAATAAATGAAATAATACTATAGGGAATATTAAAGTCTAGGACAATATTGGTAAATTTGTAATACAGGAGAAATAGGCAGTTAACACCTGCACAACATTACAATATTAACAGTGGCCCAGTTGTTACAGTCAGACTTTTAGGTTTCTCTGAAACAACAAGGAATGTGGGGGGCCTCCAGTCAGCAGAGTTGATGGATTCTCCACAAGATAGATGTAAACATCGCTGAAATATTGATCTGGCAGGGACCAGGTGGTGTTAATGACTGAAACCCGGTGACAGGTGCTGTATATGGATCACAGTGCCCAAACCGTGCAGTTTGTGTTCACATCTTTTTTATTTCTTTTGTTTACAGGTGATCCAAATATTCATAGCTTGATACAGAAGGAAATTTGACTGGCTTGTGCTGCATTTCTACTAGACTACTGCAACTCATTTCTGGCAAGTCTACCTCTGAGTGCAATTCGTCCTCTGCAGTTAATTTAGAATACATCTGTACGTGTTGTTTTCAACCTACAAAAGTTTTCTTACACCACCCCACTGCTGCACTCCCTCCACTGGCTTCCAGTAGCTACATGCAACAGATTCAAAACACTAATGCTTGCCTACAAAGCCAAAAACAGAGCAGCACCTTCCCACATCCAAGCATTAATCACTCCTCGTATAGCACTACGCTCCCTTAAATGCACAAGTACTGCTCGACTTGTCCCACCATCCCCTAGGACACAAGATAGGTCTGCCTCAAGTCTAGTCTCTAATCTGGCAGCAAGATAGTGGAATGAACTTCCTTTCAATGTCTGCCTTTCAGAAAAAATAGTTTGACCCATTGGTGTATATCAAAGGAAATAGTATTTATTTGCTTTTATCTGTATACCTTTATGTGTCCAATGATGAATTTGTGTAGTAGGTGATCCCAGGTTGATTTTTTAAAGACTGACAGGTGACCAAAATCATGCTGAAGCCAGCCAGCTTGAGCCTGCAAGTGAAAGAGGGAAAAGCAAACATAAACATATGACTTATTTACATTTTTGAAAAATTCTTTCCACCCCAGATGTTTATTTGATAATTCTCTTCAATCACCTACACTTTATCATATGACTTGTTTTTTGGGGGTTTTTTTTTTTTTCATTTTTGTGTACCTGTAGTAAAAATTTAAGTGTTTCTGAACAGCTGACAATCATATTTACTCTGCACATGCTTGGTTTGAACCTTATTGCATGTAAGGGCACAACAAATTTAGACAAATGCAGGCACACTTCAAATTTAATCAAAATTCAACTAAATTCCAATTTAATCAATTATTATTTTCATTTCTATATAAATAATATGCAAGATATAAGTACCAGGCTGTTGCTCCAGGGGAATTATTCCTCCAGTGACCAACACATAAAATACTTCGTAGGCTTAATAAAAGTATTGTGAACTGCTTATTTTGAGTTGTGAAGGCCCCCCCACACTGCATACAGTGATTTGTGTCAAATATTTTTATTATATTTACCATATATGTTGTATTATCTAATTTTTGTTTATTTCACCCAAATAACCCAAATAAAAAACGATTATCAGAAAGTTGACTAACTTTAATTGCATGATGTGGGAAGTGGTGGCTTAGTGGTTAAGGTGTTGAACTGATACAAGAAAGACCAGGGTTCGATTCCCAGCACCACCAAGCCACCACTGTGGGCCACTGAGCAAGTCCCTTAACCCCCAATTGCTCAGTTGTATAAAAGAGATAAATGTAAGTCTCTCTGGATAATGGTGTCTGCCAAATGCTGTAAATGTAAATATAATCCACATGCAGCGAATATCACATTTTAAGTGCTTTAGCTTCAAAAGCTCTGAGATACAGACAGTAATGTAAAAAAATATAATATAGTATATATTAATAATATAGGTGTGCCTGGTTTCTCCTATGATTTAAAATTATACTAAGTAAAATCTATGTTAAAACTGAAGTCAACCTACTTGTGCAGTGGTCAGTATGGCAGCTACTACAAGCGTATTAATCCATCCATTGCCGAATGCCCAGAGAAGTGCTAAAGCCAGCACCTCCAGCAGCAGAATGTGGCCAAGATATAAAATAAAAAACAGCGGACTGGTTCGAAACAAGCCCTGTGCTTCCAGCTGCTTACGCAGGGCCCGGAAATCTTCAGTTAAAGCAGCCTGAGATGGAAAAAGGGTTGACAGGAATTAAGAAACAGAGAATGAAAGACACATTCTTAATTGAAAAAAAATATTAATCAACCATGTTATTTACCCTGTCCTAAGACTGCATAAGGTTAGGTATCTAACCCTAACTGAGAGGAGAATCTACAGATTACTAACAATAAAATATTGTTAGTTTGTGTAATATTTAACTGCTTGTTTTAATAGTTATTGAACTTCCACAATATGAGTGGGGGTTTTCATGGGAAGAGCCATTGACAGATGACTTATTCTTTATTTTATTTAAAAGTCCAGATAAAAAAAATATAGGGTTTACCTTAAAATCTATCCAAATAAAATTGGCTATGTGTGATGAGTGTTTAAAGTAAACTAAGAGATTAGTACAGTAATATTTAGGTCAAATATTCTCCTGAAACCTGTGAGAAAAACTACTGGTTGATATTAAAGTGCAATAGTTAAAAGAATTTAACATGACCCTGAGTTAAAAAATAAAAAACTGGGCCAAAATGTACTGCCACTAACAAGCAACAGGTGGCAGTAAATACAGAGGCATTATTTTGTCACAAGTTAAACTCCAGCATTATTACACTCCTAAACCCTGCCAAGCCTAAACTGAGAAAAACCTCACCTCATACCACCACCTTCACTACCCGGATTATGATTCACACCAACAGGAGGGTGAAACAAATTCTATGGCAACTTACATAATAACATGTTTGTACGATAAAGCCAAATGTTAAACTGTTCAAATATCTTATTTAGATTTTTTTTCAATCACAAACTGTCTTGAGGGTACTTCTGTAAAGGCAACCATAAAGGCTACTGATTCTGCTTTTTGATTTTGCTTTTCGGTTTTGCTTTCTATTATTGTATCACATAGGTCTTATAACACTTATCCAGGTATTTTGTTAAAAATGTTAGAATAAGCCTGTTTTAAAACTTTATCTTTTTTTTTATTACCTGCTGATTTGGGAAATGTTTTAAATGAGCAATTGTAACAAGTAAAAACAGTTGTTTAAAATGCAACTATCTGGTTAAAGTTTAATTCCCGGGCAGGGGCCTGCATGTGTGGAGTTTCTTGCGTGGGTTTTCCTCCCACAGTCCAAAAACATGTATGTAAGGTTGATTGGTGATTCTAAATTGCCCATAGGAGTGAGTGTGTGTGTGGCCCTACGATGGACTGGTGACCTGGGAAAAGCTGCCTAGAAAGTTGAGATAGGCTCCAGGAGATCCCAGTGACCCCAAATTAGGGAATAAGCAGGTATCGAGGAAGAATGAATGAATGAATGTACCCTGTGTATTAACTGTACTTGTAATCTTGGGATCATGTATAAGTTAGTCATGAAATTTATAGGGATGCAAAAAAATGAAAAAAAGAAAAATGAAAGAAATATGAGCCAAAATGGAACAAAAGAGTACCGCTTCAAGAAAACAAAACACAAAGAAGAGGGAGAATGGAAAACACTGAGTATAAAGAGCGGTTAGCATTAGCTTTAACAGTAGTGATTAGTTTTAATACGAAGATACCTAGTATACAGAAGACAATAGAAGTCGCCTTATCTGTGCCTTTTCTGTGAATATGTACAGTTAGTAGTTTCCAGAAGACAATCTGCGATATTCCAAGGGTGCCTATCTTGCCGCTCCCAGGTCCAAGGGGTGGCTGGGCGGAAGCCTCAAGGACAGCAGCATACAGTACTCTAAACTCCCCAGTGTCCCCAGAGAGATTACTACTATCCCTGCCACCAGTGGTGCTTCAGGGTGTAATATCTCCCATGGGGCTTTAACCACAGGTTCACTGTTAGGTAGTTTCAGAGACTATTGGGTCTCATGGCAACAGGGTCCAATGGGATGCCTTTTGGCCTGCTGCATTTAAGACCACTACAGTGGTGGCTCAAAACCAAAGGTTTTCTCCCAAGGGGCAATTTACTCCCCTTGCGATGCCTTAAACCCTTAAATTAATAACGGGACTCTTGGTTCCTGGTGCAGTGTCTTGAACTGGGGCTCTTGTCGTCCTGTAACACTTGGCATGGGTTGTTGAGACAATTCGGGACAATATTTATTTCTCATGGAACACAAATAACCTGGAGATGCTGGCAAAGCACTCAAACACTTTTACCAAACCTGAGTGTCCAGCATGGACTACTACGTACAGACAAAATGTGTCACCCACATAAACCACCATGAAGTGGAACCTTTTAGTTTCTTGGTGCAGAGATAGACAGCAAAACCCAATTAACTGCCTGGTTGGTCTAGTGCTGAAATTCCTGCAAGAACATTTCTCTACAGGGCTAACATTGTTCACCCTAAAAATTATGTGTTCTCTAAATGGCTAACATTGTACACCCTAAAAAAAGTGACAAATATCTGACACTAAAAATTGTGTTTCTAATAGATGTTTTCTCCATCAAGAGGATCAGCGATATTCAGGCGTTAGCCACCTTGCCTGCATGCCTGGACTAAAAGTACATACCCAAGGTGCCATTAGCTGTATCGGGTCCTATTGAACTGCAGGCCTTCTTTTCTCCTCCGACCAGGAAAGCCTACGCCCCATGGAGAAGGTCAGATTAAATGTTCATCTGCAAATGTATGGTGGCCGCCAAGGCCTTGAAATTGGGGGTACAATTAGCAGACATTTGTAAAGTGGTGGATTGGGTTACCCTGCATACATTTGTACAGTTCTACAACTCGGGGATCCAGGGTTCATATGTCACAATCCACACACATGACACTGGGGCAGTGATTTGGTGCTATGGCAACAGGGGTATCTCTTGTTTGAGTTTCTAAAGAGAACCATCTCCAGGTTATGTATGTAACCATGGTTCCCAGAGGGAACGAGATGTTGTGATGTGGGAAGCATTGGCTTAGTGGTTAGGTGTTGGACTGATACCAGAAAGGGCAGGGTTTGATTCCCAGCACCAGCAAGCCACCACTGTTGGGCCCTAAACAAGGCCCTTAACCCCCAATTGCTCAGTTGTATAAAAAATAGATAAATGTAAGTCTCTCTGGTTAAGGGCATCTTTCAAATGCGGTAAATGTAATGTAAATGTTGCGTCACGTGCCATACTCCCTGTCCCTGTCTCACTGAATGTGGGCGCAGTGCTACTTGGGTTTATATAGCATTACTTCTTGGTGGATGATGATACCTGTCTGTAAAGTAATGCATTGTTATTATAAAACAGTGTTTCCAAAGTGTTTCAATGCATCATCTTGTTCCCTCAGGGAACCATGGTTACATACATAACCTGGAGAAGTTTTTTGGCAACTCAGTAACCTCTAGGAAATCTAAATCCCCCCCGAATGCAAACATTTGTGATTGGCAAAAATGTTTTTTTCTTAAAAGGTTTTTCTTGTGTGTTTTGCTAAACATGATCTACCGTACAATTTCTCGCTAGTGTGCCGGTATTCAGGTTTCTGCGCACCCATAATGGATATAGATGTGTTTGTTACACTGCGAAGAAATAATATTAATGGAATCAAAAGGAAGAGCCAAATCACGTAAACTGTTATTACAACTGAATCCTATTATATTAGTGTCAGGCAAGATTACTTTAACTTCTCCACTGTATTACAAGATGTGTGAATCATATAAGACAAAATGTTTTTAATCCAATGTCTTATGATAGGAACCCAGTTCAATAAAATCATGTTAAATTTATGTTTATTCATTTTTACAATTTCTATAAAATGTTATAAGCATCAAAAGTAAATTTATGTTTATTCATTTTTACAATTTCTATAAAATGTTTATAAGGCACCTCGGTAAAAACAAAGAGACAATAGTCCGATTGAAATCTATACATAAACTTACAGACATCAGTTGATAGAAAATGTAACACAAAGATCGTTTGGAAAACTAGTCTTATCTGAATTGAGCTTAAGAGAGAAATTTGTGTTGTGTGTACTTGCAGTCATACATTTTTGTCGTTGTCTTGACTGGGCTCTGAAGGTGCCAACTCTCCCACGAGCAGAGCCTTCATGTACTTCCGCACAAATCTCTGATCCGGATGGAAGGCTGTAAATGCATCCTACACAAAGTTGTTTTTTTAGATTTTTTAAAAGTGTTACAATGTATACATTTTACTAAATATCAAAAATAAGTTTTGAAACACGCCTTTCATTAAGGATTTTATCATAAGGACTGTAAACTAAGTCTGATTATGATTATTAAACACAATTCAAACACATATCTGAGAAGTTAGCTAGGTACCGTTGCATCCTCGCCAGCATAGTGTCCAAGAATTCTGCGTCCTCCAGGATGTTTTTTTGTCCACTCAGTCACATTGTACACTTTTCTCTCAATCACCAGCCACTGATCACCCCTGTGACTGTGTTTTTGGACTTCCTCCCAGGTGTACTGTTTGCATGAACTGCTTTCTCCTGACCCCAGCTGACCATTCTGTTGTCCACCTCTGCCCATCTCTCTGGTAATAAACATTCAACAGCACTCACATCAGGAAAGTGCAAAAGCACAAAATTTGGTCATCACACCAAGAAATAAAATAGGTTTACAGACAGGATCAATCGATCGATAGTATACAAGTAAACAAGTTCATTGGTTCATCAGGGTTTTTACTGTTGGACTGGAGGTACCTAACTTCTTCAGCCAATGTAATAAAATCTTTAATGCAGTATAGGTTATAAAGCCTTTTTATATCAGTCAATTAATCTTTGGCTTCACAACACATGACACTAGGCTTGATAGTAAAAAAATGCATGCAAGCCCAGCAAATTTATATAGAAAAATTATTGCTAAAAGGGAACATCTAAAAGGATAAGGAGAAAATTGTTAAAATAGGAAAATGCAGTTTATGCATAAATCCTTTTTTTTTTACATGCACCACTGCCTATATGAATATAAACTGCAGTTGGAATTCTATATGAATATAAATATGGATTTTTTCAACTCATGCAACGCTATCAAATGTACATGCAGCTGTGATTATTATATATAACCATACAAAATTAATTTATAATTAAGTTAAATATTAATATATATATTTTTTAATTGCTTTTGAACTAAAAACTGTTATTTCATTCAGTAGAGGAAGCAATGCACCTGTTGTAGTAGATAATCAGAGTGAAAGATTTGTTGGGTGTAGTTTGTAATACAGTCTAGCTCAAATGAAATATACTTTTAAATTAGTTTCCTATATTATTTAGTTACAAACATATCTATCAGAGAATACAAGAGAAAAATCACAGCTTACTAGAAAAGCAGTAAGATCTACTCACTCGTCAGGGTTTAAGGTCGTAGCATGCAAATAATGGTGATGTACGCGTGACTGTTGGCCAGTCGTCCGTGATCCGTGTGTGTATTCGGTGTGATCAGTGTTTTTTCCCGGTGCGCAGCTGCTCTTTCATACCGGCTCTCATCACTGCGCTCCTCTCCTGAGTTCCAAACACATCGTTCGAGCGCTTCTGCTCCAATCCGCGCGCGCGCCCTGAAGTTTTGTCACCAATCAGCGTGCAGCTCTGCTTTCTAAGTATACTAAGTTTATTCCCTCTCCCTCTTTCTCTCTCCCTCTCTCTCTCTTTTTTCTCTCTCTCCCTCTCTCTCTCTCTCTCTCTCTCTCTCTCTCTCTCTGTTCCGTTTTGTTCTTTCTACATTTTTAAGTGTGAGAAAGTGCGTCCGTTACATAAAAACATATTTGATTCTTTAATGATTTGTTTTGTCATTTGACTGTCCCAAAACAGACTTTATAGACGATGGAAAAGTAAAGAATGTATTTATTTATTTAGAAATGGAACACTTTATATGAACATTTGTATCACCAACTCACACAGCCCTTTCACATGTTTTTAAATTGATCTTTTTTTCTTGCTGGTACTAGGCTTTGCAAGATCAATTGAACTTACTTATGCTACAACATTAAAACTGGCTTAAACGAGAACATAGTTTGTAAGAAGTTGTATAAAAAGTGAAGCATGGTGATGTAAAACCGTAAAATAGTAACTCGAATAGAGTTTACGATAAAATTGTTTCATATCAAAACAACGCTAAACTGACAAACTTTTACAACAACCAGCTGAACTTGGCTTCATCGACCACAAGCATCTAACTCTGCCCACAACATGATACAGAACAAACAATGCTGTTTTGGTAGCATTGAGAAACTTAAGGTAAAATTATCATAAGGCTAAACAAAAATTATTTTACCTTGCATCTACCCTCCTTTGTGAAATAATACATAATCAGATAAATTATTATATTAGCTGAATTACTGCAGTGTAAGTATCATTATGTATAATGCAGATGCTGTAAAATGCACCAGTAATAATCAGCACCAAGCTGCCATGTCATTATTATGACTTCTTAGTAGGAGCTTTACACTTTCCACAAAGGAAAAACAGCATCTAAAATATATAATACTGCCTTTACTCTTATTTTAAACTGGAAATAAATTAATTTGGTAATTTTATTTACAAATAGAAAAACTCGCCAAAGCAAACCTCTGGCATAATACACTTATATATTAAATATTAGAAAGTCAACAGGAATAACCTTAACATTTACATTATAAGTCTGCTTCAAGACAATACCCATTCTGGAAAGCATTAACGGGTAGTGTTGAATCAAACGTTAGATTTCAGCTTTTCAGGTGCTGTTTTTGTACTGATACAATGTCGGAATCTGAATTTAATCCAAAACTCAAAGCTGACTGTCATTGATCAACATATGTAGCAAACGTTTACACATTTCAAAAAGTGTTTTTACTCAAAAAAATAAAATAAATAAAGGCCCATGTTGTATTCTTTAAAGCACCAGAACAAAAACCCAAAATTAATTTAAATTGTTATGTCCTTAAATGAATACCAATGCACAGGGAAATTATGTCCTTTTCTTTTTGCAGACTAAACCATGAAATAATTACAGCTGAAATCTTTTGCTTTGCTTTTACGTTTTAATCTAAGCCTATAGTACACTGAAAAAAAGGTTTTAAGCAGTACTTTACCCAATTAATAATTTGTCTGTTAATTCAGTTTACTAATATTTGCTTTATTTTTTAAGTAATAGTTTTTTTTTATTCAAAACTTTGCTAAATATAAATATTTTTCATCAAGATCTCATCTATGACACACCGGATCGGCCCAGGCTCTGGTGGTGTCCTAGGACCAACTTTTACTATACATTATATTAGTACTGAACAAATACATACAGTATCTCACAAAAGTAAGTACACTCCTCTAATTTCAGCAACTATTTTGTATATCTTCTCAAAGGAAAATACTATAGCAACAATGCAACAAAATATATTTTAAAGTGGTCAAAGATTTACTCTGTATTTGTACTCAAAAACCCACAGACATTAACTCAATAACTCACAGACATTATTGTCAAAATATCTGGCAAAAAAAAGTGAGTACACACTAAGTGAACATGTCAAAACTCTGTCCAAAGAGTCAATATTTTGTGTGAGCACCATTGTTATCTAGCAAGGCTTTCATTCTCTGAGCATGGAATTCATCAACGCTGCACATGTTGTTGCTGGAATCCTCTCCCACTCCTCCATAATGATATCATGGAGCTGCTGGATGTTAGACACATGGCATTTCGCCACCTTCCGCTTGCGGATGCCCTACAGGTGCTCACTAGGGTTCAGGGTTAGAGACATACTTGGCCACTTCATCACCTTCACTGTCATCTTTCTCAGCATGGCAGTTGTTATCTTGGCGGTGTGTTTGGGGTTGTTACTATGTTGGAAATCTGTCGCTTGGCTCAGTTTTTCAAGGGAAGTCATCATGTTCTGCTTCAAAATGTCACAGTACATGCTGAAATCCATTTATTGCACATTTAGTTTTCTGTCGTCACTTTACTCAAATATAATTTGCAGTGAAACATATCATATGCTGCATCATGTAAAAATTCATGAAATAGATAAAAGTGTTATTGGTACAAGGTCTGCAAATAAACATGCAGCTTGGCAGAGGAAATATCTCAACAGGTGCTAATAGTTCAATCCATTTATTTTACTGACTGATAACAATGTCCGGGTCACTTTGTCACTGCTCTTTGTACTGCAAGATTTCGACAAGCTGTCATCCCAGAATATTCGTACACAATGCAAATTTAAAATAATTTTATGATTTACTTTGTGTGTTTTGTTTTTATCTTTTTTTTTAGCAGCAATGTATTGATTTGACTCCCAATTTGTAATAATATCTATTTTACTTATCTGTATATACATTTATACGATGAGTTTGTTGAGTTGATCATAAGCAGAGGGTGTGCCCTCCCCACTGATTAATAAAGTCAGGCCATGAGTCTAGCCCATGCCTGACGTCTATCATTTGCCAGTGGGTCTGATATGTTTAATCAGTAACCACGACTAGAAAACCCTACTTTTACATAATGAAGTTATTTGCCTGACATAGACTGTAACTGACCATAGAAAATTTCCCTGTTCCTATAAAATCCTTGTATATCTGTAAAATCTGTGTATCTGTTACATTTCAGGTATCTAAAATTAAGTTTTAGAACAGCTGTGCCACATCACTATAAATTTTATACAGCAGGTTGGACTTCATACTTTGTAGCTTAATGTATTGCCTTTACTTTAATTTCTGCTTTTTTGTAATATAAAAATAACTATTATATTTAAGTATCAATGAAAAAATAAGTCCTGATTCTATGTGAAAATCTGCTTACAATTCTACATTTATCCTTATTATATTATCACACTTCTTCTTCTAATTCTTCTTTTTCTTCGTTTGCTTCTTCTTATTATTTAATGACTTGAAAGCTGAATAGAACAGAAAATGTGTTTGGGCACAAACTTTAAAAGTCTAAAATACTGTATGTTACCTTGCAGCTCAAAAATCACAAGTAATCATAAGATAGTAAGTTTGTCCAATTTGGTAGATTTACTTATTTTGAATTTTACAGTTGGTATTAAAATAACACACTTAGTTTAGTTGGTTGTATGAGTATGTATAATTGTATGAGTATGTATAGTGTAAAATGTTACACCTGTTTTAAGACAGTGTGGTCCAACAATGCTTTATTAACCTGAATTTTAAATAATAACAGTCGCAAGAATACACTCCTACTTTTTAAATCTGCAAAATGCTTTTAAAAAAAATGGAATCTTATAAACTGCAGTTTTATTTGGTTTTACCCTGAATAAGTTATTTCACACAACAGAGGTTATGTGTCATTGGCAGTTTTCATGTTTCGTGGTTTTCAGAGGTGGGTAGAGTATCCATAATCTGTACTCAGGTAAAAGTACAAGTACTTGTGAAAATATTTACTCATATAAGAGTTAAAGAAAGAATCTAAATAGTTACTCAAGTAAAATAGTATCCGATGAAAAAACTACCCAAGTAGTTAGTTACTAGTTACCTCTAATCTGATTGACACGAATTTCAAACTACTTGCGAATTTTTACACACCTCTCCTCAAACGTCTCTCTGTTCTGCTTATAATAAACAGGTTACTGTAAAATAAAGTCAATCTCAGTCCTGTGATGGACATTAACATCACCTGTCATTTACAACACACTCCGACTTTTTTCTAACAGTTAACCTCTTTCTTTATTTTCTTCTTTTTAAGAGCATTTCCTTTAAAATATACTTTAACATTTTCTGTTTATGTACATGCATTATTTAGGTGGGAATAAAATCAATTCCAACCCTGTGTTAATTTTGTGTGTATGTTCCACACTTAAGTCAGGTTTAAAAAAAAAAAGTAAGTAAGGTGTCCAGATTGTTTTATAAATGCAGGACGTCCCAGTGTGCTGTTCAGTTAGTTTAGTTTTGCTTTAAATGGATAGGAAAACTTGCAGTTTGTTCATGAATGTGTTGTTTGTAATTTCCACGAAATATCTGTCATTTCTTGTACGAGAGCACATACAAGTTAAAGTGCCCATAGACACCAAATAATTATTAATTCGTCTTCCTCTGCTTCATCTTTCAAATTTTTCACAAATGGGGGTGCTAAGTATATAAATTATTAGTATTATTTTTTTAGCATCTTTTTTCTGCATTTAATACTACTCTCAAAGCTATATCAAATATTATTAAGATGTTTCTAAGAATCTGGCATAATCTGGTCCTGTGAGTTATAGATAAACACATATATATGTGTCAGTTTCTGCTGTTTTAACTAGTAAATGCCGAGATGTACCAGCAGACATGTTTGGAGCACAGGCATTAAACATCTAAGCCCATATGACTGATGGTCAGGTGACCGCAAACTTTTGGCCATGTCTTTTATAATATATTGTATATATTTCTGACTGCAGTGCATTTAGAACAGTGTGTTAGTGTGTATCTCTGTCGCCACCTCTCTCAGGTGGTATGAGAGCACAGCCGCTATATCGCTTTTTTAACATTATAACAGATGAACATTTTCCTTATTGGCTACGAAAGCTGGTGTATTTCTCTTTTGGGTTGGCGGTCATATTTTTGGGGGTTATTTCAATTCCATAAATGCATTTTGGCCTTTTGGAGTTTAACTTTAAAAGAGAATGTTAAAGTTGAACGAATACTCTCTCTCTCTCTCTCTCTCTCTCTCTCTCTCTCTCTCTCTCTCTCTCTCTGCTGGTATGTGAACGTGTGTGTGTGTGTGTGTCTCCGTCGGACTTTTTCATGGGCGATAACAGAGCCACTCGCACATATTCTGGTGTGGACAGGCGTCACTTTGCAGAAGGCGGGTATAAACGCGCACCGCGTCTTAAGTGCCTCACACCAGGTTCGAGTCCTTCTTCTTCTCCTCCTCCTCCTTTTTTTACACTGTAAACTGACTCCGAAACTTTTCTAAAGTGCACACTCTCGGGATGCGAAAGCAAAGCATAACCAGGACGGCGACGACTGTTCGTTTTCCGCTCGTCTGATTAGCAGCAGTCAGTGCGCAGGTTTGCGTGATGCGGTTCTGTTCCAGTCCTGTTCCAGCTCTGCGCCTCCATATTTCACCATGACGCATGGATCTTCTCTTAACACAGCGGGCGCGAACGGAAAGATATTTTCAGTCTGACACCCGCTGGGAGTTAACGGAAAGTTTATCGATTGGATGCAAGTGATATATTAACTTATAGTTATGGAGGAAACGGTTTTTCTAGCCAGGCTAAATATCTCTGTGGATTGTAATCCTAACTAAGTGTGTCAGGATTACACTTATTAATAACCCCGACAATATTAATAATTCCATCTCCAACAACTACCACTATTACTACAAGTACTATTACTACTACTACTACTCTTACTACTACTACTACTACTATTATTATTACTACTACTACTATTACTATCTGTGCTAGAATTTGTTGTCTAATATTATGGGAGTCCAACGTAGGAGAATGTTTGTCTACACCTGGATTTGCTCTCCTGCATCAGGGTTCAGGTAGTTTCCAGCCAACACATCATGCTAACCCACATAGCATCTCTCTGTGCCAGGGAAAACCTGCTGCTCAACAAAAACTACAGAGAGCATCCAGAGGGATTTCTATACACACCCAGCCCTTCCTGAAGCACACACGCTCTTGCATACTCCCAGTGGCATACACATACATGCATACACAGTGACCCACCAAGGAGGGCATGGGAAACTCCTCTCAAAAACAAGAACAGGGGGACAAGGAAAAAGAAAAAGAGGAGGCTGGTAATGAGGAATTGGAGGAAGAGGAAAAGACACAAGTGACCGAAGAGGAGGGGGAACAGAAGCTGCCGCCATGTTTTAGTGAGTTAATTACTAGTGGAGATCCAGTGCTGGACCTGAGCCATTTTAATCTCCGATACCTCCCGAAGGAAATTCTGGGCTTGGAATATTTGGAGAGACTGTATGTATGTGGGAATCGACTCCGCAATGTGCCTAGCGGTATTGTGCAGCTACAGGGCCTGCGCACTCTTGCTCTTGACTTTAACAAACTGGATGACGTTCCATTGAGTGTTTGCCAGTTGGTCAATCTTACGCACTTATACCTTGGCAGTAATCGTCTGATGTGCCTGCCACCGGACATCAAAAACCTACAAAGCCTTCGATGTCTCTGGGTGGACAGTAACTACTTTCAGTACTTCCCCAAGCAGCTGTATGATCTCCCTCATCTGCACTCTTTGCAATTTGGTGACAACAAACTTAAGACTTTGCCGTCAGACTTGTGGCGCATGGAAGCGCTGCGCAGCCTCTGGCTCTATGGCAACCGTTTCACTGAGTTCCCCCAGATTCTTCTAAAGATGGAGCAGCTGGAGATTTTGGATTTAGATGGAAACCGTATTTCTAAGTTGCCCAGTTTGCTGCATTTCCCATCACTCCGACTGTTTTCCTATGACCACAACCCTGTTAAATATCCCCCACGGTTTGGCGAGGATGTTTTAATCGTTGGAGAAGGGGCAGCCGAGGCCTTGGAGGAAAGGGCACAGAAAAAGGAAGAGGAGCGCGCAAAACGAGAGGCAGAGGCAGCAGCTGCAGCTGCAGCAGCTCGGCCACCCAGACAAGGAATACTAAAGACACTCAGAATGAGGTCTTCAGCAGCAAGTGAGGCAGCAGTACCAGCTGAGGAGGAGGTACTGTTGAAGCCCAACGTAGAAGAGGAGGAGTCCGAAAGACGTAGAGGGGCAGATAAGGGGAAGCTTGAATATGAGGGTGAGGGGTATGATAATTATGGAATGTCTGGGCTGGAGTATGAACAAGCTGAAATAAGCTATCAGTATGAAGGAAAGGAACATGAGCAAGAAAGATGAGTGTAATTTAATCCCCCCCCCCTTAACCACAACAAGCTTTATTTGGAATGCACTAACCTTGTTAAAATAATTCTCTAGCATTTTTCATGTAATATCCATTTACCACATCTGCACTGTATATACAAATTCCACACAAGAATTAACACATTTCCCATTTATGAGGAATTTTTATTAGTAAAAGTTCTCTCAAATTAAAAAAAAAACATTTTTTCATTTAAAACATTGGATGCCCTAATATAGAGCCCCTGTCAATAGAAATTTTGAAGTATCTATCATTTAGGGCTGTCGCTAGCAATTTTGGGCGCTATGAAAGAATATGTGGTTTGGCCCCCAAATGTACCATAACAGTTCGTTACTACTTATAAAACAGATCTCTGGGGACCTCCAATAAAACCTCCTCCAATAAAAAATTAACATAAATCCAGTTATGACATTTTAAGATTTTATGAACATTTTCAAATCTCTCCAAAAATATCTTCAAATTAGGAAAAAATTTTAACAGTAAGGCTTTAGATCTAGACAAAACTATTTTCAATAAAAAAAATTCTCACTATTTTAGAAAAAGTATATTATAAAATATATCCTACACAACGTGACTACATCTCACATTTTGAACTCTACATTTGTCTACATAGTGTAGTAGTCAAAATTTAAGGTGGATCAAAACAGCACATCAAAGTTGGCCTAAGACAAGAACCTTAATGAAAGGTTTTGATCCACTATGATGACTGGTATATATTCATAGCACAATCCTAAATATTGTTTGACATTGATTGCATTACAAACCAGTGCAAAAATCACTAAAGCACATATGTTTATACTATACTATTGTAAGTATTATTATAATGATATTATTAATGCCATCAAATACAATTTAAGAAACATTGTTTTTTTCTGTAAAATAATTTTGAACTTTAATATCTGAGGAAAAAGCAGAGGCTGAGCTCTTTCTTGGCACATACCCTAACAAAAAAAAATTAAAACATACTTGAATAAAGAATGCTACAGTAATCATCTTTGCATAAAGGTTAATTTGCTAAACTGCTACAAAACTACTGTTCTAGGTGAGTTTTATGTAAACAGGGGTTCTTAGTAAGGAACAAATTTGAATTCTTTTCACTAAGTTTCAAGTTCTTTCCTCTAAGTTATGATACCAGATGTGGCAGATGGAAATTAGGTGAAAAATTCCAGAGTTTTGCTCCAACAAAGCTGCTGTAAAAGAAAAAAAGGTCAGTTGAAATTCAACCCTCACTTTCAGGTTTTGCACTTAATTTATTATTATGAAATAACGTATGAAGACCAACTTACACAGTGCAGCTGTAATGAACGGAAACGGTTTTCTGAGCTTTAGACTAAATGAAGACCAACATGTGTGTGTTTGTGATGTGTGCTGTGTGTTTCTGGTGTTTGTGTGCAAATGAGCAGTCTAACGAGAGCGGGTGTAATTCCACTCTGATCTGGGTGTACTGTATCTGGAATCGGATATTCCGATTGCTGTTTTGTCTATTGCTGAAACAAAATCTCTCATTAAATAATCATTGGGTTTGTGAAATGGTTTTCAATCATTTATACATGGGAAAAAGAAACAACCAGCACTTAAATGGCCTTATTAAATATCCACAATGAGATCCAGGATGTAACTCAACCTAAAGGCTGTAAAATTCGGTAAAAAAATGTCTTTGTTGATGAGACATGATAGCTAGAAGCCACATATGCTCCAGAGGTTGTGAGGATAATATAGATAAATGGACAGCACTAGCCAAACCAATAATAAACGTCATCACAGCAGCCAGACTTTCTGAGGATGGTGTGTGAAAAGGAGAAAGAGAGGACACAGTATACAGGGAAAGGGTACAGGGGGACGCTTCTCCTTAAAAGGCCTGAATAAGAACTGAAGATGTTTAAACATTTGCATGAGACAGAGAGAGAAAGCATTTAAATAAGACTTGAATTATACAGGGTCAGCTGTCATCAGGGGTGTACTTTAATTCTCATTTTTTCTAGAATTCTTAATTCCTTTCAATGACCAGCATATTTCCATCCTTTTTATTTTAGTCTTACTCCGGTATTATTAAGAGCCATTTTTATTATCCAGTTATTTTTTAAAATAATAGAACATCAGTCTCATGTTTCCCACATCATAGTTTCAATTAAAAAGATATTGCTTTTGGTTTCATGATATATATTTTTCAGGAATTATTATTATTTTGTTTTGCAAATCATACTTATTGGTCACATGACGAAGGTGTTTCTGTAGGCTGATGAAATAAAAGTGATTTTTAAATACCAAAATGGTTAAAAACTAACACAGTACAAAATGTATTGCTAATCTTGCAACTTTTCTAAATTTTCTAATAAAAACATTTTTAATTGACATGGAAGTGGTGGCACCAAGTTCCCATTGCTGGGCCCCTGTGCAAGGCCCTTAACCCCCAATTGCTAATTTGTATAAATTAGATAAATGTAAGAAGCTTTGAATAAGGGTGTTAAAATGTGCTAAAAATGTTAACATTCATTGAATACTCAGTGGCATAATGTAGCTATTATTCTCTCAACTGACCAATGTACACAACTTATGCTTACTAAAAATGTCCTTAATAACTAAAAGTAAAACGTTACAGAAACCATCTGTCAAATCGTTTTTGTGTAATCATCTTTCTCATCTTTATCAGATTCTAAAGTATTTGGGACTCAAAAGCTTTTTGCTCCAGTTTAATAGAAAACCTGCCACTGTGTCTTTTATACCAGCTTTCAGTAGAGTGGAACCTCATTAGCAAGCATGTGGAGATGTGGAACACCAGATTAGAACCCTGTTTTAATGTTGTGCAATTCTTTTTTTAATCAGATGCCTAATGATCGCAGATAGAAAAGATGGAAGTTGTAGCTCAGTGGTTAAAGTGTTGGACTGCTGATTGGAAGATTGTGGGTTTATTTCCCAGTAATGCTAAGATGCCAATTCTGCTGCTCAGTTAAATAAAAAAAAAAATTTAAAAAAACAGTGAGAAAAAACATAAGCTCTGGATAAGAGCATCTGCCATGTGCCAAAAATGTAGACGTATATGGCCAAAACACACACGTTTTCTGTTTTAAAATCTTGCTGATTAATATGGATCTGAAATTTCACCAGGAAACATTTTTACTAACATTTGGAGTGTGGTTGTAGGGATTTGTGCTGGTTTAGACACTAGAGTATTAGTAAGATCAAAATCTGATAAGGCATTCTGGAGTGCAGTCAGGGTCAAATTTAACCCAAATGGTGTTTAGTAGGTGTTTAGTTCCAGTCTGGTTTGTGCACAAAGTATACTTTCAGTACAGCTGAAGTTAACCGGAATTTACCATAAGCTTTCTTGTTTCTGTGCTTTGGAGTATTGTTATAACATTCTAACCTACATACTAACACATACAAAACTACACTGACAGATTGGCATAAACTCTAAAGGCCTGGTTTGTCAGTAGGTTTGTGAGTTTGTTGTAGGCTTTGACATAAAGCAGGTACTGTATGCACTGTGCACTAAGCCTCTGTGCTTTATCATAGAGAACACCAGTCTGTAGTTTATAGCACCTTCATTCCCTTTGGGTCTGCTACATACCATTCTAACACACGAAAGTGAACCAGAAGGATATTTAAACTAACATTACTTTCACTGTTTTGCTATAGATAAAGAAGTGTCATGACAATACAGAGAACATATATAAAATAAATAAGATAATAATAAGAGGAGGAACATGATGCTGCAAACCAAACAGCTGAAAGGAACCATTTTTATTAAAAATGCTTCTGAATTTAAAGTGGGGGCGGCAAAGTTTGTTGTATATGCCCCTTATTAACACATGGTACTTTGTTGTTCTTCCTGTTTTAATTTTTTCACTTTTTTAAAAAAAAACATCCTAATGGGTTTTTGTGCATTTATATTTGTGCAAATCATCATGTTTTTACAGTTTAATGCTCTTTAAAACTATAAGCTCCACCTCCAGGGGGCATATCTGCTCATCAAACATGACTGGTCTCTTTTTTTGGCTGTGTCCCTTCCCACATGCTATTCCCACACTATTTCCTTCGGTTTAAAAAAATAGTTGGAGTTTATTTGTTTTAAGAAGTGTGGAATGTGTACGAGGTCGCAGCACCTTTTAAAGATGGTTCACTAATATGGATGATACACTGCTGGGATATTCCACTTCACTGGACCAGTAAGAGAAAGGCAAAAGTCTTGCAGGAACTCCTTGCTGTTTACTATATTTAGCCAAGACACTAAATGTGTTTTCATTTTCCAGCTGTTAAAAGCTATTGGCTGCTTGTACCGAACGTCAACCGACTTCCTGTTACAGGGGAAATAAACTAATGTATAGAGTACGATCAAAGCTTTCTGGGGGAAATTCTAGTGCATCAACCTGTCTATTATGTGTACCTAAAAATAAAATAAACCTTAGGGTTGAAATTAAAGAATTTTTCAGAGATTAAATTTGTATTGCTGAAAATTTGCAACAGCAAAATTCTCTATTTCACACACACATTTACGTACACATAGTTATAAATACAGCTAATTAATATGCCATAAACATATCTTAAATCAATTTTCTATGTTGAAAGCAGGGACTGACACAGTTAAAACTCATATATACACTTAATCCTCACCAAGATATAAAAACACACACACACACACACACACACATAATAATTTACCAGGTATTAGACATCACTTAGCAGTTTTGTCTATTTGTGTGTATGTCTGGGTTTTGTAACCATAAATCAGTGATTCAACATCAAAGATCAAAAGAAACCTAATTATTGCGGTATTACATATGAGTCAGCAAATTTCCATTCATTAAATGAATATGTTTATATCCACAAAAATCAAAGCTGTGAGAGAGGGAAGACAAAAAGAGCTACACATTTATTATTTACTCTTTTATTGACAAGAACTATTGTTTATTTGTAGATTAAAAGTTGTATTGACCAGTTGACTGCCGAAACAACCTTATTCATTTTATTTAAGTCTCACCCGAAGTCCAACCCGAAGATTGTGGGTTCGATTCCCACCTACACCAAGCCATGACTGTTGGGCCCCATGAACAAGGACCTTAACCCCCAATTGCTCAGTTGTATAAATGAGATTAATGTAAGTTGCTTTGAATAAGGACGTCTGCCAAATGCTGTAAATGTAAGCGTCAAGCAAGCTATATTTTGTGTTGAATACAGATTTATATGATAGGTCTATTGTCTTATATATATCAAACAGACATATATTTAATGTACTGTAATGTAAGTGACCAAAAAACAAATAAGTAGTTCTGTTAGTGATTTAAGTCAAATTCAAACACTAACCCTAATAGGAAATCTAAGAAGATGGCGAGTTTCTCTCATGACCCCATTTGTAAATCACACGACCCACTTAGGGTTGTGACCCCTAGGTTGGAAAACCCCTGCATTAAGCCCTATTTTAGAAAGCTGTTGATTATTTGGGAAAGTGACAAAAACAGTGAAGCAGAAGGTATAAAAATGCAGTACAAAATAATTTCAGCTAAAAATACATACAATAATCTGCTTATCAAAAAAGAACATTTTAAATGTAAAGTAATTTTTTTTTTTAAATTATTATTTAGTAATCATTTGTGCGTGTAATCCTTGTGCGTGTGTGTGTGTGTGTGCAGCTTTTTATAAATGGATATTAGATAATAGGGTTTTATATAACTGCAATAATTTTTACAGTAAAGTATGAGTGGAATTAAGTTCTTATAAGTTCTTATAATTCTGTGTTAGTTTCTCATTTGCTATATATACTTTTTCTGTGTTTCTGTGTTTTAGATCTCCCCTATTCTTATATTGCCTTTAATCAAGGTCTTTAACCCCAATTCATGATTTTGTTACCCCTGACCCTTGGGATTTCCAAAAAAATATTAGTCTATAGCTTTTATGTCTAAAGCCATTTTGATTGATTTTCACAGCTACAAAGTACATAGGGAAGCCTTCTTCTTCACTTATATCATTGTTATATTATTGGCATTGGCATACCAGCCTGGCATATTCCTGCCACCAACTGACACAGGTGTAAAGCACTTCATTTACTTAACCAGACACACCAAACAAACAGGAAGAGGGCATAAAAAGACAGCGCAACTAGAACTGAGTTAAAAAGTAAAATATATTTACATTTACAACATTTGGCAGATGCCCTTATCCAGAGCGACTTACATTTTTTATTTTATCTCATTATACAACTGATTAGGGGCCTTGCTCAGTGGTGGCTTTGTGAAGCTAGGAATTCAATCCACAATCTTCAGGTTGGTAGTCTAACACGTTAACCATGAGCCACCACATTCCACCACATATATCGTTCATTTATATAAAAGTTGTCATGGTGTTATTACGATTCATTGTTCTGGCCACTCCCACTGACATTTTTTTGTTCAGATTTAATAATTCCCAAAACACACAAGATTGCACTGCAAAAATGCTAGCCTTTAGAACCCACAATGCAGGCATGCAGATTTACATGATGTGGTAGTGGGAGGAAATGCAGTGGGTTATATGGTGTGACTGACATGGTCCTGAAGATGGGACTGTTGAGGACAAAGCCAGAGCCTTGCTGAAAAAGAACAGAACTCGCTGGCCTACTTCACACACTGTGGGTAATCTCATATAACTCACAGCACCAATTTTCCATGGAGAGTCATTCAGACTGTTCCAGTCTTTGATACGATTGTATCTGGTGTTGCTGTTCTATAACTTAGACACTGCTTACAATGTGATTACAGGAGACTGAATGTACATGTTATATCTTGTATATTAATTAATAATGATGTTTAGCACTCTTATTAATAGTAAAGCATTTAGTTTAATTATAAACACAATACTGCAATTTAAGCTCAAACCAAAGCTATACAATAAGCATATTTAGATCCAAAAGCATTAATATTATCTAGTCTAACCAACTTTCTAAAACTTTAATGAGAATAAAATGTATAAGAATAAAAATGATTAAAAAAAGCCATTTAAGCATTAAATCACATAGTCTCTATAATATCCGTATACACCTTAAATGTAACTCAAAATCTTAATCTTAGGTTTAAATCTTATACCATATCCAGTAGGTCATATTTTTAACTGAGCGGTTGGGCGTTAAGGTCAAAAGTTCAAAGGCGCAGGAGCAGGGCCATAGCTAGAGGAATAGGGCCGTCTGAAAAAATTTTAATCTGGGTCCCCACTCCCCTCTGACTATATAATTTATGTCAAATGTGCCAAAGATTGTGGGTTTGATTCCCAGCTTCACCAAGCCACCACTGCTGGGCCCCTGGGCAAGGCCCTTAACCCCCAATTGCTCAGTTGTATAAATGAGATAAATGTAAGTCGCTCTGGATAAGAGCATCCACCAAATGCTGTAAATGTAAAATAATTTAATATATTAAGTTAGGGATAAACTCAATTCTCTAACATTTCTAAGCCTTATAAACTATATTCACTCTATAGACTTCTTGATCTAGGGTGTAACTTTTTTTAGGTCCCTCAGGTGTTTGTCACTGACTATATTATATAATATTCTTTAATATTCTAGACTAAATCAATTTTAATTAGGGTAAAGAAAAGATATTTGGAAAACTTCTTTCATCAAATTACATGTTTCTGTGGTTTTAATTAATCTCTTGCATACTGATATAAGTATTATAATTATTCACAGAATGGGGGTATAAGTGTACTATGACTGCTAGGCCATTTATAAATACGGTGTTACTATTTCAATAAAGAAAACATAGCAACATATAATTTAACCAGGGGTGCCAAAAGTTTTGCATACACAGTAACTGAAAGGAAAGGTCATTTACAAAAAAATTATTTACAATACAAAAAGCACTAAAGTAATTATAATGCAAAAAAGATATATCATCAAGTAACATACAGCTTGGGGTAAGCTAAACCCTCAAATGCTCCATATTTATAGAGTCCATGATGCAATGCTTAATAACAGAGAATTATCACATAGATCGTCTTACCTTTTAACATTTAGAGGTTGTAATTCAAAGCGAACAGCCTCAGGGTATCATTTTAAAGTTGATTTTTTTCACCGCTTCATAGAATTAAAATGCCCTTTGAAATAGCTAGGAGATTATACACACCTAGTCATCTTGACCTATTAAAAAACTGACATTATAATCTAGCAAGCAAAAGTAAGCATGTTTAAGGGCAATGCTGTTCAAACAGTCTGTAAAATTGTTCATTTAGAAAATAGCAGGCTTTTTGCCTGGGGCCTCAACGATAAACAGATACAGTAGAGAAACTGATTACAGAGAACACCATTAAATTACCCAGTTACCATAAAAATGGAGAGAATGAGGATACGAGTAGGTAAGATTTGCTCTTACACATACCATTGCATCTTCAGAGAATAGAGTCTCTCGAGGAACAAGTGACCAAATTGTGTCACACTTTTTTGTCCTTATACACAAAAACAGACAGACGTCTATTCTTGCTACACTATGTGGCAAGTATAGCAGTATAAGGCAGCATTTACACCACATGTATCAAGTAACCCAATTCCGATTTTATAAGTAGAAATTACCCACATATGAATTAAATACAGTGAGGGAAAAATAATGTATCCCCCTTCTAATTTTGTACATTTGCACACTGTTTATAAGTCTAAAATTTAATGGTAGGTTTATTGTAACAGTAAGAGAGACCAACAACAACAAAAATGCATTTCAAAAAGTTAATAATTGATTTGCATTTTAATGAGTAAAATAAGTACTTGGTGGCAACCACAGAGGTCAGACGTTTCTTATAGATGGTGTTGTAAATTACCCGACGAAAACCAGTAGAAGGCGAGGAGACTTGGAAGTATGTTGCAAGAATCTTTTTACTGAAGATTTAGAACACACTGCAGCATTTCCAGGGTCATCAATGTCTCACTTGACAAAAGACAAACCTCTGGTTCTTTTACACAGTTTTGAGGCTGTCCTATCAAGTTATGCTAATGTTGAAGCTTGAGATCTTTTGTTAAGATTCTAGACTTGTCGACTCCGTCACCTATTTCAGACTTCCTGGCTTTGCCACCCAGTCCAGACTTCCCGACTTCCCTTTGTTAAAAAGTTACTTTAATGTGTTGTGACCAAAGACATGTTAACACAATTTGCTTGTTAAATGCTTACCCAAAAATTACGTTTTCTCACATTGGCCAGCAGGTTTGCACACAGCTCAGTAGGAATTTTGTCCCACTTCTCTTTGCATATCCTCTCCAAGTCATTAAGGTTTCTAAGATGACAGTTGCCAACTCAAACCTTCAGCTCTCTTCACAGATTTTCTATAGGATAGGAGACTAGCTTCTTCTTGAACCACTACTTTGATTTTCATGCTGGACTAGCCATCCATGACCCGTTTTTAATGCCCTAGCAGAAAAAAAGAAGGTTCTTACACAAGATTTGACAGTGCCGTAGTTTTGATTTGGACTTTGAATTTGAACTTTGTAACTAAACATACTGCAGCTGCAGGAGACCCTGCATAACTTTAGCTGCTCTTAAGCAGATGTGCATCATGCCTGGAGTGGAGTCATGATGGATGTAGGAAACCTATTAAATTATTTATTACATCTTATCGCAAGTCACGTAATCTCTCTCTCTCTCTAGTTATATATGAGTGTGTGGAGTAGTTTGATGTAGTGCTTACTGATGCTCTTATAGTGTCATATTAAATCTAATAAGTTGGACTGCAGAGCAAAAACAACACATCTAAAACTGAGCGATTAGCAAAGCACTCTGGTGTATTACCATAGCTACACTTCATTTGCTGTGATGAAAAGCTGTAAAAAAAAAAATAGATACTGAATTGAGACCATGGGGTGTTTTGGGGTAAAAGTATATTGTATGGCAGGTTGCTATCAACAGTTAATTCTCTATTCTTTCGTTACACTTAACACAACATTTGGATATTGTAAACATGCCAATGTTTTTGTCCTTCATTTATGTATTTTAAGTGACCATCCTAGTCAATGAGATACAGTATACAGTGAGCCTGAGATACACACATCAATCTTACCCACAGTAGGAACAATTTAGTGTTAGAAATTCATCTACTGGCATTAAGAAATACAAGACTCAGTTAGTTGACCTCTTAATCAAACAGAGTATCTATTGTTGTCATATTTCTGCTTGGTAGTTAATCTTAAGTCTATATTTTATCAAAGAGTATTAGCCTCTAGTGAAGATAACTGCATTTGTTCTCTGTCTGGCATGATACTAATTCCTGGATAGGAGACAAAGACAGAGAATTGTTGACAAAGTGAATATTAACCTTATTACCAAAGCTGAAATTAGGCAGGGGGAGAACAGACAGTCAGTGGTGAGTGTGAATTTTAAAGTTATTTACTTTCTCTTGTCTGCTATGCAGATCCAATGGGTGCAGTCAGTGGCTGGTGAGGGATCTTAGTCTGGGACTGAAAAAAAAGGTCAGAAATTAAATTTTTGAATCAGACTGAGATAGAAATGGACACGCAAGGTTTTTAGACACATCACAATTTCTGACATAAGTTTTACATTGCCAGGCAAATCAGGTCCAGTGATGTAATAGCCATGAGGTTTTAATTTGGCAGGGTATCCTGATATATAGTGATGAACTAAGCACTGGTGACTAAGTGAGGATCATTGTACGCAAGTTATTATTTTAATTAATTACAGTTTTTTTGGTTTTATTTATTTAATACTTGACAAGACAAGGTATTTCTGGACCATCAAGGTTTGTTTACATCTGTTATGTTTTAACAGTTTTTATGTTGTACATTATGATTCTCCAGGCCTTCATTACATACTAAAAATGTTACCTTCTGAACCGCAAAGTCAAGTATGAGTTATTTCTTAACTGGGTAGCAGCCAAATCAAAAGAGGTCAGGAGACGAAGACAGTTTTAACATTATTTACTATTTTCTTTTCATGCTTACATAGTTCTAAAGTTCTAAGAATCAAAGCTTGAGTCAGTTGATTTATTTTCGTGTATGCTTAGAGTATTCAAAGTAGGAGACACAGAGCAACATGTCAGAGAGGCTGTTAGATGCTGTTAAAGTTGTTAAAGTAGAAGTAAAATTTGTTTCTCGTCAGCTTTTGTGAAAGTTTGTTTTGTGAAAGTGTTGTTTACATTTATTACCACAAGGTGGCAATATTGTTCTGTGAGAGAACAAAAGTCCAACCGTCTGCTGCTTGTCCTAAATTCAGCCTCCTATGAAACGACATTTTCAGATTATATTTTATAAAAAAGACAAATAATTTCCAGATGTGATAACTGATTTCCTTTGTCTCTCTGTATGACTCAAGTCTCAAAAACACTAACGAGCCCTTAAGTTAAAAAAGCTACAGAGGAAAAGAATCGGATGAATTGGAATATGGATATTGTCATAGATATGTTTGACCCACATGTCTGTCTTGATAAATGAACACAAACAGTGCCAAAAGAAAAATTCGATCAAATCCAGCTAAACGATTTTTAACCTCAAAACACAACCAAGTAATAAAGCACTTAATGAAGATTTAAGGTTGAAAATCTTAGAGTGAACTGTTCCTGAATTGCCAAACACAACACTTGAATCCCAAGGGTGATTTAAAAAAAGCTTATGTAACAAGCAGGGTTTAAAAATGGCTGCATTTCTAAGGAAAATAGATCTTAGCAGAGACTCATTTAAATCTACTCAGTCTCTGCAATGTTTATGGGTCACAGACTAAAAAGTGTCATCATCTGCCGACGATTTGCTACTAAATACTAAACGTGACATGTTTTATTGAATTTCAGTTGCTTGTGCTTTCACTAGAATGTATAAAATACCTATGGCTTCTTTATGGATTAACCAATATATAACCTCCTGATATTTTATTCCTTTGTCTCAGTTCAAGTAAGAGCAAACATAAAAGCTGTGTTGTTGAACAGCCTGATACAGTATATCTCTTTAATATTGTATGAAACAATTGCTGAAACACTCATGGTAAATTAGTTTTCAGCACATCTGGATAAAAAACACATTCAGAGTATCATAACAATGGCTTATGCTGTGCGTTTTAACCCTACATCAATCCACTCTTACATTCATGCTCTTGAATAAATAAGGCTTTTTAAGCAAGCAGAATTCCACATGCCTCCTGTAGAGTGACCTGTCACTGTCCCACCTCTCGCCACGCTTCAAAATATTGAACAGCGCATATCGGCTCTGGTTGGGTGCCCTTGTGGAGCAGGCCATTAGTGAGAGTACTCAAGCAGCACAGTGACGTGACTGATCGAAAGTGTTGCGCAACATCATAAGAGCACACACACATGCACACGCACGGGTTCCTTGCACTACGCCGCAACAAAAGGAACAAAGAGAGAAAAAAAAGAAGAACATCCAATTTTGGCTTATTCTTACTCGTATATCATGGCTGTGGAAATAGAAGATCTGAATTTTAGTTGGTGTTCTGTGGGGTTGAGTCAGAGTCAGGGTTCTGTGCAGAACAATGAGTCTCTTAGTTCAAATGACAGACCAATAAGAAAGTGGGAAAAGCGGGGGAAAGTGGTGGCTCATGGTTGGATTACCAACCTGAAGGTTGTGGGGTTGATTCCCAGCTTAACCAAGGAATATTATTAGTTGCACTGGATAAGGGCGTCTGGCAAATGTAAATAAGTCATTCTAGACAACTGTGCCTAATTTCCTGAATACACACATGCCAGTAAAGTGTCCAATACCTTCTAGCTGTATAGAGTATTTCTCACTTCTTCTTGCCCTTTCGGCTGTTCCCTTTTAGGGGTCTCAACAGCGATTCATCTGTCTCCACCAACCCCTATTCTCTACATCCTCTTCACTCACACCTACTAACTTCATGTCCTCGTTTATCACATCCAAATACCTCCTTATTGGTCTTCCTCTTTGCCTTCTGCCTGGTGGCTTCATTTCTAACATCCTCCTACTAATATATTCACTATCCATCCTTTGTACATGACCAATAGATTATTACTTGCTAAGATTTTCAAATGATTGTTGTATGCATTAGTTTGTTCATATACTGTACATCCATTTTTACAGTCGATGTTACACTGCTCTGAGTTATTCTTTTGGCTGAACAGGAAATGGTATCAGGGTTTGACTAACATCAATAAAACATGACACTGCTCTCTAAGCATTTCCCTGGTAGCTATGCCTTGTTTAGCTGCATTTGTTTACCGCAGGACTTAAACAGCTTCTACAGAATCCATGAAGCCGTTTGTCTACTTAAAAATGCTTACTTACTTACTACTTAAAAAATCTGTCTTACATGGCTCTGTCTGTCTCTTAAGGTTTTCAATTTTCAGGAAGTATATTTTTGAAGAGAAGCATGTTTATTTAAAGAGTGTGCTATAGTCTTCACATGCTGTGGGAAAGCAGGAGGGCAAAGAGGAGGTCTGCAAGGCTTTAAATAGACAACAACTCAAAAGGAACAGTGTATAGCAGTGTGTGTGTGTGTGTGTGTGTGCATGAGCGTCAGTTTGGGTACATTTCTGTCACAGCACATCAATCCAGTGTCTGTTGTCTTCTTGCCCACAGCCAGTTACATCTAATAACACAGTTACATCACATCTGGATGTCTCCTAGCCTCTCTTTCCCTTTCACGGTCATGTGACATAAGTCTCAAATTTAGAGGTAACAAATGTTTACTTTAATAATGATAAACAAGTGTAATTTAACTACAAGTAAAAAAACATTATAGCTACTCGTAGAATTTGAAAAGTGATGTCGCCACTTTGCACTACGATTGAAAATGACTTTGCATCATATGCATTCTTCAGAATCAGTAAGTGGTAGGTAAGTAGTAATAAGGCATAAGTATCAGGTCACCCTGATAATTTTCTACTATTTTTGCTGAGGTATCACAGTATCAACAGCATCATTTGCTTTGGATCAATTAAAATACAGACACATTTACATGCAAAATGTAGAACTCAGCAAAATATTCATTAATCATCACAAACTTTTTAGTAACAAAACAAATGTACAGCGTTTCTGTCTCCTTTCTTAATATTGTTCCTTGTAATAACTTGATAAAGTCTTTATTAAAAGTATCTGTTCCTGCTAATGGTAGTGTCTCTCTCTTAAAATGATGATATCAGGTGATGCCAGAAAATGCAATAAAAATCATTTTCCTTCTATAAATACTGTAAAGTGGGATTGTGTAAGCTGAAGCTTTTTTGCAGCTTTTGTGAAGATCAGTGTAATTTTTTCATTTTTAGTATCAATTGTTCATTCAGTGATGAAAGAAGAAGTTTAAAGCCACTGCTACAAGCTCTAATTAATACTGTCTACAGCAGTTACTGTCTACTTGGGTTTATCAGCAGCAGTAGGAGGCCCCCGTATGAGACTCTAACCATAGGTATGGCTGATTTATTGTTTAAATGTAATCTTGGATGTTCTCCTTTGCTTGGAGCAGTCTGTTTATGTGCCCTGTTTCTGGCAAAAGAAAAGTATTTTGGCCTTTTAAATTATATAATGACCATAAGGTTCACCACTGCCACATTTCCAGATCAGCATCTTTTTTTAGCTTTATATTTCCTCATGGTATTGAACACATTTAACATTCATGCATCAAAATCAAAACAAGATTCTCTGCAAATCCTCTGCAATTTTCACTTTTTTCCCCTCATCTTTTAGTTTTCCTTTTTGCCCTCATCATACCCTTTCCCCACCTGTTCTGGCAGCCTGCTTCTACAGTTTGCATGTGTTTCACAGATATAGAGCTCTCTTGCTATTTTTCTGGACTGCAATGCCATAGAGGGAGAATTTACTTTATATTCAGAGCTGCACTGAAAGCAAGAGGATGTAGGATCCAAAGTTCTGGCTGATAAAAAAAACAGCAGACGATTCATAGCTCCCGCGTCCCCTAGGTAAAAAGAGAGGATTTTTGAAATAATTAGTAGGAACGAAAGAGTGTGAGACAATGATAGGGTATGTGTTAGAAAGAAGGAAAACTTGAAAATATAGAGACAGGATGAAAGAGTTAAGGTGTGTATAATATAAGTCTATTTATAGAGGATGTGATGTAAGCAGGGGCTCCCGTCGGGCTGGGTGAATTTGGCCGTCTGCTGCGGTGTAGAAAAGGACAACAGCACAGTCTCTGTCTACAGGAACCTGGCTCAGTGCGCTCAGTGTGTGTATGTGTGTCAGCTCTAGACTGCCACTCACTCTCTTCCCTGGAATCGGTTTCATGCATGGCTGTAACACTGATTTCTATTGTCCGGTTTTCCTTTTGTCTCGAGGCTGCGGTTATGACCGATCTCAGTTAGACAGGTACAGCACCTGCTGCTGCTTTCATTTGCTGTTTTAACGCACACTTTGTGCCCAACAAACTCAAACTATTTGTTACACTGTAACAAATGAATGTGCTATGCTGAAATTAACAACATGCTCACTCTTAATAGTGACTGAGCATGACCAATTGCTTCAAATGCATTCCTCCACACAGTGTATTGTATTATCGGTACACTGGGTTGCAAATGGTCGCAAAAGTCCCTCTTAAATTAATATGCGCTTTAAATATTCTGAGTTATTCAATTTGATGCTTGTTTCAGCTAATTAGTGTATATATATATATATACACACACCAGGATATGGGCAGGTATGTGTGGAATTGTTTTTATTACTTTGTATGGACCACAGCACATTATAACATTTAATTGTAAGGACCTCGATTTTCATTTGCTTGTGTGGTTCGGGACACAATACTGCTATGTGAGGGTAAAAAGTTTTATAGGGGCTCACCTCATGGACATACACCTGATATAACCTTAACGATGGGAGAACACACACTTTTCATATCGACTGTGCATTGTTACCTTTTTAAATGTGTATTAAAAGCAGGTCTAATAGTCCTTTTTATATAATTTATTTCAACCAGATATATTTATCTTTAAAGTTCTAATTATAATTAATACTTATATTTATCACAAATAACCACATTTTTTCTGAAATAAGATTCTTTATAAGATTTTTTATAATTGTTGCATTGAATTGAAGGCAGCAAATAAAGTATGTTTAGTTAGTACATTTTTTAAATATATTTTAATAGTTAGCCAATATAGCTTTTATGTCCTTGTAGGCATCGTAGGCAAACAATATTTAGCTAGGCATGTTAAAGGGAATCAGATCATTACATGTAGAGGTGGGAAAAAAATTAGATCCATCTATGCATCGCGATTCTTTCCCTAACAATTTCTAAATCAATTCTCAAAAGTCCAGAATCGATTCTATATTTAAATAAGATTCTGTCTCACACCCCTGCGCGCATGCACTCTCACCAAATTACGGCAGGCCCCGAAGGGAAAACCATACGTATGTACTTGACATACATACATGACGCACGTACGCATGCTGGCGAATTTTCTTAATTTAAACAAAAATGGACAATCAACATGAAATTTGAAATCGACTGTGTGGCAACACTTTGCAATGCTTCCACCGGCTTCTAAAAATGGCGAAGCGAATTACTCGGTCAGTGGACGCTTTTATTGCCAAGGATTTCTGCCTGTTCTTTGTTGTGGGTTTCGTACACCGTCGCAGGTGCTTGGGCCAAGGTACATTGTGCACTTACACATTATTTCAGTGTTCTTATAATAGTTATAATAATCTGACGTTTCAATGTTTCATTAGGAGCTTCTTCATCCTGAACACAACTTTGTTAAGGAGGAAAATTTATGAAATCAAATCATCTTTTTTAAGGTGGATGATATTGTCATACAGAAATTCCAACTATAAACAAAAAGCATAGAAACTCCAACTCTGGATAAAATGTAAGCATGTAAACATGTATTTACACAGCAGAAAGATTAGAAAAAAACTGTAGATTAAGAATCGTTTGCAATCAGATCATGACTCCCAGAATTAGAATCGTATTGGTTCATAAAGATTCCCACCCCTAATAATGTGAATGCATGCTTTATGCAATTTCTTCGCTGTGTGTCATTTGAAAAATTGTAGGACGTGTGTGTATGTGTTTAATCTATTCATTTAGTGGACATTGTCTCAAAGCAGCTTTACAGAAATAGAGTTATAGAGAGTTTATAAAGTTCAAAATTGAGTTAATCCATAATGAGCCTGAGGCAACAGTGTTAAGGACATCTTTACATCTAAATGCATGTGTGTGTGCATTCAGATGTACAAGGGCTGTGTAAAAATATCAATACAGCTAACTATTGCAATATCTAGTATCATAACATATATGAATTTACATTAGAAATTGGTTTACGTTTATGTTAATTTAATTAAAATCCTCAGTGTGTCAAAGACCCCCTGTGCGCATCACTTACTGACATACAACCATAGTAACAGAAGCCTCTGACTTTGTATTTGTTGTATTTTTAGCTATATGTTTTTTAGTACTTCAATATGTATTGTATTGCAATATATTGTATCGTGACCCATATTATGATTTGTATCGTGAGGCCCCTGCTAATACACAGCCTTAATATGTACTATAGGTAATATGTAAATAAATACCTGATGCAAACAAACTCAACTTATAACACACCTTGTGGGGTGGTGGTGCAGTGGTTAAGGTGTTGGACTGATACCAGAAAAAAACAGCGTTCGATTCCCAGCCCCACCAAGCCACCACCCCATGATCAGTTGTATAAAAGAGAGTGTAAGTCACTCTTGATAAGGGCATCTGCCAAATGCTGTAACACTTCAGCTTAAAGCATGCTGTCCTTCAAATGTATTTTACAAACCCCCTCTCTCACATGTTCACTTTATCTCTTTCACTCATTCACTCTCACCCACTCTTACACACACTCTCTCTCAGGCGCTCACTTGGTCTCCATCTCTCATTCACTCACTCACTCACTGACTGGCTCAATCTCTTTCTTTTAATATAAGTGCAAAAGACACATCAACAAACGTGCAAGAGTTTGTACAAATTACTGTTTATTGATTTTTATGATAGAACATAGTAAGAGCTCAGCTCCACAGCTCCACCCACCCCACACACCCACACACACAGAGGGGTGGGGGGCAGACAAAAAAAAACATATCAACCAATTAAATCACAGTCCGCTCGGCCAAAAAACAGGAGAGGCAGAAAAAAAGAACGGTAACGCTTAACCTTTGTACCTCTGGGCGAAGCATCTAGACGCCTTAATCTCGAACATTCGCACACACACATACTCCTACATGGAGATTTATTCAGTTTTATGAATGCTGACACAGTGGCGTATGGGGGGGTGTTTGGTTTGCAAGGGTGCAGCATCTGGGGGCGCCAAATTGTCTAGGATGTCCAGGAAAGCATGACGGACCCCCTTATGGCTCACACCTTGTCACAAGTGGGCTAGGAGATACCAGGAAAACTGACTTTGGAAAACCCTAGCTATGCCCCTGTGCTGACAGGGCAGTTTGTCTGAGTTGTAAGGCATGATTGCGATTTTGTTAAATTTCTCTGACATTTCACACTCACTCTGTTAATCGTTTTCATGGAATGTTTGAAGCTATAAAATGCTTGAATAAGTACGGCGCGGTGTAAGAGTACTGAGGCATCCAGAAGGCGTCTTTTATCCAGAACTAAACTAACATTCTGTGAAAGGTCGCACACACACACATACACGCTCACGTAGACAGACAGCTCTACATCTACAAACATCTAAACAGAGCCAGACACTGGGATGTGGGAGGATTTTTCAGCTCAGAGAAAGGAAAGATGGTCAGGCTTTAAAGCATTGGAAGCATTTAATGCTGAGATAAAGCTAAGTGCCAACTGTTTTCCACCGCAAACTAAAGGTGTTTTAATCTTTAACCCAGTGTAACTAAATGATTTGACACTGTTAACAGTTGGTCACTGTATTTTTATGGATAATTAAAGGTCCTTTATCCATTGCGTGAGTAAAAAGGGGCACAGGAAGAGAAGGGAAACACTGACCGGTGCTAAAAACACACTTCATCCACATCTAAATATCTAAGACACTATTTAATAAAGACTTCTACAGCATTACCACAGACTAACCATCGCACTAGGTTATAGTAACGAACACGGTACACAAGCTCAAACAAACTCCTGCACTTCCTCCTTGCGTTCCTGTGCACTCTCCTGGGCGCCTGAACCTCGCTGTGTTCTTCAACAAACAAACAAATAAACAACCCATACAAAGTATTAACAGGAAACAACACAGACTTTTAAGATGCCACATAGTAATTCATAAAAAGAAGGACAGAAAAAAAAACCGAAAACAAATCGTGGCACCGCAAGGATCTACAGAAAGCGTGAAATTCCTTTTGAACGCTTCTACACGGCTGACGGATTTACTCTACCAATTATATATACTCGTGGGCCTTGACAGGCAGCTAAAATCTATACAGTACTTATTTTTCATATATTTATAACTTTTTTACACTATACAAAGTTGGCAAAAAATACAGAAATAAAGATTCCATGAAGATTGTACACAAATGAGTGCTGACACACAGAGCACTCTTGATTGAAAGCAGGGTTGCTTTGGGACAAGCTCTGAGAGAGAGAACAGGAGAAAAATCGAGATGTGCAACCATTCGCTAGATTATCGAATCATTTTAAGTGAGAATGCTTTTTCCACTTTTTTTTAATTTATCTTGGCATTTCCAGACTGCAGTCTCTAGAAAGCCCAGCTGTTGCTTGTCTTATTAAAGGTCCTCATTTATCTGTTGAAATGCTGTTGGTGATATTAAACCTTGAAAGATTTGAACAGAGCAAGATGACTGGTTTGAGTGCCGGATTTAGTTGATATAGAAGAATTATGGGTAATTTAAAGCGCTTAAGTAAGATTAATTTGCCCCTCCTTTACTTCTCTCGCCTCTCTGCTCAGTTGTCCCCCTCAACCCTTCCTCCAATGTGAATACAATGGACATCAAATACCCTTGTTCAAGAAGGGTGTATCATCATCATCGGTGTTGTCATCATCATTGTCATAAACATCAATTATTCTTAACCACCAATAATATTTCAGCATTATTACAAGTGGCAGTTAAAATATCTTTACAACCACAAAGGTTCTCATTTGTCAGTTATTTACAAGGAAAAAAAAATCTTTAAAACATAAGATTTAGGGTTATTACACCCTCTTTTTCCATAAAGAAACATTAAAACACCTAGTCTATCACACATACACAGATATACACAGACTGACAGTCAAATGTAAATGAAAAAAGACCAGCTATTATTACTTATTGTATTTGTTTATGTTCATTAATGTGCACAGAAATCCTGACTGGGCGTGTGGCCAAGCCGGCGCAAGGACCAGCGCTTTAAACAATGAAAAGGAGCAGATGGAGGCTGGGTCTAGAACAACACACACTGAGAAAGAGTAAGAGAAAATAGACAAAGAGAGAGAGAGAGAGAGAGAGAGAGAGAGAGAGAGATTAAGACCAGTACGTTCTTTTGAACACATTTCACCTGACAGAGCGAGCTTCCTGGCTGACTGATTCGTTCCACCTGTACACTGCACTCTATTAACCCCTCTCTGAAGCAACACTGGATCACAGAGCTGATCTGCAGAGACACCCAGCTGTAAAATGAGCCTTGTCCTGTGGGAGCAAATCAGTGATAAGCACTGTAAGCTGCTGAATGAGAACAGAAGAATGCATTGTTGGTATATGATGCTGGTCACTTTGTGTTTGTGTGAGAGAGAGAGAATTTGGAGACATCAGGGCCATGAGCTTACTGCAATCAACCAAAACCAAAGCATAATAATCTTATAAACCCCACCCCCGACTGCTTGAACTACAGTATGATGCTAATAAAGCTCTGTTTTAAGAGAACAGGAAGGACAGGACTGTAAATAAACATGTGGGCAGGAGAGAAGAAGTAGTCTAAGGAGAATTCCTCCTACTTTTGGCATATGCGTTTTACACACACTTGTCATGAGTCGAATTGATGCCTTGAAAGCTTTTCTGCTCTCAGCAGGCAGGAGATAATGCTGAGACAAAAAAACCCAACATAATGTGCCGAAAATTTAAATTTTCAATTTTTTAAAGAGCAAAAGATTAAATTAAAATAATTAAAATGTCCAGACATTTTATGTGTTGTGTTTGGTTAAAATATTTCTACATTTAATAATAAAATATTAAATGTTTTAGAAAAAAATAAATGACAGCTTCTACTCTATCTAAGTAGTTCTTTTCAGATTATGACCTAAACAAACTATTGATTTAAGTATCTTCTTATTCTATTGGCTGATTAATTTGCTCCATGTCTGAAGCACAATGTTTAAAGCACAATGTCTTCTCACAATGTCTAGAATGTCTTTGTATGCTATAGTGTTACATTATTCCTGACTCTAATTAAGAGACCCAAACAGTGTTCCAGCATGACAACGTTTCAGTGCACAAAACCGCTGATCTCCATAAAGACATGCTCCAGTTTTTCCACTTCCATTTGAAGTAGAAAAACTGGAGTATCTTGAACTGAACTGGAACTGAACTGGAAACTTGACTAAACCCCAGAGCTCCTCACCCAACATTAGTGTCTGATCTCATTAATACTATTGTAGCTGAACAAACAGAAATCTCCACAGACACACAACACATTCTAATGGAAAGCCTTTCCAGATTTGTGGAGGTTATTATAGAAGAAAGAGTCAGACTGAAAAGATCATGGAAGTAATTGTCATGTGTTCCAATACTTTTGGTAGTATAGTGTCTCTTAATAATGGTATTTTTGTCTATGTGCTCTCATAGTTTATGCTGGAGATTTGGATGTAAAGTAGATAGATTGTCTGGTAATATGTATCATGTATATTATTATTAAATTACACGTTTACGCTCTACTATTATTTAGTAACTATATTTATTAATAGTGTTTCAATATAAATGTTATATTACCACATTTGTACATTCACTGATGTTTTTTGCTCCACTGTTATTGGCCTCCATTGAAATATCAGTTTTTCTGTAAAACATAGAAATGTGTGATGAATATAACAAATGTAATAAATCATAGAATATGGATGGATAGATTTTTTGATTTTGATTAGATGTGACCTCCATGTTTTATAATGAGTGCAAGAGGTCAATCGACTTGTAAACCTCAGAGTTCTTTGTTTTATTGATTTCCACTAAATCAGTGAATTTCTTTCAAATGTTCTTGATTCTGGTGCTGGAGAACCAAATGTTCTGCACATTTTCATGCTTTCACTGATCAACGCTATATGAAGATATTAAAAACCTGACCATATGTCAATATTGAAAGTCCTATTGCAGATTTAGTCTCTCATACATCCATAATAACCTCCACATTTCTAGAAAGCCTCTTTACTAGATTGTGTAGGTTGGTTGTGGAGGATTTGTTCATTCAGCCACAATAAATTTATGGAAGGAGGTCTGGGGTGCAGTCAGTGTTGCAGTTCATCCCAAAGTGGGATTGGTGACTGGACGCTTGAGTTCTTTTTCCTCAACCATAACACACTGACTCTATATGAAAGTTTTGTTAAATATAGTTGTAAAAAATTGATAGAGACACTGTCCAGATTAATAGCAAGCTTCAGACGTTTGGACAGAACTGTATAAACAGCAACAACACAAACGCTCCATCTGATGCAATGGAGTGTAATAAAGGAGAAAGTGCCTTACAACTCAGACGGCATCTGTCTTGGTTCTCTCCTTCTGTCTGTTCTGTTCATCTCAATCCAGCATTCTGTGTTCTGCATAAAGTGAATATATACGCGACACACTAATGAGAACGTAGAATCTTTTAAAGTATAATAATTATGTTGGCAAGGGTTTGTACAATATTCAGCTCAGATTGCTTTTTCACTCCTTGTACAGAGGGTGTAAAGCATTGCGACACCTTTAAGACTCCCACTGTCATAACCATTCCATTGACACATTCTGGACACACAGATAATTGAACACTATACAACTCTCAGGGTTTTTTCAATACAGACATCTGCAGGAAGCATGGCAGAAACCATTTTTGAATAAATATCTAGAATGTTTATCTGTTCAATCCGGGCAGTATTCAATGAGTTCCCACATATTGGTACACAGGCAGTGTTAAATGAGCACACGGTTGTGAGTGGCAGTGTTTCATTAGCTATAGCACACAAACACAAGCAGACCCAGGCAGTGTTTACTTAATTAGACGACTCCGTAAATTAGGAAGAAAACAATCCCACAAGATATACTGCGTTATTATATACAGAAAGCACACCGTACGTTTAGGCACCGTTCTCAATCACTCTGTGCTAGACAATATAAATCTTTAGCTTTAAAATGTTTTATTATGTTTATGTGAAATGCTTATTACGGGCAAAGCATTTATTCATTCACTAATTGTTTAGGAACCAAGGCAACAAAGGGTGGGGGCCACTCAAGCACTCAGTGAGAAGCATTACCCTCATTAAGTGTGAATGGGAATAATGTTGTATTGATTCGAGCTCAGCTTTCTTGCTGAAGAACACAGAGTGATTGGGAAGCATGAACTCACAATTGGTGTCCTTTATTATCAACAACCGTACAGGGACCTAGACTCACATGCACATCATCATCACATCAAATCAATCTCTAAACACACAAACACCAAATTACCCCCATACAAAAACAAATACACATTCATGCAATCCTCATAAACATATAC
Organism: Bagarius yarrelli; assembly: GCA_005784505.1. Taxonomy (NCBI): domain Eukaryota; kingdom Metazoa; phylum Chordata; class Actinopteri; order Siluriformes; family Sisoridae; genus Bagarius; species Bagarius yarrelli. Next base: position 12,619,166 of record VCAZ01000001.1, on the reverse strand, counting down.
ACATCCCTTTATACATTATAAACACACAACGAAACCGCTACAGTGCGACACTACCCATGAACACACTTACAACTACATCCATTCACAAATAATCCAAGTTGCACCGAAAATAGAACACAGCATAAAAATTATAAATCCACATAACCAACAAACATTGTGTGCATTGATCTCAGTTCTAACATTCATGATCTTTCCAGTTTTTCTGATCGTGTTTTTTAATAAACTAAATATTCAGTTCTATCATCTTAAAATAATTCCAAGGCACATTAATTAGCAACTGCAACGAATCACTCAGTAATTCTAGTAAATCTACGACAAAAAGTGCACACTGAAGGGTTAAGCAGTTTAATAGTTTCCAGGTCAAAGTCTTATATTCCTCCTTAACTACTATATCGACAATACAGACCAAATTCCAAACCCAATCAAAAGACTCTCTTCATCCCTATCGATTTTTGCACAATTGCTACTTTTAGCTGTCTTTTACACTCCCTGAAGTAGAACCGGGGTTGATTTCATTCCAGTCTGCTGAGCTTTTAAGTCTTTCTTTTCAGCCAATGCTCAAAATTGATCACTGTGACTCTTATGTTATGGCTGAGTATCCTCTAACAAAACAGCAGCATCATACAGTAATAGATCTAGAGACTGTGGAGCTGAAAGACTAAAAGCCTTAATAATATTTTTTTGTTAATTTATGTTATATTGCTTTGGAGCCATTAACCTAAATTGTATTTATGTCTTAATACGATGGCGCCCGTATGCATGAATGAGGTTTGTTGTACAAAATTTTAAATAGACTTTATAATAATATGCCATACATTTTTCACATTTAGGCTCATACCACTGCTTTGAGTAAGCGGAATATAAAAATACTCACGAATATGCAGAAATTTGGAATGGATCTAACATAATAAAGGACTGAATATTAAGTGAGTTACAAGTCTTTGCTCTGTATGCCAGCAATGTTGAGATTATGCTAATAAACATTAGTCAATATTATACGACTAATAATAACGAGACTAATTATTATAAATAAATAAAATGGTAATAACTGCGCTGTGATTTAAAAGTAACTACTTTATGCTAAGCCTTTTTGCACTGTAATTAACTCCATCATTGTTCTAAATCCCACATTTAAAAGCGGTAACAATTATACACTGGATGAGCTATTAGAATATCTCTAATATACACTTAGCAACAAACACAAACAACTGAACAGTAGGTGTTTTATATCGTGTGAAAACCAGGAAGTGGTAATATTTCACACAAACGGCTCTGCTCTAAAGATAGCATCAGTCGGCAAAACACAGAGAATCATAGGAGTGTGTATTAAAGCAACATACGGCCAAATCAGGTGGTTAAACAATCAGACCAGCTCAAAAACCAACAGATGACAAAGCTGGGAAAGATACTAATATCTGCTAGGGCAGTGGTTCCCAACCCCTGTTGTTGTCTGAGACCCCCTTTTCCCAAAGCAAATACTTTGGGGCCCCTTTTAATGATATGCCTTTTGGTATTTTCTATATTCGGTGTCTTTAGTATTACTAGCACTGTGACATGTATTGGTTCAGTATGTCCGGGTCATTATTATCAGCTGCTGAAGGTGAATCAGTGACACTCGCTTGTTTTTTGACCAGGGGATTATGGATAAAATGATCTAATGCAGTATGATCTTTCTTCTTAATGCTTACTGCTCAACACTTTTAAAAGGCTGCATTTACACTGCACTTATTAAGTGACCCAATTCCGATTTTTTTTTCTCCAATGTGGCACAGATTGGATGTGCCTCATTACAGTGTAAGCAGGAAAAAAGCACATGGATCTCAGTATTTTCTCATGTACTTTAACATGTGCAGTGTAAGCAGGTAGATCTGATTTTTACCTGTTACACCTGCGAATCGAACGTCACTTAATAAGCGACAATGACGCATTATGTCAAATCAGGTGGACACAAACAGCGATTTATAACTAAACACAATTGTATTTTAGTAATTTTGTTTACTGTAACAAATGTTCGAGACCCAGATCAGAGGCAGTTTCAACAATACACTGTTATAGTTTTTTCTGTACCATGCGCTGCAGCTGACTGAAAAACACACTAGGCTCTCTTACTCTCTCAGCGGTTCTACCCCTAAAAAAGCGTTGTTTTGTCGATGTTTAAATATGATGCAAAAGTAATATATTGAATAATCATTTCATCTTCGTCCATTGCGCTTATTCATTATTTACACCGTTTTTATTTCCTTTCCCAGTCAGTACTTCCAAAAAATACAGTCTATGAAAGCGAGAGAGAGAGAGAAAGAGAGAGAGAGAGAGATTGAAAGGGTGATCACTCATTTGTGTGCTGTACTGTTTAGCCCAGCCTCCATGTATTGCTACATCCAACTTCATTTACTTTCCTTTTAAATAGTAAACAAATATTACTGTTAAAACATTTATTCATACATTTAGTTTTATTATTACACTGCCATATCGAGAGGTTAACTCTATTTCTCAATCCAAGGTGTACAGAAAGACTGGAAGAGAAAGACAATAACCTTGCATATTGGCTAATTTTTTACATCAATGATCAGATACACGCACGCACACAGGTAGAATCAGATAAAGGCAGTATAAGGACAAACTGTTTTAAAGATTCCTGCAGAGACTTATCCCCATCAGCCAGTAAAAAAACAACAAAGAAAGAAAAGCCACTATAGGAAGAGAGCAGGCTGCGGTACAGATGCCCAGAGGGCTTCGAAACCCACTTCTCATTTCTCACAGCAAGTTTGGAAGAACATTTTGCGTCAATTCATTATTCGTCTTTTTTATGGCAAATATGACTCTTTCGTCTTTTTTTGTATTTTTTTTTTAATGACTGTGTATCTCTTTTACAAACGTTCCAAAAGACCTGGAACATTTAGTTTCATCGATTAGTGGTTTTCCCTTCATTTTACTGAAGAGTAATAGCTTTCCAAGTGGAGCTACAACACGTCACCTACGACCCATGAAAAGAAGGAAAATCAACTAGTTGACCGCTAGTGACACGGAGACCAGAATGCAAGAAAAAATCAGATAGAATGGACAGTCAAGTGACGAGAGTAAAAGTATGTAAACATAAGGATAAAAAAAAAAAAAAAAACAATGGCAAATAAAGCTGATAATAAAAAAATTGTTTTAAATGAATATTCTAACTGGATGTTAGAAATATATAAAGGTATATTCCTGTGTTATAACCAGAGCCGACCTAAGCTATTGGGGTGCCCTAAGGAGAATTTTAATTGGGGGCCCTTTCTGTGCCACCAATATGTCTATTTATTGTCAATCTAACACACAGATTATCAATTTTATTTGTTGTAGTTGTGCTGTGTCTATAATACCTATGTTTTTACCCTTCTATGCATCCTGCATCCCATTAACATTATATTGTAGCACTGTTTTTTCCCATTTAGTATTTTATTATTGTCTGTTGACATAATATATAAAAAGAAGAAAACAATCTTTTATTTCATGCCCTCTTGTGGTATTTCTGGTGGGTCCTAAGCAGCCACTTAGTTTGCTTATGCCTTGGGCCGGCTCTGGTAATAATGTCCAGGGGCAGACTGGAGAAAATTATTAGGAGATTTAATTTAAAAGTGCTGTGATTTGTCCAAAATAATAACAACCCTAACCCTGCAATAGCTTCAGGAAAAATGGTGGCTCTGCGGGTGTGATGTTGGATTGCTAATTGTAAAGATTTTTGTTTAATTCCAAGCACCATTGAATTACCACTGCTGGACCCCTGAGTAAGGTCCCTAACCCTTTATGAGATAAAGGTTATTTGCTTTGGATAAGGATGTCTGCCAAATGCTGTAAATGTAAAATTGAATCAGATGAATAATAAAAAAACTGATCTATAGATAACCAAAGATCCATTGAGATTATCTGTGTATATTTTATTTATTTCTTAATTTAAGCATTGACTTGGATTTGAAAGGGAATTTAGGGACATGCGGTTGTTCTAAATGATGCCCCCACTCTTAATATTGCTAGGTTTTCTTGGTTGTTTAGTAGTAGTTATAGCTGGGGTAGAAGTATGTGACTGTCGGACATATTCTGCCAATCACAAGTAGGTCAGTGAATTTTAAAAGAAATAGTGCTGGCCCACATTAAAAAATTCTCAAACTTCATGGTGGCCAGTCTGCCCCTTAAAGAAAAAAAATGAGGTCCCAAGAGCATACGACGGCTCTTACCCGAATTTAAATGAGACTGACCCACAAAGAACAGGAAAAAGAAGAGAAGGGAAAGTAAGAACAGAACAAAAAAGAACAAAGATCAAGGAAAAGCAGGAATCGGACAGACATGATTGACCTCTAGGGAAATTTGTTTATAAAATAGGAATGAACTGAAAGTGAACTAAAAGGTACGAGAGAAAGCAGTGGTAACACATCACATTAAAGTTTGCATATTGCAGTTTTTAAATGGCTTCCTTTTAATGTTTCTTTGTGTTATAAAATACATTGTTAGAAACTTAGGTAGAATTCATATTTGTCTACACAAAGAAAGCTGCTTTAATGATTATTAATTTAACGATTATATAATCACTTCATATGCAGACCTTAACAAAACATGTTACCCAAAAGATCGCAAAGATCAAAAAGAGCTGCAAGATAGAAACAAAGGGGGAACAATAGGTGAGAAAAAGATATCATGTGTAACTAAGCTGAGAGAAAAAACAATAAGTAAGCTGAGAAAAGCAGAAAAAGACAAGATGCTGCAAATGGGCAGAGCTAATAGTTATAAGGTTTGAGAGTGGATGGCTAAAAGTACCCGTGTTTTGCAGCCAGGCATTGAGTCAGTCTTGTGCATAAGGATGGGACATGGGCTCAAAAGGTCATAGGTTACAGGTTTTGGGGTCAGGTTGGGATTTGGCGAGGGTGATCAGGCTTTGAGGGCGTGCCACTGTGCCACGTTAGTGCGCGGCCTGCTCAGCATGTCTTTCCAGTGCTTCACCTCTGCTGGACCGCTCTTCCACGACAGATAGATCTGATCAAGAAGCAAAGAAACAAACATACACATACAAACACATACTTCATTAGTTTGGGTATTTTTTTTTTTTTACAGTTTTACTATTTTTTTTTACAATCAAAAACTTTTTTTTAATTGCATAAAACAAAATGCATAAACTACTTGAATTGTAAAACATGCAATTACATGTCCCTTTTTATAATTTCTAAAAGAAAATATACAGATGTTATTATTTTCAACTTTAGCTGTACTCATGATCAACTGTACTCTTAAACAGTCTTTAATTGTTTCCGTGTTGTAATACCATCACATGATGCACTTTGGCCCAAATCCAAAAAATATTATAGCTTTGTTATGATTTGTGTGACTATCTAATGGCTGTGACAAAAGAAACTGACCTTTGATTGATTGATGTCTCTTATGTCATGTTTTTGTTAGTTTGCCATGGAGACAAAGCAGCAGGTGCCAGTGAGAAGATGTGATTGTTAAAAACTTTACACAAACACTTCTGTTTTACACTTCTGTTGTACTACTATAACTATTACCAGTATACGGTACTGTTTAATATGATAGTATACAGTTCTGTTCAATATGATAGTATATGGTTCTGTTTGGTGTGATAGTATACGGTTCTGTTTGGTGTGATAGTATACGGTACTGTATTTTGTGATAGTATACGGTACTGTTTAATATGATAGTATAGGTTCTGTTTGGTGTAATAGTATATGGTTCTGTTTGGTGTGATAGTATACGGTTCTGTTTGGTGTGATAGTATATGGTTCTGTTTGGTGTGATAGTATACGGTACTGTATTTTGTGATAGTATACGGTTCTGTTTGGTGTGATAGTATACGGTTCTGTTTGGTGTGATAGTATACGGTTCTGTTTGGTGTGATAGTATACGGTTCTGTTTGGTGTGATAGTATATGGTTCTGTTTAATATGATAGTATACGGTACTGTTTAGTATGATAGTATACAGTACTTTTTGGTGTGATAGTATATGGTATGAGGGTAAAGATTGACTGGGTCATTACTATTAGTTGCTAAAGGCGAATCAGTGAGACTCGGTCATTTTTTGTGGTGGACGAATTACAAAGTTGTAAATTTTTTGATTAACCAGGGGATTATGGATAAAATTAGCTAATGCAATATTATCGTTCTCCTTAATGCTCACTGATCAACAATTTTTAATAGTTGCATTTACACTGCAGGTCTTAAAGCCCAATTCAGATTTTGTGACTCTGTCTAATATTTTTGATGACCTGCTTACATCATCTTTTAAAACGGACCCCTATCCAATATCCGCATTTACACTTTACACTCCAAAACAACCCACGTTGAACGGACCGACTGGAAAAGGAAGTAAAACAGGAATCAATGATCGCAATGGACAAATATGAAATAATTATTTTTATATCACCTCCGCATCATATTTGAAGGTTGGCAAAACAACGCTTTATTTAGGCCGATAGAGAGATGGCGAGAAAGAGAGGCGTGTGTGTTTTTAATCAGACACAGTGCGCAGTACAGAAAAAAAAACTTGGATTGTTAAAACTGCCTCTGCCTGAAAAAATATTACTAAATATTAAAATACACAGTTGCGCTAAGTTATTATACATCGCTGTTGGTGTCCACCCGAGTTAACGTTACACACCACCGTCGCTTATTTAATGATGTTCGACTCGCATCGACAGGTGTAAATCTGATCTGTCTGGCTTCACTGCACACGTAAAGCATGCATCTGATTTATATCCGATTTATTACCACATACAAACAAGGCCTAAATCCGATCTAAAAATATCGAAATCCATGCTTTTTTCCTGCTTACACTGTCATGAGTCATATTCCATCTGTGCCACCTTGGGGGGAAAAAAAAACGGAATTGGGTCTCTTGATAGGTGCAGTGTAAATGCGGCCAATATGACGCGACCCCCCCACAAAGGTCATTGGGGTCCCTTGTGGGTCGAGAACCCCCTGTTGGGAACCGCGCCTCTACTACCTGGAGGTCCTTACTATTTAGGAAATTAGAAATTTTTTTTAAAGTGTATTGAATTACTTTGTCCAACATGACAAAAATTATCTAGCTGTTTGTGACAAACTTTAAATCACAAAGCTTGCCAGATCTGTCAGAAAAGCATCCCAGTGTTTAAATGTAATTTTTCTGAGTAGTTCTTTTACCAAGCAATAAATTTTCAGTCTTTCAGTAATATAGATATTAAAAAAGTTATAAATAATTTATTTACTTTATATAATACAAATATATTTATACATTCAAAATGCCCCAAACCTTATCCTTGGCTTGAAAAAGCAGTGCAGTTGAAAATTACCTTGCCGATGACATCATTACGGCTCAGCCGGTCCTTGTCCATGACGGTGATGATGATGGTGGTTTCTCGCAGCACGTGTGCAGGAACATCGAAGGGAAAGGACTCATTAAAAACAGGATTCAAACAGCGCTTAATGGTAATTGTCTTTTTCTTCTCCACACGCTTGTCTTTGTGCATGAGCCACACCTTTACATAGGGATCTGCAGATTAAAGAAACAGAAAAGATCTCTGAAAAAATCGCTGCTAATCTTCAGACGCGAATAAAACCACACATCTGGTGCTTCGGTCACAAATAGATTTTTTGCATTTTTTCGTGAAAGATTGTAAAGTCTTGCCTTCGCCTTATGAAAAGGTCAAGTTAATGAAATTGGAATGAGGTACAGTAGCTGAGTGTAAGCGGAACAAGGGGTGGGTAAGTAAAAAAAAAAAAACCGCTATGGTCTGTAAAATAAGGGGCGAATAAGGCATGGAAACAATCAAGTACAAAAATGAAAAAGAAATGTGTATCAAAAACTAAGGTGAGAGAACAAATTTAAGTCCATACATGTTGATAATCTTCTTATATTAGTTATATATATTTACCTGATGTGCCTCCAATATCCATGGCTTTGAGGTTGCGTGCTTTTATAATGTTGACCGTAATAGTGTTAGCGGTAGGATTATAACACAGAGAAAGGAGCAGGTCTCCTCGACTTCCCTGCAAATCAATTGCACACATTTTATTCATAATCGCATCAGGACTGCACTGTTGCAGTGTTCACGGACCATAATCTGTTTTTATCAACTCCTTATTTCTATTTAACATATATAATAATTTATGCATTAAAAAATTTAATTTTTAATTCCATGTCAAGCCACTTACACTGCCATCACTGCATGGTTTCAGATCCTTCCAGAAAGTCTGGTGTTGGCCTAGCTCCACTTTGTTTAGAGGAATAGACACCTCTCCTATAGGGTCGTTCCTGCTAAAGCGGTCATAATCCAGCACCTGCAGATAGAGCGTGCGCTCTCGAACCTTCTCATAGGGGAACCCTGGACATTTAGATAAAACTGGATCAGTCAAATACAAGGCCCAGTGGAGGTTTTGTATAGGAAATTAGTTAGACATATAATTGGGTGTGAATGTTTGCTTTCTTCAATATTCTTTTTAAACTACACCAAACCTCACTACATATTTAAGATATAATAAAAAATACATAACCCAAAGCAAAATGTGCAGTATTATTGTTAAAAAAAAAACAAAAAAACGTTTTGATCTGACCCCAATCTCCAAAGATGACTGGGTATTATAACAGACCAATGATCCTCAAAGGAAATGAAAAACACCACAGGCGGTTTTAATAAGACAAAGGAGAGCAAACAAAGTGATTAAGGATTATTTACACTTAGAGAAGGATTTTTTTCTTGTGCTGTTATTTTTCTTTACTGTCAGAGAAATATCTGCAGGCTTGTAATATGAGGTACCTAGTCCATCAATATACGTGCATAGACAAATCAATATCCAAACTCACTTTACAGAACAGACTGAATGTACCAAATGATTTATATGTCTGCTTGCAAAAAAATACAAAGAATACAAAAAGTAATAAAATGTGTACAAAATTTTCACAGATTAGACAGGTCTAAGGGAAGTGGTGGCTCATGGTTAAGGTGTTGGGCTTTCAACCCAAAGCTTGTGGGTTTGATTCCCAGCTCCACCAAGCCACCACTGCACCCTGGCCCTTAACCCCCAGTTGTATAAGGAGATAAATGTAAGTTGCTCTGGATAAGGGACGTCTGCCAAATGCTGTAAATGTAAATGTCTTAGACATGCAAAACTGGTATTTATCAGGGCCGCCACTAATATATGGAGCTTAAAATATGACAAAACTATTTGAATTGTGAAAATTTTAATTATTGACAAGTGCAATTTAACCAAACTGAATATTATGTGGCAATCGTTTTAAATTACATTTTTGTTTCTAATACTTAGACAGCAAAAATACCGCTTTAAAAAAAAAAAATTTTAAGATGAAGAAATTCGGCACAATAAATTCAATTAAAAAAATTCTGCGATCCCAGAAAGTGAAACATTTGTCTTAGCGGACTTTGGTGTTTGTTTTAAATATTTTCTTTTAACCATAAAGATAAGCTCACTGGTGTTTTCAGGGTTTATTGCTGTTAATTTAGAAGTTTTTTGAGCTAACTGTCTCGTGTTTTTACAGAAAGCCCCAATTTGTGTTATATGTTCATGAACATGTTTTCTTTAGATATTTGCAATGTACAGTTAAAGTATACAGGAATTAAATTTTATGCCTTTTTATTAAATCCTCTATTTAGAAATTTTGAATATGGAATCCTTAGTTCCTTATAACCAGGTTGTTTTCGGTGCTAGTGTTAGCTTAAGGTACACAGTTAATGTGAATTATCTAGTAAGTTTGCTATTATAAATTTTGTACATCTTATGCAGCCAGTTATTTAGTCGATATCATCATTGACCATTACTGACCACACTTTACACAGGTAAAGCTTTGTTTTTTATTTTTATTAATAATACACATTTATTTGTCTATTTTTTCAAATAAATTTATTTGCATTATTAATAATGTTAATCCTGATATTTTCCAGTAAGGGTATCAGAGTGGGATGATTAATATAGCCGGGAAACATCCGGTAATTGAACCTGGTGCTTTACCTGGAAAAGCCTAGACCAGACACACATGGTTTTAGTAATGAGTTTAGTTAACAACAGATACTAAAAAGGTCTTTCTTGTTAACTGCAATAAACAGAACAGACAACACAATGCGTTTGCCTTTTCTAGAGCTGTTCTAATGCTGCTATGCTATGCTAACAAAACTTATACTCGGTTAATTTGCATATTTTAGAGGCCTCGGGTCTTTAGAAACTTTTACGCATAACTTATTTGTAAAAGAATAGGATTGAGTGGACTAAAGCCAACAAACATAACTAGGGCAAAAAACAATTACTGTAAACAAATCTGTGTACATAAATTCCTGTTTCTTGGATGTATAACGGTAAATCTGACTTGTATCTTGTGTCTGTTTTATGCAGCATTGTGGTCCTGAAGGAGGGTTGTTTTTGCACCAGCTGGAGATACATTTACATTTACAGCATTTGGCAGACGCCCTTATCCAGAGCGACTTACATTTATCTCATTTATACAACTGAGCAATTGGGGGTTAAGGGCCTTGCTCAGGGGCCCAACAGTGGTGGCTTGGTGAAGCTGGGAATCGAACCCACAATCTTCGGCAATCTAACACCTTAACCATGAGCCACCACTTCCCCTGATATGGCAACATTTAAAAAAAACAAAAACAACCTTTGGCTTAACGTAAATGTCAATTCAAATAATGTCTGAACAATGCTAGTAAAACACCCCAGAGTGTGCTGATACCCTGCTGGTATTTCCTTTACCATGATACCATGTGTAATTCCTTACAGTCCTGATACTAGTGTAGCTTCCTGAAGAGCTATGATTCTATATCAGCTAGTGCTCTTTACGCTCTAATCCCAGTGCTATATATATGACGCTTGACAGAAATGCTTACGAACAGAAATGACAGGAATCAAACTGACAAACCTTCAAACAGGAAAGTCTCGTTCCAGTGCGGATTGAGGTTCTTCCTCTTCACTTTGGTCTCCAGTTTGTGCTTTTTGTCAGGCAGAAGGTAGATTTTTACAAAGGGATCAGAGGTCCCGGAGAAATCTTTCGCAGGCAGTTCTTGACCTTTCAGTATTTTGACCGTAAGAGTGGAATCCTGGAAGCTGTAGCCGACGCTAAACTGAATCCTCCCTAGCTTCTCGCTGATTGGACCTTCGTGATCCTCATCTGAGCCAGGAGACAACTGAGGCGAAAAACCACACAGACACACACACACACATGCACAGAGTCATTTATGTAATCAGAGATGTGAAGTAAACAGCAATTACTTTAGTTAGGATAGAGTGCTTTGGAAGAAACACTGTGTAATTAAGGTGTAACTGAAGCAGATGAACTCAATCATTGTTTTAAATTAAAAAACAGCAGCGATAGTATCTCTAAATCCGGTAATGGTACAACCACACACACACACACACACACACACACATTTTAAAGGCATATAAAAATATATATATATAAAAGATGAACAATGGCAAGCTTTGGGTTTTTAGGTGGACAAATTTAACCAGAGCGAAGACATAAATCACACAGTCCACAGTTTATAGTCTTACCATAACCATGTCTCCAGTGAGAGAGTTAGCAAGGTCAGAGACAGAGGAGTGTCCATCAGCATCTGGTGGCTGACCCTTAGGACTGTTTGCTGGCTTGTTGCCTATATTCCTACTGCAAAGAGAAAAGTGAGGAAAGAGGGAGACAGAAGAGAAAGAAGGAAAAAGAAAGACAAAGAGTGACTTTCCATATAAGGAAGAACTTTTATGGTGTGATTCTTCAAGTTTGTTCACACTTTGTTCAAACTGTTCACCTATTGAACTAACCCAAAAGCTAAAAGATAAAAGATAAAAGCTATAATTTCTATAATACATAATATTTTGTCCTCAAGCTTCATATGGTTCAGACAACAAGCATGTGATGGACATCAGAACAAGAATTATGTTTACCAAAAAAAAAGGGGGGGGCAATAATACAAATGATGAATAAATATCGAAAAAGTGAAAAGGAAAATTTTCGGACAAACCAAGAGCGCAGCAAGCACCTGTGTTACATCCTAACACTCACAGACAACCTTTAAGTACAACACTCTGACAAATTATAAATAAAATCAATAGAAAAACATTTGTACCACAAACAGGCATTGAACAAAATTCAATCAAGCAAAACACACATCTTCGGCTATACAGACAGAATAAAGACTTTACATTTAAATGTGTTCATTTTTGGAAAATGAGTAAATAAAGGGGAAAAGGGGCAGACAGATGTCACACAGAGATGTGCAGACAGCAAACTATAAAGAGATGAGACCTGTCAAACAGTAAGAACGCGTTATTCTCTTACAGCAGACTTGAAGCTGTTAGAATAAATGTAGTGGGTCTGTGAAGGAGAAGCCACATTTACTTTACAGAGCAGTCTTACTGAACTAGTAAACAGAGGCAAACCCTGCGAAAAAAAAAATCCTCGAATGAAATAAAACAATGTGAAAGTGAAAGAGACAGAAAGAGCTTAGGAGAGGGTGAGAAGTTGACCCCATAAAAAAGGACTGGACAGACCAGTTGCACAGTAAGAGACAACATTAATGATGAGGCTTTGGAAACAGAGAAAGACAACAACAGAGAAAAAGACACCAGGTGAAAGTGAAACAGACGATTTAAAATGAAGCAAACAGGAACAAAACAACGGGTGGACAATTCAGACAGTCACTGGAGGAAAGAGAAAGATTGGGGAAAGAGAAGAGTTCTCTGTCAGTAAAGAGCTGCTGCATATTATTTGCATGAGTACAGAATAGAGAGTAAAAGAGACAACGAATACACCAGTGCTGAGTTATCAGAAGAGCAGAGCTGCGAGAGAAGGAGAAAAAGCAAGAAGCCTGGAAACACAAGAAACACTCAATCCGGTCAGTCAGATAAATAATAAAGAAAGAAAAAAAAGATAAAACCAAACTAAGAGGATAGAGAAAGTTAAGCAAAAATAGAGTGTATGCTGGGAAAAAAGAGCAAAAGGAGAGAGAAACAAGATTGGAGATTAGTTTGACCAAGAAAAAAAGCAAGGCTAGGATGAAACATTTTCTTTTCTCAGATAAGAGAGAGAGAACTGGAAAGAAAGTGATAGAGCAAGAGCGAAATCTAAACACAAACAGAGACAAAAACAATAAGAAAGCCACTGTATAAATAACGAGTGTCAAAGAGACACTGGAAACAAATAGTCAACCTCAAAGCGAAAGAATAGGAAAAGACGCGCAGTTGGGCGGACGAACAGACAGGAAGGACAGGTGGAACATTACACTTAGGGGACGATGTACATCTTTAGAATGGTGGGGAGACGAGAAAAGTAGAGACATAAAAAATTGAGTTCAATTGCATACATATTGGTTCAGATGGTAAAAATTGTCACTTCACCAGATGGACCCCAACAGTCTAAAGAGATCGAGACGGGGCTGAAGTCCACGCTCAGCACAGGGGTGCTGGGACACAAAGCGGCTCGTTCGTTTTTTCGAGTTTCGCAGTCGAAACTCATACACTGTCTGTCTGTCAACACGTTTTCAACAATGCTACCAACACTGATCATTTTTAAATCAAGCATTAATATCTATCAGGATTTTGTTTATAAATTCACTTATTAGGTCAATGAAGACACACAGACTTAACCATACCACTCAAAGCAGGCAACGTAAGACGAGCAGAGACAGTAACAACACAACACACAACACTGATAGACAAACAGAGAAAGAGAGAGAGAGACAGAGACAATAAACACAAAGAGTGGTATAACTGCCCAGGGAAAGGGAGAAGATAAAATACTCAGCTAGCAGATGCCAGGTAATATTTGGCATTTATGTTAATTAGTGAGTAATTAGTTAAGTACATAATGGAGTGCTGCGCAGTATGGTGGGTTGAATAATCAGCTGCTAAGAGGTTAGGTGATTTGTTAATTGTTAGTAAAATTGATTTTTTTTAGACATTGATCTGGTGGGAAAGTGATAACATTGGTAAACTAAAACAGAAAATGAAAGGACAGTGTGAGCACTCGACAAGCTGAACTTAAAACTAAGGCTTAAAACGGAGGGAAATAAAGTGAGAAAATTAATTCTTCCTTTTTTGACACTTTTCCTGTCGTGTTCATGGGGGTCGTGGCAGAGCAAATCATCACTAAGGGCTGTAAAATTCAGGGTGCTTAAAGTCTTGTTCATTGTGAAGGTTGCTATTTTTAGGATAGGCGTTATAATTGCTTCGAAATGCAGAGTAGATTTTAGAAAAGATATATGACAAACAATAATGAAGTACGGAGTCGATTTTAAAGAAAGAACATTAGATATTGGCAAAATGAAACAAAAAAAATCTCAATTAATGGGAGATAATGAAACTTGGATTTGCTCACACAGTTTCTTACAAATCCCCAGAAACTATTAACAGAGGAAATGTGTTTTTAATTATGCAGGATTCATTTAACGAATTCATTTTAGCAACACCTGATCAGGCCGGGACATGAAGAGTCAGCAGTAGGGGGCAGAATGATCTCAAAATCACCAGAACACTTCTGTTCATCCCATCACTCCCAGCTCAAAAGTAGGCTGTTGGCATAGCAACCAATGGGTAGAGTGGAGCGTTTGTAAGTAAGTGTGAAGAGGCAAGAGGAAGAGTGTGTGCATGTAAGTGTGGTATGTGAAGGTTTTGGGAGGATATGGGATGAAGCAGAAGACAGACAGGTACAGTACAAACACAGTAAACGAAGAGAGGATATATGACAGGTACAGGTGAGAGCCTCGGTAATACACACACACACACACACACAGACAGGGCAACACACATTCAGAGGCAGGCGGCTGGGCCATTTGTTGTTCACCGTGACCTGTTATACTATCCTGCTGTTACCTGCCCGGTGGGCTGCACCAGCACAGAAGAAGGTAAAGTGGCCAGAACAACCTCAGCTGCAGGGCTGCAGAGAGACGCGAGAGACACAGCCATTCCTTCCGTTCTCCCTCCCTCCCATCCATCATCCCCCTATCCCTTTATCTGGTTTCCAGTTATTCCCAGAACAAGTCAATAGCAATATTACAGAGCAAACACTCCTACACTCCCCCCCTACTGATTACCAAACACACATCTGTCTTACTTTTTCTGTCTCTCCCTCACACACACACTACATTACTATTTTCACCAAAGTACGCTACACAATTTAACACACCTCTGCTCTGCACTGGTCTAACAATGTCCAAAGCTCATTAGAGTGGAAACAGAAAGCATATGAGAGGCTATTACATAACCAACCCACTTTAACAGGTGTGTATGTGTGTGTTTAGTGAGTGATATGAAAGGCAATTAATGAAGAAAAATCACTTCTCAAGTTGGCACGCATTTTCTCTCTCAGTTAATCATTTGGTAGAAATGAACACATAATCGCTAAAATTTTTGGCTTTCACTGCTAAAACGCACACAAGATGAGCTACAAAGTATTTTGTAAAGTACATCTGAAGTTTCCTCATGCAAAAACTACAGAAAAAACAAAAAGCTTTATATCTATCATTGTGAAAAATAATAGAGACTTACTGGCCTTGTCCGAAATCGCATACTTCCATTTTATATAGTAGGCAAAACTGAGTATGGAAGACGACATACTCCTCAGTATATTAATCCTTAGTATGCAAACTACAATATGTGAAACGTTCCCAGATGACCTACTACCGTCCGGATTTTAAAGTACACATACAATGTTCACTTTACATGGCAATGCAGCCCTTTTCAAGTGCTTTAGGTCGGTTTAAGTGCATAAAGAAAAACATTGTTCTTCGTAATTATATTACACTAGTTTAACAACATTCAACAGAAACATTATCTGACTTTAAATTCGTTTAAACTTTTGTGACATTATGTGACATATAGGGTGGGAGTGGTAGCTTAGTGGTTAAGGTGTTGGCCTGCTACCTGTTAGATTGTGGTTCGATTTCTAGTACTACCAATCTATCACTCCTGGGCCCCTAAACAAGGCCCTTTAACTGCTAATTTATCAATTGTATAAGGAAACTGAATGTAAGTCGCTCCGGATAAGAGCATCTGCCAAATGGTGTAAATGTATATGTATAATGTAAAATGTCACATGACAAATATTAAAACGACAGATGTAACACAGTATTTCCGAAGTTCATTTAGACTACCCATAACCATACCTAAAAACATACTTATTTAACGGTTTTGAAGTTTGTGCTTGCTATAATGTAGTACATACTACATTATTAGGCTGCCAGTTTGTATGCTGGAGAGTCGGGTTTCTGATGCTTTAGTACGGCGGATTTTACTCTAAAAGCAGCCTGTAATATAAGTCATGTGGCATTGCTTTTAACCTCACTATGTTTCAGGCTATGGTGTTATTAATGTCAGTCTGCCATACAAAATATATGGTCGTGAAAAAAGGAGGAAAAACATGTTCCTGACAATATCCTAAAAATACATAAATGATCAAAAGAAAAAGACACAGTAATTACAACGTCCTGCAAAAATTTAGACAGACCAAATTGTAATCTTCGGATCCAAACTGAAATATCCACTCCGAAAAATAGTGGATGCAGTTGCTTTAGAAAATACACTGAACTATTTAAGGGAGGATGCTTATAAGCTAAAGTAAGCATTTAAAAGGATGCTTCCCTAATTTTCAAGAAGATAGGAAGCTGGATCATTTTTACTAAGAGAAATATTTGATAAAAAAAAAATAATAATAATAAATTGTATAGAATTGATATGATGTCAAAACTATAATTATAAATGAGTTAGATGATTACAAGTATACGTCAAAAAAGCAGAGTGCCTGGTTGTCTTCAAGGGACGATTAAATACCAAACTTTCTTAAATACCATTTTAAATCCATGCATCCATTGTCTAGACCCGCTTATTCCTAATCAGGGTCACGCAGATCTGCTGGAGTCTATCTCAGCTGTCAATGAGGCGAAATGCAGGGATACGCCCTAGACACGTCGCCAGTCCATTGCAGGGCTACATACAGACAACAACCACACACACTCACGCTCAGACTTATTGGCAATTTAGTATCACCTATCAACCTAACATACATGTTTTTGGACTGTGGGAGGAAACTGGAGTACCCGGAGTAAACCTGTTTTTTATTCACCTTAAAAAAAGAAATTCTGAAAGACACATGTTGAGTTGCATATTTACACATGGGCTGTAGCAATGTTTTTGCATCTTTAATCCAAAGATACTGTATATTTAGATATTTATATACATGTCAAATGACTATGAAAAGCATAGCTTATCTTAATAGTGTTGATTAGAATGTGTTTGTTTCATGTATTATATCCAGAAATAAATGTTTTATTTATTTACTTCATGTTACATAAATGCCAAAGAATACATTTCGTTGTGAAATAAAGAACCACACACAATGTTTACAGTTGCACACTGAAATATGCCATTGAATTAAATCTTTTAATATTTTAAATGCAGCTTCTGGGTTTTAATCCGCTTTTTCAATGTGTCAGCTTCATGAAACCAGCAGCAGTTCTGTATGATTGATAAAACCATTCTGTCAGCGAATATATGCCAGGCTGCAAGGACAAACCAGCCAACAGTAATGTCACGACAGAGCTGCATAGTATAACCTATTATTTACATTCATGTGCACACAGCCACACACACATAAACATGCACTAACATTTATACACCCACACGCACAATGTCTATCAGTAGAAAATTCTAATAAAAAAATAGGCTTTCTTAAATGTCTAACATTGACATTTGAAATTTTCAATCTGCTTTGGGCTACTGCAAACGATCATGACATAAAGCTGAACTAATGAGGGAGAGAAAAAAAGCGAGAGAGCAGGAGAGAAGAAACGCGAACAAATGACAGGAAAAGAGAAAGAGTGAGAGAGAGTTACTATAAATGACAAAATCAACCAATTAGATATAGCTGAACGCATTGATAGCTTACAATTGCAAACAATTTGCCGTTGTCATTTTACCGACTGTCCAATTACATCATCTAGTTTGTCATGTATGACTGCAGTAAGTGCTGGACAATTGTTTCACCAGTGGTTTTGTAAATTACTTATCTGCAGTTGTACACTGGTCTTAGAATTATTTAGCATAATTCGTAAAAACAAAATTAGACTCACTAGCCCTATATACTTCCTGTTTAGGTTATTTACTGCTCTATTTCTCACCTGGTCCCTTTGCTCATTACTCACACCTGCTGGTAATTAACCGTTTCATTCATCACGTAGAATTAAGATGCTCATATGTATTCTTTCATTAGGTTCTATGGTTTACAGCTGCTTTCACACCTGCCTTGCTTGTTGTAGATGAGTTCAGAATTTCTTGATTTTGACGTGTGACCACCTCTGGAATTATGTTCTTCACTAGTGAGAACCGGATGTTATATGATCCGCAGTAAAAATATGTAGATAAATAATTAGTAAAGATGAAAATATTAAAAAATGAAAAATTAAGAAATAAAAATACAATTTTTTACCTTGCTGTTTCCATGATTCTGTCTGGCTCAACTTTTTTTTTAATCAGTCGATCCAGTGGCTAAAAAAATAATACCATGCAAATACTTCAAACAAATAAAGCCATCAAATATCATGATAAATCCTACAACCACTCTTTCTTTAGAGATATTCCAAAGACAGGAAGATAGACAGACTAATATGTTGTTGCATAAAGAGGGATACAAATGAATACAAGAGCTGAATTTCTTTATTACAGAACTATATCTTTTGGGCTGGGGCACAAAACAAAGTAGAGAACACTACAGTAGAAATAAGGTTACAAAACACACACACTAGACCAAAACTACACTGTGACGCCAACAGAAATTAGACTATGACGAGGGCTGTGTCCCAATTGGCACATCTCCTTACTTTATAGTTTGCCGAAACCAGAATACAAGGTGAGTAGATTTACATTTCTGGAAATTAGCAGACCCCCCTATCCAGAGCGACATTTTTTAAATCTCTTTCTTTATACAACTGAGCAATAAGGGGTCTTGCTACTGAGCCTAGCGATGCCAACTTGGTGGTGCTGGGAATCAAACCCCGATTTTCCAATGAGCAGTGTAAATCCTGTACCACTGCACCACCATACTTACTATTCGAAACCATGTGGTGAGTAGTCTGGTTAAATACTAATTTATTTGGTTAATCTGGTTAAATACTACTTTCAACCGGACGCTGAAGAGTTTTTACTTAATCTCATTTTCCTGATATTTGAGCCCTTTTTAAATACCAATAGATATTGGTTTTGTATCATCAGCTTTACAAATGTATGGCGTCCTCCCGTGGCAGTTTTAGGAATTGTGTGCAATACCACTATTGTGACACTGCATCAAAAGAATGGATGAGTTAATGGCACTTACAGGTGAAGTAACTGATTAGCTGTTGCCATTATCAGGTCAAAAATAGAAGTGAAACAATAAATAAATATTGGTTCTACATATAGTTTATCCACCACATAAACATGCCGTTAATAGGCATCTGTATCAGTTTTTAAAATCAATATCTCTGGTATAACATAATCCAAACATCAAACCTAGTTACAGAGCTTAACAAATGTCTCAGGGTCTATCTCTAAACTTGCTTTAAGTCTAAAATCTTGACTACATTTAAAAAAATTAGTCAAGTGATGACTGGCAAAAACAACCTGTATGACTGCATCGAGAGTGATTTAAAATAAAACTCGGTGATGGATATAAATATAATAAAAGTTGCCTAAAATATCATACTCTTATATGCACCATAGTCCGAAGTAGGCAGTGTGTATAGGAAAGCTGTATCTGTATCTATTTCAGTTCTTTTGAACAGACACATTGCTCATAGAGTTCAGTGTAAAAGACAGTACAGGAAACATGACTCAATCTGACACTGGAGGCGGAGGTAAGGAATAGAATAGGCCAAGAAAACTCATGAATTCTTAATAAAGTTATGGATAAATAAGTATAATTTTTATTACTAAAAGAATTTGTATGTTCTAAACGCCTACCATGATTTATTAGTTATGTTCATTCGATTGTGTGACAAAAGAAGAAGAATCATTCAAATAATCACTCTTTACAACTATCAAGCAGAGAAAAGCACCTCCGAATTCAGTGTTACCCAGTTTTACAATAGGGTTTATAATACTTTGATCATAGAGTGTATTCTTTGGCCATTTTACAAATGAAACTTGTGATGAATAAGACCTATCCACTGGAAAACTTTAAGCTCCAGAATTGATTGTCTGTGATGACTGCATAAGGCAGGCCCAGCTGAAAAAGTTTAGGAATCACTGGATTAAGTAAACATTACTATATAGTAAGTTAGCAAAAACTGCATTTTTATTTGATTTTACACAGAAACAAATTTAAGTTTTTTTAAGTTTTTACTAAAATACATGCTAATCCTATAAAAAAAATTAGGGCTTCACCGAAATCTCAGAATTCTACCATGTATGATGGTTTCCTCTCAAGATTGTGCCCCCTCACTGCTCCACCCTGCTCTGCATGTAATTCACTGCAAAATCAATAACCGTAATCATAACTTAATCCTGCGTAAACTACTGAGAATTCTGATCCCCTTAGTCTTACTTGAGGTCCAACAAAAAAAAGGCATTACTCTGTGTGTTCCCCACTACCACCATTCAGTTAAAATGCCTCCATCACTGAAGCTGTTTCTTCTCAGATCCTCTGTTGAACTGACCAATTCAAACTGCAAATTGGCTAAAGCTTTGTGTGTGTGAGTGAATTTTTGTCATGAACAGCTTAATGATCTTTCTTTCAATCCTATGATATGTAACAATACCATTACTTTTTTGAAAAATAGCAACGAAATTTTCATTCTAAAGCAGTTAAAACAATGGTGTTTGCACCCCTGTGCTGCATGACCGAGCTAAAAAACATTAAAACATACAACATGCAGAAGCTCAGCTATTAGCTAAAAGCATAAAAGGGTCTAAAAGCATAAGGGCGTTACCCCAGATTTCACTAGACTGGCTTCCTGTTCGCTTCACAGTTTTTATTAAGATTTTATTGTTTGTTTTTGAGATTTTAAATAAGGGTACCTGCTTCTTTATCAAACTTTTTATGTCCACTCCCTTGTTAAAGCACTGAGGTCTTCCAATAAGGTGCCCACCGGTGTTGCGAGAAACAAATTAAAGCTGACCGAGTCATGAAATAGATTGGATAACACCTCTGTGTTACTCTGTGTGTGTCTGAGGTCATTATGTGAATGGAGGGTCAACAGAAAGATAGAAAAATGCTTCTATGTGTACGTGTGTGTGTGTGTGTGTGTGTGTGTGCGAACCAGCGTAATGCATCAATTCTCTGATTCTGTCTGTTAAATGATAAAATTGCTTCACATTATACACTCTATTTCACACCATATTAGCATAACTATGATACTATTCTAATGCAGAGCGGCCACCAGATCACTCAAGCGCTTTGGGTGATTATTACTAGAATAACACTGGAGGCCAGCCGGCAGTTAATGACAGCCATAAAGGAAGTTTCTTTTAAAAAAGGGAGACATTTTGGAAGCTATGAACCTGTGAAAGTGTGTGTTCTGTGGCTGCAGATTTGCTTCTACTAGCGCATTTTTTGTCTAGGCAGATACAGTGAAAAAAAATTTTCAGATTAAAGAAGACAAGAAGTTTACTGTGCGTATTTAATATTAATATTGCTCCCTTGTTTTCGTAAGTGCATAAGGTTACATGAAGAACATTAATGCCTGAAGCGTCTTGGTTCAGATGGCTTACAGTGCCTATGAGAGACGCCTGAGCATTATTCTTACATGCACACACTAATGCCAGTTTTATAATACACTCCTGGTTGACAAAATTCCCAAACACGCACACTAAATAAGCACACTAAAGTATCCCAGGTCTTAGTTAGATAGAGAGATGGGACGTGAATGTGCGGTGGTTAAGGTGTTGGATAGCTAATTGGAAGATCAGGGTTGGATTCCCAGCCCAGATTTATACTAATAAAAGCCATCAGCTCATTCTCTACCACATGTCTTGTGTTTTGTTATCGTTGTTGTTGTCTAGGCTACCAATAAATGCTCTACTTTTAGATGAAAGCTTATGTAAGTGGCTAGAATGCAGATGAATAATAAGACCTCTCTCTGAGTCTTCAGTTTAAACGCACACGTCTGCATGTCTGCACACCTTGCTCCAACGTGCGCACACACACACACACACACCAGAAGAAGGAGAAGTGGAGGTAAAATAATGAGGCAAAAAATAAAAAGAGGAAGCATGCAGGAAGAGACAGAATCCAGAATTAGCATAAAGAAGTCCTAGCAGGCGGGTAAAAGGAGAAGGGATGGAAGATGAAAGAGGCGGAAAGTGAAGTGAAGCAAATTAGAAAACGAAAATAAATAAATAAATGTCAAAAATGCTGACTTGCTCCGAGTGAATGCTAAAGAGCGTGATGGCGTTTTTTTAAGAGTGCTGTTGTGAAAAACAAAAGCCTAATTTCCCGGTGGATCGGTCGTGGCCCGCACAGCAACCGGTGGCGTGTGTGAAGCCTTGTGCGCCTCAGGTAAGGATTTCATTAGAATGATTAATGAAGTAGCTAGCTATTAACGACACTCAGCCATATACACCGTGTTTGGAAATGAGGCAGTCACCATGATACCAGTCTTACTTGTTTTCGCTTCTTTGTTCACTTAAATTAGTTTCCTCCTAACAAGTTGCCCAAGCTAAAAAACAGCAGATTAAGGAAGCAGAGATGACAGCACTTAAAAGAATATTTGCATATTAAGTCTGTAATTTCTGTTCGTACTTTTTAAATTTTACCTGTTTTTGTCTGTTTTTTGCATCCGTAGCAAGAATTTTGAGCTGTATTTTTATAATTCAGACCCAACAAGCAAGCAAAAGCCAACTGTCAATCCGGTGGTAACCTATTGTACAATGGTTTTATTGTCCTGCAAGCACCGTTCCAATACTGCACTCTGGTGTGTGTGTGTGTGTGTGTGTGTCCAAACTTTAGACATACTGCCAGTCTCTTTTTGGGATCAATTGATTTATGAAAATTGGTGGGTTTCTGTTTTATATGTGGCTCCAGTATCACAAGCAAAGTATCAAACTGAGGCGCAGACCTCCTGAAATAAACTTTACATTTTTAGACTAACAAATATAAAACAAAACACATACAAAATTTTCAGAACCTTTAGGTTGTTAGTAGATAGCACTATCCATCATATCATTTTAAAAAGTCAAATGTGTCAGTGTGGAACTGTAAATGATTAGTGTATAATGGTTTTCTATAGTATTTTTATGGTCTGAAAATAACATGCATATAGATCTTCATTATTAAATTTGAAGCTATTTCTGAATGGTAGGAACTCGTAATGAGGGCAAAAATTGAAGGCCGCTCAGCACATTTAAAAAATAAATTCAAAAAACAGTTGTATTGATTTTCACCTACGATTGAGAGAGAATTTAGGTCAATCTTGAGCAAATGTTCAAGACCTTGATGCACAAGAAGCTTGAATCTCAATCTGCCCTAACTTATGCTGGCCAGACAATTATCATCACTTACAACAAACAAAAGATTTTTATCATTATGGAAATGTCAATTCACTGCAAAGCTAAATTTAACTAAACATTAATAAAACACCCCAGTCTTTATATACAGTATCCTTTTTCTCACAATTTTAGGATAGTTTTGGAATTCCTGGATCTGGTTATTTTCTTAGTTCTGTTACTTTCTAAATCTCATCTTCTTCTTTTAGCCTTAGAGACGATGCAAAAATTGGTCCAGTTCCAGAATAATTGTACATGTACCGTATGTCAAAGAAGTCACTGGTTTCATGCAAAACAGCGTGGGTTGGTTAAGTGCATGTAAAAGCCTCTCTGTTGCCAGCGTGATCTTTTAAACTGTTCAAAATGTATCTAATATGCTTTATACAAAACAAACTCGCTGAAAGGTAATTCTTTCCGATACTTTGCCATCTTGCACACCCACACACTGTCCAGCATCCAAATCATATTCCGAAGGAACCTGTCATGCACACATGCACATACTCACATGCACACACGCACATGCACTCACCAATACAAGACAGTACCTCTTTTCAGCAGGGGTTTCTTGACTGGGTGGTACCTCCTGTAGGTCAGGGAGATTGGCAAAATCATCCTGCTCAGCCACTCCGATCGCCAGAGAGAGAACCACCATCTTCCCTTCCCTTCAGTCAGGCAAACGTGAGAGGATAGGGAAAATAGTGAAGGAAGATTGTATTTGGGAAAAAAGGGAAATGTAAAGATTATCAAAAGAAGCAGCATGATAGCCAGCAGTACAGCACAGCCAGAATCTCTACAGAGCTACAGTGCACCACGCTTCCAAAATAACAGCACAGAATCTGTCTTTGGCAACATAAAACCACAACTTTGCCAATATTTTTAAAGACCCCTGTGCACAGATGTCAAGCTCTGAATGAATATTGCATCCCATCCTTTGCTTTGTGTAATGTGAAGGGAAATCGAGCAGATTTTTTGAGTGAATTCTACTGTAAAAAAAAAAAAAAAAGATACACAGTCCATTTTATTCAATATTATACCCTTTATATAAATCTTTTTATTTTTTTAATACTGTCTTCTTGTCTCCTTCTCGTCCATCTATCTCCCCCTACTCTCTCGCCTCCTCTTAACCCCTCCCGGCAGAGTGCAGATTTAATTGTGCCTCAGTAGAAAGATCTGGACTAATTGTTTCTATTTGAGAGTCAGGCCAGACCAAGGTGCCTGGAGTTTTACCACTGCTTTCTGGGCCATCGCGTTTTCTATCTTCATTATTACTTCATAGTTTTCCTTCATCCAATCCATAATTGCATTCTTTTTTCCCCTTTTGTCTGTTTTCTCAGCTCGCCATTTTCGTAATTCCTGCCACCTCACCTTCAACAGATTTTTCAATTTTTTCCCTATTATCTGTTCTTGTGGCTCATCCGCTCTTTACATTCTGGACATAAGCCCACTCACTTCCCAAACATTTTAAGCTATCCTCATGACATTTATCCTCTCTCGCTCTCTCGTTCTCTCTCTCTCTCTTTTTTTTCTCGTGCTTGCTCTCTTTTCTAAACTGCATTCTGTCTTCCTAAAAAACCCACGTCTATTTTCATGTCTGGCTCATGCTCTCCTGGGCAACCTTCCATTTTGACACTCGCTGCCTAATTTTACCTCGCATATCATAATGGCCTTAAAAAATGATTTTAGAGAAAGGACTAGAAAAATATCATACAATCCTACTAAAAACACCTGCATGGAGACACACAGACACACAGGCATGGACACAGAGTGTAGACTAGCCAGCGCTGGGAGTTTTTAGTCTCAGGACAGATAGACAGAGTGTTCTAATGGGCTGTTAACAGTGCCAACACTTCACACTGATTACAGAGCAAGAACCCTCAATAATCCTTGTTTGTCTTGTCCTCTCTCTGTCTCTGTCTCTCTGTCAGTTTCCCAAACAGGTTGTAAATGTGAGTCTCCTCCTTGTTTGGACAGCTGCGCTTGACTGTGGAGAGGAAAGAATTTTAAAATAAATGAGCTGCTCTCTTTCCAGCAGCCTGCGCTTGAAATGCCACCTACACATAATACACATGATCAATCTTATGTCGAGGGGCAATTGTTTTCAAATGGCGTATTGTCATTTGTGTTCTATTAATAGATAAATTAACAATAATCACTGTCACTGTTTACCATTGTTTTTTGTTTTTATCCTCATCATTTCTTAAAATATACAGTACTAATATTCAAAACTATTAAAATGAGCTTTAAATCTCTCTCTCTCTCTCTCTCTCTCTCTCTCTCTCTGTGCCTTTATTTACTATCTTTAAAGGGTGTAATGAGGCTGCAGACAGAACATCAATAAGTCTACAGCCAGTAGATTAACCCCTGCATCTTACACATATAAACAACACACACACACACACAGAGCGTATACAATTACACATTAAACATTAAAAAGATACAAAAAACATACATGCATTTATAGACACACAAAAAATGCTTGTGAGGACAAAAAAAAGAAAACAAAGGAAAAGAGCACACGAGAGGTAAGAAGTCCCCTTAGGGTTCAGTTGTACAGTATTATTCAGTATAACCAGTATATAACTATGTATAACCATAATGTGTGTCTCAGTAAAAACAGTGATTACAATATGAAAAATAGACTGTCCAGTTGTGAATGCCTAAAATCTTACTGAGTTACATGTCTGATTGGAGAATTCAGTATAAATATAACAAAACTAAATTGTTATAAACTAAACAGAAATATTATACAATTAAAATAGTATATTAAAATATAAAGTATATTGAAAAATATTAAGTATATTAAAAAGTATATTGGGTATGTCATTTTGCATACTGCATCTTTCTTTAAGATTGTGCAGTCCTACCTCCCACCAAGAAGTCCCATATATATTTTACAGTGGGGAGAAAACCGGGGAACCTGGAGAAAACACCTAAAGACAAAAACTCAACACACACCAGGCAACATCAAATCTCTATCTAAAGATATATAAGGCAAACATACAAACCACTAAGCCATCATTAAATACATCATTTACACAAAATGTCTGGGTGTTTTTTAGTATTTTCCGCCTATAAATGATATATTTAGATTTCCAGGCAGTTGAGGATTAAAGGTCTTGCTCAGGGACCAGTATCAACTTGGTGATGCTGGGAAGTGGTGGCTCAGTGGCTAAATGATTGGACTATTAATCAGAAGATCGTAAATTCCATTCCCATGACAAATTCCTGCTGGGCCCCTGAGCATCCTTAATTCTTAAGCGCTCAGATAAATAAAAATAAGTTACTGTAAGTTGCTGTGGATAAGGCTGGCTGCCAAATGCTGTTAATGTAAATGTATTACAGCGCAGTGATTATTTTTTATACCCCACCTAAAGCAGGTGATGTCAGAGCATAGAGCCAGCATCTTGCTTGCATCTATGATACAGCATCTTTGGAGGAGTGAGGGTTAAGGGCCTTGCTCAGAATCTAACAATGGCAGTGTGTAAAGGTTGTTGCTTATTTATCTCATTTCTGTACTGTTTAAAAATTTAGTGCAAATTAAAGCCAACTTTGGCATACTGTCCTCATTCCAAAGCAAATATCTTTAACAAGTTAATTAACTACATGTCACAACATGAGCATATGTTGGGGAAACAGAAGAGGGGAAAAGAGAGGGCTACAAATGTCTTTTTGCTTGGAGTTAAATGGATGCTTGGAGACATCTACCAAGTGTCTATCCATTCATTTATTTTCTGCACGAGGCCAAGAGTGACCTGGGGTCTTGTCATTGGGGTACAGACAGGGTGCACCCAGGACAACCCTTTCCAAGGACACGATCGCACAAAATAATCACAATTTTAGGATATCAATCATCCTGATTAGATAGAGAGGAAACCTGGGAATCCAGAGGAAACACCTTAATACAAAAACTCCACACACACTGGGCAAAATCAAATCTCTAGCAATAGAGGGATGAGGCAAACATGCAAAACACTAAGCCATCACTGAATACATTATTTACATTATCTGCCTATAAATAATATCTAACCATTTACATTTCTGTCATTTGGCAGTATTTCATCCAAACTGATATAAGTTATTTAAAACTAACTGGCCATTTGATGGTTAAGCGATTTGTTTAGGGGCAATGTCAGCTTAGTGGTGCTGGACATTATATGAAAAAATTAAATAAAAATGAAATCTGCAGTAAAACACCTACCTATTGTGGCATAAAGAAGATTCATCACTCTAACTTAGGATACATAATACTGGTATAGGTATAAGGTATCAGGCCCGATACCGAGCTCATGTACTCATACTTGTATTCATGTAATCTGATAAAACATCAGAAATTATAACAGACATTAGCTAAATAAGAAAAAGCAATGAAACACTTAAAGTGACACAGAGTGTACAATAAATATTAATAAGATGAATTTATATAAATGAAATAAATAAATAAATAAGTAGAACAATAGTTACACCAGTTATAGCACACGTGAGGACACACAAAGGACTAACAGTGTCCTGATACACACATATCCACCCACAGGGACTTAAAGAATAAGAGCAATACTCCAGCATTATTAATGTACTACAATAAGCTATATCTTAAGATTAAAGATTAAATGTTGAGTAGAACAGGCACAGGTTATAAAGGATGGGAGCAATATTCACCAGATCAAAATACAACCTCATCTAGATCCCAGGAGTCAGACAGATGGAGAGACAGACACACTCCTGGTCAGAAAGCAGAATCTTCTCAATGTCATAAAATGAGTAAAAGTAAATATTAGGTTTTGTTTTCCATATCTTCAAAAATGTATTTTTTTTTCTAAATATGGATGAGAAGAAACCTGACTTTTGCTCTAACGCACTTAATATGTTTAGACCCAGACCTTGAGCTTTCTCCAACTCCATGCTGTCTTACAAACTAGAAACTGTGTGTTTTCTTACCTTAGAGATTTCCAACAGATGTGTTTAGGGTCAGATTAGATGACTTCATTATTTATTGAAAGTTATTAGTTCTTTGATTAGTTATTTATATTAATTTATAGTAAAATACTAGTAATTTATCATTAGCACCATAACAGAATACTAATAGAATACTAATTATCATTAGCACCATAACAATACACATCATCATTATGATGTTTATACATGAATTACCCTTATTTAATTAATCGAACAGCATCACATGGTTGAAAAAATAAAGATCTTAAAAAAATGTTAATTAAGGGAGTGTATAATTTCCATGAAGGATTAAATGGAATTTTGGTACTCTCAGGTTAGAATTTTCCAGTTTTTCTCATATTTATGTAAAATGTTACAAATTAAATCACTTGTGCTGTAACATACAGTAACATGCCTGGGAGAAAACCCAGACAGAAAGTGACTCACAGAAAAGTCTTGACATCCAGGCCACGGTTCTTGATCTGGCTCATCATGTAATCCCAGCTGCCAGGGTTCCCCCTCAAGACCCGGCTTCCTGTGCCTCCTGACCTATAGCGTGAAGCTCCGCCCCCTGCTGTGCTGCCTCTAGTACCTCGAGTCCCTGTTCCTCTACGCTGAGCCGTAGATGATGCTCCTCCCCCACCACCCGGCCCTGCCCCGCCACCCCCTCCTCCAGGCTGAGGATGGAGCTGACCCAAGCTCTGAGAGATTGCTGAATGGGCACCAAGGCCTGAGGCTGGAGGTTGAATGAGAGGCTGCTGGAGGCTTTGCTGCCTCAGCAGTGTCTTGGGCCGTGGTGTGGCGCTCGCCAAGGGAATGTGCTCCAGAGATAAGAGTGCAGGGTCTGTGAAACTTGTTGGGCAAAGCAAGAGAGAGGGGAGAGATCGTGAAGAGGAAGGGCGAGAGTGACATAGGGATGGACGGGGCAGGAGAAGCAGAGATGGTGGGACCAGCATAAAGGGACGAGATGGGGAGGAGGAGGAGGAGGACGAAGACCCATGTTGGAAATCGGGGGACGAAGAAGAGGAAAGGGGTGAAGTGTGAAATTGAGTGGAGGGACATGGAGGAAGAGGAGAGGTGAGATTAAACAGAAAATCATTCGAAAGAGAGCCAGTGGAAGACAGAAAAGGAGTAAAAGAAAAGAAGGTAGAGATGTTGGAGGAGGTAAAGTTCAGAGCCGGATGGGGACAGAACGGAAAAGCAAGAGAGGATATGGAGGACAAATGCATAGAAAAAGAATCATCAGGTTGAGGGAAGGTAGAGGAAGGTTGAGGAGATGCAGGGTGAGAGTGAGAGCGAGGTGAAGGAGGAGAGAGGAAGAGAAGAAGACAAAATGAAAGGACCATCAGGCCAAGGCAGTAAGCACAGTAACACAGGTAGCAGAAAAGGTTACAGCCACCTTGTTCAGCATGAGCTGACAGGTGTGTGTAACTATGCATGTGTATGTGTCCGTTCCCAGGTCGATTTGGACCACCTTGTGCAGACAGGGAGCGGTGCGAGTGTGAGTGCAAGTGCGCATGTCCGTGTGTGTGTCCTTGCGAGGTGTGTGTGGCCTGCTTCCGGGGCGTCACAGACCGAGGCTGAGCGGCACGTGGAGTATGTCTCGTTTGCCCTGAGCGTGCATGTCGAGTGTGGGGCACCAAGCGACCGATGCTGGCTCTTCTAGGCGACTGCTTTTTGGCTTGATGAGGAACGGCCATCTTTTCTTCTTACTTTTTCTCCTCTTAGTCCTTCAGTCTGTACATCCCAAAATCCATAGACATCCTCAGCTTCTTTCTATCACATCACTTCCCTTGGTCACGTTTCCTTTCATCTAGCTCATGTCTTATATCCCAGCTCGCTCCGCAAAAATCCTACACCAACCAATCGGCGTTCTTATCTTTCTTTGAGGAAACGTCACTCTTTCTGTCTCGCCTCCCTCTGTCACTAACTCATCTCTTATTAGCCTTATTTCTCTCTGTTCTCCATCAGCAGCTGTTCGAAAACTGTGTCAAACTTACTGAAGCACAACTCCAAACTTCAGTTAAGCAAGAAAAAGC
The DNA here is from genome assembly GCA_005784505.1 of Bagarius yarrelli. Classification (NCBI taxonomy): domain Eukaryota; kingdom Metazoa; phylum Chordata; class Actinopteri; order Siluriformes; family Sisoridae; genus Bagarius; species Bagarius yarrelli. The sequence goes on along the minus strand of VCAZ01000001.1, from coordinate 12,588,720 downwards.
TGACAAGAAGCAGCCTCAGGCATTGTCTGCAGCCGAACAGCCTGCTGCGCACCAAACAGCTGGACAGCGGAGCATCCAGCTGAAAGTAAACAATAAATAAACACAATTTTCCAGAAATGAATTCTGTACAGAACGCTATCGGGCTGTCAAACAATCACAAGTCATGACACAATGCTAGGGCAACACAAGAAACATCAAGGGAGATAAAGAAAAAAGAAAGAGAGAGAGAGACAAAAGAGAGAAAAAATGGGGTGTGAGACGCAAACACAAGAGACAGACACATATAGCCGCCTGAAAATAGAATCCAATTACAGAGTGAAGAGGATGGAGAGGGATGAAGAAAAAAACACGAGTGAGAGAGAGAGAGAGAGGGGAGGAGTGTGCGTGCAAAGTGAGACCAGAGGAAAGTGCAATGGAGAGAATGCAGGAAGGAGGGTGTGAGAGATGAGGGTGAGAAACGAACTTAAATTAAGCACCTGGTGTGTGACACCTACAGCTCAGATGTCATCCGTTGCAAGTCTAAACATAACCAGTGCAGAAATTTTCTGTACTGCTGTTCAACACAATGCTCATGAAGTTGAACCATTAGCTTCGAACAACTGCTATGGAAACCTGTTCCAATTGTTCATTATCTTCTCTCAACTCTTTCAGAGTGTAACATACTTTACTGATCCCCTTGATCATAGACGAGACTCCTGCTTACTGTCTATTCACTGTACATCTAATGTATGTGTGATCATAGATCATTCCCAAATATTATTAAATAGAAAATAAAATCTACTTAATGAACCTTTCAGTCTAGAGGAATTATTCCGTCTGTCAATATAATGCAAAAAAATCTCGTGTTTATTCAACATTCAATTCCAGATTTAATCAGGTTTTTAATCGTATTATAACCTCCACACGCTCCACACGCTCTTATTAGATGTTTTTGTGTGACTTTTTAATCAGCTTTAATAATATTAGTGAGATCAGACCATAATGTTGGATGAGGTTCAGTCAGGGTTCCAGTTTATTTCGAAGGTGTTCAGTGGGGTAAAGTCAGAGTCAGGGTTCTGTACAGGACGTTTTAGTTCTTCCACTCCTTGCCTTCATGGAGCTCAGGGGCTTTGTGCACAGGGGTATGTTTAAGTCTTCTAGCTCCAGTGGAGGTATACAGTAAAATATAACATTCAAGAAATATTACAGAAATAATGTATTTTCTGGTAAGCATACACATGCCATAGTAAATAGTGAATAGATATGAAGCAATAAAAACACACGGCGGAATGCATAAAATATAATAACAAATTAGTTTAATGCATTAAAGCCCTGTGAGCACCAGTAAACCAATCATGTGCTTGGCTGTGTAGGACTAATGACTGTCAGTTAAAAGAGCAGAAAGGCTAAATGGTGTTTCGCCAAAGAAAGAATAACATAATAAGCATGCCATTATAAGAGCTGAGGTTGTCCGCAGGCTTTTTGGATGGGAGTCGAATATTTGTAATCATTTGTGCGTGTGGTGAAACAGTGAGTCAGCGTGGTAATGTGTTTACTATTATTAGCATGTAGCGCGGCCCAAATCGTCCTTTTAGCGTGGACCCACACACATGCATGTTCCCTCTAAAACCTCAAATACACACTCAATTTTTAAATTTCTCTCCTTTTATTTTCTGTAACTCTTTCACACACACACACACACCCATACAAACACACTCGCACACACACCGACCTATTAAACAAGGTATTTGGTCTTAAGCTTCCCATTTAAGCTTCCCACCACCCCTTTGCACTCTTTCTTCTCTCTATCTTTCCTTCCACTGTGAATAATCGGTAGCTACAAAGACCCGCTTTGTACTCACCATTTTTCATCTTTACCCTGAACCTCCCCTGTTAAACTATACTCTCCTGAATCCATCAGTTTCGCCTTTTTTCCCCAACTCACTTGCTGTTCCTCAGATCCTCAGACTGCGCTCGGCCCTGCGCCATCTGCCACCTGCTGGCTCTGCTGGCTCCCATCATCATGCTTTTCACGCTATCACTGCGTGAGGGACCCTCGCCATCCCCCCCACGACCACCTAGGGACCCCTTCTGCCCCCCAGGGACTGCACCACTGTGGATAAGGTTGGTGGGGAGGTAACGAGAGAAATCAAAACATAGAGAAAGAACGGTGAAAAAAAAAACAGTAATTGAAAATGAATACACTGAATAGAAGCGGTCTGCGGTAGAACAAATGTTGAAAAACGCTATCTACTCAGTGGTTAAGAACGCACGTGTGCAAACAGGTGGATGATGCGAAAGGGTGCAAGAGGTGACATCAGTAGGTGGAAAGTGGGCCGGAGATGATAGCTGGCTGAATTTGAGCATACTGACTAAATGTATCCAGCAGTGATATTAGATCTCTGGGCCGTGCAGCGTGAGCTGTAAGCCTGCTTTCTGCCTACAGCACCATGGGAAGCATGCAAATTACAAGTAAATTTTTTTTTTTTTTACCAGCTGCTCATTTTAGGAACATCGCCCCCTTTAGCCTCAGCCGGATAGCTTTGGTAACCTGTCTCACTGTAACCACACTGCATTACTGTTATAGTGGATTTCATAAAAGGGCAACTCTCTGTGGATTCGAGCACTTGATGTTATTGCAACGAAGTCATTGTAATGACTAGTGCAATGAATATCTGCTCTTCTGCCAATGAATCTACAGCCAACGAGAGCTGGGATCTTCTAGTAGTCGTTGCCATTAGTGAATTTGTAAGACAGCACAGGCTGGTCACTAGAGGGCCTTAGTGAATCTGATGTCATTGAGTCTGAAAACGATGGTGTTTCAGAGTGTGATGCATGTAATACTTTCTAAGGAACTAGAGTGATGTGTATTCCACTTTGGTGAATATTACAGGAAATGACATTCATGGCAAAGTTAGTAAGTTAATGGAAATCCTTGGACTACAGCACCCCCTGGTGATGCTGAATATATGCTTCTGTTTTAACACACCACATCCACCTTTGTGTTAGGTTGTGTATTTTAACATGAAAACAATTCATTACACACGGAAAGCTGAATATATTTGCAATTGGTTATCAGTCATAAAAGCTTCACTGGGCAATTTTTTTACAAACAGCAGCAACAATATAATAGCAAAACAGTTAGAAGGTTATGAACGGATGAGAGTGGCAGCCGCAGAGCTGAGCAAAACCAGCTTAAAGCACTTTTACTCAACAAATGCAAAAACAAATGTATTTTTCTATTGAAAAATGTTCTTTCTTATGAAAAAAAAAAACCCTGGTTACCAAGGTGATCATGAATGTGAAGTCGGCATTAACATTACAGACTTCGAGCAAGGGAAACTGCTGCTCCCTTTGTGCATTGGGCAGCTTGAGGAAATGTTAGATTATGTAAGATAAATAAAGAGCTGGATAAACCTGGAGCTGATTGATTGCACAAACTGAGATAAGTCATACTCAGTTATATAATTTATAAACTCTGTAGCCAAAATTAATCTGAGGCGGAGGGGAAATGCTCTGTGTGCCATTTTTTGAGGTATTTTGAATTTAGTCTAATCTGAGTATAACAAACCAAATAAATCAGCATTGATTTTGCTCAAATCTGCAGATGTCATGCTGTAGTCCATATTTCCCCCACACCATTTTAATCCAAGCAGCTCCACATTCTCTTGGGTCTTTAACGAAACACTGGTATGTGCTAAAACAGCCTTATTCATTGACCGGCATGTTAAAGCAGAGAGACAGGAGCTCCCACATCAGTCGTGTTTCCTTCATTTCCATTCCTGACAGCTATCTTTGCCTAAAACCACTCTCTTGCTTGTTCCCCTAAAAGCCAACGGGTGGGTTTTGACAGACAGTTGCTATTGAAGTATGCTGGCTAAGGCCCTTGCAACTAAAAGCTCCCCGTGGCATAGCGGGCTCTGTAGGATGCGAAAAAGGGAGTCTGGGCTGAATTAAGCAGGTGTGGGTTCATCTCCCCGTCACAAAGCTGGAGTAGGGTGTGGGAGGGGAGGGGAGTGAACAAGAAGTGCACCTAGAAGCAACACACTTCAAGGAACCAAGAACCAGAAAGTTAGCTAGGGCAAAACAACAAATCGGAGGGAAACAGGAAAACAGGAAATAGGAAGTAGTTGCTAACTGAACAAAAGCAAGACCACACGTATTTGTACACACACACGCACACCGCACACCCCAAAAAGGACAAAGGTGAGGAAACGAGGCCAGGAAAGCGGCCATGGCAGAGCCAGAGCAGGAGAGGAGGAGCCGTGACACACCACATCACTGTAACGGTCAACCCTCAGCAGGGATGAAAGAAGGGAAAGGGGAAGCGTAACAGAAACAGACAACGTGCTAATACAGTAAATCTGTCAGGATACAACTCGTACGTTAGAGGGTTGTCCGTCTCCATGGTAACACACCATGGGGGAAGGGGGTGGGGGTTAGAGTTTATCGGCCAGGGAAGCATGGCAGGGCTGTAGGGAGCAAGGGGGCAGTTTCACACAACTCCTCTCCTGTCATCCTCTGAGCAAATCGAGATGATGCAGCACTAACCTGCAGGCTTTACGCGGGCACTCGATCGCACCAAATTACAGAGCCGTGATCTCTTAGATGGCGGATGGAGAGGAGTCTAAACGAGGTGGCATTAAGTCGAAAAAGTTAGATGCGGGACCAAAACAAGCATGACGATCAGAGATCAGAGATGAGTACCGCAGTTCATGCAGAATGCGATCATTCGCTCCGCACACGCCGTGCATTACTGACAGTAAACTATAAAGGTAACTGAAGAAGAATTTTAATAAAGCAAAAACTGTCTCATTTTTGAAATAAGGCATAATATTGGCCCCGTTTACATGTGGCAAAGATGCAGAATGTATATGCAGGCGAAAATTCCAGAAAAGACGCATATCGCTAGATAGCACACGTCACCGACATCTCAACCACTTTGTTTGCTAATTGAGAAAAACCACTGCATGTCATGTTTTTTTTAAATCTTCTCCTTATTTAAGCCCCCCCTGAGTATAAAGCGTGATCTGAACCTAATAGTGTTGTAAGATGCCGCTTCTGTTAAATCAGTTTCATGTAATGAGCAGCTTCAGCCCCATTCGCACAAATCTTTTTCCGGCGATTAATCAACAAAATGAAAAAAGACACCTCTCTGAAGTGTGAAATAAAAAAGATTAAATACATGTAATGCCAGAGAAGTGAAGCGTCTTCGTCCCAATGTTTTTCCCAATCAGCAAACAGTCTGCGTCGAGACGGAATTTGTGCACATGGTACAGATTCTGGCTGGATGTGTGTGTGCTATCTGGGTCACAGAAGATGCAATTACATGTTGCTTTAAAATGCATGCACATCAGTGAGATGGCTTTCACCTTCTTTTTCTGTCAGTGGCATTATGCAAACAAGTACTCACCAAGGGCACATCAACATCGTCAGTTCCCCAGGTGAGACCTCTTCCTCAGTAAAAGTACTTCATTTGGCTGGACTGCATTTACAGCGAACTGAAATCTAAACACAGCACGAGGTGCTCAGGCTGCCCCATCATTTCTTGTATGTGCATTTATACTGTAGCTCATCCAATAATCAATTAATCCAATAAACAAAAAAAAATAACAGACTGTGCATACAGATTGCCAGCTGTAAAAGGGGTCACAGCCTTTGGGGGAAAAAAACTTCTGCCTTAATTAGTATTGAAATGCAAATCTAAAGCACCAAATAGGAATTGAAATGGCGAGAATTAGTTCAAATTTTACATAATAAACTTGTAGAATGTAAAGTAGGTTGTATATATATTTTCAACCGTATTCCTTAAATAAAGTTCAAGGTCAGGTTTGCCTCTTCATCTGCACTCTACAGCCTTGCCTGGTGGCAGGAGTTATAAGGTTGGGTAGTTAGGGTAGGGGTCTGTCAGGTACAGGGTTGGGGTCTCTTACCAGCCAGGACAGAGACTCACTTGAGCGTGAGGCGAGGGTCTCCGTAAGGGGCATAGGGAGAAATGTTTAGTACAAACTCCTTGGGCGGGTAGGAGCTCCACCGCTGCTGCTCTGTATTGTTGTCATTGTTATTCCAAAAGTCTCTGTCTAGATCACTAAAGGCCAGAAAAAGACACACATCTGTGAGACACAGCATATCCATTCATCAGCCATCCATCTTATCCAGACGTCCTTCAGATAAATGTAAAGAATTGAACTGTAGAAAGGGGTTGCAACTAAAACCCCAGAAGGCGGTCCTAGGCAAAAGAGGTCGATCATAAAGATGCTGAAGAAAAATATGCAAAGGTTTCTTCTGAAAACAGATCAGAGTTAAATGAGACAAAAACACAGTTCTGATTAATAAAGAGAAAAGGGAGAAAAATACAGTACACTCATACTAAAATCTAAATAAAATCGACATAGAAATAATATTACATCATTTTAAACCAATCCACATACTTCGCTGCGCTACAGAGAGAAAAGAAAACTAGTACAGTGAATTAGAGAAAGTTAGGGAGAAGCACAAACGTTAAAAAAAATTAAAATTCTGTTTATTTAGAGGTGTGTTGCACATGCCTGGAAAACATGAGGGGAGAAAACAGTTTGGGGGGGTTACTGGAGAACTATCAGAAAGATCAAACTCAAAGAGAACAAGCGGGATTCTCTGTGCCAAGAGATGCAAACAAAAAAGTTATTAAAGATAACAGCTTTGAAACATTAACTCATGAAGTACAGTAGTAGAATCAAAAAAGGAAAAAAACCATTTGCGCATCATCACCTGCAAACAGACAAGTGAAAATACGCTAATATTATTTTTATCATTATTGTTATTATTAGTTGAGCATAGCTGCATAATAAAGGCGAGTAAACCGCATTTTGATGATGAGAAATCAACTTATAGCACCAATAACACCAGCTGTGCACCAACCTGATGCATTCACCCCACTTAACTCTCACTTACAGGCAGCACTTTTGACTGCCGAGTACTTCTTTCACGCACACACACAAAAGCAAAATCCTCTATTGACAAAAGCTTCATTTATTCCGGGTGCCGCTCCCTGTAACTCGTATTCTGCCATCGCACACACGAAAGCGTCTGAGATGTCATCAGACAAGGAAGCGGAATTATGCATAATGGAAAAAGAAAATCTTGCATAGAGTAAGCTGATGTGTTTTTCAACCTAATCAGGTCAGATCATAATATCGCCTGGCAGCAGATGAGATGCGACATTTTAAAGTAACAAAAAAGAAAAAAGAATAATAAGAGGATCATAAAAACAAGCCGTACAAAGTCGGAAAGGAAAAATAAATAGGAAAAAGAGACATTTCCTGATGCTGGTCACATGACTCTTGCTTTTGAGCTGCCATTGCATCAGACTTACCAAGTCGTATGATCTCATCCCACCGTAGCAAAGGTGGGCGAGAGAGAGAGAGAGAGAGAGAGAGAGAGAGAGAGAGGTGTTAATTTAGTGAGAGCGTGTGTGAAATGCCCTCCACCTACTTGATGGCTTTCTTCTCTCCTCTCCCTCGTGCAGAGTCTGGTGTGCCCGCTGCCTCGACTCCTGGTTTATTTCTCTTTCCCTGTAGAAAAAAGAGAGGAAGAGAAAGAGGGAAGGCAGCATGAGCTAGATAACGAGATAGAGCCTCTTAATTAAACCTAGAAAAATAACTTTTGGAGTTCAACCACCAGGTCTGTATGTACTGTAAGCTATTATAGTCTTTATTGCACTCCTCCTGCAGCCCTCCTTCCACCCCTACCTCCTCTCTCACACACACACATCTGATTGCCGACATCACCTATCCTCCTCAGCTATAATTACTGCACACACATATTTACCCAGAAACACCCAGGTTCACTTTATCACCTCATGGCTGTGTGAACTCGCACCCTTAGCAGACAGGAGGATAAAAACATCTGCTTCATTTAAGCATCCCAGAACCAATTAGACCGTCACATAGTTTCTGTCTCCATAGTGTACAACAAAATCCATGTAATGTGTGGCTTTTTAGATACCGAGCATCGAGCATAAACCAATTAAACCAATAAAAAAAATCACAAACAGTGCATGCTGGAGTTTCATCCTTTAAATGTTTTTTTTTTTTGCTGTGCTGCAAACGATGGCTGTGCTGTGTGTGTCCCGGCTCTTCTGCTGTCAAGACTGACGGTGCTATTTTTCATACTGCTACAGCACATTGGTAAAGTTTAAGGCAACTTTATAAGCACTGTATCACAAATCCAAAATATCCATATGATGTAATAATTTTACTTAAATGTACTTGGATATACTGTATGGATAACAGTATTGGTTTATCACAGGTATATGTGTTTTTGAACATCCTTTTCCAGATTTATTTTCACCCTTATTCCCATAATAACCTTTACACTTCTGGAAAAGCTTTTTACTAGATTGTGTTGTGGTACTAGCTACAATAGTATTAGTGAGATCAGACCCTAAAGTTGAGTGAGGAGGTCTGGGGTTCAGTCATGCTGATGGTGTTCAATAGGGTTGAAACAGAGTCAGAGTTCCTCCACTCCAACCAGAACACAGCATGTCCTCATTAAGATCAGGGGGTTTGTGCACTGGGACATTGTCATGCTGTGTTTGAATCTCTTAATAAAAAAAATAACTTAACGCTAAAACAAACAATGACATTCTAGAGGACTGTTTGCTTTAAAAACAGTTTGGAGAAAGACGCACTTATGTGAGTGTGCTGCTCAGGTTTTCACAGATATTTATCTATATAGTTTATTTTTGGGGAAAAAAATAAATAAAAACCTCATGTCTAAGGAGTGACTTATAATACAAGTCTAAGGTCATTTGCTAAATTTGGTCTATTATTATTTATTAACCATTTAAATAAGGACAGTTAGTAACTTTACTGTAGTAATATCCAGTATGTTGTATATCTGCACAGCATCTATTCATCTTACAACATGCAACAGTTCATGTTCTCTTGTCCGCAGCATAGACGTTGTGCACTACTCAGGTGTGAGATCTCACCCCTGGCCTCTGGGACTGTGACTATCTGGCTGATCAGCACTATCTGTCCTGTTCCCTAAGTGAGTCCAGAGCTTAAGGACAGCAGGGTCTGAGTGTGTGAATGGATTTGGCTGGCTTTGCTTTACTCCTCTGTGGCTGAGAACATCTCACAGCGAGGGACAGGCTGTAGTTATGCTTGTACAAACAAGACTGTCTGATTTGTGAGTCCTGAATCAGTGTATATGTTTGCATGTACTGTGTGTATGTGTGTACATTTAGATGTTGAGAATGTTCTTATCCAGAGCAACTTACATCTATCTCTTTTATACAACTAAGCAATTGGGGTTAAGGTTCGAAGGCCCAGCGATGGCAACTTTGTGGTGCTGGCAATCAAACCCTGATCTTTCAATTGGCAGTCCAACACCTTAACCACTGCGCCACCACCTCCCAGTGTCACTTGACTTTATATTTTAGGCAGGACCCACTGTGCACTTAATATATGTACTTACAGAATCTGAAGGGTGTGTGTGCATGTCTGTGTTTGAGTATGTGGTTGATGTTGAAGACTGTACAGCCAGAACAAAGGAAGTGAGTGCTCAGTTAGATACAAGGAAAGGTAATATACACACATTTCATTACACAAATTGGAAATACTGACTAGTTGGATTTTGGTCACTTTTGAAGAAAAGTGGGATGTGGTGATTCATGGTTAAGGTGTTGGACTACTAACCCGAAGGTTGTGAGTTCGATTCCCAGCTCCACCAAGCTACTACTGCTGGGCCCCTGAGCATAGCCCTTATCCCTCAGTTGTATAAATAAGATAAATGTAAATCGCTCTGGATAAGGGCATATGTGAAATGTGTTAAAAATGTATTAGAGTTATTCCAGATTTGAAAACTGGAATCTTTTTTTTGACATTTTCAGTATGACTTTCTGATCTAAAAAACCGTTTAGCTTAAAATAAAACTGTACAATGGATGACGAGATACAGAATAATGTTACAACATCCTCACGAGCTGAACAGCGGTCCGGACACAGAAATGGCAGTTAGGACATGCAACGTCACACACTGGTAAGTCAGTTCCAGCTAGAGGAAACATCACACATGTACACTGACCTCAAAGTACACACAAGGACATACACACAAAGCAGCAGATCAGACTACAGTATCTTTGCGCAAACCTGTGCTGAAATTGTTGTGAGATTATTTATTTTTTTACAGTGATGTATTATATTTAATCCTATTTTTATATAAACTTTAACCAATTTAAAAATATCATAATATAACCAGTGGTGGATAAAGTGGCCCTTTTACAGCGAAATGAGTTTGGAAGTAGTTGAAAGCACCATTTAGAATATTACTTGGGTAAAAGTATGCAATATTTATTTTTTAAGTACATTAAATGTACTTAGGGTATTGAAAGTAAAAGTACAAGTAAATGCAAAATAAAAAGCAAAAAATATTTGTAAAAATTGTTCTCTAAACACTTATAACAAGATTCTGTTCATTTTAACTTTCTTGCATCGTTTGTTTTTTATTAAAAATAAGAATGATATTAATTAGGAACCTGTTTCATTTGAAGTATAGAAAAAGCCTTAATATTTAATATGTATATATGGTCTATGACAAATAAGTGATTTAAGACTTTCAAATTTTAATTTTAATCTAAGTTTTAAGTCGATAGTAAAATATCCGACACACGGATATTAGTTAGGATGTGCGTGCATTTGCATTGACGCAAGACAATCAACAAGATGCAAAGCTTTTACAGCGAGCTAATTTCAATAAGCCCGAGGCAAACGCAGCTGCTGACACGATATAGTGCCAAAACAAAGCCGCACCTCAAAAGTGTGCCAGTATTTCCGTTTTAAAAGCAATGACCACATGAAGACTTAAATTTTATGCATAACATGTAACTCTTGGGTGACAACACAAAGGGAAACAAAACAAATCCTTAAACTCACCCCAAACCAAGCACAATTTGCATCAGCTATGCTCAATAGAAACATTTTCAAAAACAGGTGAATTTGTTTAAAGAAACACATGTTGGTTATATATATATTTTTTTTAAACATCATCTTGCATACTAAGCATTATTTGGCATGCTATTGCATATCGCATCTTTCTTCAATATTGTGCAGCCCTTCTCACAATTAAGCAATTTAAATGACTTGGAAACTGCTATCTTTCCAAAAAAAAACTGTTTTATGAAATGCAAACATGTAAAAGTGACGGAGGTTTTTTAAAATTTAACAAAGGAATAAATCAAAAATATTAGGAAGGTCGTTTGCTTCATCCAGTACAAAAACTCTTTTGTTCCAACATAAATTAACATTTCTTGCAAAAATGGCCACGTTTGATCATTATCAGAAATGTCATTTGTCAGCAGTTGCTGCTGCTATTTCCATTAAAAAAATTTGCCTTAGCATTGAATAAAACCGAGTCGCTTGCTAGCATGAAATGACTGGGCTTGAGTGGAAAATTTAATCAACTCTGGTTGTGCGAGCACTTGTTTGCTCATGTGCAAAGAACTTTAATTAATGATCTAACTAACTAATCAAACACTAGACCACTGATTCGTCAAACCCGCTTGCTTGCAGTCTGTGGTCTTTTTTTGTATTAAGTAATGAAGGTGCTTCCTAGAAATGTATTGAAATAAAAGATGACAAAAAAATAAAAAAACACATGTAATGTTCAGATTCTCCTCATACTGCATAGGTACTGTAACAAAGAATTACATTCGACTTCTGGTTAGTTTCTAAAGTTTCTATTAAGGGACGCTGTCACTAATAATAGTTATTATTATTTTATAATTATCAAGTGATACACAACAAATCCTTCATTCTTTATCCTTTATCCAGGAATTTCTAGTTGTAAAACATAGTAATTGTTTTTATACTAACTAAACTGTCAGAGCTGCTGCTATAGAAAAGCAAATTAAACCTCCAAACTGAATTAATTTTATATAGGGTTAGGGTTATCTTTGTTTTAAACTTGGAAGCAAGTGGATAGAGTTAGACATTATACAGTGTTCCTTAAATAGAGGGGGTAAAGGGTTCAACAGTGGCAGCTTGGTGGTCCTAGGTCTTATCTGAAAAAACCAGTTTGTTATATTAACACTTTGGTTAGACTATATAGTGCCAATAATTAATAAAAAAAATATTGCAAATAATTGTAACAAATGAAAAAAAACTATCAATAAAAGCCTTTGTACATAATATAGAAAAGGCACTGGTGTTTCTTAAAGGCAACTTGCTAATTGCCTGAGGATTATCAGAACAGTGGCACTTGAGAAAGATCATAAACGTAGGCTCTGTGAATTGAGCAGAGTGTTATGAGCAGCATCCCTGGGTTCCCGAAAAGAGAAATATTGCTGTAAGCGGTTTCTGCTAAGAGCATCTCTATGGCGCTTTAATTGCAATCTTATTGTTTTGCATATGAAAAAAAAGAAAAAAAAACATTTATACTGTTTTGCCTGTTATGTTAAAACTCACGATGCAATCCAGCAAATCATGTTGGTATCTGTTATTGCCCTATTTCTGATCTATTTGTGTTCACAAAAATGTTGGGAATGTTTTCCAGCCAGAGGCATAGCTTATATTAAGCAGTCCGAAAATTTCAATAAACTTACAACAAAACTATTATACATGATGAACAAATGTCAAATATGTATAAATATGTGAATGATATTCTTTTATTTCTTTATAATCTATAATATCTAAGGTAAGATCTAACATAAAATAAACAGTGTAAGAGTACACTGTGTATACTTGCACACGGTGGTGCCTGGGAATAGGGAGCAGTTTGTGACAGCCAAGAACAAGCTATCAAGGGCAAATCATCTATCATTCAAAAGAATGATACATTTTTAAAAAGATGAGATATAGGGACAAAGGGACAGAGAGAGAGAGAGAGAGAGACAGAGAGAGAGCGCTATTCACAATTTTTAAAATCTGCACAAACCTAACAAATAATGTCGATTTTCATAAGCTATCTCTTCTCCCCCAAAAAGATTTTTTAAAGAATTCTCAAGAGACACTGCTGTCAGGCAGATATCTCTTTATTTATTCTCTTTATTTATTACTTTTTTTACCCCTTTATCTACTCTCTGCTGCACTCTCACTCATTCTCCCACTTTCTAATCTGATTCATCTCGCTTCAGAGTCAACTACAAAGTCTTCTGCCCTTCACTTTGTTTTTGAGTCAGCCTGTGTGTCCATCCAGCTGTCTAACTCTGTCTTTCTCCTTTCATCACAGGAAGTTCTCTGTCCTTCTCCTCTACCCTTTCTCTCTCCCCCTCTCTTTCTCTATCTCGTTTCCATACACACTGACTGATTAAAATGAAGTGTCACAAAGTATTATAATCCAATATAAGAACAGAATAGAATAAAATAGAATAGAATGGAAGGAAATATAGCAAAAATACTTACTTGTAAGGATCTTGGCAGCCTCCTTGGTAAGTTTGTTGTGTTCACACTTAGGAGGTTATTGTTACTTTTTTCCCATTTATTCCTTAAATGTTTCCTAATGTTTTTTACTTGATTTTCCTATGCTGTAATTTCAAATTTAAAGTGCGAAACAGTTAAAACATAATTTATCTCGGATTTATTTATTTGCATCACAAAAACCTGCTATTCTTAATTTACGGTATAGATGTATTCAATTTTGGAAAATCAAAAGTATGCGAACAGATAAGTCTAATATGCTAAATGTGCAATTTTGTGTGACACACTGACTTCACTTTTAAGCTTTCTCTGCTTTGAACCACATCATGTTTCCGTTGTTTGTTTTTTAGAAATTTCTCCCTTTAGTCTCTTCTACAGTTGATGCTGCAATGCAGCGCAATCAGGTTATGTACCAGTTTGTTTTTGGATCATTGCCTTGCTGCATGATAAAGTTCCTCCTGATTAATCTGGATGGCCTTCTCTGTCAACTGGCAGACAAAATGCTGCTGAGAAAAGACAGGAATTTAATCAGAGCCATTGTGCAATAGTAAACATAGCTAATAAAACAATTTAAAATAATAGTAAACTAAAACCTTCCAAAACAAGGAAAAGCACAGACATCCAACAGGTTGGCTAAGGAAAACAACATCGGTTGATGTCTCCCTGATCTTTAACTGTAAATGATAAATGATACTCATGAAACTGAAAAAATTAGAACTAGATAAAAAATTTGTATGCAAATTAACAGTAAAATGTACTGTGCTGTGACACTAGAGATATAGCAGGAGATGCAGTGTCTTGTTCAATTAGGGAACCATGTTTACATCGTAATGTAGAAACGCTGTGGGAATGACATACGCATGTCACCATAGTACCAAATCACTGTCCTGTGAGTGTGGGAAACAGATAATCATATAAAAGTTTGTGGGGAGACCAGGTATGACAGTGGACAGAACCCGAATGTAACCAGTTCTCTTAATGGAGGAAATGGCTGGAAGAAACACTGTTTTAGTGTCAGATTCTTGTCAGACACTTCTTTTAGTGGTTTATTCAGGGACTTCATAACTTTTTCAGAATCATAGCTAGGTCCAATGACAGAAACATCAGTCGCCATGCAGGCCTTAGCCTCCAGGTGCCACATAATAAGTGGATTCTTACCCACCAACCAATCATTCAGAGAGGTGTGAAAGGCAGCCATGGCTGCTATGTATATTTTTAGGGTGGAAGGTCCTAGCCCTGCATAGAAAAGTTCCTGCAGGGCTAGCACCTTCCAAACTAAAGCAAACAGGTTTTATCTAAGGAAATATTGTTTCCCTGTGGCGGGAGCTCTGGACTAGAGTATGGTCTCAATGGCCTTGGTTGAGCAACCAGCTGCTCAGTTTCCCTTGGGTAGACTAACGGATCTGGCATGCCAACCTGTAAAGTAGGCGTAAATGCAGACCTCTCTGGTGATTGTTATAGGCAACCAAAAACATATTGCCTGTGCGCCTGTGCCATTGAGAGTTAAGCATCTTCCCAAACTTATTAGGCGTAGCTCCCAGTCATGACTGTTTTTTGTCCTGTAGGGAGGCATCTGTTGTCAGTATTAGCATTAAAAAAAGAGCCCCCAATTCCAGACTTTGCAGGAACCAATGATTTCTCCAGATATCTAAGACTCAAAGACAGAGCCATGAGACCTTGATTTTGCATAGAAGCTTATACCTCAGACAAAACTCTTGGAATGCTTTGCTCCCGAAAGCAAACCTTAATAACTTTCTGTGTTAATGGGGAATGGATATGTGTAAATTCAGGTCCATGAGATCTATTGTTACAATTATTTCTCTGACCTGATCTTTAACATGACCTGCTTTATAGTCAGCATATTAAAATAAGGCTGCCTGATGATCTGGTTCAACTGGTGCAGGTCTAAGATCAGAGACAAACACCACCACCACCACCCCCAACCTTTTTCAAAGCTATGATCTACCAGCTGTAACAGCCAGAATGCTCTGGGTTAAAATAGGATGTTTTCTATTTCTCTTTACATTTCTCAGAAGTGTGTTTACTTCTTGTTCCATAACTGGAGCCCGCTTAAGGGGTTACATTTGAGTGAAGTTCCCCACTGACATGTCAGGTGCTTTTATGCTGCCAAGAAGTCTGTTAGGGGAACCTTTCGCTTGAGGCTGGCATCGGGTATATCTTGAGCAGGCAGTCTGAAATTTTTGAAAAGTATTAAACTGTTTGGCACTAATAAAAGAGCCAACCCCTTAGTGTTGCTGGGGTTGAGGGCCGAGCACCAATGTTAGGGCCACACTGTTTTCAGACCTTTGTTCTGACCACTGTAGTTGAGACCCAGCGGGAATTCATACACCCTGAAGCATTTGAGGTAGCAGGGAGAAGATGTCTCTCAGGGGGACATTAGGGAGGTTTGGGCACTGTATGCCAAGGTGAAATCTTTCCCTCCTAATAGGGGTGTGTCCCCAGTGGTCCAGCTACTATGGCATCAAGACGTGTTCTCGAAAGGCCTTTTTAGACAGAACAACAGCCCTCAGACTCGCCTTCTTTCTTGAATCCCCCGATCCAACCGCTTCCTCAAGAGAGTGCAAGTAGTGATGCTCTACTTTTGTGCAGTGTAGTCTGAGGAGTCTGATGTTTGGGGATGTACTCACCCTGCATCCCCTTGAACCTGGAATTGGCAAGGCAGATACCACTGGAATGCTGCCAACGTTTTTTTTCGCCTCCTGAAACCTCTTGACAAGCATTTATACAATGTTGCAAAAGAGGCTTGCTGGGGCAACTAGGGCGTCAGAAAAGCTGTGTATCTTCCATACCACACAGACCTAACCACAAGTGCCTTACCATAGCCTTGGTTCCCCACAGGGTCAGATATGTGGCTCAATGCAGTGCCCAAATGCTTTAGGGACCTAGATGAAGAGGGTGCGGTAGATTGGGCGAACTGCATGCGGCACTGCCTTAATGTGAAGTCCTGGACCGCTGGGACGTAGACGCTGATTTTGAATTTAGAGCAAGCCTAGTTGTGAGTCCACACTCACCTCTAAACTTCACCTCACTACACCTCAACGCATGTTATTATATCATTACATCCTGGCCTCTAATGTTACCCAGCTCAAGTTTGTAAAAGGGAATGTCTAAAAACCAGCAACAACTGAAAGAAGCTGGATCACAAGTTGTATCAAAAGTGAAAAAAATCCAACAGTTTGACAATGTCACTAAAATGATCTGTGCTATACAGAAAGGTCTCACATGACATGCAAGACATCATACTATAAACACATGGTTAGAGCTTCAACAAGTTCTGGAGTTTTAAGATTTTTTTTCTGTCAGCTTAAAGCTCATTAATGAGACATTTTTGCCATAGTACCTTAGGATCTGTTTACATATGAAATCATTAAACATGACGGTAATGTAAAGCCATAGGCTGCATCTAAAATTGTATACTTTTATACTATGAAGTGAGCAAAATACATCACGCTAGGCGAGTAGTATGTCTGAATTCATTGTATGTGAAAAAAGTAGCCAGATGACTTATGACATTAACTTGAATTTAAAGTAGGTGAACGATGCAAATTTTACTGTTCCAGGAACCCCCAGGAGAAATGACTGGTCATATTTGAAAATAGCACTATAGTACTATGCAGCATTTTTAAGTGCTATAAATAGTGTAGTAAGTAATTCAGTAAAAAAACATTATTGCTTTTTTGCTTTAGAAAAAAACATTACCACTTAATTTTTAACAAATTGCACTTGTTTAACATTATGATAGTGTAACATAACAATATCAACATAGCAGATGTAGTATGTTAAAATTTCATTCATTTTACTATAACCATACTATTTATTATACTTATTTAACAGACAGGAAGAACAAACTATTTTAAATGTAGTATATTCTTAAGTGAAATACAATTTCAGATGCAGTCATGGTACTTTGGTGCCACATTTCCAAGCTACAGAACATTCTTTCTACTAGTTTAGTTGTTTTAGACAAGCAAATATATACGCAAACATTACTGCCTGAAACCTTGGCAGCATTCCTAAGGATGAGCTGGAGGGAATACGAGATGCACTCTACCATCACTAACACATAATTCACTTAAAATGTCAGCTGATAAACTCTGACTCTAAGGTGTAGGGCTGCCACCTTTTAAACGCAAAAATAAGAGATGCCTGCCACGCCTCGGGGCCACAATAACAGCTGGCCTGATGGAATGCTAATTCATAACATAAAAACCTGAAATAAGATTGATGCCAATGGAAATTACAATAAACCATCTTTTTTATTGGAAAAAGTGTGAACAGATGCATTAAGTCTCTTATTATCACAAATCAACAGACTTCACCAGTCAACAGACTTGGAAGAACCTGTGAGATGAGGAGTACAGAGAAAGTACCATCTTTATTATTAGTAATTAAATGTATTTATATAATCATTTATTCAGTTTTGGTAATTATGCATTGAAAGTAAACCTAATTAATAAAGGATTGTTTGTCTGACTATACCCATTAGTCTTTATAAAGAAATAACATCATAACATAGGGATGTGATTCATTTACATTTTAACATTATTTCTTAACAAATAGACAGCTTCCGAAATCTAACAAACAATCAGAAAAGCAGCTAAGAAAACTAAGTATCAAGAAGCTTTTTTAATTTTTTGGGTTGTCATTTTAATCATATATAGCAGATGCAGCTCAGAGTGAAATGAAACGTTTCTCCAGGCCCCCATGGTGCTGCATAAAACAACACAGAACTGCACAGAACAACAAAGAGCTACTAAACAGGAGAACACCACAGCACTAGCACTATGAACTAGAGAAAGTGTCTCAGCAACATAAAGTGCAAGTGTGCAACCTGGTGCAAACAGTGCAAGACAAACAGTGCAAATAACAATACAAACACCACCACAGACAGTGCAAAATAGCAAAAAAAAAACTCTATACAGCACATTAAATAGCACCGACCAGATTTTAAGTGAAAACTGTCATTAAACTATCTGACCCAGAAGATACTTGGATATAAAGAATTTTAAGATGATGCTCTGATTTCTGTAAGCTCTGACAAACCTCCATGCGCCACAAAGAACACTTTCCAGCCATTTATTTGTTTTCATCTGTATTTTTACATTCATTTTCCTTTCAGCTCTGTAATGTTCTTAACTGGGGGCGGATCTGTAGCTGCCTCTGCTAATGTCCTAAATTGACTCTGTTGCCAGCGCATCTCTGTAGAGTTTTACTGTCAACAGACCCAAACCCCCTTATTGGCACTAGACTGAATTTAATGGTATTAAACCAATCAAACTGACGATGATGGCGTGTATTACCTTATTAAAGAAATAATAGCAAAACACAAACGTCTTTACCGGATGCGGGTGGAAGGTTAGCATAAATGCTGAACAACTTAAAAATACAGGACAATTAAGGGCTTTTTAATTCTCAAATACATGACAATTCTGTATTTTAAGAAACAGGTGGCAAGTGTATTGTATATGTTGTTTACATATTAAAAACCTAATGCACATGCGCTAAATGTGTGCGTCCCCGTACAGGTCTGGCATTAACAAAACATTCTGTCCAAACATAGTTATTGGTATCTAAAAATAGTTTCTGCTTAATCATTAGCACTGATCGAGTTTATTTCCATCTGCCACAGGCATACCCTACACAATTTCTCATTTAGATGCTAATACTCTTTACTAAACAGTATATGCTAATCTGCTCCTGTCACAGAGACAGAATCAACATATATAAATATTCATATTGAACTGCTGCTTGTTCAAGGACAGATGTGTGTATTCGAGTTTTATGCTGATTATATTCCAAACTGAAACAGACAAGCTGAAAAAAATGATCAAACTTCATCAGCTCACTTTCTGTCAGTCACTCTTACTTTTACTTTTTAATAAATAGGAAAAAACTAAACTGTGATGTATAGCGGCTTTTCATTTAGAGATTCTCAACATCTAACCGAACATTTTTTAAGTAATTTAATTACATAAATAATCTCCATAGAGTAGTTCCTTATTGTATGCTGAGTTTAATAATAATACAAAAAATCAGCGATTAATCATAAAATTTATCTTTGACTTCAGACAAATTGGCTATAAAAAGTCGAACTTCACCCAAATCCGCAGTGATTGTTATTAATGAGATGCCTGCCTGTAGTTCTGACATATCAAACACTGGCATCCAGAACCAGAGATTCCATCCAATCACCAGACAGGAAGCAATTATCACCTCTCTCTCTCTGTCTCTCTCGTGCACGCTTCCTTACTCTCTCTCTCTTATTCCGTCTTTCCCTTTTTCTCTCTCTGTCTGTCTTTTTCTTTCTCTCTCGCTATTTCTTACTCTCGTGCTCTTTTTTCTCCCTCACTTTCTCTGTCTTTCTTTCTTTTTTTCTTTCTTTCTTTCTCTCTCTCTCTCTTTTTCTCTTTCACACACGCACACACACTAGCACAGACACACACATACACAGAGAGAGAAAGATGATGGACAAGCATGCATGGTGAGTTTGTCTCACCAGACTTCATTAAGGGTTTAATACCAATCTGTACGACCCCCTGACACTCAGCCATGACGCATGTAAAGCCCAACTGAGTCAGATAGGAAATGTGTGTGTGTGGAAGTAGCCTCACCAAGAGGATGCAAGTCTTTGTAGCAATTATACTAGGATAAATCCCAGTAGTAACAATAGAAAAGCATTTACAGCTTTTGGCAGATGCCCTTATCCAGAGCGACTTACATTTATCTCATTTATACAACTGAGCAATTGGGGGTTAAGGGCCTTGCTCAGTGGCCCAACAGTGGTGCCTTGGTGGAGCTGGGAATCAAACCTACAACCTTCAGGTTGGCAATCCAACACCTTAACCATGAGCCACCACTTCCCTTCCATTAGTTTCGACACTTGAATTCTGATGGAATCTCCACAAATTGTTCTCTTCCCACAAAAACCCACAAAAAAGAATTCAGCTTAAGTTTTTTTTTAAACATTGACTAATTTTAAACATTCATTACATTAAACAAGAATTGACTTACTAAATCATCAAACGCCAAATATTTTTTCCTGGAGAATAGGGCTACCATAAAGTGCCTTTAAATATCAGGATATTCAAAGTACACCTGCTTATCATTTAAGGACAAATAGACCTTTACTTTATTTTGAAGAGACAATACGAAATTGTCCTTCTGCTTGAAACTTCTGCGCAAAAAGTGATTGACAGGCTGCTAATAAAATATAATCTGATTACTGGATGCCATTGTGGCAAAGTAATATCAGAGATAATATAGTAGGGATGATGATATTATTATATTATACAAGCCTAGTTTGTAGTAATAAATGGTCATCATAATGCTTTTATGATTTGAGGAAATGAAGAAAAGTGCAGGGCAACCAGACGGGTGAAGAAGCATGAGAAAAAAGACAGACCACTTAAACCAAATTCTAATAAAATCTTATAAATTAATCTCATTACAATAACAAAATGCCTGTTTATTTTCTCTCTCTCTCTCTATCTCTTTTTCTCTCTCTCTCTCTCTCTCTCTCTCTTTCTCTCTCATACTAGGATTTCTTTTCACCGCAGACAGAGAAAGAAATGCTCATAATTATAATTATTATTATTTTTATTTAGATGCTCTTTCCACAGGGTCCACAGTGTTTATGGCACATCATGTTACCCATACGTCTCTCTGATAAAGCGTAAAAAAATCTTTGTTTAAACCCACACACACAATAAATGGGCACAATAGAATCATGGAAACACTGTGACTGGTATCTATTAACGTCTGGTTAATAAAGTTAATGTATAAAGTTAAACATCATTATAAATTAAGTGGTTTATTAATTTATTTCTTTACCTACAAGCAGTTGTAGGCCGTCAGGGCCTTCTTTGCTGGCTCTATAAAAAATAAAATTGTGTAACAAAATGGTTTTTTTTTGATTGTTTAGTATTTTCATTAGTGAAATAGTTGCATATAATTAGTTGTGTTGAGGCTGGAATACTCTACATTATAAAGATCGAAGCAGCACTAAAGATAGCGCTATACAGAATCATCAGCCAATCAAATTGCCCGCCCTCAGGGTCTAGAACGTACCCACTGTTACCCCCAGCATTCATCTTGAACTTCAAGGTATGAAATTGAAAGTCACTAAAAAGTAAATGACAGCCACAGTTAACGGCACTAGATCTTGCTGCCGATCCACTAAATTCACCATTTTAAGTCACGCTTTTGCAAGCCAACAGAATTAATTGACACTTAAACTGGATTTACTAACCAAGGCTGGAAAAGTTTTGTGGCTATATCAAAATTGCAACTGCTATGAGTGGCTAACAGCTGGCATCAGGCACAACAACCTATTCTGTTTTTTTGTTGTTTTTCTTAATATGAGTAAAGGGACAAAAACTATTTTGATTTTAACAGCTTCACTGAGGCAGCTCACCTAGGTTTTGAGTGCAATATAAATTCATGCGAGCATAATATGCACATTATTAGCATATGGCTGCCTTAGCTGGAACCTCACAGTATGCCACTGTCTAGAAGAGTCTCTTCAGACATGTAGAATAAATACATCTGCCTTTTTTTAGCTTACTAATTTTAGATTTGACCTACAGCGCTAGTGTTGCAGAAAATAACCTATAAAGCTGAGTAATTAATTAACATTAAGCACCGCCTGATGTCACACACATTCTCTCTATGTAGGGAGCTTTGCATTAGGATCCTAGTCAGGAACCAAAACAAATGTGGCTCCTCTAGGTTTATTCACTCTTAAAACTGTACATAGACACAAGAACACATGTTTAAGTGATGGTTCTTTGTTTCCTACTTATGAGGATTGGGAGCAGTTCATGTTGTGAATCAATCAGCTTAGGAATCATGTGAGCGAATCGGTCTGCGTGAAGTAGCGCTGCGTTTGGCTTACAACACGCGGCTCAATCCACCTAACGAGCAGCCGCATTATTTTAATCAATCGCATTTCATACTGCCTAATTAACACTGATAGAGTCTGAGCAGAGAAAGAGAGATCAAACACTACCCACTCACACACATGCACAGAAACCTGCACATGATGCACACACATACACACACACACGGACCCCACGGCAAGAACTGTGTGATATTTATGCGTGTGTGTGTGTGTGTGTGTGCGTGTGTGTAAAAAACAATCCTGGGTTTGCTAAAACACTCATGTGCAGCTTCACAAATGTACGCATGACAGGCCAAATTTTGTTACATAAACCGTGGATTGTATTACAACTTTAAACCTTTTAATGTAATCTAGGGTGACAGTATGTGCCTGTGGAGGACAAAGCCTTCCTCTCTCTCTCTATGTGTGTGTGTGTGTGTGTGTGGTTTGTGAAAGAGGAAGAAAATTTAGTCTAAAAATAATCTGTTCAGTAACAATCAGTGCTGCCAGGATGTAGTCATGTAAAAAAAATAATAAAAGACACCTCATTAAATATTTAGGTTTTATTGAGAAATAAACATATAACATATCGATTTCTTATCTTGTTTTAATTTTTCTCTGGAAAAAAGTAACCTAATTGCAGGTAAACAACAAAAATTAACATTGTTTTACTAATTATCCAAAAACAATTAACAAAAATGTGTATTCTAACTGAGGAAAAAGTAAGGAAACCCTACCCCTAAATAACTAGTGTTAGTCCCTTTGGCTAAAATAACTTTAATGAGATGCTTCTTGTAGCCATCTACCAGTCCCTGACATTGGTCTGAGGAAATATTTCTTTACTCCTCAGCAGGATTCTTTCAGCTGTAAGACGTTTGAGGGGTTTCTTGAATATAAAGCCCGTTTCAAGTCACCCCACAGCATCTCAATAGGATTCAGATCCGGGCTTTAACTCAGCCATTCCAGGACTCACCATTTTTTAGTTTTCAGCCAGGTCTTGGTAGATTTACTTGTATGTTTTGCGGCATTCTCATGTTGCCGGTTCCATTTCCTTTTAGTCTTTTTAACAGATGGTCTCAAATGTTCCTCAAGCACCCTCTGATACACGGTAGAATTCATGGTTGATTCTATGATGGTGAACTGGCCAGGTCCTGCTTCAGCAAAGCATCCCCAAACCAGGACACTTCCACCTCCATGTTGCATAGTTGCTATAATATTCTTTTTCTGGAATGCTGTATTTGGTTTCCGCCAGACATGTCCTCTGTTGCAGTGTCCAAATAATTCCATTTTAGACTCATCTGTTTAAAGAACATTATTACAGAAGTCCTGGTCTTTGTCTACGTTCTCTTTGGCAAACTTTAGTCCGTCCTTCATGTTTTTCTTAGAGAGCGAAGGTTTCCTCCTTGCACACCTCACATGAAAGTTAAACTTGTGTAGTCTCTTTCTGATTGTAGAGTCATGCACTTTCACATCAACAGTAGCAAAAGCCTGCTGTAGGAACCGTGATGACACTTTAGGGTTTTTGGTGACTTCTTTAAACCTCTTGTGTTCGGCTCTCGTGGTGAACTTGCTTGGACGGCCAGACCTGGGCATGTTGTCAGTTCTAAATGTCCTCCACTTGTAGATTATTTTGCGGACAGTGGAATGGCTGATTTAAAAATTTTCTGTTGAGATTTTTTTAAATCCCTTTCCGACTTATAAACTGCTACAATCTTCTTTCCTCAGATTTCTTAGATTGTTCTTTCATTTTCACCATGGTGTTCACTATCACTTACACAGTCAAGAGCACATCAAACTAAATGTCTGAGGTCTCCTTCAAAAATGTTGTAACCATTACTTAGCCATTTTAAGTGGGAATAAATGTTGGGATGTCCTAATTTATTTCTCACCAGAATTTTTTCTTTTTTTAAAGTAGAGTTTTACAGAAAGTTTAAAAAGTCTTTTCTTTAATTTTAACTTATATTACTAATTTTATTTCTTTTATTTGAATCTCTCAGAATTGCTTGAAATTGATATTAAATATCCATATGTTCAAATATGTTTAAAAAACACTCAGGCTTTTATAGGGTGTCCTAAATTTTTCACATGACTGTATTTGGTTGAGGTATGTGTGCGAACATGTGACCCCCCCCCCCCTGTATGTGTTTAAGTGTGTTGGTATGTAAGTGGTAGCTTAGTGATTAAGGTGATGGACTACTAATCAGAAGACAATGGCTTCAATTCACAGGCCATCAAACATAATTAAGGCCCTTGACCCTCAACTGCTCAGTTGTATAAAATGTAATAACTGTAATTCCCTCTGTATACACATTACATTCACCCACTAGTCTCTTAATAAGAAAAGATGAGTCCAGATTCAAGGAGGGACAAATTTCAGACAGAAGCATTAAAAGTAGTTAAAAAAAAGTAACTATTTCTGGTAAATGTCAAAATTGATTTTGTAAATTTTGGACATTTGAAAATTCTGAAACAGGAATATATAACTTATATAAATATATAAACTTGAAACAGGAATATATATGAAATTACATTGAAAATTTTTTTCTGTATATAGACAGTATATAGAAACAAATACAAACATTTTTCATAAACATAAGCTGACATTTGAGCAAATTACTAAACATTTAAAAAAAGACATTTTGGCCTTTTCAGAATCTGGAAATTAAGAAGAAATTCCTCCATTCTGTAAGGATTGTGTTTCCTGAAATGGTCTTTTTTGGACATCTTTTTAAATTTTTTCACCTAAATGTTTACTCAGCCAGTGTATTTGTTTGTACAAGGCTATAATTTTGTTGCACAATGGCAAACTATACACAGCACAAGAAACGTAATGCAAGTTTATGTAATATAATTTACATTTATACATCAAATACTGATCACGAAAGACATTCATTACCATTATTTTATGTGCAGG
The DNA here is from genome assembly GCA_005784505.1 of Bagarius yarrelli. NCBI lineage: Eukaryota > Metazoa > Chordata > Actinopteri > Siluriformes > Sisoridae > Bagarius > Bagarius yarrelli. Next base: position 12,563,529 of record VCAZ01000001.1, on the reverse strand, counting down.
ATTTAATAAAAGGTGGGTGTATGTTATGGAGAAATGCACAGTGCATGCGGGGGTGTGACAGTGTTGTGTGCATGTGATTCAGTTGTTTTAAGCAAAATTAGGCAATATGTTTTTTTAACTACAATTAAATCTGTTATAAGCTAACCTGCAATTTTAGAAAAGTACTAGTTTATAGACATATAAAACAGCAGATCAAAGGTCAGGCGGTGTGCAAAGAGTATCCTGAGAGCAATAAAAAGAATGTTTGTAGGCAGAAAAAACCCCAAATAATTTAAAAGAGTAATACAAAGGTTTGGTAACGTCACGTAACAATGAGTGTTTAATTTGTAATGAGCACTAGAAACACTGTTTTATAAATAGTGTACAACAACTGTGTACATTCAGGGCTACAATCACACTGTGAGGCTTACTGATTTTTGCTTAGATCCAATTTTTTAAGTATAGCTGTTTACTGTGTTTCAGATTTACAGTGTGAACTGATCCCAGTCCTAAACGGACCCGCATGTGAAAAAGAACATATTCTTTGTCTCGTGCAGCGTCTAGTCATACAGGTTAATAAACAGGGACAACATTAAAGGCAGCATTTGCATGTTACATGCTTACATTTATAAGGTGATGTGCAGTCATTGAGGAGGAAGAGGATGAGGAGAAAAAGGGCCAGTTTTTTTTATAATAGCATGTTTGGGAGCAGTGGCTGCAGAGGCAGAGTCAGGAGTGCTGGAAATCTGGAGTTTTATATAACAAAATGCTACAGCCTGATAGGTTTAATACCAGAACTGCCACTTTATTTGTCCGGGGCTGGATGTGTGGTGTGGTCTGGTCTTAAAGCTGTAAGCAAGCCCCTGGTTACTTACTGGAAATTCCCATGTTCTTTGACCCCCAGCACATCAGTAATTAGAATTTCTGAAGGCTAACTGTGTCTTTCTTTCCGTCTTATTTAAAATATTTGAGAGATATTAAGAAAGATCTAATTAATAAAATATATCTGTAATAATATTGACTATAAGGATAGACGATTGTGATGCTACCTTTTCTTAGTAGACAAGCTGAGTAGCAGCAGTGTCAGTGTGGAGCTTAATTGTATGCATAGATTTTATTAGAACGCTAATTTAATTCTGTGTGTGTGTGTGTGTGTGTGTAACTCACCAGCTTGCGTTGACACCAACCACAGACACCGCACAGAGCCACCAGCCAAACAGCACACACTGTTACTGCCAATGACACCAGGAACACACTCAGTGCCACTGAGCCTGTGAATCAGACACACACACACACACACAACACACTGAGGATTAACAAAAATGATCTCACAATCCCAAATCCTAATATGCCCATAATGAGTGTGTCAAATGGCAAGTCAAATGACATCAAGTAAGTTACATTTCTTACGAACACTCTAGTTCTTTCACACCAATCAGAAAACAGAATGTCTTCATGGATCCCAGGGTTTTTTGTACACAGGGACAGTGTCATGCTGGTACAGTCTTTGAGTCTCTTAGTTCCAGTGAAGGAATAATGGAATGCTACAACATAAGCAGACAGTCATTGGCGCAATAGTTTGAGGAAGACATACTTATGAGGATGTGCTTTTAAGTTGTCCACAAACTTTTGGCCAAATACTGGGTTTATTGTCTTTTTAGACAGTAACAACATACTGTTCGATATAAAAGACAGATTTACACAGGAGGCTCATAAACATGATGAGCAGAAAAACTAACTAGACTAAGTACAAAATGGAACGGGAGCAATAATATTCGTGGCGAAAGACAAGAGAGTGAGAGAGAGCAAGAGCAAGGCAGAGCGTGCGAGCGAAAGAGAGTGAGAGAGAGTGTGAGACAGAGAGGGGGGGAGAAAGAAAGAGAGAAAGAGAGAGAGAGAGAGAGAGAGAGAGAGAGAGAGAGAGACGAAAACCTCACAGTTTACTCTCATTTCACTAAACAAATGTCTGTTGTCTCTATCTTTATGCAGGCACATGTATTATGCTGCCATTTTTAGTACAAATATGGATTCTCACCCCTATTACACTAATACACATCCACACATTATCCATCCAGACCACCACCCCTCTACGCACACACACACTGTACGCACAGGTCTTGTAAGTGAAGGATAAAGCTGGCTATGTGTCAGATGGCAGTCGGGCCAATCTGAAGAGAGCAGGCTGTTGGGATCGACTCTGTTAATGAGTGTGTTCTTGCTGTTTGTCCACAGCTACACACATACACACACACACATAAAAACAAAGAAACACTGTATAACTGACTACTATATAAAATAATAAAAACAGAAGTTAAATAATAAATTAATAAATACAAAAAAAGAGACAGACAGACAGACAAAAAGACAGACCAACAGATAGAGTAGGACAGGACAAAGGCCAGGACAGACAGACAGACTTAAATAGAGGAAGGCAAAAAGAGAACGGGACAGACAGACAAACTGAAAAACAGACAAACAAAGAGTGAAACATACTTAACGAGACTGAAAAGCAGACAGACAGAGAGCCAGAGACAGGGAGCACAAGACAGACAGCCAGATAGATAGACAGACAATGCCTGTTCAAAACAGATTATACCCTAATATTTTATTGGACCACCTTTGATTGATTGCAGCACACATTCTCCATAGCATCATTTCGATACGCTTCCATGGTGTCGCAACATTTATACCTGTCCAGAGTCGCATTAATTTTTCGCCAACATCTTGCATTGATAATTGGAGAGTCCGAGTCTGAGCAAAGTCTTCTTTTGCACAATCCAAAGATTCTCAATAGGGTTAAGGTCTGGACTCTGTGATGGCCAATCCATGTGTGAAAATAATGTCTTATGCTGCCTGAACCACTCTTTCATATATTGAGCCCGGCGAATTCTGGCATTGTCATCTTGGAATATAACCGTGTCTTCAGGAAAGACATAATCAATTAATATAATAACCTGGTCATTTAATATATTCAGGTAGTCAGCTGACCTCAATTATTCTTTGGGCACATAAATGCTGAACCGGACTAACTGCAGTAACCCCAGATCATAGCACTGAACCCGCAGGATTTTTGGCTTTGTAGGCAAGCATCTCCACTGGGAGCCAGTAGAGAGAGCACAGCAATGGGCTGGTGTGCGGCAATTTTGGGAGGTTGAAAACAACTCCGGCAGCTGCATTCTAAATCATATTGTGCTCAGAGGTAGACCTGCCAGGAGCGAGTTGCAGTAGTCCAGTTTCGAAATTACAAGAGACTTCACAAGCAACTCAGTGGACAAGAATTTTCAAATAATTCTGATGTTGTAGAGGATAAACTGGCAGAATCATGTCAAATGTCAAATCTTAGTCAAATCCAGGTGGTACCTTTTTTTCTGGAAAGGGTGTATATAGATAGAAACAAAAATAGAGGCAGTTGGGGGGGTTCTTCAGAATTTTACTTCATCCACAGAGACACAATCTGTAAGATGGCTTTCTACAAACTTCCCGTTTCTGATTTGTGTACTTTTAAGACATTTCCTGACACTGGATGTACAGTATGCATCAATCTTGCTGAATATATCTCTCTATTATCTTCTGTTTTTCATCTTAAAGGATAAAAAAACTCTCCCCTACACGCACACCTGCACATGACTTCAGCACCGCTCTCTGCGTCACAATACTGTCAGACTTTATATATCTTTTTTCACTGACTAAACAACGTATAATCTATTTTTGGCTAAGCACTATCAGCGGTGGGAAAACAGCAGGTTTTTGTACACTCGCCTTATCCTTGTCATACCAGTCTGGGAACGGCTCCAACACGGCTTCTCACACACACTCACATCCAAGATCTTCACCCACAATGCCACCGGAGGTTAGGTTTTTACTGTTCTTTCAAACACTAAGCTCCCATGGTAGAATGTTAGAAATGTTCTATTTCTTTTAAATAGCAGAAAGTGTCGCTGTTCACTTCAAGCCATACTACACATGATTTCCCATCAAACCCTTAAATAAAAGAACATTTTAAATGGCATGTCTTTAAGACAGATAGGCAGCTCTTTTCTATCGTGTGACAGTTACCATCGAGCTTCTTTTTTTGCTTCTTTTGACTGGAGATTAGCAAATCCAGATTAATCTGAATCCGTTACTTCGTTCACTTGGCTCAGTTACTGAGTTATCTTGTTGCTAACAACAAAGTAGATAAATACAAATTGATTTTGTAAGCACCCTCTAGTGGAATACCATTGCAAAAGCAGTCAGAATCCCCACTGACTCAAAGGACTCGTAAGACTCAGATCCGTGTAAGTGATTCAGAAGGATTTAAATTAGTGAATTACTTTTAATATACCTTTAATGAATGCAGGCAAACATCTTTAGCCAAATGTCGAGTCACAGGGCACCTATTGGAAAAGTGCCACCTATCTTCCCTCTTCTGCAAACAAGTTCACACATGTCTACGATTGGCTAGTGTAGTGATGGACAGGGATTAGAGAATATGTACCTCCCACTTCAAAAATACATTGTCTGAAAACCCACTGCTTGGTCGTTGCTACATTATGCACTGATCAGAATACGTGTGTGGCGCTAACACACGCCACCTTGTTTGCATTGTTATGTAACCTATGACATTAGAGTCAATTAAAACAACTGACTCGGGTGTTTTTAAAACCAGTACGTTCTAACCATGATGAACAAATATCTGTAGCACTTACACTCTGTTTTTTTTGCACTAGTCCTGTTGAATTATGGAATACTGCAGTGTTTAATGGTTCTCTGTGAGAGAAAGCAGCAACTCATCTGGGTATTTCTTATCATAGTCTGGAATCTGGACATACTTCCTCTCATGATGTACTGCTTTTCGCCCAATGTATAGTATGAAGTATGGTACATAATAATATTTTAGAAATTTTATATGTCAGCAGGTTACATAAAATTATTAGAATAAATTTATTACATAAAATTACCCTAGATGTTTGACTTGTCCCTAAGCACTATCCTCTAACCTATCTGGGAAAAAACATTGTGATATTTTGTTTTTCTGCAATATATATTGCACTTTGAATACATTTCTTCAGATGGCTGAAGAATGATTGGCGTGATTTTGTAAATGAGTGCATTTTTTGGTGTAAAATATAATACACAAATTATAATCATAGGTAAAACAACAAAAAGATCTAAATAAAATAAACAGTGATTTATATTTTCTGAGGATTTAAACGTAAAAAAAAACACTGCATACTCTCTAACGTATAAATTAATTTCAATTCATCTATTTTAATGAAACAAAATTATGCACAAATGTTACACTTTCATTCTTAAACTTAATTATTATTAAACTTTGCATTTAATCCCCAAATCACATGTTCTGAACTGTGAGGCAGTTGAATATAATCCCCACTTGACATTTTACATACCGTAATGTTACTATTGCAGATGCACACATTGCCAATTCGATGTTGAAACATCATTTTGTGCAGCCCTAGTGTGTGTGTGTGTGTGTGTGTGTGTGCGCGCGTGTGTGCGCGTGTGTGTGCGCGTGTGTGTCTACAGACAGTGACAGATAGATTCTGTGTTCGACTTAAACAAGACCACAGGGCATAAAGCACCAATCAATCCACACAGCTGGTTTTATCTGAGGCATGCTTCAAACTAGTGTGAGTGATGTTTACACATATACACACACACACACACACACACACACACACACACACACGCACACACAGGGTGAAGCATAAAATAAAGCATCACTTTAATGGTTCTTGACCCCACAAAGCCACAAAGACTAGATGGAGTGAAGGTGGACAACACAGGAACATCTGCTCTCAAGATCAAGAGACTCGTAACAACTAAATGCAGCAAACTGTCCCTGGTGGGGAGACAGTCTTTCTTTCTTACTCACTCTATCTATCCATCCATCTATCTATCTATCTATCTTCTTTTAAACTTAAGGTCTGGATATTTAATTTCTCTAGGTTAAGTATAGAACAGCATGGCAGAAATATAAGGAAACCGATATGGGGACACACCCTACAGGATAGGCTTTTTGTGCTTAGGACAGATAAATGAATTTCAGTTCGTCTAAACTGTTTCAAATGTAACATTTTATGTAAGCCATATAAACGAATTCTTTTTCAGTGCCTCAGAGTAAATTACAAGGACATAAAACATAGCCGTATAAAAAACACTTGCTTTTCAGGCTTAGTGAGTTATCAGATACAAGAATAAACCTGTTCAGATCAGATTTGCCGTCCAGACACCATTAATCTTTTAAATAAAATGGCTCTTTCCGTTAAAGAAGCGCCGATGGCCTGCATTTGAAGTGCTTGCTCTGGGCACAGGCCAACGTCTTCAGAACTGTAATTACAGGAAGCCAGAAGTGGCCTTAAACAACTAGAATCAGGCTCGGGTTCAGGCGCCTACTCTAGCTCTCTGTGTCAATGACACTGTGTCAGTGTGATTTGCCTTCTGTAATAAGAGAGTGGCACAGAATTTATACATCTACTAATGATTTAGTTTCACTGCAATTAATATGTAAATCACTGAATGTCAGGAACAAAAAATAAATTAAAAAACAGGATATCCTACAGAACAGAATATCCTTTTCCTATTTCAAAAGTTTGTTCGAAAAACATTTTAAAGTAAAAAAAAGTTTAAACTGTAGTAGAATATGTGCTATAGGCTAAATTTTGGCTATACCATCCTTTTTCACGGATTGAGGTTGAACTGATTCATTTCAACCTTGAAAATCCGTGAAAAAGGATGGTATATACCATCCTTTTTTACTGCAGGTTAAAATGCTAGGATACTTGATACACTACAATCAAATTAAGTTAACACTTCAAACCTTGGTAAAGGTGTTAGCTTTACCAAAAAACTTACTATTCATATTTCGGATTGAAATTGGATCAAAATTGTATTGTACAATCTTTAAGCCCAGAGGGTCTGAAAACCAACCCAGCTAAACTCATCTGCCTTGCTGTGTATGTTCCTGTATTTGTGTGCGTGTGTGTGATGGTGACTGCATGTAGCTAATTAGTCTGGCTTTATTAGCATCAGCGCAGGTTTTTGAGCAGGGTTGCTATGCTAAACAGCCTCCGGGATGCAGGATGAAGATGTACTTGACATGGTGAGGGCAGCACTTCATGAAAACAGCAGCTACTTTGCACATCACCATACTCTGTCTATGCGCAAGGTTGAGTGGGAGTGTGTTTGGAAAAACCTTGTAATGTCTGATGCAAAAGAGCACAAGTTTGCTGACACTGACCCACTAACGGTCTTTAATGGAATCTTCCCACTGGGACTAAGAACAGCCAAGGCTGTTTTCTACACTCTTACATTACCCCTCTATAAATAATTACCCTATAGTAAAAGGTGTGACTTTAAGCTCATGACCTACAAATGCTTGATATAATTAGAAAATGTGCAGTTCATTACAGTGGGGACAAAACAATAGGGATGGGATGAATAATGGTCTAGAATCTACCATATTATATCACTTAACACATGACCTCTAGTTCATGATTTAACAGCTGACAAACTCTACTTTACTTAATGGTATTGATGACACAATGTTGTGCCTTTATTTACCGTTTACAAACAGATGTACTGCGTGTTAATGTCATCTTTAAGCTTAATTCTATTGATTTCTGACTCTCAATGTGTCTTATTTATTAAAACATATAAATCACTGTTATGAGATCTGCAGTCTGTGGCAACATAATAGATCTTGAGAAACTCTCGTTAAAGTTAACTTAAATATAAGGCATAGATCCCAGAGAAATTCGAAACTTTTTTACATCAGTGGAAAGGCAATCGAAGCCAAGCGAGGCTAGTTTACGATTTTTTTTATTTGAGTCAGCGAAGGCAGTTTCAATAGAGACAACCCACATTAACAGCGATGCATTTAGCATGCCAGCAAAATAGGTTTCTGTTGACAGATTGGTGGCCTGGGTTTATTCATATCATATTTACTCGTATGGCAGGCTCTCCTTACTTAAACCCTTGTAATGTCTTACTGAAGAATGAGTTTTGCTCTTATGACTTAAATGTTTGTAAAACATAAAATAAAATGTATCACCCAATTTTAGGTTTTACCGTGTTGGGTTACAGTTAATTAATGGCACAAAATCTAATATAAAAACAGGTCAAATCTGACCCAAAGGAGAACAGGTAAGATAAATACGTGTCTGAGTGTTGATACTGTATGGTTATGATTTTTGTAAGGAGATACAGAAATAAAATGGTTTAAAAGGGGATATTTTCCTATGATTTCTCTTAGCAACAAAGTGTTTCAATTTGAAGCACATTTGTGATGCTACAGTAACTGCGCTATCGAAAAGGTCAGATTTTTCTAATCTCTCCCACTAAAGCGTGTGGCACTTCACTTGACAGAATAACGTGATTTAATTTAACAGTCAGTTTTATTTTAGTTAACACAAACTTTCCGATTCAGTGGCAGCTCGAGTACATGCTATTATTAAAGTCATAAACAGTGGGCAAATATTAAGTTTACTATGGTTGTTTAAGATATTATAATGTCTGATATTTTTAGTTAGAATAAAATGCTCACTCAATGAACCCAATATTTTCAGTAGTGTCTATTACCGTAGCATATTAATAATAGTGTACACTGTATGGTATGTGTTTTATGGGTGGGTTACAGCAGGCTGAATCTTATAGCAATCAGGCTGTGTATGGCTAAGAGCTTGACATGTAGAGGGCTATGAGTGATGGTGATTGGTACAAACCTGCAGGGCAACAATAAATAACATTTACAGTAGGATGGCAGCAGAACGGCACACACACCTAGACAAACGTAAACAACATCTCAATGTATTATTGGCTGTTATTTCATAAAGACAAACACATAAAAAAAATTGGAAAAGTTTTCTTCAATGGATCCACCTTTTCCTAGTTTAATATGATTCATTTGAATCAGCTCTGTTTAATTTCCTTAGTGGATATTTATAGGAATGATACAGAGTTGAAAAGGGACAAAACAGAAGGTAAAAGTGTGTGTCTGTGTCTTTGTGAAGAGAAGATTTTATAAACAAGAGCTGAAAAATTAATTCCAAAACTATAAATATCTCTGTGCATGTTCCCCACCTCGAGGAAGAGTCTGTTATCATTTGCATTCGCATGTTCTGTATGCCCACATGTAAGCTTGGGTATGGCTATAGACCGGTTTCGAAAGCTGCTTGACCTGCATTTAGCATTCTGAGCATTGTACGTTATTAATTTTATGGCTTAACATCTTATACAAAGGGTTCCAGGTGCAACACAGATGAGCACTATAACAACATTTGAGCTCCGCACCTTATGAAAATAGTGTTAGTGAGCTCGAGGACCAGCCTCATATCGTTAAACAAAAATAAATTCCATGCCTGAACACATAGCAATGTGCGCAAAGCCTCCTCAGAGAGGATTATGTAACAAACAGTGAGGTGCACAATAGGTTATACATGTACAACAACATTATTAAGGCACACCAAAGCTTAGCACATTAGGACATCATTGCTTAGGTAAAAACTCTCATTCAACAGCTCATTGTGATCTTACAGATCTGATAAAGGCCTTTTTTTGTTAGAAAAGAGAATAATTAATATATTAACTGCCAATTTAGAGCTGTATTGTCTAATAGGAATCTTTGGGGTTCTTGCTTCTCGCATGGAAATTTGCTGCTATCAAGATGAACATATATTTCATAGTGATAAAGGTATGAGAATGATATGAGGAATGTATACGTTTTGTTAGTAAAGGGGAAGAAATTGAATTTTGCTGTGGTTGTGCCCACATTCACCCCTAAATTTCTTTGTCATTTCACAATCCACAGAAGTTTAATTGCTCAGTAGCTTAGTGGTTAAAGTGTTCATTTTTAAGCACAACTTAACTGAGGCTCTGAACAAGGCCCTTAACCTCCAACTGCTTTCGGTACAAATGAGATAAGTATAAGCTGCTCTGGATAAAGACAAACTATCGAAATCTGGCCTCTCTGACTTTGTATCTGCCAAATGCTGCAAATGTAAATATTACACTTGCAGTGATAAAATAATCAATCCTCCAGTGAAACTCTGGTTAAAGTGTTAAATGCCCAGAATATTCTAGATGATGATAATGCAGCATACTCTATAAGGTTGTACAATACCTGTTTTGAAACAACCAATTAAGCCCACTAGTTTATTACCATATTTAGTGTTTAGCAGTTCCAGCTGTGAATGAATCAAATGTTGCACCAGGCGGTTTGTGATAGTAGAGTGAGTTCATTACAAATGGTCTTCACAGATTTTAATTTCTTCAAGTTGATGAGTCCTTGGGTTCATTTCTAGGGACTGTTAGAATGCCAGCCAAAAATTAGAAGTAGCACCGTGAGATTGTGACTGACTTCTTCCAGCTACACGACAGAATCTGGACATTCTACCAATGTTAAACTCTCCCTCTGCACCTTATTCCTGTATTAACATTTATTTAATTATCTCTGCATTTCCTGGCTCTAATTGGGCCACACCCTTAAAAATCTATATAAACCAGAGTTGAAGTATCTCTGGACATGTCAACATTATTATACTGCTTTTCATCTTCTATTACTAGGAGGTACATTTGACTAAGTAAGTGTATATTTTTATTACTTAGCTGCTTTCTCAGTTTCTACCACTGAATGTTTTTCACATAGCAACCCAGACGCTACACTGTCTCTGGTGCTTACTTATAGCTTTCCCTATCAGAATTACAGCACTTGTGCATGAGTACAAAGGCAAAAATAGACCAGAATTCATCCATAAAGCACTTAAGACACTACACTGCACCACATTTCCTCTGATCCTACAATACGGCTCAGTTGTTTCCACCATTTCTCAGAGAACAAGGGAGGGATTCTGTAAGACTTTTTTCTGTTCTGGTGCCTAGATGATGAAACCAACATCCCAGCTACTACATTTATAAGCCCTACATTTGCTACCTTGAAAATTTGTGTGTTGTTTAGTGTGTTTTTTTACATCATACTACCCCAGCGATTTAGGCTAATAGTCTCTGATTTATTGCGGAATATTGGGGAAGTGGTAGCACAGTGGGTAAGGTGTTGGACTGCTTATTGGAAGATCAGGGTTTGATTCCCAGCACCACCAAATTCCCACCTTTGGGAGTCAGAATCAGGTTTTTTTACTCCAAATTTAACAACCTATGTCTCTATAAATCTCAGGCACTTTGTGAACGGGGTCACTGTCATACTAGAAAGTTGAGCCTCTTAGACAACTAGGGGATTCCGACTTTGTGGCAGCAGTTTGGGAAAGAAACACTTATGTTTGTAGGTGTGCTTGTGAGGTGTCTACAAACGTTTGGCCAAATAATAGACAACAGTGTTGATGTCATGGTCACACATGCTTTCTGTTCACAAAAGACTGATTACATACACCTGCACCTCATCTACGCAAGCATGTTATTTAAGCACCTCACACACCTCAGTTCGGGGTCTGGTCTCGTCGAAACTCAAGAAAGAGAGACTCGATCATGTATCTCTGATTTTCAAGTTCCTCAAGCTCCCAGCCTTTGTAAAGACTACTAGCTCTGTGGTTCCCTGGTATGTTCCAAGCTGATCTCGTTCCAAGCCCTGAAAAGACTAACCAGACTGCTCACGCTTCAGGTGTTTAAAAGTGATGTTTCCAAATAATTCCTCTGTTCTGGGTTTACCTGTGTTTATTTAAGTTCCCTGTAAGTTTCAAAGACTTTAAATTTGTTTAAAACCACCTCTTTTTTTTATTCCTCTGGAATAAAGTTCTTTGTTTGATTCTAACCTATTAGTGAATGACAAAATGAAAAAAAAGGATGTGACAGAGTATACACAGTTGTGAAAAAATGTCCAATCAATTCAAATTGATAATACGCTTAACTATAAAAATGTATTTAAAGTAGTATTGTAGTATTAATGTTTTATTTTTAACTTGTTTTTTAAGGCTGTAATCAGTGTAATTCTTTCTTTTCCTTTTTTACACACACACAGAATATACTGTACATTATTTTAGATTATAACCAAATTCACTGAAACTGGGTTCACGATATCCTTTTTTGTTTTTTGTGCAGAACTAGGCAATATTTATAGGTCACTTTATTTTAAAAAGTCATACTTATATTATTTACTTTATTGTCAGATTAAAAGTAAACGTTTTTGCGTGTACACGTTCACTGTCCACTTCATAAAGAACACCTGTCCACATGCTTATTTATACAGTTATCAAATCAGCCAATCGTGTGGCGGCAGCACAATCCATGACCTCGTTCAGATTTAGATGTTGAGCTGTAGATGGAAAAGTGTGATCCTGTTGACTTTGCATGGACCATTAGAATATAAAAAAAAATACTATTTTATCTATTATCTATTAAAGTTGGACAGAACTGCTTCCTGCTTCAGGCTGACAAAAATGAAAACCCGCTCTAGTCTTCTGCTGTTTTATCTCTGTGAAGGCAGAGATGCTTTTTTTGCTATACAGTGTTGTAAAAAGTGATGATTGTGTTGGTATAGACCCCTTACACCTCAAACCAGTCCGGTTATTCTCTTCTTCCAGTTAAACTGCAGAACTTCTACAGCTTGTTTTTATGCACCATACTGTAAAAATCTAGGGACTGTTGTGTGTACAAAACCACCAGAGCTCATTAGATTCCAAAAAAAATACTCAAACCGGCCCACCTGTAACCAACATCCAGGCCACAATGTTTTTTCGCCTCTGGTGTTTGTGTGAAAATGACCTTTGTCTGCTGTCACATGATTTATGTACTTATCCTGTCAGCCAATCACTGAAATATTTAGTACATTATTAAAATTTCACAAACAAATAAACACATACAAACCATATAATAATCATTGAAGATACTTATATTGTAAAACATTTATATTGGCCAGTATATGTTTCCCTTTATATAGATGGTTTATTACATTTCTTACCAGAGGTAGCTGGTAATGTTTTCTCAATTGTTTATGGTGAGGTTTCATGAGTGCACAGACACTGAGTATCTTTCTATAAATTTCATAGCCTTACCTATTAGACCTCATGCTATAGTGTACTGTACCACATGCACAACTTGTCATCTCTTTACCACATGCACTATTTTTTCCTCACATTCAATTCACCACACCACAATATCCTGTGTACCCTTTTATATACCTTCATATCATATCAAGTTTACACAGGATAGAAAAAAACTAGGTAAAACTACACTATATAGCTGAAGGTATTAGGAAACCTGACCATCAGATCAATGTATTTTTGAACATCTTATTCCAGATTTAGTATCACTATTTTTCCTATTACTACACTTTTGGAGGTCTTTTAGAGGTGACTAATTAATTACAATAGTATAAGTGTTAATAATGTTTAATAAATAGGTTTCGGCTGCAGTTGATGTTTCAGTTTATCCCAAAAGTGGGGTTGAGTTCATTTCTTTTACTTAAACCAGAACACAGCATGTCTTCATGGAGCTCAGGGGATTTGTGCACAGAGGTATTGTCATGCTGGAACACTGTTAAAGTCTCTTAGTTCCAGAAAAGAGAAATCTTTATGCTTCGTTATAAAGCATATGAAGTATCTCCAGTATGAACTGAATCAATTTCCTCCAAATTTAAATCAACAGGTCAGATTTATTAAAAAAATATAAACAGTTTTTTTGATCCAATATAAGTGTTTTCTTTTTAATACTTAAATAGTTTTTGGAAAAATCTATGTTTCTTGTCAAAATCTTAATCCTTTTACAATCAGACTTTATAACTTTATTCCTGCTTTACTTTTATATTATAGTTTATATTATGATTTATTTCAGCATGATGTGATGTATTCATCTGAGCCGAAGTGATTATTGGTTGAATTGTAGGTCTGGCAGTCTTGAACAGTGGAGTTTTTTTTTGTTATGTATAGCTAGTAGTGTCAGACCAGCAGCATATTCCAATTAGCACTTTAATTAATACTGGTTTAAAGGTCACACTGGCTCTCTCTTTATCGACCATGCTCTGTCAGTTGCAATATTCCTTAGTTTGCGTGAATTCTTCAAAATTCCACTGGTCCTCTTCCTCCTCCCCCTCCCCCAACTGCTTTTGCTCATCCCTGTATTAAAAACCTAACCTCATTCTTCACCTTCCCAGTTTCCATCGCTCACCAGTGCAGCCAGAGCGACGGCGGATGTGGATGAAGTGGAACACCACTCCCATAGCATGTAGAGAGATAATGAAGCAGCGCTGACTGGAGATTGCATTAACCCCTAATAGTATTGAAGGGTGATTTGTCAAACAGAAAAAAACCTGAGAATGAACATGTCATCTACCTACGCTGCCTGCAAGCAAGCAACATGATCACATTTGAGATCCTCTAAAAGACAGATTCAATTTGCCTCCCAAGCAAATAACATCATTATTTGCCCAACAGCTTGAACATTTTATTGAATGTTACCATTCTAAGAAATGTCGTGTTATTGCTTAGGATTACAACATCTAGAGCTGCACCCTGAATAACATACTACACACTATGCGATTACAGTGAGCATGTGCACCGTGTATAGATCTAAAAAAAACAATACTAATTATTTGCATGTTTGTGTGACTGATAACCAATATGCAGAACTGATATATGTTTATTGTTTTACTACTGTTCTAACACAACACTAACAACAGTACTAAATCTACTTTTACCTCTACTGTAATTTTACATTAACTATTAAAAAAAATTACCATCTCTCCAAATATCAGTGGATTTGATATTACAATTCTGATATCTGATAACGAAAAAAAGGTTTAAAATCAGAAAAATATATCAGTAAAACCGATCATCGGTTGAGCTTTAGTATGAATTTTATAAAGGCTGTAGCATCTCAAATGTAGCTGTAACTTTTCCAGCTAAACAGAATTATAAGCTGTGTTTTTCTCATAACCATTACTATATCTAGTGCAAATGACAAAAAACTAAAAACACATTCAGAAGTTTTAAAGGGTTAAAATAATCTCATTAGTTAAAATAAATAATCATTTTTATAGTTAAAATAACTAAAAACTAATGACACCAACCAGAGACGCATAATTAGGGTTGCCACCTTGCAGTAGTATGGACAACTCTTTATTAAAAAATAAAGGATGCTTTAAATATTTGTACTGTGCCATAATGTTTGTCTGTTGCAGTGAAAAGGTTCTCAGAAATAATCACATTTGTTTTAAACCGATTCAAAAAATTATTTGTGTCTTACAAAAAAGTCATGCTTTGGGACGGGGGTGGGGCCAATAGCAACACTGGACACTAGCACTAAAAAAGGCCACTAGATTTGTCATTGTTATCACTATTTTCGAATACATCGCTAGAGGAGTCGGCAACAAGGTTGGCAACAATGAGCTAGAGCTACCAAGCCCTCCCCCCCAACACACACACACACACAGACACACACAAACACACACACACAATTGGCTTTGGTCTGAAAATCTCTTATATTTGCACAGATTAATCTGAATACACAAAAAGTTTAAGTTAAAATAGTCTCAAGAGCGTGAGTGTAAACACGTGTTTTCTGTAGCACTTTTTATTGGAAACACACAGTCATGCTAAGCTCAGACTTAAGTGCACTTAAGAAGGAGTAAGTGTGTGTTTGGGCCCACAATTTTTTTTTCCAATACCGTCTGAACTTTAGTTTATCTGAATACAAGAATCTTTGCATTGTTTAAGTAGACCTCTGGGATTACTTAGTTATGTTTATATCTAAAAGTAATTGTTACCAATCATTAAGGTGTACTTGAAGTTAAGGTGATTCATTTGAGTCGTTCTGTGGTGTTATAATGATTATAATTGTATGCAAGTTAACCAAAACCCCACTAAAAAGTAAGCATTATTAATGTTATTCATTTTTCTTATGTAATATTGAGTGATTTTTGTAGTTACCTATTGTTTTTTTCCCTAATGAAAGGGTAATTCTTTATAGGTAAAAATATTGTTCAATTTTTCTAAACTGGCATCCTAATGAGCTCTAGAAAGGCAACATCTGGGGGAATAGGGTGTCACACGTGTGTATATATAAAGATAAACAAATATAGATCAACCGTACACCATATTAATATGCAGTCATCTGTCAGTGAAGTAACTGTTGACGTCATGATGTAGGGTGACAGCTTAATCCCAGCTCTCAGGCCCGTTCATTATATTGTCCTTATTTAACTAAATACAAAAAAACAATTATCCCTAGAGTAATTAAAAGCGCAATGACAGTTGACAGTCCACTGACAGTTCAATCAAACGCTTTGAGTTTTAATAAAATCTGAAATAGCCTGTTTGGAATTTTCCAGCATGAATTCCAAAGCTTTTTAGCTAAAACAAAACAGCACCATATTAAACACACAAACGTTTTAAACTCCTGAATTTTCTTAATGTCCCTTCAATGTCAAAAGGCTGTCACTATATGTGGGTCTAGAATCATATTTGCTCCTGAAAGTGTGACATTTTGAGGCCCATGCCCTAGATTCCCTCACCGCTTACACATACACACACACCGAGTACACACAGCGCACATACACACCACCTCCAGGGGCCACAGCTGAAGCCAGCCAGACTTCACTTGCCATAAACAAATTACTAAAGATTTATGAGCACCTGGAGACACCCCCCCCCGTCTCACTTTCCTTCTCTTTCCAGTCCTCCTTGTTGCTTTTCATCACACTTTTTTTTGCATCTCTGTCTCTCTTCTGCTGTCCCTTTGCCCTTTTCCTTGCTGCTTATTGAATTAAAGTGTCTCTGTAAAGAGCACTTTATTACTGCATGAGACAGCGTCCTCTGTAAGGCTCAAAGGTGACTGCCCGCCCTGCATCCTTATCCCAGAGAGCAGCCCTGCCTGCCCCACCAGCCTGCTTCTGGACTCCATAAAACACATAGAAATGAACAGCTTTATAGCTCCTTATCATAGAATTAATAATTTATGTTCTGTCCATGGATCAGAAGGCCAGTTGACAGGCATGTTTGCATTAAACATGCACATTATACTTACCTTCAAATGCAATGACCAAAGATTCAATTCACTTTCATTGATATTTGTATGAAGTTTTTAACAAGAAAGCAGCGATGCAATAAACAGTTGCATTCAGAAATGTTCTGTTGATTCCTAATGAGCCAGACAGAGATGATAATGGTAAGGAAAAACTCCCGGAGACGATATAAGGAAGAAGCTTCGAGAGGAACCAGACTCGAGAGCGAACCCATCCTCATCTGAAACAAATTCCATATGATTCAAAAGAGCAGAAACTAACCATAAATATTGTTCCCACTAATGGTACTCACTAGACACCCTCATTCATCACAACTTATATTTATCTTGTTTATACATCCAAGCAGTTAAGAGGTGATCGAGGTAATTAAACTCCAACGTTTCAACCAGCGGTCCAATACCATAACCACTAAGCTACCACTTCTCTACTAAGCTATAATCTTCTCCACTAAATTCCCTTTGTCTCTGTCATTATCAGCAGTCTTAAGTCTTCAGCCACTTTGGTAAGATCCCACTAAAATCGGATTTGCTTCTCACACTATTATTACCCACCAAAAAAACAAGCTTCTGATTTCTTCCTCAACACCTAGACTCTGAGACCCATCATTTTCTGGGCTTTGAAATTGGTTTAGACATGAGCTGGTCAGAGAAAACTAACACTAACAGTGAACACTAACACCTAGAGGATATTTAAAGGCTCATTTATTTTATGATCATACAAGCCAAAATATGTTATATTAAGTAAAATGGTGGAATATACATTAAAAAAAGACAGCAGCTATAATAAACTAGGCTACAAAACACAGGCTAGCCAACCTTTTATTAGGAGACCAGGCAGGTTTAGGATGTCATAGAGAAAAATAAGATTTAAAATAGTATTGATTTACAAGAAATCAAACACTCTTAATAATCTGCTTTGGCATCTTTCCTATTATTTCTTGTTTCCCAAGGATCACGCTTGAAAAAACAATAAAAAAAAAACAACTTTTTTATACCCTGGTGTTTAGTAATTGGATGGCTGTGCATATCCACTGTAGCACATATGCATGCATAATACCAATTCCTCCAGGAGCTGACAATATTGTAATTGCACAAATTAATAGAAAATCAAGCAAACCGTATAATACTATAATATTCTGTCAGACATAAAACCTGGAAAAGACATAACGCAAAGCAATGATAAGAAACATTTGACAATATTCCAGTGCTTATATACTTTTCTCCATTTGTGTGGGTGACAACTCTCTGTTGCCTTCTGGCGGTCTGGCAGAGAAACATCCCAAATATTTGTGTCATCTGGGCCAAGACACATCATGTGACGTTAAGAATAGGACAGGGCAGAACCAAACAGAATACTTTGTCATTGTAAAGCAGTACAACAAAATGCATAGTGCAACAAATAACTAGACAATATAGCATAAGGACCAACAATTAAAAAAATAAATAATGTCACTTAAAATTCAACCCATTAAATCATGAATCCAATGCTGATTAACTGCCACCGTTGGGCTCTACATCACTTTCCTCACACGGCTACAATTCCTGGTAGACCATTCCTGGTGGCCTTAGTATGTCCTGTGGTATGTTATGAGCTTGATGAGAAGTGCTTGTAATATTGATCTAACACCTGCTGCCCGATGTTAAGCTAGATCGCCTAAGCTAGACTGTAGAACTTCTTTGTTTTATAGTACCTTCTAAAACACACTGTATCAGAGAGTTAAGAATTCCATTGCAACTGACTACATTGTTAACTAGATTTGCAGCATTATTAGAGGATAAAGACAAAAAAAATGTTCCCGGGAATTATTTGTTATACATTTTTTATTAAGCTCCTTTGTGAGGAACCTAACATCTATGAAAAGGAAAAAAAAAACATCAGCAATGGGCAGGTTTAAAAATAGCATCGCTAGAACACACACACACTGGTGCAGATATTCACAGCTGCTTTCTCCCGAGTTGAAACTGAAGCTTCTCTTCACACTGCTGAAGTCCTTGATGTGTCATATGCTTGAAGAAACTATTGTTAGTCCTTTAATAATAATATTAAACTTCATTGTCATTGTGTAAGGTACATGTACAGAGCCAATGAAATGCATTTTTCGCATATCCCATCTTAGTAAGTTGGGGTCAGAGCGCAGGGTCAGCTATGATACAGCACCCCTGGAGCAGGAAGGGTTAAGGGTCTTGCTCAAGGACCCAACAGTGGTTGACTTGCCGGAGGTGGGGCTTTAACCCAGGTGTTTCTGGTCTTCAGATTAACAACTCAGCACCTTAACCATCTACCTAGACATACAACTGGGATTAAAAAATGCTCACTTGAATTATAAATAGTCAAGGTTAATACAAAATCATGGGTCCCACTGAGCTATTGTAAGCTTCATTGGCTTTTATAGCAATTGTTTATGTCTCAGACTTGAAGGCATTTAGAAGGAGCAAAACATCAATACCTGAAATGCAGCCTGCTTCACAAAACATACCAGCTAGCAAAGATTAATCCACAAGCAAACATTCAATCCAGCCATTCATATGAGTAAGAGCCCTCTTAAGTTTATTCTTTGGGGGGAAAAAACAGCATTTATTATATATGCTGCAGTTCAGTTTAACAATTCATATGCCACAGGATGTCCCACAAACCTTTTAAAGACATTATAGTAGGATAATCTACGCAACCTACACGACAGGAGTGAGCTGTACGTAATCAGAAAGAATTAAACATTCTCTAGAGGTGAGCTCTTTTGTCCTGTATCACACAATAACACAAAAAACAGCGTGCTGTGACCTTTTCTGAGGGCAAGTCTGCGACAGAGAGCTATCTGGGATGAGTTACAATGCTGTTCCTGAGCTATCGGGATCAGATAATAGTGCTTCATATTTGGAGCCGAGACGCCAGGGGACAGAGACAGTTAGGAGGCAAAAGCCGCTTGGCTAGCAGAGAGAGCTGTAAATAACTCATTCATTAGGAAACTGACTGAAGAGATATGAGACACAAGCTCACCAGAGGATATTTATTAGTCCAAACACACTGCAAAAGCACACACTTTTTCTTACACACTATTTTGTAGTACACACAGTAGCAGTGAAAACACATATGAGGACTTAGAAATGAAACAACACTGATAATGAGAATAACCCTGTTAATAATAATAATTAAGCTGTATTGGTGATGTAATTATGTTACTATGGACTATGAACCACATCTGTAAGCTCTTTATAAGGAGCACTGCTGCATTTTGGGAGTGGAGACGTTATATATGTATTACAGATATTTGGGAATTTATCCCCAGACCAAGGTCTAACGTGGTGCATCGTACAAGAAATTTCTTTAAGGGTTCATCTGGTTTTCATTCCGGGTTGTTTTCCTTTATTGAACGCTGCATCGTCTCTCAACAGGTTGCCTCAAAATTTTGGTCACCCTGACCTGTGCTTTTATTCTCTGTTACGTTGAGTAACTTTTTGCGTTATTAAAGAATATCTGCATGTGCATCTGCCCCCTGTCGTCTGATTTAAAATATAATGAACTAAGAAAGTAACAAGGTATTTACATAGAGACTTAATAACACATTTATAAGCACTGCATAAGTATTATTATTATATGAAAGAGAATTTATGTCAGTTTTTAAAAATAAGGAATGTGTTTATTTTAATACAAATTGACATAGCATCCAATTTAATGCTTGTTAAAGACTTGTACGTGTTACTATGTGCACCTGTTACAGGTCTCTTAAATGTGCTTAAAAGTGAATAACTTGATCGGTTTTTTAAATAATTATTTATTTAAAAACAAAGCAACATAAAATGTCTAATAAATGCTCGAAAATAACTTCTATAGAACCGGCTTACAATTGTGACAAATTCCGTTTTCTTAGAAGATAAAAAATAGGCACAAAAGTAAGCAGTGGCAGGCCGTGCATTTGGTACCTGGGCCTTCAGTGGGGATTTACCCGACCAATACACCACTTAATACCACCACTGTCATGTCATAGTTATATAAACCATCAAGACTATACAAAAACGCATTATAACACGGCGTGACATTACAAAAGAAGCATTTCACATTTTTTATTAAAGCAAGAAACCCTGTTAAGACCCCAAACCTCTACACTACAACCGCAACTGTGCCACATACATCATCTGGAGCTGTTCAGAATCAATAATTATGTAATAACATGACTAAAGCATACAAAATTCAATTAAAATTCATCAAACATTAAAAGGCCATAACCCAGCGGTAAGTGGCGAACAAACTCTTTCCTGGACTAAGGCAAGCTAGTTGTCTTTGGGTTGGCCAACCTCCCCTTACAATGTCTAGCTTTTCTGGAAAAGTCCACCTTAAGATGGATTTTTAAGTATGTCCGAAACTAAGTCAATCTCTTCCCCTACGTTAGCCATCCGTTAACATTTTTTAACATCCCTAAGTTACATGGGCAGCACTACTGATTCTGAAGGCCCTGGGCAGATTAGATTAACATGGCAGCACACAGAGACTGAATTTAAGATAATAAACTGTTGGGAATAAATTAATACAATTTCACGGAACAAATATTGGAATTTAGGTTGTAAATGTAGGTCAGTGCTTCTAATAGTGTTTAGGCCAGCATAGAAGGTCTTGCTGGCTGTAACGATTCCGACCTCCTACCAGGTCGCCATCACCAGAATACTAGCGGCATTTCCAGTAGTACTTCCGGTAGCACTTTCTGTCGCTAGCTTTATAAGCTAGCATCATGGACAACATGTTGCTAAGTACTGTTTGCTAGCCGACATACCAAGCGTTTTGTTTCATGTTTATGTCTCTCTGGTTTCAATCTATGTTCCGTCTTGTTCCGGATTTGTTTTCCTGGATTTATAGTGTTTTTTATGTACCCACCTTTGCTTGTTTATTGACCAAGTTTTTGGATTATTCTTATTCTATTAATAAAGCCTTACTCTGCAACACAGATTTCCCTCAGATGTTTTCTTCACACTGGTTCTGATGAAGATAGAAGATAAAACAAATTTTTTCATGGAAATTGAAAATGAATAGAAAATGTAATGGAAATGTGAAGTAAAAGGTAGTTGAATAAGTATCTACACCCCTACATTGTTGAAGCACACACACACACACACACCCCACTTAGTCTTTATTTTTGTAAGAGATTTGAGTCAATAGAGATTTGATATGGCATGTATGGATATGACCTGGGAAATTATGAGAAAATGCCACTGGAATCTAACGCAAAGCTCTTAACCCTTGAGTTGTTAGACTGCTGCTCAGAAGATCAAAAGTTGAATTCTCTATAACAGCAGGCTGTCACTACAGCAGGGCCCCTGAGCAAAACCCTCAAACTGCTTAGACAGAAAAAAAATGAAATAACTGTAAGTCACTCTAAATAAGGGCACATGCCAAATGCCAGAAATGTATACAATTCTGTGCTAAAAGGAAAACTTCCTCTTCAGATTACCACCAAACACCTGATCGCTCACAATATTTGTAGTCCTGATTTTAGTTCCAGTTCTGCATTTTAATACCACCACTGCTCTGTAGACATGTAGGTGAGGTGCTTTTTCCGCGACAAATACTTTTGTCATTCATAGTCCTTAAAAAGAATCCTACACGCTTAGGTTGGAGTTGGTTGAGCCTGGTTTAACTGCTCGCTATCCTTCCTTTTGCTCAGCTTAGAGCACAAGGTCACACAAACCCCATGTGGTTGAGTGCAGCTCTACAACAGGCTTAGCTTTTGAATCGGTGCCCGGCTCAAACAGTGAGAGGCCTGCAAACATGGTCTGCTCACTGTCACCCAAGCAACTGAGGGAGAGAGATAGGGAGGAAGGGAGGGTCGTATACAATAGCCATCGTTACGCTTCAGCTACACCGGTTAGCGTACACTCACTGTGCAGCACAATGCCACACATATTTTAGAGGCATGCAATGATTATTCACCATTTCCCCTTTGGGTCCTTGCTGCATTTCCACTTCCTGCAATCACACTGCTTACATTTATGAGGATGCGTAGGATAAAAAGGGAAGAAAGCATTTTAGCATTTTTCAAAAAAAAAACCTCAAACCCAAATTTTAGAGTATTTTAAAGTGGTAGCACAGTGTATAGGGTGTTAACCCATGCCCTGCACAGATCCCTGACTATGACTTGGGATGAACTGGAACACCAACTGAACCCCAGACCTCCTCACCCAACATTAGTGTCTGATCTCATTAATACTATTGTAGCTGAATGAACACAACATTAGTGTCTGATCTCATTAATACTATTGTAGCTGAATGAACACAGCATTAGTGTCTGATCTCATTAATACTATTGTAGCTGAATGAACACAACATTAGTGTCTGATCTCATTAATACTATTGTAGCTGAATGAACACAACATTAGTGTCTGATCTGATTAATACTATTGTAGCTGAA
Source organism: Bagarius yarrelli (assembly GCA_005784505.1). Taxonomy (NCBI): domain Eukaryota; kingdom Metazoa; phylum Chordata; class Actinopteri; order Siluriformes; family Sisoridae; genus Bagarius; species Bagarius yarrelli. The sequence goes on along the minus strand of VCAZ01000001.1, from coordinate 12,540,190 downwards.
TGAACACAACATTAGTGTCTTATCTTAATACTATTGTAGCTAAATGAACACAACATTAGTGTCTGATCTCATTAATAATATTGCAGCTGAATGAACACAGCATTAGTGTCTGATCTCATTAATACTATTGCAGCTAAATGAACACAACATTAGTGTCTGATCTCATTAATACTATTGTAGCTGAATGAACACAGCATTAGTGTCTGATCTCATTAATATTGTAGCTGAATGAACACAGCATTAGTGTCTGATCTCATTAATACTATTGTAGCTGAATGAACACAACATTAGTGCCTGATCTCATTAATACTATTGTAGCTGATCTATGAACAATGAACACAACATTAGTGTCTGATCTCATTAATACTATTGTAGCTGAATGAACACAACATTAGTGTCTGATCTCATTAATACTATTGTAGCTGAATGAACACAACATTAGTGTCTGATCTAATTAATACTATTGTAGCTGAATGAACACAACATTAGTGTCTGATCTCATTAATACTATTGTAGCTGAATAAAAACAACATTTGTGTCTGATCTCATTAATACTATTGTAGCTGAATGAACACAACGCAATCTAGTGGAAATCCTGTCCAGAGTGAGACCTAATCTGGAACGAAGGTGTCCAAAATCTTTTGTCTGTATGTTGTCGATGTTTATAATTGCAATATACTGGAGAGGAATTGCCATTTGTTGTTGTAATTAGCACTCTAAAATAAGCAAATAACTTGTAAAATAGTCTGTGGTTCTCTGGTAAGTTTCATTATAGATATTTTTTTGCTGGTATAATTAAAAGATTTATTGATAACCCACTTGAAATAAATGGGTTAATCATTTTGCCTGTCATTTTTAAACACATTGTAAATGCCAATTGAATGTCAAATCGAAGTTTAATTACCAGAAAAGTGAGAAAATGCTTTTAAGAAGATTTTAATTCTAAAATTAGTACAACTTGGTTCTGTAACAGAACATTTTAGAAATACAAAATTCTGACTCAATTTAATAAATAAAAAGGGGTTTATTTTTATAAAATGTTCCTGATGTTTAAATAGGCAGATTAAATTTGTATTCATTATGAAAACGAATCATAAGATGAATTCTAATGGGAGTCATTAAGCTTTGCCCAGTTTTTACATGAAAACATTCATCTCTGCTTTCTTTAAAAAATAAATAAATAAATGAAATGAGCTGAAATAAGACTTGTCTTTATTTATCCTGATCTTATTTCCAAATAGTCAACCTATCTATCCTGCCCACAGTTGAATGTTATCATCCAACCATTCATACCTCCATCTGTTCTCCTCATCAATCCATCACTCTTCTTCCTCTCTCTCAGCCATACTGACAGGATCTCACGTCTGAATCACAGCTTCCAGAATCTCAACTACACCACTTTCACTGTGTGTTCTCAGTTTATGCCATCTGTCTCGCAGTCATTCTCAACCCTCCTCATTTTCTTTATTCCTCTATGTTATTTTACATAATGAACTTGCCCGCTCACTCTCTCTTTCGCTCGCTCTCTCTCTGTCCGTCTTGGCTTTCTTGCTCTTTCGTACGCAATCACACAGCATAAGCCGGGTTGCCGATTTACAGTGCTGTGTTCGGTAATATGCATTAGGCATCAGGTGGCTATAAACAGGGTGTAATGAGTAGAAAGTGGCAAACAGAAAGCGCAGCAAAGGATCTTGGGAATTGAGAATGCCTGATGAGCACTTGCAGGAAAAGTGGAACAGGCGGATGGAAATCTCCAGTCTTCCAGGAATCATCTTAGAGGTCTGCTGCTACTTCTATATCCCACATTCTGGCAAACACATACACACATTTTTTTCTTCATCCCTTACTCAGAGAGGTACAGTCAGAAAAGGCACAGTCTTATTTTATGACATCTGGGAACTACTTTGTGCTGGTTTGGTAACAGCATAAAACAGGACAGGTGAACGTACTATCCGCACTCCGTGACCAGCAGTCTACCTACAGCAAGCGGTGCTGGACCAAGGCCAGGGAGACAGTGAAAGATCTCAGTCATCCCAACACTGGACTCCGCTCCTTAAAGGCAAAGACTGAGTGAATGAGGAGGAGCTTCTTCCTGCAGGCCATTCGGTCCCTTAACCAGGGACTCTTATGGGCTCACACTCTCACACACAAACATACAGCAGAACTAGTGCTGAATTATTAATCAAATCGCAGTCACGATTTCAAACGCTGCAGTTATCTAATCGTAAAAGGCTGTGACGTGAATGCCATATAAAGAGTCCCTCTTGAGTGACAGCCATACCAGCTAATTTAATATCTTTTTTGCATTTAGGCAGCACTGACTGCATCATAGCAGCAACAAGCTAACTATCTATTTGGTAGAAAGGCACACTGCCTCTGCTGGACTACAAAAAATTAAGGAATCTATAAATCTAATCTGTTTGCTGCACACTATTAAGAAGACTAAATCACAATCACAATATCTGTCAAAAAAAAGAACAGAATTAGATATTTTTCCTAAATACTCCATACTTTATATATATACACAATTAGCATATACAATACACAGTTATATTTTTATATTTAATATTTTTATTGTACATTTTTATAATACATTTTTTGTCCTATTTATCCTGACTTATTTTGATAAAAAACTTAAAAACATTTCCTATATGTTACTGTGTATAATCATGTATGTGAGAAATAAAATTTGCCATTGAATTTGAGCCTCACCTGTCATCACAAAAAGTATGGCTAAAATAATGATTAAACATTTCTGCTGTAAATGTAATCTCTGTATGACTCTGTTCAATTCTATCCTTTTTATAGTCAAAACTGCTGACTTTCCTGTTCTGTTACAGTGGATAGAGGGATGTAAGGCAGCGATGTGAGCTTAGCCTGTCCTCGCATCGCGCAATTCCTTACAAACTGGTTCGAAAGCATATTTAGTCTCGTGATCTAAAAGAAAACTGGACTGAAAAAGCACAAAGTGAGGCAGTCAGTACCTGCCACCATTCAGAGGCCGAGCGTGAGCACACCGGGTTATTCCTTTTTCTACTGTTGCTTTTCGTATTCACAGAGACGGCAACTGCTGATAGGCTAGCTGATAAACTATAACGTCAAATGCACTACTGCAGTCTGCATACTTTTTGCCGCAGAAACTGGAGATTCTCTAACAAAGTTTAAACATTTCTAGACAATTAATAATGCACTTGCATTAACCAGTTGAGCTAATTTAAGTTGATTTAAGCTACTCTGTTTAACTCGTGTATTTGTGCCTCACCAGCTGCCAACCTCACTGCTTTTACTGAAATCAAAATGAACACCTGACCACTCAGAAAAATGTAAATGTACAAATGAAATTTTAAAAATGTGTTATTACATGCACTGAATATTTTATGACACCACAGAGCACAAACACACACAGCGTAGCCTGTGATCCGTAAGTGATGTGAATCCATGGACGCTCTGTCAACAAACCTGTAGGACATCTGTTCTGAATGTAGCAGGTGATGGTTCCCAGCGAGTGCTGAACAGCACAACTTTAAACATGAGTGAGTCAGCATGTTTGCTTAGGAATAAATATATCTGCATATTTAAACACAGTCATATTTATATATCGCTTTGACGTGCATGATTAAGATAAAAATACACATTAATTTTTGTTAATGTTTATGTAGTAGAGCTCCTCATGTATAGCGTCTGTTGGTTTATGGTTATGACGTTAGCTGCTGGAATTAAGAGTAAACACACTGAGGGACATTTATATCATTCAGACCAACACTGCGGTTTGCACTGACAGGTAAGTGTAAAACAGCACACAGTTTGCATGCGGTACCAGAAACTACCTGTAGGAGGTGATGTGAGGTTTTACATGCAGTAAAGTAACCTGCCAATGTGTTTAGCCAATGACAACATGATTAGTTTCCACAACATGAGTGGCAGGGGAACAATGTGGGACACAGAAGACCTGAGGGTGGAGGAAAACATACAGGGGTAGCAAAACAAAACTATCAAGAATATAAATGTAGGATAGCACTAAAATAATAATAAAAAAAATAAATTAAAAAAAACGCAAAAAGTAATTTGATATGTATGTGTTTTCCAGGACAAGACAAACACCAACACACCCAATACACACAATAGAATTAACTGACCAACACGTCACTATAACATCGTCATCTTTCCTATCTATCGTTGCATTTTACTCTCCCTCTTCTCCTATTTTATTTATCGTTTATATGTATATATGTATATATGAGTATTATTATTACTTTATGATTATTATTATTACTTTATAATTATGATTATTACTTGTTGTTACTTCATTAATATAACGGTAATAAATAAATTTTTATTCCTAAGAATATTAATTATTATTCTTATTGTGTTATTATTATTATTGTTGTTATTATTAAACATAACGCACTTGTCCTCTATATATTCTTATTTAAAATAGTATACATTTATTAGAAAATCTAGATGTGGATTATAATTTAATGCTTGTTTTTTGACTACATTTTTACTTGTGCTATTTTTAGAAGGAAAAAAAGGATGACAGGATGCCCGACTGTCTTTCCCTTACTTATATTAAAAACGCTGCCATTTGACAGATGCCCTGATCCAGAGTGATTAACATCTATCTCATCTAGTCGAACAGTCGAGGGTTCAGGTCTTTGCTCAGGGGCCCAGCAGTGGCAGATTGATAAAGCCGTCAATTGCACAACTGTCCAACATCTTACCCACCGCGCTACCACTTTCCTACTTGTTAGCAGAATAATTTTTAACCGGATGTCACCGGGCAGGTCCATTTATTTGTAAAGCGCATAATATTATTGCGTTTGAATAAGAATACAGCAGTCAAATAATAAAAAACTAATAAATGTAGTGACTATATCTGCTATTAAAAATTGACCTGGTCATAGTTGTCCTGCATTTTTTTTCCTTTATAAAGTATGCTGCAGTGTACACACAAAACCTGTAGCCACATGTTGTCTCACAAGCATTTAAAACAGAAAACAGTGTATGACTATTTCTATCTGTATACATTTCCAGTGACGATTGTGTTCCAATATGCCATTACTATTACTATTAAATTAAATTACTTTTAAAATTAAAAAACAAAATATGAATAAAAGCGAGTCAAATTTAAATATTTTTACAAAACATCAGCTGCTCAATAATAACAGTGTACAAATTTATATCCTTTTATAATACATTTCCTGTAATTGGCATTATTAGCACATTTCATCTGAGTCACAGGAAATGAAACAAAACCAGCTTTTAAACAGTAACATCTAAGACAAGGATTTATTAGGTGTCTAATGCAGTCACACTCTCGTTCTCTTTTTCACACACACATACACAGACAACCCGCAAAGCTGATAATTATAATATTTATGTGTGAGATGCCTACACCCTGGATGATAGAGCTCATTATCAAAGATGAGGCTGTATGTAAATGGATAGCACAGCTAATCAGCCGTTTGCTGTTTGCGTGTAGAGAGGGGATTATTGTACAGATATCTATAAATAGTCATCTTTTTTTTTTCCTTATATTTATGTCAAACATGCAGACACGGAATATTAACAAAAACAATATACGTGCATTTATATGTCAAACTCTAAGTGGCTATATTGACAGTGCTACTGTATTTACTCACTGTACTCCCTGCCCTCTATAGTGACGAAGGTGCATGTTGTCTTAGGTTTTTTTATGGGACTTGACACAGTTTGACTTAGTAACCCATAAGATCTAAGTAAATATCTAAGCTTGGGATTTAATATTCACAGGGTGATTATCCTGACGACAGGGCAGCAAGAGCACGTCACTTATAATGGCCACCAGAAACTCTGTTTTAACACACTGTACAAGAGGAGCAGGTAGTATGACATTGGATTGTTAGCAAAACACCACAAATCATTTTCTTTCAAAAATAATAATAATAGAAATATGCATTTTTGTAGATGTTGAATCAATTTGAATTCTCCTTTGTCAGAAGTAATTATTAGAGCAATTATTTCTAAAAAATTTTTGGAGTCGATTCCACCCAATCATTTTCCCCACTCTCAATCCAAAACACAGCGAAAGACACTGGCTACAATAAGCAGTGCAATAATATTTGAGCTCATGAATGGGCCCACTATAAGGTAGTTGATGGAATGGATAATATTAAATTGTATACCCATCTAAGGCATACAGGTCCAGCAAATTCCTGGAACATGTTTGATTGAAAGGGGTTTTAGTGTTTAAAGTGGTTTTTACACCTGAATCTAAACTTGGAATTTGAACAACTGGGAAGTTGGAATCAGAGTGCTGGGGCACTGATGATATGGCATAGAGGATTGAGGGCCTGGCTTAAAGGGCCCAACAGTCGGAGCCTAAAAGTGCTGGAAGTTGAACCCCAAACTTCTAGTAAACAACCAAGAGCCTTGACTACTTGAGCCACCCCACTGCCCCCTGAACTATTGGAAGAGATGTTAAGTCCAATATCTTACAGGCATTACATCATGACAGAAAAACCCCTTTGTTTGGAAGGCAAAAAATCCTCCAACAAAAACCATGACACTATTCTGCTATTTATTATAAATGACTATACCTACCATTGTGTTTAATTTAACACGCAAAAACTAAAAAGTAGCGCATAAAATGGCACAAAATGTAACCCAATTATTTGTGTAATATAAAAGAAAATGGATAAAATCATACATAAAGTATGCACTGATACAGTGTATTCATCAGCTTCTTGCTACTGATTTTCTTTACTGGGTTGCTAAGTGAAGGAAACCAGTAGCAAGACATTTGCTTGTCCAGTTTGACATTAAAATCTGTGCTCGTGCCATACTTTCGCACGGCTCGGATGGGCTAAAGGATTTTCTTTGGGATCTAAAAAACAACTTATATAGCTTGTGCTCGATAACCTCAATGTATCCTCAGAGAAAAGTCTGCGACACATAAAATGTACATTTTCTTAGAAATATCCAGAAGTTACTGCAATGAAATTTAAGACATTTACTCTGTTTTCAGTTGTACATCACTGAATCGAGGTAAATCATACTATAACTATATTTAATGTGACGTTACGGCATTACAGCAGCTATTGAGCTGTTGTTCCTCTAACTGCCTTGCTTTGTTAAAGTTGTAAACATTATAAAATGAATGGGTCAGGCAATTACCAAACAGAATACATCAGACTTTAATGGACTCTAATCTGGAACCAGGAGATGAGCCAAAGTACAAAAGCAATCACAATAATGAGGCTCAGTTCATCAGGAGAACAAGACACACTGAATGATACCGAGCCTCCGGTGAATGTTTACATTGTATAATATATAAATACAATATACACACATTTTACAAGGTACAGACACTAAACCAGAAGAGAGAGACAGAGTAAACAGAGAAAAATCCCTAAAGCAATGGATGAACTATGTCCAATTTTTCTGTGTGTGGGTGTGTGTGTTAAAGCCTTTACTCAAACTGTTACAAACATCTGTAAAACTAGCAACTCCTTCTAATAATAAAAATACAAAATGTTACAATTTCACCAGTTTATGCAGTTGCTGTGATTCTGGAATCAGATCTTAGTTTCCGTAGTCATGCCAAAGCAATAACTAAATCACCATACTATCACCTTAAAAATGTGGGGGAGTGGAGTTCCAGTCAGGATCTGGAAACTCTTGTTCATGCCTTAATCACCACTGTTGTAATGCACTCCTGATCCGCTTTCCCGAAAAGATTATTGGACAACAGCAGCTCATACAGAACACTGACACCAGGAATGTAGAAACCTGAACATATCACACTGGTCCTCAGGTCTTTACACTGTCAATTACATTTAGGATTGATTTTAAAGTATTGTTACCCGTTTATAAATTACTCAATGGTCTAGGATTCCAATACATTTCAGAGATGCCTAATGAATATAAACCAATCAGATTAATCAGTGCAAATCAGTAGCCATCTTTAAATCCGGATCTGTTTAGTTCTATATATTTACCGAATGAGAACTGCTAGATCTGAACTGACTATAATCATTTTACATTCTCAACTCAAGTTTTATTCGTTTTTGCTGTTGTGATTGTTTTCTGTTTTTGCTGTCGTGATAAATTAAAAATGTCTCTTATGTAAAGCATTTGAATGAACTGCTGTGTATAAAATGTGATATGTAAATAAACTTGCCTTGACTTAATCGAATGTCCCAATACTGTTGTGTATGTATATATCAGGGCAGATCTGTGTTAAATTATTCACACAACCGTTGAACAAAGCAACATATTTTATACTGTTATTTTACACAACAGAAGAGAATAAGTAAATATCGACTTAAGATGATGTGAGCCAGGGTGCTCTTGCTAATAAAGAAACAAAGTACAGCTTTATTAAAATATCGACTGGGCATTGTCAAGCCTTACTGATGAGCCACTTGACTGAAAGGGGCTGCTGAAGTGTTTATGAGGTTTATTTAAGATCAATCCAGAGCACATTTAAGGCAGAAGGAATGCACTGGGAGCTTCAGATCTTTTTTTAGTTCCTCCTATGCCTCATGCCATTTGAAGCTTTCTCTTCCTTGTGCGCGTGTAAGCGCACGTGTGTGTGTGTGTGTCCAATAGAAAGTAATGAGAGAAGATTAGGAACAGAGCTGTCCAACTCAGAAGGATCAAAAGTAAGAACAAAGAGCAGCATGGAAGTGTGCGTCTGTGCCTCTGTGTGTGTGTGTGCGTGTGTGTGTGTGTGTGTGATGGTACTGAAAGTAGGATGTAGGGATAGGGTAAATGAGTCTGTCTGTTGTTTGAGCTGTCTTTCAGGAAGGAATCTGCTCTATTTGAGCTGTGTGTCTGCACAGCTGAAGCTTTGTATCTCACACCGTCGTGAACACAAGCACTATTTTTCCATCTTATTTATAGACAGACTCATAATGATGTCATTCACTGGTGTGTCTGCGTGTTTTTGCACTGTGGTTTATTTTACTCCAGAGCCCCGTCTACGAAGTGCACAGTGATGGCAACCTTTGTTTGTGTCTGTCTGCTGGCATAAAAAAGCATCTATATTAGCAATATGTTGCCACACAGACATCTGGTTGCGTATTCTATTTGTGTGCATCATTGCGCATCCTTACAACCATATGTCCAGCTTCAGGCTTTGTCACCAACCCTTCACGCCTTCCATCGCTCTTTCAGCCGTCTACCCCACTCCGATCTTTCCTTCTCCTCGCTGCTCATCTCCTAAATCACATTTAAACCTGCAGCTCTGGCCACTAGTGGGCAGCACAGTTCACAAAACACTCCAATAACAATTAGCTATCATTAAAATATGTCCTTTCCACAAACCTTTCAGGCTTCAGGCTATACGAAAAGTTGTCCATGGAAATGGCTTCATCGTCCCCTAAAACTAATTAAAAGAAATTGCAGGAAAACTCTTTAAGCTCAGCCTCTTTTAAACCTGTAAAATTAATAACTGGCACTAATTGTTAAAATAGGTTGTTTGTTGTTGTTGCTGCTGCAGTGGTGGGAAAGATTGTAGGGGGATGGGTTGTTTATAGAGTGTAACTCTCAGCAGATTTAAAATAAATGCCCCTGAAAGTAATTAGCCAACAAACTGCAGGCATCACAACGCAAGCTGTCATAAGCTCAATATAGTTGAGTCGAACATGGCTATATAAAGCAGGACATGTTTCACGGCTTGATCAAAACTGCTAAATGTGAGACAAGTGTTGTAGCTATGACATTCATCTCCTTGGGTGTAAGCAACTAACTGAGATGGCAAGAAAAAGGAAACAGCAGTGAATAACAGGTTCTGTAATGGATCAGCGTGTTGAAGAGCAAACTAGTTTTGTCTGAAATGATTTTGAAGGCTGATGATATTTACTTTACATGTCTCTTTTTACGCCAAATAGCCACAAGGAATGCATTATGCCTTTAATAGGCCGGTATTCACAAAGACAGGGAAAAAAACTGTCAAATTCAATGGAGGTGAAAGTTTGATAAACACATTAAGGGTATAATCTGCCTGTCTTCTTGTGACCTTTTTTCAGGAACTGTGTGTTTTTAGGGTTTTAAAATCCAAGCATAATCCAAGTATAACAACATATTTTTTTTAAAAAATGTCTTCAAATACTCTATACTGTAACTAAGAGACTCAAACACCGTTTCAGCATGACAATGTCCCCGTGTACAAAACCCCTGAGCTTAATAAAGATATGCTGTGTTCTGGTTGGAGTGGAGGTAATGGAGTGCCCTGTAAAGAACCCTGATGCTGACTCAACCCCACTGAACACCTTTGGGATAAACGTGAACGTCGACTGAACCCCAGACCTCCTCACCTTGACATAAATGTCTGATCTCACTAAAACTATTGTAGATGAATGAACACAAATCCCCACAGCATTTACCAAAGTGTGGAGCGTGTAACAGTTAAAACAGGAGCTAACACTTTATGTCTTGATTTAATCACTGTGCCTTTTTTTGTAATTAATGCAATGCTTTGCACAAAAGATGACCAGGAAGTCACCAAACACACTCACTTGTTAAGATTTTGGGTGACATTGTGGAGTGACCTGGTGAAGAGTGTCCACAAACATTATATACTTTAGTATATGTAAAAATATGGTGGATATGACAAATGTATCAAATGATGCTGTAAAGATTTATCGCAATATGAACAAGCTGCCAAAACCAAAAACTGATCCCCCTCATCCAGAGATCAGAAGTTGCTGAAAGTAAAACAAAAATGTATGACAAAGAAGGTGGTTAGTGTTTTATTTTGAGTGTTTATAACTGTACTTTGTTGATTCCCTTCGTCTCAGCGTAAGCGTGTGTAAAACTTTACCCTTCCAGAGTTGGTAGGTGTATGTCACATAATGGTGTGGGAGTTTGTTAGAATTATTGAGTAAAATGTAGAAAAAATTTTACAGAAAACGAATAATATTTTTAAGTTCAAGTTTAATGTCTATAAATATTATATTATATAATAGTGAAACCATTTTAACATGAAATAAGGTCATCCAATCAATCCTGACTTCTTTTTGTAAGCAAAAAATACTAAAATATAAAAAACCTCAATAACTCAATATTGTGTCTATTTTTAGAGCAAATCTTATGTTATAAAACCTGTTACTAAAGAAAATGTTGATAGAAAATATTACAAGAGAATAAAAGAAATGGCGTTTAAATGACATTTATCTTACGGGGCGATACACTCCTTAACATGATGCTGAGCAAAGTGATGTGATTGGTTGCTTTGTGTGCCAGTTAGACACCCTATTGACCAATACAATTTGCTACGGACTCCAGACCTTCTGTTGTCGGTCAGAAGCTTGTGGATACACAGGACTAGCCGCATCATTAACTCTGAGAAAGAGGGACTATTTTTTCGTGTGAAAGGGAGATAGTGAGAGAAAGAGAAAGAAAGAGAGAGAGCGAGAGAGTGAAAGAGAGAGAGAGAGAGAGAGAGAGAGAGAGAGAGAGAGAGAGAGAGAGAGAGAGAGAGAGCAATCAAGCAAACAAGCTGAGGAGATGGCACTTATTCAGTGCAATCTGTCCAGCTTGCCAGATTCTTTCTGTCTCTGTATAACACACACACACACACATACACACACACAAACGGAGCATCTCAAAGACCAGTAATTACGTTTACCCAGCTCTTATTCACACAGTCACTATGTACATTACTGATATGTCTTGTGTGTTCCTTTGCTCATACAGGACTAATAAAAGTGTTATGGTAAGTCGCAGCACACGGAAAAATCTGTTATACATTTAATTTCTACATAACCTAATCACAGACTGATAGACCAGTCAGCTGACAGAAAGTCACAACGTTTAATCTAGATCAGGTGAATGGAATATGATTAGGGTTCTCTTAATAAGAAAGTTCTTTTCATTAATAAACAAAACGGGAATGAAATCAGCCACCCAGAGTGAGATACTGTATTAGATTCCGAATAAAGCATTCGGATATTTATATAATATAATAATTCACACATACAGATAAACACTATCTGTGTATCAGTAATAATGACTTATCAGGTAAACATTGTGTTTATGCCAGGCTATTTTTATAAGCCCTTTGTTTACATTAACAATTCTGGAATTTGGCAGACACCCATATCCAGAGCGACCCACGTTTATCTCCATTATATCACGGGGCATTTGGGGGTTAAGGGCCTTGCGTAGGGGCCCAGCAATGGTAATTTGGTGGTGGGTTAGCAATCCAACTGAGCTACCACTTCTCTTTTTTTGTCTTTACATTTTTACTCTCCTCAACATGGCGCTGAGCAAAGCGCTCTGTGATTGGTTGCCAGTTAAACACCCTATTGACCAATAAAACCTGCTACGGTGTCCACACCTTCTGTTGTCAGTCAGAAGCTTGTGGATACAAAGAACTAGCCGCATCATTAACTCTGAGAAAGAGGGACTATTTTTCACGTGAAAGAGAGATAGAAATAATGAGAGAGATAGAGAGATAGAGAGAGAGAGAAGGACAGACAGACAGACAAAAGTGATTAATTACAGATGTTTTTTACTATAATCTGTAATATCTGTAAAAATATACCTGGACTTTTAAATGCTTAAGTAAACGAATAAAACACACACACCAAAGCATGATTTAGTTTTGAAAGTAGAAAAGGGTGTTTGGGAATTCAGGATTAGGGAAAAACAAAGCGAAACTCGATTGCTTTGGTTTTCATCGCCCTGTTTATTACACTTGTTTGAGGTAGTGTTTGACTTGTTGTTAAAGGGTTAATATGTATAAGTGTAGGCGAAAATGCATTTGCCAAATAAATTCTGATGTAGCGAATATTAAACCCGCTTAACCAATTTGTGTTTTTACTAATGGTGTCGCTCCGGTTCCTTGTGTCTGGACAGAAAGGAAAGCTGCGTTGTTAGGACATTTAATATTTACCCAATTGTTACTAATTGAAGTCTTGCTTCTATTAGGCTTGCTTCGTTAGATACTCAGAATAAATTCTGACCTAGCAAACATTAAACTCTTGTTAATTAGTGATGTTTCCACTCAAATATTCTTGCTTTGTTATTAATATCACAGCTGCTTGAACAACTTGATAAAAAAGCATCAAGATCATTTTTGTTTTTTAAGAGATTTGCTTCGTGTTAGAACTAAAACAGGGGCTGATGGGTAATGTTATATACGTTTTGAGGTCCTCAAGTCCCGATTTTAGCACAGTCATAACATCCAGCAACAAAAATAGAAGCTTAAATTAAAATGAAACTTACATTTAACACTAGGCACATAAATAGAACCCTAACAGTGGTTACACTTTTGTAAATGATAGTAAAAACGAAACATTTAGGTGTAGTAATGATAAAAGGGCTCTGGACTAAACACAATATGCAAAGTTCTGATCTGAAAGTGGACTATTAGTGCAGTGCATCTGATGTGGTGCATCTCATTAGTCTCTCTGTGGCGTCCTGGTAAAAACTCTGTCGTGGCGATGCATAAGCCATTAGCTGCTAATTTAAACTTAATGGAATTCTGACTTTAATAAATACTTCACACAGATGGGTGCCAAATGAAAGAATGAACCAACCTGAGGCCTGGTTCTTCCAGGTTTTATAACAAAACATACTGCAGACAGAACAGCTGCAAAGTGCTCTGCTATTGGTTCTATAAGGAACTGACGCAACATTTAATACTTAAATATGTTTAAGACGTTTCTTCGTTGTTCTTCCTTAAATGCCATTTTGATGAAACATTCTTTACTTCATGACCTTCCATAGATGTTCAGATCTGGTGGTGATTTACATCATTTCTTAAATTTTTTATACTATTCAGTGACCTGTATTTATCCTCTGTGAAGACATTGAAAAAAGGACGCCGATCAATCAGGATATAAACAATCCGCTTGATTTGTAGTGACTCCTGCCTCCAAATAGATTTACAGAGAACAGCCAAACGGTTTTAGCAATCTGCCTGTACAGCCAGTTTTTCTATGTGATATTATTCACAGCATTAAGCAACTAATTTGAGGTTTGTGGTTTTTACACTGTGCAATTGTTCTTGTCACTGAGTACGACATAATCCCAATAATGTCTTGGCAGTATTCTCTAACAGGCTGTGTGAAAACAATCATACCTCACAATCAATGAGGTTAAGAAGATCCCAAACCTGTGGTTAAAGAAAGGACTGTTATTACTGGGAAGAAATATAGCACAGGGTTACAGCTCTTAAACTGAAAAGTGTGTTTTATTTCATCACAATAGTTAAAATGGGGATGAACATAAGGCTTTGTATAGTTTTTATACATTCTAAACCACTATTAGTTTCACTTGCTGCCTGAATGACAAAAGCCAATAAATGTATATCCAAACCCACCAAACATTTCAAACAGGAGAAAAGGAACACAGTGTCACCTGGCACATGCGTCACACACACACACACACACACACACACACACACCTTCCTGTGCAAAGTCTCAAGGGAGGTTCTTAGTCCATGTGGGAGGAACCTGATTAAACCGCTTTCTATTTGTCTTTCCAGGGTTGTTCGAAAGCGCCTCACGCAACATCACACAACCTTGACGTGGCCAACCGTTAATCAAGTGAGGGTGAAGCTGCCTAAACACCTCCAGAGACTTTCATTAGCGGTGTAGTTTCTTGAAGCTGTCAGGTTCATCAGGCTGCTCGGTTTGATGTGCTTTTTTCTACAGAAATGATTGTATTTTTTGTTAAAACAATTATTTACTTACATTTTCTAAAAGGGTTATATAACAGTAGATTAAATGATTGTGTACAGAGGTGGGAAGAGTAACCAAAATCTGTACTCGAGTAAAAGTACAAGTACTCAAAAGGTACAATCTAAATAGTTACTCAAATAAGTAGTTAGTTACTAGTTACTTCTAACCTGATTTTAAACTGATTACCTCTTCTCAAAAGTCTTCCTTTTCTGATTATATTAAACAGGTTAAAGTAAAGTAAAGCCAGTCTCAGTCCTGTGATGGACATTAACATCACATCACCTGTCATTAACAATCAAATCTCAAACACACTCCGATGTTTTTCTAACAGTTAAACTCTGTCTTTATTTTCTACCTTTTAAGATCAGTTCCTTTAAAAATATATCTTATTTCAACATTTTATAATAAATGTTATAACAATAAATTAACATGTCTCTTTCCTTTTTTCTCTCATTTCTCCTCTGCATGACCTTTTAATCATGAAAGCCTTTCCTCTCGACATATACTTACTTATCTGTCAATTGCTTTCACCTACAAGCACTGTCTAAAGATACCTGTGTCAGAAAGCGCGGATGACAGTGACGGGGCAGCAAGGTTACAAGCATCATTGTGGTAGCCTGAACTCAAAGTCAAAGCATGGGCACACATGCACACACACAAGCACACACACAGGCACGTGCAGAGGGGGCTTTGATGGCTCAAGCCATCAAAGTGGTGTAAGCATTGCCAATGTTATTGCCATGCGCTTGAAAACACACATATATAGTGAAATTTTGCAACCCATCAGTCTCCAATCAGCTTAATCTTCTTACTCATTTCCTATTTTCTGCCTCCTTTTACAAATTTTCTTTTAATTTCTGTCATCTATCTTTGTTTGTCATCTTGTCAAAATGTTTCGAGAGGGCATGTGTTGGTAAGTTAGTAACCTGCCCAACAAAGTTGTTAGTTACATTTCCAGACAAAAATTTGCAAGCAAGCTTAAACTTTATTTTATATAAAGGGGTAATGTTCTATTATCTGTAATAGTTATAATAATTATTATTAGAATCTTATTAGAATTTCTCATAATTTACATGACGTTTGAAATAAAACAACAACGTCATAGGACAGAGTACCAAGCATCACAGACATATAGTGCAAAACACATAGACATGAGCTGAACATATTATACAGAGGTCATTTACAAGTTATACCAGAGACACAGAAAAGACAGACATTTCTATAACAAGGTACAGATTACAGAATGACAACTGAAGAGTACATCGGTAATGTGTTTTTAAGAGGATAATAAAGGATAAAAAAGAGGGATGTCCAGATGTCTTGGGGAAGAGCATTCCACAACCTGGGCCACAACACTGAAAGACCTTGTTGAAAATTTTAGGTTTCTAACAATATCTAGTAGATTGAAAAAAGCAGGCAGGAGCATAGGCTGAAGTAAGTCAGATAAATAGTAGTACTAGGGCTATGGAGAGGTTTGTAGGTAAGAGTTAGTCACTTGTTTAGGGCCAATGTGAACGTTCTTGTGTATCTTGTGTTTTAACCAGCTAGAGGATTCACAAAGTACGAATGTTATTGTATGGTGCAACCAACTTTTCTAAACACATAAAAATAAAATCCTACAATAGCAAGCATTCACGAGTTTGCATAACAGTGTTTTATGTGATATTTTTGAGGGATTGAATTTCTGTTCATTAGCTCTTATTACAGTGTGTGTTCTAATAGTGACACTATTTTATGAGATAATTTCCTGAAGCAGACAAAACCAAATATTAAAACCTGAGACAGTTGAAACGATTGACCATGTGAGACGAACAAGTTTAACGGTTTATTTTATTTAGTTTATCACTCTGCAATATTTTTCATACGATCATGCAAAGAGCACCGCTTTTATTACTGTTACAGCTGTTTCACACGCGCACACACACACACACACACACACACCGAGGCAGGTACTTATGCACAGCTGTAATTCGTTTCTAAAGCAGATTGAAGCACAAATACTACTTCTGATTTTAGACACCTCTCTCTCTCTCTCTCTCTCTCTCTCACTTATGGTTAAATTAATTTACTGACGTTATTTAAAACATTTTTTTTTTTATTTAGTCACTGTTTTTATGATATGTGACTTGTGTAAATAAAGTTGTGTAAAAAGTCAAAAGGCTCTCATTATCTCTCTAATGTCTCTCGGATACATGCAGGGTCAACCATTGTGAGGCACCAACAAAGCAGAAATGACAGCATCTCATCCCTCGCGGGGTTCCATTCACACCGCAACCTCCGCTAAACAGCTTTGCAGCGTATTTTTCTCTCTGCTTTTATCATCATCATTTAGTCTTAATGGCTTTGTAATCTTGTCATTACACACACATACACACACACACACTTGTTTTTTTTTCTCTTCGTCACCGATTTAAATTCCTCCTGACTACACAGCCGTGTATGAAGCTACCAGAGCAATTTGCTATTAGACACACTTTAAATGCAGACAGGAGGCAGGCGAACAACACCACCTGCTATGAGAGTCCAGAATGACAGCTTTGACATTTAGCATATTAAACTTTAAAGTGAAGCATAAGACTTTCCTCTAGTTCCCAGAGAACCCAGACATCCATAAGGCATTAAAATTACAAACAAAAAAAAAAAAAGCGTTATTACCTGAAAATATGATGAAGTAAAAATAAGTGATATGCTAAAAAAGAATACAAATGTATACTGTAACAGACAGAAATGAGGAAATTATTATTGAAAGGAGATACAAGTTGAATAGTTGTATAAAAGGTACATGACATTTTGACGCCTCAGTCGGGTAACACTTTAGAAAAATAGTTAACAGGTAACTATGCAGGAAGTAATAGGTAGAACTGCATTAACATTTAAGTTAATACTGTTAACTAGTATAGAAGTGAGATTAACTAAGCAGAAAACAATAGCTAATTTAGGACAAAGTTAGTTATTCGCTAA
The DNA here is from genome assembly GCA_005784505.1 of Bagarius yarrelli. NCBI lineage: Eukaryota > Metazoa > Chordata > Actinopteri > Siluriformes > Sisoridae > Bagarius > Bagarius yarrelli. Next base: position 12,522,554 of record VCAZ01000001.1, on the reverse strand, counting down.
TTACTAAATAAAAATTATTGTCATTAAGAACTACTTGCTAACTATGACCAATAAATAACCAATTTATTAATAATCATAAGTCAGCTACAGATTGTGACTCCTACCCAAGTTTTCTTTTTATTATTATTATTATTACTAATGAAAATAATAATTCATTTAAAATGGAAAAAATTAGAAAGTGATGCTGACAAGCTCATAATTTGATTGGTTCACTATTATAATTTCCATTCAGTTAAATTTGATGAAATTAAATGAAAATGGACATTAAATAATAATCTTGTCCAAAACAATTTGCAATCTTTAATAAGTATAAGTATATTCAATTCATTGTGCAAGGTACATGTACAGAGCCAATAAAATGCATTTTTCACATATCCCATCTTAGTAAGTTGGGGTCAGAGCGCAGGGTCAGCTATGATGCAGCGCCCCTGGAGCAGGAAGGGTTAAGGGTCTTGCTCAAGGACCCCCAACAGTGGTTGACTTGCCGGAGGTGGTGGTGGGGCTTGAACCCAGGTGTTTCTGGTCTTCAGATTAACAACTCAGCACCTTAACCATTTGAGCCACCCTGCCCCCTTAGACTAAAGACTTTGACTGTAGAATATTACTGGTGTCTCACAGAAATGTAGGCCTGAACAGTATGTGTTGGATATAAAATGGTATATAACTTATTTAATCACTTGTGAAATCCATGTCAACCCTTCACTAATTACTCAAGCGTTACCTAGTAAGACTACATGAATTACTATTGATTTTTTACTCACTTTTATGTTAGTTAAAACTAGTAATTTAAGTGTTGATGTAGTTCTAGCCATTACGTCCTGCATAGTTATTTGTTTACTATAGCGCATTACTCTAAAGTGTTACCCCTCAGTCCACTGCTTCTATTTGATTATTGGTTTGTCAAAGCTCGTTTAAAGCTCCAGGAGGGTTGTGTTAGAAGAGAATTAAAATATACATTGCGTCAGAAAAGTCAAAAGGTTATTCTAATAGTCAAGTAAAAGACAGTCAGCTCTGTGTCAGAATTGGTGGGAAATTTGTGTCGTACTTTACGCCCGCTCTATAGTATGCATGACATAAAGCTATAGGCATGAGGGAATAACTTTATAACCGGCAGTCTTTAAAGACAATCATATAGGGTAAATTGTAATATAGAGAAAAAATAAGCATGAAAAAACAACAACAGACAATAGGGGAGTGATGGAATAAAAGTGTTTGTTACATTATTAGAGAAAAATGGATCGGTGGGCATGAGCTAAACGGGTTAATTGTCCCTGAGCTTTATGGAAAGCTAGCGAATTTCATTACCTTTTTGCAAGTTAGTTTTTTTTTAGTAGTGAACAGTTTAATTAGTGTGCTAATGCTCCACAATAACCTTTTTTGTTGACAGGTTAGAAAATAAATCGCATCATATTAAAACCTGATTTTATATTTTAGTTCTCCACATGTCTGCTAGCTATCTAGAATTAGCGCACTGTGTCGCTTACGCTAGAGATGTGCAGCCTCTACACTGAGATAAACACAGCATGAGATTACAGCAGGTCAAAGATTTTTCTTTCAAACACAGATTATACATTTTAGCTAGCTATTGTGACTAGTTTGTTTTATAGAGGACAACGAAAGAGCTAATCATTTAACACGGTGGCTAAAAGATTAGCATTTGCTCTGTTACTTGCTACTCAGTATACAATCCAATGAAACTTGTGAAGTCATGTATACTTGAACCAAAATCCTAAACTACTCAGTGGTGAGCCAGCAAGACTTTTCTATTAGCCCTATAAAAAAAACTGCGTGAAAAATGTTATTCGTGATTATTTGCTTCAAGCATCTGATTTGTAACAAGTATTAGTGACAGAATCATCAGCCATTAAATTTTAATGATCAGTGACAGCAGTGATGCTCCCCCCCCCCCGTGTTTGTCCGGAATTTCCAGGGTATGACAGCAAAACACGCAGGCACTTTTACACCAGATCTTGTTGCCAATCCACTGATTTTTTTTTTTTACAGACCAATAAAAATAAATTAGAAAGGAAAACCTACACCCAAACTTGATTTTCTAACTACAGTCAGAAATTGTACAGTCAGTATTGTGCGCTATTAACAAACTACTTTGCTGTTTGTTTACTCTTTAATACGACTAAAACAACATAAAATGATTCTAGCGTTAACAGCTTTACTAAGGCAGCTCATAAACACCAAGGCTCCGAGCGCCGTATAATGTCAGTCGTGCATAATATGCACATTATTAGCATATGACTGTGTTAGCTGTGAAAGGGGTGTGAATTACAGTTGCTTACTAAAGGCAGTGACTTATTACTACTGTACTTAATAGTAATTGGACTACACTCAAGGTTTTTTATTACTATTGAAGGATACGTGGTAGCTTAGAGTCTATATTAACTAACCTATGTCATAAGGGGTCGGAGGCCTAACCTATCAAAGGGAACAATACCACAAGCAGAAACAACATTTCTTTACCAGAAAGGCTAACATTTATCTTTAAGCAAGACTTGGGAGGATTCTGTGCTATAATTCACCAGAAACATGATCTGCCAGTGCTTGTGCCAACACACTCACCACAACTAATCAGAACTCATAATTTATAATTACATGAACAGATGGGAACACTGGACAGTGCCCCAATCTGATTATAAGATTCCATGCTGTCTTTAAAGGCTTTAAAGAGAGATCTTTTATAAAATACAACATTTTGGGACTGTTTCTATCTTGCCATTTTAATATACACTACTGGTAAAAGTATTGGAACATCTGACCATCACTTAATATGTGTTATCAAGGTTATATTAAGGTGATATTATAACTGATATTACGGTTCAGTCGGTGAACCTTAATCCTAATGGTGTTAACTGGGGTTGAGTCAGAGTCAGGGCTCTGTGCAAAACACTCCAGTTCTTCCACTTTTAACATATAGCATATCATCAGGCGATCTGGAGCTTTGAGCACAGAGACATTGTCATGCTAGAAGAGTGTTTGGGCCTCTTAGTTCCAGTAAAGTAATAATGTAATAGGAATGTATGTAATTAAACTCGTACTTGTATAAACACTCCGATACCAAAGAATGATACCTCTTGTGATGTCCTTGACAGAACTTTCAGTGCACAAAAACTCCGACAGCAGCAACAGAATGTCAGGTTCAGCAATGTGGAAATATTTTAAAATTAATGATTACATGGCGGACAGCAAACTTTGTTTTATAAAAATATTACGGAAAATATCAATATCTGAAATTAAAACACAAACGTAGGCACAGAGACAATAACGTAAGCATTCGGCAGCAAACCCAGCAAAATGACAGGAAATAGTGAAAATAACTCAAAAGCAATACAAATAATTCTAAGCCACGTTCCAAAAAACTACAGGTATCAGTATCGGTGAGTACCAGAAAAAAATATCGGTACTTGTACTCTGTCTTTGAAAAATGGTATAGTGCATCCATAAATGTGATTCTCAACTGTGTGCTTCAAACATTGTGGCAAAAGATGTGGAAAGACAGAGATATGACGCTTTGCTTCTAAGGTGTCCACTACTTTTTTTAAATTCAGATATTCTATCTTCATACCTTTATAGCTGTTTGATGGTGCTGATCACGATCATGTTTTATTCTAATATTCATTAAAATTCAATCTCATTTTTCCAGGTCAAGTGTTACTCTGCTTGCAATTACTCACTTGTCTTGATTTCAAATTTTATTCGCTGTCAGTAATAAATGATGTCTTTTTGAGATTACTGGTATGATGCTAGGTGCTTGGAGTGTCATCTGATTTATGTAACAATAATGAATTTTCAGCTTGTCAGCAAATCATTCTCATTCTATCCTACAGTTTAACCCTTAATGGCCTTAGATGGGTAGAAAAAACATAATGCGCACAGAAAGAGAACAAGGAATTAATGCATGGCTTTACAACTAGAGATGTTAGCAGATGTGTTTGATTTTTTAAAACTGGAAGCCTATGAACCGGTCCGCAGGTTTAATCCTGAGCCCAGGATTCTGTGTTTCTACCATGTGGATGTTACCTCAATGTTCTTGTCATTGCTCCAGCCTCTCATGTTTCCTCCTAGTATTAAACAAAACACTTCAATAAATGGAGTAAAGATTGTAATCTGAGTTTCTGAATGCCTGTACGGCGTTGGCAGCCTATCAATGCAGATACTTTTTCCTTACACCCTGGATTGAAACTGGCACATAGCACAGTCTCCGTATGCAGTAAAAGGGGTCAAATATAAATACCTATCAGAAATTATTCGCCCTCCCTTTCACAGTTACAGCTGTTTTGTCTTGACTAAACCTCACCTGCTGCTTGGCCGGCTCTTTTTTTTCCTCTCCCTTTACTTTTTTGGCTATTGAAACTATCTCTCTTCCTCCATTTATCTTTCTTTCTCTCTCTCTCCCTCTCCCTCTCTCTCATTTTTTATTCCATTTTACCTTCTCTCTTTTCAACTCTGTCATGCTACCAGAAACGTTCATGTGTAGTGTATTTTCCATCATTTAAGATCTACATACAGCTAGTTATACCATACAAGACTGAAAGGCAAATGGCAGGCAGACAATAAAAAAAAAAAACTGTAATAAAATTCTATGATACATCTGTGGGTCCTGACTTCCTTACCCTCAGCTTTACATACATAAACATTTCCATCCAGCCATTTCAAGCTATGTTGCGTGTCTTAGGAATTTGTGAGGAAACTGGGAAACTGAGTTAAACCCCTAAATCACAGTGTGAATTAAGCCACAGTGCCTCCCTAATTCCATAATTCTATTGAGAATAACAGCAAGACTACAAAACTCGACAAAGATTGAACAAGGGGTGAGAAGTAAGGAAATATTGGGGTAAAGGTAAACTGTACAGTGTGTACACACTAATAGAAAAGCCGCGTGTCATTCATTGAGCAAAGCTCACTACTAATACAGCCATCTAATATTCATTGATAATTAAAAGACTTAAGGTTCTAAATCAATATGATATGTCTGTGATTCATTTCATAAGAGCAAAGCTGCATATACTATAGCAGAGCTTAAAATCCATTTCTCTCCTCTGTGATCCCTCATATAACAGATGTCTGCAGGGTTCCAGTTACTGTGATGCCAGGCTGGCTTTAAGGTAATGACGGCTAGTTTAAAGTGCAGAGAGAAAAAAGGCTCCAGAGATCTCCCTGGTCACTTCAAATCACACGTTTATATTGATTTTCGAGCAGTGGGGATGGTTTGTAGTGACACCCAGATCACTGTTTAAATTTTTCCTCTTTCTATACAACCAGCAATCTCACTCGTTTAATTCGTCAGGCTTGCCTTGATCACTTTTTACCTCTGCCTACCACAAAACACACCAACACCACCAGGATGAACGTAACATGAATAAAACATGAGCTGTCAATCATTCAGATTTTTACTCATCTCCTTGGCTGCAGCCATAAAACCACACACTAGAGTTTTAACTAAAACACTGCATCCACAGTCTGTCCCTAGCAAATTAAAATTAGTCACTTTACAGAAATGCATGTGTGTGTGTGTGTGTGTGTGTGGTACGTGGCGCATTCCCTGAGGGCAAAACCTGTACAAGTTCAGTAAATATTAAACACTTTTATTAGTTGCTGAATCAGTAACAGTTCCTCTTTTATTTACTGCTACGTTATTTCTACATAATTTAGCATTTTTAATCAAATATATAGAAATCTAGAAATCTACAAATACACTTAAAGGTGTAGTGGGACATTTCAGCCTGACAGCACTAAAAGTTCATCCTTGAGGTCCAAACTAACGCCTTCTGAACGTATAAATGGCACAGACTAGATGACAAGAGATACCGTATCATCAGAAAACTTTATTAGTAACAGTGCCAAAATACCAAAAATAGTTCCCGATTACACGCTGCTGCTGTAGTTAAGCTAATACTTATGTAATTCTGTGTTACTATTAAAACACACCAAAATAGAGTCACACAATATAATCCTAAATGTCCAGATAGAGTTTAAACTGTCCATTTCATAAGCTTGAAAAAAACTTTGTACATACGGTTACATTTTATATTCACATTTATACAACTAAAGGGCCTTCCTCAGGGGCCCAGCAGTGGTAACTTGCTGGTAACTGGTGCTAGAAATCAAACCTTGGTCTTTTAATTAGCAGTCCACCACCTAAACCACTGCACAACCACTTCCCTATTGAGACATTCTTTTTTTCTTTTTGCACATTCTTTTTTATACATTTATATATTTGATTATTAAAAATGTTCTTTTTCTTGACTCAACATTGCTGCTCAATATGTCTGTAAATTACACCCTGGGAACAAATAAAGTGTTTTTTAATTGAATTGAGTTGAAATAGGAAGTAGTGGCTCAGTGGTTGAACTGCTGATCGGAATATTATGGGTTCAATTGCCTGCTCAGTTGGACAAAAAAGCTAAATGTTAATTGCTCTGAACAAGCTGCTCTGTACTCATGTTTAATGCATGTGATCGGAAGAAAATGAGGGCGAGTAAAGAGACACAGGACAATCTCCTGAAAATGACTGACAAACGACTGTGCAAATGATCAAAAAAAGTTGAAGAGTAGATGCTTGTATTGGTATCGGTAAACATGGTAAAAACATGTTTGGGATTTGTGGAGTGAAACACAATGAGATAACATGTTATAATTATAGGACTAATTAACATTGTATGGATTATTTTCCCATAACGGTATACGCTGTTGTATTATGTGCATTACAAATGTACGTTTACGCTCTGTATTTACAAAACATACATTTTTTTATTGTAAACTATCTGTTCCAAAAAAACTCATGTCATTTTATTAACCTAATCAGCTTTTACATCATACAGCAGGCTAAGTTTGATGCTGCACATTCGCCAGGAAGAACATTAATATATTAAATTCAGCAGCATGTATATCATAAGAGATAAAGGAGAAACAGGGTGTGGTCTTTACCATGGACCACTTACACTCTACTCTCTTCACTCCTACTGTCAGTCGGTGCACCAAGACGGTCCATACTTGCATAACAGGAACCATATTTCAACATTGTTACACCCGTTAACCATCCCTGTTGCTCATGTCATCAAAGGTCACCAGTTCTTATTATAACCTATCCATTCACAGAGACATAGGTTTTCAACATAAATGAGGTTCTGTAGGAAGAAAGCCAAATTCTCTACACAGGACCTATCTAAACATTCAGGATGAGGTAATAACATGCATTCTAGGTGATCTGATTTAAAGTGGATCACGTAGATACAGCTGTAAATGGGGTTCAATGTGTATTGGAGACATGATGTGACGTGACCAGTCGGACCCCTGTTAGAGATAGGATGCAAATGAATGAACAACGACAACTAATCGAATTTAGGTCAGTGCTTCTTTTCCTATCCGGAAACTGGAATGTTAAAAATCACAATGAACGTTTTTCCACCATGTGGCTAAAGGTGATGTTATAATAGCAGACAAAAGAAGCTGCTTTTTATAGCATCTTTCATTGTCTCATCTTCCATTCATTGATGTCAATACCTGTCCTCTTGTGTAAATGATGTATAATAACCTTGGTCACGAGAGTCAAATTTAAAATGTCGGATGTAACCTGTGCTTCAATTGCCCACTTGTGATCCGATGTTTAAACCCGGCATAAACAGGACCTAAGAGACTTTGATTAAATGCTGCATTTTTTCAAAAAAGCTTTTTCTTAGCAGGAAAGTGGGCTTGGAAAAGCTGGGTAAATTCCTGCCTTACATTTTGTTTTTAATGAGCCATGCAAGTTTTCCCTTCCTTCCCAAAACATCTGGATGCAGCTGGCTATGATAAATCATCTTTGGGTGTCTTTTGTTTAGTCTACTGTGCTGAAATTGACTTATCTATTTAGCCCGGATTCCTGCCTTGTACCTGGGGTATCCAGATTTCACCACCATCCAGGTAAAGTAGTTACTAAGGATGAAAATTTCTATAAATTTCATTGATTTCATTTACTTTTATGGCAGAAAAATCTTAGCAGCTGTCCAACATTTTAGACAAATTTAACCACACAGTAAAACGTGATATGATCCCCTAATTTTGTTCAGCGATCGAGCTGTTAAAACGAACTAAACAAGATGGGAAATAAGCTTTTTAGGAGCGTGGTCCAATCACGTGACCAATCAATCGCGTCCCCGTGCACCGTAATCCCGCCTACGAGCGACAGAGCCGTGAGCGCAGACTCATACACACACGCGCGCGCCCAATCGCTCCACCTTGAGACGCGCCGCGAATTCAGAGCAAGACACAGGAAGTAGAGACAGAGGATGCGTGCCGCGAGCGCTCACAGCATCATTTGAAGAAAAATAATAATTACGCGCAGCATCTGTACATCTATGCAGAAGGAGCCTAATACACTTTATTAAACTGCATTTGTGTGTGAAATGCGTATGTAGAACGATGAAATTATACGACCCCTAGGGTTTTCCCGCAAAAAAAATGCAGCCGTGCACGAGACCAGAGCCGTGGATCTCACACACTGATCCGTGAAACGCTTCTTAGTAATACACTAACTGATGCACCGCACAGAGCCATCACATCTGCAGAACGGAGCAAAGCAGGTTGCATGCTGCACCGTGTAGGTCTGTTTTTTACACACGCGTGCTGAGCAGCAGGTGTTGCTTGTCTCACTTTTGCTTCTAATTACCAGTTCGTCCTGCCTGTTTCACCCCGCAGCCGGTGTCGTATCCTGACACCTTCAGCACGCAATAATAATAATAACCCTTGTAAATTCACATAACAGTCACCAAACAGTGCAGCCCCCCTCCCTTAGAGGGACAACCCGTCCTATAGCCATGATTTCTTTGACCTTGTGTCTTCGTGTCCTCTTCAGTCTTTTTCCTCTTCAGCCAACAAGTAGCTCCGCTCTGTATTTACCGGTTATGTAAGAAGAAGTCACCTTGGGAGAAATCACAGGCACTTGTTTCAGGTGGCACACCAGACAGCGCGGGGCAATGTGACTGCTAAATTATATCCTAAAGGGGACACAGTGGCAGCTGAAATGACCCCTTTGCCTCTCACAGGTGCTTAGTAGCCAAACCCTAAAATCATCCCTAGTTTCTGTCAGGATGCTGCACGACACGTCCGGTACAGTGATGCGTTTACCGTTCAGGCGTCTTACCTTTGTTATGATCCTCTTCTCTGTTCAGATACATGGCTCGCTGATTCGTCCTTCGACGGCGGAGACGTTTCTTCGGTGGGAAAGTGTACTCCTCCGGTGGGAAACTCTCGCATCCGCGTCTCTCTTTCTCACTCACTTACTCTCTCTCTCTTTCTCTCTCTCTTTCTCTCGGTCTGTCTCCCTCTCTTTTTTTGGTGTATATTGTCGTTGCTCTGCCAGAGGACGCGCTTCGGAGTCCTCCCAGAATTACGCGCGGGCAGGTAATCTCTCTCTCTCCCTCTCTCTCTCCCTCTCTCTATCTTTCTGTCTTTCTGAGTGGGTGTCTCACATACACACACACTCTACACTAACACAGTCTATTGTCTAAACTCGGACCCTTCTACACTCCAAAAAACATTTTGTGCCACCTTGATGGTTAAAACAACCTAAACAAATCTTTAAGCATTTTTTTAAAGAATTAAAATCCCAATTCAACCCTTACTATATATCAGCAACATCATCTTGAACGTTATGCGCACTTATTTTCGGGCGAATGCGCGCGCATTAATTGAAGGGGCGTGGCTTCTTAACCAAGCTCACAACACCGGGGCAATTAGAGGCGCAGGCGTCTACTGGGTGAAGTTCCCACCGGGAACGTGCTCTTTCGAGCAGGTGGATTCCACGTGACTCTGCTTTTATTACAGGCACAGCTCTTATCTCATCAACTTTAACGAATACACACGAGAGAGAGAGAGAGAGAGAGAGAGGCGTCTGTACATGTGCTTGCTGTTCATGCATGTGAAAAGAGTTTACGCGACAAAGTAGTGACGCCTAGCGGATTATATTTAACATTGCAATCGGCGTCATCATCCATACGTGCAGTCCTTTTCGTGTGTGTGTGTGTGTGTTTCCTTTTGACCAACCTTAAAGCAACAACCCAAACGGTGTGTTTTGCTTATTCCCTAATCACTGGCGTTAAAAATTGCACAGCATTAACCTTGAACACTATGTCTTCTTCTCCTTTCGGCTGTTCCCATTTAAGGGTCGCCAAAGTGAATCATCTGTCTCCACCGACCCCTATTCTCTGCATCCTCTTTACTCATACCCACTAACTTCATGTCCTCATTTATCGAATCCAAATATCTCCTCTTTGGTTTTCCTCTTTGCCTTCTGCCTGGTAGCTTTATTTTTAACATCCTCCTACCAATATATTCACTATTCCTCCTCTGTACATGTCCAAACCATCTTAATCTGGCTTCCCTGACTTTCTTCCCAAAAACATCTAACATGAGCCGTCCCCCTGATAAACTCGTTCCTAATCCTGTCCAACCTCGTCACTCCTGAAGAAAACCTCAACATTTTCAGCTCTGCTACTTCCAGCTCTGCCACCTGTCTCCTCCCCAGCACCACTGTCTCTAATCCATACATCATTGCTGGTCTTACCACTGTCTTTTACACCTTCCCCTTAATTCTAGCTGATATTCTCCTGTCACACATCACTCCTGACATGTTTCTTCACCCATTCCAACCTGCCTGTACTCGCTTCTTTACCTCTTTTACACCCTCTCCATTGCCCTGGACTGTCGACCCCAAATTTCAACCTTAACCTTGAGCACTATGTAATGCTGTAATATAACAATAAGAAGCTCTGTGTTGTTGCTCAGAGCAAAGCAGCTTCCTGTGGACATTCATTATACACACATTTGCTCATTTCTGAATTGGCTCCAGTAGAGCTAAAATAAATGACCATCCCATCCTATCGGAGCAGAGAATAAAGTTCAACTTGTCACTAACCGATGAACATTTCTATGGCAGCTTTCAAAACTAATCTAAAGGTGTTGTATTGGCACAGTGCCACACACCTCCAGGGTCCCATGTTCAGAACTAGAAATAAGCAACTAGGTGAATCACTGTGCTTAAATTACCCTTAAATTACTAATCGTAACCTATCCCAGAGCCACACTTAATCATCAACTCCAAACCACCATCACCCTCCATCTTTGACAACTAGGGTTAACTTTTCAAAGAAACTTGGAAACTCTGCTAAGATTTTACAAAGTTGGGGAAAAATTATTATGTGTGGTATTGACGCTATAATGTAAATCATCAGGTGTGTTTATGCAAGGAAATCTTGTCTTCTTGAGCAGCAGACAGGCATCACCAGATTAAGGATCTCCATATGCCCAGTGAAGCGGTGGCTTTTAAAGTTATGATATTTCTCAGCTGTCAGGATGCCAAATCAGGTGAGGCAGCAATAAAATTAATGAGCCTAGATGGTGAAAGCAAGGTAACAAAGTTTGCAAGTGTGCAACATCGTCACGAATGTGTCTCCTGTGGCTTTATTTCTATTAAAAGATGTCAGAGATCTGGATGCACTGGTGCAAATTTTTTGGAAACTGAAAGTACATGTAGGTTGGTATAAAGTGTGTTAAAGTGGTCATCGGATATCCATTTTCCATAAGTTGATATAAATTTTTACGGTCTTAATGAAAAGTCTAAGAAACCACTCGTCACACACTGCTTACACAAATTTCAGTTCCAACAACTTGTAAAAGCTGTGTCGCATCCGATGACCCAAACAATGACAAAACAAAAACATTAAAAACTTAAGCAGCTTCCTTAATGTGCCGCAAACACATATACCAAATATCCTGTACATACTGCATTAATACAATGGCATAAAACTAATTTAAACATGGTATGTACAGGGGAGCAAACATACAAAATGCTGCATATGTAAGAGTTTTTGTTGTAACTGGTAGCTGTTATAAAATAAAAAAGGTTGCACAGTCTTGCTCATGGTTTTTTTTTTCTTTCTCAGGTCTAAATTGTTGCCAAAGTACAGCATTCGCTATTGAGGTAATAATATCTGCGGATGTTATTGTGAATTCGTGTATCAGTGTTGGCAATAATGTCATTTTCCAATTTTTTTCGCTCCACTTCCTGCAGGATACAGTTTCACAGAAGCTCAATAAACTCCACAATCCAGGCCATTTTATAAAAGCATCTATTTGAACTATTCACCCTTTTCTATGTATAGTATAGCTATATATATATATATATATATATATATATATATATATATATATATATATATATATATATATATATATATATACAGGATATAAAAGTGTGTGTGCGTAGTTTGTATTTTAGTGATATGCAACAAAGAATGCTAAGGGCTGGAAATGTTGGTCCCCCCCCTTAACTCTGTCAGTCTCTCATTTCTGTAAGATTTCCATTGCTAGCTTCTCACAAAAAAACAGATTTCTATTGATTTAGTGACCTATATTCACATTACCACCACCATTCTACCTCTTACCATTTACCACCCACTCCATGCTTCAGTGGTCACCTCTATGACTTCAACTCTTCATCACATTGCCTCTATTTTTTCCCCCATTTTCAGCTCTACTAATCTGGTCTGTGTTTTTCTCTCTCTCTCTCTCTCTCTCTCTCTCTCTCTCTTTCTTTTGCGCTCTCTTTCTCTCCTTCTCTCTCTCTAGCCTGAGTGGAAGAGGGGCTAATAATAGTTCAGGGTGGAGGCTTACATTGGCTAAGAAACACAAGGAAAGAAATGTTCAATGTATGACTGAAAATACACACACCCACACACACACACACACACACACACACGCTATTAAAATGTATATTTCATTTTTTAAGGCATTAATATATAGGTTTTAATTAAGATTAAAGGATATGGTCAAGGGCAGCACAGTAACACCGCACCTTGTTTGTGATATATAAGCAGCATTTTCTTGACATGATGAGAGAATAGATGAGGTCAGCTCATTTTTCATTGCCAAAGAACCACATAACGTCATGGCTGATACTGAGCTCCGAACTAAATCTTTAATACAACTGACTCTGAATGCCATGCCAGCTGTGAGAGGCTACAGTGACAAGCAATGTGCCTGCTGCACTCAGAACAGCTACGTTCTAGTTCTGTATTTCTCATCATGCTCCAGCGTAATGTTGCATCCTATCACTATCACATGAGCAGACATGCTGTTGTCAGGACTTGTAATGAACTATAGCATGCGATAAAGTGCAGTCTGATGAGCCAGGTCTAGTAGAGTTTATGAAACCTGACTATAAAATGATACCTAAATTCAGTAACCACTAGCAGGCTGTCTCTCTCTTAAAAACGTGCTACAGACTATGCCTTATTTTGCCTTCCCTTCTCTAGACCATGCCCTGCCCTGGTCTGCCCTGGTATAGACCATGCCATGGCAGCACCCCCCTCCCCCCCCCGCCCCGCTCTAGACCAAGCACTACCCAGCCCTGTTCTGCTCTAGACCGTGCCCTGTCCTTCTGTGCTCTAGACAAGGCAAGTTTATTTAAATAGCACATTTCATACACAAAATTTAAAGATGGCTAGTTTAGACTATGCCCTGCTCTGCCTGGCGTAGACCATGCCCTGCCCTGCCCTGCCCTGGTGTAGACCATGCCCTGCCCTGCCTTGCCCTGGTGTAGACCATGCCCTGCCTTGCCCTGGTGTAGACCATGCCCTGTCCTGCTGCCTACCAGGCTCTTCCCTGCACTAGACTTTGCCCTAAGGTAATATCTTTCTAAGCAAAATTAATTAAGCACATGGAATGACTTTTATTACACTGTAGTTTGTATTTTGATGTGGCTAAGAGTGAGGACAGGACCAGTAATACGTTGGTTGTATATATTTCTTTTATATAATAGATATATTTAAACTGGATTTGGTGATTTTAATATTTTTAATAAATAGAATACAGTGTCGGTCATTGCTTGAGTTTCAGCAAACCCTTCATATATCATATGATTTTTATGAGACTCTTTATAAACCATATGAAACATAGCTGGGCTATTTTGATACTAACTGAGAAGAATATAAGCTACTGGAATACCACTGTTTATTATTGTCAAATAATCGTTTACCGTTGCTTCAGACAGAAATAAAGTCATCACGTGTTGGGAGGGATAAACAACATGTCCCTGTTATCCAGTGGTAATTTGCTGTTATACTGGAGCGCCATCTTGTGAAAGAAAAAAACTTGTGCGCACACACCGTGACCTTGACTAACTGTGTGTACTTAAATTTTTGTAGATTCTATTTTAGTCTGAAAGTTTGAAATGTTTTGTCTAGACTTGACAAGGAAGCGTACCGAGTTTAAAAAAAGACAATGAGACAAGCTCAAGACTAAACCCATTTTATTGGGCAGCCATCTCTGATACAGGAATGTAACACTTGGTCTTTCCACATTGTGCATTTAAACCAGCCAGAATTTACATCTTCAATACATTTTTTTTGCATGGAAATCAATTTCCCTATCACGTCAAACAGAGAAAAAGGGCTGTGTGTTTTCTAGGGTTTGCACTTTTCCTCTTGGAGAAAGAAAACATGGTGTAAGGAGTTGGATGTGCTACCACAAGAGCCTGTCACAGAATGTGCAGAAGCTGCATCAGATAGTAAAGCTGACAGGTTAGTCCTCCTGTTTATAGTGTTTCATATGTCTTTTTCTTATCATTATTGCATATAAGTAAGCTGGTTATTATAGTCTATTCATATTACTCACACTGACATCATATGTATTTAAATCTTAAGAGAACTGACATCTAAACTACTAAATAAAGATCTTCAACCTTGGTCATTATATTTAAAGGTACAATCTCTTAAATATTTGTTATAATATGTTGTGGACCGCAATACATTTTTTTATAGATCGTAGAAATGTGCGAGTAGTTAAAGAAAATCTTAGGTCTAATTTCTATCACACTACATTAATTTAGGGTAATGACGTTCTATGGACTCCTGGACTACACATTACCAACGCCTGTATGCGTGTGGGTGGGTGTGTGCGAGTGTAGAGCTTCTATCTGATCCTACTTTGTGCTTTTATCTCCTCAACCACTTTATTCAGGATCGAGGGAATGTACTGAAGGACAGAGTCAGTCAGGGGAAAGAATAGATTAAAAATATTAATTTAACATCACAACAAATGACAGTCACATAGAAACACACACACATTCACCCACACACACTACACCCGCCATACAAACACAACTCCCACAGAATATACTATTATGTTTCACTCTACAATCAGTTCACAACTGATAAAACATAAAAAATCAGACATGGTCACAATTACAACCATAGAGATTTTTTTCAAAACCTCTTTTTACAATCACCAATAAATCACATGATATTTAAAAATTAACAACACAAAAAACAATAACAATAGTAATAATAATCACAGTCATTTAAATAATCAAAGCTCACGAAAAAAGCATTTGGGATGTGCAGGAAAAAAATCCTAGTTGAAAAAACAGGAGGAGACGAAGAAGCACAAGGCAAACATGGAGAGCAAGGTTAGTGTGTCAGTCTGACACATTTATGGAGTCTTTAAAGAAAAAGAAAATTTAAAAAAAAAATGAATAGCATAGACTGTAAGTAAAGACTAAAGAAAACAGATGGAAAAGTGTGATAATAAAACAAAGAAGAACCATGTAAACAGTCCTCTGGTGCCCCATCTGTGCAGCTGTCTGACACAAAAAGACTTGTAGTGTAAATAAAATCTGCATCATGATAGTAAATAAATCACAATTCTTGTCTAAAGGGTTCAATAGGCAGCAAACCAGGAGCAGAAGCAGATTCCAGTGAAATGACTTCTGCTTTCCAGTTCCATTTCACTACAGTAAAGAGCTCAGTTTAAATGGCTTTTTCCTGTAGCCCACATGCTAACTTGAAACAGCTAATCTCCAGAGAGGTAGGATGGCAACAGGCCTCAGGAGCATAGACCTTTTGTGTAGGGATTTGGTCAGGGTTTGTTTGGCAGTCATAAAACAGGCTTTCTGTGCGTGTGTACAGAAGAACAGCATGAAAAAGCTTGAAGGACTTGGTTCCGAGTATTAACACTTATTAGTGCATACATCATTGACTTAGTTCAGACTAACTGTTGCATACGCATTCAAACGCACGCACTAATTCAAGTCTACAGTAATTCATCAGAAATCCTTTGCAGGGGCCAGTTCTTCTGAATTTAATTGATGTAAATTTTTTAAAAAAAAGTAAGGAAGCGAGGACTAGAAAGGAAGTGTGCAAAATGAGCCATTATTTACACAAAAACAAAAAAAAATTGAATATTATAAGCTGCACATACTCATCAAAATGTTCATACAGACAAACAACAATTAAACACAATTAGTACAAATATATATAATATATATAATGTATATATGTGTGTGTATTTTATATATATATATATATATATATAGCTAGGAATTTTGATAAATATCATTTCACTCTCAGCAGATAAGACAGAATCTTTTTTTTAAACATTGCTCAGCATGTGCTTTTGCCCTTTCACCACACAGCATCCAAAAAGACATCATCTGATTAGCTATCACTCTTCAAAGTCACCTTCATCTCTTGTTAGCCAATAAGAGGCCACAATTCACCATGTGCACACAATGCATAGCTGGGGAATAGCTAAGATATAAGGAATGAAATTACATTAATAAATATAAATACTTCATCTATCTGTAACTTGGAAAGAAATAAAAATTCCAAAATCCCAGCATTGAAATATGCATGTAAAACAGGCTATTATAAGAGACGCTTTAGTTGTTTAGTCTGCAGGGCAATTTATCCAGCAGGCAGCTGAAAAAATCTGATCCAAATAAATATATAAATAAATATATATTAGGAATTCCTGCACATCTGTACCAAATCATCAAAGAGAATTACTGGATCCTAGGAATTGGATCCAATTTGAAAAGATAGTGTCAGCTTAGCATAAAACGCCTGCACAAGCAGCAAAATATAATTCTATATCATAAAATCAAATCACGCTAGCAATAATTAACAAAAAAAAAGACAAAAGGTTCTCGTTTTACTCACTAGCAGCAGCTGTAATTTGACATAAAACACTGACTCGTGATTACACACACACAGTGTTTGTGCATTTGAAAAGATTGCTAGCTGAAATGCTTCTGCATATTTTCTGAGATTTTTCTACTCTAATCAGTCCTGTGATGCAGCCCAGACCCTGTAAGAGGTTTAAGAACATCTACACGTGCATGATAGTGCTAGCTGGAGGGAGCCTGGTAAGCAGGGTAGGATTACAACTAACAAGTCAAAGTGGAAACTGCTACTTTTAGCCTCAGTGTGTGTTCAGTTTATTCAAACGGCACTGCTGTCCATGATGTGTTGCGTAATGGAGTATCTCTCCACAGATGAAAAGCTGTAGTGTGAGACAGCTCAGGCTAAAATGAGTCATCTGTGCTGTGAACGCTGCAATCATCAGACTCTAAGCTAAGCATCAGCGTGTGTGCGTGCATGTGTGAGAGGGTTTACTGTAAACGGCTAGTGCACCTCACACACACAGCCTTCAAGGAGACACACAATATTTCAAGGTCATTTGAATTCACATTTTAGGCTTTTGGAGAATTTATAACACAAAAGTAATTAGAAGCAACCAATCTACGCAAAGCTCATGACAAGCATTAAATGTTGTTTTCCCCCCAAGTAAAAATTACTTTCTAACATTCTAAAATCCCATACCTACTATTCTGTTAAGACCTTATGATGCTCCATAACCATTAAACCAACTACGTCGAGTTCAGAATTTCCTGGCCTGTGCTTTAGCTGAGGACCCACAGGCTGCCTCTGGAAATTTTGGCAAACACTACTTCTAAGAATTATTCCTTATCACCATTTGATTGTCACATTCATTCAAAAAATCACATACATTCCAGTAAAATTGTACAAAAATAAAATTAACAGACAAAACAAATTATAAATCAAACCACCTCTGGTCAACACAGAGTTGTGTTGGAGGCATTGGGGTCGAGGTCTTAACTGTTGTAGTGCAGATCGGTTAATTGTTCTTCTTGGGTAAAAAGCTGAGGATAAATTCACCAACACCCAGGAAGTAGACGACCTGAGCGATCCCGAAGAGTGGCGCAATGACGAGAGCACGGCAGTACGCGCCTTTTAGGAAGGCAGCAGGACCTTCGTTACGCAGGATCTTCCTGTAGTAAAAAAAAGACAATGAAGTGGGTTTGATCAGGGCCATCCCAAGCATTTAGGGGGCCCGAAGCAGAATTATATTTGAGGGATCCATGGTACCACCAATATGAGTAATTAAGCTTAAGACTTGATTTTCCACGCACTATAAATCCAACAACACCATTAGTTGTGGCTGTGTTGCTTACATCATAAGCAATATTTTCTATGCATTCCATTAACATCATAATGTGTTGTTGTTTTGTTATTCATTTAAAATGAGCTTTTTTGTATAATTACCATTGTCTCTTGACATAATATATACAAACAAACAAAAAACAATCTAGCATTTCATGTACTCTTGGGACCTACTTGGTGGCCACAGGGGCCCTAAGCGTCCGCTTAGTTGGTTTATGATTTGGGCTGGCTCTTAGTGTGATATTTAATACCTAATGGGCAATCAGATTATCCGTTGAGCAAGTTACCATAGTAACAGCCCCAGTGAGGGTAAAAATAGGTCATAGCTAGACACTATTACTCCCACTTTTCATTAATACAACATGATACCATTATTACCATGTTTACTGTATAGCGAGTAAAAATTATTTTAATTTTAAAATCAATCTGCTCTCTTAAGTTGCTTTTCGGGGACAATATTTATTATTATAAGGACATTTTTGTAAAAACATGTGCTCAGTTATAAATTTATAAGTTTTTATAAAATTTTATTTAAAGATTTAACTAAACAAACATATCAAACTTTAGCATTTAGCTTATTTTAATTAAAAACCACTCTATTGTCGCCATGCATGCCTAACAGCATTTACAGCTCTGTGCGAGTAACAAAATTTCTCCGGGGTTCAAATTTGACCTTTATTTGACCTCTAAATCGTAGCATATAACGTACCTAGACAATGTATATAGTAGCATAGAAGAGCATGTTCTAGAAACACTGCTGCTAAGCTGTACTACTGCAGTGACGCTTCCAGAACATTCTCATATATAACCAAACATCAATTCCTTTCCAACATTTTTAAATCTCCATTACATTCAAATGAGCCCCATTTCAACAATTTGCATAAATGAGTAATCTTGAATCGAGTCCTTGAGGCCACAGATGGTCAACGTTATTATCTTGATTTATGTGTGAGTCTCTGAGGACACGAATGAGAAGCACTCACTCATGTAAAATGTTCACAATGCTGAAATCCAACCAGCATATTTGAAAATATCATCAGATAACAAAAACAGACAGACCGGGAAACTGATTCTTACCTTCATCTAAAAGTAAACGGTAGTTACTGGTAGCCAATGACAACAAAGAGAGGTTAAAATCACCTGATACAGTCCGTCACCCCACTGTATGTGTCCTCCTGACTGCCACGTGTTAGAGACTGCAGCCTGGTTTTTATCACTGTAACACAAGCCACACACACACAGCTAGTTCCCTTGTATCTCTATGCTCAGGACAATAGATTTGGGATTTATTTGGCAATCGGAAACTAATAGATTGCAGGAAAATAATAATTTTGGAATTGAACATCAGCTGAAGAGATATAGAAGAGACTTTTTTCTGTAAAAGGCATGCTGTGAGTGTGACTAATTCTAACTGTATATCATTCTTAATATACAGCACATTAGTTACACAGAGGGACAGTGGAAACAAACCATAAAAAATCAGTTAAAAAGTAACAGAAAGAAACATTAGTCAAGATAAAGAAACTGCATGAAGTCTTAGACAAGTCTTAGTCATAAACCATTGGCTGAACTTTTGATGCATATGGCACACAAAACTGTAAATTCGTAAGTGTTTCAAAGACAACATGATTGGCTGCATTTGACCAGCGCCTCCTGGAAGCCAAGGTATCACATTGCTCTAGTTCTGTCACGGACGAGGGAAACCGTCATGTTTTAGCTGTTATAATCAGTGTTTCTGATGATCAGCTAAACACTGGATATGGAAATTTATGTAAAATGTACATTATTTAAAGTATATACTTTTTCATACACTATTATGCACATAAGTCATGTAGGTTAATAACGTTTTCTGCGTAATTATGCATTTAAGGAAATGTTTATAAGCAAATCACATTTCTGTATCCTAAATTGGACCAATCTGCTAATAGCTAATTAACTTTCCTGTTGCCCTTCTTCTTCTTGTACTTCTCCTTTCAGCCGTTTGCTTCAGGGGTCACCACAGCAAATAATGTTTGTCCACCTAGCACTATTCTGTTTATCCTTTTTACTTACACCCATTAACTTTATATCCTCATTTATACAGATCTTTAGCCTTTGTCTTTGCCTTCTATTACTCCACTATCCCTCCTTTGCACATGTTCAAACCATCTCAATCTGGTCTCTCTGACTTTGTCCCTATAGTTTCCAACACTCTCCCTCTGGTGTGCCTGTTCCTTATCCTTTCCAACCTCGTCACTCCTTAAGAGAACCTCAAAATCTTTCCCATTGCCTAACCATGAGGGAAAAAAAACTAAAAAGGGGGTTAGCTTTTGCCACAAATTTATAAAAGCACTTTTTACAACAAAGTTTTACACTTTTGTTTTTCTTCACAATGTCTTCATAGGTCTAAGATCAAAATCTCACTCTTTGGCACTCACCATCTACAGGGTTGACTGCCACGGCAGCTGTACTGCCAGCGATGCAGCCCGATATGAAGGAGACATAAAAGGGAGCAGGACCTTCCTTTCCTCTCTTCCCCAAATTATTCAGATTAGCAAACAGAGGAAAGTAGATGATTGAGAAAGGCACATCCCTGAAAAAAAGAAGCAAATTGGAGAACAAATCAAAAACACAGACGGAAAACGCACCTTTACATGACTGTTTGCAAATAATCAAACATTATTATGGTTTTTTGGGGCTGTGTAGTGTGTGTAGTACCTGAGCAGAGTGGCTCCCAGCCCTTTATAGAGTCCAGCAATTCCTTTTTCTCTGAGCAACTCTCGTGTAAGCTGCATAGCAGTCGGACTCTTCACCTCAACAGGACCACTAGGAGACACGGCTTGTGGCATCAGCTTCCTCTGAGCAGCTAATCCATAAGAAAAGAAATGATAATTACTAAAGCTTGCACTAACTTAACGTATATAAGTCTAAATATGTTCCAATTCTGGATTCACCTTTAAGTTTTTGTCATTTAGAAGGTTGTAAGTCTACATATACCGCAAACCCTGGAGTAATTTTAAATTAATTTTTAAAAAGCAAACTATACAATGTACTGCAACAGCTTTTTGAAATGAAGTCACTTAGCCACACGAGGGCAGTGTTTTATTTGCAGCCTGAGCTTATTCCTTCTTCTTTCATGCTTCTTTTTATTCCAACACCTTTCCTTTAGATGGCCCCTATTCGTCTTTTTTTGTGTGACAAACTAAATTTGGTCCAAGAAATACTAAAGGCAATTTTCTTAGGTATTTGTGCATCATTTGAAATAATAATAGAAAATAAAATTGTATGCACTTAATTATTTGTGTAGATGACAATTGTTTTTCCTTATTATGTAGCACAAAAACGTGACAGCATCACAGTGGGTTATATTATGCAGGAATAGATCACGAGCATTTATTTGCATAAAACCACAGATTAGAACAAAATGTAATCCCTTGTTCAGCTTAGCAAATAGATTAACCACGTTTTATAACTGTACTGAGGAAAAAAAGACAAAAAGAAAAAAAAGAGAGAAGACCTCACCATGACCCTCTCTTGTCAGTCAAAAACAGTGATTTATGGCTTCAGTGAGCACAGACTTACAGGAATATCACAGGTAAAGATATAAAAAATGCCAGGTATTTAGTTTTACTGAGCCTGTGACCACCTAACCTCTGATTCTTGATTCTTCTAGGCGCATATATATATACATATATACATATATATGATAGATAAATAAATAAATAAATAAGTGTCTATCTTTTCCTCACCAATTCTTCCTGCATCTTGCAGCTGGATTTTCAGCATCTCCATAGGTGTTGTAATAATAACCTGCAGAAACCACATACAAAATAAATATATTATACAGCATACATTTTTATAGGCACAGAATAAAACCAAACAACAAAATGAACATTTTTGTGTCCTGATTAGTTGTGAAAGCACTACAGGCATGAGATCTTATGTTTGAAGTAACTGGGGAATGCTTTATAGTAGCTGTTAATATTCGAAAGCGATTAACGTGTTCAGAAGTGGATAATGCCAGACCTTTTTGAAAATGATAATGGATTCCACAAGATCAATCACTAATCCCGTAAAAGGGGGGGGGCAATAAGATTCATTTTCTCTAGAGGAAATGACAGAACGTGGTTGCCATGGAATTAACATGTACACACACACTTAGCAGACGCAGCCAGCTGTAATTAAGATCATTATATTCTCCTGAGCTGCTCTTACGTCTGAGACACATCATTTTATCTCCTTATTTTAGATGCACTGCAGTAAAAAGACGTAAATGCAAAGCAGGCAAATCAAATGAAACATCAATCGGATTTGTATTTAGTCTAAGATTAATGTGACACATGAGAGCATGTCTAAACGATGTCACCCACAGGAAAATGGCTAAGTATACAAAAAATGCACTTAAACAGAGTCTGCAAATCTATCTTAGAGATACATGCTGATTAGGATCAGAAGCCATATGGCTCGATGTTTGTAGATGCCTTACCAGCACACCCACATAAATGTGTCTTCCTTAAACTCTTGCCACAAAGTCTAAAAAATGCAGTTGTCTAAAATAGCCTTGCATGATGTAGCATTATATTATTTCCTCACTAAAGACTCAGTGTTCCAGCATGACAATGTACCTGTGCACAAAGTCCCTAAACTCCATGCAAACATGGTGTGTTCTGGTGTCCTGTACAGAATCCTGACTCTGACTCAACCTCACTGAACATCTTTGGGATGAACTGAAACACTGACTGAACCTCCAGACTTCCTCACACAGCATTAGTGCCAAAACTCACTAATTATAAAGTAGCTGAGTGAACACAAATGCTCAAAGTCACACAACACAATCTTGGAAATTTGTAAAAGGACCTTCAACTTGCTTAGTTGTCCTAATCACTTTTTTCTGATAGTGTATCGCATTAAATACTCACCCTAAACAATCATAACTGGTTGGGATTTTGTGCAAAATGTAATTGTCAGTTAAGTAAAGCCTGTGCATGGTAAAAAAAATGTTAATCCTGTTAAGTTTATTGTAGCTCCAGTCCTGTCCACTAATTAGGAACCCAATTCTGATTAACGGAGGAGTTAAGACATTAGAGTCTGATATACTGTGTTTCCATTAAACATTTATACTGTAGTCAAGGATTCCTAAGGATCTGCATAATTTTGAGATACTTCAGGCAATTCCTACACATGATGTTTTCAGGTGAAAATCTCCCATTTCTACCACATCCCAAATGGGTTCTATTGAAGTTGCAGCCTTTTGAGACAATTTAACTTTGTGACACGGTGCCTTATTATGCTGAAAAACTGTGCTGACTTTAGCTGACTTTAGTAGATGCTGACTTTAGTAGATGATTGATTGGTATAAACACCCCAAAGTGTGCCAACAAAACATTCCCCATACCATTATACTACCTCCACCAACCTGAACTAATTCAAAACAGTTTGGCTCCATATATATGAATGCTGTCCCTGCCGTACCATCTGATCTGCTTCAGCACACGGGTTGTGAGTTTGTTCCCACTGCAGCCTAAGCTTACTAATCTTGGCTGACTGAAGTGGAAAACTATGTAGTCTTCTGCATTCTGTAGCAGTTATACAAATACTAAAACCGGCCATATGGCACCAACAGTCATTCCACTGGGACATTTGTCCTCATTTTCATGCTTAATGTGAACAATACCTGCAAATGCTGGCCATATCTGACTTTAATCATTGTACTGTTGGATAAACTATGTTCCTTAAGTTTGTTCTGCTTGTTTTCCAACTCTCCCTGCTCCACTGCTGATTACCAGGTTTAGGTGTGTTCAATAAATAAAAGGGTAGGAGGTACTAAATCACCCGGTCTAACCCCACCCTCATCTGAAATGGTATATTCCAGGTTCTGATTGAAAAACAAGTGGTACAAAGTAACATTGGTTACCCGGCTTTGAGTACAGTGTTTGAAATCACTGCACTCTGATTGTAATGCTGCCTTCTGATTGGCTGCTGAGATATCTTTATAAATATGAAGGTGTAAATTTGGTCATACTAAAGTTCTTCATAAATGGATATGATTTAAATAGGATTTGTAGGAATTTTAGGCATTTGAGAAGCTAAATTTAATGTGTAAACAGTTTTATGTGCGATTTTCTTTATATCCATCTTATAAATAAGGGTTATTGTTGGACAAAGAGTGAGAGGATTAAAAAAAACTGATGCAGAAAGATCTACGTGTGTGTGTGTGTGTGTGTGTGTGTGTGTGTGTGAGTGTGTGTGTATGTGTGTGTGTAGGATAACTGACCTGGCATGTACCTGCACCACAGCCTGCCAACATTTCTCTAAGCAGTGTAAGCTTCTGCCTGAAACACACAGCAGATGACAAAAAAGTGAAATGAGTAATAAGACAGAGGGACATGAAATAAAACACACTGAGCTAAATTCAACTTGCTATGCCATTAACACCATGTGGTCAAACTTTCGGTAATGTCATCTAAACATTTTAAGCAAAAGATTGTGGACACCTTAACCAGCACAGCCAAACTGTTGCAGTCTGAAGCACACTGTTGTCTAGAATGTCTTTGCATTTTGTAGCGTTACATCATTTCTTCATTGGAGCTTAGAGCCTCAAACACTGTTCCAGCAAGACAAAGTCCCTGAAGACATGATGTGGAAGAACTCATGATGTGGAAGAGTTCTTAGTGTAATCACATTTGTATAAATATTTTATGTCTAACATTTTCACATTGAACTGAAAAGTTATTTATTAGTTTAATAGTACGAGGGCCTACAATTTTATGTATATAGTGCACCAGGGTGCGTTCTGGTAGGTAGTATTTATAAATATGCAAATTGAATGTAATGAGAGACAATTTTAGACTTTAGACTAAGTCTAATTGTGCAGAATTGACTTAAATAATTAGTTTTAAATCATAACATTTTGCCGTTTCCTGTAAAACAGCATTATGCACTTTTATCGCAGTAAAATTAGGGATGCATACTAATGTATCTGTACTCGTACTTGTAAAAACATTCCGAGATACCTCCTGTGTCCTTACTGACAGAAGTTTCAGTGCACAGAGCCTCCGGCAGCAGCGACAGCCTGCAAACTTTGTTTTCGCAAAAATATCAAAAATGAGTACTTATGATACTAGTAATCTAATAAAACATTTAACTTAAACCACCACGTCACTAGCTGTCACTTACAAGAAGAGAGATGTACAAACATCCCCACAGTCCAAAAAATGTACAAGTATCGGTATCGGTATTCGCCGAGTACCAGAAAAGAAATGCTATCGGTGCATCCCTAATTGAATCACAAAATATTTCTTGAATTATGCTAAAATAAAACACATACTTATTGGCTTGTACACACACACAATAGTTTAGCACATTAATGTCCAAGCAACACCCCGTCATCCAACACACAACGTAGTCCCGAATTAATAATTCACATTGTGTCTGGTCAATAATTTACTGTCCCAGTTTCTGGTCACTATGGAGATATATGGTCACGTGTGCTTCGGTAGGTGAAGGTCGTGCAGTCTGTCATTTGAACACAGAGACTTTTGGGAAATGTTGGCGTACAGCCTGTGTTTAATATTAATGTTTGACATACAATGTCAGCCCACAATGTGTAATACTACACGGACCCTTATGAGCAGATGATTCCAGCTGTTCCACAGTGTAGGCATGTACAATAACAGCAGGCTTGTGTGCATGAAGGATGACTGTGTTCTTCTGGATTTCTTTTGTGCACACATGCATCTCTACACCTGCACCCAAGATTGTAAATGCATGTCACATCACAACAGTGTGTGTGTGTGTGTGTGTGTGTGTGTGTGTGTGTGTGTGTGTGTGTGTGTGTGTGTGTCTCACCCGTCCTTGGAGAGATGGTGCCTAAAGAAATCATTAGCAGCCAGCTTTATGGCTTTCTCTGGAGTAACAAGAGTTAGGTTTACAGCAGCACCTGGACACAAAAAGAGGAAGATGATCATCATCATCATATGTGTGAATAAAAACATAAAAAAATCACAAAAATCGATTTAGCTAATAGATTTTTGTACATGCCAGGTCTGTTTTCGTGTGGGAGTGTACACAACTGTAGCGCAAATGCACATTGCTGCTTTAAGCACTCCTAATGCACAACAATGAACTCCAACTTAAACTTGAAAGGAACACACACCTCTGTACATCCCAAAGTATCCTTCTGATCGAATGGTTTTGATAAGGCAATCGGACCTGCACAGCATAAACAGAAGTCAACGGAATGTACAGGCGGATAGACACAGGAAATATCTTTTTCAGGTTAAAGAATCTAAAGACATTATGTAGCTTCAATGAGGCTGCGTCCATACGTACATGCTGGTGTAGAGTCGAGAGCCATTCTGCTGGTTCTGTAAGCGGGTCTTGGCCAAGTCGATGGGAAACACACAGGTGACACCAATCAGGCCAGCGATACCCCCATTTATTAACTTGGCAGGCAAACTGGTAAAAGGAATTAATCATGAAGAGAGACAGGAGACAATGTTAGTAGTCAAGATAAGAACGACAAGGGTCTAATGAAATAGGTGAAAAGTGACAGCCCAATTAACCGACATTGCACACAACAATAGAAAGGCCACTCGCTGCAGGTGAGAATGGTGCCACTCAGAAACCATGATATTAGTTCCATTCAGTTTAATTTTAATTGTATAGCATTTTAAACCATTGACAATATACAACTAATATACAATCCATCCATTCATCTATCCATTTTCTTTACCTATTCATCCATCCATCCGTCCATCCATCCATCCATCACCTGTCTATACCCACTTACTCCTAATCAGGGTCACGGGGATCTCCTGGAGTTTATCCTATTTGTCATTGGGTGAAAGTCACATGGAAATGTTTAAGCATCAGCTTTTGAGTAGCTTTTAAGTGAACATGGCTTTGGACCGCAATCCATAAAATGGCTCAGGACTGCAAATACTAGGACAGCATTACAGTAGAAGTTTTGTATCTCTATCAGTAAGCAGTAGATGTCATGGTCATGTGACTTTAATACAACATTTACATTTACCGCATTTGACAGATGCTCCTATCCAGAGCAACTTACTCTTCTCTTTATACAACTGAGCAATTGCTCAGGGGCTTGGTGAAGCTGGGAATCGAACCCACAATCTTCGGATTGGCAGTCCAACACCTTAACCATGACCCCCCAACAGAATTCATGCTTGATTTGTAACTATTTTTTTTACAGTATAGAAGTAATTTATCTTTAATCTGGAATCACATTAAATGAGGATGAGTTTTACAGGTTTTCGAATTACTGAGTTTTTTTCTCACCACCATCTCTTCAGGTCCGATCATATGGTTGAATTGATAAATCGATATCCTGAATGTATATATTTCTGTAAAAGTCTTTATCTGTCACATCTGCATTACTGCACAGTAAAAATCTTTTCATACCCTAGCTCAGAAAGTTGTCAAAGAGCAAGGTCAGCCATGACACATGCCCCTGGAGCAGACAGGGTTAGGGGCCTTGCTCAAGGGTCTGACAGTGTCAGTCTAGCAGTGGTGTAGCTGGAGACCCAATTTTTCTATCAACAACCCAGAGTTTGAATAATTTGAGCTACCACTGCCCATTGTTTAAAACTCTATACAAACGAAGCAGAATCCAACTGAGCTGAATTAAGAGATGAGAGATGTATTGTAGGAATGTTTTTCACAGGATGATTCAAACATATAATCAAGTGAAATAGGAAAGATGAGAGTCATGCTTACCTGATCTGTTTGTCAGCCATTTAGCTTAGCCCACACCTCTGTATTGTGTGTTAGAGAGGGTTTCTCAGTAGCCTGGTTGTTCGTCCTTGGGTTATCTTGTGTTGTCTGTAAGGATTCAGCGTGTGTGTGACCTTTCACTTTTACCAAGGGTACCTATGAAAGACACACCCAGAGTTTAGTGTTTAATCCTGTATAGAACACAGTATTCTAACCCTCTAACTTAACGCTTGTGCCTTAAATATTCTCTCTCTCTCTTTTTCTCTCTCTCTCTCTCTTTAGCTGATATAGTGTAGCGAATATTCTAAATATGTTCCCTAGTCCCATCGTATGTACACACACACACACACACACACAACCATCTTACACACCTAGCACAGTGGTTTTAAATATTGTATTTCACTGGATAACATTTAGATCATCTCTAACATTTAGTACTCAAAAGTCATAAAATCAGTTTTGGACACATGCCCCCTTTTTTATTCTACATTACGTACTTATGTGTAAATAACCAAGTCAAATGTTATTATTATTCTCCATTATTATTCTCTTATTAGGTGATCGCTGACTTCTAGGTTGGATCGTTAAACTTGCTTCAGTGTTTTCAACAAACAAAAAGGCAGATACAGTAAATACAGTTAGGTGTAAAGTTAGATGTAAAGTAAAACTAGCAAATTGAAGAGCTAATAAGAGTAACTTAATGAAAATATCGTGTTCCAGAAGTTTCTCAAAGAGCCAAGGCAAAATTTATATATACTGATCTTCGCTTAGATCCACATCACAAATTCCGTATGTGTCACCAGCATGGCAACACATCTCAGACTCAGACTTACCACTTTGTTTTTAAAAATACAGGGACAAAAAGCAAGCGGGTATTTAAAGAAAAGATATAAAAGCAAAAGCAGATTTAGGTGGTTATATTGTAAAATGTATTTTTAAGAACCTGCAGGTTTCTAAATTGTTGTTTTGCGGTCCTGGGGGAAAAAAAGCCCCGATATTTTTTTAAAAAACTTGGATACATTTATTTTGTTATATTCCTAAATTTCTATTGTGTGCCAACAACATTACCCATCAGCACAGACATGATTTTGGCAGGTAGGATGTAATCCTGAATTAAAATCCTTTGTTAATCTTGAATCAACATTGCAGTTCAACCAATCATAACCATCTGAAGTCATCAGTGTGTGTCGACCAAACCCGCCTCAACTCATTTTTGAATCTTTTCCTCCTTGTAATATTAAAAATGTATTTATTTAATTAAAAAATTAAATATTTGAATGACATATGTTAAACATTACAGTACATGCTGCATTGTACTGAACAATTGTACGTGCAGTTTAGTTAATATGTAAACATTTCCCTCATCTTTGTGATAAAAAAATAGATGTGTGGGTGCAGAAAAGGTATTCTGGTGTGTGCATTAATAAAAAGTATTTTTTTTTATGGTTTTAAATTTATTGTTATAAGTAATCTGGCTTGTAGTTTTCAAAAGGTTGTGATTTAATGAAATAAACATTAACCCTGTTTAATAGTATTAATGTTGTTCTATTGTGGTTCTGCAGGTTGACCGTTTCAGAGTATCTTACATACATTTGTGCATTAGAGATTGTTTATGATCTGTATTTGCATTTGTCTTCAATACCAAAACCTGATACGAAGGTATGTTTTTGTGACATTTAAAGGTTTTATGCTATAGAATCTCATAACAATATTCTAGAAGATTCT
This sequence comes from Bagarius yarrelli, assembly GCA_005784505.1. Classification (NCBI taxonomy): domain Eukaryota; kingdom Metazoa; phylum Chordata; class Actinopteri; order Siluriformes; family Sisoridae; genus Bagarius; species Bagarius yarrelli. The sequence continues at coordinate 12,492,822 of VCAZ01000001.1, read as the reverse complement.
GTAATTATAGTCTGCAAGATTCTTTAAGATTTTATTTAGAGGTTATTGGTTTTATGCTGGGGGATTCCAAATTTTATTTTATGTTTTATTATCTACAATTTTGAGGTTTTATTTAGATATATATTTAAGGGTTTTTTTTCATATTATGTAAATTTACACTGAAATATTGTGACAGTTTATTCTGGAAGATTCTGAAGAGACACACAGTTTAGCTGAGTGCCCAGTAAAAGTGTAAAACATAAAACTCTGCCTTTGTTACTGATCAGATGTAAAACTGGGGATTTGGAAAGTGTTTTACTCTGGCAGTCTCTCCTCCCCTCCCTGCAGCCAATCATTTTACTCTCCATCTCCTCCCCTCTCCCATTTTTCTTTTTCCCTCCCCCTGTCTCTCTCTCTCTCTCTTGCTAAACACTTTCATACAGATTTCCTGTTACCATTTATGCTAAGTCATATTTCTGTCTCTCTGCAAGCCCTCATTTTTAAACAGAGGAATATGCTGACTCCCACCCTTTATTCTGCTTTGAAACTCCTTCCTTGTCCTTGTCCTTTGACCCTGACTTTTCTTATCTTTTTTATTTGTATATTCTCTCCTAGATATCGACAAACCCACATAAGTGTGTCTCTCTAGCATTTTATTGCAGCATTTTATTTTTTCTTTACTGTAACTGGGAGACTTAAACACTATTCCAGCATGACAATGTTCCTGTTCATAAACTGGAACACTGACTGAACCCCAGACCTCCTCATCCAACATTATTGTAGCTGAATGAACACAAATCAACACAGACACACAACACAGACATAGATGTGATAGTCAGATGTTCAAATACTTTGGGTTATAGAAGTGTGGATGATGAGCAGAACATTTTCAATTAAAAAGTCAAATTATTGTGCTTTTTATCATTATATATAGGTAATTCTCTTAACCAGCCTCTTAATTGGCTAATACAACTAAAAACAGTTAAACAAGTCAACAGTTAAATGCAAAATTATTCCTTTCAAGGAAGCACCTTCTGACCAATCAAAATTTTGAAAATTCAGCATCAAATGAAACAGGGTAGGTGATTGTGGGTTTTATTCCCAGCACCACCAAGCTGCCACTGCTGGGCCCCTTAGCAAAGCCCTAATCCTCAAATCCTTGGTTGGAAAAGGAATAGGATAAATGTAAGTCACTCTAGATTGCAGAATCTTTCAAATGCAAGAAATGTAAATGTAAAATGAATTAACGAGCATTAGCCTATATGAAGGAGTTATAGAGGACCAACAACCTTTAGAGGTTAGAATTGGTAAAACACAACAATGTCCAGCTCACAATAGCAAAAGTCAATGACAGATTGTGTACATTTCCATTCCAGAACTAAAGAGAGGAAAGAAATAGTCATCAATAATAAAGAGCTAATGATCAGCAGCTCACACACAGTAGATGACTCTTCCGATAAAATGAAGGTCAGTGTAACGTTGTATAAAAGCAGAACCGATTATTCATAAGTGTGCATGTGTGTGTGTCTGTGTAAGGTAAAATACAGAGCTCCTAATCTAAAGGTCAATGAATGTAAATATAACAAATGGAACCTACCAGATGTTAAAACTGTTTCAGGAACTGCAGAAAGAAATAAAACACACTTAAATTAAATTGTTAATTCTTTAAAATTCGTACATCCTGTAAAGACGAAGTCCTAACGCAAGGGTCCACTGGAAACAGAAAGAGATAAGCAAACGCACAGATAACGCAAGCGGCAGAGAGGCAACTTAAAAGTAAAAAAACCCTTAGTGTAATAAATGTGTGTGTGTGTGTGTGTGTACTTTGAAACAGTTAACCAACTTTTCTGAACTTTGACTATCAAGTTTCAAAGTACACACACACACATATCCACTGCACATTCCCAAAGTATTTGCTCTTTTTTTTTAAACTTCTACAGGGATTACATAATCATCTGACTGCAAAAATTCCAGCTCAAACTCTTTATTTTGTAAAACTTTTATTAATCTCAGTTACAGATTTATCAATTAACTCAAATTAATGTATTTACTATACTCTAATCTACTGTATATTGTCATAGGTTAATTATCTATTGTGAACGATGAAAGTGGAAATATTTATATCTTTTTTTTCCTTCCCTGCCTTTTTTAGTTGCCATGGTTTTAGCTGCAGTGGTGAAAATACTTTTCTTTTGTAGTTACCAGTTTAGGGGTATTAATGATAAAACACACCTGAAACAGAGAGGGTTCAGGGCCTTGCTCAAGGGCCCGACGGTGGCAGCTAGCTTTTCTCCAGCTCAATTAATATCATACGTTTTTAAATTGCCACATTCTTCTTGTCCTATATGAAACCTAAAAAAGCAAAGTAAACTGTCCTATAAATCTGACCAGTAAACTGTCCTTTATATTAACAAAATCTTCCAAAAACAGTTCCTGCATTACCATAAACTTTGCTGTGCTGGCACCAAGGTGGTGGAATGAACTTCCCATCAATTTCAGAACAGAAAAGTCACTGCCTGTCTTCAAGAGACAACTAAAGATCCAGCTCTTTCTCAAATCCCCTAAGCAAATGATTTCATTGTAAATAAGCAGAGCTGTTTAAATGCTAAGCTAGTTATGTTGCATTCATGGAATTAGTCTCTAGTGTCAGGACTTTGTTACATTTAGAGATAAAGATTTCCAAAATCATCAGGTTTATATTAACCTACTCATTCTAGTACATTACTGTTTACTATAAACAGTAAAAAAAAAAAAAAAAAACCCTGTGTGTTTCTATGGTTTCTGGGAGGTCTGTGTAGTTTGTATAGAGGTACTGATTCTCTAGTGTTGTGACATTCAGGAGCAAAGACTTCCAGGAAACAAATGTAAGGATCAGGGATATTGATCGCTTAGTATAGCATGACAAGCTATGTTTTGTTTCTTATTTGTTCTAGAGAAAAAGAGAATCTGTTGACAAAAGAGTGAGTTTATGAACACGAGTCAGTTTATAGACATTTCACAACATTAAATAGAACTATAAACACTGTGTATTATTTGTGTAAATTAGTTTATGAATTAAATTCATAATCAATGTCATATTAAAGGAATATATGATGTTAAGACATGCTGTATTGGAAACATTATGTGATGCAGAGATAAACACTCTTTGGTTGCATTCTGACAGCAAAATAAAAATCGACTTATCAGAAATGGATTTGATATTACAGTTTACTTTGCAGATAGTAGAATCTGTGTAAATTTCTATCAATGTATTTTCCATACTATGCTAGGAAAACTTTTTTTTTTTTTTTTTAAAGTGCAAGTGAAGCCCTAATACATTCTTCCATATGAACCATTAACTTCCACTGTGAAGTGTGACATGAAAAAGATATTCAACGCTAAATATGGACACCAATGAAACAGGTAAATTGCATTGTTGGAACTATAGGAAAAAATTTAGCTAAAGTAAAAGTTATATGTAATCCAGATATTTACAACATTTCATAGCTACCCAAACTTTGTTTTTTAGATAAAAATGTACCTAAGCACTGATCCTGTAAAAGATGTTTTCTACTATTCATAGTAGTATTCATGTTTTTTCGTCTGTGCTAAGATTTCAACAGAAAAAGTTGCAGTAACATGGTGCTGATCCTAACCCTACAACTGTTCTGATAGTTACATCCTCACAGCTTTCTATTATTGAATACTGTAATATCCAAATTGCAAAGATGTAAATAAAACATGATACGACCAGGTTTTACTTCAATTTTTTTCGTATACTCAAAGTGTTAACAAATACATTTTTAACATTTAAAAACCTGTTAGTATATATTTTATCAAGCAAGAATACCTGTAGATAATGATAGACGTGTATTATAGAACTGCCTTGAAGTGATATGATACTTATTAGCCTTTGCCATATTACCCAGCGCTAATGGCCAGGATACAATCAGGAAATTTGACAAAATTTCTGCCTTAAGCTGACATAAATTCATTACATGGTTACACACACAGAGGGAAAATAAAAAAGCTAGCTAGACTAAAATATTTTATCAAATGTGATATGGGACAAAACAGCACAGCTTCTAGCCAAAATATTGCCCAAACCCTTACTGACCTTTTATCAAGAGTGCAAACACAGTGTGCTACTAAATAAACCCTGTTAGTAGAGAACACTCATCATGCACTTATTCCTTTCTCTTATGTGTACCTACCTCCATTATTATATTACATTAGCCACCACCTTTGAGGCTAGCACACTGAGGCTTTTCCATGTCTAATCGGTTAGCTAATGGATTTATCATTTGTCCAGGGGGGGGCAAACAAAGAGAACAAACACCGTTACAATTCCATACTTTATGAATGCAGCTTATTGTTTGTGTTAAAAATCCAGGAGTCATCATTAAAATAAACCCAAATATGTGTCTCTAAGTGATCATGCAAGCAAAAAACTCTCTTATTCTCACCTACAAATTAGAACAATCAAGAAAACATAAACGCCATAAAGACATTGATTATAAGGAAACATAACTATAAGAAAACGTTCTTATTTCTTAGTAGAAATAGAGATCACTGATTGGCTGCAGAGAGCTAGCTATAACGTTACTGGAACTCTGACAGCAAGTAAGACAGAAGCACTTAATTTTCCGTCCAGGACTTGTCTTTATTGCCGCGCTTCGTCCAGGACCTGTCTTAGTCGCCTAGCTCCGTCCAGGACCAATCTCTGTTGCCTGGCTCTGTCCAGAACACGACCCTGTGCCGAACCAGTACCTGACTCCTGGTTCCATCCAGGTTCCTGACTCTGACTCTTGGTTCCGTCCAGGACCTAACCAAACCACTGGTTCTGTCCAGGACCCGACTTTGATCCCGATTCATACCCAAACCCTGACTCTAACCCCTAGTTTCGTCCAGACCCTGACTCTTGACTCCTTCCCAGACATGACCCCGTCCCCTGATTCCTTCCAGAACATGACCTGTCATGAATGTCGCTCTGCCCCCAGGCTTGGCTAAAGACGTCGCCCTGCTCGGGGCCTCAGCTGAGGACGTCGCTCCTCTCCTGGGCTCCGCTGAGAATATCACTCTGCTCTCATGCTCGGCTAAGGACATAGCTCTGCTCCCAGGTTTGGCCGAGGATGTCACTCTGCTCCCATGCTTGGCCGAGGATGTCACTCTGCTCCCCTGCTCAGCTGAGGACATCTAGGGTGCCAAGGTATCACTATTACTAATGCTGAAAGTTTTCCATTTGTGTTTTTGTTTTCTTAAGGTGAGATCCTGTGTATATTATTAATAAAAACCTGTTGCATCCATCTTCTCGTTCTCCTGTTCTCCTCCGCCCGCAGTACATGACAACAGCAAAGGATCTATTGCCATCCCAGCCTTGTGTGCTTTGTTAAATACTCAAGCATCTACTCAACCTACTGGTACGATCGGAAATGCAAGTCTTGTATTTGGTTTATGGTTCATATTTAAAGCCTGTGACTTTCATATTTGAAGCTAGCCTGTGACTGGAATATTTGATGTTAGCATGTGAGTTTTATATTGAAAGTCTGATTTTGAGTCTTATATTTAACGTTAGCCTGTAACATTATTATATTTGAAGCTATATTTGACACTATAATAAACACTTAGTTTATATAGCTCCACACTAAATAGGTTTTTTAACACTTGCATAGTTACTGTCCAGTACAAGTACATGTGTTGAAACAACAAAGGATGTGTTGATAACTAAACACTAAAGAGTGTTAATTTCAATACTTCCAGTGTTCAAAGAGATCCAAGGTCCAGAGGTCCTTGAATGTTTATTTAAGAAGTGTGAGTATAAATCAGTTAAAGAATAGTTTAAATACCAGTTTAACCTTTTATTTCCAACACCACATCTTAACAGTTAAACCTGGATTGTAAAGATGTTGATGAGGGCTTCCTCTTATGTCAGGTTGAACACAGTGGAATTTGAAGAATTTGTCGATATCCTGGTGCCTGTGCAAGGAATGAGATGTCCACAATCAAACCGAAATTTACCCATGAAATACAAACACACCTAAGATCATTAAAACAAATAGCATCCTTAAGGTAGCATAGCACAGGGGAAAGGCATTCTAATAGGCTTCATCACAAATTGAAGGAATGTAGACTATCAGAACGCCATACACTGCACCCCCAAACCCCCACCCAAAATATGTGTTTATTCATTGTTAAAATGAAAAATAGGATGTTATAGTAGTAAGTATCACAACAATTAGACTTAGCTTCGTCTTTTGACTTTGCAAAAACAAAATAATTAATTTTAATTTTAACAGATTTCTAAACTTGTACAATTCCGGAATTGAGTTTCGATACCCCAAAAAAAAATCTTACCCTAAATTGCTGTGAATTGTTCTCGTAGCTTCTGACGGTCGTCTGCCTTGTTGTCTGAACGGAACAAATGTTTGCACATGATGGGAAACTAGCCTATTTTATCATACGTGTTGAGAAAGGTAAATGAAACATGAACATTTAACGTTAACTGAAAAAAAAAGTTCCTGTTTTAACGCTGCAGTCTCGATATGGTCAGCCCCCAGAAATGAAAAAAGGAAGTATGTTCGAAGACCGGAAATCAGGTCAGCTCATTTTATTTACACTGATTACCAAGTTACACAGCAAGTGTTGAAGTCATTTCACTTTAGACAACACTGGAAATTTAGCTGTGTATACTGTTAGTTTTATATTTAAAGCTAGTCTGAGTCTTATATTTAACATTAGCCTGTCGTTCTTGTATTTAAAGCTAATCTGTGACTCTTACATTTGAGACTAAACCTGTAGGTTTTAAATTAAAAGCTAGTCTGGGACTCATTTAAAGCTAACCTGTAAGACTTATTTTTGAAGCTAGCTTTTGATTTTCATATTTAAAGCTAGCCTTTTTTTACACTTATTTAAAGCTAGACTTCAGTTCTTATGTTACTAGCCTGTGACTGTCATATTTGACATTATCCTGTCAGTTTTATTTTTGAAGCAAGTCTGTAGCTCTAATTTTTTTAAATAAGGTTTTGATTCTCATATTTAAAGCTAATCTGTAAGTGTCATAATTGACGATATCCTGTATGTTTTATATTTAAAGCTAGTCTGTTAGTCGCCTATACCTCAAATCCAGTCTGTGTGGTAGATAATATAATATAATATAATAAATAATTTGCAAGTTTTACATTTGAAGGTACATTTGAGTGTTTTAAGTCCTATACAGTACTTCAGACTAGACTTTAATTCTCATAATTTATGCTAGTCTGTAAATTAAGTATTTTGCCAAATCTGGGGGTTTATCGAGATGAAGAAAATCATGAATAGCTACAAATGTCTGACTATTTTATTGAAATACCTTTGGATGTAAGGTCCAGAGTCCAGATCTGAATCGTACAAGTGGGTTAAGCAGGTTGTGTATTACAATCTAAAAAGATTTAAAATGATTATGCAAGAAAGAGTGTGAAAATATCACCAAATAAAGATGTTTCATGCTGAAAGTCTTTTACCCTAGGTGATAGAATAAAATAAAAATGTATTGCAATATCAAGTGTTAGTTTAGAGGTGTAAATGCTAATGCAACCAGGTTGTATATTTTATTCATCTATATTTATCACACACTGAAATGTCACATTGAAGGTGGAAACATTTCTCATTCATGAATTGTCTCTATTACTGTACATCCGTAATAAAATCTTCCTTTTTTACAAGATTGTGTGTATACTTTTATAGCCATTGTAGATAAGCCTAAAAATTGTATTGTCCACGCTTTGAAATCTCAGCCGTCCTCACCCATGATAGCATTTAATCGGCTACTAGCGAGTCCATCATATTCACACAACGAACAATTTTAACAACATTTATTTCGGAAACTGCAAAATCATAAAAGCTCGATTTTAATAACTAGATTTGTAAAATTTTACCATAAATTCTAAAGATGAGTTTTAGTATGTAAGTAAGTTTCAGTCCTGCTTCTCTTTTTGTCCCAGCTTTCTGCTACAGCAGTAATAACAGTTACCTCAGCGGTTTAACCAGCAATAAGTAGGTTTACTATTTTGCTTGGCTTCGTAAGACAGTAAGAATGTGGCTTATACCAAAGCCCTGTGCCTGACTGACTGTCTGTCACCTGGTCTGTCCCCTGACACCAGTTTGGGAAACAGGGAAACGGCCTTCAACCTAATCTCTGATGAAAACTCTACTGTGAATGTCCACTGCCAATATCCACTGACCCCAACAACCTGACCAAAAGCAATATCATTCTGTATGTTCACTAAAGATGTGATTTGGTATAAAATTCTCCAAATAGGTTGTTTACATGTACACCTACAGCCCAGATTTAAAAACAGGATGGATCCGAGGATGATTAGTGGCTCAGCGGGTCAGACAAATGAACGCAATTCATATTGTGGACACTGTGGACAGCTTTAGGATGAGTGTTTTAGTAAAGTCACATACACATGAAAAAAAACAAACTTTAAGCATCACAAGAAGAACTGCATATTAAGTATTCTTCTTTTTTTTTTCAATCAATAATAAAGTTTGCTACAATGAACATTACCAATCTAGTGCTCGTTTTTATGATGCTACTATAGTAATATTGTTATAATTTGTGTAATTTTGTCTTTAATGGATTAAATCTATGGATAATACTACAGTTTAAATGGTTTGTATTTTAAGGAATTGTGTTAAATCTTTGTCAAGACTTCAAAGTTATTGTTCAATTAATCTGTAACCATGAAATTGAGCTGTAATATAATCAGTGGAACTTTTACACACTAGAAAAGTACTCTGACTTTAATAAATTCATAAGATTTAACTAGTAAATGATTAAATAGACAGAAAAGTGTGTACATGTTGTTGCCTATTAATATAATATAAAATAGAATTCTACGATATAATTTCACATAGCCTAAATACTTGTTCTGTATTCAGGCCCGGCTCCAGGCCTGGGCAGGGGTGGGCTGGGCAAAACCAAACAGTTTCCCGTTTTTGATTGGCTGTAAGTAACGGTGCAGTCTACATTCGTGAGACGAGGAGGTTTGCCGGTCTGTCAGGGATTGCGGAGAAACTGACACAGACAGTCACGCAATTCATAGTGTGGAAATATTTGTTTCTAAATGCAATGCATCGATTTCTGGTGCCCTTAAAAAAGCCTGTTAGCGGTAACAGCAACACTGACCGTAATGTGGCCGCTGTTGCTTAAAAAAAAATCTATATATAAATAAATTTTGAAATAGATAGATAGATAGATAGATAGATAGATAGATAGATAGATAGATAGATAGATAGATAGATAGATAGATAGATAGAGTTTTCTTTCACAATTGTGGCAAATTATTTTAATTGACTCTTTAAATAATGGCTGTAACTCACCTCTAAGTTGTGTAGTAAATTTTGATTCTGTTGTATCTTTACTATTGTAATTTAACATTGAAAACTTTCCACACGTCTCACATTAAATATTTTGTTATGTCTGAGAGGGTTTCTTAAAATATACATCAGCTGCATCAGTACTGACAACTGCATACAAGATTATATTGGGGGAAATTATACATTTTGTCATTTTGGCAATATGTATTAAACATTTTAGACATTTTTGTTTGAGACTTAGTGACATTTAGATCACATGCAATTTTACCTAATAATAAAAGCGGTTGTTCAGTAGTTTGTACATGACAGGGGTGGAGTGTAGTAAGTGTGGAGACTGGGGGGAAAAAACTTGATAGAAAGACACTCTTTCAGGGACCTACAAATCGAAGAAGTCTTAAAGTGCTGGATTTTACCGTGTTTTTTTTTAAAGTGAAAAGTCCTTAAACTAAGACACGGTGATCAGTGTGTATTCCTGCTGAGGATCTGCACCGTTAGATCACTGGCCGCCGAAAAGGGTCACGTTTTTCCTGAGACGTGAGCGCGCACTAAAGCGTGTCGGGGGCGCGCACGGCACGCGACTAGTCGCTCCTTTTTTGCCGCAACGTTGTTTTTTTTTCTCAGTGTAAGAATCTTGTATCTAATCCCAAACAGCATGTCTAAACATCTATATAGAGGAACCATTACAGCACCCTAACCAGAAAGCCAATAATATAAACAGCAGAAAGAAAGAATAATATAGTATTATTTATTATGATTAATAGTGTTATTGCGCATCCCATTAAACGCGCTCTAAACCACTACCGGTGTGAAGATAACCAGATGATAATGATCTGATCGCGCTGCACGACTCCTCAGGCCGAGCAGCTAAAATAACACATAGTACTCAGTGTGAGTAAAGGGATATTTATTAACCGCTTATAACTGAAGCAGAATGACAGGATCATGTGTGACCATGGCAACCCGTGTAACAGTAATGCTTTAGGGAATCCCACCTCGCAACATAACGGGAAAAGATTTTCCTCCCAGAGAGAACACACACACACACACACATACACACATAGACACACACGATCACACGATTACTCCTCCAACACTTGTTGTATCGCACACTATATACAGTACATCTCCATCGCAACACTGATCATTCTGCATTTTGATCTGATAAACATGCACGCAGGAGAGTTGATAAATAATGTAACGCGATCGTACCGTAGTCTGCTGCGTCCCGTTATGTGTGTAAGCCTCTAATCACGTCTTCTTCACTCCAGCTGATGCGCACCAAGACACCGACTACAGCCGACCAGCGGGTCCCTTTAAAAACTAGAAAGAGGAAATAAATCAAACAAACCCCCGAAACGGGGTACTAAGGAGTAAAGGAGGTGACGTGAAGGAGGAGAAGTGAGAGCTAAAAGGAATGTGATATAGGGATGACAAGAAGAGAACAGTAGTGTGGAGTGAAATCTGCGACCTCTTGCGCTAGACCCCGTTACTGCGGCCCGTCTGAAGGGGCGGGCGATGAGCACGGCGTCACTATGACGAAAAAGCCGGTTCTGCACTCCGTGACCTTGAGGTATAAATAACTACTATAGGGCGCATGGCTTCAGCAACGTCCCTTTTGCATACTTACGCACTGATGAGTGCACTAGGAAGTGCGAAAAGATTCGAATTCTGAATTTATTATAGGAAAGGATTCTGTTACAGCATATATTTTTATGTTTATTTAATAGTTATATTAAAACATACACAAACATTTTACACTTACACACTGATTGGCCAAAGGTTTGTGGACACCTGCTCATCAAACTCCACATATGCTTCCTGAGGCTTCGGAAAAATTCCCAATTTGGAAATTTGCCTGTTGGGATGTTTATTCAGCTACACAAGTGGTTATGAGGAGGCCTACACAGCTACACAAATGGTTATGATGTGCAATATGGTGTTTAGTGGTTTATGATCAGTGCTTCAGCGAGTTCTTCAACACCATCCATAACACACCATATTTTAATGGAGCTTGCTTTGTGCACAAAGGTATGGTCATGCTGTCAGCAAAGATATATTTCATTGCTACATCTCTGTTTTAGTATTTTATGCACAGAACAATAACAAATCATTGTATAAAACATCCTGGCTTTAAAACTAATTCTGAACCTGATTTGGCTTAAAGTTCAGACATGATTAAAATAAAAATCCTGTAGTCTGTGATTACAAAATGACAAAATACATTGGCTATAAAAACACTTCAGTGCACTTGACTGGCTCCAGTTTAAGTTAGGGGATTAAAGTAAACAGGACTGTTGTCTGCTTCAGGAGACTGAGAGGTAAAGTGGAAGAAGTTTGTTCAGCATACATGTGTGAGGAGCTGATTCAGCCCAACGGCAGCTCAGCCATAGCAACGATCACACAGTGGAAAACCTGACAGTTGGGATACTACAGAGAAATGTGTGTGTGTTTGTCTTTTATTACATGAATAGTTTTTTTTTTTTTAAATGTAATGTGCAGGATATTAGCGATCAGCACCATTAGTGTGATTTGTGCATTTTGGCACCTGAGAGAGGTCTCCATCCTCTCTCCTGTAGGTAAGTGTGTGTGTGTGTGTCAGCTTAATTGAGGCTGTGTAGAGGTTGTTGGATGTTCTGTCTGTAGACCCACTCTCTTCAGGGACTCGGTGTACTTCCTTTTACCCAGATTCACTATATCCTCTACTTCCTCAGCAAGGTCCCGCCTCCCGCTTTCAATTAAAGCGTTGATAAGCCGTGGGACTGCTCCAGCTCCTGCCTTTTCCTGCTCTCTTGCCCAATAAAAGAGCATCTCCAACACCATGACTCCTAGGTTATCTCTGGAAAACACACACCAAGATCAATGTTGTTCCAGTCGTCTGATATAGGCCTGAAAGAGCACAGCTACATTAGTAATTTTTTTAAATGCTGAATTATACAAGAGTATGTAATTAACCGTGTGACATATGAGAGAGATATAAACAGCTTTTTTTAATTTGAAAAATGAAATGTGAAAAAGTATGTTAGGTCTTAAAAGTATACACATTCAAAGATATAAAGCAAACATCAACCAGTGATGGTTCTTGTGTCTATGTCGGCACCATGAAGCTGCCTACCAGTGACTCAGAAACAGCTAGTTACCCTGATTCACTCAAGCTGAAATCATAAGACAGATCTGGTCAGAAAGCATGCGCCAGTTCTGTGTTTGAGTTCATTAATACTATTGCAGCTGAATGAACACATATTTCACATTTAAGCTTTAAATTGTAGTGAAAATACTTACTAGAAGAAAAGAGCTCAATCTAACAGCAAAATGGGGAGTAAATCTGGAATATGTTTGAAATCATTGTCTGTTTGTGATGGTCAGATATCCACAGATTTTTTTATAATACAATGTATGTTGAACATGAAAATGCACATTGTAATTAATGGCGAATTTCTGTGAAGCGTTAATCTCTCTTTAGACTGCATTGAAAATAGCATTTGTGGAGCAGGGTATGGTGCTGCATCACTCGCTTTTAGCGTGAAATATTTTTTACATAACATCAGTCTGTCGTGTGTTATTTCTCACACGTTGCGTAACAACAGCACTCTTCTACTTGGCTGATTAAACAGTAACACAACCATCATGTAATAGAAAAATGCACTTGTGGAAATTCGGATTACTCTGGACACAGACAAGATTCTGGAGAGTGAGAAAACAGACAAGGCATTTAGATTCTCTGTGTTTGTACAGTCCCCTGCGGTTTCCCAGATGGCCCACTGATGACTAACAGGCAAGAGCTTAAACAATAATCCTCATGCATATTTATATCTATTTTAGGGCAAATGTAAAGTTATGACTAATCATGTATAACGTGTTGCAGCTACATATAAATATAAATGGCTTATCTGTGATATTAAAATCTTGTAAATGTAAAGGCTTAGGAATATAAGCAGTTTTAAAATAAACCTATAAGCCAGCAGCCACTGAAGCATAATTAACAGCGCCATCTGGTGTAAAACAGGCTCAATGCTTTTACACTGCTCCCTGCAATGCACACCTGTGTTTGAACTGTATGCGATCCAGCTCCTGATAGCTGATGCCCAGGTTCATGCCGATGTTGCGCCAGTCCTTGCTGATTCGTAATGAGATGGCCAGCAGGTTGGTTTCTGTCAGATAGCCGCTTTCGGGGTCACCCAGGTTTAGTGGAGGGTAATGCCGCTCTGCATACAAGCTACCCTTCTGGTCAGCACCCTGTGTGTAACAAAATGAGTGTGTGACTGTAATGGGAAGGCAGGGTGCTTCCTGTATTAAATCTTATAAGAGAAAAGAAAACTTTACTTGGGTTTTTGTCTTTGGTGATAAAACTCTATCCTGGCACATTTAAAAAAAAAAAATTGTAACCACTAAGTATGTATTTACTCAGTGTGTCTTACAGGAAGTCTAAGGGGAAGCGTAGCCATCCATTGGCTGTCGTGGCCTTTTCTTTTCTGAGCCACTTCCTCTGGTAGGTCACTGGGTACCTCCCCTCTGTAGAATGATACCTGAGAAAATAATCACATGCACACATGATCACATATACAGACATTTTCGGTTAAGCATATATACATTTATTATGCATTAAGGAAAGACTGGTATTTTCTGGAATTATTTATTTTTGAAAAATAGGGAATCTGCTTTAGTCTATAAAATATAAATGAGACAATATTTACAAGTTACATATAGAATATATTTAAGCGTTCATGCTCACCTGCCCTCTGATAGTCCCCTCTTGTTGGTGTGTCGGACACACGTGTACCTCTTTGATGTTCTTTAGGTGAGAGTAGAAGGTAAAGGCTAGTCTGCCCTCTCTGCAGTCTGGCCGATCTGACAGAACATCAATGTTTAATTTTTCTAAATGTCTTAACAAATATAAGCATTAATAAATTCAGTTATCTTATTAGAGCTGCTTTGTTGGTGCACTACATTTATTAACTGAACTACGACACCCAAACACTGAACGGTGACACGCAATAATACCAACAACAATATGACAATAGGAATAAAAATGGATTACAGATACAAGATGTATCACAGACGGTACAAAGGATGTTTTCAATATAGTAATTACAACGTCATTATTTTAGACACTGGAGTGTGCATAAACATCACAAGTGCTTAGGGAAAATACTACTGTGTGTTAAACAATAACGAAAGACCTATACAACTTTTTATTTTAACTAATTATATACTAACCGGCTTTGTCTTTTTAGGTGTATTAAATAATAACAAACAATGATGCTAAATGCAACGTACAAAATGCTCTAACACAAATAGTAAAATATTTTAAAGGGTATAAACAATAGGAATAACAATAGCAATCTGCAACACCACTAGCTGGTTTGATCTTGTGTGTGTTTGTGTGTAATTTGATATACAGCTTCTACAGCACAATTGAATTATAAACTATTTATAAGCCTGCTACCCCACCCAGACACAAATAGAGATCTGAGTGAGTGTCTGTGTGCGGGCAAGCACACACCAGAGGCGATGTCGATGCCTCTCTCAAAGCCAGCAAAGAACTGCTCTCCCTCCAACAGATTACACACATCTGAAGGCTGAGGACCATCATACTGCTCGGAGAGAGAGGATAACCGACTGTCGACCTGCACAAAGAAAAACATACAAACACTATGTGTCACTTGCTAGTGACAAACTAGCACTGTCAGTTTATATTTTTGTTCTATCATGAGTAACATATTCTTATTATTTCTCCTGTTTTACTCACAAGCTAGACAATCAAAAAATATTTACATCACTATAGTAATCACTGCAAAAATGGTGGTCACACTAATGCATATAGAAATATGACCAATTTGCACACACACACACATACCTTATCTGAAGGCAGACATTGCACTAACACTTGCGTGAGGTCTGTTTTTCTCTGCAGCACCAGAAACTGAACCCTGAACTGCTTTAGTCTATGGTACACTTTCCTCACCACTCCACTTATGCAGCTGTGAGTAGTGTACCAAAGCCAGTACCTAAACACACAAACACACACACACACACACATACTTATATATATTTGTTATTGAATTTACAAGTTACAGTGTATATATAAAGATTCATATATTATAAAGGATGTGGACTGTGTAGCAGTGTACAGTAACAGAGTTAAAGCAGCATTAGGTAGTTTAATGAAACCATTCTACTTAAAGGAATAGTTTACCTACAAATTAAAATACTCTCGTTATTTACTCACCCAGGTGTTGTTTTAAACCTTTAAGACCTTTATCTTCAGAACACAATGTAAGATCTTTTGATGAACTCTTAGGGTTCTCTGGCCCTCCGATAGACAGCAAAGTTGCTATGTTTAAGCCCTAGAAAATTACCAAGATTATCGACAAAGTAGTCATGTGACTACAACGATAATTTTCTTGCAAAGAAAACAAAAATAATGACTTAATTCCACATTTTTATTTTTACTGCATTCTTTGTGAACAAGCGTTCATAAGAGTACCTTGATGCACGCGTGTTGATGAAGTTGTACCCATATTCGTTGTGCCTTGTTTACACTCTGAGAAAATCACGTGCTGTATGAAATGGACACTTTAACAACATTTTAAGACCAAACCAAAAACAAAACTTAATCATTGTATTTTAATAGCTTTTA
This sequence comes from Bagarius yarrelli, assembly GCA_005784505.1. NCBI lineage: Eukaryota > Metazoa > Chordata > Actinopteri > Siluriformes > Sisoridae > Bagarius > Bagarius yarrelli. Next base: position 12,476,867 of record VCAZ01000001.1, on the reverse strand, counting down.
TACGGCGTGAGTCTTTCTCAGAGTATAAACAAGGTACAATTCATATGTGTATGTTATCAGGACAGATCTGGGTCAGCATGTACGCATGTCCACAAGGGACGCAGTAGAGATAAAAATGTGGCTATAAAGTAATATTTTTGTTTTCTTTGTGCAAAATTCTCATTGCTCTGGAACATTACAGTTGAACCACTAATGTCACATTGTCAATCATCCTGGTACTTTTCTGGGGCTTGAATGTGGTAGTTACTTTGCTGTCTATCAGAGGCCCTTTTAAAACAACACCAGGTTGAGTAATATCAGAATTTTTATTTTTTGGTAAACTATTGCTTTAATTTAATTAACAGGACGTCCTTACACATGTGGTGATTTTCAGTCTAGTTGGTGCAAATATTAAACTCCTGCAGTAGACAAAACAATTCTTATAACTCACCATGAGAAGTGTGTGACAGAAAAGACGGCATAGAGATGTGTGATGTATAGAGACACCTGAGCGGTGACATCAGTCCAGGTTTGAGCCACAGGGTCACCGTGCAGCAGGTGCAGCCGAGACATATCCAGTGTAAGTCCTAAAACACATATAAACACATTGACTTGATTCTAATGTAAGAGAAGAGATGGGAAATAAAGCGGAGGGCAGTGAAGTAAATTGAGCACCAGTAAGTCCAAGTGGAAGAGGGAGCTGCACTTTAACCGGCTGGAGGAAGTCCATGCTGGGAGTTTGAGAGAGGCAAAGAAGGGGACTAGCGATGGCATGTGGGTCTCCAGTCAAATCCTGTACCACAGACTGTGCCACCTGCAGCACCTGGGTAGAGCAAAGAATTTATCATTAAAACAGAATGTATTATTATGTGTATATACAGTGCACTATAATGCACATAGATTTTTAAATTAAATAGATCAGTCATTACATAGTGTTTCTGTTTAACCGAAGCACCTGCAGTGTGACAGTGCGCATATCTCTCGTGCAGTTCGGAGGAAAAGCGAGTTTGATCCCAGGGTCATAACGCGACACCAGCAGTGCTCCCTCTGGCAAGACAGAGCAGGAGTCTCTGACAGGACGAGAGACAGCCACAAACCAGGAGAAGTGTGTCACAGTGCAGCATGCAAGCTGTTCACACACACAACAAATATTGTATCAATGTAGGTAGTATAAATAAAGCCTACAAAGCAGGTCAGAGCATATTTTATTATCTGTGTTACCCGGGAAGGTCGACCATGGGGCTTGCAGCTGTGCTTTTGGCTCCCTCTTCTGGTCTGAGTGGGTAGTGTACTCCAGGAGACGCCGTCATACCTGCGCACTATCACCTCTCTCTTACGTGTTCTGTGGTAAGGAACACACACTTCTACAGGCTGGGCAAGAGAGGCAAAAATTAAAACAAATGATAAAAATCAGGCCAATTATATCTTTTTTGTAGAGTAAGAGGTATCTAAGAGTAGAGGATTTGTTTTCACCTTTTCAAATGTAATGCCATGTGGGAGCAGTTCCAAAGGACAACTTAGCAGCAAATCATGCTCCTCAAGCTGGATCCACTTCTGGTCCGGTTTTCTCTCTGCCCATTTGAACTGTGTAAAGACTTTAACACTGCCCTTTGGAAACAAGAGCTCTCCTCCACCAGGGAGAAACACATGGCATCCAGCAGGAGACACTGAAAACCTATGGGAATTTAACACAAAACGTAGCAAACTAGAGTCATATCTAGAGTTATAATCACACAATGTTGTATAATAAAATGTTGTAGTGTTTTATTTACTTGTGCTTGTTGAAGGCAAGGTGTAGCTCTTGTACTGAAGAGTCAGGGGGAGCTTTAGGGGAAATCATAATCATGCATTAACTCTGACAGCAAGTATTTTTTTTTAAATATGTGATATATTAACGGGATTAACTAGCGTATATATAGGAGTTAATAGAACATGATTTATGGTTAGAAGTGACATCAGAGAACCTGCTGGAGCGGGAGGCAGTGGTGGTGGGGTCGGAGGACGTCCCAGTGGGTTATTTCGTACTTCCAGTTGGGTTAGCTTAGGGAGGGATTTTACAGACTCCGGAATACTTCGTAACTCATTACTGTGGATTGCCAGCACCCTCAAAGAGTGTAAAGAGCCTAAACAGGACAAAAAATATTATTTAAATAGATGCAATTTTATGGAGGTTTTTTTGCTTCAATATGACCAACCTGTCTATACATTAAAAACTATAAGATTTATCATAAGGCTTTCTGTTAATATGTAAGATATAGTTACATTTCTCTTGACAAAATATGTATATATTTTGCATGCAAATCTCTTATCATGGCAAAAAAAAAACCACATGAACAAACATCAAACATCAGATCCTTAATTAGAAAGTATTTTTTGCCCCAGAAAAGATTTTAGCCTTATTCACTAATACATTACCAAAAAAAGATTGTAGATCTCTGGTTATTATTATAATAAGAAACTAAGAAGATTGCTCAATAATTTATACATTATTAAATTATCTGATGAATCATAAATAGAATGTTGTATATTTTATTGCCGTAATTTAGAGCCAAATCTCTATACAGATGCAATTCTACTCCCTCACCCAGCGTCTCAGGTAGCTGTCGAAGCCTGTTGGACGAGAGCTCCAGAGTAATGAGGTTTTCCAGCAGCCCGAGCTCATCTGGCAGACTCATCAGCTGGTTATAGGACAAGTCTAGTTCCTGTAGCCCTTGCAGGAGACCAAGCTGTGAAGGTAAAGTCTTCAGTTTATTTCCCAGGAAACTGAGACGGCGTAGGGCCACCAGGCCACTCACCTCCTCAGGCAAGCTGATCAGGAGGTTATGACAAAGGAGGAGTTCGGAGAGGTGACAGAGAGAAAGAACACAGTCCGGAAGAGACGAAAGACGATTGAAGGAGAGATCCAGGTGGACAAGGAGGGACAAACAGGAGATCGAGGGAGGGAGAGAGGTTAGCAGCCCAGGTAGGGGTTCACCTCGGGCATCGTAAAAGCGGTGACCTACAGGAGTAAGAATAAGATAGTTATGAAGTGCAACAAAGCAATAATATTGCCATAAAATACATTACATTTTTAAATCAGGTTTTATATATATATATTTTAGTCTAGACTTTCTCTGTTAAATATTCTTTAAAAAAAAAAGAATTATTATACTAATACTTTTTTGCCACTACTAGTTCATAAAACAATGCCTTAAACTATCCTTTAAATTATCACCCACAAGTTCTCATTTGCGACCAAAATGTCTAAAGATACTGCATATTAAAATCATATCTGTGTGTGTACCTCGAACAGCTAATGAGCGCAGCTGTGTGAGATGAGGGAGAACACTGAGGGCATCTTCCAGTGCTTCCTTGTCCTCTGAACCCAGTCGGATGTACCGTACCCGCTTCATCCGCTCTGGAGCACTCTCCCACAGAGCGGGCATCTTTGCACCCCCACACTGATACACATCTAATACCAGTCTGCCATCCACTAACACCGCATCCGACTTCAGCATGGGTGCAACAGGGGTGGCGAGAAAGGACTGCGGAGATGAAGAGAGAGACAAACTGGAGAGAAGAGCAGAGGAGGAAGGGCATGAAGAAGAAGACGAGCTAGAAGAGGATAATAGGAAGGTATGGAAAGCTTCCTCAGGTCCATGTCCTTGGAGAGAGCTCAGCATGGACGCAGTCACTTCAGGGCTCCCCTCCGATGTGTTCACACCTTCTGTAGATGCTGATCCGAGCTCTTCCAGATTCCTTTCTACAGCCCTCATGTAATTCTTTTGTCTTTCCTTATCCCGTGGGCTGGTATCTCCTGTGGATGTTCTCATCCATTTCTCCTCGCTTTCCATCTTCTCTTTTACTTTACCTTTGAATTACAAACAGGACTTGGGAGTGTCAAAACATGAATGTGACACCTCGTCTCTTTCTCCTGCGCCATGCCTGGCATTGAAACACATCACCAAACTGGCCCATGCTGAGATGTCCTAGTCCAGACAAGTCCATGCCTGTCAGGAAACGGAAGGTGTAAATTGAAAAAGCCACATATAATAAATTTCTCTACTCAGTGATAGTAAAAAAAAAAAAAAAAAGAATAGAGCAGTGACTCTAATGTCTGGTCCTGAAACCAAATTTACTTTTACTACAATGTGAATGACAGGATTTAAAAAAAATACTTTTTAGTTTATTTTTAAGTGTAAATATATGAATATAAATTTCTAGCTCATGGTTTAGGCAAATACAGCACTAATCACCTGTATTAGGAGAAAAGTTTTCAGCTAACGTTAGCCAACGTTAGCCAGCTAGCTACAGCACATGAACAACCTGTCAAAACTGAGTAACTACACAGTAACTTACTAAAATACTAAATACCAAAACTTCCGTTGTCAAAAATGTCAAAAACGGGGGGGAAATCCATGTTTTGAATGAAACACCTGTAAGTAAGTGAGTAAGTTTGTTGATAAGTTGAATAATTCAAAAACACATAGCAAGCTAGCTTCATGTCAAAGCACTTTCCTCCACTTTTTTAACATTCGCACGCGCGGAACTTGAAGGATGAGGCGGGGACATGAGCTCTTAAAGAGACCGCGTACGTTTTCCAGATCAGTCCACATTTACATTTACATTATTTGGCAGACGCTCTTATCCACAGCGACTTACATTTATCTCTTTTATACAACTAAGCAATTGGAGTTTAAGGGCCTTGCTCAGGGGCCCAACAGTGGTGGTGCTGGGAATCGAACCCAGGTATCAATCCAACACCTTAACGACTAAGCCACTACTTTCCCACAAGTAGAATGCCAATATTTACATTTTGTTGTCATAAATTCATTTTGTGCTGGAAGACTACCTACAATCATCTCCACACGGTGCTGCCAACATTACATCTTACAGCTGGAGAAGTGCTCCTCTTTCTTACCTCTGTGCTGCTACACACCAGAGCAAACTTCACCAAAAGATTGATGATTACCTAAAAACTTTTTTATGCAAGTCCTACAGCAGGCTTTTTTTTTTGCATGAAAATGGTGGTGATGATGTAGAACTCTCTTCATGGTTGGTGTACATATTTTTGTACCTGATGCTTCCAACTGCTGCATCAGTTCTTAGTTGTGGTCTTGAAGGTGTGACGGTAACAAAGGTTTTGGATCCAAATGCAGCCACCGGTGCACTCGTTTTTGACCTCAAATTTTAGCAATTGGTCTATCGAAACATTCATATGGCATTACATACCGTAGTATAATAAAATTCTTGATATTACTTAAAGAAATTGTTGTATGTCCTGAAAACTTTGACCCGATGGAATTGCTATGTAGTGAACTAAAACTGTAATAAATCTGTCTCTACCTTTAAATATAAACAAACAAATTGTGATTAAAAAACTTTAAATAGGTGATACATGCTTAGCCTAGTAGGTGTTAATCATTGATTCAGGTAAAATGGAGATTTTTTAGGTAAATGTATACATGTAGTTACAATAGACATGTAAACTGATTTAAAGAATCACTAGTAAGTCTGCCAGAAACATTTGTTCTTTAGCCTGCAACACTTATAAGGATGCTAAGCCACCACCAAAATATATCAGTCGAGTTCAGAATCTCCACCATCGATTCAGTGAAAATCCTATCGGTCCCTTTTCTACTGCTGAACAGGGTAGAGGAGGTCAATCTTACAACATATTGTAGAATCTCTGAGTGATACATTAAATAAGTAAGATCCAAGCACCCTGTACTGTAAAATGTATAATAATCTAAATCCTATATGTTAAAGTCATCAAGCCTCTCTTCCTGTCCAGCAAAAGAAAATATTAAGTTATATAAATTTATTATTTACAGAATAATTTTAAGAGTATTTTAATTATAGGTCAGGGGTATTTCTAGTAGAAAAAACATATCATAGTAGAAGTAGAGTAGAATATCATACTGACTCCAACATTGTTATAATAATGGGATTTATATTTTGAGCAAGGGCCTTAAATCTCAACTGCTCAGTTGGATAAATAAGATAAATGTAAGTTATTATGAATAAAGGCTTTTTGTTAAACACTGTAATTTGAAAAATCTTATTAATGCATGGTTTATATGAAGCTGTGGTTTACTGGATAATAAACCACACACATTGAAAGCATCAATAGATAAATCAATGATTTCACAACATGCAGAATTTTCCAGATCATAACCAACATGATGTAGTTTTTGATTATAGGCTATCCTGCATGCCTGGACATGTTGTGTTATTGTTTGTTCTGTTTTTATACCCATGCTGTTTTATTTAGGGATTTTTTTTCTTCCCCTGAGACTTAAAACATATTTTTCTGTTATCATTTTGTTCATCCCAGGGGGAAAAGAATAAAAAGCACAGAGAGACAATCACCACATAAGAATTCAAACAATTTTATTTTTCAAGCAGTCATAAAATTCACGTTTCTAATAAAAGATTTTTTTAACATTGTAATTATATATAACATTAAAAAGACTGATCTTTTTCTATTAGTGCCCTGTGATTGACCCTACAAGATACCGGGTAAAGCCTTTTCCATGAGGCATTATCTGACACGCTGTTAAAGAAGGAGGTCAAAGGAAAACTGATAGTGTTTTTTGGTCATAAATGTTCACAAAACATTCCTAGAAGAGCACGGTGGCGTGTGGAAATGCTCTGTAACAGAGTGTACTTTTCTATTAACAGGATGCATAAATAGCATAAATCCATTGAATAATAACTTAGCTGTCAAGACACCAAACCCAGTTATAGCACCATTATTTAAAAATATCAATTCTCTTGACACAACAAAGGAACATAAGCTGTAAATGTTTTTTTTTAGCTTTTAGGTCCATAGTAGCTTGCCTAACACATATTTAATGGTTTAAAAAGTAAGTTTTAGCTATTTACATCCCAAATAGGACTTCTTAAATTTGCAATTTAAGGGGCAGATAACAGAATACCCAACAAAAAATTCCACTAGATACACTCAAAAATACAAAGCATTGCTCCTACCTTATGTTCAGAATTAAAAATCACAGGATAAAGCAAAATATAATCAATTTGAGAAATTTGACAAGCACCACCTGCAAATTAGCTCCTATAATTTGGTTTATTTTATATATTTATGGTGCGCACTTCCAAATAATCCAGGTCGTAAACACAACTTGGTTATGATTTTAAAAGGATAACTTGTGTACTATTAATTAAGCGATACTGTAATGTGTTTATATTTTACCGGAGCAAATTAAATACAAAAACATACTTCAAATACAAATATAAAAGGTCCCTGCTTCACTCATCTTACCAGGTTAATGTACATTTTGCTAGTTTGCTCACCTTTACTATTATATTTACTTAATATTTACAGTAAAAAGTTACTTTTGACAAAAAAGAAAGGCATAAGATTAATTGGATCATTTATAAAGAAATCCTCTAAGTATGACCCCGATGTGTGTATTTACGGTGAAAGAAACAGCACAATCATGATGACATTGTGTTTTACAACACAGTGCATAAATCTGTTGGACATTTCAAAGTTCCACTTAAAACCTGGTATGTATTTTGCTGTAAAATCTTCCAGATGTTCATAAGATATGCAGCAAGTGTGTGAAAAGTAATTGTGTCTCTGCAATGCGCACACAGAATCATGTGTTAAGGACAGATCCATTCGTTTTCTATATCATATATATCTTACACAGTGTTACAGAGAGAACCTGTAACATATTTCGCATATCATGTTGCAGGGCAAAGTCACACACATTTCAAAGATGGCAATAATCTTTGAGATTATTTCTTTGAGATATCCTTGAGATAGAAAAGAGGGAGAATGAGGATTTAATTATTATTAATATTATTTATTATATTAATATTATTATTAAATGAGGATTTAATTATCATTAATATTATTTATTATATATTATATATATATATATATATGTAAATCCTTCGTTCTCCTTTTTCTCTATTATTTTTGATGTCTGTTTTTGAATTAATATAATAATATTATAGGTCTGTTTCTGATAAATGCAGTATTAGAAATAAAAATGATTAGACAAACAACATCATCAAAATAAACAACAACAACAAAATAAATAAACAGATTTTTGCAGGAGGGCCCAGAAATACAACATTTAACCAGTTAGGCCTGATGGAGAATTGTTCTATCCCGTTAGGGCGTAAATGTTCTTTCAGTTTACAGATCATAATATTTACTATTCTGCTGGTCAAAGTTCTTTTTATTTAAATTAACGCCCTGATGCGTCACCACTCTGTTCTTGGAAAGGCTGTTAGGATTGACAGCTCGGGAGGATCTCCGCTCCTGTTCCGTGATTGGGCGAGACGGGTGGGACTTCAGCAGCTCATTGGTCAGTTTGAGGGCGGATACGCCCACTTATCTAAACGGACAGTTATGACAGAAACGACACCAGCTGCGTAAATACGTCCTTTAAATCAGCTGCTGAAAACACACTGCCTGAGAATGTAAACAGGTCGCAGAATATAAGTTTACAATTTTTTAACGCACTTAACGAGAGTTATAAGGGTTAGTTTGTTGTGTGTTTGTTTTTGGTGCTAGGCGGTAACCGAAACACACAGCCGTGTCTGACAGTTAGTTCTGTTTTTACAGGGAGGGAAGGTCACGTGTTTATTAAACATGGCAATCACTGTTTAATAACTTTTTTTCTGACTACACAACATCTTTTCCATCATGTTTCCCCTGGACACGCCATGGAATATTTCATTCGCAGGTTGTGGCTTTCTCGGGATTTACCATATTGGAGTTGCGAGCTGTCTGCAACAGCAGGCGCCTTTCCTGGTTGAGAACGCGCAGCACATCTACGGAGCGTCTGCAGGAGCGCTCACTGCCACAGCGCTGGTTAGCGGAGCTTGTCTGGGTAAGCTTTTATCTCCTGTAACCTGGTTAACACCATCCCCTAATACATCGGTCTCAGAACCCTGGTCCTGGATTATACCCCTGCACAGCACTAAGCAATTTATCACATAACCATCAGAGCAGACAGGGAGAAAGAGAAATATTCAGGACAGAGGATCAAGGCTATTAAAATGCCTTAAAGTCTTTAAAACAAAGAGAGCGAGAGAGAGAGAGATGGATCAATAGGCATAGTAATAAAATTATATACATTTCTAGGTGGATAGATAGCGACAGACAGGATTAAAAGTTAGGAGAGTCCTGCATTCACATGTCTCTGTGTAAATGTAATAGGCTCATACTAAGGCAATCCTATTTTAATAACATTAATTACAATAACATCTAACATTGAACTTATAGAGGGTTAACCTACTAGATCATCTCTTGGTCAGGTCTACAAACTGTAAGGGGTTATGCTTGTTGGCAGACCCTAAAATTGTCTCTTCTTTCAGAAAGTCGATGATATTGCTGAGTGTTTTTTTGCCACTTTGTAAACTTCATAAACAAAGAATAAGAAAACAGAACCTTTTTACAGAAATTATTGTATCTGCATGTTATCCAGGTCATGGAGGCTTTCCAGTAAGCATTAAAAAAGCAAACAAAGCAATGCTGTGTCTAAATCTCTTAAACAGCGATTATGGAATTATGTATTTGATCATATTTTGCTCATTGCACTCCACTGGCTAACAATCTTTTTTATTTGAGCATTGTATTTGCTCTTCTGTGTTTTTTTCAGGAGAGGCAGGCGCCAGCATTATCGATGTTGCAAAGGAAGCAAGAAAGCGGTTTCTGGGGCCAATGCACCCTGCCTTTAACCTGGTGAAGATCATGCGGGGTATGATGGGTCGGGTACTGCCGAGTGATGCGTACTCCAAGGCCACAGGCCGACTGGGCATCTCTCTCACCCGCGTCACAGACGGAGAGAACGTGCTGGTGTCTCAGTTCAACAGCAATGATGAACTAGTGCAAGTAGGAATCCCACCTTATATATAAATCCTGTATTTAGGTCTATATTTGCATTTCGGTGAAAATGTAATAATCTTTAATGATGGGAAAAAGAGTGAGCTGTGATATTGTTTGCAAAACAGAGTTTTATTTAAAAGATAGGTTGCATTTGCCATGACATCATTAACTGAATTCATAGCAGAAAAACATATTTGATCATTTTGGCAAATCGGTATCCTGGCAACTCTTGGACCATGTGCAACACCTTCAGAAATATGATCATGCTCGCGTCATATTAAACAGTGATGCAGTGGCCGAAAACTTCTCTGAAGTATAAAAGTGCTGTTTTTTTTTCTAATACAATTGCTCCACTAGCACCCAAAAAAAAGCAGCGCTGTTTCAAAACCTGACCTTGAATGGCATCCTAAGAGAATGTTGGCGTTGTGTTTATCTTTCCATTCATACTCTTAAATTCTCTGTGTATAACATCACTTAGCTAAAGATGTGTAAAGAAGTTTAACTAACCTGGGAGCTGTGAAGACGGAAAGCAGTGTTTTAAAAAGCTGAAATGTTGTAAACGCAGCCTCCGGTTTTACAGTTTGTGTGTGTTTGTGTGTTTGACCAGGCTTGTGTGTGTAGTGCCTTTATTCCCGTGTACTGTGGCCTTATCCCTCCGAGCCTACAGGGAGTGGTGAGTACTCTGTGTTTTCTCTATATCATCGAGAAGTGTGAGTGATGCTGTATGGTTGTTTGATTAAGCACCACCTATACTTACTTTATACTTATGTTAGTGGATTTCAGGGATGAGTATGTGTTTATGTACCGGTGTTATCAACCTAAAAAAGGAAAATAAGTGAAATAATAAGAAATAATAGCATGTACATGTACACTTGCACTGTTACAATGACTCAATGCACAACAAAACTGGACATACAGGTTCACTTGACGCACCAGAAACGGGGAAACTGTGATTTCTGCCTAGAAAGAGCTGGATTAAGTATTCCAGAATTTGCAGACACTTATCAGTGTCTCTATTCTGAAACTGCCAAAACTTTGGAAACAGATAATCTTTATATGCTGATTTTTCTTTATTGGAACCGAGAGACTCCAGCATGGAAGAGTATTCCAGCATGACAATGTCCCTGTGCAAAAAAACCCTGATTTCCATGAAGACACGCTGGTTGGATTGGAACCACTCGAGTGTCCTGCACAAACACTTTTGGGATGAACTGGAACAGCGACTGAACCCCTGACCTCCCCACTCAACATTGCAGAAGTGTGGAGATTAATAAAATACATAAAATTGAGACTTGATCTAAAATAGAATGTTAAAAACACACAGGGATGTAGTGTACAGGTGTCCCAATACTTATGTTTAATAACGTGTATTAGCAGGTAGTTGAATTGCACTGTGGTTAAAAAAAAACAAGGAGCAGCATGACAAAGAAAGACGTTTCACCTACAAAAAGAGTTTTATTCAACACAAGCCATTAGAAATCCCACTGTGTTTATGATAAAGATATATAAAGAGGGTTTGTGTTATTTTAAGTGGATAGAATCTTTTTTCCAAGACCTTTAGCATACAGAGGACCCACAGTGTCATAATACATTGTATTGCATACGAGTCCCAGAGGAGTGAGTCACTGGACGTGGGAAAGATTTAGAGGTTGTGTTTTGAATTAGTCCACTTAAAAAGATCATGTGTGTGCCAGAACTGTGCCAGAAGCATTGTGTGTGTATACATGGACTGCCAAGTATCACAAAGGCCATATTGCTGCTAGAGATTGAGGTTTTTTTTTTTGCTTGCCCTTTTGTTGTATCTAGAAATAGAATATCAATGTCTACCCTAGGGTGTTTTCATAAGGGTAAACTCTCAATGATCTCTGTAACTGTATTTTACCAAGAAGCAAAAAGACCTGAACATTCGGATTGTGTCATGTTTTGAAAGGATTCCTATAATCTGACACGAAATTCTGTTGCTTTTGATTGCTAGTTTGACATGCTCACTAAAGGGTGACAATGGAGGAGATTTTTAAACCTCTCTTGTCCCACTACAAGAAAGAAATCCCATCCTATCCCAATCCCACAAACAAATATTCCGTAAACAAATAATACCACAGTTAATCCCGGAAAAAATTAGACACCAGCGTTCATGTCTGACTTTATTTTGTTTCTGACTTTTCCTGGCTACAAAGTATATGGGGAAGGCTTCTTCTTCTCTTATATTTTTGTTACATTATTGGCATTGCCATACCAACTTAGCATTACTGCCACCAACTGTGACGGGTGTGAAGCACTTCAATTACTAAACCAGACACACCAAAACAGCAGGAGAGGATAAAAAGACAGCACAACTAGAATCCAATTAAAAGATAAAATACATAATTTATTAATATAAAAAGTATATCTGTGTATAACATTGGGGTATTTATGTCTCTGCAGCGTTACGTAGACGGGGGGATCACTGACAATTTGCCTCAGTACGCACTGAAGAACACCATCACAGTGTCTCCATTCTCAGGGGAGAGTGATATCTGCCCCCGGGATTCCAGTTCCACCAACTTGCACGAACTCAGATTCACCAACACGTCTATACAGTTTACACTCTCCAACCTTTATAGAGTCACCAGAGCGCTGTTTCCTCCGGATCCTCAGGTAAATCAAACACACGCACACACACTTCCATTCTAGTTCTTTTTTAACTTTTAACTGTAGTAAGCACTATGCTTTATCTGTTTCTTTGTTTGTTTAATCAGGTGCTGGAGACAATGTGTCGGCAAGGATACAAAGATGCGTTGTATTTTCTGAAAAAAAATGGTAAGTAAAGAATGAGAGGTTTATCATATACTTTCACTAGCAAATTCAATAGGTACATTTGTAAGTCTGCCATTTTTATGTTGTTGTAATGCAAAATTATTATGCAAATACAGAATAGATGAAAAAAATTGATCTTACTACCCTCAGCTGGTGTTCACTTATCTGTATGGTTTTTGCACCATAGCTTTAAAGTCAAAGTTGTGCAAGCAGAAACATCTTTTTAATAAGAGATTTGAAAAAAAAATGGACAGATTTGACAAAGGTTAAAGCGACTGGCCTTCAATAGCAAAATCTCACATCGGGTTTGGTTTTATAAGTACATAACATCCTGAGCCACCGCAGTGTCATTGTGCCATCTAGTGTTCATGATTGGTATTGTAAGCTACAGAGGCAAAGGAGAAACTTTGCACCAAAAAAATAACTAATGAGATGCTTAACATAAATTATGTTTGTCCCTCAGGTCTGTTACAGTTCCCGAGACCTCAGCACTCACTGAGTAATGGTGTCATGAGAGTTGAGGAAGACTCAGAGAACGAGAATGAAGACGATCAAAGGCATGGAAGAGAAAGAGAGATAACACCTGGGTCTCATGAGAGTGTAGAGGATCATATATTTGAGCACTTACCTCCACAGCTGCATAGGGGTATTAAGTGACTGCACACAGTACTTGTGGTATAGCATGATATGATCATTTCAGAAATATGAATGTCCCGCTTTCTTATTTTTCTTAATAGCACTGATTGCGGCCTGTGAAGAAAGACAACATCCCCTACGGTCTCTAAGCAACATGCTTCCAGTTAGAATGCTGTCCGCCATCTTAATGCCATGCACACTGCCACTGGAGTCAGCGCTGTCGTTATCTATCAGGTGAAAAAAACTAATTCTTAAAAAACACATTTAATGTTGCCCTTTGAATTCTGATTCAGTCATTCGTTGTTTGTAAATGTCTTTCTCTGAATATGAGACACACTTCCTAAATTGTTTATTCACAGGGACATAAGTAAGTAAAGGTGGAGCTTAATCAATGAAGCAGCACCTTTTCTCTACAGGCCGCAAAAGTATTTTTAAACATTGTTACCTTTTCTAATTTCCATGCTTCGGATAGTGGACTTTTCTATCATTTTTAGAACAAATTAAACTTATAATGAAGGATTTCTTTGTTTGTAGTTATGTCAGCCAGTTATGGTGGCCAGTTTAGCGATGATGAAATCACAGTGTGAATCTAATTTAATGGAACACATCTACGGAATACTGCTGCCTCCTGCAGTGTAATGAAAAAGGGAAATCCTTCAGGAAGTAAAATGTGTAATTTCCATTCAGGATGTTTTTCAGGGTTTGTTAGTTCGGGAACTTTGTTAACCATTCATATTACTGTGTTCAGTGTTACTGTAATGTTTTACATCAAGTAAAGTCAGCATGATATCGCTCTGTCAGGTTGTTGGAGTGGCTGCCTGATGTCCAAGAGGATGTGGGCTGGATTAAAGATCAGACTGTAATGCTATTGAATAATGCTCTACACCAGGCCAGGAGGAATGTGTCCCAACATCTGGTGGCACGGTGAGAAACCACATACACACACACAAATCGAAAAATTAGTTAGTGCTGTTCTCTGACATATTAATAAATCGTATTACATTGTCGTGGCCTGTTTTCCGTATGTGCTAATTAAAAGCTGAAACAAAATGAGCCACCTTAACTACAGCTGTCTGGTCCTCTCGGTTCCCTTGTAATTTTACACAAATTCCTTATGAGTTGCATTGCATACTTGTTACAGATTAAAGAGCACAAATTGCTCTCGCTTCTGCTTAGTGCATCTGAAATTATGAGACGTATACCCAAACACCGTGTCTGTAGAATATAATAGTGTGCTTATAAACCACGGGTTTTCAACCTTTTAAGATGTGCGCCTCCCAAGTTTGTCTAATTTCACACACACAACCCACCAGTCCAAAGTAATGCATATGAACATCATTCCAATTGCCGCATAGAGCAGAGCTGAGCCTGTTTCTGAAAGTACAACCTGCTGATCTGTGTTTCTTGCCAAGCCACTCCTCTTCTGTTCACCTGTTTTACTTTCACTGGTATCGATCTTAAAAAGCCACACGTTTATTTTTAAAATACTTTTGTAATCACACCAACTCCACTCTAACAGCTGTTTAATAATTAACTTGCACCTAGTGGACGCCTCAAAATTGCTAGCTTGTATTTACATAATTACTATAATTATATAAAACCTTTTTTTTAATATCAAATACTTGAGGGTTCAACATATACAGTCATACATACAAATAGAAATAAGTCTATCATCGTTTCTGTTGAGAATTTCAGATAAACAGTGCTGGACAGTTGTTGTTGTTTTTTTTGTTTTTTTTAGAAAAATTCATAAACTGAAAACTTTTATTGTTTATTTTATTTTCCCAATGTTATGATTTATTTTAAATGTCTTTTAAATATTACTATAATGCTTAAATATTCTGACAAATTACACAGTTAACATTAAAATGATAAGTTGGTCCCAGCCGGGTTCGTCACTTCTGGGTTCCCTTTGAAACATTTTCATTGTGGTCTGTGCTATTTGCAGGTCATTTCGTATTTGGTTGTGTTATGAGATTTTGCAGACTGCTCTTTTATTTGGCTGCGTTGTGAGGGTTTGCAGCAAGAAAACTGATGTTTTCTTGATTTTTCAGAATTCACTATTTACATGTATTTTCTTGAGTTGAAGCGCATTGAGCTCTCTCTCTCAACATGTTGTCCAGATGGCCATAGTTCACACTGTGTAAAAGAAAAGGTCTTACTCTGCCGTTTTGTTCAACTTTCCATACAACAAAATATTGTGTGTGCACTTGCACAGTGTTTACAGTGTACACATTAACCACTGCCGGAGATTAGCTGTGTAATTATTTTATTGTACTGCTTATAATACTGAACTATGCCCACTCTCTCGTTCTCTTAGATTGCCATATCAAATGGAATTAAGACATGCTCAATCTGTGCCAGCAAGTTTCAGCGCAGCCAATCTGCTGCCAGGCTGGGTGTGTAGACGCAGCTCGTCTGTGCTGGAGGCTATCCAGCGTTTGGAGCAGTACCAACGCCAGCTTTTGCCAAGCCTCTTCTGCATCAACCTGAATCTGCATGGCTCCTTCAGCACTGGATCTTCCCAAACAATGGCTTCTACTTCTCCACCTATTCATGAAGACATGGATGAAGGTTTGACTATGCATCCTGTAGGACCTGGTTTTGATGCCTCGCTTTCACAAAACCATCAAATGGAGGAGCGTTCCGTCTCATAACACACTTTTTACAGTCATGTGATCACCAGAGGCCCAAGGCATTTAGAGAGAACTAATACCACACTCAATGCCAGATATGAAGCACAAAAAAGGTCATAACAAAGAAGGTTATTAACATGCTTACGTATGTTTAAAGTAAATGTTGGTTATTTATTTAATGAACTTATTAAGATAAAAAGAACTGGATCTGCCCAGATTTTCTGTTCTGATTCCCCATTATGTAACCGTTTTAATGTTCTTTTCTGTGTGTCATCATAAGCTTCTTGAAAAGTGATGAGAATAGGGATGCCTTTACAATTCTAAAACACAACAAATTATTATAATTATTTATTTATGACTTCATCTCAGGGCAGCATGTACAGGCCCTAGAAGGACGGGTTAGAATTTTTTTAAAAGCACAGTATTACAAAAAAAATATATACCAATAATAATAATAATAATAATAATAGGGTTTAAACTTGGGATGTGACAACATAGAAAAAAAAAACTATTCCTGTTAAGGGAACATCGTACAACAGATTGTATTAGAACTTCCTGAGGTGTCCTGACCTCAACCCCACTAAACACCTCTGAGATAAACTGGAACACAGCATCTTAGACCTCCTCACCCAACATTGGTGCTTGATCTCACTAACTCTGTTCTGGCTAAACGAACATCTCCCCACAGTCACACTCCATACTCTAACGAAACTCTTTAACATAAGAGTGACGCAAATAGAGGCATATGTCTGGAAAGGAATGTTTGAATAGCACATCAGTGTGATGGTCAGGTGCTTATAATCATTTGCCATATAATGTATACTAACATGTACAAATTTATATTAAGCATACTAGGGCATGCCACCACTCTGACGCAACTGTATAGTAGGAAAAACTAAATAGTATTTATATTTTATTTATAAAACAGAAATGCAATTTAAAACCGCAGGCTTAAAGTAAATCATTTTTGTGCATTAGTTAGTGCACTGGAGAAACAATGTGTGGACTATGACAGGCAGGAGACTAGAGAAGTTGTTACATGACTGTATTAGTAAGTAACTGAGAATTGAAAGATAATGGAGAGAGAATGATTTAGAGAGAAAGTGTGAATAAGAGAGAGAGAGAGAGAGAGAGAGAGAGATTTAATACTCTTTTGTTGAGGCTATTGGATGGACTGGTTTTTTTTACAATCATGTTCTACATATGTTTAAGGTTACCTGTATAAATAAAAAATGCAATCGTTTAATTATTGGACTTGTAAAAATTGTTTAAACGGAATGCGATGCGAATGATATGAAATGAGCAGCATTTCTTGTTTTTAATGATTGGTTGCTGATGGCTTGTGATTATGCATTATTTTTGTGCGGTGTTATTCTTGCTTTCCAAACACAAAGACTGTTCCTGCTGTTACTGTTCATTGGATCAATTTTACTGTTTAAATTCTTTATACAGTGTGATTAAATTGTCAATGTATTAGTAAGTTAATAAAAATTCATTCTAACTTAACCCGTGTTACTGGGTTCTGTTTGGCTAGAAAAATGGAAATCAACTTATACTTACAGCATTTGGCAGACACTCTAATCCAGAGCGACTTACATTTATCTCTTTTATACAACTGAGCAATTAGGTGTTAAGGGCCTTGCTCAGGGGCCCAACAGTGGGAGCTGGGACTTAAACCCACAATCTTTGGGTTGGTAGTCTAACACCTTAACCATGAGCCACCACTTCCCACTTGACTTATAAGACATTTACAGTTTCTTTCAGTACATGTACTATAAAAGCCCAGAATTATTTTATTGTTGTAAGTCAAAACTTTGAATGTGAGAGGCTTTTCTGACTGTTAGGATAACCCAATAAAGAAATGTAGTGGTAAAATTTTGAGTATAGAATTTAGTATAGATTTATGTGGAAAAATTGAATCATATGTTTTTTTGGACTTTTTCTATAAATATTTCCCCGTAGTAGGCTAGGTGAATGGGGTGTAAGAGGGAAAACTATACATTTTTACACTTCTTAATGTGGACTTTTATACTATAATAGACATATTATACTATATTTATACTACATAGACATCTGTACTGTAGTGTACAGACAATAGTGTACTTGGGAAAGGTTAGCTCAGTAGTTACGGTGTTAGATTGCTGCTCAGAATATTATGGGCTCAATTTCCAGTCCTGCCAACCTGAGCAAGACTCTTTACCTTTAATTACTTGGTTGAAACAGTATAAGTTGCCTGACACGTCACCTGTACCTGACACATGTACTTAGTTACTCATTGCACCACAGTCCTAGCTGTGATTTGACGACTAAAACTATTTTAATTCGAAACTTTTAAAATGAGTTATGATTCTCTCTCTCTCTCTCTCTCTCTTTCTCTCTCTCTCTCTCCCTTCTTCCTTCATCGATTCTCTACTCTGTCTATTCAGTGCACTGTAATATATTAAAAAATGACATGACCAACTTTATCTTTTCTGCATGTGCAGTACTTTCATATCTCCGGAGGGGGGACACACTCATTTCTTTAGTCATTTCAGCCTCGGTGTGTGTGTGTGTGTGTGTGTGTGTGTGAGAGAGAGAGAGAGAGAGAGAGAGATATGAGTTTGTCTGTGTGTGTGTCCCGCTCTCCGAGCCGTCCACATCTCTTCCTTTCTCTTCCACTCTCCCGCCCATTGTGCGCTTAATAAAATTAAATTTGCCGGGAGAGACGGAGGAAGATGGCGGCCACTGACCGTTCCAGGTCCGAGGCGGCGAAGCAGCGGCGTCAGGATCAGCTGCGGAGGTGGCAGGGCTCGGAGACCGACCTAACCGGCGCTGAAATGCCAAGTCGGGCTCTGAAGTCTGCCAAAGTGCGCTTTGCCCAGGGCGCCGTGTTTATGGCCGCCTGCTCAGCCGGGGACCGAGAAGAAGTAGCCGAGCTGCTGAGACAGGGAGCGGACATCAACCATGCAAACGTGGACGGACTCACAGCGCTGCACCAGGTTAGCAGTTCAACTTTACACATACACACCAAGTTTGCTGAAGTTTATACTGTAAGCTGCGGGAGATGAGGTCGAGCTGGAGCGACCGTTTCCGTGCGTGCGTGCGTGTGTGTGTGTGGAGGTAAAAAAAAGTCTAAACAAACACTTTTTAATCTTCGCTGCGGTGTGTAACACAAATATAAAGGAAACACAGCCGCTTTTTAGCTGCTAATGTGTTTTTTCAGTAAGTTTTCTCTTGGTGAAGTTCTGATATCCACCCTGATATCCACCCCCAGCGCATTCCTGCTCCCAGCCGAGCAAAGACACCGAACTCACTAACCAACTAACCAAGCTTTCATTGCCGTTTTTTCCCAGCAAAACTAACCCTTTCAATATTCGACATTTTATTTAAAAACAAACGACAAACAGGCCACTGAGAGAACGTTTTCCAAGTGTTGTTGCTTTTTTTGGGCGCTTGACAAGAATAGCTTTGCCTCTTGTCTCTACTTTTTCTCCCTTTTTTTCCTACGCAAACTTCAAACACGGTATTCTAATAAAATAACATAGTAATTAGCATTTATTGTGGGTTTTTATAGACTATTTATTCACTACACAGAGAGCAAAGCTGCAATTAAAGGGAGGGAAAGAAAACAGTGTTAATAAACTTGTACTGGACTATTTCTGTTGTGCGCAGTGTGTTTCTGCTGGGGGTTTTTTTTTGCTTGGGGTTTTTCGTATTTCCTGTAAGAAATGAAGAGTTTTGTGGCACCATGACGTCACATGGGGGAACCTTAAGCTGTGTTTATATTTGTTTTGTTTTTTTACCTACACTTTAAAAGCCACAGAAAACAATTTCTTTTACATCTTTCAACTAGACAACCTAGTCCTAGTTGCTTTCCCTGTCTGATAGTATTGTTTGCAGAATAACAATAAGTTAATCTTCTTAAAATTAAAAAAAATTGGGTCTTGGACTTTTAGATGAGTTAATATGCAGCCGTAGAACTTGATTATATCCTGGGTTAAGAGATATATATATACTGAACATTGTTTTAGAGTCACTGCCTGTCTTCCAGAGACGATTAAAGACTTTTTCTTAAATACCTAGAACTTGACATGTTTTTAAAAAAAACTTATGTTGCTCTTTTCAGCAGTGTTTGTGGGTTGTTACACTTTGTTTTGCGATCTATCGTTCTAGCTGTTCAGTGATGTGACTCGAAGCATCGAGCATCTGCTAATTGCTGTAAATGTTATAGTATTTAAAAAGCGAATTATTAACCCTAGAATTAGCACTGATCGCTACTGTCAGCTTATTGCTACACGATTAGGTCACACGTACATTAATCAGTATTGAGCTTAAAAAAACAAAAACATTTTACACCTGTGTTTTTAACTATACACTGAAAAAATGCATCACATGACTAAATATACAGCATTGTTCTCCGATATTTCAGGCTACACAACAATGCAAACCTTTTTATTTCCAGTTTATTTACTTACTGGCAGTTTCGAAAACTCTGTATTTGTCAGACACTCAGTAGAACATAAAGAAATTGATGTTTTTACATTTTTTATACAAATGAACTTTGATGTAGCCTGGGGTTATAAATGGCGCATAAATGTTCCAATAGTAGAAATGAATTGATAGCTGTAGCTGTTTAGTGGAGTTTCTGTGCTCGGACAGAGGAAACAAAGGCTACATTATTGTGCCACTGTAACCCCCCACCCCACCAAACACACACCCGCACACTTCGATAGTGTATGTTCCGAGGTAAAAAAAATGACGTCGTTACTTCACAGCTTGCAGTTTACCGCTTACAAGCAGGCTGAACGCAGGAGGTTACTTTATTAATGAGCAAGTTAAAATTGGAAAGTTTTTACATTTCAAACAGACGTGAGTCTTTTTCAATGCGTCTTCAGAACAGTCGCCAAAATAAAGACAACGTTTCATTAATGTTACACATTATTGATTTTTATTTCTGAATTCAGTCAGCTGAGCTTAGACATCTGGGAGGTTTCGAGTTGAAAAAAAAAAGATTTCCTACTGGTCACAAGTGCAGCATGTAGAGAGGACACAAAAAATAAAAACACTCAGTCGTACTGTCCTGTCATCATAATAGGAAATTTAACACAGACATCAGACAGCTGTTGGACTGACAAGCTGATTAATGGCAAATGTTCATTGTGGTCGCTGTGGTAGTTCAGTGATTAAGGTGTCAAACTGCTAATAGTTCAATTCCCAGCAGTACCAAGCTACCCTTGCTCGGCCCCTGGCGAATACCCTTAATTACCCCATTGGACAATAAGGTAGAGTTAAGTCAATTTGGATTAGGCAAATGCCATAAATGTACCAGGAAGCCATTAAAATAACAAAATAAGTTTAAACTAAAAAGTAAGTTCTTATACACAAGAAATACATGTTAGTTGTAGAGATTAATAGCACCATTTAAAGTGTAATGCTGTGATATAAAAATGCCCCAGGGCAAGTTAAGGTGCAGATATGTGCATGTTGTTTAAGCCTGGTTGATACACACACATAGGGAGAGTTATAACTAAAGACCAAACAGAGAACTGGAACAAAGATTTAATTAAAATCTCCTCAGCCAGTGAGTAGAACTGGTGACCTGTAACCAATTATTTGCCCACTGTATCACTACTGCAAAGGCTGGGATTAAAATAAGAGTTAACAAATGGAGAATTGTGCAGCAGTACTGCACTGTTAATAGTGTATTGAGCTGGAACAGAGTGCTGCTTTTTAGTCACGCTGATGTCATGGCTGGACAGTGGATAAAGCTAGCTGTACGGAACATGTCGTCAGGTCGAAGGCCTGAGCCAGGCGGAGGATGGGGTTAGGAAAAAGTAGGGTCAGAGCTGCTCTGTTACTGCCTTTTATGAGCCACGAACCAGATTTCATTTGTGTGTTTGCGAGCAGCAATCTGGTTGGTCTGAGCTTTAAGCATGTCTCCAGTAGCCTGTCGATTGCGTGTGAGCTAAAGTTGACCGTCACTCATACAGCTGAGTGCTGAGTTTTTCTACAGATTCATAGTATGCATAGTATGTTATCAGAAAAGTAGCACTTAAAGTCTCTATGAATTTTCTGTGAATGTGAGAATGTGTGTAGGAGACTGAATAAGTGTGTGGAAAAAAGAGAGAGAGAGATTGTGTAGAAGGGTGAGTTTCTGTGTGTGTAAGAGAGTGAGTAAACGAGTATGTGTGATGATGTTCTCTTAGCTCTGCTCTGGACAGAATCAGTATCACATCCTGTCATACAAGTTTCTCCTTATTTTGGACACACATACTAACAGCACACTCTATACTGTCTCTTACAAAGACACTTCACATTTCAGAAGTCCTCTTAATGCAAAAGCTGCTGCGCCCGCCAGCAGACGGAGATGAACCTCTGATTACATGCCTGGTGTTCTGGCCTCCTGTAAAAGCTTCCTTTAATTCAATGTCTGCAATTCAACAATATGCAATATGATTTTTATCATTGCTATAGTAACTAGACAGATAGTTCAGATTGTCACTTTATTCAGAAGGCAGACGAAACCTAAAATACTTTTATGATTTTGTTTTAACAAGTTACCAACAACTGCTTGTTGGATTTTACAGGATTTTATGGAGACACGTGTGTGTGTGTGTGTGTGTCAGTTTTTTGCCATTGAATTGATCTATACTCGCTGGAAGCCATTGTGTTTTCGACTGTGACAGGCAGCACTTATGACTTATGATAACACTGGATTTTTAAAATGCATTTACAGTATAAACTAGGGCTGTGTATTAGCAAGGGCCTCTCGATGTGAACCGTCACAATACATGGGGCACGATACATTATACACGCTATATTGCAGTACAATACATACTGCAATACATTGCATTACTTGAAAAAATATAAACTACTAACTTAAAATACAACAATAAAAATCTGAAGGTGCCTGTATATTTTTCTCCATCCTTGCTTCTCAGACAATGGCCTTATGTGCAGGGCTCGACAGTCCGAGCAGTTCACTCGCATTCGCGGCCAAAAATAGATGTGTGCAATCTGTAAAATGCATTTAGGAGCATGTGTGCACATTAAAAAGGTTTTTTTTTTTTTTTTTAACAAAAAATTTAACAAGCAGATAAAACCCAATGATGCGGTCACACAAAAAAAAAACCCTAATGTGATCCACGCAAAGCAAATACGAAACACAGAAACGGATGTTAGAACTGAAACAGTGAGGAGGATATAAAAGAGAAAAATAAACAAATGGTAGATGAAGGACTATAAAAGTTTATTCTTGGACGATGGTAAAATGTTGTGATGCGATCTGGGAAAACCTGATGGATGTTGTGCTTTGGGAATATCGAATGTTAAATATTTGTCAGTTATTTCATTGTATTATTGTTTTATAACCTCTTGTTTAGTGCAGAAAAACGGCAATTTATTGTGGCAGGCTTATGTTCTAAAATCACGCCCAAGGTCCAAAAGATCGCCAAAAGCTTCTCCACTCTTAACACTATAACTACAGTTTACATATCAAAATAACAATTTCTCACAGGGGATTGATACAGTATTCCGATTCTGAAATTAAACCACATAACATGTATGTAAATTACAGCTCTTAGGGTTTTTTTAGTACAGCATTAGCATAGGCTAGTGGAGCACAAAAGAATAAAAGAATGTTGTATTAAAAAGAATGAAACCACTTTCATTTTATTTAGTATCCCTTTTTGAATTAAAATTACATTATTTAATTTATTGTCATTGCGCTTCTAAAATTTAAAAAAATTTAACCCAGGAGCAAGTGTGCCTTCCTAACAAAAAAGTAAGCCTCAAGCCCTAATATGCCTGCAACAACTACAGGAGCGAAGAAGGACAACGTTTGACATGTAGTGTGGGTGTTAAATATTAATGTAAACATAAATCAGTTTCATTTAAATATGTATCCATGCTCTGTTAGAATATCAGTACACTGTTGCAATTTTTACACAGCCCTAGTATTGGGCAGGGTGGCTCAAATGGTTAAGGTGCTGAGTTGTTAATCTGAAGACCAGAAACACCTGGGTTCAAGCCCCACCTCCAGCAAGTCAACCATTGTTGGGTCCTTGAGCAAGACCCTTAACCCCTCCTGCTCCAGGGGCGCTGTATCATAGCTGACCCTGCGCTCTGACCCCAACTTACTAAGATGGGATATGTGAAGAATGCATTTCATTGGCTCTGTACATGTACCTTACACAATGAATTGAATATATTTATACTTATTGACTTTACATTACTTCCCTTAATAGCAAAACTAACTGTGATTGGTTGCTTTACATGTCAGACAAGCTTTTGGCCAATAAAAGATGCCCAGACATTCTAAATACACATTTTACAAGACACTACTTCATTACAGTGTTGCCTCTCAGTTACAAAGTGCTGACACTGGAGACTTTATCCAAAAGTTCTCCTGTTCATGAAGTTCTCCTTTTCGAGATAGAAAATGATATGTTTTGAGAATCTGTTTATACAGCGTCCGATAGACACTAAAGAATGCCTGATGAATTAATTGGGTAAAATGCTCACATCGAAGGTTAACTGAATTAGAAGTAATTAATTAAATTAAATTAATTAATTAAATTATTTCCTTTTATCCAACATGATTTGATCTTGTATTGTCAAAGTCCTGCCTAAAATCAAACTTTCAAGGCTTAAACCCACAACAATGCACTGTTCTACCCAGAGCGGGTTTTAAGTACGTACTTTAGCTGGCTGCGGTCAATCGCGAGACTCGTGATCTCATTATATGTAACATACTGGAAACTTAAAACTACCTTTTCATAATTAACATTTAATAGTAAAGGAGGAACGCCATCAAATGTAGTAAAGTGAACGTAAATTTCTGCGATTAAAAATAACTAAGTGAGAGTAAAAATAAAGCCACTATAAAGTGAATATATCACAAGACAACCCACATCTGGTTCTACTATTCATTTCAGTGGCATGAATTAACATCATCATTCGGTTAAGAATCCTGTTTAAGTTTAGTTGCAACGAACATTTATTAGATTATTAGAACGATTAGTAAATTAATCTGTAATAATTTCATTTTATGCAATTGGTTAAATAGTTCATGTCATTTCTGGTCAGTACAAGAACAGAGTCAACCATTTAACCAAACGACACACACACACACACACACACACAAACCACAGCCGGGACTCTGATCTAGTGTAGAAATGCATGATTTCTGTACCTTAAGCTGTAGAAAAGCGTTATTAATGTTCTGAAAGAGCCCAGTCCCTCTACAGACATAACACTAAATGGACCAGAACTGCTGGAGCCGGAACATCAGTCAGTCTAAAGAGCACCGTGAAAGAAAACGAATAAACGAACGCTTCAGCACTAAAAATGTCTCCGTAAAGGACCATTGATTCTTCCAAAAAACCCTTTCAGCATGTAATGCGCCGAAGCGAGTTCACTAGAAGACGAGGCACTAATTGGCCGTGCTGTTGTATGAATGAATGTAGCAGGATTTCTGCCACACAGGAAGCCGGAGCCAGACCTTCGCTACTTCTAATTCAGTTAACCTAATGAAAAGCAGGAACGCGGAGAGTTTCTTTACAGAGAGTTTATAAAGCTTCATTACTTCATTACGCATATTGATGTGTATGCGGAATAAAGCCTATAGGTTTTTTACAAGTAAGGTAAGGTTCAAAAGTTTATTTCCGTAAGGTTAAATGTGACTACAGCAGTTGTCACTCTGTTTTGTTTTGTTGTAATATTGATTAGTTTAACTTTACAGAAAATGAGCTGACAGTCTGTGGCAGTTGGATGAGTGTATGTTTGCACTGTATTGGTGGTTTTTTTTATGCATTTTTTTTATTTTGAAAAAATTATTGTTGCTGATTGTGTGCCCTCTTGTTGAAAGCTGCGTGCCCTCCTGTTAGATATGGTCTGGCGTCATATCTGTATAGACTTATTCATTAATGAGAAAGAAAACGAACATGTCTATACACGCAAGTCTAAATAAACAAAATATTACATAAAACTTGTTTTTAATACTTGGCTAAGACCCACATTTAATCCTGAATATTATTTCTGTTAATGCACAAGCATGAAATCTCTGGCTGAACTGCCATACTGATGCCCCAAAATTACAGACAACAAAATTTCCCAAATTTAATTGTAAAAGAATGCAAAGGCATCGAAATATATTTTCCTCCCGATGAGAAAGCCCAACAGCTTGGGCATGGATACATTATAGTGGTCACGAGAACAATGATGATAATTACAGAAACGATGCAACAGCAAAGACAAAGACAACACGGATGGCGACGATAACAATAATCTCGGCGATGATGGTGGGAGTGAAACAGTGGCGAAATAAACAGCTGTTTATTTTGCTGCACTTTCATACATCATGGCTTACTGGTTGCTTCCAGCCCTCTTGCTTTTAATGAACACCTCAAAACCTCCCTTCTTCTGACAAGAAGAAGGCAGGGTTTGAGGTATTCATTAATTACTTTATTCTGCTTTCAGTAGCATGAGGGCTAATGTGATCATAACAGCTCTTACTGTAATAAAAGGTGCAGTAGTTGATTTTTTTTTTTTTTTTCACCATTGTACAGCGCGATATTTATAGCATGAAAAAATACTGGTTTAAGCCACTACGTCAGTACAAGAGCTGTGTGTGTGTGTGTGTGTGTGTGTGTGTATGCATACATGGGGCCTCCTGTCAGTCGTTTTCCACACACTTCTGACCCTGGAGGTTTTTGGGTCAGGCTTAAGTTAAGGAAGGGAAAAAACTTCATACATAACAAGTGTTATAAAATCTGATCTTAATTAAAATAAAATAATCTTACCAAAAATTACCGATGCTTTTTAGTTAACTATATATTTCTTATTGTTCTGTTCACTGTCAATAAACTAAACATGGAAATATTTTTTTAATCTCAGAGGTGACCTCCTGTGTTTATATCGGTACTTCTCTCAGACCAGTAACAGACTCCAGATGTAAATAGCACATCTGGAACCAACTCCAGCGCTTTTTGTTAGCCTTCTCTTACATGAACCGCTGAATCAGAGAGGTGACTTA
Source organism: Bagarius yarrelli (assembly GCA_005784505.1). Lineage (NCBI taxonomy): Eukaryota > Metazoa > Chordata > Actinopteri > Siluriformes > Sisoridae > Bagarius > Bagarius yarrelli. Next base: position 12,449,956 of record VCAZ01000001.1, on the reverse strand, counting down.
TCCAAACAGAAAACGAAAAATGAAGTGTCCAGTTGCTCCTGTTGAATATTAAAGGCTATAATTTTTACACAGCTCACCGGCATAAATAGCCTGGAATTAATGCAGTTTGTCTGTGTTTAATTATCAGTCGGTTCTGTTCTCAGACTCCACGTGCTTTGCTAACCGAGGGGAGATCGGCGCGAAAGTTAGTCTGTTCATGCCTGTGTACTTTTTTACTGGTTTTCTGACCGGGGCGGATCGGGTTTGTTCTTAGTCAGATGATTTTGTGGTTACAATAAACTTGTTAAAACTAAATTTTAAAAATAATTTGTTTTATTATTTTTCCCGTTTTGTAAATTAGGGCTGCAACAAACAATTTTAATGTTTGATTAATCAGTGATTTAAAAAATTGGCAACTCCTTTTAGCATATGTAGTTATTCAAATTCTTATGTGTTGTAACTAATAAATAAAGCAATAAATTAAAGAAAAAAAGAAAGAAAATCACTTTGATTACTTATTCAGCTTTTGAAAATATTAAACAACTATCTGGAAAATGATTTCTGCTATATTACTAGGCATTGAATTATTTATCTGTTTCTTATTTTGTATTCCGTTCCTAATGACTAAAAGGCTAATGTATATCATACATTCTAATATAATTCTCTTCAATCTTTCGTTAAGAGGCTTTAAATATAAATAAGTGTAAGGTAACAACTTTGTCGGTTTCCAGACTGCAGAAATGCTGCAAACATCCAAAACGCTGTGATCAGACCCTTCTTTACCTTTGTTATTTTAATTTTTTTTGTAAAAAGGAAATTATAATAGTAGTTTTGTAAAACTTGCCCACAACCAGTGCTGTGGTTTAGTGGGTTATCGCCGGTACCCATGTGCTACTGCCCTCCGGGGACCCGGGTTCGATTTCGGCTCAGGTCCTTTCTGGTCCCACCCATCTCTAAGACACCCCCCCCCCCCCACGCCAAATCTCTCTCTCTTTTATCAATACAAGCACAACACCAAAAAAAACCCCTTGCCCACACTCTACTTAGCCTTTCTTTACTCTCCAGCATATTCTTCTGCATAAGCACCAATTTACAGTAAATTTGCTACAGTGCCACTCTTGTTAAACTACACTATAGCAGACCTTTACATTAAGCCAGGGGTGTCCAAACTGTCATGGTGGGCTGGTGTCCTGCAAAGTTTAGCTCCAACCCTAATTAAACAGACCTAAACCAACTAATCAAGGTGTTGCTAGGTATACTTAAAACTTAAAGCTAAACTCTGCAGGACACCAACCCTCCAGGACCGAGATTGGACACCCCTGCTATTTAACAACAAAAATATTTTGACTATTTTTTACTGTGGATAATGTAGACGCATGTTAAATATAGTTTGGGTTTAGCTTTGCTGCATTGTACAGTGGCATACAGCTTGTCAAAATAAAATAAACTGAAAAGATCACTCGATTTAAGGAAACTTAATCCGAGTAATCAGCAAAATAGTCCTTAGATTTAAACGATATAAATGTAGTCATTATTAGCAGCCCTGGTATGTGCGTTATATGTAGAGGAGTTCATCATCGGGTGTTTATAAATGTGTATGTGTGTGAACATTATGTTGGTACTTTGTCCACCGCTTTTCTTTCCTGTCCATTCCTGTCTGACGTTTTGTTTTCTTGTTGCCCAGCACCGAAGATTAAATATAGGACTACACTCTCCTAATTTTCCATCCCTTTTTTTCCAAAGCCTCTCATTCATTTTCTCAGTGTTTGTACTTTTTAATGTCTATCTTTTTCTCCTCTGTGGTACTCGGAAAGGTTTTTCCTCATTTTTTTTTGTAAGGGCATTGCAGTGAGATGATGGAAAACATTCTTCAGGCAGCACAAACAGCTGCTGTCAGAAGTAAAGGCCATGTGCATCCCAAACACACACACACACACACACACACACACAGTGACCCGCTTATGCCCCGGTGTAGATATTAACACTTCTACACAGAATAGTCTGTAAACTGAACTGAGAGAATGATATGATTGTTGTGGGAAATGTTGCCATGTTTTTGTCAGCTGCTGCAGTTAGCTTGTTTTTATTTTAAATCTTTTTTTTAATCAAACATTAAATTATCAAAGTTTTTTTGCTGTGTTTTAATCAATCTATCGCTTAACCACACCAACCACTTTAACACACTAACACATTTTGGAGTCTGTCTTTCTTTGTCCCTTGCTCTCTCTTTCACTCTTTCTTAATCTCTTGTTGCTCTTTCTCTCTCTGTTTCTCTCTCTGTTTCTCTCTCTGTTTCTCTCTCTTTCCCTCTCTCCTTAAATCTTTCTTAATGTCTCTGTGTATCTCTGCCTCTCTCTGTCTCACTCTTGCTGTCTCTCTCTCAATCTCGCTGTCTCTCTCTTTCACCCCCTCTCTAGATGTCTTTGTCTCTCTCTTTTGCACTCTGACGCTCTTGCTTTCGCGTTCGCACTTTCTTTGTCTCTCCTTCGGTTTCTCTCTTTATGTCTGTCTCCTTTGCCTTCGCACGCCCTTTCTTGGACTATTTTGTGCTTTCTTGTTTTTTCTCTTATTTTCTTTCTCTCTTTTTCATACATTCTCTTTCTTGTGCTCTTTTTCTTACCCTCTCTCAGTTTTTCTCTTTTTCTCTCCCTTTCTCTCTCTTTTTTTTCCCTCCTAAACTCGCTCACTTCCTTTTTTTTGGCTGTTTTATTACTCCAGCACTCTTGTCCACTCTTTCCTATTTTCTCCCTCTCTCGTACTCTCGTTCTGTGTTAAACTCACTGGCCGAATCTAAACACACACTGCATAAGACATGGATGAGAATGAGAGGAGCTCCGTTGTGTCCTAATCACATGCAGTGATGTACATGTATGTTAGAAAGCAATCAAATTTCAACAGGCGGTTTAAAACACTAAACAGGAAGTGTGGAAACAGCAGAATATCCGCTTGACTTGTAGTCAATTTCGTAGTCCCATATTCCTCTGTTAAACACGTCTGTATGTCACGCAGAGCAGTTCAGCATTTGGAGATAGAAAACTCTGGGGAATCAGCGGAAAAACAAGAGGTTCCCATGCTGCACTGGGTTAATCATAAAAAATTGTCATCAAGTTGTTTTTTGTCAAATAGTTGTTTGAATGCAAGTCATAATGGAAGGACCTGCAGTGGTGCAATTTAACCAGTGTGGCGCTGTAGAGTATAAATTTGTGAACATGTAGAAGGCCAGTAAAGTTTGTTTTACAAAACTACAAACAAAACATTCTCTTCAGCGACGTAGAGGTAAAAAACATGATACATTTCAATAAAATAAATAATACCAATTTAAAATTTTTTAAAAACATTTTTACAGCATATGGTAGACCCCCTTATCTAGAGCACCTTACATTTTATTTTATATATACACAACTGAACAATTACATTTAAGGGCCTTGCTCAGGAACCCAGCAGTAGTAACTTGGTGCTGGGACTCGAACTCTCAGGCTTCTGGTCAGCAGTGAAACACTGAGCTACCATTTCATTTAAATAATATATAATTGTTTGACCATTTTAAATGTTGAAGTGATTCCTGGTTGTATTAGAATATGAATATAGACATTTTTCCCGAATTGCTTAAGCTAAATAATTGATCAAAGCCAGCTGTATAATCGGTGAAATAATTTCAGCTCAATTATTCTTTAATAGCTGTAGTGAAATTCTCGTTTCATTCATGATTGATTGAATAATTGTTCTGATAAGTGTACATAAATTGACTATAAAAAAACAATGTGCAGCTGTAACACACACTCATCCTAGGAAAGGTGTTTTCCTTTTTTCTGCTTTAATGTAATGTTTTAGTGTACATATCACTGAATCTAGGGTTAGGGTTAGTATTTCTGTTGTCTTTAAACCTAGTAAGTAAAATGAGTTTTGGACTGGACTATTCAGATCCACTTTCATGAGCAAAGTACAATTTATTGCTTTATAGCTTTTTGATTATTTAAATACATTTATTGTGTAAAAATAAGAAATCAGGCAACATGTAGTGTTTTTGTGTGTGTGTATTGCTGTACCTTCCTCCTTAATGTCATTTAAATGTTAATGTCAGTAAATGTCATTTCTTTAGATGCTGGTGTATGTGTGTGTAGTCACCTGACCAGCACATTGTCAACTCTTGTTAAACAACCGGTTCCAGATTTACTTCCTCTTTACCGTTATCTTGCCAACAGCTTTTTTGGAATGACTGCCCAGTGGATTTTAGACCTTTTATTTAGTATTGGTTTATGTTTAGTATTCTACAGTATTTTTGAGATTAGGCACTAAGGGGAGGTGAGCCAGTGGTCCAGTTCCATTAGGGTTCACTTGATGGTCACAGGGCTCACAATATTTTTTAATTCCTGGTAGCCCATCAGGCTGTGGCAATCTTTTAAAATTTTTGTTAGCCCATAATAAATTTCATGTAGAATATTGTAAAAAAAAAAAAAGGGAAATTTTTATTAACTTTTTTTTAAAACACACAAACACTTAAAATGATTTAAATTACAGTAGCCAATACAAATATATGGTTTTAACTAAACATTCTATTCCAGATAGACAGCGTTTTTCGCGATTAATGGAATTAATGTTGTTAAATCAGTATTGCCACCCTCTTTGTACACAGTTGTGCGATCACAGGTTAAAAGTGAAAGTGAAGCGAGCGCCAATTCAAATGCAATTTCGATAACCCACATATGGATCGTGGCTCCCACTATTTGTGCATTTATACATTTTGGTAGCCCAGTTGAAAGACACAATAGCCCCAGGACATCTTTTTAGCAATTTTGTGAGCCCTACATCACCCAACCATTTTGCTATGATAAAACTTAAAATATCAGTATCAAATCAACTCTGTGATTTTGAGCGTGGCTTACACTTTTTAAAATGGCCCCAAAATTTTTGCCTGATTTAGTCAGGACATCACACGCATTTAGCCAAAGCACTCTTAAAGTCATGTACACCTATGAAGGGACATAACTCCATGTGCTTTTTCTGGTAGGAATTTAAAAGATAAACTAAGAAGTATAAAAAATCCCGCACCGAACAGTGTTTGGGTCTTTTACTTTTAGTAAAGAAATGATGAAATGCTTTAACACTTAAAGACATTCTAGACATCTGTGTGTTACCAACAGTTTTGACACATTTTGGATCTCAGGTATCTGCATACTTCAGGGTGATTTGTATAATTACTTGTTTGCAGATTCCGTAGAAATGTCTTTTGTTTGTGGGGCCTACAGCACAGGTCCTTAACGGAGAGCATGCATTTCAGCGCATGTTTATATCAGCCACTGTTATGCAAATATTTTGAAAAGGTTGCAGTGCAACGCGATGACTTAATCAGAAGCGCATACAGCAGACCAGGTCACAGAGTGCAGCATATGCCTCTTTCACTTAGTATAGATTTTTAAAAATGTGTTTGTGATTAGGTACAATTTTTTTAAACAAATCTAAACATTTAAGCTCTTCTGGCCACTTTATTAGGTAGACCATACTCAATACATGCTGTGCGATAAGAAAAGCCCCAGTTCCTCATGCCATGAATGCTGTGAAGTTTTGTCCTCTGAGATATTGGCTCATGTTTAAGACTGCAACATGTCATCGCTGCAGATCTGTTAGCACATTTGTGCTGTGAATCTTCTGTTCCACCACATACCAAAGATGCTGAGATGGATTCAGCACTGGTGACTGCAGAGAACAGTGAAGTATGCTTGAATTTCCTGTTTATGAATCCAGTGCTTGTAATTTGTAACATGGCAGAAAAATTACTAAGATGTTCCCATGATGCCTATGAATGCACTTGGTCAGCAATATTAATCAATCAGGCTGTGACATTCAATTTTAAGTGGTGCAGTGTGCGTACCCACAGCATAACACCACCTCTACCAGCCTGCACTGGTAACAAAAGGCAGATTGGGTTTGTGAGTCCATGCTGCATTTAGCAGTGCAAACTTTCAGCAAACTTTTTTTATTCCATTTTTTTGTTCATTATTCAACATATCTAAGATTTAATTCTGCTTTTCACGATCATGTGACCTTGAATAAATCAGGTCTGAGAATAATAGCCGGTCTAGACACCCAGGTTTCTATAAATATAGAATATTGATATTGTATTTGTATTTGATATTGGAGCTTGAAAGTATGCAACGCCAGTTGTGAGTTCTCTTTGTTTTGTTAAAAAAAATAATGAAATGACCTAAAAGCAAGCAAAATCAACCCAATTAAACAAATGAGGCAAAATATTGTACTTGGTAATTCATTAATTAATTAAAGAAATCCAGTAATCCAGTAATAAATATAAAGTAAAAAATGTGTGTAACCCTTTGCCTATAGGGCCTGTTTACACCTGGTCACTTCATGTGGTTTTTTTTTTTTGGAAAGCTATCTGATTTTTCCATAGTGTCATGTACATTTGACCACATGAATATGTCTCAGCGAAAAGGATATGAATCTGATCTTGTATTCCTACGCAATGCTTATGCACCAGAAGGCAGTGATTATTACAGTAAATGCAGATTTTCGCTGTTGGCAGTATTAAACTTTAAGACCCAGCAAGATGTTACATGGATAACAGGCGGCGTAATATCTTCTTATCCACGCAAATCAATTTAATCAAGAGGCACACATTTCCAGTCAGGCTATACCAGTCAACTAGCGTGCTAAAGTAAACAATATACTTTTGTGTGGAAAGAGGCCATTGCTTGAGTTTCCTACTAGTCTGAAGCCCTAAAACAATCCTAACTTCTGTGTATCTTCGTTCCAGACGGGGCCTCCACTAAACACCGGGGGTCAAAATGTGCAGCCTCCCCCACTTTCTGTTTAAGAGTTTCTGTGTGTCGTAGCTGTGGGAACACAAGATGCAGCTTTTCTTGTATACCAAAGAAAGAAACTTCACATAACTGACATAATTTATAGCAAATGTCACTCTGTCGCCTCATCTACTCTCCTAACCATGCGAACACACTTCCCTCCTTCAACCAGCTCGGAAGTTTAGTAACCATGTGGTGTCAATGATCCTAAAAATGCTTCTAGCTTGTTTTGAAAAGCAGACTTTCTTATAGTCCAGCGTGTGTTCTCGCTGATACATTAACTTAGCAGCACCTAACTTGATAATAAATCAAACCTGCTTAACTACCGAGGAAAGCACCCCAATAAGGTTTGCTGAAATTCAGACAAGCTACCCTGTAGCTCTTCTTTAGGCAAACCATGGACGAACACCAATGATGCTGGGACATTTGACCTATTCAAGTGATATTCAGGTCTCTGGTGAAAAGATTATTCATTTTGATGTTTTTAGGTGGTATAAATATTTATGGAAAATTACTACAAGTAATGGAAATGCACACAATGCACAAAAACTTTTAACAAATGTGTCAAATGTACATATGGGTCTTGTATCTAATACCCTATTTATGTTTCGGTTTTTCCAGGCCTGCATCGATGAGAATGCTGAGATGGTACAGTTCCTGGTGGAAAGCGGTAGTGGAGTGAACCGGAGCGACAACGAGGGCTGGACACCACTCCACGTAGCTGCTTCCTGTGGCTTCACTCAGATCGCTAAGTCAGTCTTTCTTCCAGTTTGTGTCTGTGTGTGTAACTGTGTTTGTGGGGTGTCTGTGTGTGGGTATCAGTACTGTCTTTACTAAGAGAAGAGAATAACAGGATTAGGAGACAGCATGGTTAAATGAGTCCGCTTTAAGGCTGTGCACTGGTGGAATTATGTCATGCGTTTATGTTAATTTTCTGTAACCTACCAAGCATTCGGTTTTGACCTGCAAATGAGTTCTTGCAGAAACCACAGCATTGTGCTTTTAGTTCACAATCTTGACAGCTGCATATGTGGTAAACTGGATTCAGGAATCTGATCTGCTGTACAGAATGAATCAGATTTCCTCTCAGTCTCCAAATGTTTTTTTTTATGTTTGTTCTTTACACACATGCTGAAGTTGTCTTTACTGCCGGCAGGTGAAGATCTGTTGCTTAAACTGGATTTTCTTTTTTCATGTATGTTGGGATAGAGGACTGGTTTCTTTCTTTTTATTATTTTATTCTTTTTGTGATTTTTGATTGATCTGCGAATGTTACAGAATGAATCAGATTTCCTCTCAGTCTCCAAATGTTTTTTTACACTACATGTTTCTTTACACACATGCTTGAAAATATTGATGCTTTACTAGACCTTCTATTGAGCAGGTGAAGAAGTGTGAGCTTGTTGCTGATATACCTGCATCTACTAGATGTTTTTGAAGCTTCAGGTGATTGTTGGAGACAAATAGAGGTCTGATCTGATTTTTGTGTCCGTATGTTTGTTTTCTTTTGATTTATATGTTACTGTTGTGAGATTACCTTTTATGCCTGTTGTGTTTAGTTGACTCTCGTGTTGTTTTAGATGTGGCATATAAATAAGTTTGACCCTGATCTTAAATGTCTTTGGCTGTATTTACTTCATCAGTCATATGGTTAATGTTGTCAATGAATCTGTACCTGTCTGCTGGCTTTTGTTTGTTCCATAGAAGTCCATGCTTAAAATTTTATTGGAGCAAATGACTTATGGTCTATTCTTAATCGTTTACTAGTGCACTATTCTACTAGTGTCATTTTGTAGTATGTTCACACCAAAAGTCCATTTAAAAAAAACGATGCACTTATTTAACCGGACTCTTTGCACACTTTTTGATGGCTGCTCTGTTTATGTAGCAGAAAAGGGACCGGGCTACCATGTGCAGATGCTGGATAAGTAAAAACATGACATGCATTTTTTTTTTATTAGACAAAGCTACTTGCAAAGAACTTTAAATGAATTCAAAGTGTGTGATTTATTTTTGTGACTATATGTATGAAATTTTAATATTATCACAAATCATCACAATCAATTCTCCATTAAAAAATTCCACTGCATCCTGTTGAAGCTAGTAAGGTCGCAAAATTGTGATCTTTACAAAAGGTTAAAATGGATGAAATAGACAGTCAAGTACATAGTGTTAATGCTAGCATGTTATTTGGGACACAGCTCAATCAATAGCTGTTGAGGAGGTAAATCTGGCATATAGTGTTTATCTAGAGTGTGTTTGGGACAATGTTTTTAATATGAATGCATTGTGTGTTTAACTGTTATCCTGCTCTGAAACCCTGGGCATTACCTAATACTTGACATTAAATCTGAGTGAGTAAGGGCCTAAGGGAACTAAATGCAAAAAGCATATTGGGTGAAACTGGATAAGAAGATGGCTAGAGAATATTAATAAGAGTTGTGTGTGTGTAAATTATGCATGTATATAAATGTATGCGTGTTGTAGGTACCTCCTAGAGCACGGTGCGCAGGTAGGAGCAGTAAACAGCGAGGAGAACTGCCTTTGGATGTGGCCACAGAGGACGCCATGGAAAAGCTGCTAAAGACAGAGATCAAAAAACAGGGTGAGGAGAAAAAGTGGTGGATTATTAAATGAAGTGACTGGTGGGGTTTTATACTGGCTGTTCGGACAGGGCAAAAGGAGCCACCATAGCTACTTATGTTTCTTTGGGGAGTCTGATACTCTACGCCTAGTCTGTATGTAGGATTTCATGTCCTGGATTTGCAGACCTACATTGTGGGCATAAGAGAGTTTATCATAGACTCGAATGTCACAATAGAACTAACAGTGAGCATTTAACATTTAACAAATGTTTTTGTATGATTTTATTTGGTTTATATAAATATCGATATTGTATCATCCACACATGATTATTTCTTCAGGTTCTTTACAAGTCTTCGGTTCTTTATTTCTACTGGTTTAAAGTTAGGACTTTAGTAGGAGAGGTCATTTTCTTGCTGCATGACCTATATTTTCTCTTAAGATTCAGTTCATGAATAGACTGAATATTTTTTTATCTTTTTCTTTAATTTGCTGGTATAATTTTAAATTCCTTGTTCTGTCAGTAAATTAAAGCCATCCTGGTCCAAATGCAGCAAAACAGACCAAATTCATGATACTACTACCACCATCTTTACAGATGGTATAAGACTTCTGGGTTGGAATGTACTGTGGGGTCTACCAGTCCTCAGTTTTTTCAGCATCTACATTTTATTCACCTTAAAAGCCTATATAACATTTTTCCCACCATCTTCTTTTTTTCGTCCACATGACCTAAAACCCACAGTGTTCTTTCGGAAAGTATTTCTCTTTGCAACACTGCCATGCACGCATTTGGTGTTCTCCTGCTGGTGGACTCTTGAACATTAACATTCGCCATTGTAAGAAAGGTTTTTGGTTGCGTTGAAGCTACTCTGAGTTGCTTTGTGCCCTTATGGACTATTACATGTCTTGCGCTTATGTGACCTTTGTTGCTTGACCACTTCTGTTAACAAAATGTAACAAAAGTCATGAATTTCCTCCTTTTGTACGCAGTCTGTCTGCCTGGAGTTTAGGTGGAGTAAAACCTTTCTGAAAGCTCTTTTGTTCATGCCATGATTCTGCAAACACTTGTAATAAGTCCTCACATATACATTACTGCACAGTTAAAAAAATTTCTATTGCACCTCTGGAGCAAAGACCGTTAAGGGCCTTGTTTAAGGGCACAACAGTGGCAGCTTGGCAGTGTGGGGCTTCAAGCCCAAACCTCAAATCAACAACCAAGATTGGATTAATTAGATGTTTAAAGCAACTAAAGTTCGCATAATTTTAAATTATTGTCTTGATAAATAAATAATCAAGTATACTACCTTGTGTTTAAATATGTATTTTATAGCAATATACTGTGATATATTGCATTGTGATATTATTATATCATGAGGCTCTTGCCAATACACAACTTTACTTATGCCTAAAACTATTAGGAAGCACTCTATATAATAAAATCATGATGGTTTTAATTATGCTTTGGTTTGATGAATGTTGTTTTCACACTGCAGGTAAGTGTCTAAAATCTTCTTAACCGGCCAAAATTTTATTAAAGGAAACACTGAACGCAACAGCCTCCTATTAGCTGTAGGTAAAAATGTCAAACTAGCAAAGACAATAGACAGCGGAAGTGGTGATGACATTGAATTTTTCTTTTTCATTTATGAAACAATCTACCCTTTAATTAATCTCACCGTGCCATTCAAACATACTTATCATAAAATACATAATTTTGACTCTTTATCTATTTTTTTTCCAATATGATGTATTGTTTATCTTTTTGTCATTACAAAATAAATGAAAATAAGTTTCGAGATTTTAAATGTCAATATCATGGCCTGTATAGAGATAGGTCTCGTATTGTGGTTTACACGTTTTATCTGATTTTTACTCCTTGTCATATTTATTAAACACATTTTTCAGGATTGCCAAATATCTCAAAAACAAAGCCAACAGCTGTGTTTAAATTTACATTTACAGCATTTGGCAGACACCCTTATTCAGAGCGACTTACATTTATCTACAACTGAGCAATTGGGGGTTAAGGGCCTTGCTCCGGGGCCCAGAGTTGCGTCTTGGTGGTGCTGGGAATCAAACCCCGGTCTTTCTGGTATCAATCCTAACCCTAGAGTTTCCTAAACAGCAAGTAATCTAAGAAATATACAAAATATAAATATCACATGTCTGCCAGGTGTGGATGTGGAGCAGGCCAGAAGAGAGGAGGAGAGAGTGATGATGCAGGATGCCATGGCTGTTTTGGCAGGAAGTGGTCCTTTGGTGTCTCATCCTAACACTAAGGCAACACCACTGCACGTAGCTGCAGCTAAAGGCTACATTGAAGTGCTCAAGTGAGTGTAAGCTGTGACACGGTTACCCAGCATTCAGAGTTTTTACAGGCTGCACTCTTAAACAGTATCTTCTATATGGGTGTGTATGTGTGTGACAGGGTGTTACTGAAGTGTAAGGTGGATGTGAACAGTAAGGACTGTGATGGCTGGACAGCTTTGCATGCTGCTGCTCACTGGGGGCAGGAGGAGGCGTGTAGTCTTCTTGTGGATCATATGTGTGACATGAATGCTGTCAATAACGTGGTATGTGTAGCTGAACTCTTTTTTTTTTTTTTTTTCCTATTTTTTTCTCATATACCGACTCATTAAGGTACTTTTTTAATTCTGTAGGGTCAAACCCCTCTGGATGTTTCAGACGAGAATCTAGTGGAAAAGTTAGAGGAGCTGCAAAAGAAGCAAAATGCAGTAAGTATGTGTGTGTACTCTGTGTGTGTGTTTGGCCAGTGTGGTATGCTATCTTATCACCTTACTCCGCTGGAACGCTCTATGAAAGCCAGGAGTTTGTTATAACACACGTATACATACGCACACGCACAGCACAGTAAGTTATTGCGGGGCAGTACTCTTCAAGCCTGGAGCCATATAAGGACCTCAGACAATAGTGTGTCCGCCTGTGTTTATTGTATTACCTTGTGCTATGCCCTGGCAGTTAATTCCATAAACAAGTCTTACTGTAAAGCTGCTGAGTTTTGTAAGCTTATACGGGTTACACGAAGAGATGGGATGCAGGCATTTCAGCAGGTTTTTATTGCTGTTTTATCCTCCTGTCATGTGTAAATCATCAGATGCGTACCGAGAAACAGAAGATCAAGATGCCTGTTATTGAAACCAGCCCGCCCATCTCTATGGCACCAGTCCGTCCTCGCAGGTAACACACCACACACACAGAGTGTGACTCAGATGCATGTTATTTTATTCACTAGCTCTGGCCTCACAAAAGGACACAATATTTGAATTGCATGTGTAAACGAAAATAGCTAAAACGGTGGGCTGTAAAGATTTACAGATACATTTGGGTGATGAGTGATCTGGAAGCTAGCCTATCAGTTATTGAATCCGTCTGTGTGCGTGTAGAATGCTCAATGCTTTTTAAGTTTATTCATTTTATATGAGTATGATTACATTTTTATGTGGTAATTTTCTTGTAGTAGTTTAAGCACAAATTCCTGAAGGTATTGGAACTCCAATCTGAAGTTTCTACATGTATAACAAAATTGACCAGTTTTTTGGGGTAACACTAAGCACCAAATCTATAATTGGGCCGCCAATACCTGTCACACCGCAGCCAAACTGCCTGTGCACTCATTGGCTTCACCTGTTCTGTTGCTCTCACCGATTGGCTGGTTTGCATGTCACTCGTGTTTGGCCGGCTTTGTTGGCCCGCCCCTGCAGGACGTCCATCTCTCGTATGAGCAGCAAGGAGAAGATCACGTTGCACGAGAGAGAAGCACCCTCCACCTGCCCTCCAGACGTCAACCACAGAGGAAGAGGAGGAGGAGCCGAACAGCCAGAACCGTCCAGGTGCACCATCCAAAGCCTCCAGCAGCTCCAGCTCAGAGGAAGAGAGTGAATCGGAAAGCGATGCTGAATCAGGTAAACACTGCGCATTGCATTTTCTGCGGGAAAAAAACCCCTACAGACTTCCAATTTGCTCCTGGTTCAAGACCAGTGTTGGGCAAAGATGTCAATATCTGTTTTGAAATAAAATGCCAAATACCTTATTTTAAGTGTATTAAAATAAACTACAAAATACAGCTGCCACAGCAAAACTGATTTTCTATGTCAAAGACAGTAAAAATACTTTTTTCTACTTTTCTCTGCCCGAGTCATGCAATACAACAGTTTAATATTTAACTCATTATTCAGTCAATATTGTTTCCTAATTTACAGTGAGTGCAATTTTTTTTTATACCCTGCTGATTTCATACATTTGCCCACTGACAAAAAATGATCAGCCTGTAATTTCAGTTATAGGTTTAACAGCGAGAAACAGAATAACAACATAAAGTTAACAACATGAGTTGTAAATTAATTTGCATTTTAATGAGTGAAATAATTATTTGCTCCCATATCAATCAGCAAGATTTCTGGCTTCCAGGTGTCTTCCTGTTATACAGGTAACGGGCTAAGATTGGGAGTACTCTCCTAAAGGGACTCTCTTAAATGGAGTGCTCCTTACCTCAGCTTGTTACCTGTATGATAGATACCTGTCCACAGAATCATTTAGATTCCAAACTCTCCACCATAGCCAGGACCAAAGAGATGTGCAAGGATGTCAGGGACAAGATTGTTATATGCAATTGAAAGAAACACTAAATAATTGTCAGTCTCTCTTGGTCTGGGGCTCCAAGCAAGATCTTGAGAACGGTGAGGAATCAGCCCAACAATACGGGATGATCTCAAGGCAGCTGGGACCATAGACACCAAGAAAACAATTGCTAACACACTACAGAACTGAAATCCTGCAGTGCCCGCAAGGTCCCCCTGCTGATAAAAGCACATGTACAGGCCTGTCTGAAGTTAACATCTACCAATAAACATCTGAAAGATTCAGAGGAAAACTAAATAAATGTGTTGTTGTCAGATGAGACCAAAATCTTGCACTTTTTGGCATCAACTCAACTCAGCGGTGGCTCAGTCAAATCATAATTAGATCAAATAAATTTTCCCCTCACTGTATTTACTTGGTGTCAGGTAACTGGCTTAATGACAAATAAGATATGAAGCTATTTTTAGCAACCCTATTAAATACAAATCACAAAGAACTATTTTAATATTTGAAATACTTCATTGAATGAATCATAAATACCGGCCAACCGTGTTCAAGACTAAATCTAAATAAAACATAGTAAAATCTGATTGGCTTATTCAACACCATATATCGTTTCTTCTTCTCAGTGGCACTGCCTGTTCTTTTTCTTTCTTTCTTTCTTTTTGCCAGTCTCTCTGTGTTTTTGACTGTTCTTGCTCTCTTACCTGCTGGGCTGTCAGAATTACTGCCTTTTTCTCCTTGTCTTTCAGCCTCTTTCACCTGTTTCCCCCATCTTACTGCCTTCACCCTTATTTTACTGACTGTTCTCACTGTGTTTCCACCTATTTTCCTGTCTTTCCATCTTTCCTCCTCTATCTTTCTATATTTCCCATTGTTCCTTTTCTATCTTTCATCTGGTCCTCCCATCTTACTTTTTCCAGTGTCCTAAAACCTTCCTGGCTGTTTTTTCTCTGCCTTTTCTTCTTGTCCTACTGCCTGTTTTCTCCCAGTGTTACCTCCTGTTCCTGTTAAGTGCCCTGCAATAGACTGCCATTCAAATAAATACTCCTGCCTTGTACCTATATATGCGTTTCTAAACAATAAATAAAAAAGACCAACACCATGCTTGCTCTTGGCCTTATGTTTTGAAACAAAATCTGAGCAAATGAAAAACATATTTAAAAAGAAATCAGTATTTCAGTCTGAACGTGTGGTGTGGGATCCAATGCTGTGCAATTTTCTAAATTCTCGCTCATAATGTTTGCCTATTGATCTGTTTCAGAGAAGGCAAAAACCAGGGAAATGATCAACAACTTGAACAACAAGCGCAACAGTGCAGCAACACCAACGACCACAGCCAGCAGCACAACAAACCAGGTTAAAAAGGTGCATTATAAAAACACAAATGGCATAACAGCATACCATGATCTGAAATGCACTCAGGACATCATAGTTTAAATAGACTGCAGAAGAGACAGATTTGAGGTACTGTTAGGATAAATAGAAATTAGAAAATGTATATAGATAAATGTGCTACGTACCTTAGAGTATTTAAAAAAAAAAAAAAAAAGACATGCTTTGATTTATGGTATCCACAGTAAAGACAGTCCATTAGAGTTTCAGGTTTAAGTGTGTGTGTGTGTGTGTGTGTGTGTGTGTGTGTGTGTGTGTGTGTGTGTGTGTGTGTGTGTGTGTGTGTGTGTGTGTGTGTGCACACATAGCCGGAGCCGACACGACCTGCAGTGAGTGAAGCTCCAGGTTCATGGAGGACGTCACTGCGCAAAGCAGGCAGCTCGGTAACTCTGGGGTCTTCAGGCACGTCTGATGCACCCACAGAAAACCCACGTGCCACTGAAAACACCTCCAGCATTGGGATGTCCCGCTCGGCCTCCAGTCCCAAACTCACCTCAGACACTGACACCAAGGTAACACCAGGCACTTACACATACTCACACATCTATCATTCTCCTGTTTCATTGTTTTATCAAGCCCCACCTGCTGGCAGCTAAATAATTTTCTTCAGCTTGACCAGAAGTGTTGATCTGCTAATTAGGGATAATTAACAGCATGGCTTGTATACACTACGTCCACACTCTATACCGAACATATCAAAATTATTCCCATTCTTAAGTATGTGATCCTTTGGCTGAGGGAGCTCAACGAGCTGACTAAAAGAATGTGTTTGTTTTTACATTCCAAATCGCAGCAGTTGTCATTTTACCTCTTTACTTTACTTGGTATTTCTGTGCTTGGACGAGTACAAGCACAGACATGAGACCAAATAGAAAAGATCAGATTACATGTTTTACAAGTTTATTCTAAAACTTTTAGGGTTATCAACCACCAAATTGCATTTTTGCAGTTATTTGAAATCGATTTATAGACATATTTCTCCTGTTAGTTTATGTCTCAGTAAGTGTACAAATCAAGTGTTTCGTTTATGAAGTCATGTTTGGTGCTTGAATAAAGCAAAGAGGTAGCTGCTTTATGTCTTGTTGCTTCATCCAAAGGGAATTAATTAATTCCCCCACCTATATAAACACATGTGCTCTGGTCCCTGTGTGCAGGAGCCCAGGTTAGCGCGAGTGCAGCCCACTCCGTCCAGACGCCTGTTCAGCATTGGAGACAGCAGCACCAGTAGCACTGCAGACAACCCTAGCAGGTCTGTGTTGTGTTTTACAAAAACTCTGTCAGGTTTTTATTATTAATGCGATGTAAAAGAGGTGTGATCTGAATGGTGTGCAGCTGGTTGAGCAGAAGCTCGTCATACACCCGGAGGCTGAATAGCCAGCCAGGCAGTGAGCCGGCAGCACAAAACCCCACTTTACCTCGCAGGTTGGTCTCACACACACACACACACACACACACACACCCCTAGAGTATGCATAAGTGCTCTTAACTGTCTATCTGACTTTAGCTCATCTTATGGAAGAAAACTTGATGACCCTACAGTGGCCTCTGTCACCACACAGGGAACGTCTGGACTCAGTCGCCTCAACAATATAGTGGCTCAGAGGTGTGTTTAAGTCTGCTCACATTAGCCTATTTTGGTGAATATTTGTTCCAGCCTTTAACGGTTGATTTTAATCCTATTTACAGTCCTTACAGCTATTTACAGTCCTGCATTTAAATCTTTTAGTTTGTACCACAAAGAAACTACTGCTGAGTGGATCATGTTTTTTTTTATGTACTGAACCCTTAATACCTTAACTAGTGAGCTTGCACTTGCCCTAAAGTGTTTCACTGTTTTAAATACTTATGTGCAAGGTTGGGCAACCCATGTTCCTGCCAATTACCTGGATAAAGTATGTTCAGTCAGTTAGAAGCTCCCCGCTCATGGTGAGTAGAATAGGAAAAGTAGGATATGGGACCTCAAGGAACATGGGTTGCCCACCATAGACATTTGTAGCAAAAACAATACCTTGGAAAGATGTACATTTATTATACAAAGAATAACAGTGCATCATTTGCTTCTATTCAGGCGTTTCCATGGCTTGCACACAGTCAGCTGGAGATAAATACTCAAAGTCTAGCTCACCTAGCTCCTAATTGGCGTGTGAGGTGAAACCAGTTTCTAACATAAGTAGGGATGCACAATATGAATATTTTTGCCGATAATTAAGTAAATGGCCCATGGCGATAAATAATGAGTTATGAGTATTTTTATATTATATTTTTTTTATAATCTGCAAACTGCATCTAGGAGGATAGAAAATTAAGATGCATTGATGAAACTATTATAGCTCTGGCCAAACTATAGTAGCAAACATCAGTCCTGGCTCTTCAAATATTTTTGTTTTTGTTTTAGACACTAAGAATAATTTATTGTAAATTTAATGCAATTGCATGTTTGTAGTAACATAACATTAATGTGGTAAAGTAAACACTCTCTAGCTGTATCGAGTAGCAGCACAAATATTATCAACCAGCCCAATGTTTTTATTTCCTGTCTGACTTGATTAAAAAAAGCCTAAGTGATTGGGAACCGGCAACAATCTGGCAACCCTGGACGGGAACCCACCCAACCTGGCAACACTCGCTGCAGTCACTTACACTAAGAAAGCAGATGAATTCCATATAAATTAGACCAATTAATTGATTTACCAGCAAGGATACTGTATCAGATCTAGTTAATTTATCAGAGAAATAAAAATGACTGATAATTGGTCTATCCGATAAATATCATGCTTTCATAATCATACTCCAATTGTTATCAAAAAAGTTGCTATAAAATATGGGCTCAATTGTCCTCCACTGGTTCACATATTGTTTGTCAGCTTTAATAATGCATCTTTGCCATTACATAGGTTAGCTCAGGAAGAGTCTGAAAAGAAGGAACCCGTCTCCACGACAACAACAACAACAGCCGAGGAGGCAAAGCAGAGGCGGAGGTGAGTGTAATGGACATTTACAGTGTAAGGGCTGGCTAAGGATGAACCACAGTCTGTATTTTAATGAAGTGGTAAACACACAGCATTGAATTAAAGGCAGTGTGTTTTTGTGTGTAGATCCTATCTGACTCCAGTGCGTGATGAAGAGGCTGAGGCTCAGAGGAAAGCTCGCTCCAGACACGCACGTCAGTCCAGACGCTCTACTCAGGTTAGCTTGCTGTTAGATTTCGATCCAATCAGGACAAATTTTACAGAAACACATTTCAGATCTGGTTGTGTGTAAAATGCTGTTGTGTATTTTGTTTGCAAAACAAACAGGGTGTTACACTTACCGACCTCCAGGAAGCAGAGAAGACAATAAAGACCGATAACAAGGCAAAAGACAGGACCAAGGAGGAAGAGGATAAAGAAGTGAAACAGAAGAAAGCAGAGGAAGGGGTAAGAAAGGTTGAGATGAGATCTATGACAGTTTATGACCTCATGTCCAGGTTTCAGTGCTTCACACAAAACTGTGCAGATTTTTTTCTATACATTATCATAGTTTTATAAAATTATTGTATGTTTTGTGTTTGGGTTTTTTTCCTCCATGTGTGCAGGAGGTGAGTTGGAGATCTCGCATTGCTAACTTGCAGAAGTCGGATCTGCTGGGACTCACTCACCCTCCTGGTGCACCTCGTCCTGCTGACAAGAGAGGTGACCGCAAATGCATGTTAACCTGTGCTCCTTGGAACTATCCAAATGTGTTCCTTTTACCTTTGTGTGTGTGTGTGTGTGTTAGTAGATGTGGAGGACAGTTTGGCTGAAATCGAGGAACGAGCAAGAGAGAGGAGAAGAGCGAGAGCACGGAGAAGAGAAAGAATAGAAGGGGTAAGGGATGAGTGATGTAGATGTTTTAATTCATTAAAGATCAGGTCAAACACATGTTCTCCTTTGTACATAGAGTGAAGATAACACACTCGGCGCCGAGGATGAGAGAAGCGGTGGGCCGGACCCACAGGTCTGACTGAAACAATCACTAAAGCAATTAGTTTGTTATTGGTTATATATGCGTGTGTATAGCACACACACACACACTCTGATGTATAAATCTTTTTCTCTTCTTTCTCCAATACAGACTGATAGATATATAAGCAGCAGGTACGCCTTCATCTTTAACCCATTTTTTAGCTAAGCATCAATTTTTATTAATTCTTTTGGTCCAACATCTTTCTCTCTCTTTCTTTCTCTCTTCCTTTGTCTTTTCCTGTCTCTCTCCCTGTTCCACTCTCTCTCTTTTTCCTCCCTCTTCCCCTCTTTCTGTCCCTCTCCCCTTCCTCTTTCTCACCCTCCCCCCTTGCTCTCTCTCACACTCTCTTGCTCTCCCTCTCTTTTTCTCCTTCCTTCTTTCTCTGGCTCTCCCCTCTTTTCATCTTTCTATCTCTTTTTTTCTCCTACTCTCTATCCCTATTTTAGCTCTCTGTCTTTCTATTTCTCTCTCTCACTCTCTCTGTTTCTTTCTATGTCTCTCTCTTTTTACCTCTCTATCAATTTAATTTAAAAGATCTTTATTCGCATGAATGTGTGAATCACATTGTTGCTAAAGCATTATATCTTTTAACTGTTTCGTTGTTTGCTGTATTTATTTTCTCTCTCTCTTCCTCTCTCTATCTCTCTCTCAGGTCTAATCCAGCTCAAAATGACTGTCTTATGGCAGGGGGCTCAGAAGTGAAAGATTATAAACGGGTATGTGCCTCTTTTTGTCACCAAAGAAAAGTTAGGTCTGTGTGTAGTTTCCAAACTGTCATCAACTGTTCAGTTTGATGTCTGTTTAATGTATATATATGTGTGTGTGTGTGTGTGTGTGTGTGTGTGTGTGCGCGTGCGCATGCCCCAGTTATTTGAAAAGTTGTCCAAGGAGAACACTCAGCTGCAGGCTCAACTACAGGACACTCTGAGGAGTGTGTCTGTGACTAGAATGGAGCTGGAGAAAGCAACGCAGGTAAACAAGGGCGAGTCTCAAAAACGTGTCCAGATCTAACAGTTTTAACAGCCAGTGTGTTTGTGTGATACAGAGACAAGAGAGGTTTAGTGACTGCACCGCTCTTTTGGAATTGGAGAAAAAGGTGTGTTTTTATGCTTGTTTAATAACCAAGTCAAATTTAATGCTTAAATTTGCCCGTTTCTCATTGGTCTAAATGGTCAGTTTGACGTTTTCCTATAACCTCCTCTCTAAAAACCAGGACAGCTGAAAGATGCCATATGCTTCCTAAAATACAACATGCGTTTGGTGTAATGCATCCGGAGAAGAGCGCATAAGCTCCCACATACTGCCTGTGATTGGCTAGTGCCATTGTGACTGATTAACCAAGCCTCCCTGAGAACAGGGGCAGTTCTGTCCTCTTTAAAGTAGAACACCGTGTCACTGTCAGGATTAAAACTTGAATGGTGAATGCTTAAGCCAAAGGTTTTTGAACAACCTAACCATCATCTTAGTGTCTTCAGTTACCGGCTTTTGCTTTTGACTCCAGTCAGTCTAATTCGTTTAACAGAAACAGGAAGTAAAAAAGTTAAAACTCTTAAAGTAAGATAAATAACGCCTTTTGCACCCCTGTCAATTATAGCAACACTATTAAGTTGTAGGTGTCTGTTAGCTCGCTCTTCATCATCATCAGTTTATGATATTTTTCCAACCATCAACACATAAACCAACTTAATCTCAGGTACTGCTTTAAAGCTTCAGTGTGTTAATATACTTTCCACTAAAACAGGGCGGGCTATATCGAGTGACTCCTCCCCATTTTTATAATACCCACTAACGTTTAGCTTACTTCACAGCCTGGGCTACTATTACTAGAACGGTAGTCAGAAGCAGGACACTCGATGTTATAAGAAAGCATCTGATTACCGATTGGCTAGATTTGATTATCTGTTTCCTCATGTATGTGGTAGTGGGTCTTTTTTTTTTTCTTCTCCCAGTGTATTTCAGCTTTGACTTTTGTAGCTAACACATTAAAACAAATTATATAACAATAACGATGTGTTTATATGTGATGCATTTGTCCATCAGTCACTGGATCATAGGAATAAAAAAAATAATCATAATGGCTCAATGCTTAAATAACACAAGATGCTCTGTGGTAAACCGCTGATCCTGCTGTTGAGCAGCTGGGCTGCAGTCTTGCCTAAACAGTAATATAAATACACATATACTGTTCATTTATGTATTTAAAAAAAAAAAAACAGTTGTGTTCATCAGGTTTGAATTTAGTCCCATTCTACCCAAAGCTTTCATTTTACTCTTGTTTTTCCTTCTGTCTTTCTTAGGAGAAAGGGATGTTGGAGAGACGTGCCACAGAACTAGAGGAGGAGCTGAAAGTAAGAACAGCAAATGGCCAGGATTCCTTATTGCACCAGTTTTTAGGCTCTAACACTCCCTGTACACGTTTGCTTTAACCGCTGTGTGTGTTGGCGTGGGTTTGTGCCTGTAGGTACTCGGAGATCTAAAAGCGGATAATCAGAGGCTGAAGGATGAAAATGGAGCGCTCATCCGAGTGATCAGCAAACTCTCGAAATAGACATAGAGAACGTGGACAAATTGGACAGAGATTCAGAGACGGAGGGAGAGAGAGAGAGAGAGACAATCCAACCCTTCCCCCATCCTCACATCCTGTGCCAAAGATTATTATCTGTGTGTGAGAAAGAAAACGAAAGAATAATAGCGCACATCACTTTCTTTTTTCTTTTTTCTTTTTTTTTTAAATGTGCACCATTTAAACAACCTACATTTTGACCCGATTCTTACCTGGCTGACCAAGGACTATGTGTGTTTGTGTGTGTGTGCATGTGCACGATAAGCTTCCTCTAAGCACATGCACTATGAACTCTTATTGCCCCTGTGTTTAGGCGACTAGTAGGAAATGATGTATGCACACACTTGGAAGGCTTACGTGCACATGCGCACACACACACACAGCGTTCATGTAAGTGCCGAACATATTCCAAACCTCTCAGGCTCCTTTAGGTCTGAAGCAATTTTGCACTTTGCATACATTTTAAACACACACACACAAAGGCTGATTTTGCCTCTTTTTGTATGAGTTACCAAGTCTGTGACCACTTTGTCACCCAGTACTGGCTAAAAGTACAGCCACACATCACTAAAATGAATACCCAGACCAGTACACTTCTCACACGCACACAAGCACACGGTGAGTTTTAATGTTCTGCAAAATCCAACCATGCTATGCATTGTGTATTTTTTTTTCTACACGTATTGATATAAAGATGAAGAAATAGAATATCGTCTTTGTGTGTTTTCGGCTGCATCAGTTCCTCGCACCTGTTGTTCGGCGCAGAGGATGACAACTTTGTTTATTATATAAATGAACATGCTATTCCCTTATAATAATAATAATAATAATAATTATAATAATGCTGTCAAAAGTAACAACATACCCATGTGTTTTTAATATATAAAATGAATTTCAGCACTTAATAAACGGTTGTGTGGATTTGTAGCTCAGCGTCAAGTATTTTATCATTCTCTGGTTTTGAGGTAAACATCTTCCCAACCTGAACACCTGAAGCGAGTCAGTGTCAAGTGTCTTAAAACCTACAGCGTTGTTTAATGTGTTAAAATACAGAAAATTAACACAGGGCATATTGTTTAGCCAGTAGTGTGTATAGCCTCATCATCCAGAATCGGTGCTACCAAACCAGTCAGTTTAGGGTAAAAACCTATTTGATTCTAGGTAACATTTGATTGGACAGAACATATAATGGAATGCTGAAGTGCAAAATGATGTGGAGTTGAGAATGGAAACTATTTAAATGGTGTTAATATAATATAAAAAAAAGGTTGAATGAAATGATGAAAATGTGGATTTGACTGATGTTGATTTGGATTGGTGCTAGAGAGGGACTTGAGTACATATAGCTTCCAACTTCATTTGAACACACTTGTTTATAGATACCCTTAAAGCGGATGTATTGATATCAAATTTTGATTTAATCAGATTTTGTAGAGACTTGGGGTTTGCTATTAACTAAAAAAAGGAGAGGTTATGAGGTGGGTTTTTTTTCCAGGACTGGGGTTTAGGAACTCCCTTTTGTAAAAGTACCAAGTGCATCTCTCTCGTTCTCTTTCTCCCTCTCTCTCTTTTTCTCTCTTGCTGTGTGTTTGCCCACCAGATGTCCTGCATCCTTAGGGAGGAACAGCTGGGGTCATGAGCACAACATTCCCATGATGCAAAAGTGTGTTTGTGTGTATTGGAAAGAGTGCAAAGTGGTGTGCAGGCAAACTAATGTGTAAAGGCTACTGACTGAGATAGAAATGAGCAAACCAGCTCTTTTTCTCCAGTTCTTGTAAATCTTTTCAAATATCTACACTCATTTAAACTGCTGCTGTTGACTGATGTGCGCCTTTCGCCAAGGAGAAGCGACTTTCCCATCCGTGCCCCTGATGGATTTTACATGCACATGACTGTTTATAGTTTATAGATATGCCTGCAGTGCTGAACTGACCTTTGGGAGAAAGCTACATTTGTCTTCTCTACCCTCATCTGTTTGTCCCATCAATTCACACACTGGTAGTCTGCCCACTGTCCTACAAGGACACAATGTAGCTGCTGACAGAGAGCAAAGTTCCTAATAAGGTACGCTGAGTTGGTCTTGCTGTAAATATCTCTAAGGTCTGAGAAGGAAAGAGAGGGAGGAAGGAAAGAAGAGGAAGAGAGCAATGAAGGAAAAAGCAGAAGGGACGGATTGCAGCCTTATAAGGGCAAAGCTGCTCTTTTCCCAGGGTTCGGAGTTCCGACCTCTGGCATGTTTCCAGCTAAAACCAAACTGTGTTGTATCCCCATCTAGTGGCGTGAAAGAGTAATTGCAGCGGCCGCCTATTGTATCGCCTATTTTATCTGCATTTACAGCATTTAAGTCATCATTGAACAGCTCAATGCTGGTACAATAATTCACATCTAAGTGTAACAACCACAAAACTGTTGAAAGATCAGCATAGACATTTTTTTCCTTTGAAAAGACAGAGGAGAGTCTTCAATCATCTCTTAAACACAGCCAATAATTTTGCTGTTCTGATATTGATCGGAAGTTTATTCCACCATCTTGGTGCCAAAACAGAGAAAAGTTCTGAGGCAGACCTACTTTAATGCAAAGTTGCAGTACTCTAGTTCAGAAATGACCAGAGACAGCACAAGCAACTAAGTTTGTGTTAAGTTAGCAACATGTAAGGGAAAGGATAAGTGATTGTCCATATTTACCCCAAGGTTGAGCAGTGGTCGAAAAGGACATCAGCGAATTGTCAGAAGTGATTGCAATAACTGAGAATGGAGATGAGTCAGCTGGGATAAAAAGTAGTTTTTGCAAGCGTTGAGTTTCAGCTGGTGAGCTGAGATCCTGGCAAAAGCTGTAGTGTCTGATGGAGGAAAGGAAAAGACAAGTTAAGTGTCATCAGCATAACAATGCCAGGTGAGTGAGTATAGAGGGAGAAAAGGAGAGGACCATGACAGTGGTTTGCTTCCTACTTGGAAGGCCAGCTATATCAGGTAACATGGAGAGAAACAACAACATCTCCTCTGTGACGCCTCTCCACTGGTGTCCCACTCCATGTTATCTGATATGGACGGCCTTCCATATCAGTAGAAAGCAAACCACTGCCATGCTGTTCCACAAAAACTGAGACTCTTGAGAGTGGACAGCAAGTTATTGTGGTTGACCGTGTTGAATGCAGCTGATAGGTCGAGAAGGACGAGGACAGACAGTTTTGCTGATCTGGAGGCATGCAGCTTTTCAGTGACGGTCAAGAAAGCAGCTTTAAAGCCAGACTGGTTGGGGTCTAGAGATTGTCTTCAGTGGACAGGTGGTAGGATTGCAGGACAGGATGACTTGTCGAACCTCTTCTGATCCTTAGGTTGAAAAGTTTGACAGTAAAATAGAAGACGAGCCGTGGGTGGGAAATGTAAGATTACCTGAAGTGGTGGTAAAGGTCTTTTCACTGTGGACGGAAGCAAAGTCCTCCGCAGACAGAGAGAATGGAGTAGGGGAAGCTGGAGGTATGAGTAGTGATGAGAAGATTTTGTGAAGCTTGCAAGGGTCTTTTTGCTAAAGCTTCAAGTTTCCCCTCGTAGAAGATAGTTTTGGCTGAAGACACATCCGAAGAGAATTTGGACTAAAGAGCGTGGTTTGTGGCAAGATCTGTGTTAAAAAAACCCACATCTCTAGCACTACCCAGCTGCAGACTTCAAGGCCCCAATCAGATATCAGAGAGTTGGAAAAACAGAAAATGCATTACACAAGCTGTTTTAATGTGTGTAGTATTTTGTGCGGAACAAAAAGCAAGAATCCTAATAATGTTTAAGGTTGAATGGTATTTACTGCGCTGCACTGCTCCTCGTATAAATGTGTACAGATCGCACTGAAATGCAACCACTAAAATGCAGTTAAAAAATTAGACAGCTGCAACCAGACATTATTTTAAGAAGGATTAAAAAAACGTCTGCAACAAATTCTCCTGGCTAATGTGGCACTTCAGATCACCAATACCAGAAGCACACAGGTGCATCTGATACCTCAATAATTCTTCTTCTTATTATTATTATTATTATTATAATGAGATCCTTCTTAAGTCCACAGAGTCATGAGATCGTCTGTACAGAGCCGAATAGCACAAATAAAGTAAATAACTATCTTAGACAACCCTAATCATCGAATCTACAATCTAAGAGACAAATAAATGCAGTTATGCTTACATATTCGTATGGTTTGAATTTTGTGGGGCCCGGCAGAAAAAGTTTGGGAACCACTGATTTAGAAGAAGGGCTTCAGGATGAATAAGGCATGTCTGGAGCTACATGGAAATTCATGTTTAGTCTTTCATCTTTAGTCTGATTTAATAAAAAGTAACAATCTTCTAAACCTGAACAGAATAGTGTATTATAAAAAAAACAACAACACCTGTCAGTCACCACATTAGGACAGGGCCAAAAGCACGTGTATACTGTACGTTAGGTTTTATTTTTAAATTATAAATAATAATAATAATAATAATAATAATAATAATAATAATAATAATAATAATGCAGTCTAGCTGGTAGTGTGTAATAGTCAGTCTTTAGAGCTGATCCCCAATCAGCGCTTTTATAAAGCTATAGCCCCGCCCCCAGGGCTCCGCCCACACACAGCCACTGCTCGGTACACTAGTTACAACTGTTAGCTTCGTTTTTACCAGAAACACAAGCAAGTGTGCGTCAATGTTTTTGTGTTTAGCACACAACCCTCACTTTTATAACACTTTATTGTACTGTGTGTAGTTTGGGCGTTAGTCGTTTGTCTGTTGTTCTTTCATTAAATACTTCTATCGAGACCCGTTTATACATCACACTGAGACGGTATGTATAGTTTTACTAATTACCCGTCTTTTAAAACGCATTTTCCTTAAAAATATTCCGCACATCTATCTAATTAAGCGTTTAACGATCTAATTAAGCGTTATAACGATCTCGTTATGCTTAGTTCATGCGTAAATATAAATTCACTTTGTTCTTGTTTTGCGTAGTTAGATCACGTGACACTCAGTTTCTAACTCTACTAAAGTTATTATTTGACTTTACATCAGAAATAATCTACCAACCAGGAGTAAATATTTAATGTTGAACAAAAAGACACTCTTTAGTATTATGGGCTATTTGTGTATAGTTATTTTTGATTTGAGTTTATAATTCATTAACTGTCTGAACATCTATTTTCCGGCTTCTGATTAAACACAAGCATCATTATCATATGTCAGGTTTCATACAATTCACTGCTCTTTACTTTTTTGTTTTATCTGCCACTGAAATGCAACCACAGATAGCCGACTATTACAATCATTTACCTTCCAAGCATTTAGCACACACACCTATGCAGAACGACTTAGATTTTATATCATTCTTACAACTGAGCAATTGGGAGTGAAGGGCCTTGCTCAAGGGACCAGTAGTCGTCACTTGGTGCTGGGAGTTAAACCCATGATCTTCTGGTTAGCAGCCCAACACCTTAACCACTATGCTACCACTTCCCCCATAAACCATTTGTTCTCATTTCAAGCCAATAATTCATAACACAGGATTTGGAGGATTTGGGATCAGTGCGGTTAATATCAGGGCACAAATAGTTTTACCCCAGCGAGAACACACCACGTTGTCACAAAGCGAGTCGGGACATCTATGCTAACACAAGACAAAAGCAACAAAACAAACAAAATGGCCACTCCATTTGACTCGTGTGAAACATTTGCCTTTTAAATGAACTATACTTTAAAATGTAATTATTGCTTTAGTCGTTGTTGGGATACTCCAGTACACCAGTGATGCAAAGCTATCTGAATGTTTGAATCATATCTAAATAGTTGGAATATAAGTATGACAAAGTAATTTAAGAAACACGGGTTGGTTCTGACTACAAATTATCTTTAAAAAATTTAAATCAATGAATATCTATGCATGTGTACATATTCACTATCTGCATTTCTGTTTACCAGAGATGAACCCTGATCCTGCTGACCCATATATATTTTCAACTCACTCTTTACCCTCTAATGACCGTTACCTACCTCCTCTAACCAACGGCACACTAGGATGGAGAGTGTTTGGAAAAGTTTTGCATAAAAGTGGAGTCTATAATGGGGAGGGTGGAGCCTGTCACCGAGCTGATATACCCTGTCCACTTGCAGTCAGGATGAAGGTCGAGGAGGGGGAACACACGTACAGCTTGGACACCCACACTGGTAAAGCCACCCGGTATAAACACATCATGATTCTAGTTCAGATATCTAAATCGAAGGTGTTTCTTTTCTTCTCTTTAGGTATTTTTACTCACTCAGTATTAACACCTTATATGGAAGCAACTCAGGTATTCTATGCCCATCGACAATATCCCAGTTTGCTGGTTATGGAAGTGATGCTAAAGCGCCAGGAGAGCTCTAAGGAAGCAATCACAGTCAAGCTGGAGAGCTCTTTTACACCTGACAGTAATGACATTGTATTTGAGAAGGCTGCTGACTACGAAGGGAGAAGGTATGCACAATTAAAAGCCTAATTTTAAATTACACATATTCAACCAGACGATAATTTTACACAAAGTAGATATGGAATGATATTGCTCACAGAAGGAAATTACTGTTTCTTAACATCAGGCACATATTCGGACACACTATCACAGCAGAAGTCCCTGGAGTGCCTTGTCCAAGTGTGCACCTCATCTGGAGCCCACTAACTTCTGATGTAACTTTACAGCCTTCCCAGAGCCAGTCTAGCTGGAGCTTTTTAGTCGCAGTTGCAGAAAGTAGTGAGATTGCCCAGTCTGTCTTTGACACTGGCTTAGA
Source organism: Bagarius yarrelli (assembly GCA_005784505.1). Taxonomy (NCBI): domain Eukaryota; kingdom Metazoa; phylum Chordata; class Actinopteri; order Siluriformes; family Sisoridae; genus Bagarius; species Bagarius yarrelli. The sequence continues at coordinate 12,421,250 of VCAZ01000001.1, read as the reverse complement.
GCTCATTCAGCATGATGATCTGCGGAGTTCCCATATAAGGGCATGGGCGGAGCTTTGGCATGGCAGCAGTGTGGAGTTAGTGGGACCAAAGCCTTTAAAACAAGCTGTCATTGGCTGCATGTTCTACCTTCTCAGTGCGTTCCCCTCTCTGATAGAGACGCCCACACCGTTCTGGGGGATCAGCCCTGGAGGATTGTCTAATGGGGGATCCGGGGAACAACAGGACTACTGGGGACATATGTTTTGGGATCAGGTAAGGTTTTTTTAAACAAATAGTAGGAAACAGTGACATTGTGATCCCACTAATACCCCATTCATGTAATTATGTACTCAGCCAGCACCAACAACCTGATGTAGAGGATGTTGAGTGGATAATGGCTCTTGGTTTGCTTTCATTTCATGACTGGTACTGGTATTGGTATGTCATATAATTTGTTTACAAAAGTGTACAAAATGCAATCTAGTTCCAGTAAAAAATTTGCAGACCTTATAATTACAGACAAATTTTTAATAATTGGAAACCATTAGGCTTAAAACAAAACACAGTAAACAGTACAGTCTATGGGGGGCACTAGTTAGCAGGCAATGGAGTAGGTCGCAAGTTTGGTGACCTCTGCACAAAATGTTTATTTTTCCACTTTTTAAGGCTACAACTCTTGACTTTATTACTTCATATGATGCTTTCCTGTTCAGTTCCAAATGGCAAGCAGTCTACGTAAATAAAAATACACTGGAACAACGTTGCTAGTAAAATGCATGATGTCCGAGTCAGCTGAACATTTACAGCCTGACTTTATGAATCCGAAAGCTGAGCTAATTTCATCAATAAAATGATGAGAGAATGTGCTGTCAAACGAGTTTGATGCGGTTAAATCATAGCTACACACAATATTAATATTCGTAATATTCTAATAGTCTAATATTCGTATACTGAATGTAGCTGAAAGAGCTGGTGCATGTACCCCAACCTCCGAAAAAAGCTGCTTAAGGATACCTTAAAGATGTGCCGATCGACAGAGCCCATCGCAGCCTCCAGGCAAAAAGGCCAGATGGTAAACTAACAGCAATCATAGCATAATTGCATTATTATTAAGACTGTGTCGAAATTCTCCACTGTGTTCGGAGTGTGTCCGGACCACATTATTACAAGGGTTTAACATTACTCATTTTCCCTGATTATTCACAGAGTGTGACTCACAGAGTCAGAAAACTGCTACGAGGAAGAGAGGGTGTTTGCTATAATTTTCTCCAGCCGGCTAGACTCTGAATCACTCACAGTGCGACAGAAAAGCAGTTTCAGGATACATTGGAAGCTATGACTTAAGTAAAAATAATATTGTCTGGGGAGACTTAATCACAAGGTTTGAATAGTGAGCAAAATACCATGTTTGTAGCGTTCTTGTTCTGAGTGAATATATAAATATTATAAAAAAAGAATTTATAGAATGTTAATCTATTGGTAAACCTAGAATGTCAAAATCAAAGCCAGGTTATTGAAATACTGTTATTGTTATTTCTTTTTGTTTATAATATTATGTAAATGTTACACTTCTAAACACCAAACGCTACAAGTCACCAATTTTAGTAGTTGCTTGTAGACAGTATGTGCTTAGGTCCTTTTTTTTTTTTTTACTTTTCATATGTGGACAATCAAAACTTCTGCTAGAGTTAACATATCTGCCAGTAAAAATTTTGTAAGTTGGAATGTCACGTCTGTAAATCATCCAGTAAAACGTAAAAAGGTACTTTCACACCTAAAGAAGCTAAATGCAGATATTGGCTTCCTAAAAGAAACCCACTTTAACACCTTTGCTCGCTTTAGACTCAGAAGAGGATGAGTGTTGGATGAGGATGAATTATTTCATTCTAATTTTCATTCTAAATGTAGGGGAACAGCAATTCTCATTAGCACAATGGTCTCATTTGTCAGGTCAAAGATTGAGGCTGGCCCAGTTGTCCGTTCTATAGTAGTCGCTAGACTAAATAACCCCAAACAAGTTTTGACAATAATTTGTAGAGCAACAACTGCTTCTCCAGGTGAAATTTTAATTAATTAGGCATTAAATTGACAAATCCCTTTAGAGATTAACCTGTGGTTTCGAAAATATTATTCACAATTCGAATCTAGTAGAGATGATTCAGTATTTGAGTCTTTTTTTTTTTTTTTTATAAACTTAGTTTCCCTACTGTTGATAATCTATTTTAAATTTGGAGAGTCCGCTATCGAGAGACGAATTCTCAAGAGCAATATCCTCTATGCTAAGTGGAAAGTCAGACAGCTTTTCAAGTGAAAAAAAAAAAATCCACTAATCTTGCCCCTATTTTACTTTCTGTTTATGATGAATCCTCCAATTTTGGCTTGCTGCCAGAGACTATGAGACAAGCAGTTATACCTCTCAGCTATAAAAAGGATGAAAACGTATCAAATGCAGCTCATATTGGTCGATTGCATTGCTAAATGTTGACAGCATAATTTTTGTCAAAATACTATCACATCGTTTGAAACAGTATTACAATTTATTTGTATCTGATGATCAGACAGGGTTCATTAAAAATCGCTACTTATTTTATAATATACGTAGACACCTAAAAATCCTCCACCACCCACTCCATCTGATACGAGGTGCATTTGTCACTAGATGCTGGGAAGGCATTTGATTGGGTGGAGTGGAACTACCTCCTCTAAGATTTGGGTTTGGGATACAGTTTATATCATGGTTCAGAATATTATACCCTTCACCTGTAGCAGCAATTTGCACAAATAACAATCTCTCACCCTTCTTTTCATTAGAACATGGGACTAGACAGGGCTGTCCCTTAACCCCCTTGTTATTTGCATTGGTACTTGAGCCCCGAGCCATTGTAATACAGAACTATGTTAATATTAAGGGTATACAAAGGGAAAATTCCAAACATAAAGTTTCTCTTGCAGATGACACCCTTCTGTATGTATCTAAACCATTAAAGTATCTGCCACAAATACCGACTTTACTGGATGCATTTGGAAAAATATGAATGAATGAGCCAAATGAATGATCCACTGCCTATTAACTCTGCTGCTAAACAGATTATCTTTAGCTCCTTACCATTTAAATTAACTAAAGACCAATTTAAATACCTAGGTATATGGATCACTAATAAGTACAACTATTTGTACAAAGCAAAGTTTCCTCCACTGATAAAGTTTATTAAAAAAGACTTTGAACTATGAAGCCCACTACTATTAATAATGAAAAGCAGAATAAATACTACAAAAATGAATATTCTACCCAGATTTCTATATCTCTTCCAATGCATATCTATATTTTTGACAAAATCGTTTTTCTCACTAGACAAATTAACATCATCATTCATATGAAACAAGAAAAATGTGTGCATTTGTGAAAGTATTTAACAGCAACACCAAGAGCATGAAAGGACAACATTTAGTATTACTACTGGGCATCTTATATCTGTGCAATGTTTTATTGTGTCGGATAATCAAATAAAAGTGGTCCCGATTGGTTGACTTTAGAAAATATGTCACGCAGACCGGCCGCTCTTTACGCTCTGCTTTGCTTCTTTGAAATCTTTAAAATGGTTAAACACTTATTTAAAATATAGGCATCATTCAAAGCAAGGTTTAAGGGATTTTCAAGGACTTTCTATGCGCCTATAGCAAGAAATCACACGTTAACCCCTTCTATTATGGATGAAAACTTTAATATTTGGTCTGTGAAAGGTCTTAGGAAGTTCCAAATTCCTGACTTTTTTAGATATCTTAAGATCCGTAGCTTTGTGTCTTTCTAATTGCGCCACTTTTCTTTATTGCTTCCCTTCTTAAATCTATTATGGACTTAAATCCATATTCCAAAGGAGCCATTGGTCAAATCAATTCGCATAACCTGGAACCTGTAGCTCAATGGAAAGAAAAAAATGGGAGGGGAAGCTAGATTTAGAACTCTCAGAGGACATATGGCGGTCTCTCTTAAATAATATTTATTTATCTTTAATTTTTCTAAAACATAGAGTAACAAACCTAACAAAATACTTTTGTAGTAGTTTAGTAGTTGTATAATTACAATACTTTGTAGACAATAGTGCAATCTTGAATCAACATACACTGATTTATGTTTTGTGGCAACCAAACGAAGACATGAGTCACAGTTTAATGAACCATAACCCTAACGCTATTATAAATTACTGGTTTTTTGTGTCCAGGACACATGGATGTATCCAGGCATTGCAGTCTTTCACCCTAACATGGCCAAAGCCGTGTTAAAGTACAGAATGCAAACACTAAAAGGTGCTCAGGTTAATGCCCAGATGCAGGGATATAAGGTAAAGTATGTGACTCGGGTTTGGTTGACGAGTGCCTGTATGTGTGTTATGTCTCTTACTATCTGCTGTGACTTGTTTTCACATTTTCTGTGTTGGAGTTTAATTCCTGTCATTGCTCTGTGTGTGTGAAGTTTGCTTTTTACAGCGATTCTTTGATTGGCATCTTTATGTTGTCTGTCCTGTGTGAAGGTGTGTGTGATTGTTGCAAGATATGTGGTGCAGAAAATAAATAGATGGTGTGCTTCATATCGTGGTTGTAGCACAGAATTTTATGAATCATATATTTGTGTTTTTTTACTCTGAACCTTTTACCAGGGGTTAAAGTTCCCATGGGAAAGTGCTGTATCCGGTCAAGAGGTGTGTCCGCTTGGCTATATTGCACAGCAAGAGATTCATATTAACGGAGATATAGCTCTTGCCTTCCGTCTCTACCTCTACCTAACACGGGTAGGAATATTAACCCACAGAGCTAAATGTGTAAATTAGTCAAACGACAACTAACCCATGACGATGGCTTGAAGGCAAAAAGCTTCTGATGCTCCTTCTTCTTCTCCTCCTTTGAACAGGACATTAAACTGTTTAAAGAAGGCGGTGCCAGTGAAGTGGTGTGGGGTATAGCCGATTATTGGGTGTCCCGAGTTATCTGGGACTCCAGTGACCAGCACTACCACCTAAAAGGTATGTAAAGTGACATAAACAGGATAGCGATAGGATTTTTTATTAAGAAAAATTAATTTGAAAAGTTTTTTTTGTTGTGTGTGTGTCATTTAACAAGGGTGATATTAGACGCTCATTTAACTTTTGATCCCCATGTTAAAACCTCGTACTTTTATCTCAGAAACATTGCACTTATTCGCCTCTTGCATGTGACAGACAAACCAATTATTACTTATTACACTTATTACAATGTTAGACATGCTGGATTCACTCCTAAAGGTACTATATAAAAAATGTGTTATAAAATAATATAAATAATATAAAATATTATTACTATTTAGGAGTGATGCCTCCTGATGAATATAACCAAAATGTTGACAACTCTGTATACACTAACACTGTGGCCAAGTACAGGTGTGTGTTCTTAATGGTACAATCTTGATTAAAAGAGTATTTACACAAAAAATTATAATACATTAAATCTATTTTATTCTTTTACTACACTTTTAATACATTTAGTTTAAAGAACTGTTTTATCTTATGCCAATTTCTCAGTCTGCAATTTGCTGTGGATTTGGCCAAGATGCTCCAGCATCCTGCGCCCTCAGAATGGCAGGAAGTAGCTGATAAGCTAAAAATTCCCTTTGACCCTGAATTAAGGTACCACCCAGAATTTGATGGTTATAAAATAGGTGAGCAGTTACTTTTATGTTGTTGTAATTTGAATGACTACAGTCAGATTACAATTAAAATTTAAAAGCTTATTATGCATCTTGTGTCTGTGTACAGGAAGTAAAGTGAAGCAGGCAGATACCATTTTGTTAGGATTTCCGCTGGAAATGCCCATGAGCCCTGAGGTCAGACGGAATGATCTAGAATATTATGAGCCCGTCACTGACCCTCTTGGTCCTGCTATGACGTGGGTAAATATGTATTTCTAGTAGAAAATCAATAGAAAAGATGAGCGAGTTATTTTATTAGTAAATCAGTGTAAATATGTGTGTGTTTTCCACCATTAGAGCATGTTTGCAGTGGGTTGGTTAGAGCTTGGTGAAGCTAAAAAAGCACAACAGCTCCTGCAAAAGTGCTACAAAAATATACAGGGTCCCTTCCAGGTAATTCTTTTTTTTGTTGTTTTTGTTGACATCATAATTATTGCCCCCCTTTTACAAAAACCAACTATGCATGCATTGACCATGAGTGGTAATATACTGTAGAGCAGTTATATAGATACGTAGAAATGATATTTATAATTGTATTTGTTAACAATTTTTTTTAGAGAAAAAGCTCTAAAAAAGCTCTTCTTAAAGCTTTCTTAAGATTTTTTTTCTACAAAATGCTTGTTTTCATATTAAGGAAACCCCCATAATCATTTCTGAAGCCCTGATGATATTATCTTCATTCTGCAGATGCTGTTTGGTTGATTTTGTAATTCATGAGTCACAATCAACCTGAAACAGAGGCTCGTAGTTCTATGTGTGTGCCTGTTTTTAAAAAAAAAAACTACGTTTATTTTATATTTTACTGACTAAGCTACTCGTTTACTACTAGTTTTATAGTTATTTTTCAACTTTTGCTGCTTACAAACATCTCTCTATTGCATGAGGACAGATGACAAAGGAGTTTTACATCTTATATGTAGACACAATATCATAAAAGTTTACCCTAAAGAAACAGGAAGTGATTACAAACACATTTTACAAATACTGAAAATAAATACATTTAAAATTAATTTAGTTCTGAATGAATTAAATATTCTATGAGTGCTCACAATTATACCGAATATACACTGTTAGTAAATTGTTATTATCCTAAAATGTCCTTAATGTTAAAAGGTAAATGTAATTAAGTTGCTTTTCAAGTTTGAGAAATGAATCTAAAAAATGTAGTGACTTATTTTCTACAACTCCAACATTCACCAATAATCGTGAGGTTCCTTGTGTGCGCAGGTTTGGAGTGAGGTATCCGATGGATCTGGGGCAGTCAACTTCCTCACAGGCATTGGGGGGTTTCTGCAAACTGTGTTGTTTGGGTACACTGGTTTTAGGCGAGTATCTCTCGTGACTTTAACACAACTAATAATTACACGCTTATACACACACATACAGAATACTAAACTCTTTCTCTGTTGTCCTCTGTAGAGTCCAAAAGGACTGTCTGACTTTCTCCCCACTAATACCTGATGAGATCTCTCAGCTGAATCTGAAAGGTATCTTTTACCTCGGTAATAAACTGGACTGGGAGGTGAAGAAACAGGAAGTCAGCGTTGTAGCGAGGAAGCAGGCAAAGGATTCTAGCAGTGCTGAGTCTTATCCTCTGGAGATTGTGCTTGAGCGCTCTGGGGACAGAATCCCTCTTAATCCAGGTTGACAGTGATAAGAACTCATATCAGAAAAATGACAGAAATAAAAAAACTTTACAATATCACCAGAGATTAAATGATTTATGTCTAATTGTTCTCAGTGTTGTGTTTAAATACTTTACACCTGCATGTTGTTTGATTTGTATATTCTGCGAATACTGATATTTACATATTTGCTTTTACCACAGGGCAACCGGTGACTTTTCCTTCGCAGCCTGGCAAGATCCAAAAACAATGCTCTTCCTCGTACTGCTGGCCACTTTAATCCCGACATCACAAACCTTTATGATATGATGTACATCAATGCCTTAAAGCGCTATTTTAAAAATCAGAATTATTTTAATGATTGATCCGCTAGCTTAGCAGATACTGGATTTTTTGATATTGTTTAAAATCATTAGTTATTTTCTTATTGTTTTCGTTTTTTTAAAGCAAGATTAATTTTACCTTATCACTGGACAGTACAAACAGCGGTGTAGCCTATGTGAAATTGTAAAATCAATTGTGATGTGATATTGATATAATTATTAAAATTATTTTAAGTGCAAATATAAATGAGTTGTAGTCTTTAAAGTTAGTAAATGAATGTTATTTTTCAGTTATTTCAGTTAAAATATTATTAGTATACAATGCTCAGACAAAAAAAAATGTTATTGCATGTAATTTCTCTTTATGTTAAATTGGCTAGTCCGTACCACGTTTGTTAGTGTTTCAACACTTTTTCAAACAAAGTTTTCGTATTAATCCATCAGTCATTCGCTCAAAATATCATTATGTAGTTTTTGGTGTGGTAACGTGTTTGCACAGCCTAAACATGATAAACCATTCTAATCATAAGCAGTCTGATCGCATCCCTGTGAAACGAGGCCTGTTCAACGTGACCCGCGTCACTTCGTGTTACGTCGTGTTTTTTCGGGTATTTCCGCCGCGTCTCCTTCCTGTCCTGCTGATCGTTCTGCATCAGGAAAGATGGCAGCCATTACCTTATCTTTAACTTTTTTAGGTCGTATTAAAGCATTGCCATTACTATAAGGTGAAAGTTTGCGGTTAGTGGCGTTCGATTTGTGATTATTGTGCACAGTAGTGCATTGGCGCAGTGAGCGAGGCGGAGTCGGCTGCCGATTTGTGTCTTTCGGCTGTGTTCGGCTGCAGTCGGGTGCCGCTGTGCTAAATGAGATGGACGCAAGCGAGGCGGCGGTGAAACGGCTTGGATTAACCGGAGCGGAGGAGGAAAAGGCCGGGGGACTGGAGGAAGACGAGGAGGAGGAGGAGGAGGAGGGGGACGAAGACGAAGAGGAGGAGGAGGAGGAGGAGGAGGGAGAGCGTTCCGAAAGCGAGCCGGATGATGCCGAAGTTTGTACGATGCCTGGCATGGCGGAAGCGGCCAACATCGCCATAGCCGAGTCCCTGCCGAACACAGACGACGGCGAAGCGCCGTTTGCGGGTCGGGTTCCACAGTCCCGTAACAGAAACCATACAGATGATTGCACAACACATTAAAAGGCACAATTATAAACAACGGCGTTACATGATTTTTAGCAATCACACATGCTGAAAGATTTAGCAACGAAAAAGTTTTCTTAGCTAACTGTTCATTAGCTTGACTATTTTTGTATCTGCCTCCCAGCAGCCAGGGAGCGAATCAACTCCCCCCGTGAATTTAAAGTCTAAGAAGGATAGATTACAGTGAAGGAGTGCATCTCCGTCCTTTAGTTTTCATTACAAAAAAATCCACTAAATCTAATACTTTTGAATAACAAAGCCTCTATGAACATTTAAGCTCCTGATAGAAACTTAACCATATACTGATTAATGCGTTTACATGGAACATTTTCCTTTTGGCAGACGCCCTCAATCAGAGTGACTTCATTCATACATTCATCTGATTTATTATCCAGTTGAGGGTTAAGGACCCTGCTCAGGGGCCCAGCAGTGGCACCTATAAATATATGTATTTACAGGTATGTATAAAATCATATAGAAATAATTGATCTTCTTTTGTTCACAGAGGTTACAACTGTTACAGTGAGTGATGTCCAGAGTGCAGATGACAACGTTTTCTCAACATCCGTTGCCACGGCAGCGTCCATCCCTGAACACGTGCTTGTATGTGTTTAAATTGTTTTAGAGCAGTGATGCCCAGATCGACCCATAAAAATCGAATGCACAGTGTGAGATTTTTGTAGGGTCAACGCTGTGGCTTCACTGTGTCAGTGTACACAGTCTGTATGAGGATGCCTAGTGTGGGATTCTGTGTATGTGTGTATGTGTGTGTGGTCCACAGGCATGTTTGCTTGGTGGATATTAAATGTGACGCATAAAAAGCGAGTCCGTGATTTCAGTAATGTTGTTTATGTACTGAAATCCCAAACCACCATTGACCAAGTTATTAGTATTAGTAGTAATTTACAGTATGCAAAAACCAATTAAGTTAGTTACTAAATAAATGTATTCATCTATTAACTTGGTTGACGGTTGAATACATTTAAACAGGTTTACTAAAAAAACAGTCTACAATCCTTGTTTGGCCGAACAAGTTTTACATTTACTTGTTTGCAGTGTGTTTATTGTGTTTCTGTGGTGTTTGGTGTATGCAGGGTAGAACCACTCTGCAGATTGGGGACAGTCTCAGCACACAGAAGGCCACCCTGATCGTTGTGCACGCAGATGGGAGTATAGTGGACGCCACAGGTCTGAAAGCCACAGCAGCTCCTATGACACCAGGTGAGTGAACATCAGCCTGATCACCAATTGCGAGAAAAAAAGGCTAAACCTTGTTTTTACTTTTCTAAACAAGAAAATTACAAATCAGAATATTTTAAATTTTAAAGACACTCAAAGCCTTTTTACTTTATTCTAGGGTCACAGAATCCCTCCACCCCGATGACTCCGAATCATGAGAAAGATGTAAACAAATATAACTGGGATCTGTCTGTGTACGACAACGAGCTGCCCGTGCGGTGCAGGAACACCAGCGGTGTCCTCTACAAAAACAGACTAGGATCAGGTGAGTTCTGCCCACTAGGGGGAACCACAGATTTGTACACTCCACTGACAAGCCCACAGTCTGTGTGTTCTAAAGCATTAGATTCTGTGTCATTACTAAACCTGATGTTACATACAAAACGTAAGAGCTGTTAAAATCTCAAATCTGATTGGGTTATGTTTATATGTTAGGTTAGTGTTCACGTACATCCATAGTTTTGTGCTTTTACCTATTTTAGTTCCTAATATTACTTTGTGTGCGTCTCTCCCCAACACATAGCATTAGCGCGTGTTTATCTGTGTGTGTTGTTGAGAGACGCACGCAAAGTGAGCTGTTCAATTTAATATAAGAAACTGATATAGGAGAAAGCAGAAACTAACATGTCATTGCTCCTAGGGAAAAAAAACATATAAGCGGGGATTAGAACCCTCAGATATGTTGGGCCAAATCTCTACCACTGAGCCATTTGCACCAATGTAGTTATGTTATTGTTCACGATGTTCGAGATTTCAACTCAAAACACAGTTTATAGATACAGTGGCATTATCACATCAAATAAACTTTTCTAAGAAACACCAGAAACTGCTTAGACAAATGTTTCACATTCTGGGAACGCTAGCCTAACATGATAATTAAACCATAAAAGATTAAGAATCACTTTTCTCTGAGTAAATGGTTTGTTCGACTTTTCACCGATTGTCTACTCTTACCTGTGACTGACCTTTTTTGACCGAATTTTTAAACTTGAATCTGTAAAAACTGGACATTTGCTGTCTAAAAATTCAGAAACAGAAATGTTCAAATGTCAATTATTTAAAACTTAAATGTCACATACTATTCAGTAAATTACATGTCAATAATTAAAATTTTCACGTTTTAATTTCAAAAAGCTTTGTCATAGAGATAGAGATTTAGGAACAGGTCTTGCCTGTGGCATCTCAGTCTTTAATCAAACATGAAATATTATTGTTGAACAGATGCTCTGTCCAAGAATGACACCTGACATTTTTTTTTTTTTTATTGTACACCGGAAAGTGGAAAAAAATATCTCTACATCCTTTTCACCTATACTGCAGGTTACCCTTTGTGTGACACAAACCATTTACACCTCTGAGTTATCAGGTGAAATCTACAGGGACTTGGCGGAAAAAGTCCTGAAAATGGGTCCTCACACATCGATGTGCACATATCAGCAGTGCACTCTGAAGCTCTCAATGTAATTCTCTTGTGTGTGTGAATGCACACCTTCTTTTCAGGTGGCAAAGGGCGCTGCATCAAATACAACAATAACTGGTACACACCCACCGAGTTTGAAGGGCTGGCTGGAAGAGCCAGCAGCAAAGACTGGAAGAGAAGCATTCGTTATGCTGGAAGACCTCTCCAATGTCTTATACAGGTCAGAAATTTACAGAGACAATATACAATAGGCAGCAGCAACAGTGTGTGATCAGTGTGTGATATTATATATAATATATATATATATATATATATATATATATATATATATATCTATATATATATATATATATATATATATATATATATATATATATATATATATATATATATATATATATATATATATCTATATATAATAAATAATAAGGGATATATACCACACACACACACACACTAACAATACACACACCACACACACACACACACCCACACACACACACACATCACTAGATGCTGTCTATTTTTTGCTCAAAAAAATGAACACTAAAATAACATCCTAGACCTTATTAAATACTTTGTTCTTTACATAGTTGAATGTGCTGACAACAAAATCACACAAAAATTATCAATGAAAATCAAATTTATTAATCCCCATGGAGGTCTGATTTGGAGTCACACTCAAAATTGAAGTGGAAAAAACACACTACAGGCTGATCCAACTTTGATGTAATGTCCTTAAAACAAGTCAAAATGAGGCTCAGTAGTGTGTGTGGCCTCCACGTGCCTGTATGACCTCCCTACAACGCCTGGGCATGCTCCTGATGAGGTGGCGGATGGTCTCCTGAGGGATCTCCTTCCAGACCTGGATTAAAGCATCCGCCAACTCCTGGACAGTCTGTGGTGCAACGTGGCGTCGGTGGATGGAGCGAGACATGATGTCCCAGATGTGCTCAATTGGATTCAGGTCTGGGGAACGGGCGGGCCAGTCCATAGCATCAATGCCTTCGTCTTGCAGGAACTGCTGACACACTCCAGCCACATGAGGTCTAGCATTGTCTTGCATTAGGAGGAACCCAGGGGCAACCGCACCGGTATATGGTCTCACAAGGGGTCTGAGGATCTCATCTCGGTACCTAATGGCAGTCAGGCTACCTCTGGCGAGCACATGGAGAGCTGTGCGGCCCTCCAAAGAAATGCCACCCCACACCATTACTGACCCACTGCCAAACCGGTCATGCTGGATGTTGCAGGCAGCAGAACGTTCTCCACGGCGTCTCCAGACTCTGTCACGTCTGTCACATGTGCTCAGTGTGAACCTGCTTTCATCTGTGAAGAGCACAGGGCGCCAGTGGCGAATTTGCCAATCTTGGTGTTCTCTGGCAAATGCCAAACATCCTGCACGGTGTTGGGCTGTAAGCACAACCCCCACCTGTGGATGTCACGCCCTTTTACCACCCTCATGGAGTCTGTTTCTGACCGTTTGAGCAGACACATGCACATTTGTGGCCTGCTGGAGGTCATTTTGCAGGGCTCTGGCAGTGCTCCTCCTGTTCCTCCTTGCACAAAGGCGGAGGTAACGGTCCTGCTGCTGGGTTGTTGCCCTCCTCCACGTCTCCTGATGTACTGGCCTGTCTCCTGGTAGCACCTCTATGCTCTGGACACTAAGCTGACAGACACAGCAAACCTTCTTGCCACAGCTCGCATTGATGTGCCATCCTGGATGAGCTGCACTACCTGAGCCACTTGTGTGGGTTGTAGACTCCGTCTCATGCTACCACTAGAGTGAAAGCACCGCCAGCATTCAAAAGTGACCAAAACATCAGCCAGAAAGCATAGGAACTGAGAAGTGGTCTGTGGTCACCACCTGCAGAACCACTCCTTTATTGGGGGTGTCTTGCTAATCGCTATAATTTCCACCTGTTGTCTATTCCATTTGCACAACAGCATGTGAAATTGATTGTCAGTTAGTGTCGCTTCCTAAGTGGGCAGTTTGATTTCACAGAAGTGTAATTGACTTGGAGTTACATTGTGTTGTTCAAGTGTTCCCTTTATTTTTTTGAGCAGTGTATATATATATATATATATATATAATATCTTTTCTAGCAATGAATGTGTGATGACACTATTTAGCAAACTATTTTGGGAACCTGCTATTTTGCAGTGGTGCCTAAAAAGATAGTTGTTAATATGCAGTGAACTGTGATGGGTAGCATGCAAAGCCTCATTTATCAGTCGTTTGTTCATTTTTTTTTTTTACAGATGCTCATAAATCCCCTGTAAATTAGAATAGAATAGAATACTGTGTTATTGTCATTGTAGAGGTATACAACAAAATTATGGCTCTCTCTTAAATGCGCACTCATACAATCATAGACTCATACAAATGTAAACGGATGATAAAGAATGCAGTGTTACCAAATTAAATGTAGATCTGTCAGAATATAAGCAGGTATAAAAGACAACAAATTTGCATTTGGTGACACCAACAACTACACAAAATCACACAAAGACGAACAAACAGTAAGCATGAGAGTGATCATGAGAGAATCTAGTAATGCAGCTCAGCCATTGCAGTGCACACACCAAGTCTTCCTCATTTTATATAGCGCAAATCTTTTTGTTTGGATTAAACATCTGTTGTTATGTGGTAATTTAAAGATTTCTTGTGGATCTATTTTGTTCAAGTCAATACAAAATTTTCGAAATGAAAGCAGATTTTTACAAAATCATTAGTTTATACAAACCGTGATGTAAAACAAATGTTTTTTTTTTTGGTTATTACGTCTTTTTCACATATAATAATTGTGTGAGTAGTTAACATTGTGCTTGTGATTTTGTGATTGAATGCATGACCTGTGATGGAAGGGGGGTGGTCATGAGGTGAGGTGGGTGGAGTGAGAGTAGCTGGTGTTAATTTCTTTATATTTCATATTCTTTTTTTCTAATAATAGAATAACTGCCACATAAAACCAATGGGGTTGTGATTACATAATGACCTTTAGGAGATCAGAAAACATAGCTACAGTCTGTGTGCATGGAACGTGGGAAGGGGTTTTAACTTGATTTGGTGGGAACCTTCTTCCAAAACAGTTTGAGAACCAATGTTTTACTGTATCTCCTTATCTCTTGTGTCTTTTGTTTGTTGTTGTTTTTTTTGTTTTTTTTAACAGGAGCGCATCCTTAACCCACATGCCGCCTCTTGTACATGTGTAGCCTGCTGTGATGATATGGCTGTGGTTAGTATCATGACTTTGACTCTCCTCTGTTTATTATTCAAATAATTAAAAAAAACAGCACAGAGTTTTGGTTAAGTGAGGAGTTTTTTTAATTACAAAGTTTTCATATTTATGTTTTTTAAAGATAGACAATTCTTCTAGGTAATGAACTTGTTAGAAACCCTGTAGTATAGGTAACACTTAGACTAGTATGCTGAGGTATATTAGGGATGTGCATTGTATTAATAAATGTAATGTTAATCGTGAAGCATTTTTTATGTTTATGTTTTTATGTTAACAACTGCAGTTTATAGGCCGGTTTCTTCTCTGCAGTCAGCTTGTTTGTATGTAATTGAAGTGTTTTTGAAAAATGTTTAAAGTCAGTAAAGTCATTAACAGTGTCAATATGTAGCCAACATAAACAGCATGGGATGTTTAGAGTAGCCAATGTGACAGGTTGGCTTCCGAAAATGTTACTGTGCAATCCAGCCAACTGTCAGTAGGAATTCTTGGTGAAATACATGGGATTAATGACCCTGTATGTGTGAGTGTTGATCATGCAGTGAACTGCAGATATTTTCTTAATTATTTGTGGGGGCAGATGGGCATTTTAGGTAGGTAAGATTCCCGTAGGTGCCTCAGGAAGGTTACATGCGTTTTAGTTCTGCGTTAATATACTTTATGTAAAGAGTTATTGGCACCTGCAAGCACTTCAGTAGCACTTGGTGGAGATAAACCCTCTATAAATTGTCACACTTTAACAATATGATGATTTAGTGATACAGATTTGTTGAATATTACGGACACGATTCAATGTTTAAAAAAATCTCCAAAGTGCAAAATCAAATTACATGGCTTCTTATGTCATATCTTGTGTCATATATACTTTGAAAGCACTGATAAACCCAGTCTTTCATTTGTCTTTTTAATCTTTTTCAATGTCTCCTTTGTTCAGAACAAGGATGGATCCTTTGGAGGCGACAGCATATCTATGGTAACATCAACACAGACTGATTTAAACCGCAATGCTTTAAATGTCATGCTCGGTAACCAAAGTAATGGTGTATCCGCACCCTCTACTGTATAGACCGGACCTGTGAGGCTCTTTGTCCCTTACAAGAGGCGGAAAAAAGAGAGTGAGCGTCCAGCATCTCCAGAGAAGAAGGAGGCACCATCACCCAAAAACATTACTCTTGCACCTGGGGCTACATGTAGGTGTTTAGGTGTTTTTTTATGTCTTCTCTACATTTCTTTAATCAAAACACACACAAATCCACTATCAATTGATACCATGATGAAGTTAGTGATGATTATTATTAATATTATTTTATACCAAAGTATAAGCTGTGTCAGCATTTTGGTTAGGACTAGTGCACTGCTTTATATCCAAAGCAAAAGGTTGTTGACGGTTGATTTTGTGTCTCCCCAGTCACAGTGACCCCATCAGGCCAGCTCACTACTACCGGCACACTGACCTTTGATCGAACAGCAAATGGAGATACGACGACCATCATTTCCGACAGTCCTGCCCCTTCAGATGTCTTCAGCAGCACAGCAGGTTGCTCACTGGCATTTTCCTATACACTTTGTTTATTGTTTAAACAGACGTTGTTGAGCAAGCAAGCAGTCTTGTACCATTCATCATGTGAGGCCAGTCAGAGGTCATAGGCCTAGGCTATTCTTCTTATTATTATAAGAATAAAATAGAGTTATTAAAGCTGAGAATAGCTTTAACTCTTCAACAGATCACTAATGCTTTTTAGCTGAACGGGTAAATAAAGTGCCTCACATCCTATTAGACGTAATCACAGGTTACCTTTTGTTACATGGCAGTAATTTTCTCAGCATGTTCCTTTTTTTTTCTTACTCGGCTGTTTAATTCTTATAATTAGTCCTGGACAAATTTAATTAAAGTTTGCTGTTGTTTTTTTTTTGTCCCAGTAAAACCTTTCCTTATAGTCTGCTTTTATCAAATGACAAATGATGCTTATTTAACTAAAGAATGTTTTAATGGCTTGCAGTCATGTTCTGGAAATAAATTGGAACTGAAGTTAGGTTTGTTTGAAAGGGCATGCAAGGCACAATAACACATTACACATAGGCTTTTGTACTGAAGATGTTGAGTCCTCCCACAAAATGCATGTAGTAGTATTTTCAGTTCATTGGCTATTAAATGAGTCGATTAAATATTGAATATTTATATCTATTATTATACAATTTGATATGATATTATTTATCCTCCCAGCGATGACTGATGACTAATGCTATGCTACTTTTAAGCCTTATTCTAACGGTTACCTCTAACGGTAGTTATCCAAAAGTTAATCTGTTCATTACTAAAAAAAATCATACACACTAAAATGCAGTGGTGTGCAGTCAGAGCCAGCAAGGCCTTCTCTACTGCCCTAAATAATATCAGACGCTGACCTAGATTTACAAATATAAATTCTAATATTTGTTCTATTAATTTATTCCCAAAAGTTTATTTTTTAACTGCTTCCAGTATGTGTATAGTAGATTTCTGTCCAATCAGGTTTCAGTTTCTATGTGCTGCCATGTTAATCTAATGCATGCCTTCAAATCAGTAGTGCTGCCCATGTAACCTAAACTATATAAGCAGTGGAAGACTGCTAACTGTTTAAAGACTGCTTATTTAATCAGATTTCAAATTCTAATCTCCAGACAATGACGTCAGAATTTTTCTGTCCTCTGATTGGTTGATCAGAGTAAAACTGTTACAGCCAAATTAGACTACCAAAACGCGCCTGTACAGTTGGATTAAAATTTTTACGCCCACAATGGCTAATCCACTTTTTTAAGGCAGATTTCTTTTGGAAAAAAGACATAGTGAGGAGAGGTCAGCTAACCCCGAGGTGAACTAGCTTTTCTTAGCCTGGGAAAGACTTTCCAGACCAGTGACGACAAACGGTATTGCTGGCTTACAGCCTTTAAGGTTTGGAGTATTCTTTATGGGGTTTCATGCTTTATTATTCAATCAAGAAATGTCGTCTTCTCTGTAATGCCATACCGTGTTATAATGTGTTGTATAGTATTGATGGTTTCTATAATCACAACGTGATAGTGGTGGTATTAAGTAGTGTATCAGTCGGGTAAGTCCCTACTATATGGTCCATAGGCCCAGGTACCATATGCACCATCCGGCACTGTTAAAACGTGTACACATTCATATTCCTCCTCCTCCTAATTTCAAGAGCGAAGTGGCAGTAGACCAGACTCAGACTAAAACTGAGTGGCTCTTGAGGCAGGTGTCTCATCAGTGCCAAGTGTAGTGTTCCCCTGTAAGCCGTAACACTTTGAAGGATAATAAAACCATGCAACCCTCTTTTGCTCTCTCTCTAACACCGATCTTAGACTCTCAGAGTTAAGAAATCTAAAAAATAGAGTGCATTCTGATAAAGGTTTTACTTTTACTGAATTAGGATTCATAATACATAAAATTGCTAATAAATGTAGAAAAACATATAAGGAGAAAATCTAGCAATATCTAGCAAGCTAAAAATTGACTAACGGATCAGACAGAGGGCACATCTGCACCAGTGGGCAAATGTCTCGGACTGGCTGAATAAATACCAGTGGATTTATCAGCCGTTTAATGAAACCATCTCACATCAGTAGCATACTGATGTCATAGATCAGCCATAACATTAACACCACTGATGGGTTGCATTGATTTTCTCATTAATGTCTCACCTCTCAGTGAGTATATAATATATATATATATATATATATATAGTAAGATATATATATATATATATATATATATATATATAGTATATATATATATATATAAAGCAGCAAGTGAATAGTCAGTTCATTATGATGTGTTGAAAGCAGGAAAATGGGCAAGCTTAAAGTTCGGACTGACTTTGATAATGATTGGGTTAAAAATACCAAATAGTACCAAAAGAAGTCTTTATGTTTTCAACCTCCAATTATTTTAGCTTTTGATCTAAAGACTGGAAAACACCAACTCAACATAAAAGAATTCTTTTCCATGTTAATAAAGCTAGTTGGAAAGAACTATATATTATTTGTGTCATAGTGCGTTATTATGCTGGATGTGGCAATGGAGGGATGTAGATTCAGCTCTGTATGGCTATATACATTTTACTGCTGCCAAATGATTGGTTGATTAGATGTACATGTCTATATAGATTGTTAGCATGTGCAGAAGAAATTTTAGTGTTAAATGTTAATCCTACTGAGTGGTTTGATAATATAAGTAGCAGGTCCTGATTGTTGTACACAGTTTTACAATTGGATCTGCTGTATAAGGCATCATGAATTTTTGAATTTTGAATTTTGTTCTCTTTGTGTTTTAATAAACAAAATGTAAAAAAAAAAATCAAATTGCCGTAAACAAAAGATATATTTTTTAAAGAAAATGTGTCAAATATTTGATTTTATTGCTATTTTATTGGTGATCTAAATGATTAGGATATACAAATATATATTAAATATTCCTACAGAAAGTAGTTAGTATTAGACAAGCAAAAACTGTCAGCATTAGAATAATGACACCGCTGTGCATTCTCTAGTATTAGGCATCACTTTGTAAAATTATTTGCTTTTATTCTCACAACAGTTAACACTCATAGATAACTGCCATAAAAAAGATTTTCTACTCAATCCCAAACTGCTGCCATCAACACTATAGAAACTGTTCTGCTTGGCCTGTGTAAAAGAAGACAGCTAAATCATGTCTTATATTTATTAAATAATAACGTCTACTTGTATTTCACCATAAAGCACAAATATGGACTGTGTTTTGCTCTGTTTGTTTCCTGTCTATCATTTTTACCAGTGCAGATTCGTGCCTTGAGCTCTTAACAGTCCATTAAACAGATAAGCCAAGGGCATTCGGAACACCATACCTGCTGTGGAGATTGTGCGCTTTATTTCTTACCCTCTCTGACACACACTTCTACTCAAGGATTGTGTTTTTCATTGCTTTTTGTCATATATCCATGAGTTGGTGGTATTTTTAGCTGCGCTCGCATGAGGAAAGGTCATTAAATCCATTTATGCACCTGACAGCAGGCTATTATATGGTTACCTTTTTGTATACAAAAAATATAATTGGATCCCTGTGGCAACTTGTTGCTTTAGGAATATGGACAAGCTTGCATTTCTTACAGGAAATACCAGTCATAAGAGCTATTTGAACATCGAATTTCAGATTTAGTGTTCCTTTGCTGTTTTTCTTGGAAGGCTTTTAGCCAGATTGTTATAGCATGGCTATGTTAATTTGTGCTCTTTCGAGATAATTAATGAGATCGGCCACCTGATGATGTTTGGCGAAAGAGGCCTGACAATGTATGTGACATCTGCCCCCTGAGAACTTTATTAGGAACGCTACACTAATACGGGTCACTTTGCTGTTAAAACATTAATTATTAATGGTTCGGATTCCCAAAGTTATTGAAATTATAAATTTCAGCTGACTGGTCACCAGTCACATTTTTTGTGACGTGAGTCTTTGGTTCTACCACAACAAAAAGGTATTTTGCTGGATTGTGGAATGCCACCTAAGAACATTTGTGCCATGTGCTTTGTGTCATGGTGCATTATCATGATGATGATGTTGCCAAAATGATGAGTGATAAAAATGATCAAAAATTCTCAATCTTTCTGTTGGCTGCTGGAGTGGATTTTGAGATGTTTTTTTTCTAAACACACTTGTACAGAGTGTTTATCTGAGTTACTGCAGTCTTTCCGCCAGTTTAAACCAGTCTGGCCATTTTTGTTGTTTTTTATTTTATTTTTTTTATTTTTGACTATTCATGCCAAAGTCAATATTACTGAGATCACATTTTTTCAAAGTCCTATAATTGTTGCAGCGTTACCCGAAGCTGCTGGCTATATCTGATGTTGCCACACTATTGGCTGATTAGATGATTGCATTAATGTGTCTGTGAACAGTGCATTATCAGTGTATTGCTTTTCCAACAATACTAATGCTGTTGGCTGTGGTTTGTATTTATCCATGCTTTTTGTGAGAGCGTTGGGATTAAGACCCGGTAAATCTCTCTGTTTGACTGGCAATTTAAAGCCCTTTGTATTCATTATACACCGCCAGCTCTGTTTCTGGAAGATGAGTGGGTGCAGAGATCTCTGGCTGATAATGCAGCTCATAACTCCAGAACACCTGTGTCCTCAATGACCATTAATTATAACAGACTCACTTGGGTCTAGTTTTCTCTGTGGCCAAGCTCGCACAACAAAGAGTTCTGTCCATATCAATACAAACTAGAACTTAAATAATAAAATGCTAAAGTTATTACTAATAATAATTTGTAAAAGGAATGATATTTGCTATCAAAAACAAGCTTGGATGCCTTTACACTAGTCCATCTTATGCTGAATAAACACCAGAAGAGAATCTGGCTAATTTTGGGCCGATTTCTCCCAATCCTGATTATCTTGGTGGTTCCAAAGCTTGTTTTATCAGATTCGTGGTGTAAGGTGTGTTGAGTGTGACTAAATCTGCTTGGAAGAACGTCGGCGCTGCTCCGATTGCAAATCGTAAATATTCAACATGTTATCCTGATTGGCCGATGAACCATGAGTACAAACGCCTTTACATCACACACTATAGGAGTACAACAGTTAAATCTAGGATTTTGTGTCCTCATGTGTATGGTCTCTCACATTTTAAAAATCTTTAAGTGTGTACCCAGCATTAGATGCATACATAAAGCACATATTGTTGCTCATCTAGCCTAGTCATCATTTAGGACACTGTCTCTTTACCATGGTGGTATTTGACCGAGGGTTTTAAACTATTGGATATAAAATAAATTTTGTATACTTGTGCTACAAGAGCATCTTAATTCTTAACGCTGGTTTCCAGTCCAAAACTTTTCTTTACTGTTGTTTTTTCTCTGTCAGTGCTAACCACGCTGCCGGCCCTGACTGTCATCCCTCAGCCACCCATATTTCAGGCTAAAGTTCCCTCTGCAGCTGGAGTGACTAACGGCTTGGAGACGAGCGAACAGCGCACCTGGCTGTACCTGGAGGAGACGGCCAACACACTTCTCAACACTGTCCAGCAACTCAAAGCACTTATTGCCCAGGCCAGACAGGCCAGCCAAGCCAGCAGTAACCTGGAGAAAAGCAACTGCAGCAGGAAGGATGTGAGTGGATTGCAACTCTGCTTGGTTTGGTGTCCTGAGGTTTTGTGAACAAATGCAAACCTGGTCCCTGATCAGTAAGATAGTCTTCTATTGAGTTAAAAAAGGAAATTTATTTCAGCAAGTAGCCGTTCTTGGGTGTGCACTGTCTGAATAACACATTGTTAAACATGGGCTTTAAATCCACCCTAAAAATAACTTGCTCTTTCTTTACAAAGCAGTTTCAATAAAGCTGCAGAAATGTTACACCTCCTTCCCACACAGCACAGGCTATGTAGTTGCCTCTTTTTATTAGAGTATTTTAGTAACAGACACAAAGTATTCAGGAATTTAGGAATTAATTTAATTGTTGTAAGAAACAAACACAATTATGCATATTTTATAGCGAAACTGTCATTAAATAGTCTAGACAACCCGGCAAACTAGGTAAAGTGTGCAGTAATATATGCACAATTATTCCTTAGTCATTCATTTAATTATTTATTTATAAATAATTTTAATGTCATTTACAGTACATTAAACATCAAATAATTTCAAATATTCTAATTATAATGTATTACATACTTCAGACTACCAAAAACTAAGTTTCATTAGGACTTTTGGCATGTTTCATAAGTTGTTCTCTCCCTTTAATGCCATCATGCCACTGTTAAATTAGAGAAGTGATAGCTTAGTGGTTAAGACGTTGGACTGCTAACTGGAAAACTATGGGTTTGTTTCCCAGCACCACCATTGCTAAGCAAGGCACAGTTGAATAAATTAAATGAATGTAAGTTGCTCTGGATTGATGTAAATATTTAAAAAAAAAACCTAGTATGCTAAAGTAGCACCACTATTGGAATTTTAATGCAACCAGCCTTGCTGCCTTTTCCATAGTTCAGGCTTTTTTAGTATTCTGATTATATTGATTTTCATCTCTATTTGCTCCTATAAATAACCACTAGAAACACCTTCTATTTGATTGTGAAGATTCATATAAAGGCATTCTTTTCTTTCTAAATTGTTGAGGGGACTGGTGAAGAAACACCTGTGGGTATGATGTGGAGATGTCCTCATATATAAACCCTAGGATATTTTTGAGGTTCTTCACCTTAGTAAAGTTTTTCTTGATTTTCCTTTTTTTTCCCTGTAATATCTTTAATAAGAGCCAGGCTGGCTGTGTTTTAAAGCATTTTTCTGATTATATAAGTATTAGGTTCTTCGGTAGATCTTTGAAAGGTTTACAGTGAATTCCATGCAGTGAGTGGGAGTGGAATTTTATAAACAAGATGTTCATTTGTACTTTCTGTCTCTCAATCATCAATAAGGAGGTTAATCATAAGTGTTCTCCTTCAGTGTTTTCCCAGCCAACTGTCACTGACTGATGAAACAGAGGGGAAGATTACTGAAATTATCATCAAGGCAAGTGGGCGTGTTGCTCTTTCCTACCTCTCTCTCTTTCTCTGCAAATACTTCAGAAATAAATAAATCTACTCGACTGCATTACAAATAAAATGTATTCATCTTTTGATTTTTTTTTAAGACAAAAGCACAGTTTGTTTTTACACTAGTAGGATGTAGGTTTGAAGCTCCTCCAAAAAGCATGGAAGTGCTATTGGCAACCGCTCCCGCTGACTCTTTCTGCTGGCTTCAAAATCCGAAATTTAGTCCACATAGAGGCGTTTTAACACATGGGTATTTTTACCACTCTTATTTATGCCAACTGTGTTTAAAAAGCAACTGTTTTCTGCCATCTGTACACTGGTTAACTCAAAAAATGCAAGGGTCTGTAGGTTGATTGATCTAAAAAGAATACTTCTGCATTTAATATTGTAATATCGAGTGAATTGCTCCTTTGTTCACCGTTGATTTGACATCACTTAAACATCTCAGAGTTAAGAAAAACATCATGAATTCTTCAAATTATTCAAGGTGTGTTTTCTTTAGTTATGTTTTCTGGCTAAAGAACAAGATCATAAGTTACATCATCAAAAATTTGCACCCAATTCAGAAATGGATTTTTTGACACGTACCATTACATCATCATGAATTCATTAGGCAGATAAGAGTGAGTTAAACTAATGGTTACATGTTGTTATGTCCCTTGTTTTTTGCAGCATACCTGTGTGAACTGTGGCCGTGAGGCATCCAGCGAATGTGCAGGCTGCCACAAAGTCCACTACTGTTCTAACTTTTGCCAAAAAAAGGTAAATTGCATCTTTAGTCCTATTCAATTAAACAAGGTCAACATGACGCATATTAACTTTCTGGATTAGACTTGGGTACATTTTGGCTACACTCTTTTTTTTTCGATTGAGAAATAATCTGTGCAGTACGTAGCTGTGTAGCATGCTTTTTACAAAATATTCGAATAGAATATTTTGTGTATTCTGCATCAGAGAACTGTTTTAACAAAAATGTTTTTATTTTCAGGACTGGAAGGATCACCAGCACAGTTGCTCGCAGCCCAATGTAGCTGTGGGTGTTCATGACGAGGCTCATATAGCCAGCATGGAGGTAGAGAAAGTCAAATCATAGCCCCAATACGGACCCATGCGATTTTTCTGGAATAATCACACCCTCTGTGATGTAGAAATACACTATAGGACTAAAAGCATGTGCTCACCTGACCGTCACACCCATATTTACATTTCTGGCATTGGGCAGACACCCTTATCTAGAGCGATTTACTTTAATCTCACTGTATTCACCAACTAACTAGTTAAGGGTTAAGTGCCTTGCTCAGAGGCCCAACAGTGGCAGCTTGGTGGTGCTAGGAATTGAATCAGTCTGATAGGCGGTCCAGCACCACCACCGAGCTTCCGATCGCCTATCCACAAAGTGTTAAGCAAAATGGTGTAATGGATGTCTGCATCTCTCTCTCGAAACACTGCGTCAGCAATAAAAATGAATTGAATGGTACCAGACACAGCCAATAAACTGGAACATTGCAACTGCAAAAGAGGAATAAATCTGGGAACAAGCATGCCTATGCAGTGTCCACAAACTTTTGGCCATAAATTGCAGGACACATACTGTGATGCCTAAGATTAAAAAGAAACGTCTACAAGTTGAGGAGGAAGTATGAAACTGTGGCATGGAGGCATCTCATGCTTCTTTCCGTTTGAACCATGAAATCATTGCCTTATGTTAAGTCAGCACAAAATAGGGAAAAAAGAGCTAATGATGTGGTTAACTGCATGACAAGAAGATCCTAATTTCTATTACAGACCATCATACAAGGAAAGAAATATGTAAGTTTCTAAACATTAGGGGGCTGATGGCGAGCCAAATACGAGCTTTCGTAGCAGAAGTAGATTTATGGAAGATTTGGAAAAAAACAAGAAACCGGATCTCTACAGGCAGGCATATCAATAGGTTACAAAGCTGGTCAAAAATCAAAACAGTAGTGATTTGCACACGATTGTGAAGTCTTGGCTAAATGAATAAGAACAAAATGAGTTACAAATTAAGTTATAAACAGTCAGTATTTGCCCAGTTAAGTGACAAAAGTACATTTTTAGAGTTTTCAGAAAGCATACCGACAGTTGTAGTAACTGAATATAAACAACAGGACTTATGCGTGTTTGGAAAATGAGATTTTTAGGGAACTATTGTTCCACATTAGACCTACAAACATCTTAAAACACCCGAAAAAAGGCCCAACCGGTTTTAATCTAAAATTAGGGTGAAGCAAGTTAGGAAAAAATACAGAAGCTTGTATTAGCTGACATTTAGCTCCATTGAAAGGGGACACATGAAGTGCAAACTAAATGGGTTCGAAAACGGTTGTACAGGTGGGAGATAAAACTTGCAAGAAAACCGATGGGTTAAAAAAAACAAAAAAGTCTCTACTATTTACTGTGCGTGTGTGTAGTTTCTATCATGCGGTGTCACTGTTTTCATGTCATTATAAGTTTACAAAGCTGGCCCAATATTACCCAGCTGCAGTGATTATTTTATTTTTTTGACTGCTTGTGAAAATCTTCTAACCTCAGGAAAACTTGGAACATACTACAAATGATGCGAACAAATGCAAAACTAACTGTGACTAAAAGTGAAATGCCGGTGGACTGATCACTTATGTAATGATTCACCTGCAGTTTCATTTCTGCTGAAAATAATACATTTATCTGTTTTGTAAAAGCAGATCTGCTAAAAAATCAAATCTAACCTAGCCAGCATCTGAATACTGTGGGATATTTCCATCTTAATTTCCATCCGTACCTTTTCCGAGTGAAAGTGGGTTAAATGAGCTTTTTGTTATTCAGGTTTTTAAATCCGTTATACTGACAAGTGACCATACAAATGATTTTCTATTACAGACCACAAAATGTCAGGAATAGGCCCAGACCTGTACTATCTAAACATTAGGGCTGGCACCACAGCCAATACGAGCTTCGATAGCAAGATTTAGTAGATTATGGATTTGATTTTGGAGGCTGGAAAACAAGGCTAAATTTCGAAAAAGAGTCATCTAAAGGGTCAGGCAGGGCTTGGTAAAAAAAGGCTTGCTTACAAAGATGTCAACTAAGCAAAGGGTTCCAAGTGCAATTTAGCAAGCATCACTTTTGCTTTTATAGTTTGGCTAAATGTATAAAGTTTACACTTTTACAACTGCAAGTTTACAACTCATTCATGCAGTTATCCAAAAGTCAGTTATTTGGCAGCAGTTCAGTGCAATAAATTATGCAGGTTCATTTTTAGAGCTTCAGTAAATGTTTATCCGTAAACAAAATAAAAATCGGGATCATCAAAACAAGTTTGGATTCATGCAGAAAAGGTTATGTTTCGTGAGGCTGTGCTCGTTGTACCATGCACTTTATCTACCTACATGTTTATCTAACCTACAAAATCTAAGTTCCTTTTCTGCTCACAGTTATACAGAGCTGCTATTAGATTATATGCTTTCTATGAAAGTAGTAGTTAAGTCCTGAAGGTGTTGTACTGGTGATCTAAAGATGATGGGTTCAATTTTCAGCACCACTAACTGCCACTGGTGGACCATAAAATGAGATGTATGTAAGTCGCTCTGGATAAAAGCGTCTGCCAGGTAGAAATGTTGTTGTTTCTAAATTATCTAGGCATTTTTTCTCATGCGAAAACATGTTTTGCATGCTGTTTGCAAAAATTGCGTTTCGAAAACCTTAAAATCAAAAAGAGTGTCGGGGTGAAATTTATAAAGCTTTGTTTATTCTGTTGTTTGACATTAAATTAATGTCATGATTTTGTGTTGTGCTGCTGCCACATGTTCACTGGATTGGATAATTGCAAGGATGAACAAGGGTACAGGTGTTCCTTTAAAGTGTCTGGCGATTACCTATGAGCATTATTAAAATGGCCATGATCTAATGACTGCCACGTAGCAGAGATTAGCTGGGCTTTTCTTCAAGGTGTCATCCACTGCCACCCAGCTGGCTTTATTCATATTAATTCTGGGCTGATGAACTCCTCACTGGAACAGATTTATCACAGCCAGAATTTCTAAAAATGGAGTGGTTGACTTTTTCTATGAGGAACAGCATTAAAAAAATGTAGCATTGGTTTTAGCAAATGCAACTTGTTCAGGTTTTGTGGGGTTTTTTTCACCCTGTAGCAAATCTATGAGTTGAGGTTTTTTAACACATGCAAGAAACTTGGATTTAATGTAAAATGCATGGCTTTAGACTGCCATGCTTGATGCATCTAGCGCATATTTATTCATTACATTTTTTAATTAAATATTTACCAAATAAACCGCTCAAGGTCATGTTGTTAAGCAGCGCTGTTTGTAAAGCAATGCTGTATTTTAAAAAGGACAGTATTTCTGATCAGAACCACCTTTAGGTGGCTTGTCGGGGTCGTCTAGTTGAATCCGCCTCCAGGCTTTTGTGAACCCGCTTTAATTAATTCTTTATTTCTCCACTCTGTGTATTGTGATATCAAGGTCAGCTCTCTGTTGTTGCTTTCTGGACACATAAGTGAGGAAATATCACATCCAGATAAATTTGCTGTTTCACCTTGCAGTGTTACAGTATATAGTTATTTTACCTAAACAACTTTAATCAGTCGACGTGAGACTGGAAAACAATCATGGACTTTATTTGTGTTTTATGTATTAAACTTTAACACGTTATACAAATCTGCGTTATGCATCGTGTCCTTTTGTTTTTCTGTCTGTGCTTGCATCAGCAGGAGGCAGACAAAGTGGCAGCTTATTCATCCTGTGAGACGCTGTGACCCATCATTTCATGCTAAATAGAGTGTTCTATTCTTTAGCCACGTTGGCTTTTCTGTTTTTTTGTTGTTTAGTTTTTTCTTTAATATCATAAAAATTCTCAAATCCTCAAATAAAGAAAAAATCCCTGCTTTAGTGCTTTTGAGCAAAAGGTTTACTTTTGTCCTTTGGGGACTTCTGAAACATGGACTTTTCTCTTTCCAAGTAAAAGTAGTCATGCCTTCAATAATCCAACTGACTGGTTTCTTGGCTGAGGTCAGTGAAATCAATTTTTCTTGGCTAGGCTTATCAGCAAACAGCTGTGAATGGCTGGACGGAGCCGCACTGACTGTTTTCTACAATGATCACAGAGGAGGTCATCGGGCAGAGAAGCCTGCACCTCGGTTAGTAAAGTGCACCACTTAAATGAAAAATATCCGGTTTCCCACAAGTGGAGGTGGAGCCAAATGTTTGATTTTGTTTAATAGACCAGCCACAGAATATGACCGGTCACTCTAAGTGCTACTCAAATATCAGCAGAGCCATCATTTTATAGCGCATGTCACATCAAGGTTATAAGTGAAGGGTTATAAGAACATGAGCATAATAAGAACTGATGCTTGCATTAAACATGCTTAAATCTTACGTTTTAACCTTTCTATTTTGACCTTAATATCACTGCAGATATTTTAGGTTTTAGATTTTTAGCTTTTTCTACACAGCCTTAGCCGATCCCAGTGGTTTCATAGCACACGTCAGGAGCCGCCCTGGACAGGGTGCCAACTTTCTAAGCGGGAAGGTTGACACACACACACTCCCGGACACTTAGGAGATGCCAGTCAAACTACAAAGCATGTTCTATTTGCAAGGCAATTGTGCTTACTGCTAAGCCACTGTGCCCTGATTGTCTGTAATGTTTATTTATCTAGGGTCATATATAGTTAATGCCTGTAATAATCAGGTATCATGTGTTCATTGAAAGTTTGCAGACTACAAACTGACTGACCCAATATTTAAGCTTTTTTTGTTACATTATCAGTTATCGGTTTTGTAACGAATCCACCGGTCACTTTACAACCACAAACTTAAATGTGTTTTATTGAGATTTTATGACCAGACCAACACAAAGTAGCACATAATTGTAAAGATAAAGGAATGATATACATTTTTTCAAAATTTTAAGCTAATAAAAATCTAAAAAATGTAGTGTGTGTTTGTATTTAGCCCCCTTTTACTCTGATACCCCTAAAAATATCCAGTGCAATCAATTGCCCTCAGAAGTCACCTAATCAGTAAACAGAGTCCACCTGTGTGTCATTTAGTCTCACTATAAAGACACCTGTTCTGTGAGAGAATCAGTGGTTTGTTAGTAAACAAACAGCATCATGAAGACCAAGGAACTCACCAAACAGGTCAGGGATAAAGTTATGGAGAAGTTTAAAGCAGGGTTAGGCTATCTTGGCAATGTCATAGCCGTCCGCCTAAACTGACAGACCAGGCAAAGAGAGCACTAGACAGAAAAGCAGCCAAAAGGCCCATGGTCACTCTGAAGGAGCTGCAGAAATCCACAGCTCAGTCAGGAGAATCTGTACACAGGACTACTACAGTATAAGTCATGTACTCCACAAATCTGGCCTTTATAGAAGAGTGACAAGAAGAAATCCATGGTTGAAGAAAGATAGAAGTCGTAGTGGACACAGCAAACGTGGAAAAAGGTGCTCTGGTCAGTTAAGACCAAAGTTTAACTTTTGGCATAAATGCAAAATGCTGTGTGGCATAATAATTATGTATTAGAATAGCCACAGTCAAAGTCCAGACCTAAATCTCATTGATCATCTGTGGCTAGACTAGAAAATTGCTGTTTACAGATTCTCCCCATCCAATCTGGCTGAGTTTGATCTATTTTGCAAAGAAGAATGGGCAAAAATTTCAGTTTGTAGATGTGCAAAGCTGGTCGAGACATACCCCAAGAGACTTGCAGCTGTAACTGCAGCTTAAGGTGACTCTACAAAGTACTGATGCCGTGTGGGGGCGGCTGGGGGGGGGGGGGGGGGGGGGGGGCTACAAATGCACACCATACTTTTCAGATTTTTATTTGCTTAAAATTATAAAACATGTATCATTTAGTTTCCACTTCATAATTATATGCTACTTTGTGTTGGTTGATCACATAAAATCTCAATAAAATACGAAGTTGTAAGTTGTGAAAGACGTTTAAGTTTGTGGTTGTAAGGTGACAAAAGCGGTATAAATACTTTTTTAAGGCAGTGTATATACACCTGCTTTGAGAATTTGCACACAAAACTGCCATTATAGCATTGTATTAGGAGAAGCAACGTTTACAGGTACTGTAATTGCTATACTTTATATCAGCAGATAATTCACTACAATAAAATCCAGTTTTTCTCAGTTGGTACTACATTGGTAGCCACATTTCAGTTGAGACGGTTGTTTTTATTTTTTTATTTCAAATGATTTTAATGTTCTTTATTTCTAACCTGTTTGTTAAAAATAGTAAAAATGCTTGTTCAGTTAAGTACTAAGTACAGTGTCCAAAAACAAAAAAGAGAACAATATTGCTCACATATGCAAATATGTGCTGAAAAGGTTACATATATTTATGAGTGTTTATGAAAAACAGGATTTGTTCAGTGCAGATTAGTTCTAGTGTGGTCAAAGAAGAAACTTCATATCTGTAATCCGTTGGAGATTTTACCAGTACATTTACAGCAAGATGCCCTTATCCAGAGCGGCTTACATTTATCTCTTTTATACAACTGAGCAATTAGGGGTTAAGGGTCTTGCTCAGGGGCCCAACAGTGGCAGCTTGATAGTGCTGGGAATCGAACCCCGATCATCCAATTAGCAGTCCAACACCTTAACCACTGTGCCACCATTTCCCTCGTTCCTGTCTACCAGTACCAACCTGAATTCAGAGCAGTGTTTTTTTTTTTTGAGATACTGGTCATTTAGGAAGCTCATAGGACTATAAAAAAAACCACTGGCTATACTGTTGGAGCGTTATAAAGATAGCAAGAAGCTATTTATGATTGATCTTATGATTGATGCTGAGTGACTGTGATTTATTTAGTCATTTTTTGGAAAGGGGAAAAACCCTAGACTTAAAAAATAACGTCAGTTATGATTAACATGCTATAAATAAGACCCCTAAATATAGCCTAGTCTTCCACTAAAAATTTTGTGTTTGTAATCCAGCAATGTGATTGCAAAACACACATTTGGCTATATACAACATGTAAGCACTACCTTATGTTACAGTCACTATCAGACACCGAGCATGTCGGCCAAATAAATGTTTTAGGCATGCGATATGTCTAGCGGCATTTCGGTAGAAACTTCCGAAAGAATTTTCTGAACTCTGTGTTAAAGACCGTATAGATGATGGGGTTGATGGCACTGTTAACGTAACCCAACCACGTGACGATGCTAATGAGACTGCTGGGAATGTCACAGTTTTCGCACAGAGCGCGCATCGTGTGCACCACGAAGAATGGAGTCCAGCAGAACAGGAAGGCACCTGAAAAAAAAAGCACAGAGTACGCCAGCTTAGCTGCCAGAATGCTTAAGGGATGAGGTTCAAGATTCAAGAGTATATTGTCATGTGTACAGGAAACGTCTGTTGCACCATAAAATGAAATTCTAACTTTGTGACTTCCCACAGCAGTCTATGACATTAAAACAGGCGTTACCTGTGAAACAGCTTAATTTATTTTACATAGTCACAAATCTGGAAGAGGTGATTCGGCCTAAAAAATGAGCCTGCAGTCTGCCAGGATTAATCTGTATAATTTTAGGGCAGTTTTTAGTAAGGAGGGTGTGGCTGGCTGACTCATCTGTCCTCAGTTTATGAATTATGTACCAGCTTTCTGTCACTGGTGCTGTCGTCAACCGTTGAAGACTATCATCACTCCATCACATGTGACAGGTTGAAGTAAAGAGGGTAAAGGGATGAGTTGAAAGATGAGAGAAGAAGCAGCAGGAGGACTGCTATACATAATGAGGAATGTACTTTCAACACACTCTGCTCATTAAATAAATTCTAAACCAAAATGACTTTGCTAGAACTTTGAGCTTTTGTTCTAAACTTTATTTTTTCCTTAAAATGACTTCTTAACACAACTCGTTCAAGGCACCATGACAGATACAGCAGGAATTACAAATATAGCATAGAACATTGCACTCTGTTTAACACTGTTGAAAAGTGTACACAAACTGCTGTAAATGGAAGCGTCCCAGCTCTGTAGGGTCGCGTCCGACCTAGGACAAAGGTTATGCCATAATAGGATTGGAGGATTTAAGGAGTATGATTAGCTAGTGTGGCTCAGTGGAGGCACTCAGGTTTCCTACATCCAATCCTGTACTGACACTCAGAAATGTTTGCATGGTTTAAAGACAAGCTTCAAATAAATATTTAATGATTGAATCTTTTTTTTTACAGTTTCCCCCACAGCAGTTGCCATTGTCCTATTCCATATGGAAATCATCTACTCAGGTTTTACAGCTTATTTCATTGCAGCATGTTTCCTTCTCTGCAATATAAAAAAGCAATAATCCTGATCATAAAAAAGAGATCCACCTAAAATCTTTGTACATTCTGTAAAGATCTGGAATATACATAGAGTAACATCGGTGGTCTAGCACAATTCAGAATTCAGAATGCAATGCTAAGTGGTAGTTCAGTGGGTAAGGTGCTGAACTCCTGATCACACATAGGTTCAACATGGGTTTATAGGTTCAAAACCCAACACCAGTTGCCACTGCTGTGCCCATAGCTGCCACTGCTGTGCCCATAGGCTTTAACTTTTTTATTTCCATAACCACCATATTGTTTTTTCAATGTATGTAAATCTAATTTTGGTAATACCCTTTGAAATATTGGTGTATATATTTATCACTGCGGATGCAGAAAACGTTTTTTGGCAAGTGTTAGGAAAAAATCTACTTACCCACCACGACAGGAAGCACCCTCATGGCCTTTCTCTCCCTCCCGTTAATCTTTGCCCTTTTCTTCTCCTGGTTCTCATCTTGGCTGTAACCACTTTCTGAGAAGGTTAGAGAAGCTACAGGGCCATTCTTACATTCTATAGTATAAGGACTGTCTGGGACTAGATCCTTGTCCGTCTCTTTTAGATTAAGGTCAGTAAAGTCATTCTCTATGACAGGAGGAAGAGGCAAAGGTAGAGAAGCCAGTGGTGGTAGAGATGCAGGTGGTTCCTTATGTTTCCTACAGGCTTGCGAGCTGCTTTTTAACTTGGCGTTTCTCGCTTCCTCCCACTTTCTAAGCCCCTGAAATATTCCACAGTAGAGCAGCAGCATGATAGGGCAGGGCACGAAGAAAGAGCAGACGGAAGAATAGACCACGTAGTTGTTGTTTTCCAGCTTGCACTCGCTGTGGTCTCGATTTGGCACATTGTTGATGCCAAACAGCACGGGTGAGGCCACGGCTAGTGCCAGGATCCACGTGGCAGACAACAGGACAATCTGCCGCTGGTCCACATGTCTGCGGTTGTAATTGAGTGGGACGGAAACAGCAATAAACCTGCAATGATCCACATAGAGACGCTATTAGCAGCACTTTCAGTCCTATTTTTGCGAAGTTCAGATAGATAAACTCTTATTAAATCTTTGGATTTTATGTTAAAGGTTTCTATGCGCTGTGCACTCTTTTCAAGTTCAAGTTCAAGAAGCTTTGTTGTCATTTTAACTATGTGTAGCAGATGCAGTACACAGTGAAATTAAACTTTGTTTCTTCAGACTCCATGGTGTTACAAAAACAACACACAATAACACAAAACGACAAAGAGCCACAGAATAGAACAACACAGAGCCAAAGACATAAAGAATACAGTAAGTCCTTCGCAACATAAAGTGCATGTGTGCACGAAATCAGCAAGTTTTTTGTGCAAACAGCATTTAAAGTGTCTGTGCTAAACAAAATATATTGTCGTGTTTATGTGGTGCTGTAAACATCGATTTGTGTTGAGTGAGCGAATGAGTGTGTGTGTGTGTGTGTGTGTGTGTGTGTCGGTTGAGGTAGTAGCCAGTGGTTCATCTCTTCGTACAGCTCAGTGTTAGACACAATAAACACTGCAGCTCAACTCGATCAGCAGGACAATGCCAATGAGTGTGACCTCCTCAGAAAACCTGTGCATGCTGCTAGTGACTGGCTGTCACTTTGGGAACACATTCACTCACACTGTAGGTCTTAAAGCTCAGGTTTGGATGTCATATATCTGTCCTTCACGTTCCTGCAGTTTTATGAATCCTCTTTCTCTCTCTCTCTCTCTCTCTCTCTCTCTCTCTCTTGCGTGCGTATGCTCTCTCTCTCTCTCTCTCTCTCTCTCTCGTGTGCTCTCTCTCTCTCTCTCTCTCTCTCTCTCTCTCTCTCTCTCTCTCTCTCGTGTGCTCTCTCTCTCTCTCTCTTATTATTATTCTTGCTACCTACCTGTCAATGCTAATTGCACAGAGGTTGAATATAGAGGCAGTACACAGCATCACGTCCATGGTCATCAGCCCATCACACACGGTCATGTTTAAGGACCAAACTCCATCCTGGAACTGAAACACAGAACAGCAATTAGTCTCTTTTTCTCTCTCTCTTTATCTAACCGTTCCTTATTACTCTATTATGTCAACGTCACTATTACTCTTTTTATATTTTCTTCTCCTCCTACCCCTTAGACAGCAAAAATGTCTGTGTCTAAAATTATACTTATTAGGAAATGTGTCCCCTAATCCCAAGCAAACAACACACGCACACACACCCTTTGTCTTTCAAACTGATCTTCTATTTTGAGTTTGATACACACCCTAATGTTAAAAGGGGGGATGGGGGTTAAAAAACCTTAGATAAGAGGGGTTTAATGGCATTTTAATGATGAGCAATGGAGAGGCTCAATTGTTTTATTAGTAAATAGCGCCTTTCTTATGCCAATGACCCATTTTTGTCTTACAAGTGGAATGCATGAGCTACTGGTAACAAAGTGTGGAGTATGATAATGAGGAATCGCTGTGGGATTGCACATTAAGGACGTCACGCAAGACCTTGACCAAAAGTA
The DNA here is from genome assembly GCA_005784505.1 of Bagarius yarrelli. Lineage (NCBI taxonomy): Eukaryota > Metazoa > Chordata > Actinopteri > Siluriformes > Sisoridae > Bagarius > Bagarius yarrelli. The sequence continues at coordinate 12,386,123 of VCAZ01000001.1, read as the reverse complement.
ACCAGGTAACCTAATGTCTCCCTTTTCCTGCCTTTTGTGTTCTTTGCACTCGAAAACCGTGTCACGTTGCTCACAGTATGTGCCATGCTCTGGGAGCTGTACTGGCTGCACACTCGTGGGGAAAAAAAGGGAGGTGACACAGATGTACTCTGCAGGAGGTGTTGCTCCTGTCAAACATTTCAAGGGAACCCAAGCCCATATTATTCATTGATGGATAAATTAATTTCAGCTCTGAAGCCTACGTGTGATTAAGGTCGCAGGTCGCAAAACTTTTACCAAATAACTTTAAGAACCTGAAATGTAAGTTGATTACAAATGTAAACAAATCACAATTACAACAATATGTCATTCTTTTCAAACAGAGGAAAGCACACGGTTGTCTAGAGTGTCACTGTGTGCTGTAACATATCATTTTAACATATCAATTCATTCACTAAAACCTAGAGATTAAAACACTGTTCCAGCATGACACGACAATGTCCCTGTGCACAAAGCTCCATTAAGACATGGTGTGTTCTGGTTAAAGTGGAAGAACTTAAAGTGTCCTGCACAGAGCACTGACTCTGACTCAATGCTAGAACAGAAGTAACTAAGATGGTTAAGCCTCCACTGTAACTCATAATGTCTTTACTTAATTAATCAAGTGATCTTGAGTAAATATTTGCCTTTTTGGACCCGCAATTCAAAAAATAATAGTGTCACTCATTAACCTTTAAAATACATTAAAAACGTATATGAATTAAAGTGTTATGAACTCAAGATCATACGTTTTCCTTTAATGTGATTAGACGTACAAGACAACTAATGTGCTGATTGGTGAATTATTACAAAAGGTAGAGCTTAACACATTAATATAACACCAAGTTAAGTGAACTTAATAATTTAAGAGCATTATATAGACACCAAGTTAAATAAACTTAAATACTTAACAGTCTACATGAGGACCAAGTTATGTGAACTTAAATAAATAAGCAACTAAATATATATATAAGTTTTGACTCATTACTCAAGTTATAGAGAAAGAACAAGTTTAGTCAATCAATTAAGTTTATTCACTCGTTAGTTTTCAGTGTGGATTGTTAATTGGAGGATGAGGGTTCAAATTGCAACACTGAAAAACTGTTATTATTGGGCCTTTGAGCAAGGCCCTTAACCCTCTCAGCTCCAGGGGCATTGTATCATGGCTGACCCTGCCCTCTGACCCAAACTTCCTAAGATGATGTATATGCAACATTGTGCTGTAATGTATCTGTGACAAATAACGAGGGACTAACTAATCCCACTGAATCATTCTGGGATGAGCTGAAATACTGACCTCCTCACCTAACATTAGTATCTGATCTTATTAATACTATTGTAGCTGAATAAACACAAATCCCTACAGACACACAACACAATCTAGTGAAATGCCTTGACAAAAATGTGGAGGTTAATTTAACAAGCTTATTCTGGGATGTTTACCAAACACAATGTCTGTTCCGATCGTATTATAGGTAAAGTGTGTATTAAGACTCTTATTAAGTTCCTTTTGATGACATGACAAACAAAAAAGTTGAGATAAGGCGCATGTTAAAAGCGATGCTTCCTGCACTTACCTCTGCGTACACAAACAGGGGAAGAACGAGCACTGCGAGGAGCAGGTCCGCAACAGCTAAACTCACTATAAAATAATTGGTTGTAGTTTTTAAAGCCTTTTCTTTGTACACACTGAGACACACCAGCAGATTCCCGCAAATGATCACCACGATCAGCAGGATCCCAAATATAAGTGCTGGAAAGTTGTGGAGCTGCGCGGTGTGATTGGCAGAAGAAGTGAGGTTAGTGGGCATTTCTGTAGCAATCCGGCGCCACGCGCGTCCCCGCTTTAGCACCAGCCCCCACCCCAGGGGTAGCTTCGTCTGAGGGCTTTCCGCTCATCCGCCAGCCGTCTGACACAGTTTTTGTCCGAAAACACGCTCCGTTTTGCCATTAGGGACTGTGACCCTTTCTGCCTGCCTTTCACACACACTTACACAAGCACACACACACACACCTATTTTCTCTTTCAGCTGTCTCCTGCGCTCCAGCCTGGTGACGCGTGACGTTCCTTTAAGCGCATTAACGTGCGCTTTACGCACAAACCCAATCAACAAATCTGCGGGGTAACAAGCAAAACAACTCAAAACTTCAGTCCAAAACTTTTCTGCGCGTGATAGAGCAGCTCATCCTCTGTTCTCCGAGCGTATGGGATGCAGGGCTCGTCTCACACACAGCTGGTTTCAGCTGGATGCTCCTTGTGTGGGGGTGGGTTTTCCAAACGCTGCTCGCTTTCAAAGCTCTGACACACACACACACACACACCGCCATAACATGACAGCAGCCGTGTTAACCACGCTCATTAAAACCAGCAGACTCTGGCTTTTACTTTCTACATGATTGTATATGTTTTATATTATTTTATTGAATCTGTACCATTTAGAAGTAACATATATTCACAGGTAAAAGGTATATTTGAATACATGCCCGCTATCTTTTGAACAGAAGTAAATAAATAAATTCATAAATAACTCAAACTAAATGGAAGTGTGAATATTGTGTGATAAAAAAAATTTACGTGATAAAGAAATTCATCAATAAATACAATGGATGTTAACGTTCATGCGTGAATAAATGTGATCATTTGAAAAATTTGGTTTTAAAAAACCAAGTGATAAAATAGGGATTGTAACAAGGAAACAAAAAATAAATCTATCGTTAACATACACCAGGAAATAAATAGATCATTAGAAACAAAATTACACTTATAAAAATTTCATGTATATATATCTATATATATATATATTATATATATATATATATATATATATATATATATATATATATATATATATATATATATATATATACATATACATGAAATATGAAACATATATACACATGAAACATATATACATACATATAATTTTAAAGTGTAATTTTTGTTTCTAATCTATTTATTTCCTGGTGTATGTTACAATAGATGTATATTACGATAGATTTATCTATGTCTCTGATCTATTTTGGGTCCATCTATATACATATATATAAATTTATAATTTTAAAATCATAGGTGAAAATAAATAAAGCATATTAAAAATAAATATGGAAGTCTGTGAGAAAAGAACAATAAAGCCGATCGAAAATTACATAAAGAAAATAATAATTAAAAAAAAAAAACAGGTTAAATAAATAAGTCAGTGAAAAACCAACCATGTCTTTAACCATGTGATCTTAGATTAAGGGAGAGATTAATCATGGCTGCCCGTGTCTTGGCAGAAAACTGCAGGTGCAGATGTTAGACATTCATATCTCATTTTTTTCTTGGCAAATAGTATAGGTTTATATATATATATATATAGGCAGGAGACTGATGAGCAGCATGAATGATATAGAAACAATGCTCTGTGTGTTTGCGCTTAATCATACTGTAAAAAAAATAGTGTTGGTTTACCTCCAAATAATTAACTTATGGTTGGAAATGCAAAAACTGTTCTTTCTGGTACTCCGGTTTTCTCCCACAGTCTAAAAACATGTATGTTAGGTTAATTAGTGATACTAAATTGCCCAAAGGAGTGAGTATGTATGTGTGTGTGTGTGTGTGTGTGTGGTTGTTTGTCTGTATGTGGCCCTGTGATGAACTAGAGATCTGTCCACGCTGTACCCCTGCCTTTCACCCCATGGCAGCTGGGATAGACACCCTGTGACCCTGATTAGGAATAAGTGGGTATAGACAACAGATGAAATCTAATTCCAATCATTTTAACTTTAACTTAAACCTTGGAAAAGATGGTTTAAACCTTATTGGTAGGTTATGTGCAAATATTTTCCTATTTTTTTGAAGGATGCAAAGTTATGTTGGTTGTTATGTTGTTAAATAAAATTTGAAGTACACATAGGGTATCTTATATCTTATAGGTTTTTTACAAACAAAATAAAAAGTTATTTGCTAACTCGATCCTACCGAAAACTTTCAATTGTAATGGAAATCTTGCATGAATAGCAGTAAGTCAGTGAAGAAAACTACTTTAAAAAGAAAAAAATATCTAGATTTAACTTGTGAAAAAGGGTGCACAAGATGGCGGCTAGAAAGGTGGAAGCGGTTTTTATAGGCTCTTGCTCCAAGCACAACTACTCACCCTCGAAAAACAAGTTGCTATACTCAATGATCGATCTTGATCATCAACACACATTGATGATTTATAAAACAGAGGCTTCCCTTCGGGAAGAGGTGGCGTGGGCTGATGCTGTTGCCTTTTTCCAAAGGTGGATTTCTAAATTTCTCAACTTGCATTCTAAGGGCGGTCGCATTAATATTAAGAGAGCGCACTGTACGCTGGCTATGTTACTTTAGACTGCTTATCGGGAATGGTGTTGTGCAGCTGTAAAAACTGCTGCTATGATATTTCGACCCATGTTTTCAACACACTTGTAATTATGATTGTAACAGTGTGGAGGAGTAATGATTAATATTCTTATTATTCGGTGTCAGTCAGAACAGAATGGATTCCTCTCATGTTCTGTTCACATGGTGAATATGTGACTTTAAAACAAAACACAATGTGGATAAGAGATTATCTATAAGAAGATTAATGTGCATTAACTAATGACATACTGTTTCATAATAGGTCTCTATTGAAAATACTTGGGACAACAAATTCTGTCTTTCTCTATAAATAACAAATATAAATGAAACACTTGCCTTGTCAGGTTTATAACATTTGCCTGGAGTAATGAGAGCTTTGATGTCAGAACAGGGAGCTTGTGGTGAGCCCAAAGACTTAGAGACAGAAATATTTCAGTCATGCGGTGACTTATATTTCCACTTTTTTCCCCCCACTGGTTTTTTTTCACTGTTCTTTGTTTGATGTGCTTTGTTATTTCCAAAAACTATAATTAAAAAAAAATCAATCTCTGTAACTGCAAAGTGTCACATTTAAAAACTTTAAGTGTAAATAATGAAACCTTTATTCTTCATTCTTACTTTCACAAACTAATTTTAACTTTTAAGTTATTTAATTTTAAATGTTAATAGTGCATTAGAACATCTTGGAAAACTGTAGCCTGATAGCACTGAAAGTATATGTGCAAACTTTATAGTCAGGTAAATAACGGTAATAAAATACCAAACATAGAAATGGATTATACACTGTGTCTGTAGTTGCGCTAATTTATAAAAATAAGCATATACATAAGCTACATGTAGTTACAATGTCCTACAATCAAAACACACCAAAATTAAATTACACCATATTCCTACCTGTCCAAAAGAAATACTGTAACCATGGCATCATCTTTCAACCCTTTAACTCCTGTTAGACTCCAACGTGAAAAGCAACAACAATATTAATTGAGTATGTGAGCAGAGCGGGGTGGGACTGGAGCAGAGTGAGTTTAAGGCACTCCACTAACACTCCATCAGTGGTGAGCAAATATTGGGGAGATGAAAATCTGGAGTTGAACTGGAGTGGAGTGATTATAAAATGCTTTGAGCACAAAGCAAAACATTTTGCCGCTTTACTCCACTCACATACACATGGTTTTAAACCAGCCTTTTTTCTGCAGTATATGAAGGTGCTGATGAAGTACCCTGTCTGTGCGGACAGGATGTGCAGAGAGGATGGTAGGAATTCCTGTTAATCATACTGTTAACATTTTGATTGGACAAACATTTCTTGGTCCTGCGCCTTCCACAGAATATATAAATTAATTTAGATCAGTTAATTTTATGATTGCTATCGGGATGTAAAGAGATTTTCAACTAGAAAAACAAAAATGTTTCTCAATACAATCATTTATTTTATTTTTAAGTTGTTTGTTTAGACTTTGGACATTAAAATTTTATTTATTGTTGAAACAACAGTCACTGCAGGCTTTAATTTTTTATCTACATACAGTGTGGCCAGGCATACATTCGGACACTTATATGAATATAGGGTTTTTTTTAACATCTATTCCATATTTAATCTCACTCTTACTCCTTTAATAACATTTACACTTCTTGTATAGCTTTCCATATGATTGTGGAGTGAGACTGTTAGAATTTGCTATAAAATGATTAGTGAGTTCTTGCACTGATGTGGTGTTTCAAGTCATTTTTTTAAAAAATAACTCTATATGTGCCACAGCATTTTGGCATAAATAAATGGTATAATGGTCATTCATCAAGCTATAATAATAAATAAAAATATCAAAAAAAATTTACAACAACCTTGTAAAAACGTAAAACTTTTCAACTTACATAAAAAAAAAAAATTAGTTAGAGTTACTGACTGATAGAGGAAGAGAGAACTTGCCCTTGCCCTTCCATTCAGCGAGTATATTTTATACGTTTATTTCTCTGTTCCCAGTCATGTGGGGAATGTGAAACTCGAAAGCTTAGGACTTGTTTAGAAAGTGAATGATTGTTTTCAGAATTTAACCTTGTGCTTAGGTTTCTATAAGCAGTTTAGGATGTAGAAATACATTTCAGTAAAAGTATATTTAAAAAACGTTTCCAGTCATCTGCACTGTCTGAGAGGTCATTAGAAGTGGTTATTAGGGGGACCATCGGCAGTTGGGCTGCTACAGGGCAACTACAGAAGTTCAGCCAAGATCTGGAAGACCAGTAAAATCCTTAAAGAAGACTAATATTATCCTGACTAGAAAAACAAAGCAAAAACCCTTAATAAAGTTTTTTTTTACACAGAAGTTCTTCCTTGTTCAATTTTTGAACAAACACAATCTGCATAAATGAGTCATCAGAAGGAAACCTTAACCCCGTCCCTAATAAAATAACAATAAACCTCTGCTGTAAGCAAAACAATGTCCAGATAAGCCAGAGGCATTTTAAAAACAACGCCATGCGGTGCATATAATATTCGGCTGTGCCACAGGAAGCAATTTACATGTAGGTGGAAAAATAGATTCTAGTTAATATCAGCAAATGTAGAAAATTACTGAAGGTAAAAAGGGATTATTTCATCAGCAGGATGTAGCTAATGTAAAAAAATAGTTTAAATTCTATGGGTAGATCCTGAATATTCTTTATGTAAGCTGGCTCAATGGAACATTTTGAAAGGAAAGGTAAACAAATGGAAAAAGTAATTGCATAAAACGTATAGACAAACTCTTAGCAGAGTACACAATTTATTCACAAGCTGAATTATCTGCCAAAGGGGGTTTTAATAAGTTCTGACAGTTAAAACTTTTGTGCCTGCTCTGATAACTATTTTAGTTGACAGTTTCTTAGATTCTTCAAATAAATAATAAATTACTGTTCTTATCCTTTTTTCTACAATTCATTTAAAATTCAGCAAAGCATAAACTTTACACACAAGTATATGATGTGGATTACATCAAATCTTCTGAATAAGGAAGCAACAACATTTGACTGTTAGATAACAGGCTTTATACTATATTATTGTATCCCTGTGTTAATGGCTCAAATGGTTAAGTTGCTGATCTGAAGACCAGAAACACCTGGGTTCAAGCCCCACCACTGGCAAGTCAACCATTGTTGGGTCCACTGTTGAGCAAGACCCTTAACCCCTCCTGCTCCAGGGGCGCTGTATCATAGCTGACCCTGTGCTCTGACCCCAACTTACCCCATGGGATATGCGAAAAATGCATTTCATTGGCTCTGTACATGTACCCTGCACAATGAAGTTGAATATTATGATTAAATATTTAGTAATAATCCAAATGAAATCACTTGTTATTACGCATATATAAGAAGGTAAATGAGTCCAAACAAAAATTACAAAAGGCAGCAGATTCATTTAAAGGCACTTTATATCATCATAGAAATCAACTCCGTCCCCTCTTTTCCTCATGTTTGTGTCCCTTTTTCTACAAGAAATTTAATTTATTCCAATCGAAGGGATTACTCACTAACAAAAAACCCATGAAGGTACAAGTTGCATCATATTTATTTACATGTGAATCAGGTTCTAATGCAAATGCTTATACTTTTTTCTTGTTTACAAAATGATGCTAGAAATCACATTACATCTCCTGCCACAACAGTGCTACTGACACACACAATAAATAGTCAGTGATTAGCAACAGGAGTCAACAAGAAAAAAAAAACTGAGAACCTCATCCTTAAACTCCCCTTGCAGTAGAGGAATCCTTTAAATCCACTGTGACAGCTTGCTCAAGTGACAACACTGCAGTCCATAACCAGGCTTCCTGTATCACTTTGGATCTAGTCATACAGACATAGTATAAAAGTGGACAGCAAATACTGACTGTGTCAAATAAACCAGTCCTGGTCAGATAAATTTTTAATCCATGGTAATGACAGTTTCTTAACTTAAGTGGTCTAAATGTATTCAATTGTTTTTATATATTTTTGGAAGGCACAGGACTAAAACAACTTGATTTTCCTTTTCCAACAACTGACCTTTTAAAAATATCCACTAACAGAAAGACAGCTGTTAAAAGGACTACTTTAAAAAAAAAAAGGCAGGAGCGTGAACCCAAATTAATATTGGTGTTTCCATGCTAGATACAACTACAGGTGAGAAGTTTGGTAATTTAGTATTAACTAACTGTACTATAAAGTTTTGCTATAGTATTGTAGTAATGTTGTCTCTGGTCATCTAGTCTGTGCGCGTTTAGGAAATTTTGCTTTGGACAGCGATGTGCATGGAGTACACTTCCAGTGCTATCAGGCTAAAGTTAGCATTTTTCCATATGTCCTACTGCAAGTAACAGATATTGGTCCAGATAGTCAGGCGTAGACATTTTTGCTCCCAACTATCCAGTCTGATAAAGCTGGACAGAAAACACATGTTACTGATGTGGACTGATGTCTTTAGGAATGAAGACGTTTTATTTGGACATCAGTTTCTTATAATTGTGAAAACAGGGAAGACTCTTCTTAAGGCATGGGGGGAGTGGTAGATCATTAATTATGGTGTTGGTCTGCTAACTGGAGGATCGTAGGTTAAACACCCAGCACCTACAAGCTGCCAATGCTGGGACCCTGAGCAAGGCTCTAAAACTAATCAGCGTGATAAAAATGAGGTAAATGTAGGTTGGTCTGGATAAGGACATCTTCCAAATTTCAGAAACGCAAAGATAATCAAAGAAAAATTAGACGGTACTAAATATAGACAGTCAGAATGGTGGGAGGTGCTGTACTAACCACGCAAAAAAGGCAAAGGTCTGTACAGATGAGTGTGTGTGTGTTGGCAGTGTAACATCTTATGATCTAAATCATAATTTGTCAAACCAATAATGATAAATCGGTCTGTGCTGCTTTAGTCGGAGAGCCGGCAGCAGGATCTTATAAGTTTTGATTTGCTGGTAACACTTTACTTTGCCCTTTAAAATGACAGGGCACAGCAAACACACACACACACACAAACAAACAAACACAGGGGTTCATGGCTCACATCCTGTTCTTGATTGATGCATGTCTTCCACCTCAGGACCTTAAATTGACACAAGGGACTGATGTGTTATCACCGATTTTATCTATTACATACAGGCAGAGAGAACATGAGAAAATGCATGATTTTATAGATTAGAATTAAAACATTTGAAGCTTTGAACGCAACTTCATGTCGTTTAAATATGTTTACTATGACAGGCTCTCAGGTGCCTAAACCTAGTCAGAGTTGTAGGGATTTTAGGATAACATTGCCTCCTGTTGGTCATTGCTTGCTATAGACGTATTTAATAGATCCTCTAAGAAAAAAAAATCCAGCTGCATACAAACATAAGAATTCAGACTGAGGTACCTGAAAGTGTTCACAATCTGGTGCCACACACAGGAGGAGGATATGCTTCTTTTTTAAATCCCTTTCGTCTCCATGTTTTTCCAATTTTTGTTTTTTCTAACCACTGTCAACTCTGCTTTGTGACAATGTCCATTGTGTAAAGAGCAACACGAATAAAAGAGAATTGAATTGAACAGGGCATCACACACACACACACACACACACACACACACACACACACACACACACACACACACACTACACAGAGACAAACACAGACAAACACAGACAAACAGAGACACACATACCACACACACACACACACACACACACACACACACATAGGCACAAAACTTATATATACATTTATAACGAAGAAAAGATAAAAAAATATACAATAACAGATATAAACTTGTAAATCTTCTATGTCCACTGTCACAAACACTATACAACCCAAACTGACATAAACTGTATACTGCTGTATAATCGCTGTGTTGTTATTATAACTACTGCAACTTCTTTAAACTTGCAATAAACATGGAATAAGAAGTCTAAAATTGTGAATTTGAAGATGATTATAGAAAGTTAAGCCTGCAGTCGGAAAGTTTGTTTCACTTTAGCATTTGTGATTCTCACTTTGAGTGTGTGAATCTGAGGGAGACTGATCAGTACTTGAAGGTAGGAGGGTGCTGCTCTGTTTGTTGATTGTCCGTGATTATTCCAAAGTTGCAAGCAGTGGATGAAGAGGAGATCAACGATTTGTCCATGGTGATTGCAAGATCCTGAAATGGGGACCAATCAGCTGGGATGAAGAGCAATTCCGTTTTGCTGAGGTGTCAATAAACAATAGTTTAAATTAACACTACTATTTCTTTTTATTTTTATAGTTACATGTAGTTTGAGTTTTGTCTAGCTGCCTGTTACGATTGATATAAAAATATTTAAATAATCTGACTACCAACTGCTGCTTGTCCTATTGTTTAAAACCCTGTCCCACTCGTCCTTTATTATCTCGTTTCTGAATTTTACCAGAACAAAACATCTGCATAAACATTGTCTAGCAAGTCAGCAGTTTAATAAAATAATGTGTGTAAAATAAAATGAACCCCTGTACCTTTTCTAAATGCAGTACAGTTTATAGTCATAACACTACTAATATTATTTTTCATTTGTAACATTTTACCCAGAAACAAATAACAAAGCTGCAAATAATTACACATACTCTGATTTTGTTTGTCATTTTCATCTTCTGGAAACTTCTGATTAATTTAGTAGAAACTGACCTCATTGTTTGACTGCATTGATTTTCCAGTTTTCCAAGAATCTGGACTATTAAATGATAAAATGGATTCTTATCCGTTAATTAAGAAAGTGTGTATTACTAATGACATATAACTGTATTAGCATGAGCACATTTTTCCTATTAGCTCCAGGATGTTACCACTTCAGTAAATAGTCATAATGAGTAATGTAAATAAGCGCAGCCATAAAATTTGGGTTATGACATGTCTTTCTTTCCGCCGATCAATGATATCTGGGGTACAAAAAGGGCACCACAATTGGTCTTTTGCATCGAGTGCATCATCGACAGAGGTTTATTCTATAGGTGAGTTGGATAGTTTTGTCTCCTGGTTAAGTATTTTCACCTTATATGTTACATGAAAAAACAGTTTTGGAAACCAGTTCTGGAACTTATAGCTTGTTTTCTCATTTCTTGAAGGTTTTGTCATGCCTTATATTCTAAGCTTAGTGCAGGTTTTCCTGTTGTCGGTGCTTGTCTTCCAGTATACAGCCACATTCCCATCAGGGGATAGGTAAGACTACAGACTTTCTTTCTTTCTTTCTTTCTCTCTCTCTCTCTCTCTCATTAAATAAATGTAACACGTTTTCACCACAGGACCAGGGAGAATGACGAGAGCTTCATAACTTGGGAAAGACCTTCCTGCAGAAGGTGTTTGTTTCCAAGAGAAAGTGCAGAGGTGGAAGAATCCACTGTAGATGACAGAGGGTGGGTTTTTGTTTTGTTTTTTCCACAAAATGCAGAATATCAACACTTTATTAGTGTAACTGAGTCAGCTTAGTGTTTCTGTGTTTTGTTTTTTTAAATAGTAAGATAAATATTATGCCTTTTCCACTTAATGTGGTTTTAAAAAAGTTTAATAGCTGGTCATGTGGCCATGTGATCAGAAATAAATATCATTAACTTTGTATAAAAGGTTGTGGTGAACAGAACAGTTGTGATGTGGTGTGTAGGTACAGAAGATCCGAACTGCAGACCAGACAGTTGGGAGATCTTGAGTTTACCAGCCGCCATGCTGAGCTGCTAAAATCTAAAGCCAAGCTCTCTTCCCTCTGCTCGTTCCTCCGCCGCATGCAGAACAGCAAGAAAAGGTGAGGGAAAATGACTTCTGATGAAATTTTCTACAACTTCGTCAATAGTTGTTCTTATAGTATTTCTTAACACCTACAATATGCTGTGTCGTTTACAGTGGACTCGCTGGGGACACAGAGCATGTGAATACACTGATGAAGCAATATATGTGTGCCAGCCTGTATCAGTGACACACCCAACCTGCCCATATACAACACTATAAACATCTGAAGACCATAAACTGATTCTATTTCAAGACTGATTGCTGATTTATAATCACATGGATTACACTTTAAATGCTTTAAACATAATTAAATATCTCACAAATATTCCAATAAGTTGTGTGCAGAAAAAAAAATCTCTCACACACTACTTAAATACCTGTTATGTAACCATGACAATCTAATAAATAAATTCATAAATTTGTGGAAACATAATTATTGGTGTCACTTTCAGCTACGAGAAATGTAATAAAGCTGTCTGCCAACTATATTATATTTTATTATCTTATTATTATCTTAGAATGCATTATTTGTTTTTATTGTTATTATTTAACATTTTATTGTAAAACAAAAGAAAATGTAAAATAATAAAAATGTAAATATATAAATAATGTAATGTAAGATAATAATGTGACATTTGCATTGTAATTTCGTTCCCAGTGCACACTGACCAGTTATAATGAAGAGAATTATAATAAAGTTTTTATTCTATTTTATTCTATTTATTCTATTCGATTGTTACATTTCTGGTTTACCCATTTCCCAAAGTGACTTACAGTTATCTTATTTATATACTTAAGTGTCTGAGCCCAGAAGTGGCAGTTTTATGATGCTGGAAATAGAACTTACAACCTTCCGATCAGTAGTCCATTTTACCCACTGACCTAGCAATGTCCACATTCTACACAGCACCACATGCACTGAGATGATTCTCATAAAAGCCAAAATGTAATTGAAAAGTTAAGTTTATTACAAAAAAAAAAGAAACAGACTAATAAAAAAAAAAAGATCACAACAAACAATGTTCAGGTTTATACTGAAACTGTCGCCAGTTCTGGCAGAGCAGACACTCAAATATGATTTAGAAATTTACCTCAACCACTATGCCACAGACCACAAGCTGAAGAAATTTAGAAAGGAACCAGACTTGAAAAGGAACCTATTATCTTCTCACTAGTGGTTATTTTGTATATCTGTAACAGTTTCCATTATGTAAGGAAAACATTTATTATTATTACAATATAATATTGTATATTATAATGTAACAATAATGTAATATAATACAATATAATGCATATAATGTATAATGTAACAAATACACTATTTAACGACTATAAATGTCAATCATCCTACAGAACAAGATAGCATAGTTTTTAAACCGAAACGTATGAGCTCATTAGCAGTTAATAGGTACGCTTTATTTCTATGTTGATTTATTGTTCCTGATGGGAAACGTAATTTCAGTTTACTTGAAACCTTTACAATTACACGTGATTATGTTAATATATAATAAAATATTCTTCAGAGAAAAATAGCATAAATGGCAGAAGATGAATGTAATCCTCATGATCCTAAAGCAATTAATACATGATATATTTCCGCTGTTGAAATAGAACAGAATTTAATGTAGTCTAACCAGTTAGTACTGGTACAATATGTTATTCAGTAGCTCTCATTTCCATCGAGTTTAAGAAGTAGATACTAGATAAGAGGAGTTTAACACTTTATGACTGCTACCTACTTTATCGAACAGTGGAAATAATAATAATTTTGTTTAGTTACCATGTGACCCCTAAAAGCACAACAGTAACCGTTTGCAACTGTACCACCATAAAAATTCTGTCCACACAGAAGAGAGTTTAAGTGAGGTGAAAGTCCAACACAGACAGCTTTTTATGACCAATAAAGTGCAGATAACATCCCATCTCAAAGGTTGGGCCTGAAGCTTGCTTTCTCACATCTCATCAGCAAACATTAATGCGTGGAAAAGAGAACCTGCTCGAGCAGAAACCTCCGGAGCAATGGATCTAAATTATTTTATCCCACAAAACATTGTGTTCTTTTTGCTGGCACTGCTTACCGTCAACACTTCTGCTCAGAGTAAGTGAAGCTTCACACCAAGACGACATAATTAATATGAACTGATTAGTTTTGTTGGTTTGGTTCAGTCTGACTAAAATAAAACCCATTCAATAAATTTATCAGGAAATTGATCAGAACATGACTTGAAAAATTTGTTTGATATTTTGTGTGGTAACAAATTAAAAAACTGCAAGCTCTGTAATTCTATAAAGGAAATTTACTGACTCCCCCTAAAGGCCAGGGTAAGAAATGATCAAACATTACAAAATTATTAAAATATACTTTTGTCCTATAACAATAGAAACATGTATGTTATGAATGCGAGTGTCCCCTCAAACCCAGACCAGCTTTCTCTAAGGTGTAATGAGCAGTAAAAACTGTAGATTAATAATTAATTAATAAAAATGAATCATGTAAATCATATGCTATGATATGAACTGTTTACTGTCACCATAGCGCTTTTAGCGATGTAATGTTCATTGTTTTAAATCAGCTTTGTAGATGTGTAGGAATTCAAAGTTTAAAAGTTAAAAGTTTAAAATATAATTTTTAAATGAACAAGGAAGACGCAATAATGGTGTGCAAGCAAAAAGTGTGTCGTTACAAATAACGCTCCGTTTACAGCTGTATGTTTTATATGTAGAATTGTAACTGAGAGCCTTTGAAAATCTTATAAATAAGTGCAGTTTCTTTTAGGAGATGATTGTTAGAATTTATGCCAAAGTAAATTAAAATAGTTTTGGTGCTACTGTATGATGAGTTTATTTTTATTTGTTACTCAGCTATATGTGTGATGTGATCTAGGCTAATAAAACCTATTCAATAATTTTTAAAAAATTATTTTTAAGAAAAGTTTCTAAAGTAAATGTAACGTTTTTGTTGCGTTCTCTTGTTACAGTTTGCGTAGCCCCAGGCCCAGCGAATATTGATGAGAACAACAATATAGGTGATACAGTCGCCACAATAACCATTCAGGAAGGAGTCAGTCTCCTGATTACAGAAAATCCCCTCAATGCCTTTGGAATAAATGGGAATAGGGTTGTGGCAAATGTGGTATTGGACTATGAGGTAATTATCCCTTTCATCTGTGTTTATTCGGTGTGATTTTGTGTAATGTACCACCTATGAGATTTTAATGTGGACACTTGAAAACTATAAAATACATAATTCTAGAAGTTAATTTTTATTACAAGCCCGGTAAACTCATAACTGTTCCTGCCAGCTTTACATTTTTATCATTTTGTATTAAAATATGTTTGTCACAGTCCCTGCCTATTGGTGGAGGTCTGATTATTGGCATAACCTGTACGATGGAAGGACTAGATCCGGTAAGCCTGCTCTGGGTGGATCATCAAGTGCCAATTCTTAACTATTTTTAATGCAAAATACATATTCTATACTATTTGTACTGGAAATTGGTACTAAAAACTACTCTTTGCAGCTAAACATTCGGGTATTTGTGATTGTAAATAATATCAACGATAACCCTCCATTTTTCGCAAGTGACATGAACTATCTGCAAGTTGAAGAGGTAGAACAGATATTACACTTACATTACACATCATGTCCATAACTGAATTCAGTTACACACCGTTTATTAATAAAGACAGTAAAAAAAATTTTATTAGCACTAAACAAGCATGTCTCCTAAGCTATCAAAAGTTGATACACGAGTTGGAAAAATTGATGCTACAGACCTTGATGGAGATCGGCTGTACTACCATCTGGTATCTCCAAAAGTGAGTCATAACAGTCATAAAACACTTACAATACTGATACTTTTTAAATTGCAACTGATCACTTCCTTCTTTCCTTTCTTCCTGTTTCTCAGGATGAATTTGGGTTGCAGGCTGATAGCAACCCAGAAATTCTGGTGAAAAAGATTTTGGATTATGATACAATTAAAGAAGTTACCCTGAAGCTCTTTGCTCAGGTATTAGACATTACAGATAAAGATAAATATAGTCAAATAAAATATAACACTGCTATTTTTTTTTATATTTGTTAATATATTTATGATATCATGAATTTGGTAACCTTTTAGGACACACCCTTAACTTCAACGGGAAACCCATCCCATACTGCCACCACCACTATCATTGTCACTATCTTAGACATCAATAATCGGCCACCATGGTTCCAGCCTTGCACAGAGTCCATTGTTGGCACAACCAAAATCTGCCTCAGCGCTGGATACACAGGGACTGTCAATTTAAATGAGCAAGTGTGTGTTTTTGTAAAATGCTTTTTCAAACCAATCCTACATGTAGCTTGTCTAAATGTATTCATTTATTGAGCATAGAATTGAACTCTAAGCCTAATCTTTAAGGCTCAGGCCACCTAATCAAACCTTGATAATAGATTGTAATTTTCACTAGTGCGGCCTGTTCTCATCATTAAATAACTCTATTCTAATACTAATCCCAGGCAGGTGAATTGACTTTGAATCCTGGTCCTGTGCATGCTATTGATGGAGACATTGGAAGGAATGACCCGATCAGATACACAATTATTGGCGGTTAGACAAGCGTTTATTTAAAATAACTACATTGTTATGTGCACACCAGCTCTGAGCAGCAGTTGAGTATTTGCACTAATTTTTAGTCTCTGAGCAGGAAATACAGATGACATGTTTGTTATTGATCAAAACAATGGGAGTATTACAATGCAGAAGCCAGTAGGTGTAGCAGGACCCATCATATTGACAATCATGGTAAGTAACAGTCTTAGTTTATTAAATTATTGAATATAATGAACAGAAGATTTATACATATAATGTACACTAAGCTTGTACTTACATTTGTAAGACACCTTACCATCATACTAATTTGTGGTTGTTCTCAAACGATTGCTACAAAATTGCTTTGAAAACACTTAATTGGATAGATTGTCCAAAGTTGTAGCATTTCGTTATTCCTTTAGTGAAAGCAAGGGGCTCAAACACTGTTCCAGCATGACAAGCATTACAGTTCCATGAACACATGCTGTGTTCTGGTTGGAAAGGAACAACTTGGGTGTCCGCACAGAGCCCTAATCTTAAGATCGCAGAAGACCTTTGGGAAGAATTGGAATACCAACAATAGCCACTGATCTCAGTAAAACTGTTGTTAGTTTTAGTTACAATAATAGTTTACTAATAGTACAATATTATTAAATTCAGGCACTTATGTTGGCTAAGAAATTCTGGGCTCAGGGGTTTGTGCACAGGAAAAGTGTTTGAGTCTGGTGGTTCCAATGAAGGACGAATGTAATGCTACAACATACAAAGGCATTCTAGACAACTGTGTGCTTTAGACTTGCTGGTAACAGACACACTTATGTAGGTATGCTGTTAGGGTGTTCACAAACGTTTGGCTGCACTGTATAGTGTGTGTATGTTATATATGAACTCTGTAGGCATATGAGTTGGAGAACCCTGACCAGTTTGCCACCACAACTGTTAGACTTCAAGTTGTGATAAGTAGCAAGCATCCCCCGCAGTTTGTCAAACCCAAATATGAGGGTTTTATCTCAGAGGACGCAGGCGTTGGCAGCCTAGTAATGGAAAGCAAATCCAGAAACATACCACTACAGGTTCAGGCCACAGACGCAGACTTCTCTGACGTAAGTTAAACATGCACTTCTGATTTGTAACCTTTTTTCGCTTTTACGTTTATTCTCATGCCCTTTCAGTGCATGCCAGGTCCTCGTAATACTAAAGTTTAGGATTTAATGCCAGTAGGAGTGATTTGGAGAAAAAAGTGGAGTCGTAAGAGTTAAACAGTGTTCATTTATAACTGATAATACAACTGGATTGCTAAACAATGAAATGGAAATCATTAGCTCTGAAGAAAAAATGCTTTTTAAGTTGCAGAAGGGGGTGTGAACATTTATTGAATTAACAAGTAGAGCAATAACAATAAGACAATAAGAAAGAGGCTAGGAACAGTCGCTTCTTCTCCAGATCCTAAAAAGGCCACGTAAGGAGGCCAGATTTGGATGCATTTTTACATCTTTCAGTTCTCTTCGGAACATCTGAGGAGTGAAGGCTCGTCTATGCCATTTATTAAAAGTCCTAATTTATAACATTTAACATTTTGTGATAAAATGACACAATCGCTGCTATTTGGTCACTGTTCCAGCTGCTGTGGCAGTATATTCGCATTCATGCAGTTTTTGTTGCACCTTTGTAGCGTAGGGGGAAAAAGTGACAAATTGTTAGTGTATTGGCGTTTAAGACTACGTAGTTTGTAATGTTGCACTACCCACTACAGTTTTTAAATATCTAGAGCTTCTTTAGGGCCGACCTGGATAAAGTATATTGGACTAACCTTCCCAGTCTGCTTCTAGCACCAGAAAAAAAGGAAAATTAATGGATGAATGTATTCAACGGTATATTATGCTACATTATTGTATCTCATTGCAGGGAGTAAATCCTGACATTAAATTTGAGGTTCTTGTAGACAGTGACTTTAAAATTACTCCAGAGGGCTTTATAATCATGACAAGAGCAGCTTCTCCTGGCAATGTCAGCTTGCAAGTATGCATTTTGCCTAATTTTAAATATAAAATAATTTTTTTGGTTGTATTTTTCCTCTTTCTTGTTGTAAATGAGCAAAATTCTTTTTTTCTAGATAAGCGTAGTGGACACTACAAATGGTGAATCGAGCAGAGCTTCTCTTTCTGTAGAAGTCACTCCAGGTGAGAAGAGATAAAACAGATTATTATGTCTTATGCAGTCTTTACATCCAATGTAGGCATTAAAACCGCAATGGAAAGGATTGAAATCACATGACAAATCTGCAAAATCTGGAAATCTCCCTTCTCACAAGAGTAGCTTTCCCCGCTGAGGAAATTTTAAATAATACTAAGGAATAATTGCTTGCTTGAGCTGTGGCTGAGGTGAAGCTGATCACTTAGCATTAAGCCAATTCAAAGAATTTAGTAAATTCTTTCCAGCTGTTTTAAACGACTTCTGCAAATCAACATGTTATTTCACACAATTCCTTTGAATTAGCTGGATTGCAAAAACTTACTGAGTGTTCCTGCTGTTTCTTTAGGAGTCTCCACTACGGACATGCCCACCACAACCAATAGGCCTAATTCCACAGTCATGACTACAACCATGGCTACAAGTACTTCCATAACAACTGATACAACTAATAAAGATACTGCCACAGTCACAGTTACACACCAAACGGAAGTTACCTCTAGTCCTTACACTATTGCCACCAACCATTATACTACTTACAGTTCTTACACAGGTACATTACCATATTTTAACCTTAACCAATCAACACATATTTACTTGCTGCACTATAATCCTTGGTCTTAAATTATATCTTCATCTTAAATTAAATGTGGATTGGGTGTGTGCTTCTGCTCTGCTTTTGCATCTGTGTGTTTGCAAATCAAGGTGAAATGTGTGTTAGGATAGTTTTCATGTAGAGCTTTAGTAAATATAAAATCACAATCACAATCATTGTCCAGAGTCTGGTCTTTTTTTTTTTTACGTTGTGCCTTGTGATGCTTGTTTTAGAAGGGTTGCCGTTACTGTCTGGTGACTTCAGAACGGAGGACATGATAGCGCTGGGGGTAAGTCTGGCTGTAGCACTGCTGCTTTGCTTTGTGATTATTGGTTTTCTGGCCTACACTCTCAGACGATCTAATGCAGCCTGGAGGAAGTTATCAGAGGCAAGCATCTTCCGCAGCTCGGTGAGTCATTTAAACGCTGAAATCTTAAACTCTGGAATTATGTAAAACTGATGTTTATATATCCAGTTTTAAACTGCTATATTTGATCTGTTGGGTTTTCCAGTTAAGTGGTAGTTCAAAAGGGCCCAAAGATGGAGTACAGTACACCAATGAGGGTTTTCAGGCTGATGAAGACACAGACAGTGTGACTTCAAAGCAGGCAGCAGAGTTGACACTGCCACAAGGGAAGGAGCTGAGCCGCAATGTACAGGAGGTACAGGAGACACA
The DNA here is from genome assembly GCA_005784505.1 of Bagarius yarrelli. NCBI lineage: Eukaryota > Metazoa > Chordata > Actinopteri > Siluriformes > Sisoridae > Bagarius > Bagarius yarrelli. The sequence continues at coordinate 12,365,982 of VCAZ01000001.1, read as the reverse complement.
GGAGACACAGCTCAGCGCTCCAAGCAAAAGCAGCGACGATAGTTTTACTTATCCTACAGACTCCAGCAGCCAAAATTCCTCAGACAACACAGACAACGAGAAAGAGGTGAAACCCATTCTCACCAAGGAGCGGCGCATGGAAGACGGCTACAAAGCTGTGTGGTTTAAGGAAGACATTGATCTGAATAACAAAGATACAGTAGTCATTGACAGAGACGAGGACATTGATCATGAGGATGATTACAACAATGATGACTATGATGAAGATGAGAGGGACGATTCTAATTTTGCTCAATTCTAGCAGTTTTTAAATATGGCTGGTTTGTAAAATGCATTTTTCAATGCATTTTTAATTTTTGTATACAAGCACATACAGAATTGTGCAATATGTACATATAATCCTAAATGTTTTGGAAAATGTTAACTACTTAACAACGTTAAAAATGCTAGAGACGAAGATAATGTTGCGTTGCGTTGAATCATTAAGGACATTTAATGTTATTATACACAGAATAGCAGTAGAACGATAATAAATATGAAGATTATAACTTACTCTAACAACTAACCATTGTCTCAAATTGTATAGAACCTACTATGGATATTACATACCATAGTAATTGCAACGTAATAGTTATTACAATGTGGTGTTATTAGTAGGTAAATACAATGTTATTTATTTGTTATATAACTATGCAATGTAGTATGTACTTGGTATGTAATAACAATGTAATTAGAATGCAATATTTAACCTTGTATTAATACATACCATTGTAGTCGCATAATAATCTAGTATTATTAGTTATTGCTATGTAATTGTTATAGCATTATTATTTCATACAATTGTAATGCAAAATTGTAATACATTATTTTAAAATAAAACTGAAGTGAATACAATGAATAAGTAACATAGTAATTACTATTGCTATAGCTAAAAATAATGTATTATTACATTATTACATAGCCTGTTATTACAGTGTCTATGCAACCACATGCACTATTGGTATGTAATAATTATATGAAAAAAAGACTTACTACATAATAATGACTAATTAAAATTTAGTGCAATTAATTTTACAATTTCAATTAATTTTACAATTTCAATTTATTATAATGTAATTACATTAAATAAAACATTGCGCCGTTACTATTTAGTTACATTGTAATTAAAATGTGATGTTATAACAATGTAATTTCAACATCATTTTGCAACATACCAACTACATATTAGAATTAAAATTGTTTACATTTTTATAAAATTTCCTCTGGTTACCACATACAATAGTAATTACATAGTAGAAAAACAGTAGTTACAATCTGGGCTAATTACTAGATAATTACAATTGTATTCATTTATTCTATTACTTGAAATTTGAACAATCTTTTGTTTTATTACCATTTACTAAAAATGTATTGTAGTGACATTTTAATATGCCACATATTACAATGCAAGAGCATAATTGTAATAACACCAAAATTTGTTACAAATATGTAATGACTATGGTATGTATTAGTATTTAGATAGTTAGGTTATTGCTGTGTGTGTGTGTTTAGTGTTATTTAATGAGATGCACTGATGTTTTGGCATTGCTTGGTATAGAATAAAAAATGAATGCCCTTTTATCACTAATCATAAAACATATACAGTCCTCCCTGATGCGGTTACTTAACAATGTATGTATTATTTAATATTAAATGTTAATAGTGGCTTTAGAAGAAAAAACACATTAAACTTTACACACCCAATCAGATACAGTGGTTTCTGGCACATTTACACTTTCCTTTTTAAAGCGATGAAAAATCATTATACTGCTCGCAACTCCCGGGGTGTTGTGGATTACAAAAATGAGGCAAATGATCAGTAAAGCAGAATTAATTACTATTACAAACAGCAGTAAATGAAACAGAAATAGTTAATTAGTTTAAGCAGCATGAATTTCGAACACCATAGTGAACAGGCTATTTTTCAGGATGTTCGTGAATTAGGCTGCATAGATTATGTCAAAATTGCGATTTTACCTAGTAAAAAATTCATTTAATTTACTAAAAAATTAAATTCAATAAAATTTAAAAAACAGAAGCAGATTATATAACTAGTTCCATAAGGATAATATTTATAGACTCTGGGATAACAAAGTTAATTTATTATGGGAAATGAATAGTTCTTATTTGCTCAGAACCAACAATCGTGTCTTCGAGAATTTCATTCCATAACAATTTCACCTTATTTACAACCAATATTTTTAAACTTGCTCGAAAAACATGTCTTAAGTAAACTAAACCCAGCTCTGGCATAAAACTGATGCTGTCAAGGCAAACTGTATAAAACAAAAATAAGCAAAATGCATACAATGAAATAAAGAAATCAATTACAATGTGACAGATGGTGTGATAGGTAGTCACAAAAGGCCCTACAACAAGCATCAGTGCAGTAATTGGTTCCTATCCTCTTGTCCCTTAGTAGATAAAAGCTCCATTCATTCATGTAGTAGTGCTCGGTCAGGCTGACCTGCCTCCTTAAAAGCCCTTTTGGATGATGGATTAGAGAGAATGTGGAACAAAGACAGAATTAAATGAAAACAAGACAAAAAAAATCAAGAAAGTGAAAAGTGCAGCAAACGAATGATGCATGTAACCCTACTTTAGCTCTCCCTTTCCTTTATGTGGATTTTGTTGAAAAAAAAGTGAAAAGTGAAAAAAAAGCAGAATTTTACAATGGCTCCTCATATGAACAAGTAAGGCCTGTATCTAAGCAACAGACAGATTTAAAAGGCTTGCAAGCCTTTTTTCAGTCATGAAAAACAAATGTGATCTGAAACCGATCAGGTTTAAAATCGGGAGCGTCTACAAACTTCCACCAGACTTACATCAGGCTGTAAAGAGGAACACAAATCTGTCTGCAGAGAACTCTTTTATCTCATCGAATTAGGTAAATGCCTTTATTATTATTATTGTCTCAATACAATTACTAAAGAATTGCCATGTAATGAGGTCAGGAGGCTGAGAATCCTATAAACTCAGCAAAAAGCCTTTTTCTTATAATGCCTTTTCAGTAGTTAAAAAGCTTGTTAGGTTTATTTATCTTAGAGCTTCCAGCACAGGTAAAAGATTAAAACTTTTTTGTTTCGCTAACATTTGTTTTTTTTGCATGAAATGAAACAAGGCACTTAAGGGCTTCATATTGTACCCTTTAACAGATTTTTCTGAATTGTTTTGACTATTCCACTAACACAAAGTCTTTGATTTGAAGGTCTTTCTTAATTAAATGGCTGCTTGCCAAATCCCTTTAAATACCCCTTCTTTTTAAGGCCTGACACATGTGCTGTCAAGGCTGTCAAGTAATGTAAACCAGAAAAGATAAGAAGGAAAACACGTTTTTTCAGATTGTTAGTCTTTCTTATCACAGGTTTTACGTGCGACTTACAGTCTAACTTCTATTATACTGCTGCCTTTTTTGCCAGGTTTGACAAGTCTTTTGGCTCAGGTGGTTTGAGTGAATCTTCGTGAATTGTCAGGATGGAGTTGCAGAGTGTGTCTGAAGTCATGGATTCAAGTAGATTAGGAGTTATTTTAGCATTGTTGTTGCTTCTATTGCTTATTTCACTGACAGCCTACAATAGAGAAATCAAATCTACTTTACCTGGTGAGTTAAAACATTTCATTGAACTAAAATACTTCTGAAACTTTGTGTAATTTTAATATTTAATAAAACATGGTCATTTTCTGTTCTCTTCCAGGTCCATACTGGTTGCTGGGATTTGGCCCTATTCTAAGTTATTCTAGGTTTTTGCTGATGGGTATCGGTACAGCCAGCAATTACTACAATAATAAATATGGATGCATGACTCGGGTTTGGATCCAGGGGGAGGAGACACTCATTTTAAGCAAGTGAGTTGTTCATAACATGCAAAACAAATTGTATATTATTTGTTAGGTGTATGAATGTAATGTCACTTACCAACAGTGAGGTCAGTGGCTGCTGAATCTTTCAGAATCAGATTTACAAATATACAATTCATTAGACTAAAATTCACCTTTTAATTGGCTTATTTTATATTAGCATTCTTTACACACTAACCCTAGGTAGGTACGGTAATATTCGCACAGTACAATATAAATGATACAACATTGCTCACAATACATAAGACTTTTATTTATTACCTCCTGCCTCCTGCCGTGTGTATTTAAACAGGAATTATGCAAATTCAGCCATTTTGACTCAAATGGTTGACATCATCGATCATACAACAATTACATTAAGTGGATAAATGTAACTATTGATTTGATTTGATTTTTATTTGTTTTTTACTTTTTATAATGGCAGATAGGCTCCGGCAGATCTCTGTGACCCCAAATTAGGGAATGAATAATGGCAGGTGAGACTCTGCCTCCAGTGACTGCACGTCCCTGTCACATACTGTACGTAACTTTAAAATACTGACTGTGTTCTCAGGGCATCGGCTGTGTACCATGTTCTAAAAAGCAGCAACTACAATGCCAGATTTGCTAGCAGATGTGGACTGCGGTGCATCGGTATGGATGAACAAGGCCTTATCTTTAACAGCAATGTGCCGCTTTGGAAAAAACTACGCACATATTTTGCCAAAGGTGAAAAATTTTAAGAAATCCTATCAAAAATGTTTTTATAAATCATGCGAAAAACACAAATACAAATACACAAAAGGGTGGTTGAAAAATTGTGAGTGCATGTGCTCCAGCTCTATCAGGCCCTGGTCTGCAGAGGACAGTGGGAGTGTGTGTTAGTGCCACCAATAAGCACCTGGACGTCCTGTGTGATTTTATGGACTCCTCAGGCCATGTGGATGCTTTGAACTTTCTGCGCTGTATAGTGGTTGACATCTCCAACAGGCTTTTTCTCCAAATTCCTATCAACGGTAACGGTAAATAACAATGTAAAAATAAATATATATATATATATATATATACATATACATTATATATATATATATATTAATAAACATTTAATATCTTCTCTTTTTGGCAGAGAAGGACCTGCTACTGAAGATACATAAATACTTTGACACTTGGCAAACAGTGCTTATTCAACCAGACTTTTTTTTTCGACTAGACTGGCTGTTTAAAAAACATCAACAAGCAGCGTTAGTTCATCAGTAAACTCCTTTTAAATCACAATCATTTTCTTGTTTCGAGTGTTACATTCTAACCCAAGCATTTTTTTAATAGAAAGGAGCTGCAGGAGGAAATGGGGAGGCTTGTGGAACAAAAGCGCATCATCATCAACACCATGGAAAAACTGGATGAGACTGACTTTGCAACGGAGTTGATATTTGCTCAGGTTTGTCTGCGATGATGATTGGAAGGCGCTGCTTGGAACTTATAACAGCAGATCTGACAGCTGTGCAGGTGTAAGATAAATTGTAGGTTATTATAGCGATGCGCTTGATCTAACATCTGATTTATTCTATAAGAACAACATTGAGAATAATGCGCCACACGAACAGAATAATAATGTGATGACGCTTTCTGTAAGATGTTTATGTAGAATTTGTATTTTTTTAGAGATGAAGCTGTTACGTTAAAAATTTCTGACACTTTAATGTTTTTAAAGGGAGGATGTGTTTGATAAGTTTAAATGATTTATTTAGATATTTAATTATTTGCATTTGTTTTCCTTTATCTTGATAAAATTATTTTTATCACCTTAATATTTTTAAGAAAGAGAAAATAATTGGAAAAACTTCTGACTAGAATGCTTCACTAGAAAGAGATTTAGAATAGTTTTCTGGTGTGTTCTGAACATTCCACAACATTAATTATAGTTCTAAATAAAAAAATGATATATATAAAATCTTATATCTTAAATATTATAAAACTGCTTTGGTTTATGAGTTGAATGAAATGTTTTAAAGAATTTTTTAATACCCCACTGAAAGAGAATAGTGTTGATGTTTCTTTCGTACCTCCATCAGAGTCAGGGCGAGATATCAGAGGATGATGTGAGGCAGTGTGTGCTGGAGATGGTAATAGCGGCCCCGGACACTCTGTCCATCAGTCTGTTCTTCATGTTGGTGCTGTTAAAACAGAAGCCAGCAGTGGAGAAGTGTATGCTGCAGGAGATTTACAATGTCCTGGGTAATGCGGTCACTTCATTTTTTAAGCTATAGGATGTAAAAACTTCAGGAATAATTTACAGCTTTTAGATGTATCCCTTATTTGTAGAAATGTCCTGTATTACTTAATTTATATAAAATAAACAGACTTTTGATTCATTACTTTTAGTATAGGCTACAAAATTTGTATAGCATTTGTTTCCACACCAAACCAATTTTATAACACAGGCAGTCTCAACAGTCACTGTTTATGTGGATGAAGAAAATCTTTTTTGAATATTTTAATCTTTATTACATAAAATATATTTATTTTAAACCAAGTATATTAATAAAATTGTTTTGTCTGGTCGAATTTATACATAAACTTATGATTATTAATAATAAAAAAGCGCACTAATGCTACCTGTGATTGCAGGTGGACGGGAGATGGAGCCAGCGGACCTGCAGAAACTGTCTGTGATGGAGAGTTTTGTAAAGGAGTCCTTGCGGTTCCATCCTGTGGTGGACTTTATCATGAGACGAGCACTAGAAGACGACTCTATTGAGGGCTACAGGGTGGCCAAAGGGACAAATATCATTCTAAACATTGGACGGATGCACAAGAGCACAGAATTCTTTCCCAAAGCCAATGAATTCAGTTTGGAGAACTTTGATAATAATGTAAGTAAGAAGTAAAAAAATGAAAATAATGCATAAGGGGCATAGAATTTGTTTTTAAATAAATATTATTATAATAATGCGATAAAAAATCGTTACATTAAGTGGTGCTTGAGATTAAAAAATATTCATAAGCCAGTTGGTACAGGAATGTTGTTTTAAATTAATGTTCCGTATTCCTGAACTCACAGGTGCCGAATCGATTCTTCCAGCCGTTCGGCTGTGGGCCACGTGCCTGTGTGGGGAAGCACATAGCTATGGTAATGATGAAGGCCATTCTGGTGACGGTGCTGTCACGGTACACGGTGTGTCCTCAGCCTGGCTGCACCGTCAGCACCATCAGACAAACCAACAACCTCTCACAGCAACCAGTAGAGGAGGACACCCAAAGCCTGGTCATGAGGTTCTTACCACGCAATCTGAGCCCTGACAAGCAGTGAGCAGCCTCTGGATTACAACCACATAACTCCCATGCAGCAAAGGATAAAATAATCATAGTTAAACTGAAACTTCATTACTCCAGTCTGACTAAACATGACTCATAATTGGTAGCCAATCAAAAGTAATGAGATATTAGTGAAACTATAATTAAGGTGTCTTTATCACTCCATGGCTTAAAATAATAATTAACTAACATCAACTACAGCAAACACAGTTTTAAAAAGTTTTTAAATGTCAATGTGGTTTAGATACAGAGCACTTCCTTCTAGATTTGCCAAACAAATTATAAAAATGTTCTGATTTTTACTGATGGGTATATTTTAAACTCATTAATAAAGTTATTTACAACATAAACATGTTTTTTTTGCATCTGCCACTCTTTTAGCTGTCACACCGCCTTATCAAATGTACTCAGTGGCGTATAGGATTTTAGTAGTAATCCTCAAACACTGTACAACAGTTTCAAAAAATTACATAACATAATTCACGTCTGCATATACAGGGTTTTATAAAATATTATCTCCTCTACAACTACGAAGGAAAACATGGCTTCTTCATTAGGAAACTTTCATAACAAATACTGCTGTAATCTAAACATTACCAAAAATCTGTCTGTTAAACATAAATGGGGAAGAAAAAGAAACAATAAAAAACAATAAATATATATATATATTTTGGTATTTTTGATATACACCTTTAGTGTGACATGATTTCTGCTTAGGGATAATTAAAATAATAATTAGGGATAATTAAAAAAAAAAAAACATTATAAAGCAGTTCATTAGAGAAAAACAGCTGACATATTGTTTTAACGTCAGTTGTTACTTCAAGGAATCCACAGTAAGACTTCTTCATTCCTAATCTTTGATCAGTTAACAGAAAGATTATAAAAGACATTTCAGTAGATGATTGATGCATAATGTTGCTGAAGTTAGGGCTCCTGCAGAACCCTCTGGCAGTGGTAAAGGAGACAGTCAGGGAAGGCAGGTAGAGGAGATCGCAGCCACACAGCCAGAGAGGCGCCGTGTACACGACAGTGCATCAGGCAGGGGGCACCACACAGCAGGCGACACGCCACGATGCCTTCTGAACCTGAACATACAAAAAGAAATTTTCAAGCTGTGCATTTTATTCTATGCTATGACTTATCTTTTTCCATTAGGGTGAGTAAATGATCTGTTAAAAATCCTTTAACAAAGTAATGAACGTACCAATGATGTGCACTGTGTGCAGTCGAAGGCATTTTTGCAGAGCATTAAGAGTGGTTAGAAGAGGACCTCTAGAACCTGTCAGCAGTTTCAGGTTCTGCTTCACGTCATTAGAGAAAGACGGCCATAATTTTCCATACTCCTCTGTGCTCAGCATCAGCGGCCTAGTGAAGAAGCACTTTTTAGTTGAAAAATTTCAAATGTTAATAATAATAATAATGTTTTATTTATATAAAGCCTTTCCAGAGCTCAAAGACACAAGAAACATTTAAAGAATAATATATAGACTGACAAAAGAAAACAGAATAAACAGAAGTTTACTCAAAAAGGTAACATTTAAAAAACACGTTTTAAGAAGCAATTTGAATTTTGAAAGGTTATTGACAAAACAGAAAGATCTGGAAAGAGAATTTCATAGTTTAGAGGCAACAACGCTGAATGAACTAGCCTTCATGGAGAAAGGCGCGAAGGCGAGAGTCAAGTGGAGAATAGGAAAGGAGCAAGACCCAACACTACAAATGCAGTATACAGGAGAATTTTTAACTAAGATAAGGGCTTAGTGCGAGTAAGAAAAGAAGCGGGTAAGTTTTCAAAACACTGTAATTTGGCAATAGAGGTATCTGGTAATCCAATAATAAAAAAAAAATACTAAAAATATTGCAGTAATCAAAACGAGATGAAACAAAAGCATGGATAAGCGTTTCAGCATCAATGGCAATAATAAAAGGACGGAGCTTTATCGTAAATGAAATAATGCTGATTTAATGTAAGATTTAATAAGATACTGAAGTGAAAGAGAGGCAACACTAGATGGAGCAATTATAGTGCCAGTAACATTGTAAGTAAAGTCAGTGGGAACTTTGTTGGCTCTTAAAATAATGATGATTCCAGTTTTATCTATAGTAAGTGGGTAAGAAACAGAAAATTAGAGTAGAGTTAAGCCATGTTATTATATTCTGCACACAAACAGAAATATGGGTGGGTAGGGAAGTACTGCATGATGTGCAAATTTGAATGTCATCAGCATAAACATGATAGCTGAAGGCCATGACGCTGTAGTATCCGCCCAGTGGTGGAACAAAAATAATAAACAGCCAAGGCCCAAGAACCGAACCATGGGTGGCAGTAAGAAAATGTAAAATCCTAGCAGTTTTTAACAACTGGGTTACCCTTTGTTTTGTGATCTAACCTATCAGTATTTGTGATCTAACCTATCAGTATCAAGCTGTTCAATAATGAGACTCAAAACACTTGTGTACATCACTCTGGATAAGAGCATCTGTTGAATGATATAAATGTAAAATGTAGTGATCACTAATTATGAAAGTCCTTAATTGAACAGCTTATATTTTATTCATTAGTTCTGTAGCACAGTGGTTCTAAAACTCGGGAAAATTATAATAAGAGGGTGCGGAAAAGCTAGTGTGAAGTCAACAGATTTTTACAGGCATGCACCGAAAGAGAAAAACAGTCTAAATATGAGCCGAAAATAACTATCATGTTGCACATGTACGAGCCGCCAGTGATCAGTGTACAGATTTAGCTTTCCCTCTAGCAATCTTTACTACGTGGTGTGAAGCTACTGCCAATATTCCACTTTTTTAATGTGCGTACTATTAAGTTTCTTATGCCCCATACGAACGCTTTACTAGTGTATTGTGCATCATGTATTTGGTTATTTTTTAAAATTCAGCATCGTTGAAGTTCTTGAATTAAAGTAAAAAGTTATAACTTTACATAACATAATAGTTATTACAAAACATTTTCAAAATTTCAGTGCATCCCTAGAAAAAAAACGTCTTCACGGTGATACATGGTCTCACTGAGAAATAATTTTTCTTATAATACTTGCCATACAAGTAAATAATTGAATACAAAATATAAATTTCATTACATTTTATTTAAGTATTGGGACACCTGACTATTACATTCAAGTGTATTTTGATCATATTATTCCAGATCTTACTCGTACTCCTGCAGGGCAAGGCAAGTGCTATAATATAATAGAATGCTGCCCTATTTTTGGCTTTGTAGGCTTTATTTGGAAGCCAGTAGATTCCAAAACACTAATACTTGCTGCTATTCACCAGTGTTTTAGTAAAGTCAGAACTACTAAGTTGTTTAACTTACAAATTTTCTGTTACTCATGCGTGTATGAAAATCAGCTATATATATTTGCATGGAAACCCCAATAAAGGTTGTGCACTGACAACTTGAAATATTGAATGAATAATGAGGGTAAAGTATGAAAGACTAAAATGAAAGATATTTTGATGGCAATTATCAATGTAAAATGTTGATAATAAATAAACACAAAATCTCCTGTCAGCTTTCTATTGTCGTGATAAAATCAGTAGTATTATTTGCGTAATTTATGAATTTGTATTGGCTTGTTTTTTGCTGAATTTTTTATTTTTTTTCAATAATATCAATCAACTTGTTTGACAAAAATGTTCTTAGTCTCTAATCGAATAAAGAGATTTGATAAGCATTAAATAAAGACTTTAAAACACTTGTTAAAGTCTCTCAGGATGTCTGTTATATACAAACATTATAAATTAGAAGCAAGTTATGAGCACTAATCTGGGAAATGTAGTGTGTAAGTCATACCTTATGAAGTCAGCAGTGGAGAGTTTGCCAGAGAACAGCAAAGTGTGTGAATGGCCAGTGTGCGTTTGGTACAAAACCGATCCACTGAAGGTCACTTGTATGTGAGGTTTCTCCATCAGCAGAGTGTAACGACACACTGATGAATCCCTGCCGTCCAAATGCTCCATCACATTTCCCCTCAGACTTGCCATCTTCAGAGAGTTCAGGAGAGAGTTAATATGTTCCCTTGGATATTTTTCACAAAATTTATAAAATTCAAGACATAATACTTTATTTTAGGAGTTAAAAAATATCTGCTTGTAATGTATAACCTGGGAAATTGTAAAAAAGATACTGTATTGTAAATGAATTTAATTACACATTTCACTTGAAAAATAACTGCTTGCCCATCAGCGTGAGTACAGAATTTGTAAAACAAATGAATCAGTGATATCATACTGTGTTTACTCCTACAGTAACTTAAAGTGGCAAAATAACCAAAGATTATTTATTTTAAATAAAAGCTGGTAAACATGTCCATTATAGTTTAACTGTGGAGCGACTTGGTGTAGCGACTACCAATGGGAATCAAGCCAAGAGACGGAATGCATGTGATCCATGTCAAAAAGCATGTGCTGCCTCTCTATTATCACATACGATGCTTTGTTTACTACTGAATTTTACTAGCAAAAGAAAGGATTTGGACTGCTAGTCGCTTTACCCACTGATAAACATCAATATGGCAACCAGTAATAAGAACTTCTGATAAATTAAAAATCTGGACACCTGCAGCAGTAAAATAATTACATGTGCAAATAAAGCATAAAAGTCTTCATTGTAACTACAATATTTTAAAAAACATAACCTGGTATAATTTATATGAGCATATTTAAGTGTGTGCGAAACACTATCTGTTTCTATCTCGATATGATTCGAGTCACAGGATTACCTCCAGTTCCTCGCAGCTCAGCTCAACAATGACGTTGCAGAACGGATTCTCTGTGTCGTTGCAAACAAACAGCACAAGCAGAACAGCGTCTTCTCTGTAGGCACGGCAATAGGAGATGGAAAGGTTGGGGTCAGAGGTCAACCGGATTACATCAGAGTGAGGCAGTTCTTTCAGTTCAGGTGGTAGCTGTAGCACAGTGATGTCAGAACAACCATTTTGAGGCAATACTGATGCTTTATTAGCTGGAGTGTTAGGTTTGTTTAGTGATGTATCAACAGTGTCGGCTACATTTTCACTCAGAATGCTGGGTGAATTGGTCGAGTAGGATTGCGTCTTATCACTGCTGCCGTTGAGTGTAGAGGATGTCATGGTGTGGTTTGAGATCTGTACGCATGGATCTGGCTCCTCTTCCAGCAAGCCGTCGTATAAGCTGTCTGTCCTTTGATGGGAAGAGCGGGAGGAGTTCGTAGATGCCTCGCTCAGTGATGATGATGAATCGTGCTGACGGTGTTTCCTTCTAAATCGAGGTGCTGGAGCTTCAGTTTTCTCCAACTGCCACAGAAAGAACACAATGAATATAGGAATAAAACACAATGGCACATGTTGTTATTGGGAAATAACTAACAGTAGAGTGTTGTGTTATGTTGTACTGTCCAAATCTTACATTTTTTAAAAAGTCATATATTGAGATATATATTGAGAATATAAATACTGAAACATAGATACTGTACAATTAAGCCGCTCTGGATCAGCGCATCTGCCAAATAGCTGAAATTAAATCCATTTAAACTTCGACTGGTCAAGAAAAGCAGCGAAAGACAATTGAATCATAAACATTTTAAATTACGCAAAGAAAAAAATAAAAACGAAACATTCAACATATACTGACATGCCATAAGTGCCATACATTCAACCAGTTCATCATGCACAAACTAAAGTGTTCCTGTAAGTTGTTCTATGTCGATGGGACATTAAAGTTACATCGTATTTTTTGATTATTTGTTAAAGTTGCTGAGCAACTGTGAAAAAAATCTATAAACAGCTTTTCTTTTTCTGGCTGCTGATATAAATTTAAGGTTGCAGTTTATATCCTCTGAGAGGTCTTACCACCAAAACAGTTTTTAATTGAAATAAGTACATTAACATAAATTTGCCTTGAAGCCAGCACTACTGTCAGAGCCCTGCTTTTATAGAAACTTAACATCTTCTAACCAGTATTAAACCCTCCTACTGGTGACAACAATTATGCATTACTAGTTTTCTTTTCCGCTGTACTTGGTCATTTAGTAAACTTTTTCTCTGCTTAAACTAATTGCTACGTTTGAGTCCAAATTTCAGACTAATTAAATGACATCATGCTTAATTTATACACTGAATTTATCTATATACTGAATTCGAATCTATAACTATCTATGTCTAGAATATCTATCTAAGTCAAGAATGCATTACAACATTTTTACAACATTGTTATAACATTAAAATAAACATTAACAGTTTTTAAGACATTGCGATTTTGACCATGGTAATTAGTAACGCGTACCAAAGCACTTCTCAAATTGTGAAAACAATTTTAAACTAAAATAAAATTAACATAAAACCCACATAAACACACCCAGTTTAAATATATAGGACAAAGATACAACAATATATCTTTTCTTGTATATAAAACAAAAAAAGAAAAACCCCTAGCCCCACAGTTATTACTATTTTAGAGGATTGTTGCTCATCCAGTTAAAAAGTCATTTTAACTGCAAAAAGTATCCAGGCATTAACCATACATTTGCTAAAACTAATCCGAGGTCCACCTACGTACATACATACAAGAAGTTGCAGGTACAAACAAATTACCTGGTAGTAGGAGCAATCAACAAATGTGCAACATTAAACCTACCAGAGACATGGAGTTTTGAGAGCCCAGTCCAACAAACAGAGATGACGCCAGCTGTTGTTTTTCCTGATCCACATGTGGAGGCTCGGGTGTGGGCTCAGGCTCGATCTGGGAAGCGTGTGTAGTCACTTCCTGGTTGGATGACTGAAGTACACTATTTAGATTGTCTACTACTTCTGATGCTTCTGGAGCCACTTTCTGAGGCAGATAACCTTCCTTTCCCCACACTCGCTTCACACCATCCAACACAAGCGCACTCCCTCTGTAAACAAAACAACAATTTATCAGCATAAAGCCAAGGGTTTTACTCATCAGTACACTTATCCAACCTTCCAGACCTTCAGATCACTGCAGCTTTAATTGACCAAATAGGTGTATGATTGATATGTAAAGCAAATAATCACATTTCCAAAAAAAGTAAAACATTTTCAAAATAATTTTTCCACAAAAATAAGACCACAATGCAACAAAATACAAAATGAACTACAAGCTAAAATTCAGTTGCCCAAGTGTAAAGGTCTCTACGTCTCCAGAATTTTAAACTCACCCTGTTCTAAGGGAGGGTTCAGTGCTGTTACCCGAAAGGCCGGAGCTCAGAGACAGAAAAGTTGGGGACTGTCGGTCTGTAAGTGTACAGGAGGGTATGCTTACAGGCAGAGGCAGCCCATATGGCTCCAAACTCAATGCTATAGAGAAACAGAGAAAAGAAATGACCTTATTGTCCATCGAAACAGTCTTCACAGCATTCAAATACAGTATATTTATATATCAAACATTTAGTTTTTTCCCAAAAATCTACCAAAAGTACAGTACCTCTCTGATGACACATCTCTTCCTGTCTCTGATGAGAGGGTTTATATGGAGCTGCTCCAGCAGCTAGAGCTTCAGATACAAACCCATCCAGAAACGAGAGAGAAGAGTCCACCTGTAACACAAAAACACACACAACAACAGATTTTAACTTTTAATAAATAGATTTTAATAAAAAATAAATAAATACCAATAACGTTAACTCTTTTCTAAATGAAATGAAATATATTGCTTAAAGGTGTATGCAAAAAAGAATTACAATTACAGTTAAAATGACATAAAAACCTAAATAATATAAAAGAAAATAAAAGTACAAATCATTTTGGAAAGATGTTTCTCACCTGTATACTTTCCCTACACTTGAGTAGTACCCGAGCATGGAGCTCTGAGTCCCGGCTAAGACACTGGAGCTCATAAGACTGTTGGCGCAGCACTGTGTCAGGGGACGAGGCCAAGTTCTCTGCTAACTCTAGTACTAGTTCTGCAGATCTAGAGCTCTGACCCAACTTAGTGAGGGCACACAGAACCCAGCTCCGGGTCTCTAAGCTCACTCCTCTCTGCTCCAACAGCTTCTTCAGGAGACCTATGACCTCACGCTGGTCCAGACCTTCTCTCACACATGAGTACTCTCCAAGAACCTGACAAAAAACAGACAAACTGTTTTTTAATACTAATATTGATATTTACTAGCAGTGACATTATGTCTACTTGCAAATGAGTGTTTGTGTGTGGGTGTTCCCACCCAGCTGATGACTTGTAGGAATCGTTGGGGCAGGTGGGAACAGTCACCCCTCAGCACTGCTATATAGGTGTCCACTGCATAGATCTTGAGCTGCCTGTCATCCTCCTCTGCATCTGAACCTGAGAAAAATCAGATAACTTTTTCCAGTGTTCTAGTCCCAACTCGAAAGAAATAAGCTTCTACTAAGTGCAGTTTTACCCTCTGCAAGGAGCCTGAGGAAGTTGTTAGGAATATCGGGCTGCAGGAGATCGCCACCCCGAGAGAACACTGCATTCATGGTCTGAATAAACCACTCGTTGTCTGGAGCATATGTATAGCACTTTTATAGGAACATACACACATCACCTGTAACCACCAGCATCACCTGTAACCTCCAGCAGAATGTCCTATCCTCTAATGCAGGGATAACCTAATTCTCTTTCTATTCTATTCTAATAAACTGAATGTGCCACAATTACTGTTATCTCATGTTAAATAAAAACAAAAAACTGAAACTTTTACTGATGAAAAAGAATTTGTATTTGTCATTTCCTCTCAGTCGCTTGAACATTGTTTTAACAGTTGTTTTGATCGTATATTAATGATACCTATAAACTCCCTTTATGTATTGTCATCTATTACAAAGCATCTCCTCGGACATTACAGGAAGAGATTAAGAGTTTTGATTATCTCTAAGGCAGGCATCATTAAATATTAATTTTAAGAACGCTTGTAACATTGTAAGTATTTTTTAAAATCAGTGCTATGGTAACACACGTATAACAATCCATCTCACAAACTTTTAGATGACGTATGGGTTATTTGATTTATAAATAAATGTTTGCTTATTGTTATGTCTATGTTATGTCTTAGTTTTGCAACAACCGAAGGATATTTTTCAGCCAGCTCTGCCACTTTTCCAACAAGATCTATGATGGTGTAATTGTCTTCACAAAGCTGGAGAAATCCCAGAATCTTCTCCACAATCACAGTAACGTTTTGAGCATTCGTGATTCTGAAAAGCAGCTCTAAGGTCTAAGGGAAAGAAACAAAGAAGAGGAGAAAGAGTAAAGAGTAAATAGAAATAAATCATCCAACTCTGGAGCTTCCAGCTTTATATTTATATATCATCTTTAAAAACTCACTTTAAAATGAAACCTATTCTGATGAGTTAAGAAAGATGAGATGCTCTTTTTAATTAGTGACCATTGGTTTGGATTAGTACATGTTAATACATGTTTGATTATCCACACAAGAAATTCTGCGTGCATGATCAAACGCTAAAAATACAAACTGCTTTTTAAATAAATCATTAATATTAGTTTAAATGACAACAAAATCATTGCATAGGACATTTTCTTTAATACTTAGGTACTCATGGTTTAGCATGAATATCACTCAATAAAAGTCTTTAAAAAATGAACATAAACCATAACTGCTGCAAATCAGAATATCTTATATCTCCGCTTATATCTCATACGTAGCTCATAAACTTTACAGAATTTAAGCACTTTACTGAGCGGAGCAACAGATCAGTATTTGCTTTATTATTTACAGATTGTGAGTTTAAATCTGTACAATGCGAAGAATCTCAGCGTTGCATCCCCTGTCAATCACATTGATGCTGGCCAATGATAGTTCATAACAACAAAAACACATTTCAAAAAAGTTATAAATTGATTTGAAAGGTCAGCTTGGAAACCCTAATAACTTGGAGAGGATTGGCAAAAAAAGGAGTGGGACAAAATCCATCTTGAGATGTGTGCAGACCTGGTGGCCAAATACAAGACACGTCTGACCTCTGTGATTGCCAGCAAGAGGTTTGCCACCAGGAACTAAGTCATGTTTTGCAAGTCATTATTTTGTGCTTTAAAATGCAAATTAATTTATAACTTTTTAATGGTTTTTTTTTGTTGTTCTTCCGTCTCTCACTGTTAGAATAAGCCTACCATTAAAATTATAGACTGATAATTTTTTGTCAGTGGGCAAATGTAAAAAGAAAAATCAGCAAGGGATCAAAGAATATTTCCCTCACTGTATGTCATTGTGTCTCATATTGAGCTCTGATGTGTTAGTCAAGAGTGGTGACATGATACGAGTCATTTATAGCCAGACCCTAATAACTAATAATTGATCGTTTAAAGGATCGTTGTTAAAAGTTTATTTCTGCCAGTTTATCTGGAGGTTTGTAAAGAAGCAAAGAATTAGTATATGTTTTTATTAATATCCTAAATCAAAGCCGTTTAGCCTTCATCACCTCTCTCTTGATGATGAGATCCGTGTGATCCAAACATTCTATAATAGTCATCTGGTGCTGCAAAGCAAGATTGGCATCATACTGAACCACGTAGGTTAAAGCTTTCAGCCCTGTAGAGCAACATAGAGACAGACAGACAGAAAAAACAATTCTCTTACAAATTTAAAATGATTCGTTTTGTCTTAATAAGCCAGAGAGTGACACACTACTCCAGTATTTGCTGCTCCAGCATTTCACTAGGATGCACTGATAAATTCCACTTACACACACCCTCCCACAAATACACACATTTTTAATTTTCAACTATTAATGAATAATGTATGGCTTTAAATAAGAGAATTTAGAATGTTAATGTTTTATTCACTTTATCTTGTCACTTTTATTTCTTTTATTTTATTAATTATTTGATGCCAATAAATCTTATTTTATTTGAATTAAATTGTAAAAAAAACCCCACAACATTCATAAGTATATAAGAGGTTTTGAAAGCTCTTGTAAGAAGACGAAGGAAATGCATAGTCTGTACTTTACCCAGATACTTTAGGTTGATCACAGGAGACAGCACAAAGTTCCCAATGCATCTAGCCGCTTTCTCCAGCAGCTCGGCTTTAGGATATACGGTATAGATCGCTTTAACACACTCGTACAGAATTGCTGAAAATGAGATGACCCCGTCAGAACATAGCATGTCGGTAATAATTAATAACAGAGCATTTAGTTAAAAGGTAACTCACCATAAGTTATGTTGTGGTTCAATTCTGCTCGACGCAGAGACTCGTCCAAGACCTCGTACATCAGCTCACTCGTGCTGTGTGGAGTGTGTAGTCATTAAACTTAATTAAAAAATGATTAGCATTTTTATAAAATCCAGTGTGTGGGGAATAAACGTATTACAGGGACATAAGACAGACCATTATAACACAGCAGGGTTGAATTGTCTGGTCTGATGACTCTGATGTATTAAAATATACAAGGCGAGTACTATGACCG
Organism: Bagarius yarrelli; assembly: GCA_005784505.1. NCBI lineage: Eukaryota > Metazoa > Chordata > Actinopteri > Siluriformes > Sisoridae > Bagarius > Bagarius yarrelli. The sequence continues at coordinate 12,347,383 of VCAZ01000001.1, read as the reverse complement.
AAACCTTAGTATGCGAAGTACAGTAGGCAAAAAGTTTCTGGATAACCTACTACTCCTGCCAGGATTTCACACTTTACTGTCCATGAGGCCACGAGAGGGACGACTCATTATATGCAGAAGTGGCACTTTACATAGTTGCTATTTTTATTTTATTTCTTGTAGTTAAATTGCACTTGTTTGACATAATTCAAGTTAAACACCATTTAACTCGAAATTTGTGCTTCTGCAATATTATATGCTATATGGGGAAGTGGTGGCTCATGTTTAAGGTGTTGGATTACCAACCCAAAGGTTGTGGGTTCGATTCCCAGCTCCACCAAGCCACCACTGCTGGGCCCCTGAGCAAGGCTCTTAACCCCGAATTGCTCAGTTGTATAACAAGGAATATTGTAAGTCGCTCTGGATAAGAGTGTCTGCCAAATGCTGTAAATGTAAATATGTCACAGGACCATATTAAAATGGTGGATGTAGTACAGTATGTCAGAATTTCACTCATACCACACATAACCATACTATATATAAAACATACTTTTTTTTATGGTCACAAAGTACATACCGTGTGCTTATATAGAATTAGGAGGAAAGCTCTCAGTCATATGAGCTATAAACTGTTAACGTTTAGATTTCTACACAGCCCTGGAGAAGGGTTTGGAGGTGTCACTGAAGACACCTTTAAAAAATATTGCACATGCGATTACAGAAATTCCTTACAGAATATTGTGAATATATGCAGAGTTTCCGCTAGCTGCTTGTTGCTTTAGAAATGATTATGTATGAAAAGCAGCACATTAATGTACGTTTTTACCTTTCAGCTGCAAACACTATCAAAGCATACACGTCTTAGCAATCAAAAACAAAATTACAATCATGCGTTGATACAAAAGTGCATTTAAATATAAATAAATATAATCTGCACACCTCTGGTCCTCTTTGCCCAGCAGAGACAGGATACGGAGCAGGTGAATCTGCAACCATGGAGCAGGAACACTGTGGTAGTTAAAGTCTAGTGGGAGTTTTCCTCCAACCACCTGCTTCAAGATGGTTACGAAGCTGCTTGTCAGCTCCTTGTAGTTGTCTGGGTTCTCCTGATAAAAAGGTAGACGCAATAAGTCGCATAAACAGGACATGGCAGACGGCAAAGAACAAAAAACTTCCTAATATACAAAAATGACTCTTCATTATTAATGCAAAGGTACATCACATGCAGCTGAGTGTTATTATTTATACAGAGAGGCAAAGGAAAATGCTGTGAAGTGTTTAGACCTTTATCATCCGCAGGTAGATGTGTAAAGAGGACATCATGACTCCAGGATCTTTGTCACACAAGGCTTTCCGGAACTTGCTGTGAATATGCTGCACTTGATTCGGAGCGATCAGATAGAACTTGTACAAAGCAAGCACTGCTTTCCGTCGAATGATTTCTCTAAAAACAAGGCAATTATGAGAAACATGAAACACACGTCCCGTCAGATCGAGCGGATTTGATCTTTTATTTATTGATCCTACTTTTGATGAGACAGCTTCTCCTCTACCAGCGGCAGAATAGACGGAATCATGTCTTTGGGAAATATCTGACTTACAACAGTCAGAGCCATGCAGACCTCGAGGAGGTTAGTGCTTTGAAGATCCTGTAAAATGACAAGTTATCATTTAATAGACATAATTTATTTTATGTTTATACAGATAATAATTATACATTTTGTTATAACATCTCTTTTTTTTTTTAATGTTCCAGCTATTATTTGTCTATTTACATTTCTAATTGAGCAGTTGAAAGTTAAGCTTCCACTTCCCAATATGTGTTAGCTAGTACATTTTATAACAACAAGAAAATCGGAGGTGATGCAAACCTGTAAAATATTGTTGCGTTTTTTTTTATGACAGACATTGACTTTGTTTACCAGAGAAATGAAATGAAAAAAGTGTTCAGCACTAAATGTGCTTTGGTCACGGCACACGCCACAGTGGTGCTGATATAAAATAGACACTGAAATCTTTGGGAATCGGTGCTGTGTTTTTCATAAGTATTCTATTCAGTTATATTAATGAAAAATATTTATTAAACAAATTATACTATCTATAATGGCGAAACGGTGTCAATAGGATGATATTAAAATCTATTTCTCGGAGTGCTTAAAGCATATCAAATCTAAAATTTATATAAGGGTAAAAATATCTCAGACTAAAAGCCAACAGTGGCCTGAATTATTTTATAATCAGACCTGGAATCTTTCTTTATTTTATTTTGTTTATTCTGATTGAAAATATCAGATAAGTCGCTGGCTTGATGGAACACCAGTGCACTGCTAGAAAGGTTACATTAAATTGATAAAAATTAAATTGAAATAGTTGTAACAGAAAAATGTTTTCCGCACGTAATATTTCCGTCGTGTTATGTGTAATTAAGTTACCTGAAAACGTTATCATTTAAAGGAGCTTTTAAACAGCACAGATGCATGTGGGAATTGGCCGTTTTAGCTGCTTTTTCTGCTACACAGGTTATTATCTTTTCATCGATTATTTTTTTTCAGGTTCCCAGAACAAACATATTGTTTATTCGATCAACATTTGGGGCTTTATTTATTTACTTATTTATCCAGTAGATACAGTAAACGTGTAGTACATTTGGTTTAACAACATTAAAGAAGACAGAAAAGTCTGTATTTAAGTTTATATAATATTTGTTTTGCATGTTTATGATTGAAAAAAAGCCTTTTTTTAAGTTTTAAATAAATCGGACCACATCATCAAACCAGGATCATACATCAAATGTGTATCGTTAGCGCCCCAGACTGATGTCCATTTCAAACTCTTTCCTGTCCTTTTTTTTTTTAACAGATATAAAAAAGCCATTGCGGTTATGTGGGGAATAAACATACACACCTTTAATACTGTATTAACCAGCAGTAATAGCAGCTCGTGACCCTCGTTCAGAAACAGCGACACTGCCAGGTAACCTGCCATCACATGAAAACAGTCAGATGGTGTGTAAAATCTGCTGCAGATGTTGATCTGACATGCTGATGGGTACAAATGTGTGTAACATACCGACTCTTTTCTCCAACACTGTGCCTTGCTGAGCCAGTTTGATGGCATGGATGTAAACAAACGAGGCTTCATATCCGAGCATCTCACAATACATGGCTCTCACCATCAACTCCCTCATTTGTCTCTGAACACAAAATATACATTCGTATCATTTACAGTGCAAGAAGGCTGCAATAGCAGAGAAACAATATCATAAACAGGCTCACCATTGTAGTATTAGGTGATGATATCTGCTCTTTAATAGCAGCCAGCTCTTTGGTAATGAGCTTCTCTTCTTCCTGGAAAAAAATGATTAGCACTTTACTGTTACATGCTGATAACAAACCTAAATAAACCACGTTAATGTCGAAAAGTGGATGTGATAGAAAACACTCACATTTTTAGATGTCAGTTCAGTGATGCTTCGGACCAAGTGCCCTAATTTAGAGGTGGTGGAAAGTTTGGAGGCTCCAGGCTGAGAATCCAGCGACAGCAGACTCGGGAGTGCATTGAGGGTCTTCTCGACAACATCACTCATTGCAGCTGGAAAAGGCACACACTTACAAAAGCACCCTTGTTCTTTCGGGCACTTACTTCTTTCGGACACGAACGGCACAAGCGTCCCACCGAAATAAACAGCTTTAAGACACTCATAAGGTAACTGGACACTGAAAAAGGAGAAATGTATACAACACTGAAACTAGCCGCAGGTTTAATCCCAAACGTCTTACTGCGCCCTATAAAAGTGCACTATGTAGGGTAAGAAAAAACAAATTATATCGCCTTTACTTAGTGTACTAGAAAGATATTTGAGATTCTTCCCTGGTTTGACAGCAGAGCGCGTTGTCATATCCTGTTTCTTCTTCTTCGGTTGTTGTGAGGTAAATGTAAGCGAAATCGTCGCTAGCGCTACTTTCTGGATTCATATATTAAATACCTCATTAGTTACTATTTGGATATTGAAATAAGAATAAAAAATAACAATATTAGAAATGAATTCAGTTAAACTTTGACAGCGTTCATTTTACAAGATGAATATTAAAATATAAAGTCATAACTTTCCTCGCTATGGAACCGTTTGATAGCTATGACATCATAATATGGTTGTATTTACGATCAAAGCTTGATCTCCTGTAAAAAAAAAAAAAAAAAACTGTAATATTTGCATATTTTGTATTATAAAAATGTCCTGGTTAAAATTAAACAATTTTAATTGTGTGAAATTATTATATACAGTATAATAATTGGGAAGTGGTGGCTTAGTGGTTAAAGTGTGGGACTGATACCAAAAAGACTGGCGTTTGATTCCTAGTGCCACCTAAGCAAGGCCCTAATGCCCCAATTGCTCAGTTATATAAGAGGAGATAAATGTAAGTAGCTTTGGATAAGGGTGTCTGCCAAATGCTGTACATGTAAACATTACAATTTCCCTTTACTGGAATTAACAGGTTCATTAACACTCCAGCACAGAGCTGTATTTCTGATTTAACCCCAATGAACACCTTTGAGATGAACTGGAACACCGACTGAAGCCCAAACCTCCTCACCCGACATCAGTGTCTGATCTCATTAATGAATGAACAAATACTTAGATTTAAAAAAAAAACCAAATACATCACATATTTTTCGATATGTAAAATCCATTTATTTATATATGATAATGACACTATGACTATTGTGGACATATATAAATTTCGCTACATTACTAACTGTTCCTATAGTGCAAGTATTACTTTAGATTAATATACGTCAAAGAGCACATGATAATGGATAAAGTATTGTTTGCATATTATATTTACAATCTGCACAAAAATCTCTGCTTTCTGCTAATATCTAAAATTAAAAACAAGCACACAAGCCGCCTACAAAGACACAGAGCGATGAGTGCAGTTCATCACAACCATCTGTGTTTTAAAGACATTACCACAAGACAGAGATACAGTTGCAATTTAGATATGTTTAATGACTCTGTTACGTTTGCTAGACATCAACAGAACAAAACAGCCAATTACAGGAGTTTGTAAGAGGAAAGCTGGTTATTAGTGTATTGTTAATAGATACATAGTGTGTTATAGCAGTATACATGTAGCTAAAATGTAATACTTCCATGTAATTACCTTGCTATTTTAAATGTAATGGAATCATTGGAATGTTCATATTTATTTAAAAAAAACAACATACAACTTCCACATTGTAAATATAAGAAAACTTCCTCGCAATTGCTGACATTTTTATATGAAATGGTTCAGTTCCAGCACTGGCCTGGTTTATTTACTCCTATTTGGATACATCAGGTGATGTACTGTATGAACCCAGTGAAATTATACCCCGTTATATAGTGTAGTTTCTAAACTGCATGCACATCATGTATTAGGGAGAAGTATTTATAAATAAGTCCTTTTATAAATGTCTTATAGTATAGGATTTCCAGACACAGCTAGTGTTTCTAGCTAAGTGTTGAACCTGTACTTAGCAACAAAAGAATAAACAAAACAACTAATTAACATTGTGCTCTTGTCTGTATAGTCTACAGTCTCTCTTCAACCCTGTTCTACTCTACTGTGCATTTCTTATACATCCAACACTTTCAATAGTCAATAGTTGTTCTAGTAAATGTTGCTGTTGGTGTCAATGCCAGTAATATGGCATATCAGGTGCTGCAAGCCGCTGTTCAAGCCCAGACCTGCAGAGACAAAGCAAGAGCGTGAAAAGTGGCTAAAGTTCACTGTGGTACACTTTTAAATACATTGTATGGCCCAAAAAATTGTGTGGGCACCTTAGCAGCACACCCACATAACTGTGTCTTCTACAGTATTTCCCACAAGCATAACCAGCATGTTCTGGTTAGAGTGGAAGAACTGGAGTGTCCTCTACAGAACCCTGATTCTGACTCAACCCCACAGAACACCTTTAGGATAAACTGGAACACAGACTGAACCCCAGACCTCCTCAGCCAATATTAGTGTCTGATCTCATTAAGCTGAATCAAAAATCCCTACAGTCAGACAACACAATCTAGTGGAAATACATTCCAGAATAATTTTCTATGTTTTTTTTACTCCATTTTTTTACTCCAGACTTTCTTCATCATTTGTTTTACTTTTAAAAAAAATAAAAACATTTCAAAATACCCGTAAAGTGTGGTCCCAGGACCCTGAGCAGAACGATGTCCCATCTGGAGAGACGCGAAGGGTACTGACTCGGTTCTCGTGTCCGAACAAAATGGAAACACGGGTCCCCTTTAGAACATCCCACACATTGATGGTGTAGTCGTTGTAGCCACCAAACAGTAGTCTGCCTACAGGACGTAGTATACTTAATGTAGACGGTGTAAATATGTAAGTAAGTCAATGTGAGAATATGTAGTGACACCTATTTGAAATAAGCAGTAAAAATCCTTTGCCTTGTATTTATAAATTATATATATTATATATGATACATGTGTATTCTTGTAGTGAACATGCTGTTTTGTGCTTTAGTGTAAATGACAGCACTTACCACTGAGAGAGAAGTCGACACTCGAAGCTCCGAATATGATGCTCTCCTTGGAATAAATTGCCACTTCTCTATCAGCCCTCAGGTCGTACAGACGGCACTGATGACAACAAATCAGCCTGATAAAGCCGCACTAGTGTCCTTAGAATAAGAGTTAAGTTTCTACTTAAAGGATTTTAGCATTTTTTACCATACATTAAACATCACGCCTACAAACCATTGACTAAACGGAAAAATAGGAAATGTTTTCAGGATTTTAAAAGCCAGATTTACTGGTTGCTGGACATAGCAGATTTCTGTAAGTAGTCTAAAGGTCTGGCTTTGCAAGACTTAAGTCGTATTATTGCAAAACACTTTCTAAAAGAGTTTTATGCATTTTTTTGCAGATAATAACAACAATGAGCTTTTTCCTGTTACAACCAACAAAACATAGACCTCTGTGAAGCATGATGGACTACTTGTCCATAGAGGATACGGCTTTTTGTGTGTGTGTGTGTGTGTGTGTGTGTGTAGACAATCTTAATCGATTTAGAGCACAGATTTTCACACTAAGCTTAAATGTCAAATGGTCAGTGCAAAATATTGAATTTAAGTTTGTATAACTATTTGTGATATGCTAATGTTAATTTCTTGGATCATCATGATCCAAGGTTTGTTTACAGCCAAATTACAGCTTCCTGGCAGAAGCAACTAGTTTTCCAGTAAGAATGCAGCCCTAAAGCATTAATGATCAATGAATCAATGAAACATTTTTTACTAACATACTAACATTATGGTGACAGTCTATTTTTTTTTTTTTCGCCAACAGTAAAAACAGGCCCAGTGACATTTATAACCAGAAAATTCTCAGAATGAGCACATTTCTTATGTAGGTTTGTTATGTGGGTGGAGTTTACTAATTGATTTTAAATCTGTGCAATTCTAGACGCCAACAGCAATTCTTTAATTAAATTTCATTTCGATGGTATTGCAATTTTAACAATGTCTTAAGCTGTTGGTACTTCCTGTACCTGGTAACAACAGCATGAAAAAACTCTCTAAGAACCTTAGAAAGAACCAGATTCTCATCTGTGTGACACCAGAGAGAATTATAAGAACTCATTTCCTTTATACTACTGTATATTTTCAAGTAGCATTGTCTAACCATAATCTTTTAAGCAACGAATATTTTAGCATCATTTACAAGTTTATTACAGATTTTAAATCTTTTTTCTTTCCTGTCGAACCATCAAATGTTCACTGATGGTAACCCGAGCACAAGACCAACAAAAAAATCAACAGCTCCTAAATTGGTCTTCTTAGCCTTTAATAAATTTCCATCTCCATATTAGTATAGTTAATCAGTTATTCAAGACACTAGGAAGAAAACTTACAGTAGCATCGTCTGAGCCAGAGGCGAAAGCATCTCCACTCGGATAGTATCTGTAGCAAAAATTAAGCATATTGCGGAAAACATATAAAAACTCCACAAACTCCGAACTGTCTGTCAATCCTAATCAAAAGCTTGTATGTGGAGTGCCAGCAGCTGAACTTACCGCACACTGTTAATATCTGAATCATGGGTTTCAAATGACTGGATGCACTGTCCTGTGCGCATGTCCCATACATTTGCCTTCTTATCACAGCCCTAAGATATAGACGAAAATAAAAATGGATCACTGCACAATTACAAAATACGTTTCAAAGATAGATAGATAGATAGATAGATAGATAGATAGATAGAGAGAGAGAGAGAGAGAGAGAGAGAGAGAGAGACGAGGTGGTTTTGAAGATTTGAAATCTAACCCCTGAGACGAAGGTGTTGCCGGTCTCAGAGGGAGCGAGGTCCAGGCAAAGCACATCAGCTGCATGCCCATGAAAACTCTGAAGCAGCTGCCCACTTTCCACATCCCACAGAGCACATGTCCCATCACCACTCGATGTCAGGATCTCAAATAAAAAAGTCATCACAATTACATACACAAAAACAACTCTTTATTAACAGAGCACTGACAAGAGTATATCTCGCAGGGTTTTTTGCATCCAGCAGGTTTACAGGGTGTTTTAATGCAGAATGATATACATAACATGGTGAGTTACATAGAACTTTTGATAAAAGTATTTTGACTACTGCAGACCTGCATGTCTGAGTTGGTAAAGCTGCAGGCAGACAAGTAATTGGTGTGCATTGCCACAGATTTCTTCTTCGCTGCCAGGTTCTCGTTCTTGTCCAAAGATAGTGGATACACAGAACACTTGTTGTCCAGACCACTGCAAAACACAAATAGTTCTTAAAACAGTTAAAACAGAGGATAGCTACTTATCCTTATACAATCGGCCCTTATTGGAACACTGTGAATTGATTTACTAAGTTAATGATAGCGTTGCTAAAAGCTATAAAGAGATGCGGATCCTTACCCACACGCTACTGCACATCCAGACGGGGCGTACGCACAGGCCATCACCCATGTACATGGCATGGTCACTGCATGCTCCTAAAAAAATGGAAATAGCTTCTAGCATCTAGGGCAATCTTGAAAAAGCTTTTAAAAAACCTTGTTAACTCTTTAAAGTTTTCACAAACTGCTCTTAGTTGTTCAGCAAACATTCATAATTCCAGGAGCTATGAATAGAAGAGTCTGGTAGGTTAGAACAGTACGCATGATAGCGTTACATAACAAAACAGGATTAATACGGGATTACCTAATTGGCTATCATAAATAAACCAGACTGAAATACACCAGTTACTAACGTAAAGAAACATTAATTATAGATGAGTTTAAAAACTTGGTGTTAATTCTGTACCTTGTTGGTTGTAAACGCATCCCACACAATCACCTTTCCATCCTAGGAGACAAAAATAGTTTATAATGTATATAAATATGTATTTATTCTAAAAGCATAAAACAGTCATGTAACAAATGTAATGAGTCCTTTTTGCTAAGATGATGGAAGGAACAAAGACTCTTAAATTGCAGTTGGGCTACAGCAATTAGCCTGCTAATAATGATACTTCCTGCGGAGAAAGAATCCTAAATGGCTTCCTGTAGGACCCTATAGTGCACTACATATGGTGTAGAAGCCATTAATGATACCATATGGTGAGCAAAGGGCCTGGACTAGATTTTATTTTTGTACCTGCGACGAGCTCACAATTCTCCTCTTGTCTTTACACCAGTCCATGCAAAGCACTTTGTTGCCGTGTCCTTTCAGGGTTCTTCTTGTCTTCATGACGAACTGGCCCAGAGACTCCACCTTCTCTGCCACCTGGTGCACTGGGTAAGGAAGCAGGTGTTAAATAAGCTATATTTACACTTCTGCTAATTGAAGTCATCTCAAAAACATGGTGCCTGGATATTTTATGCTTCACGCTAATCTAGGAAAAAATAATAGATATAAAGTGAATAAAAATATTATCAGAATGTGTGATTATAATTCCGACGAAAAGGTGAAACATTCTTCAATTTAAGCACCAAATTAAAAATTTTTTTTACAGCATTGCTCTGATATTGTGTGGTTTAGTCATTAGTGATGGCTTAGTGGTTAAGGTGTTGGACTGAAACCAGAAAGACTGGGGTTTGATTCCCAGCACCACCAAGCCACCACTGCTGGGCCCCTGAGCAAAGCCCTTAACCCCTGATTGCTCTGTAAGTTGCTCTGGATAAGGGTGTCTGCCAAATGCTGCAAATGTAAATATTGTGACAATGACCATTGTAAAAAGCGCTATACAAAATTTTTTTGAAATTTTTTTTCATTCTATCAACGACTCCTTTGAATCCAATCATTGACACCAAGCTGCCACTGCTGGGCCGCTGATCAAGTCCCTTAACCCCTAAACTTCCTAACCGAGTTAGAAAATTAGCTAATACCGGCTATTATTTAGTAAAGGATTCTGCATTAAAGACAATGCATCAGTTTCAACATCATGACTAAACTATTACAATAAGAAAGATTTATTTTTCTTATTGTTGTAAACTAACGTGTTAATAACAGTGTAACAACTAGATTATGATAAGAAATTTTGACAACGTTGGAAAATTATGCCAAAAAATCGTAGACATATTTACACTGACCATGTTTTTAAAAAGGGGTTTGGAGGTAAAACATTGTGTGGCATCTTGTGATACACAGATTTTAGTCTTTCTTTAACTGAGTAAATGGATGTCAGTAACAGGGCTGCACATGAACCCAGGAACATGGTTACAAAAAGCATTATTATTCTGTACAAAAAGTTGTTCATCCGAAAGAATATGTTTACCATTAAATGACAGATAGATCTTCACACTTTCACTAATGTCAATGCTATTGATGTCTTAGGCACAAGCAAAAGAATGCTATAATAGAAATGTCAATTTTTTTTTTAAATTAAAAAATATATACAGGGCAGTTAACAAAAGTTAATCATTTACCAAATTTAAAAAATGGTCATATTTTCAGTTGTAATTTCACTACATAAATTTTTACTTTACAGTAAAATTTATACATACAGTGTATATATTCTGTACATGCCTTTTGATGGCCAACTCATAGCCTACATCAACTGGAAATTCTTATTACTCATTATAACGCTTCAGATTAAACTAAACACTAAGACGCGTTATTTATACATAAATAATAAAATCTCCTGCTACAGCCTTATAACGCGTAGCTCAAGCTGGTGCTATAAATAACCCACAGGCTCAATCTTGTGGCCCGTAAATAAACGCGCTTCTACCATTAAGGCATTTTTGTCATAAATTAATTTTTATTTGATGTTAGAAAATACAACACAACAAGTCTGACGTCAACTAATCCAGCTGTGTAATGTTTCCTCCGGCTTGTCTCTTATACTTACGCTCCACATCATGCAGTTTGGCCCGCTCCTCCTCCAGCTTCGTCTTCAGCATCTCCGACTCAGATTTCAGCTTCACTATGGTTTCGTTTGGCTGCACTTCCTGGGCAGCCATATTTTATCCCCTTTAAATGTGTTTATTTATGCAAAACAGTGTTCTAAGCAGCAGCAGCAGCAGCAGTATTTTATATATTTCCCGAACAGGTCCAAGCTTCACGACAGGTTGGATGTTAGAGAGCGCGAGCAGCGGAAGCAGCTGATGTGACGTCACGTTAAGGATGCCCTGTTTCCAGCATCCTGTAAGGCGCTTGCGCAGCCTTAACGCCCAGAATAAATCAATATGCAGTACTAAGAGTGTTAAAACAGAGTTTTCTTTTATCAAAAAGTGTCTCCTGCTGGAGAAATACGTGGTTTTACTGTATGCACATCACTGTGTAATAGGTTATGGCAACGTCTTTCACAATAACTCTGCGTCTCTCGTGAAAATTGATGAGTTGCCATGGTGGAGGATAGGAAAGAAATTTTTGCTGATGTAACAGGACAATCTTTTTATACACTGTGTAATTTTATTAGCCAAGAGTTAAAATGATTTATACATAATGTAATACAATAGGTGTAAAATTGTCTTGTTCATGTGGTTCAAAATGATTCAGATAACTATATATATATCTATATATATATATATATATATATATATATATATATAATATATATATATATATATATATATATATATAAATATAAAACATATTACACACAAAAGGTAAAAGTTTGTAAAAGCTGTAGCAATAATATTTCCCTTCACTGAAACTAAGAAGCCAAAATCTTGGTCCTGACAATTTTTGCACAAAGCTTCCGAACGCCACAATCAGCAATGTGGAAGTGAAACAACCCGAGTGACCTGAACTCTCCTGTGGCCATATGAGCACAAATCCCCAAAGGCTTACTCTGACATCTAGTGGAAAGCATTTTCAGGAAGAGTGGAGGTTAATATACCAACAAACACTGAACACTGAATCTGGTGTGATATATTTAGCCAGCAAATATGTGATGATTAGTTGTCTACAGCATTTTGCGAATATAATATTCATTTTTTTCATTTGTGGCCAGTTTGATACTGGAAATGTTTCAAAAAATTCTTCTTATAATATTTAAAACACAAGCATACTTATGTCAGCAGAAAAATCATATATAACATGTTATGTTATATGGCACCGAATCTAAAATAGCATGAAGAATTCACAACATTTTAAAGTATGACTCAAAACTGAATTTTAAAGTGATTTGTTCATAAACAGCATGTTGGTAATTACTAAGAGTTATTCTGAGGTCAGGGTTCATATGCGGGTGACAAAGCTCAGATGAAGGCTGTGGGGGACCTGCAGGAGCTCCAAAGCTTGTGTGGATGGGCAAAAAGGGAAAGTAACCTGGAAGCGATACTGTGCTTCCATCATTAACTGAGTCGAGCCCTCACGGTCCTGTAGCAGTGCCTGTTACACAGCAAAATCCCAAAGACAATCATTTAAAATGACAGAATACACAATGACAGAATACACAAATTCACACTTAATTGCAATAATTGCAGAATGACTATGTGATCAGTCAGAGGACGGCGCAAACAAACTTGCCTGAACTTTCCGCACAAAAGAGGGTGCAACCCGCTTTTCAAAGTCATCAATGGGAGTGTACGAATTAAGGATCTTCACAATCTAAAAATTTAGAGAGAAAAACAGATTGAGCATGAGAAAAATCAGCAGATCAATACTAATGAGTGTGAGGACATCTGCTGCACCTGAACTGATGAGAGCTCGTGGCATCTTTGCTGAATCTCAGCTGCATCTCCGTCTGTGGATTTGTTCACCTGCAGGAGCCAGGCAGCCTGTGACAGCGGCGCTAGGGTGTCCATAACATTGTAGTCTTGAAGGTCTTTATCCCTCAACCACTCTTCTAAGTAACTGATATTACACCTGTTAACGGTTGGGTGAATATATATCAGGTTTTACTTTGCTTACATCATCATTTTCCCTATATGCAGTTTATGTTTAAATAGCATCTGAAAAAAAAGTACTTATAATCAAAGTGTATGTATTTTCCAAGAACGTCTACAGGAAAAATGCAAAACATTTAATTATTCATGTGTTTACTGTTGTCCTATGCAGCTGTTACCTCTCTCTTAATCCCACTCACCTAATCTGCATGCCCTTGCGGCAGGAGCAAAGGTCCTTGCGGAGAAGGATGCTGTTGAGTGAGGTGGCTCCGATCAGGTAGAAGAGCTGGCGAAGGGCCTGACCCTGCAGCTGCTGATCCATGCTTTGCTGTGACATACAGTTGTGGAAGTCACTCAGCAGCTCTAGGATGGAGGAGATGCTGTAGCCTTTGCCCTCACCTTCTCTGAGCCCATCTCCCAGGATGCTGTTGGAGCGCTTCCGGAAACCTGTGGGCTTCATGCTTGAAATGCCCTGCAAACTCTCATGCTCCAGCATACCAGGGACTAAAGTGAGTCAAAAATAGCATCAACTTGACAAAACATAATAAAACAAAAAAAAACACATCACTATTTGTGGTCTGATTAATACTACATTTGGTTACTGGTATGTTGCTAAAAATGATAAAACACAACCTTCACAAACAAAACAAGTTTCAGGTCAGTAGATAAAAGAGACGTTCAGTAACAAACCAATCATGGGAAAAAGAGAATCCTCCATCACATTGATAAACTGGTGATATATCTGAATTGCAAGATCGCTGAAGATCTGTCTGTGATCTGATAGGTCGAAGTTCTGCAAGCAGTTCTTATTCTGACGAGGTGTATTGTGCTTCAAAAACTCCTAAGGATTAGAGAATAATATTTTTTGTTTCTCTAATGTTTGCCGGAGGAGTTTTTTTTTTAAAAAGCAATTGAACTCACTTCCTCTCCGCTGTACTGTTTTAGGCAATTGAGCAGGTAATATGTGTTTGAGAGCCAGAAGGACACAACCTCAAAATTTTCCGGGTGGTTCTGGAAACACAGGGACAAGCGTATATTACCATTCTCTTCATCACTACGTCTCCTGGATTTATTAGATATTGAAACAGAACACAGCATATCCTACAAAATTATTGACATGCTTTATAATTATATCTCCAATGATTTCCATTGCTGTGTTTTACCATTTATTGGTTTTTATGTATAAAAAAAATTCTTCGAATCTATAACAAAATGGTTAAAACTATGTTAGTCACAGGAAGAGGCTGACCACTGAGTAATCTCTTGGGCATTTGTCATAAAATATTAATTGCACGTATACCATTTTTGTTTAATATTGTTTGTTTATTAAAGCATAATATTATTTCTAAATGGCAGTATGTAAGCTAAAAACTAGAAGGTCTTACCGTGGTGACCTGTTTAATACCAGTGATAATGGCATGCATGAGGGACTTCAGCTTTTCACCATCATTGAGATAGTCAGCATGCCGAATGCACATAAACAGCAGATGGGCCGCCAACCCAGGGATCATATTCACCACCACTCCCCTCGGCTTCAGCTCTGATGAACACACGTATACGTATAGGCTTCAGAGCATCCAACTAACAACAAGTCATTGGTTCTTTATTTATTTGGTTATTTAAAGTGTATAAAAGAAGGGGTAAAAACAAGAATAAAAACTTTATAATATTATTATAGTAACATTATAAGAGCATTAAGGACACAATAAGAAATAGGGCCACTAAGTGCATATAGAACCATTTTACTGCTCTTGGTGTTCTGCCATCATAGTTCTTATAATTTGTGGCAGTTTGTTGGACCAATCCTCAATAATGATTTTTTTTTTCCATTATGCTTTTCTATCCTTCACTGTACTTAACAGTTGCCAGCAGACATTTCAGGAAAAGGCTTTATTTGGCTGTCTCCAAATATAAATCTTATCTGACACAGATAATACTATATTTTATTATATTATATTATTTTTTTTTACTGCTTAAGGGTTCGGGTTTTGCAGTCTCTATTCTATACATTAGCCAGTTTCAAAAAGTTAGCCTATAAATATGAGTATTAAGAAGCTTATGTCATTGACACTAGGAAGTGGTATCTCAGTTGTTGACATGTTGGATTACTGATCGAAATGTGATCCTTATTTGAGAATAGAGTTTTAAGTATGTGCGATTATTTTATTTATGTTGGTTCGAAATCTTACATCTTGAAATTTATCATCTTCATGAAAATGCTGTATAAAATTTTAATACATGCATTAATTATATATAACATGTTTGTTGATGCATGTTACCTATATGCAAACAGCAATAAGCAGAAGTGAAAATTACCAAGTATTAACGTCCGCACAAGCCGACCTTCGTCCTCTTTTTTGTACTCCAGCATGCCAAGGTATTCTTTTGGAACAGTTGGTCCATCTTTCTCACTGACTGTTAAGAAAAGAGAGGACATGTTGTTATAAATGTTAACCCTGCTCAGCATTTTACAGCCCATCAGCTCTGTATCTTACCTTTTACTGGTGCATGAAGAGCTTTGATTTGGTCCTGCAGTCTTTTGATGGTTCTCTCTTTTGTATCCAATTGCTCTTCAAAGTCCTATGAACAAAACATATATCCAAAACTCAACTTTATCACTGACAAGATGAGCTGCACAAAGCCGTCAGAAATGCACAAACACACACACCATGTTTTCAGCTGTAAGGCGTGAGGTCTCCTGTCTGAGTTTGTTCTTGACTTCATTTTCTGTTTGCTGATGTCTGTTCAGCTGCTCTATCTTCTCCTCTAACTCCTCCAACCTCTTCTCCATCTCCTCCTTTTCTCTCTTAATTTCTCTGTAACTCTCCTCCAAAACTCTGTGTGTAGAAATTTACACACGGAACATACTTGCATAAACATAATCAGTATTGTTAGGATTTTAAAATGGCAGCACAGTAGTCACCTTCGTTGTGAGCTTTCTTCTTCAAGTTTATGCTGAAGCTCATTGGATACTCTTATATTGTTTTCTGTCAAACAAATAAAAGAAATAAACATGTACTCATGGCTGTAATAGAGGAGTGGTTTTCCGGTAAAGAACTTACCAGTCATTTTAGTGTGTTGCTCCTTAAGCTGTGTTTCCAGCTCCTGTCTGTGGCGCTGTACCTCTATTATCTGTTGCTTTAGTTCAGGAATCACCTACATACATCACAGCAATGTTTAACACACTAAATAACAGGTGTAAATTTTTACACAATAATATAGACAGACAGACAGATCTGCCTTTTCCAATCGTTCACTTCACTTTTCAATCATTCACCACATCTTCTAAACTTTTGCCTTATTAGCTACTCCAGAAGTGGATAAAAAACACTGTCATACAGTACCATGTTTTCAGCAGTGAGCCGGGCCACTTCCTGCCCAATGCTGTGATTCACATCGCTCTTTTCCTGAAAGAGGGTTTGTAGCCGCTGATTTTCTCTACTCAGGTGATCATTTTTGAACACTAGTGCCTCCAGCTTACTTTCATAACCCTCCCTTTGCTCACGTAAATGAATTTCCACCGCTCTGACCCAGAAAGAGACACAGAAGATGAGCAGGAAAAAAAGCAGTTAAAGAAACTACAAACTTTTATTCATGCAGTTACGGCTTCCATGGTTAAAGCAATCGTTAGTCTTCTGGGTTTTTTCCAGGAACACTGGGTGGCGGGTATACTTCCAGTTGCTCTGGAATGTTTTTGTAAAGTAAAACACTAGTTAACCTAGAGAAAACCCAGACAGACAGTATACTGAGCTCAGGATTAACCTGAGGATCCTGCAAAGATTCTTGTTGAAATATAGAATGTGGTATAATGTAGAACAAATTAAGGCCTTTTTTGAAAAAAAAGTTATTATACACAGCGAGATTAAATTGAACAAAGCTTTGTATATGTATGCTGAACACTTTGAAGTTTCCCATACCTGGTGGCGTTTTGCAGTTCATTAAATGCAAACAGTAGATCTTTCTCACAATCATCAGCTTCTGTGGACTCTTTATTCAACCTATAATAATAAGTGTAATGTGTGCATGCAGAGGAACATTAATTTTTTTTATATTGTTATTGATGTTAGAGAAGAGATAAAACCTTATAGCTCAAGACCTTATGGCCATAAATTTACTTGCTTTAATGAACACGGTCACCTACATAGGATAGATCAGGTGTGCTAGCATTAAGGAAAATCTGAAACTTTAAAAGAATCTATTTCCATTTAAGCTTTAAGTACAGGCATGACTATCTGAATCCCTAAGGTAAAAAGGGAAAAAAATGATCAGGACCTAGGAATGATCTCTTCTTCTTTGGTGTCACAGAGAAGCTGTCTGGTAACCATATGCATTTTTGCTGAGAGAAAGAAAGGAAATGTCTGTAATAATCACAGTTTAACATTTTTTTTTTTATGCTTCAGCACATACTTTATCTTTATCTGAGCTTTTTGCGCTAAAAATGCAGCACAAAAATAAAAAGTCAAAAATACTTGATAAAACTTATTTTGATAAAACATCTCCTGGTATTAGATAATACCTCTAGTCTGCTTCGTTTGCTCCCTCATCTTTCTCTCTACTTCAGTTTTTTCATTTTGCAGGCTGTTTATCTCCTTATGTAACTCTGGGATCACCTACACAAAAAACAAGAAAAAAATGCAGTTTCCTAATGATGTCTAACTAAACTTATAGTCCTCTTTTGTTGTCAGTGAGACAGAGCCCACCTTAACATGTTTGGCAAGCTGACCAAGCTGTTCCTTGAGGTCTTTGGTAATATGTGTGTCCTCTTCAGCTTGAGCCTGTAGCTGAATCTTGTCCTCCCTCAGCCTGCGAGTCTCCTCCTTCATTGCTGCAATCTCTTTATCCAAGTCCTCCTTCTGCAGCTCACTGCTGTGTTCTGCAACTCTGACAAAAAAAAAATTTTTTGAGTGTGGGCACTAATAAAATTGCAAAAAAATTAGCATAATGTACCTTATAAATGTGTTTTTCAATATTATTTACTTTCTCAGCCTCTCTTCTCTCTCTAGGTCTTCTATAAGTTTTTTCTTGAGTCCTTCAAAATTATCTGAGAGGAAATTTAAGTCAATAAGCTTTGAATATAATGTAGATGTAATTATAAAGTAGACTAGGTATATGTTGAAGTACCTGTCATTTGTTGTATGGTATTTTTGAGTTTCATCTGAAGGGCCTGATTCTCCATCTTAACTTTATCCCTTTCATCCTGAAGCTTAGCAATCACCTTTGTTACAATATATGGTTAATATCAGAGAAATTCATCACATATACTTAATTATGCGTCTGTCATATATTTTAGGAATCTCTAGCTGTCAGATTGCAATGTCTTACCAGATTGCTTTCCTCTTTACTTTTCTTCTCTTTCTCTTCTAGAGATAGCTTCTCATTGGCTGCTTTGCTAAGCTCCATCTCCAGGGACTGTACCCTGTTTAATCCCTGAGCGTGAGCATTAGCCACGCTGGTCAGTCTCTCCATCAGTCCACGATTCTCTTTACTCTTAAAAAGAAAAATCATTAGTAAGTATCCTTCCACATGACTAGAATTTCTATAAATACTTCCCCAAGACCAAATCAGCTAATAAATTATTGCTCACATCATACAACTGGTTTACC
Source organism: Bagarius yarrelli (assembly GCA_005784505.1). NCBI lineage: Eukaryota > Metazoa > Chordata > Actinopteri > Siluriformes > Sisoridae > Bagarius > Bagarius yarrelli. The sequence continues at coordinate 12,328,461 of VCAZ01000001.1, read as the reverse complement.
TATTTATTGTGCAACTTTTCCTCAAAAAAGTGACACACAATACATTTACACTTTCGCAAGATTGGACCGGGCAGGCTAGCCTTTGCTCTCCATGTGCACCAATGACCTATCGGCACCCATGACTGCTGGGAACACCACTTAAGACCTACCCTCAGTTAAGCTTTGGTCAAAATTACCCAGACCCTTACACTTAAATTCAATTTCGAGAACTGACAGTAATAATAATATATTCCACCCCCTGTCAGATGCCACCATGAAGATATGAACATTGTTAGTTGCCTCACACGTCAGTTGTTTTAATAATATGGTTTAGTATTAATTAAGAAAAAAAACTTACTATTTTAATATGAATAACTCATAACCTAAACATAAAAAGGGCACAGTAATCACAGGATTATACATATATTTGCAGTGTACAGGGCCAGGTGTAAATTCAGCTGGTTTGCAAATGCAGCATACGATGATTAGCCCACCTGTTCCTCCAACTTCTTACGCAGCTGCTGGACTCTGTAAGAAAGCTGCACATTTAGAACGAGTCTTCGCATGGTCTGAAAGCGGCGTCGCACCAACCAGGCCCGAGCGTACTTCTGTAAAACCAGAGCCTTATGCTCCTCCACCATCTACATAAGTTATAAACACATATACTTACACACCCTCACACACCCTAAAATTAAACTTATATTAAATATAAAACTTATTTGAAATATACAATTTGTTAGTGAAAAACCACTTTAGGAAACCTTTTTGTAGCACTTGCGGGCAATCCATCCCCTGGTATATGACTGAATTGTAACAGTAGCCACCAGTATAAGATGGTAAAGTCGGCGTACAAGATAGCCACGACAGTACTTCTGAATGACTATAGCTGCCCAGCCTTGCTTTAAAGCGGCTGCTGTAACCATGTGCCTGAAAAAAACATATTATATCTGCTCGCCAACTGAACTAACACTAAATGCCGGTGTAAAAAATGTAAAATAAAGATTGGCTTCTTCAGAAAGAAGAAGATTGACTGGATCACTCACCTGATCTGCCTCTTGCCACGGACGTACTGCTGTATGATGATAGTGGCCTGTCTCATGCGCTGATACCTGCGTCTCTGAGCCCAACCCCTTACATGCTTCTGAATGGTCACACATGCAGTGCGCAGATAATCTAAACGCAGTTTTTCCAAATATGCCACTTGTCCTGCCCGGAAAAAGATTTTGGTTCGTCCGAACTTATACTGATTAGAGTCCTGTTAGGATTAAAACACTGGTGTCAGATTTTTTTACATTTTCTTTTAAGTTTTCTGCTGTGACCTAACATCAGCTTAACTGGAAAAAAATAACTGTAATAGATATTTATTAATATGTATAGTATGTATTTAGGGCTTTATTCAGACCGAATGTACATATGCATGTAATTAATACCAAAACTTTGCACATCTGTATTCAGAAAGTTGTGACACGGTATGTCAAGCCAAAATGTCCTGCATTTGTGGCTAGTAGCAAAAACATAAATGTAACACTTAATTAATTTAAAGTCCATAAAAATATTGCTAATTGTTATTGGTAAATGACATGCCAGAGGAGACCGCATCTTAATTTATAGGGAAGCATAACACACATTTTTTTTCTACATGCATAAGTTCACAGTTGCAATAATTGAAAAAACAGTATGTTATGCCTCTCAGCCAAAGATTCAAACAAATTTTGTTCTCTAGACTTCCAGACACATTTACTTGATGAAGTGTGAACTTTAAAAGGTACTTGTATGACCTTTTAAAAAAATAGCAGCAATTATTTGGAGCTCTAGTCTGTGTTTTCTATTTCCGGATGTGTTTTTTTAAGTTTAAACCACTGCTAGTGTTTAAGGGTGTTGGTTGAGACCCTGCTAAAAAAGTGTTTTGGGCATGTCTGCTCAAGATAAGCCAGCAAATAATCCACATGACTGGCATCATTTTAACAGGCCTCACTTTTTATCCACTCAAGCAAGTGCATACCCTGACCAAAATATGTTTAACAATCTTTTTTTTGTAAATACTAAGCCAACTTTTGGACCCAAATTGGTAATTCGTAACAATAATCTGTTATTATAATGCAAATATTAATGTTTTAAAGTAATACCACTGTTGGCTAACTGGATTTCTTGTTAAACAGAACAAAATATTAAAAATATTAACTCTCGAATGTAAAGTTAATAGTGATGTGAAGAGTAAATAATAGGAAGTAATAAGTAAATTAAATGCAGGGCTTCTTACAGGGATGAGCCTCTGTAACACTGTTTTGCATGTTTGCTTTTTCTCGCCCAGTTTGAGCTCTGCTTGGCTCATCAGAATACTGTAACGGCTGTAGAACTCAATGTAGGTCCACCTGCAACACAATATGGGCAAATGTAAAGCAGTGCACACGTGAGGCACACATATGACATTATTCCGAAATTGGACAGTGATGTCTCAATACTTACAAATTATGTAAATGTGTTAATTTTTACTATCATGTTTCTCCAATATTCTCAGTCAAGGCTTCAGAGAATGTTATTGTAGTGGTGATTGATGTATTTACCTAGATGGGTAACTCTGAGCACTAATACGAACAGTCTCTAGTACTCCACAAGCGCGCAGCTGCTGCACCACACGCTTTGAATCATATCTGTGGACATAGACATCAGAAACATGAAACATGTATAAAAAAAAACTATTACACTTTATATCAGTGTTACTCACTCAAATGGCAGCTTCTCTTCATTAGGTTTAATACAGCGGACGTAATGTGGTGTAGTGGCATTTAGAGTTTCCATTAAGAGGTATAATGAACTCCGAAACTGAAACATTACAATGAAAACAGTAGAAAAATTAGACTGTTAGACTGCCATTTGTTACAATAGATTATTGACAGAAGATTGATTTAACACTACACTGTGGGTCCAACAGTTATATACAGTGGTGTGAAAAAGTGTTTGCCCCCTTACTGATTTCTTTTTTTTTTTTGCATGTTTGTCACACTTTAATGTTTCAGATCATCAAACAAATTTAAATATTAGTCAAAGATAACACAAGTAAACACATCATGCAGTTTTTAAATGAAGGTTTTTATTATTAAGGGAAAACAAAATCCAAAACTACATAGCCCTGTGTAAAAAAAGTGTTCCCCCCCCCCACCCCCCCCCCCCCCCCCCCCCCCCCCCCCCCGGTCAAAACATAACTTAGCTCTGGTTTATCACACCTGAGTTCAATTTGTTGCCACACCCAGGCCTGATTACTGCCACACCTGTTCGCAATCAAGAAATCACTTAAATAGGACCTGTCTGACAAAGTGAAGTAGACCAAAAGGTCCTCAAAAGCTAGACATCATGCCGAGATCCAAAGAAATTCAAAAACAAATGAGAGAGAAAATAATTGAGATCTATCAGTCTGGACAAGGTTATAAAGCCATTTCTAAAGCTTTGGGACTGCAGCGAACCACAGTGAGAGTCATATTTCACACCACTGTATATTGGCTAGCAATAAACATGTTATCTCTTACAGAGACAGGCAGCAATGTTGACTCGTTTAATTGTGTACCTTATCTCCCACCGTGCTTCTTAGTTGCTTATTAGTTGGTTTGACTCCAGGTCGTGCTGCTTTCACTTTTACACCCTTCACTGTGAGCACAGAATTCTGTTCCTCTTCATTAAAGAAACCTGCCAAGAGAAGAAACTGACAGCAAATTTATTTGTAGAAACCTGGCAAAACTTTCAAGGAATAATTTTAAAGGAAACTAAACTAAAAAAGAGTACTAGAGTTAGCTTAATGTGAAGCTCAGTAAAAGGAGAACGCTGCCAAATAAATACAGTATATATGTTTACTGCACTTTAATGCAGTACATTAAAATACTTGTTTAAGGTCCCTGGTACAAAATGTTGCTTTTTTAAACACTGAATTCTAAAAACAGCACAAGTCAAATTATACATTTTTTGAACAAGTAACAGTTTGTACCTTGCTGGCTCTCATTATATCCACCAGCTCTTCATAGAGTGTGTCTCTATTCTTTTCCAAGAAACCTTTACACTGATATTCCACCTGGGATAAAAAATAAAAAGAGTTTAAAAGCATCTTCAAGTCAAAGAGCTGCCAGAAACGTGGAACCTGCAGCATCAGCAAAATATAAGAGACAATGTTTGTCCTCTTACCCGGTCTGCAAAGTGATGGATTACAAAAGCTTCATTGGATAGGCGAGGTTTCTCAAACATAGGCTTTGAGCTCAAATAGTTATAGAGCTTTTGCAGCCAGTTGTTATCAGTACCCTGAGGAAACTGTTGAGCAAAAAAAACGTCGAAGCAGACAATAATTAATAATAACGCAACATTTTGGCATTTTAGCCAAATTCCACAAAAATGTTAAGAGGTTAATCAATTTCCTCACCAAACACTCCTCATCCAGCAGGTCCAGGATGCCCATTTTGGCCTCGATAAGATCAATGACTGGTCGATTGTCATAGAAATCAATCAGCGTCCAGGGGATGTCCTCCTTCATGTACTCTTCTTGCTCTAGTTTGAACACATGCTAGGAGGAAGACACAGGAAATGAAAGAATCAGTCCGTTCTATATGTCAGTGCACAACCTGTTAAGGAATTCAAAACACAACACACAGAAGGATTTGGGAAACATACCAAGTTAAACTGCTGTTGAAGTTTCTCATTGGCATAATTAATGCAAAACTGCTCAAAGCTATTCAGGTCAAAGGTTTCAAATCTGTTCATTCACAACAGAAAGACAATAGAAATTAAAAACACAGAGTTCACATAGTCGGAATTTTGTATGCTATAAAAATAAAGAGGCATATAATTAAGATCTTTAAAGGTCTTTATGATCTATAAAAGTATACCAAATTAATTCATAACATAAAAAAGAGCTTTATCTTGCCCATAGATATCCAGCACGCCGATGAAAGAGTGCTGTTTTCCAGGTACACGCAGGGCCTGGTTTATTCTTTGAATGATACAGTCGAAAAGATAAGCATAAAGATGCTTGGCCAGTGCATCGCGGGCATTTATAGCACGATCCCTGGGCTGTGGTTTGATTACAGTCTCAGATGCCAGAACAATACGCCGATTACATAACCAGCGACACATATCTTCTACTCTGACTTGAAGCAGATCACAGAACACAGCCAGGTGGGTGTCAGTAGACTAAAAATAGAGAAAATGTTAATGAACTACTGTTATGACTATAAAGACAGAAAAGAACGTTTACTGTAGACACAGTCTTTAGATACAGTCTTCGCCCCTTACACTGATGGATGACCTGTCTGAGCCGACTGCTTGGATCACCACATTGCCCAAGTGTAAAATTCCTGCCACCATCTTGAATACATCACTCTGAAAGTCATTCTTTAGTCCTAAAGATGAAAGTGGACTCAGTGCTATGCAAAGAATATGCAACAAATCAGTTATGGGTAAAAGAACCCTTATCATATGACGTTACCCAGTAGATTAAAAGTGCGACAGGTTTCGGCCATGTCTGCACAATCGTCCACTCCCTGGATCACTGTCTCTCCTCCCATGCATGTGTAATTAAACCTATCTGCACTCACTTGTATGGTAACAAAAACATTAATACATATTACATGAGCATCACATACATCAAATAATAAAACGAATATAAAGATATCAACTAGAGCATACACACTCACAAAGTCTCAGGCTCTTAAATTGTGGTTGATTGGCACAAGCACACATCTGATAGAATATGTGGTAATTTCTTTCATTCTCTGACTGGAGACAAAGGAAAAATATAACGCGAATGCTTAGGATGATGCAGTGTCATTTAAATAAACAACGAGAGACTAAATTAAATAAAAGGCCATGCAGTTTAAGTTATGTAATGTTATAAAGTTATATAGTTAATTTAGTGTTTAACACTTGTAAACCTGAACAGTTTCGGCAAGGTTTATTTTAACTTACAAATATAGTAAAACCGCAGTGTAAAAATGATGGAACACCTTTGTTTAAAATAAAAACAAATCCGATCAGATCCCAAAACTACAGTTTAACTACACAGAATTATATAGAATTGTATTAATGAAATATTAATAAAAATGTATTAAATATAAAATCCTTTCACTACCTTTAGGTGCCTTGAATAACAATAACTTTATTATAACAACTGTTCCTTATCTCATCAACTTTTGTTTCCTTCTTTACCATTTGTATACACTACATGGCCACAGTAGTAATCACTTTTCCATCCACATAAGTTGCACTTTCAGTATATAGATTTATGTGGTATGTACCTGACTCTGACCCCAGATGTCCTCACCCAACATTAGTGTGTGACTAACCTTTCATTGATGATTTAATAAAATACTTATTAATAGTTTTTTGGCTGAATGAACGCAAATCGCAGTCACACTCCACAATCTAGTGCAAAGCCTTTCTAGAGAGGTAAAGATTTTTGGAGGAGTAGATGTGACACTAAATCTGGAATAGGGTGTTAAGAATAAAATAACATAGATGTGATGGACAGATGTTCCAATTCTTTTGTCTATTGAGTACCTCTCTTTAATAACTATTTGTGTTGCTGTTGCACTATTTCCAGAAAAGTCTAAAATAAGCTACCTGTTGTCAGAAATCATATGGGACTAGGGCTGCACAATAGATTCAAGATTCAAATATTGGCAAACACTGACATTGCGATAAGATGAGATTGAATAGCTCTATTTTGAAAGAATTATATATTTTTAGAATGACTGGTAATTTTGTAAGGCAGTGTATCTGCGTAAAATATTATACACACATTTAAGGCATAGATAAATAAAATAAAAAAAATATGGAAATGTGCTTTATGTTTATCTTGAAATTTAAGTATACAGATAAAATACAATTAATCCTTGTTAAGGCTATCAAAGTGATTGTTTCTTGCACCTGAATGCTTTAAACTAGTTTCTTATACAGACCTTAAAACAATGTGCAAATGATAAACTTTCACTCTATTAATAAACTTTGCAATTAATGCACAAATCACGTGTTCTTAACTGTGGTACAGAATCTGGCATTACACATCCTGCAGTGTGACTACTGTAAATGATGCTGAAACGATATATTGTGCTTAGCTATGCAACCTTTCAATACCAGCTACCTTAGACCAATATGTAAAAACTTTCTTACTTGAAAAACAACCCTTGACTTTTCCAGAAGGTATGTTCTCATGTTAGCACCGATGATCTGGTATCTCTGGTCAAAGCTAATTTCGGTGTATTTCCCAAATCGGCTGCTATTGTCATTTCTGGTGGTCTTTGCATTACCTATTGCCTGAGAAAAAGACAGCAAACATGTACAGCATAGTTTTTTAAAATTAATTTATAGAACTTAAATTAAGGGTATATAAGAAGTGCTTTTTGAAGAAGGTTCACAGTACTTCAGTGATGGGGTTCGAAGCCAAAACCTTGTCCTCCACCCGAGTGTTGCTGCTAGATTTGCTGACCATTGCAAAATATCTCATAGCATAGCGAGCAGACACGGTTTTCCCTGCTCCAGACTCCCCACTGACTATGATGGACTGGTTCTTGTTGTTCCTGTATAAATATGTCACAAACATTAACAGAAAAAAAACACTGTATAATCTGGTCTGTCTTTACTAAATCTACAACTATAAAAAAAATTACAAACAGTGCTGTGCAAAGGTTATATGCAGGTGTGAAAAAAATGTTGTAAAAATAGTAAAAATGCATTTTTTATTAAACTTGAATAGTTTATAATTTCTATCTAGAAATTTGTAATGACCACCTGTTACCTACAAAACATCATCAACTATTTTGGTTACACTTGCTTGAAAATAGTACTTTTTTATATTAATGTCAGTTGATCTGAATGCTGGAACATACTTACTGTACCTTGCCATCTGTTTATAAGCTTCTTCTGCTACAGCAAATATATGAGGATCCAGATCACCCATATTCTGGCCCGAATAAGCACGGATAACTGCATCTCCATAAATAGGCAGCTGTTTGTATGGGTTCACCGCCACAAGGATAATGCCTAAGATGCATAACATGAGGCATGAAAGACACAGAGAAATAAATAAATAAGTCAATGATAAGAGAAATGATACAGAGGTACAGCTCAACAGCTATGATGTCCTGCTTCATGCTTAAGATATCATGGGGACAAAAATAAGATTTGCGTCCTAGAGTGTTTTATAACACCTAATATTATATTAAAACTGACAAATAACCAGGTCATAAATAGATTATTAAGTCAGTCAAAGTATTTATTTAACTAATACATCAGACTTTATATCCTAAGTTGGAGAAGTTGCATAAACATTTCATAAAATATTTCTTTTCACTTTTCACTTTCAAAACAACTGCATTTAACTTTACTGTACATCATTTTAAACAATTATAGAATAAGCTGGATTCACATTTTTATTATTATTTATGACATTACTGCCAGAGCAACTTACTGTACAACTCTGCATTTAACATTTTTATCAACAAATACACCGATACTGATTTATTAGGTCTGACTAATGACTAATAATCAGTCTAAAAAAAACCCCAAAAAATCACAACTAAAAAATGTGAATAGGAAAGTTTGTTCCACCACCGGCAGTACTGGAGGATCAGAGTAAATGTGGTGCAGTGAAGAGTGTAATAAGTGTGCTTGTACATTTTGGCTTCATAGGCAAGTATTAGTGTTTAAAATCTGACTTAGGCAGCTAACAAAAGCCAGTAAAGGGAACTTAAAAAAAATAAACAGAGCCAGGCATTTTTGCATATTTTCGTGACGTTTTACTAGAGGTGGGAATCTTTAGGCATTTTATGATCCAATCCGATTTCTGATTCTGGGAGTCACAAACCAATTCCAAATCGATTCTGAATCTACACTTTTTCCGAATCCTTCTGCTGTGTAAATACACGTTTACATCTTTACGTTTTAACCAAATTAAATTCAGAATCAATTCAGAACTTTTGAGAGTCGATTTGGAATCAGAAAGAATCGCGATGCATTAATGAATCTATTTTTTCCCCACCTCTAAATTTTATCCAATATCCATTGTTATGACAATTCCATCATTCACAGGTTCAGTTTTTATTACAATTTGTAATAAAACCTCTGAACGCAACTGTTCCTCACCAACTCAAATAGTCTTATCTGCTGTGTGAGCTCATAAAATGCTTAGAATTGTGGGAACAAAACACTTCCCTTTTTCCTTACCACAGTATGTATAGATGATTTTAGAGTCCACAAATCTGACCCGCAGGTTGTGTAGCACTGCCGGTTCATGGAGATAGCTCAGAGCAGTCAGGTCATTCTCCCCCACCAGGATGTCTGGGTTACGCAGCGGAGGCAACTGACCGTCCACCTCCACTGGATATTGGATCTCCTAAGGCACAGAACCAGATGATCAGTTTGCCACAGATTTACTAAATGATCCTGCCAATTTTTAAAACATGTTTGTGAAGAAAAATGTAAAAAAAAAAAATACAAGATTAAACTCCTTTTGGGGTAGTTACCTTGATACATACATAAACTGCACAGTGCACAGTGCAGTTTTTCTGTAAGTAAACTGTAAGGATACCAATTCTATTTTTCTAGCCTACGTTTTAGTTAATGAAAGACATCTTTGATGTTAAGGTATAAAAATACTGTAGAATAAAAGTCTTTATTTGTCACACATATTACATAACAGTTAATTTTTTTTTAAATTTAAAGCACAGTGTCAGCCATGATATGGTAACCCTGGTGCAGGGAGGTTAAAGAGTTTTTCTCAAGGGTCCATAGTAGCAGCAATAGGACTCAAATCCCTATGAAAAGAAATCAGTGCCTTGTTTAAGCTACTTCTGCCTGCTAGTGTACTAGTTATGTTATACTAGTCTAATTTTTAATTTATTAAAGAATTAGACTAGTATAAAGAATTTTATAGTGGTTGGAGTAGGAAACATTAAGAACATATATATATATATATATATATATATATATATATATATATATATATATATATATATATATATATATATATATATATATATACATGTATACACACACACACATTTAGTTCCTGCTTCATAAACAATTAAATAAGAAGAAAAAATGTTGCATGGTTTAAATACAGGCCAGATTTGTCACTATACGTCAAGTTTACTTATTTATTATTTTCGTATACTTATTATTTTCTAGTATAAAATATGTGTACCAACAATACAATAATCTAAGTTTTTTAAAGGAATGTGTCTATTGAATAGCTGTAAATGAGCAGGTGCTGTGTCATATTTATTGCACAGTCATATGATTTTAAGTGTCAAGTCAAGTCACCTTTATTTATATAGCGCTTTCAACAACAGAGATTGTGTCGAAGCAACTCTACAGAATCAGTAGATTAGTGTTTTAATACAAGGACATTTACTAAAACACTCAGTTCAGTTTAACTAGTATTTGTAAATTAAGAGTCCCCGACTAAGTAAGCCAGAGTCGACAGTAGCAAGAAACCAAAACTCCATCGGTGAAAAAGTGAAGAAAACCCTTGGAAGTAACCAGGCTCAGTCAGTGGAACAGTTCTCCTCTGGTCAGTCCTTTGATATTGATTATTATGTTAATTTAATGTTTTCAGATGTAGTTTAAGTGCTTACAGTTCCATTCTCCAGCTGCAGGTGTAAAGCTGAATCTCCAGGTGTGTAATCTTTCAGGAGCTCAGCTGACTTCCACACCTGTTCTGTGTCCGGCACCCACACTCTGTTATACTGAAGAGAAAACAGCACTTTTACACACACTCTAATAAGCACTTAATAGAATCTCTTACACTTAAAACACACACACACACACTCACACACTTAAACCCACAGGTAACGTTAACCTGCTATCTACAAGCTAGGACTTTCTACCATATGCTGCACTTAAGGAAATTAATCGGCTAATGGAAATGATTTTATCATTTTTTAAAGGGAATATTAAAAGAATACAGAGATTAGACATATTTCACACGTTTGTTAAACCGCGAAAAAAAAAAGTTTATCAAACTTTTAAATACTTCCGTTTTCGCCCTGACGTTGGTTACCTTAGTGTACAGCTCCGACAGCGCCATAGCAACAGCGCTCAGTCACGCGCCTCTGATTTCACTCACATGTGTTTATACTGTTAAAATGATAGAAAAATACTACCACATCCCGAAAACAATAATAATAATAAAGTAAGCGGCTCAATCTCGACGTGTTTGGTGCACCTGTTGCAGTGCCTCTCGGTGCCTTTAGGTCTCGTGACGCCTGCTTGTTGAAGGGGTGTGTTCATTTGCACAAGGACGCGGGGAAACAAAAGAAACAGGATCCGAGCTCGTGCGGGACAGAAACTTTCCTCTGGCGTGACATTCCTCTGTTGAGAAAAAAAAACACCTCAATATGACGTCATGGTTTTGTGTGTGTGTGTGTGTGTGTGTGTGTAAAGATGTGTACATAAATATATATATTTAACAATCTTACCAAATGATAAAAGTGTGGTAAAAAAAAAAAAAAAACAAAAAAACACAGGGTAAACAACACATTAAGCAGCACATTTTATTCATTTTTACATAAGGAAATACAACATTTATAAACATTTAGGTTGAAATTAGCTTTAAAAATGACACTTTCTTTTGGAAAAAAAACCCCAACAACAATGCTCTACTGTATGCATCTGGATGGGTGTGAGGTAGGAATACACTCTGCACTCCTCAACTCACCAGTCTGTTGCAGGGCATATACAAGTACACATTCAAGCATTTAACAATCTTTATTTTATCAGAAAAAAAAACAGATCAAACAAACTTGACATTAAGAGAACAAATATTAAAGCTCCTTCCTACATAGTTTTTCCCACTTTTTCTACAAACCCACAAAGACAGCATTAATAACCATTAAATAAACCTAATACAATATAACCACATTTACAACAGTTAGCATGTTTATCTGGTCAGGATCATGGTTGATCCGGAGCCTATCCCATAACCCATGGTGAGGGAATTCAGCATAGCTAGGAATGGCAGTCCATCGTAGTACCTCAGACTTATCCAGTAAACATGAGGTCAGAATCGAATTCAGGACCCCAAAGCCGTAAGGTGAAAATGTAATGTTTTGCACCATTGTAAAGCCTGGAATAATTATCCACTGTTTAAAAGGTTTCTGTTTAGTTTACCATAATTAGGCAGATTTAACTGGATTTGCTATTCCTTCCTCAGCTATTATAAATAACATAGGCAACAGAATTTAATAATGCAATTCAAGTGAACAAGCAACAACTAAGAAGAAAAGAGTCCATAATTTATCACATTAGACAGTCTTCTAGAAAAGAAGGAATATTTATTCACAGGCCATTATACCCGATAGTAAGCGCATCGACAGATTAGTAAAAATTCCTCCATGTCCCATTTTTTTCTGTAAGCAAAAATATTTTCAGCACTAAACAGTCTATGTAAATAAATCCTAGGCTACTTCCCACTGCACAGACCTGAAACATTGCAATAAAACAGCCAAATGAACTAAACTGTACTTAACGTCTCCTCTGGTGGTGTGTTAAGATCCTCTTTGGTACAGAAAATAAATAAATAAATTTAAATATGGCCAGTGTCCAAACATACTTTCTTTTGGTTTAGCCGCAGCTATTTATGTATAGTATGAGACACTTAGCCAGGATTAGATTATTATCTTTGTAGTTCATGCTTGAAATCTATCATACATCTATTATACATATAAGTGCAATGAAACTTTTCCTTAGGGCTTTGAGAAAATTCAATTATGATGCTCCTGTTGGTTGTTAGAGCCTTGTGAGGAAGCCGAGGTTGAGGCTTTGGGGAATCTGGAGGCTCTCTAGGGCCACAGTTGATGGGTTAAAAGCCAAACTAAGAGGGAAAAGAATTTTGGTGTCCATAAGCAAGTGATGAGACTCCTGACGGTCCTTTAACAAAGCCTGTAGAAAGCAGACAAAAAATGTACTTACAAGCATGCATTCCTATGAAAATTTTAATTTTCTAATTAATTGTTAATCATTTATCTGTTATTTATTTCTTTATTATTTTAAGTTATTCTTTCAATACATCCTTTAACCACAGTACCCATCTGAGGTATCACAAGCCTGAATTATCTGCTGCATTTTATTTGTTCTAAAGTTAAGGTAATTTAGCTTTTACTCTATTTTTTATTTCCTGAAAATTCTGTAATTATATATGATAACTCATGTTAATTTTACATTTTTAAAATAAATAAGTTAAGCATTAAGTTAATTGCTTATCTGTAGACAACCACACCATACTAGCCCTGTGCAGTGAACATTATTAAGTATTGCATGAAACACTTTGCTTGTGGGGGTTCTTGTCTGCGCGCGCACACACACACACACACACACACACACACACACACACACACACACACACACACACACACACACACACACACACACACACACACACACACACACACACACACACACACACACACACACCCTACCTGTACAGATTTCATAAATGATGCAGACACTCTTTCCTCAAACTCGTTTACTGGTGTGTACAGGTTGAGGATCTTTTCAATCTGTTCCAGAAAAAAAAAATATTTGTATTATTGCATAAAAAGATCTGACATATAACAAAATAGGAGTCTGTGAATGAATAGAGACCTGTGTGCCAGTTAGCGCTGTGCACATCATGGTAATTGCCTCTGCATCTTCCTGATTCTTTTTTTTAATCTGCAGCAGCTGAGCAGCCTGGATCAGAGGCTCCAGAGTTTCCCGCACCCCTCCACCCTGGACTCCCCTATCCATCAGCCACTCCTCCAGCTGACTCACGTTATACCTGCACAAAGATGCTCCAATTCAACTTATCTCTATAACAAAAAAATCCGCCACCTCTTTTTTAACACAGCTTTGTTCCATGGATAAAAGGCTCACAAGAAGCCAACCATCCCTCTTCATCAAGCCCTTATTGTCAGTACCTGATCTGCAGCCCTTTGCTCCATGAGCACATGTCCTTGCGCAGCAGCAGGTTGTTGAGTGTTGTGACACAGATAATATAAAAGTTTTGCTTGAGCACTTGTCTGATGAGTTCAGTGTCGTTGCCGTGCTGGAGCAGAGTAGAGTGGAATGAATCAAGCTGTTTTAAAATGGACTCTAGTGTAAAGGAGCTAGAGGTCCGCTTCCTCAATCCTGTGGGCTTGAGCCCCAAAACACCAGGGATGGTGTCCTGCTCCAACATGGCTGCCACTGGAGACCAGGAAAGGAGCAAGAAGTACAAAGACAGCAAAGAGAAAACACATCAATTTAAATAAGACAGTGTAAGGGGGAGTGTTGAGATTATATCTTAAAATGTTTCATTCCTTTTTTAATCACTGCAATTTGAAATAATGACCTTTTGTTTAACTAATAAATACGTTTATTTCTTTTTTCTTTGTTACTATTGAGAAAAATAAGCTGTGCAGGTGATGGAACCACTGAAAATATACATCATCTTTAATGGATGTTTCACAACATGAGATGTAAATATTTAATATTCATATAAAATTGCTATTATAAAAGAGGAATTAGCACTTTAAGATGTTTGTTACTGAATAATGCACCACTGTATAGAGATACTAGGCCCTTACCGATCATAGGCTGAAGGACATTCTCCATGCATTTGATCAGCTGCTGATAAATCTCAATGACCAAATCACCCAGAACTTGTCGGTAGTCAGTCAGGTCGAAGTTTAGCAGGCAGTGTTTGTTTTGCTGGGAAGTGTTGTGTTTTGTGTAGACCTGAGAAGGTAAAATGTAGAAGAGCCACTGTAAATACAACACTTTATTTGGAATCACTACCTCAACTATATTCAGCTATATTGCAGCATCAAAATTACACATATACAACTGCAATCATCCACACTGTAATTACAATATTTATACAGCATATTTATTATTATTATATCAATATTTATATTTCCTTTCTGAATGATATCGTTTATTCAGAGTTTTATTTCTTTATGCTCATTTATCCGTCTTTGATTCTATTTTATGACATGGACAGTTGAGAAAACATTTTAATACAGATCATACTGTATAGTTTCTGTACACAACAACTAGCATTTTTATGTAAAAAGTAACACACACACACACCTCTTCTCCACTATACTGTCTCAGGCAGTGCAGGAAGCGACAGGTGTTGGCCAACCAAAACGACACTGTATCAAAATCACTGCTTCTTTTCTGCAAAGAAATACCAGTTACAGACAACAGGTTCCTCTTTAATCCTTATTGCATTTAATACTATTCATTACCATCAATAACTATCACACATGTCTGTTGTGTTTTATTTTTGACCTAAACCTTTGGCACTGTGGAAATCTTACCTTGAGCACGTTTTTAATGTTACTGATTGAGGAGTTAAACAGTGTACGGACTTTGTGTTCGTTGTTCAAAAAGTCAGCATGGCGGAGACACATGAAGAGAATGTATGCTGGTAGACCCGGGATCAAGCTCACTGCAACTCCTCTTGGCTTTAAATCTAATCCAATAACACAATCATATGTTATTCAGGTTGTTTCACATCAACAACAACAAAAAACAACAACATTTACTCACTCTAGCTATTTGTAATATATTACAGGAATTTTGTTAATTGTCCCTTATCACACTAACATGCAGCTGTTTTAGGACAACATTAACAACTATTCTCAGACCTCCACTTCACATCTACTGGTGATGGTAGAGGACTGATAATCGGCCATCCATAAAATACATTTTAGAAGCTCATAACAAAGAGTGTAACCTCATTAAAATGAAAAGTTTAGGTTTTGTTTCAAACAGTAGGTTGGTGTTTGAAGGTTTTGGGTTTAATCTAACTTGAATAGTCATGCCTTCACATTGGCAGAAAAGGTTTGGACTTTATAGCAGCTTTTATTAGCTAATAGGGCCTCTGACGAACATGTAAAGCAACCTCTGGCAGTTGGCTTTCCTCAGCATTGTGTTTAGGGGCGTGAAGCGTAGTTGTTCTTACAAAAATAGAACGGTGTACAACTATACAGCATTTATTTTTAGAAATGTATTAGTCTTTACTGTAAACTTCACAGTTTTAAACACCAAATGTTTAGCTGATTCCCATCCAAAAAAGGTCACAGCTATGACAGCTTCTTTCTTCGATGAGGGAAATAGTGTGACCTGATGGTTTTCCACAGGTAATGCTGTGGAATTCAAACTAATTAGATGAATGAGACTACTTAAACTCTCTATATTCTTTATCTCTTACCCGTAATTAGGGTTCTGAACAGCTTGGCCTCATCCTCCTTTCTGTACTGCAGCATGCCCTGACAACGTTGCTCTTTCCGCAGGATATTCACCTCCGGCAGAACATCACCAATTTCGTTTTCTGCATCTGTAGAGATGAAAAACTTACCCCATTGAGACTTAAGTTAAAATCATAACTAAAAGATAACTGAAGCATTTCTGTTGTATATATGGTTTTCTAAATGCTCCATTTTCAATTTACACTCACTATCTGACTCCTCCAGCTTCCTCATGTAAATCTTCAGCTGTTTCTTCAGTTTGCGCGTAGTCTTATCCTGCTTGTCCATTTGATCCATTAAGTCCTATATTAAGTAGAAATATACTTTACCTTTCTTCTTATACTTTACCTTTCTTATAACATATTTTATTAAGAAGTCACAACACACTCCAAAAAACAGGGAGCATCAATACGTACGAATAAGTTCCAACAAAAATATTTTTTGTATTGTTCTATAAAATATCTAAAATATATCAGGAAGTTAATTGAGACACACTCATTTACTCACCAGGTTATGGCGAGTGAGACGAGTGATCTCGTTCTGAAGGGCTACGTTGACACGTCCATCTTGAGACAGTTGTAGCATATCAGGGAGAAGATTCTGCTCTCGCTCTGCTTTCAGGACCTGCAACTCTGCTCTAAGGGCCTCCAGCTCCTCAGTATGACCATGTCTTTCAGTTTGAAGCTGAGACTCCAGCACCCTACAGAGACAAAAATGTATGATTGATACAGATCGAGATAATAGATGGACACGCTTCTAAATAATACTTAAGATGTTGGTATGTTTATAGTCCACCTGTTAGTTTCTTTTAATCCCTCATATGCCATCCACAGTTCTCCATCCTCATTTAGATCATGTAGACTTAGAGTGGGGGATCTGAGCACACGAAGACAAACAGGCAGTGAGAGAGAGAAAGAGAGAGAGAGAGAGAGAGAGAGAGAGAGAGAGAGGATTGTGGACAATAGATAGATATTGAAATTTGATAGAATCAAGAATTTAAAGACTTTCTATTAAGGATAAATGCAGTGATTTAAAACCTAGCACCTGTGAAAATAGTCTAATAAATTAGGGTAAAACCAAGCCAAAGACCAAGGATGATATATCTATGTAAATGTGCAGAGAGAGAAAGAGAGAGAGAGAGAGAGAGAGATAGCTCTTGAAAAGAGGACTTGAAAGGAAAGGCATTTAAAACTATGAAATTATTGCAAACATTGACTAAGTATATGGTTGACAAGGAATGTATGTGGAAAAAATACCTGCTGGAGTCATTTGAGTTTATTTCCACTGCGGAGTCCTACAAAATAAAAAAATTTAATAAGCAACTTTAAGACAACAGCAAGGGTGTAATGAGATTAAGAGAGAAACAGTAGGGATAGCAGACTGCAAACTTAGTTTTCGCATAACTATCGGCGAATAAAGGCGAGTACCTTAAATAATATTTTGGTACTCGTCTTTTTAAAAAATTATATCTGTGCATTCACAATAAAAAGCAGTTATATGCAACGGGAGGAGCAAGTACTAGTACAGTTATATGCACGAAAAATCTTTTACCACATGGGAAGGAGATCCTAAGATTATTTCCTGAGGATGCCATGCATTTGATGGTAAAGATCTTTATGATAAAAATAGATTTTTACTCCCACGTCAAGCAAAGCAATATTACTCATCAGGGGTGTTTGTGAACCCTGGTATGTGGAGAAAGGTTTATAGAACTTCCCACATTGCTCTGTGAGTCAGCATGTTCTATTATATGAAACTGACAGGTGACTAAATTTAGATTAAAATTAGAGTGGGAAAAAAACTTGATTATTTTTATCTTCATATTTTTATTCTTTTCCATTTTTTTTTCTGAGCTGCTTGAACGCAAGGTAATGCACCTTAAGAATGCACCTAAGATTACCTTCTGTAGTCTTTTCAACTGAAAAAAACTCTCCTTAAAATAAATTTTCTACATATCCCAATGATAGACGTGCTTAAACATATTCAAACAATGCAAAGTGCAGCAAAGTAAAAAACAGAATAATAACACTGTTTTGTTCTATAGCTTTATAGATAAATCCAACTCTGGTTGAACCTCACGAGACCTTAAACTTGAAGCCGTCTAGATTGACCAGCTGACTGCGCAGCATTAGCACTTCCTCTTTGCGGATTTCCAGCTCCTCAGTAGTGGAGTTTAGCTGCTCCAGGAGAAGGTTATAGGCGGTTGCCAATTTTGAGCCTTTCCCTGCAGAGAGAGACGTACGCAACTCATTCAGATCCTTCTTCAGTCTCTTATTTGCTGACTCCAGTTCCTGTCGCTGGAAGGAGAAAAAAGTGGGTGGCAAAGAATATGAATGCATACAATAATTAACGTGAACATAAACCTTAGCATCCTGCTACAGTGATTACATTCCTGGCTTAAATGAGACACTTAAATGAAATTGCTTCAGGGCAATCATCCCAAGAAACACTCCAATCATATAGATTAGGTGTAGTAAGCTATAATCATAAAAGCAAAAAATGTAACAGTGGCCTGAAAGTGTAGGCTGAATTTTATCCCTAAGTTTAAGTTTGACATCAGAAAACTGCAGTGCTTTAAAAAAAAAAAAAAATTACTCCACATGGTTTTACCTTCTGGGCCTCATAGTCTCTCTCAGCTCCTAATGTTCGCCGACATTCATCCAGGGTCTAAATCAGTATAAATAATATATATTTATTATTTTCTTTCAGCTGAAATGTAAGCCTGGCCCTATTTAACTTGAGCAATTGGGTTCTTCATGATTATGTCATGTTCATTTAAAAATTACATTTAGAAAAGATCTGTGAGACTGATGGTCACCGCTTTGCCCCTAATGTCAACCACATTGACCCTAGCCAATCATAAGCGTCTGTGAGACTGGGTATATGTAAGAAGATGCGGGTATAGAATAAGCAGCAGGCATGGTTAGATGTCTTGGTTAGTAGCTATAAAAATCAACTGAAGCATTTAAATTTTATCACAATGTTCGTATCAGAGCATCCATCCTTAATAAAACTATTTGAAAATGACAAAAAATCTGACTTCCTTTTGGGACAAAAGCTAGAAACTGCTCATCCCCTAAACAGCTTAAAAGAGGTGTGAACCTTGTGGTGTTGCTGCTGGAGTTGTTCTTCTCTGGAATCCCATTCTCTCTGCAGGTTCATTTTCTCCTGCTCCAGCTGAGCAACTCGCTTCTGCAGCTTCAGCAGGAGAGCCACATCCATGCTTCCCTTTACCTCGTCCTGCAGCAGACGGCACAGATACTGTATGCGCTTGTGTAGCCAAAGAGAAATTCTTTCTATAAAAGCTTCTGGCAACAGAGTTTAGTGTTCAGTCTTTGAATCTGTGTTAACAAGCATCACATTCTGAAACTGCTCATCGATGCAGTGACTTGAACGCCGTGCAGTTACAGATACTAAAAGTGATCAAAATAAACACTGCTGATTTTAATGAATATTATTATAATGCGATATTATTTAACGGTATAATTGACTATAATAAAGGACTGTACTGAAAACGTTCTGTTCTGTGGATACAATAGTTTATAAGGCAACACTAACAGTTTATAATCATAAAGCAGGTTAATGTCCCTATATGTTTACTAATAATACTACTTTAATAAAATACTAGCAGTAATGTAGTGAGCAGAACAGTTAGAAGTTTAACAAAATCCTTATACTTGGTTGTACTAATGGATATGTGTGATTGTGTCTAAGGACAATATTTCATATTAAAGAGCCCTAATTGAATAAGACACGTTTGATAAAATGCACCGAAAATTCTTACTTTTAGTTTTACTTTTGTTAAAATGACTAATAACCGTTTCTCCCACCAAATAATGGTTTGTTAATTAGGACTGGAAGATACAACCTAAAATCAAAACCACAATTAATTTAACAGTTTATCTCGAATATCTATTTCTATACGTTTTTTGCCTATTATTTTTTTTTATTTTGCCTTGGACTGTTTTTCTTTGGTACACGTTCTCTCTGTTGCTCAGTTGACTCAAAGTTTAAGCCTCAGCACCACACGGTAGTACATTTTAAAGGGGAAAGGATTACCACTCTACCACTGTAGCAGTCCACATACATTACACAGTACAGTAAAATATCTACATGATTTTAATTCACA
Organism: Bagarius yarrelli; assembly: GCA_005784505.1. Classification (NCBI taxonomy): domain Eukaryota; kingdom Metazoa; phylum Chordata; class Actinopteri; order Siluriformes; family Sisoridae; genus Bagarius; species Bagarius yarrelli. Next base: position 12,308,103 of record VCAZ01000001.1, on the reverse strand, counting down.
TTTTCAAAATATTTTATGGAATAAAATATGACATGAGAATATTGTATTTATATTTTCTCCACCTAAATGACATATTGCTATCTGTATCAATAAGAGACCAAAACAAAGATTCTCAGAACACAAATTTTACATTTTTAATTTCAAAGCCAAACAGAGAAAATAGCCGCTTACCTCTGGAAACTGTAGGCTGACCTCTGACGCTGTAAACTCTGAGCAATAAGTGTTTTCTGATTCATTGCTGCTGAAAGCAGAGTCTTTTCTGAGGTGGCCAAATTTGGTGGCATGCTGGGGGGGAGAAAATCATTGACTTTTCCATTTTCATATACCCAGTCTCACAGACGCTTATGATTGGCTAGGGTCAATGTGGTTGACATTAGGGGCAAAGCGGTGACCATCAGTCTCACAGATCTTTTCTAAATGTAATTTTACTCTGTATGAAATTTTAGCTGTATTTATTCTTTAAATGCAATGTCTGTCAACACACAACCCTTACTGTTGCAGCCTCTTGCTTTGATTTCAGATCAGTGTACAGGGCCTCCAGTTTGGCGTGCTCGGTCAGAAGGTTCTGGTACCGTGAGCGCTCATCATTAAGCTCCATCTTCAGATGCTCTGTGTATTCCTTATGGGTCTCCAGCAGCTGATCTAAAAATATGTGCAAACAAATAAAGACATTATAAAATAATATAAAAGTACAAGTAGATAATAATCAATTTTATTTTTAAAAATAAAAATATATAAATGTTTAAGGCCAAATGGAACAACTTTATTATCTCGAAACTACGTCAGGCTTTTTAGCAAGGTGTTACCAGTTTTAAGACGTGACTAAACGCAATCTGTGCCAGTTAGAGACAATAAAATAATTGCACCAATTTTGTTAACAAGCTAAGTTTGATATTCGACAAAACAACTCACAGTCACAGAGAATTTGGAGTCTATCTTAGGGGTTTACCGAAACAATTAAAGACAAATCATTCACTCACAACAGACAATTAAGAGATGCTAATCAGCCTGCAATGCTTGTCTTTGGATTAGAGCAGTGTGCCCCCTCACCAATGTTAAAAAATAATAGGCAAACGGCCCTAAAGAAATAAAAGCGTAATTCTAAACCTTAAAAATGAGTTGTCTGTTGTCTGAATGAATGTATTCTGAAGCCCACAGGGTTTTGTTTTTAAGCGGTATTTAGGCTTTTAAATTTAAAGCTTTGGCTGGCAACAGAATGCATTTTTTAAATAAATCTTTAGTGTGATGAATAATAGATAATAAGACAGTATGATACCAGCAATCTGTTGGCTCTGTTCCTGGATCAGTCTGTTAAGATCATCTTTCTCCGACTTCAGCAGACAGTTTGTCTCTTTCAGCTCAGCAAGCATCTTCATTACCAGGAAAAACAATATCTTTAATGACTTTTACTAACCACTGATTTAAATTTCATGTGATCTTTATTTAGAAATTCAATCTACTAGATTAAACTAAAACACAGCTAACGATTTGCCAGAAATTCTGTTTGCTAAAGCAACTAGAACACCCGCTGTTTATCTGATAGCTATTTATTGAGACGATAAAGAAACCAAACCATACAATAAACAGGTTATTATTCTAGGGTGTGGTAAAAATGAATCTTTTCTAATGCGCCTCTAACCTTTCTGTTTCTTTCCAGTTCGTGTTGGGTCGATCCTAGTTCCTTCTCCAAAGCAGACACCTTGCCACTAAAACAACGAGCTTCTTCCTCCAATCTGTGCAGAGTTTCGAGCTTGGTGCGTAATTTATCCATCTCTGCCAGACTGCATCTCTCGACTGCACGCAAGCGCTCCGACAGCTCCCTGTTCTCTTTATGCTGGAGAGGTATTTATTCACACACACACACACACACACACACACACACACATCTTTATTGCTCTTTACAGCAAGACAGAAACAGAATAAACCTGATTTAAAAGTAAACATAAACTGAAAACCTCATGGCAAAATAATATACACACATTATTTGCATAATTTTTACTAAAAGTTGATCACACCTGTTCATCCACTTTTCTTTGGAGCTGCATTATCTTTTTCTCCATGCCTACATTGAGTTTCTTGTAGTGCTCGACTGAGCGTGCCTCAATTTTGAGTCTCTTGAGCTCTCTTTGTGCCAGCATTCGACGTACACAGCACTGCAGATACACCACAGCCTGAACAGTGTGTGTGTAGTGCAGCCGTGCCAGCCATCCACGCACCCAGCGTTGCACCACCACCACCTTTTGCTCGTACCGGAGCTGAGCAGGACAAACAGAAACAAAAGAGTATAGAGCAAACCCTAGTTTTAAGGTTGAAGGTGGTTTCACACAAAGCTAATACAGATAAGTATTTCATGCAGAATTAGTTATTTTACAACTATTCACATATTAACACTCTCTTGAGTGTAAGGGAGATACTTAGCTAGAAAGATTATTAAATGGTTTTCCCAAACTATATAAAAACAGACTTTGACTCGATAAATAGTCTTCATACACAGTTAATTTTTTTCACCTTTCCAGCTTACCTTCAAGTGAAACTCCATACCTGTCTATATTGCAGCCTGGCTGCATGTCCGCGAAGCAGCTGCTGAAGGAGCACTGCTGCTGCTCGTTTCTGCTTAAAAAGTCGCCTGGCTGCATACCTTCGCTGGTATTTCTGAATGACCAAAGCTGCCCTTGTCTTCCGCAACGACTTACACAAGCTAGGGACAATAATCAGACTCGAGTTGTCAGTGTTATCAGTGGGTAGATATTTGTTGAATTCTAAGCCTTCTAAAATATAATACAGATGCAATAGCACTCACGCACGAGCCTGGTGCCCACGTACGTATCTCTGCATAGTGACTGCAGATCTGCGCAAACGCAGGTATTTCTTGCGGGCGAGCCAGCAGCGGATAGTCTTCTGAATCTGCACACAGGCTACACGGAGTTTATTGGCCCGCAGTTTTTCTAAATATGCCACCTGTCCTGCTCGGAAAAAGATCTTAGTTTTCCCATATTGGTACTTATCTGGGTCCTAAAAAGATAAATTGTGCAATTTAATTGTGAATTTATTTATATATATTTTTAAAAAATGTTATTATTAGTTTTGGAAAACAAAGAATCAAGATACCTGTATCACCTGTGGTAGAACATTCTGGCAGGTTAACTTTAGGTCTGATAGCACATCCTTTTGCTTCATAAGAACCCGGTAGCGACTGTAAAACTCCTGATACGTCCACCTGAAAAAGAGCACTTGAATTAAGTAATTTGGGATTATTTCAAATCTCAGTAAAAGTTTATAAAGTAAAAATCTAAATGTTTAGCCAGTATATTTATTTTAATTATTATAACTAACATATTTTAACAATTTCTTTTTGCTATTCATCCCTAAAAATGAAAAAAATCTCCAGCATCATAATTAAGGCAGATATATAGGAATTTAAATTAACCAAATTAGAAAGCGGTTAGAGAAAGTAAACATTTGCTCAGGCTAGGTAAAGTGGCGAAAATCAAAAGACTATGCAAGCACATACAATTATTTTAGTCAGAATCCTTTAAATGAAAATTGTTGGCAAGACGCACTTTTGTACGTTGCTCTGGACAAGAATATCTGTTAAATGCTGTAAATGTAAATCTTCTTAACATTTAACCAACTGCTCCTAATATACTGCTCTATGGTTTCACTTGCAGTTCAGTTTGCCTAGTTTATTTGGTCCAGATCAAAAAGGAAAAATGTTAAATTTGGTCTTGGTTGGCTTAGCGTTACACTTGCATTTTTGTGACATGTATTTTGCGACAGAAATTACCATCCGAAACAACGCATTGTATTGGTTTGAGCGAGGTCACTGTGTGCTTGTATATATGGTTTTGCTTTTAACAGCTGAGAACACCGATTTTCAACTAATAGGCAACACCTTTGCTGGGACAAACCAGGTAGTTATACTTGCGCATTCTGTCCTTTGAAATAAAAAAAAAAAAAAAAAAAAGCAATGCGTCACAGCTTGTGACATCTGATCCTGTTTCTGGCCCAATTATATATATTTGATCCAGGTTGCACTCATATTTCAATCAAACCGCTCCAGAGTTCGGAGGCCGACCAAGACCCATATTTTTAGCAGCCTTGGTCCAATTGTTTGGTTTGCACCAAGGTTCGGATGGTAGCGTTTACACTTACTTAAATAAACCATACTAACTAATTGCACCAGAGTTCATTTTAATTAAATCAAAAATAACAAGTGTGTAGACAGCCATAGGTGGACAGATGGTCAGCCAGATACAAACAACCCAAACACCATAAAGCCTACATCCCCAAAGGCAAGCCACTTTACAATGATATTTATTTATACACAGAAAATGTGAGCTTGTAACATAAACATAACATAAAATAACATTAGGGACTATAATTATAGCTGAACCTGGATGGAAAACCTGCTGCAGAGATGCGGATAGTCTCCAATACACCACATGCCCTCAACTGTTGCACTGCTCTGATAGGGTTCATTCTAATAATAAACCAAACAGAGAGAAGGATACAAATATGAAATATATAAAGATACTATAATATAAAAAGATCTTTTGAAAACATGTACTTAGGATAAAAGTCTAAGTTACTTACACAAAAGGAATTTTCTGGTCATTGGGCTTTATGCAGCGCACATAGTGAGGAGTTGTGGCATTTAAAGTGTCCATGAGCAATTGCAAAGAGTTTCGGAACTAAAAGGAATAATACAAATGCAAAAAATATTCTAATATGACTAATTACAAATATAATAAAGCTCAGGCAGAAACTACTGTATTTGCAACAGTAACAGTAAAAATGCATCCCACATACCTGCAATCCAACAGATTTCTTGTGCTCTCTAAAGGACTGACTCCCTTGTGTCATTTTTGTGCGACTTGAGGCTACTTTGCTTGGAGCTTTCTCCTCTTCTTGGAAGAGCTCCAGCAGAAAGGCAAACTGAAGGTGCATAGCAGGCCAAATGTTTTTTACTAAAGAATCACTCAAAAAAACACTTTTACCTGTTCCCCAGTATAGAATCTCAAATGTAGTATTTTCAGTTTTGGGAATGGACAAACCTTACTCGATTTCAGCACATTTATCTGTTCCTCATTCACCGTGTCTTTGTTTTTCTCCAGAAAGCCGTTACACTGATACTCCACCTGATGCAGAAACAAACAAACAGGACAATAAAGCTAAGACAGATGAAAAAAAAAATAGTATAAATGTAAAAAAAAGTTATGTACCATGTCTGCAAAATGACGGATGATGAAGGCCTTGTTGGACATGCGTGGTTTATCAAAATGACCACACTTCTTCAGGTGGGTGTTGTAGAGCTTTTGTGCCCACGAATCATCCGATCCTCTCGGCATCTTTTGGTTTAGCGGCAGGTTAATAAATGACAAGGAACACAATAAAGCAAGAAAGCATAAATTCGGAGCCATTTCACCGAGTTAAAATAAATAAAACAAAAATATGCAATAAAATCAGTGAAATTTTAGGAAGACAGAAAAATGAATATAATTATCTGATTATAGGCAAACGAATTATAGGCAAACGAATGCACAGGTGAACAGTTGGGTAAGTTGGCAGATGGTTGGGATATGCATGGACGGCTGATAGGGGACTGGATGGAAAAACGATTAAATGGATGAACAAATGGGCAGACTGATGTTTGGGTGGGTGTATATATGGCAGGGAAACATCAAGGATGAATGGGTGTATAGGTAGCTGGATACATGGCTGAATAAAGGAGTTGATGGGCAGATGGATGAATGGTGAATTGGTATTTGAATGGATAAATGGATGGATAGATAGATGGGTGGATGGATGGATAGTGGATTTGGAATTCCTGTGGGTTGATAGATATGGTAAAATAGATTAGTGGATGGTTAATTAAATATAGGACCGGGTGGAGGAATAGATAAATATATAGAAGATTTAGTATTTCTGTGGTGGGATGGATGAAAGATAAATAAATGGATGTATGGTTAATTGAGTATATAAGTGGTTGGTTAGATGGATGAATTATTAAGTATTTTCATGGCTGGATGGTTGGTTGGATGGATGAATACAAGACAGCACATACTTACCATGCACTCCTCATCCAGCAGATTCAGAACTCCCATCTTGGCCTCAATCAGGGCAATACATGGCTTATTGTCATAGAAATCAATCAGAGTCCATGGAATCTTCTCTTTAAGGTATTCCTCTTGTTCCAGTTTAAATACGTGCTTTGGTTAAGCAGTAATACAAAAAATCTTTTGGTGTTTTGGACATAGCTACATTTGGTATGCTTTGGCTAATAAAAAACCAGAAAGTAAATGCAGCACACTTACCATGTTAAACTGCTGTTGGAGTTTTTCATTAGCGTAGTTAATACAAAATTGCTCAAAGCTGTTTATTTCAAACGTTTCAAACCTACACCCAAAAAACCAATACATAATTTATACATACATATCACTTGTAAAAATACAATTTTTGTGAAAAGCTTGTTTACATAATGGTAAAATTTATTACAGATACCAATGAAGCCGTTACCTACCCATAGATATCCAGCACCCCAATAAACGAGTGCTGCTGGCTGGATGAATGCAGAGCCTTATTGATCTGATTAACTATCCATGTAAAGAGCTTGGCATAGATGTGCTTAGCCAAAGCATCACGGCCATCCAGGGCTTCTGCTTTGGCCAGAGGTTTACTGAAGGTTTCTGTGGCAGTCTTTAGTTTTTTATGACACAACCAATGGGCTATGGCCTCAGGAGACACCATCAACAGATCACAAAATATAGTCAGGTGACTGTTTTCAGCCTGAAATATACAGGAAACTTCAAAACCCAAAGCGAGTCCATGACAAAAGTCACATTAACACTGTTTTCTACTCCTAATAAAATGTGTTATAAACTAGAGATGGAATAATAATGATATTTTTTTTTTAGAACTGATACAGATTATCTGCATGCTTATGACCGATAACTTAATATGCAGAACTAATATTAATGTATTGTTTTACTTCTGTTTTTGGCACATTGATAACAGTAGTAAAGATTTTAACACTGTGAACACTGTAAATTGACAACTATTTTTCTTTTTTAATATAAAATAGGTGTCTAAAACGACAATGAACAAATACATTTAGAAAAAATAGACACATTGCAAAATAAAAGCTTTACCAAGTTAATCAAGGGTAAAACAGGTAAATGAAATAGAAATATACATACTTTTTTTTAAAATTGAAAAAAAACCTAATCTAAAATAAAAATCTTAAAATCTAATCTGGCGTAGGTTCTCCCAGTTTAGATGACCTCACAGTGCATTATTTGCTTATATTTTTAAATAAAGTATATTAACTAAAGCAGAGCGACTTACTTTAACTACTAGCCACCTTGTCGACAGTCAAAATTGGCTTAACATGAAATTCTCAAAATGACCACAAGATGGCACCAAATATTAGTTGATCCGATAAAATGAACCTGATATTCGATAATAAAATAAATGGCTTAAAAATAAAAAAATTAAAAGGTCAAACTTTATTGTATACCATAATTGCCCACATGGTTAACCTCTAAGTTCATATCAAGATTAAAAAAAAAACCTAGATTGTGCTCTCACAATCTAAGAGCAATTCCATATAAACAAACGTGAGCACACAGTGTAGTGCAGTTGATGAAGTTAAGTTGCAGTATTGTTATATCACTCATACTCACTGAGACGCTGCAGTTTCCTGAGCCTTTCCCTGTCATCTCCACATTGCCCAGGTGAAGAATAGCAGCCAGAATTTGGAACAGTTCCAGTTGCTGACTTTCACTTATACCTGTGATAGACATTTAAACTGTTAATCAATATCTCACTATAACACTATTTTCCAAACCTGAGACATTTTCTGTCTCTAATAATTATAGACACAAAACTAAAATACAGCCATTTTACCCAGAAGTGAGAAAGCTCTTCGAGTAACTTGCATTTCCTGAACATCATCCACTCGGTCTATGACAGGACTTTTGCCTTGATTAGTGCAGTGAAACTGAGCAGCACTGACTTGAAACAGAGAGGGATTATTGAGAGGGAGTGGCAGTACCAAGACACTGTTCATAGAAATTAGCCTAGTAAATCTAAGCATATGCATAATTAATTTACATTCACAACATTCGTCAGACGCCCTTATCAAAAGCGATTTATATTTGTCTCTTTTATACAGCTAAGCAATTGGGAGTTAAGAGACTTGCTCAGGGGCCCAACAGTGGCAACTTGATGATTCTGGGGATCGAACCCTGATCTTCCCATTAGCAGTCCAATACCTTAACCACTTAATAGCAGAAAGGTTTTGATAAGACTACAGCCAAATTCGAAAAAAAGGGACAACCATAATTGTGGCTACTACAGTTAGTGAACAGGATCAGGTTTCTACATTTTTTTCCTTGAGACATAAAGAAACTGGAATGTTCTTTAATTAAGTTCTAAAATTTAAACATGAATAGAAATCAAACAGAGTTCTACCTAACTGCAGATCTGTAAATTCAGGTAAATGGGCGGAGGCACACAGCTGGTAAAAGATGTGATAGTTGCGCTCTTCATTTGCCTAAAATGGAGAATATAGACATATATAGACATGTAACCGTAACTTATTTGTATGAAAAACAGCATTTAAAGCTTTTTACTGCTTTATAAGGAACACCGGTGAATTCATTCACTTTTCAACTCTCATCTGGACAGTGAAATACTGGAACTTTTTCTGTAATCTTCAACATTTTATATTGTGCCCATGATGGCTTTAAATTCCAGATTCATCATGCGATCGGCTGCTGTTGTTTTATTGTTGCAGTTTTTTTCTACACACCACAGCGGTGAATAGGAATGAATAGATATTATATATATAAAATACATATATAGATATATATATATATATAACACATCTGATACAAACATCCATACCACAGTCACTAGAAATACTTTATTCTGATGTTCCATGCAAACATTAACTGAAGCTCTTGACTGCATTTCTGCGATGGTATGCGTTTCACTGCTGCCACATGATAATAAAGGTATAGGCATCTCTAATGAAGTGAATGTTGAGTGTTAGTCATTGCAGAAGAATAACAAACATTTATTTCTAATACAGCTGCAGACAATAATAAGTGTGTTGCACGCAGTAGGTCGGAAAATGTCTTTTTTGCATTTTTCTGCATTTTTTGGGAGTCTTTGACACATGGCTTTCTGACTCTCGAGTTGTTGTATCCTCCTTCATGTGTCTTTTATGACATTACTGATCAGGGCATGTAAAATAATGGACATCATTATATTTTAGAAAATTGCTAAACTGCCTTCTAAATTTCTTATTAATTCCTTTTAAACATTTTTAAAATGTGGAACAAAAGAAGGCTACACGCATCGTAAAAGGCCTTTAATGAGCCTAAAAAGTTTGAAAGTTGAATTAAAATAACTAAATCATGTTCGAGGGTTAATCGTCATGCAAACTTGAATTGAAGATTTTCCAAAAAACAGCCAGGACAACAAAGAGTCTAACTCAGTAAAAAGAAGAAACATCTAAGAAAAGCGGGAGATAAAAGTAAAAAAGTAAAGCAGTAACCTGAAACACAACCCGAGACTTCTCCAGCAGGTACGTCCTCATGTTAGCGCCAGTGATCTGGTAATTCTTATCAAATCCAATCTCAATGTATTTCCCAAAGCGACTGCTGTTGTCATTTCTGGTTGTCTTTGCATTTCCAAACGCCTGGTTAAAAATGAGAACTTAGGGATATTGGGCAGAATTTAATACATTTAGATATTTTTATATCAAATAAATAAACTGTAGTTACGGAATGCCTTTATTTCAATAAAACCGTCTTGAAGAATACCTCCATTATAGGGCTGGATGCTAGTACTTTCTCCTCTACGCTGGTCTCCGTGGAGGAGCCACTGACCGTGGCCAAGAAGCGCATGGTGTATTTAGCGGATACGGTCTTTCCTGCTCCAGACTCCCCGCTCACTATAATAGACTGATTCCTTTCATGTCTTAAGAGGGGGGAAACTTTTTAAGTGACTTTTTATATATTTAAATTTGTTTGGTTAATTGCCTGGGTTAATAAATGTTATCAGCTCTCCTACAGTCGACTGCATTGAATAATTGACTTGATTTAAAATTTCCATAGGCTGAAGATAATAAAGAGTGTGTGCTGTTATTCTTAGGAAAAAAAAAACAATACAAAAGCTGAGTTTATGTACCGAGACATCTGTCTGTAGGCCTCCTCAGCAACTGCAAAAATATGTGGGTCCATGTCCCCCATGTTCTGCCCACTGTATGCATTAATGATGTCTGTGCCATAGATTGGCAGTGTCTCATAAGGATTGATAGCCACCAGAATGATTCCTAGAAAAGAAATGCATTTCACTCAACAGTATTAAGCAAGGGATTATTTGTAAAATATTGCTATGAAACAAATTTTATTAACACTGTCTGTTTTCCAAAGCTGTCTATGTCTAAGATCATCAGGATATTAGAAGGCTCTGAAGCAGAATACTATCAGGTGTAATGATGTAACTCCAAAGTCTAGAGTTCACCCAGTTTAAGCGCACGTGGCCCACTGACTGATATGATGGGCTGAATTGCTCACCGCAGTAGGTGTAGATTAGCTTCGAGTCTATGAATCTGATGCGCAGGTTGTGCAGAACGGCTGGTTCATGCAGGTAGCTCAGAGCTGTGAGGTCGTTCTCGCCCACCAGGATGTCGGGGTTACGGAGGAGAGGCAGACTGCTGTTTTTCAAGTCTAATTTGTATTCCAATTCCTCGTGGGGGAAAAACAGTGCATAGTCGTTCAGTATCAGGCCTAAATATGTAAACCATCAACTGATCAGATGTTGCTGCAAAATTTGGGTTGCCAGAATACTGATCTATTTAAAGCTATAGAATTTATTTGTCATGGCTTTTTTCCCCAAAAATGAAAGAAAAAAAAAACAAAAAAAAACAGTGCGAGTCTGGATCTTTGAAGACTTTAAGCAACCATCCTACCACTTCAAATAAAAACCCAGACCATTAACTTTTTCATTCCCAATATACTCAAAGCTAAATTTGCATTATAGTAGATGCTTTTGTCACAAACAATAATATGATTGTAAAGAAATAGATACTGTAATAAAATTCTAGCACATCAAAAATATAAATAAAGAAAACAATTGTTGATATTAACAAGATATAAAAATGAAGCCTCATCTCTTTATGTGATAACATCCCATTAACAATTGAAAAATAGACCACGTTCATGGTCAATAGTTAATGTGATCCATTGTGATCATTACTCACTACAAGGACTTTTTAGTCGATTTGATTATGTCACAATGGCTCTAAATCAGCCAGATTATGTTAAACACTGTAAAAACACTGGATTCACCTTACGTCAACAATTCTTATAGAGTTTTTGTCTGTGACAACCAAATCAGGCCAAAACAGTTAACAGTGAAAAGTTAAGCTGCTTTTTGTTGACATCCTGGTTTCCCCTGTGGTCACAATTCTAGCACATAATAATTAACAGCATCTATACTAGAGCTGCAGAATATATCATTTCAGCCTGTACATGGCAATCACGCTGCGGGATGTGCAAAATCAGGTGGGGATTATATTACACTGCACCACAGTTTAGAACACAGAGGATTTAAGCAAGTTTTAAAAAATTTCTGATTGGGTATGTTAAATACAATTCATTTCCAGATTCCAGATATTGTGGTTTTGGGTTTCATTGCACATACACAGACTTGCAGGTGCATAAGGTTTTTCTAGGTGTAGAAAGGTCATAGGTCATTCAGCTCGGTGACCTGAACACTTTGATTTTATTTACAATATAAAGACTTCACTGAACGATTTATGAGGCTATGTTGTTCTTTTCCTGACTCACTGTGCCATCCTGGATCTGCAGCTCTAGAGCCGTGTCTCCTGGTTCGTAGTCTTTGGTCAGTTCTGCAGCTCTCCAAACCTCCTGAGAGTCTGGGATCCAAACCCGGGTAAACTGCAAAGGATCAGAAGGATGTTAACTTATTTTAGATCAAGACAAGGAAAAGGGAGGGGAAGGGGAGGAAGGTTACCAAAGAGACATTTACATTAAGGACATTTTATCGCTTTTTTACAACTGAACATTTGGGGGTTATGGGGCTTAATCAGGGGCCCAACAGTGGCCATTGGGAACTGAACCTACAATCTTCCTATTGGCAGACCAACACCTTAACCCATGCGCTACCGCTTTCCCTCCCAATGAAACTTGGGTTGTGTTTAAATGGGTCATCATGTAAATGACTGAAGACTTGAATCTGTTTAAAGTTCAAGCTTGTAAGTACATCCTGGGTTCATTTCTCAGCTCAGAAAATTACCAAAGTGATGACAACAGGAAAATCCTTCCGCGTTTAGACCCACAATAATATATATATATAAAAAAAAAACATTTAGAAAAGCAGCCTTGATTTTCTAGACTATACACAACAATCTGCTGATCCAAAAGTACACCCAACTGTACAACACTGAGCTGAGACATGAGTCACTTTCCTCACTGCTGTGAATTATATTACCTTTGTGTAGAGTGACGACGCGTCCATAACACTTAAATAACTAGAAATAAACTTTCTTTAAAAAAAATAATAAGACTTATAGGCTAATAAGAGAAAAATGTTGAAAACGCCGACATTTGCCAACTTCTCAGTCAGCGTTGACTTGTTCCAGACAGCATGAAAGCGGGTGTAGGTGTAAGAAAAGCCGTCTAGCAGTAAAGCCGGTCTAAACACTGTCGCCCTCTAGCGGTAAAGAAAGGTAACGTCCTAACGGCCACCAAAAACCGCACACTAGAGCACAGGATAGTATGTAGAAGAGTGCGCTATGGTTACTGTTAATACCGGGACAGGTGTCCAATACAGGTGTGTTGGTGAGGTGTCCACGCACATTTGTCTGTAAATAGTACCTATGAACCAATTGTGAACACACTGTGGTATTATTGTATGCCATGGTAATATACATTTACAGCATTTGCCCAACTCCCTTATCCAGAGCGACTTACATTTACCTCTTTATACAACTGAGCAATTGGAGGTTGAGGGCCTTGCACAGGGGCCCAACAGTGTTGGCTTGGTGGAGCTGGGAATCAAACCCACAATCTTCGAGTTGGTAAGCCACCACCTTAACCATGAGCCACCACTTCCCCCATATCACGTTAATACTCTTCACCTACACACCTTCAAAAAACAACAAAAGAACAATCAGAGGCAGATTTACATAATACACTTTAAATACACTTCTTTTCTGGAAGATGTAAGGGGGCGCTGTAGCAACATCATATGCCATTACCGCTAATTTCGGCTGTATTATTCTCTGAATCAATGTTCTTTCGGATCAGCAGTACGAACCGACTCAGTTGGTATCCAATCGGCTCATTGTTGTGTTTTTCTCTTAAAAATGATTTTTACGTTTTGGTATACCATACAATGATTTCTGTCCTTCCTTGCCTACCTTTAAGAGAGAGAGCCTTAATCTCAGTGTAAAACAGTACAATGATAATAAAATGATAATTCTATTATAAAGCTAAAATCATTCAATGAAATTATGGTGTATTCTACATTTACCTGAATGTTTTGCAATGTAATAAAAAAGGACTGCCCTTAAATGAGTCAAATTGACTCATCCTGCTGTCTGTCTCATTATATTCACTTTCCCTAATCGAACCTTAAATTCATACACCTACAGTAGCTGAAGGGTCAAACTCAATATTAAAAAGCTAACAGTTGATGAAATCAAGAATAAAGGCTATGTCCTTATCTTTCAGAATATGAACACCTGCATAGCTGTGTGTTAACTCGCTTTTAAAGTCCAAATTCTTATAATGAATCTTTTTCTATTTAATTTTATGAAATAGAATTATTCAAATCAAAATGCAACTTCTAACCAGGATACTGAGTGTGAAGTCCAAAGAGAAAAAAAGAAACCAATCAAAATGTTCCTTGTGCAAAACTAGTTTATTTACAAAACAAATGGCACAGTTGTGACAGTCAGTACTTGTGCACAGTCAGGAATTTGAGAAAAACGCCAGTGAGCTGCCCCAATCAGAAGACCTAACTGGAAAAAAAACTTTGACACAAGCTTGTGACTAAAACCTAGACGGGTTTCAGGTGCCGAGAAGGCAAATATTGCCCAAGAGAAACCGTGGCAGATATTATTAAGGCAAGTTTGACCAATCACACGCAGAAGGCAAGCAGCACACATCAAAAAGCCCTCATTACAGGGTGTCAGTTAAAGGCCAGTGTTAATGTCGGAATTACACACGAAACGCTGAGAAAGAGTGAGTAAAACCGGTAAAATGCTAAAAAAAGGTTTCTGTTCAATGGGTTCAGTCGAATAATAGTGCTTTCACACCTGGGAGTAGAAACTACACGATCTACTTCTATAGCCAAAATGTCTTGGTTCCACACAAACATGTAAACAAGAGTCCCGCAGCAAACATTTTATAGAAATTGTATTATTTCCAAGCAATTACAAAGGCAAGAGAGCGAGGAAAGGAAAAGGGGAAAAGGGGAAAAGGGAAAAAGAGAGAGAGAAACAGACACACATAAAACATAGATAAAGCGGAGAACAAATCTTCAGGAATGGTAAGACAACAATCCTCAAAGTTCACATTAAACAGCCAGCTTGCTGGCCACCAGCGAGGTCTTCCTTTGTGGCAGGTCTTGAGGAGTCGGGATGTGATCGCCGGTGATCTCCGTTTTCTCTGCCGTGGCTGCCGGGAGCTGTTTATTCTTTATTTTGGCCTTGGCCATGTTGTAATCTCCAGAGTCAAAGTACTTTTGCTGTTAAATTCAAGCAAAAACAAGATGGACTTATAAATATAAATACACAATTGTGTCTAGAGAAGCACAAACGTATCGGGACACCTAACCACCACATATGCACCTTTTCCAGATTTAGTCTGCCTTTTACTTTTATAATAACCTCCACATTTCTAGTAAGACTTTCCATTAGATTGTGGTGTGTAACTGTGGAGATTTGTGTTTATTCCGTTACAGTAGTATTAATGAGATCAGACACTAATGTTGGGTGAGGAGGTCTGGGGTTCAGTTCATCTCAACAGTGTTCAGTGGAGTCAGTGTTCTGTACAGAACAATTCAGTCCTTCCACTCCAATCAGAACACGGCATGTCTTCATGGAGTTCAGGGACTTTGTGCACAGAGACATTGTCATGTTGGAACACTGTTTGAGTCCCTTTGCTCCAGTAAACGGCCATATTGATGCCACAGTATATAGAGATGTTCTAAACTATGGTGTGCTACAGACTTTGGCTGTTACAACAAAGTGCTGGTTTGGTGTCCACAAACTTTTGGCCATGTAGTGTAAAACCCCTACCCCTTTTTGTAATCGTTTCCTCAGCAGGTCAGAGCCTCCAGGCTTGGAGCCCAAATGAGGATATCGAGCTTTTAGCTTTGCTTCTTCCGCCTTCTCAGGACTCACGACTTTATCCTGCATCTCCTGTACAACATTTAATAAACAACAAATAAAAAAAACAAAAAAAAAACAATAATGAATACAGAAGTGGAAAAACGGTGCCGTCAGTCACTGTGTAGGAAAACCTAAACCAGCGTTTAGAGCAACAACGCAAATTCATACAGAGATGAATGGACGTTATAACAGCCCACTCTGAGCGAAAACAGGAGCGTTATACGCGCCGGAAAGTTCACAGAAACATTGGTGACATTCACACTGGAGGAAACAGCCATGCTAACTGCTCTGCTGCTAACGCTATTGTACCCACACCGACCTGCTGCTCTTCTGTAGTCACCTCTTCCACAGGCTGCTCAGTCTCGCTGGACATTTCGAGAAACACAAGCGAATAAATAAATCCGATTTAATAATAAACTGTTTGTGCTTGTTTTCCTCGGTGCACAACCTCCACCACAATGCCGCTCTTCTGCTGCTGCTGCTGCTAGCCGCTGTGAATGGAAATTAAAGTAACCTGAAAGGATGAAAAGATGGATGAATGTTCGACTTTGTGCAATAGCTCCCTCTACCGGAGCGGAGACCTACACACGCTCTAACGCTGCTTAAAAAAGACATATATCTGTGGTGTTTATTACTACCTTTTGTTGGCATGTTGGTGTCAAAATACTTAAATATAAATTAAAAATATTATTCTGTCTACAAAATTGTCTTGAACAGGTCCGGCTCTACAGGACGGCTGAGGTGTCATATAGCTGGCTTACTATCTAAGGGGGGAAAGTGAGGAGGGAAAGTGAGGGGGGGGAAATTACGTATATTCTTTTTTCTTAAAAAAATAAAAAAATAAAAACTAACCAATATATATATATCTATATATATATATATATATATATATATATATATATATATATATATATATATATATATGCGTCCACAGATGTCTACTCACTAATCAGAATTATATAAGAGAAAGGTATATTAAAGGAAGGGAACTGGTTATGAACGGAAGTAATCCACTATAGACTGGTGTGGGCATTCACAGCTAGTTATCTTGTCACTGTGACTGCTAACTAACAAAACAGCAAAAGGAATTTAAATGTGTATGAGACTATATATATATTATTTACTTGGAATTAACCAACCGATTCTAAACGTAATATATTTCTTTAGAAGTGACAAGGTTGGACAAGATAAGGAACAAGTTCATTGGGGGGGCGGCTCATGTTAGATGTTTTGGGGAGAAAGTGAGGAAGGCCAGATTGAGGTGGTTTGGACATGTACAAAGGAGGGATAGTGAATTTATTGGTGGGAGGATGTTAGAAATGAGGCTACCAGGCAGAAGGCAAAGAAGAAGACCAAAGAGGAGATATTTGGATGCGATAAATGAGGACATGAAGTTAGTGGGTGTGAGTGAAGAGGATGCAGAGAATAGGGTTAGGTGGAGACAGATGATTCACTGTGGCAAACCCCTAAACGGGAACAGCCGAAAGGAGAAGAAGATTCTAAACTTAACACATCAAACCGATGAGTGTCCCATAAAGCAGGCTTTGAAACTATCCAAAGTTAAATGTAGAAGAATGTTTTAGTTGTTGGCTTGAAGTAGTTTTTCAGAATTGACAAACCCGACCATCACATCCATGTGTTTTTAAACATTCTATTCTAGTTCCTGTTTTACTTTCTTTAACTTTAAAAACCTTCAAAAAATCTTATTTGTGTCTGATTAAAATGCACAATAAAGCAAAGCCTGTTCAAATAGTCACTTTGTAAGAATAGTCAGATCTGAGCCAGATTACAAATATACTGCTGAATATACCAAATGTCACATTTCTCCCCTATAAATCTATGTTAAGCTTATTAATTGATTTATTTATGATTTATTCATTTAAACTGATTTAGTCATAGCATATAGCACTTTTTAAATAAAAATATAACAACTTAATTTAGATTATCATTATTTCTAATTAGCAATTTAAAGGTAATAGTTAAGACACATTAAAGTAAAATCAGACTAAAAAGGAAAGACATCCTTATCTGAGTGACACTGGAGAATGTGAATAAATCATTTCCTTTCTACAACTTATATGTGTATCTGTGTGAGCATCAGCATAATTTAATGCATTATAGATAACATACATTCTTTTCTGCTAAAATCATCAAATAGTTAATGATGGAGACCCGACAGCAGCTGTTTGTATTTAAAAGTAAAACGAATCTGATAGTATAAAACAAAAAAATTTATTATTGTACAGAAAAAAACTTATCAGAAATAACCCCGGAATAAACAAATAACAATAAATGATAGCTACAGTATGTCTACATTTAGGTACACACTAGTTAATTAGTACAAAGTGCAACGATAAAGCATTTTACCTTTAATCGTGTTTTTATAAATGAATAAATGAAATATTTATCAATTTTGTTACATAATTTATTAACAAAATCATTTATCAGTTATTAAATATATTGCAATTAAAGCATGACTATGTCACAACAGCAATTATTAAGCATCGTGTTACAGAAAAAAACAGGAATCACACCGATGAACCCATGATCATGAGTTCTAATGACCTTTAAAATACCTGTTAGATTATTGCGGAGAAGCGGAGTGGAAAAATTTCTCGGTATAAACAAAGCTGAAGTACATGTATTTCGGAAAAAGAACATGTTTCTCATAAAACTGAGAAAAAGTATAATAAAAACACATGCATGTCAGTACTGTATTCTTCTGACTAGATAGTAAAGTATGAAGAACACCAGGACCAGGCCTACTGACACGTAGCATAGAATCTTGCGATTATCTCTGCCCGAACGGACCATCGTGGAAAACCTTTTCACGCTTCCTGTTAATAGTCCGGTTGCGCTAAGAAAATTTGAGTCCTAAAGAAAAAAAACATCAATGCACTGTTAGTGTCTTTTTGAATATTTGTTTATGTACACAACATGGACAAAAGTACTGGGACACCTGACCATTACATCCATGTGTTTTTTTGAACATCCCCCTTCAAATTCACTCTCACTCTTACTTCTATTATAATTTCTGAAAAGCCTGGGTTTTGGTTCATTCAGCTACAATATTATTAGTGAGATCACTAGGTGTCCACAAACATTCAGGTGTTTTGTGTATATTGTTTAAAGGCTCGCAATACATTCACATTATTTTCACATAACCTCTGACAGGAACACACACCATGCCATCCAAGTAGGAGTTCTGTTCCTCAGCCTCCTTGTCAATTTCATATGCTATCTGTAAAACAGAAAGGACATAAATCCTACATTAACAATGGAATTAATTAAAATAAGGCATGATGTTACTTTACAAACTGGAGTAATAAGCACATACCGACTTCAGTCTGGATACTTTAATTGCCAGATTCTCAGACATGCGTTTGTTTTCTGCATCTAGCATGTCATCAACAGCCCCATGTCCTGAAAATGGTACAATATCTGTTACTTGACATTTAGGCTAGTTAAAGACTATCCACAGCTTTTAGCTTTTGATTACACATGTATTTGCTTGTATATATCTATATCTCTCTATCTATTAACAATTTAATTGCTGCAGGTTCTCTGAAGTCTGGGAAGGATACAAAATATAACTAAAAACTTGTTGACACACATAAGTGTGTCTCTTTTGATCTATTGACACAAAGTCTAATGCACACCATTTTCTAGAATGTCTGCATATGCTAGCATTACATTATTCCGTAACTGTAATTAAGAGACTCGATCTCTGTTCTAGTATGATAATGTCACTGTGCAGAAAACCCCTACATTAAAACATGCTGCCTCTAAGATGACCCCCAATAAGATAACCTGAAACACAGACGAAACCTCAGACCTCATCACCTGATATTTGCGCCTCATATGTAAACTCATTAATACTACTGTAATTGCAGTAGTAAATCCCCAGAGCCACACCTTAAAAAACCTACAGATGAAGTACAGAGATTAATAGAAGTATAATATTAAATCAGAAAGGGGATGTATCTTAATACGTTTGTCAATATGAAAGTTTATTAAAAGCCTACAGTGTTATTAGTGTGTCTCAAAACCTTTTGCTTGCTGCTCATATATTGTGTTGCGCGCTTGTCCTGTCACCCCATATTGGGCCAGTCCAATAATTCCTAACTATTTTTGCCTCGAAACATCTCTCAATAAAAAACAAGGGCTGACATTAAAAGACAAGAGAAGAAGAGGTGTTACCACACAGTTTAGTGCAGAGTAAACATCAGCACTACGACACAAATGATCGTAACAGTTCACTGTAACAGTTTAGTGGAGACCCGTTTATGTACCAGCATGACAATGCCGATGTGCATAAAGCCCCTGCATGAACATGGTGTGTTATGTTTGGAGTGCACAGAGCCCTGAAACCCTGATTCCAATTTGCAAACCTTCTCACATAACATCAGTGTCTGATCTCAGTGATTATCTTGAAGCTACAAACTCTCTATGCCACGATCCAAAAATCTGGTGGAAACCACTTTCCAGAGAAGTGGAGTGTGTAAAGGCATTTAAAGGCATCGTGTTTTTATAACAGATCCACCATTTTCCAAACAGCATTAGTAACATACAGTGAAAGAGCTGTGTATGTGTGTATGTGTGTGTGTGTATATATATATATATATATAACAGTAAATTTTATTCACTAGGTGCCATCTTAAACACATATAAAGGTAATACAGGTTATAAATTAAACACAAAAGAATTGAGATATGTGATATGTATCTTTTGGCAGTACTAAAACGACTAAAATAAACTACGGGCCAAATAATAATTGTGTCAAACGCGCCCGGTTGTACTATTAAGTGATGTCACAGCGACATACGTGTCACTTACCTCTGTTCCAGTGATCAGCCATCTTTGTAAACAAGCCTTATCTCAAGCCTCTAATCCCGAACTAACTAATCTAAAAAAAGTTAAACACCAAAAAGTTTTTATGTGCGAAATAAAATATTATTTTACATATAAATTCCTTTAAAGGATCTTAAAATGCTTGAGGAATTCTGGGATATATTAATCCGTCTGCTTACCGCCGCACTTAGCAGATCGCCATCTTTGCTTGGCTTAGCTTTGCTTTGCTTATTGATTGGTTAGCAAACGTAGCTCTTCCAGCCAATCAGAAACTGTCTCTGTGAGCAACGTAACCAATCGTAGCGCATGAGGCGGGACTTAGGGATACGGGCAACAGCGTTAAATTCGTTTCGCAAGATGTCACGGTAAATAGCATCTTCGATGTAAAACGAGCCGAACAGGTAATTGATTTTTACTGTTTTAATAAATAGATTTTTTTAGTATACCGAGGCATATGATTTGATTTGGATTTATTTATAGTATCAAGATGTTATTGTTATTGATGTTTAAGGGGATTTGTCACAGGCTGTATTTATGGCGTTTTTAATAAACATACGGTTGTATATTTTGTGTAATTGCTGCTTGAGTTATTAGTTATGAGTTTATTTTATCATTTTCTACAACACTCTCTTGTTGTGGTTTTACTGATTAAAAACTTCAAGTCTGTAATAATGTGATAATGATGATATTTAAATAAAAACTATTTAACCCGCTACACTGGAGCTCATACTGATCTATCGGGTATTTTCTTTTTATTCCCTAGGTTATATTTTGTCTTTCTGTTCGCCTTTTACCATTATTACTTTGAAGACAAAATTAATGGACATCTGGTAGATAAATGGACATCCAGGACAAACCTGGGATGCCTCTGTGTATCACTTCAATCCGGATCCAGTCTGCTGTAACTCATGTTTAGTACAGAAAACTTACAACCAGGTTGTTTGTAACAGTTAATTTAACTTAAACACAATAGATGTTGTGTTAAAATCAATGTTAAACACGTCATTTATTATTTTTGTTATTTTGATTTTTGTAAGGCACTGTTTATCAATTTTATTATGTAAATTGTAATAAACACAATTATTTAACAGTAATTTTTGTCTTGTTATTTATCAGCGTAATCTCTGAAAAGCCCGCGATGTTGGCCCGAAAAGGCCTTGTGCCTGAAGGATTTCTTTTGACACGCTTGGCTGAAGATGCCAACCAGCCTAACCGTTTCCGTACCAAAGCACAGCGCGCTCGCTTCATTACCAAGAACGGGTCATGCAATGTTGCTCACAAGAACATACGGGAACAGGTACAGCAGTAATTAGCACTTTTATTTATATTCAGATATATGCCATGCTTATCACGTTTAGCAAGATCTGTTTCCCAGGCAATGCATTGTAGTATTAAGTATTCAATGTTTTCTTTTCATTTATCCCCCCAGGGTCGGTTTCTGCAGGATGTTTTTACCACCATGGTGGACCTTAAATGGCAGCACTCACTCCTTATTTTTACCTCAGCATTCCTCTGCTCATGGATGCTGTTTGCCATGATGTGGTGGCTCCTGGCCTTCGCTCATGGTGATCTGGAGCCACGAGATCCCAGTGAACCTGGACCTGTTCCCTGCGTCACTGCCATCCACTCCTTTACCTCAGCATTTCTTTTCTCCATTGAGGTGCAGGTGAGAAAACAGGCTGGATGGAATGAAAGAACATTATAATATGCAGTTTATGGCGTTAGCAATAATTTTAATAGATTTTATATAATAAATAAATTTTCAGTCCCTAAAGAAACTAACATGCTTAATATAGCATAAGGAATATAAAGGTGTGGACTTAATAGGTGATCAGCAGGTGTTTTCAACCATGTTAAAAATACTAGCTTAAGTTCTAGTATTCTGTCCAGAGCAGGTTTAAAAAAAATATTTATAACAAAAGTGAAAGTTTACAATTGTTTTATAAAACAAAAGTTTACTCATGTGAATTAAAAAAACCCAAATAGCAATTTTTAAAGTAGGGGTGGGGTTAATTCTGGCTAAATTAGGGGTTATTATATGTAAATAGAATTAACCATAAATTAGCCTTTTATATATTTTTTAAGTTATGTAGACTGTAGTGTGGACAGTTTCCTTTACAGTTGGTTGAGACATTTCTAACTACCACTCAGTTTAGGTAACATACCATGGTTTTTCTATGTCCTCAGGTAACCATTGGTTTTGGCGGAAGGATGGTCACAGAAGAGTGTCCACTGGCTATTGTAGTTCTAATCATCCAGAACATTTTAGGCCTCATTATCAATGCAGTCATGCTGGGCTGTGTGTTTATGAAAACGGCTCAGGCCAATCGCAGAGCGGAGACGCTCATCTTTTCCCGTAACGCTGTAATCGCGCCACGCAATGGCAAACCCACGTTCATGGTTCGTGTCGGAGACCTGAGAAAGAGTATGATCATATCAGCTACCATTCAGATGCAAGTAAGAAAGCAGTTTGGAAAAAATACTAGAAATAATAAATTAGCAAAATAATTTTTTCCTTGAACCTTGATTAGCCTGTGCCGCTCGTGTCAGGTAATACGCAGGACAGTGACGGCAGAAGGAGAGGTGATTCCGGTCTGCCAACTTGACATCCAGGTGGAAAACCCACTTAGGAGCAACGGCATCTTCCTCGTCTCACCCCTTATCATCAGTCACACCATCGATAGAGGAAGTCCCCTGTATGAGCTTTCAGCCCAATCACTGGCCGCTGAGGATCTGGAGATTATAGTAATATTGGAAGGTAGAAGCATGTTCTACTGCATTTACAATCTGTTAGAGTTGCCATTTCTGTTACTGCTTCAGTTCAATTTAATTCAAACTAGATTTTGTTTATTTCGCGATAATAAAAAAGTTTGGAATTAATTGCCTTAATCTAAAGACCTGCTTTGTAGGCTGATAATTTTCTGTTCATTATTTATCACCTCTTGTTCTCTGTTTGTTTCTCTGTCAGGCGTCGTGGAGACCACCGGCATCACCATGCAGGCCCGCACATCCTACACCCCGGAGGAGATTCTCTGGGGACGCCGCTTTGTCTCCATTATGACCGAAGAGGACGGACGCTACTCTGTGGACTACTCCAAATTTGGTAATACAGTTCCAGTGAGGATGCCCGCCCTCAGCGCCAAGGAGCTGGACCAGACTAGAGGCGTTCAGGATACCGGTCCTCATGAGGGTAAGCCTCAAGGCTGGGGTCTGGTGCGAGCAGGGCGAGGTGGCTATAGGAGGACAGCGGGCCGAGCCTGCGAGGATAACCTGTCCCGGCCGTGGTATGCTCCAGCAGAGAAAGACGAGCAGGAGAAAAGTAAAGAGAAGAACGGGCAAAAGAAGATAGTGAAATTAGAGGAAATAGGGAGAAAGATGGAGGAGGAGAACATGGAGGACATGAGTGAATAAATATATAACATACTGTATTACTGGACAGGGATGTGCAGATTGTATAGTGTAGCTACATCTTTTAATAATCTTTTTGTATTGATTTGGTAATTACATGGACATGTAATTAGTGACTTGTAATATTTCAGATTTTAAGTTCAGATTTTATACAAGCAGTTGTAGCTGGTGTGGCTTTCAAACCGCTATCTTTGTTGTCTCTATTGTAGTTGTGTGGTTTTGTGTCCCATTAATCTAGTTTTTAAGAATTATTTATTATAGCTGCTTTTAAAATTTGTATTATTTATGTGTAGTCTATGTGTTTTGACATAATTTATTATTGTGAATGTGTGTGACTAATTACTTTTTTTTACTAATGTATTACTGTTTGGCTATCTTTCCATTCAGTATCCTTTATTTATTTCTGTATTTAAGTACGAATAAAGGTTTATTTTATGTTATTTTTCCGATAAGCTTTTCGTGTCTTGTGGCTCACAAAATTTTTTTCTGAAATACTGGTGGTTTTTTTTGTTTTTTTTTCATCTGCATCCGCTGATATTTTTTGTCATGATTTCACAAAGTTTGTGGGGTTTTTAGGTTAATTTATTACAGTGTAGACCAAAATTTGAAAAATTACCTTCAATACCAGCATACACACAGTTTGGAGTGATTTGGGGACTAATAGAAGCAAGAACTTTTTTTGATGCCCCGCTTACATCATCTTTTAAAACTGACCTATATTCATTTACACTATGGTAGATTGAACAGACCGGCCAGTAAAGAAAGCAAAAACGATTGCGATAATTAACAGACACAATGGATGAAGTATTTTGCTTCCGCATCATATTTAAAGGTCACCAAAACAATGCTCTCTTTAGGCGGAGAAAGAAAAAGAAGAGCCCTTGTTGCAGCCTGGGAGAATGTAGCATAACATATGAATGAGGCCTTAAACCGATCTGAAGATCTTGGAATCTGAATGTGTTTTTTCCTGTTTACACAGGCCGCATTTACACTGGAAATGACAATTCCGATTTTGTAAATATATATCTGATTTTTTTGATGACCAGTTATATCTTTTTTTTTAAAACTGATCTGTATCTGATATCTGCATTCACACTATACGCAGCAAAACAACCCAAGGTAAATTTACCGACTTGAAAAGGAAGTAAAAATTGCCCAATAATCCATAAATGCAATAAACGAAGACGAAATGTTTAGACAATATTTTGCTTCCGCACATATTTAATGTTGGCAAAACGATGTGTACTTTAGGCGAAGAAAAATAGGAGAGCCCTTGTTGCAGCCTGGGTGAATGTAGCATTGATCACTAAGATGTTCTTTTTTGTGTGTTAATTTATAATTTATTTATAAAAGATAATAAATGTTAAAATACACAGTTGGGCTAAACTGTAAATAAGTCCCTGTTTGTATCCACCTGATCTAATGTCAGATGTCGGTTATTTAGTGACAGTTGGCTCGCATTAATAAGTGAAAATCTGATCTGACTGCTTACACTGCACACGCTAATGCACATCCGATTTATATGCCATTTATTTCCACATACGAAAGAGGCCTGAAATTGATCTGAATATATCAGAATCCATGTGCTTTTTTTCTACTTACACGGACATTGGTCATCTGTGCCACATTGGAGGTAAAAAATCAGAAACATTTGGTACATGCAGTGATGCAGTATAAATGCAGCCTTACTCAAGTATTTTTCCACCCTATGAGCCAGCAGTGTAATGCTGCCTTATCATACGCTGATAGCCATAACCATAAAGGAGGGTACAGTACACTGCTTCAAAGACTACATGTTCCTTTGTGAATTGCCATCTATTTTTTTAAACTTAACATTTGGGATTCTTCTCTCAGACGTTTTAAGCAGGTTTAATGGTGTCATTCTCCCAGTGGTGATTATAGTTTACTCTGTTTCTGGCCATTTAATAAAATAACAGTGATTCTCTTATGAATAGGGATTCCAGGACAAGCAACATACCATTAAAGCTCAGCTAATTATCAGTTCTACCAATATTTTTCAGCCCTATTTAAGCTTTTCTATTAACGGACATCGGCTTTGTAATACTGGATCCACCAATACATAGTGATATTTGGCCACTTTGCAAACTGCATGAAAGACTGCATGAAAGACTGCCTTGCTTATCATTCTGATGGTTTAGAATGTTTTTAAAAAATTGTTACTAATATTTGCGTTTTATTAGTTAATTGTGTTGTACTATTGATTACCTTATCAAACATTTCATTTTAGTTTATATTGATGTTTGCTAGGGGAGTAAAATTACAGTATTGAGATTGTTTGGGATAAAAATGCTTGTTCAAATTACTAGTGCTTCAGTCGAGCTCCTCGACATAAAATACTTATTCATTGTTTCTGTTGTGCTACATGGCTTTTGTAGGAGTTTCAATCTGCAATGTATGGAAACTGAATTACTCCGCAAGCATACAGAGCAGTTTAAAAGCCACAGGATTACACTGCTAACAGCGTCATTTAAACATCTTTCCATCAAGTAAATGAGGCAGAAAATATCCGCTAGGGTCCAGTGGCTCTCACTGAATAGTTCATTTGTGTTTTCAAACATGATTTATGTTTGGGTCAAGACCCAGGATAAAGACACTGTAGTAAGTGCACTAACAGATAAATGGACTGTTCAAGTGCTTTTTTAAATATATATTTGATTTGTGCATATTTCTAGTTAATTTGACTGACACAAAGATTAAAGAAGTACAGGATTAATTGCTCATTAAATAAACTGCATCATTATTTAATTTTTAGATATGATTGAACAAACAGTTAACATTATTCTTTTTAAATAGCAAAAGTTTTTCTACCTGAAATAATAAAAGAGGCTTGAGTTTGTAGTATGCAGCATGTAGGAATGCTAGTGGTGTTTATAGCACTTATCTGAACACAACACACAATTACAGTCCTTGTTCCATAGACGTGTACAGTGGGACTGAGATCTACGGCATCCAACAAAAAGTCACAGTATTGAACAAGCAGTAGATTTTAGACTGCATTAAAAATTATTTTTAATCATTCTTTTTTAATAAAATACTTAACATACTGAAGCTGGTGGTATAGTCACTGCATAATACTGTATATTACAGTTTAAAAAAGAATAATAAAGTTATTAGTTTTTTTTTTATCTTAGGGTATATGGGAGTAGTTGAGACACGAATTAGGGCAGGTTTTCCTGAGAAAAAAGATTTTAGAAAATTAAAGAAAAATTGAACCTACAGTTCAGAATAGTAAAGATAAAAAAAAACACTTAGATACTTTTCTTATCAACGTATATTGCATTTAATACTTATTTTCATTTTTTTTTAAATAAAATTATCCTTTTAATAAATTTTTGGTATTTTGATAGTTTTAGGGTGCTGAAATGACAGATGAAGGGCTAAAGTTCCCCTAAAAAAGGTCTAGAACCACCCCTGGCGGGCCACTCTTTGGAGGGCCACACAGCCCTCCATGTGCTCGCCAGAGGTAGCCTGACTGCCATTAGGTACCGAGATGAGATCCTCAGACCCCTTGTGAGACCATATGCTGTTGCAGTTGCCCCTGGGTTCCTCCTAATGCTAGACCTCATGTGGCTGGAGTGTGTCAGCAGTTCCTGCAAGACGAAGGCATTGATGCTATGGACTGGCCCGCCCGTTCCCCAGACCTGAATCCGATTGAGCACATCTGGGACATCATGTCTCGCTCCATCCACCAACGCCACGTTGCACCACAGACTGTCCAGGAGTTGGCGGATGCTTTAGTCCAGGTCTGGGAGGAGATTCCTCAGGAGACCATCCGCCACCTCATCAGGAGCATGCCCAGGCGTTGTAGGGAGGTCATACAGGCACGTGGAGGACACACACACTACTGAGCCTCATTTTGACTTGTTTAAAGGACATTACATCAAAGTTGGATCAGCCTGTAGTGTGTTTTTCCACTTCAATTTTGAGTGTGACTCCAAATCCAGACCTCAGTGGGTTAATAAATTTGATTTTCATTGATAATGTTTGTGTGATTTTGTTGTCAGCACATTCAACTATGTAAAGAACAAAGTCTTTAATAAGAATATGTCATTCATTCAGATCTAGGATGTGTTATTTTAGTGTTCCCTTTATTTCTTTGAGCAGTGTATATATATGAGTTAAATGTCTGTAGTTTGACAGGATGTGGTTTATTACCATAATAGCCAAAATGCTGATATGAATTGGAACAATTTTATGTCAAGAACAAGTACAAAGCCAGATTAATGATTAAAAATAGTTTTTCAGATTTACTTAAGCCTTGCTTAGATTGCTGACTGAGTGTGATTTATTAAGATTGTTTTATGTAATGCTAATCTTTATCCATTTAAGGAGTCATAAAACATTTTTATTCGCAAAAGTGTTTTAAAGTTTGAGAACTACTGCTTTAAATTAATCAACATACAGATATATTTAACTGCAAAATCTACAGCACTAACTAGACACTCTTTCATGACACATGACAGTTAGCTGGTAGCCTATTGCTAACTAAAGTGTTTAGAATGAAGTAATTTCTGTATATCATATCGTAAATACATTTCCGTGTATAACATTTTTATCCCCAAGCACTACTAAGTTAACTGTAGCAGTATTGGCACAAACCACAAGCAGGCAGAAGGATGACGGATGATGGGTCCAAGGATGAGTCTCAGCATGCCACATATTTGTGCTTGGTTTATTGCCTGTCAAAGCATCTTTTCTGTAGACATTCCCAAGGCTTACAGTTACAGTGAGAGAAAAAAATTATTTGGTCGCCTGCAGATTTTGTATGTTTGCCCACTGATAAAGAAATGATCAGTCTATGATTTTAATGTTTATTCTAACAGTGACAGACAGAATAACAACAAAAACATCCATCCACATTTCAGAGACAATCCAGGAACAATCTTGTCCCTGACATCCTTAGACAGCTCTCTGGTCTCTCACTGTTAGAATAAACCTAACATTAAAACTGTAAACTGATTATTTCTTTGTCAGTGGGCAAACGTACAAATCAGCAGGGATTTAAAAATTTTTTTTTCCTTTCTGTAGAATCTCACTGTTGCGCTGCGAGTGGCAGTGGCAGACAAAGATAACTGGTGAATGGAGTGTCCAAAAATAGGTCCTTCAAACACCTTGTGGGAACTTAAAGTCCCGGAGAGAAAAAGCAGTTCAGATAATGGAAAGTTGGCAGTGTTGGCAGATACACCACACTGACTTGTCTCTGTTAATAGCCAGTGTATGTACTAGGGTAAAATACATACTAAGTATCATTTTTATGCCTTGTCATTTGTTTTTGTTTGTGTTTCTCTGTAGTCTGCTTACTTCTCACTTTCAGACTTCTTATGCATTACCTCCCAAAATCACACCATAAGTGTGCTATCATTAGTGACGTTTTGGCAGCGCCTGTGTGCGGACCTGCTTGGGCTTTTTGTTTTAGCATGAATTCCCTAGTCTATTATTTGGCTAGTATAATTTTGTTTGTGGTTACTAAGTAAAACGCTTGTCTGCCATTTTGTTGGGTTTAGGTGTTTGCAGTAATTTTTGGATAGAATGTATTTATTGGTTTTTAAACCACTATTGGTTACAATTATAAAACATCTAACTTTGTGAAAGTTTTGATAACCTGCATTGATTCAAATCCTAATGCTGTCTACATGTTTTAATTAGTTATTTAACTGCCCAATGAACCAGGTTTGAAATGCCAAAAAACTACTAAAACTCTTTTAAACACAAAAAGTCTTGTAAAACAACATATCCAGGCCTCCATGAAGAGCTTTTAATTGTTACTTCCAACAAATTTAATTAAAAAACAAAATAAAGACAGTCATTAACACGTAAAAATGGATTTATAAGTATTACATTAATTAACTTGTTAGGTCAAGTTAAAACGATCAAGCACATTCTATTATAAATATCACACATGACTGTGTGCAGGAACAGGTTATTTCTAGGATACAGTGGGTAGATTAGCAGCAGCTCCACCACATGCTGAGCAGAGAGATGAACAGACCGAGGACAGCCGTGTCCCGGTGTCCACTGTTACATAAGTTAGTGTTACAGCAGCGGTACTTAAAGCCAGTCACAGCTGGAAACATCTGAGACAGCCGGGAGTTGTCGCAGTCTGTGTATCTGATGCACTGACGGATCGTTTTACCTCCTGTCACAAAAACAGTTGATGGAGACACAGTGTTTAGATCATGATTCTTTATCTCCTCCAAAAATGATCAGAACACCAAGGCCAGATGTTTCCTATACATATCCTATGTCTGCGTTTGTGTTCAATAGCTCAGCATTTTAGCTTCTAATTCCTATTTTTTTCATCTATAGATGTCAACCTTGACATGTAATACAATTTAATCCCAATAAAAAAGAGGTCATAAGTATAAAAACATTTAACTTAATGACAGAAAATGATAGAAGTGCCCTGTTGGATTGATTCTTTAAATAATTAATAGCTCTAAATGACTTTTCTTAGTTTAAGTCCCCAGAAAACCATATGGGCATGGTTTCACATCGTATATGGGAATAAGACTCATTATGTGGCCAAAAATGATAAAAAGCAATATTAATTATACAATAAAAGTAGGAGGGTTCGAGTAACAGTTCGAATCGGAAAATCAGAATATAATTTACATAATAGCCACAAAAGTGAACTGAAACTAAGATGAACCTCTACCAACATGAGTGAACGGGCAGTGCGTGAGGAAAGAAACGATCTGCTTCCAAATCCAATCACACAAACCATCATCTTTAATTGCTAATTATAATTTATTTCATGCTGGTAGCAGAAAGAATAATTCGGAGAGGAAGATTTTAAATTGCCCAAGTCAGATATTCGATATTAAATAAATTAAGCATGTCACGTCCTAAAGATTGTAACGATATATTTGAATCAGTTACAGTTTTTTTAAGATCATTATTTCACTCATAATCATTCATTATATAACTCTGCATCAGAGGAAATTAGATATGGATTATGTATTTTGAGTCTTGCCTTATGGTTTTTATTTCTTGGCAAAATAATTAATAATCAACAAGCTAAAATATTTTGTAGCCAAATTTAGCTCGTTATTTCACAGCTTTTCTCTAAAGTCGACCTAAAATTCTCAGCACCTTCCTTTTTAAGATATTAGACTACAAGTTATAAATAGGCACAATGTTTGTTACATGTTAAAACAGTTTAAAAATTTCATTTGTAATGGACAGATTTTATCTCTCGTATGTTGTTCTAAGTGTTCCAGCTGTATATTAGATATGCAGCAGGTGTAAACAGGTGTAATGCACAGAGTACAATATAAACCAGGCTAGTTTGCATTTATAATTATGTATATTATACACATGCATATTACTAAATGAACAAGATGGTAAAACATTCTAAAACTCTTGAATTAAAAATGTATATAATTGAAAAAACTATTTGGGGTGATTTGTCCAAAAAGTTAAAAAATCCCTGCTGTGATGCAGCACATAAATAAGTTAGTAAATACAGTATGTTATTAAATTAAATTTTGCAGCAAGTCGAGGTTTTAACCTGTACCTTTCTCATGTAAAGACAAACATGAGTCCTCATAAGTGCACTCCTGGACATTTCCACACCGGCCACCGTAGTAATCCGAGCACTTATAGCAGCGCAGAGATGCACCTAATGACGCGTAGTGCATTCCATAATGTTTATTGCCTGTTCCCATGAGAAACACACAACCACACACTTGGGGTTACACACAACACAACAAAAAAGAAAAGTTAAATGCCTGAAATGTCAATAAACTTACAGGCGCTGAGGGTCAACAAAGAAATTACCACGAAAAGTCCAAAGGAATATTTCATTTCGTGTTAACTCTGTCCAAAAACAGAACACACAGCCCCAAACACACACACACAGCGATTACACAGTATTAAAACATAACATTTCACAGAATAACAAACAGAAAAACTTGTTGAAGATATCAGTGAGATACTAACCAGTGGCTACAGTGTCCGCTGGTAAGGAGTTTAAAGTCCACTGCACACACAGCCTATTCAGGACAAAGATTTCTCATGCCATCTCTCCTCTGCTCTCTGCCCAGTCTCACCCCTGCTGCCCTGCATGAATAATGTCATTGATTGCTATTATGGACATACTGGGTTGACCCAAGCCACACCACTCATGACAAATAATAGCTTACTGACATCTAAATGATCTGCAAAGAATAATAAGTGGATAAATTCTATCAAACAAACAAATCTTTACATAAATAAAAAGTTAATTGTTGCAGTACTGTGCAAATATTTTTAAACACAAACACATTCACAAGTTCACATTTGCAAACATGACTTTTTGAACAATAACATAAAATGTTTTTAGAAAATGATTCTGATGTCATAAGCAACTGAAAAAAAAGCAACTGATTCTGAAGCATTTTTTTTCAGGCAGAAAGACGAAGACAGAGTGCAGCAGTCTGAGAAAGAACTGAGGCTGAAGATACTGAAAAAACAAACAGGCAACTTCTTGTAGAAAGAATTGAAATATTTGTAATTGAAAAGCTGACAAAAAAAAGACAATATTTATTTATTAATGCTTAATTAATTAATTACTATCCATAGAAACAAGACCCGGTTAAATACCTCCATTCCCTGCAGGCCTCTGTTTGGGTGATCCACAATAGTGCCAGGCAGATCCAAAATAACATTACAATCAGAAATTAACAGCTTCTTCAATCTGACATTTTCAACTACTGAAAAATAACCAGCATCTTTCAAAACAATAGGTTAGATAAGTAAATGAAAGTGAATGGTCATGGGAATAAAAAGCATTCAGTTTATCTGCTGCTGCAGCTGGGAAGATAAGAAACGCACTGTGTCAGACTTTACAAAGACGTTCTGCCACAGATAATAAAATGGGTTTTTTCCATCAACTGAACTGTTAGTCTTATAACAACTGTATGATTATATACTGCTGTCATTCGACTGTGAATTGAGAGCTTTATTATGTTTCACTGAACTGCCCCAACATCTAAATAAAGCCCACTGTGTTAATGACAGTGTTGACAAAATGCATGCAGTGTAAAATGGCTTTTAAATTCTGCCAAGTCTCAGTGTAAGGTTCAGTTTTCATGTTTTATGATCTTGTGGTGTTTATGTTTCATGTTTGTTTTGAGTTTTATGTTCTTAGTTCCTGGTTTTGTCATGTGCTGTTTGTGCGTGTTCATGCCATGTGTTTCCCTTGTCTGTGTCTCATGTTTTGATTGGTTTATTTAGTTATGTGCTTTTCTGTTCTATCTTGTCATTGTTTTTTTTTTTCGCTGTTCTGTGAGTTAATCTGGTTATGTTTGCTTGTCAAGTTTGTCTAGTCCAGTCAAATTTAAGTTGGTTGTTTTGGCACTAATAAAACTGCATTTGAGTTCATCACAATGCTTGCCAGCAGTGAATTTATTACAGTCAGAAAATGAGGTTTACCAACACTAAATGAAAAAATAAAAAAAAAGATCGGGCCACCTGTCACATCTATAAATGTTTTAAACATCATTTTTGATATTTAATCTCACTTTTACTTCTATAATAACCTCTATCTTTAGAAAGACTTTCCACTAGATTGAAAACATATATGTTTTACAGCAGAGTGAAATTCTTTCTTCCCATATCCCATCTTAATAAGTTTTGGTCAGAGCGCAGGGTCAGCTATGATACTGTAGGGTTAAGGGTCTTGCAGGAGGGGTTAAGGGTCTTGCTCAAGGAGCCAAAAGTGGCTGGCTGACAGTGGTGGGACTTGAACCCAGGTCTTCCTGGTCTTTAGACCAACAACTCAGCACCTTAACCATTTGAGCCACCACTGCCTGTTGTGTTGTGTGACTGTGAGATTTGTGTTTATTTAGCCACGTTATTATTGAGTCTGAAAGATCTGGGGTTCAGTCGGTGTTACAGTTTATCCCGAAAGTGTACAGTGGGGTTGAGAGAGAGTCAGGATTCTGTACAGGACACTTCAGTTCTTCCACTTTAATCAGAACCTTATGGAGAT
This sequence comes from Bagarius yarrelli, assembly GCA_005784505.1. Lineage (NCBI taxonomy): Eukaryota > Metazoa > Chordata > Actinopteri > Siluriformes > Sisoridae > Bagarius > Bagarius yarrelli. Next base: position 12,274,417 of record VCAZ01000001.1, on the reverse strand, counting down.
CAGGGACTTATTGTCATGCTGGGGAATGTTACAAGGGTATTCTAGAAAACAGTGTGCTTAAGACTGCAACAGTTTGGGAATACAGATTTATATAAGAGAGCTGGTAAGGTGTCTGATTATTTGTATTTATTAATAAAAAAAAAAGTTATATTCAAACAATTTAGAAAATGTTAAAAACATAAATTAATAAATTAGTTTAGACTTCCTTAATTTACTGTAATCGATTATTAGCATCATTTGGAGGTAATTTACATTTACATTTTTAATCATGGGAACATTGCATGCACTCTGGATTGAGTCACTGCTAATTTTAAAAGAGAAAACTTTCTCATCATGCTGGACAGTTAACATAGCGGTTACCGCTGTAAAATCATTCCAAATGTGCTGGTAAAAGACTTTATAACCAATAAAAGTACTTTTTTTTCTAAAATACCTCTAGAAAAGTAACTGACATCAAGATTTTTGGAAGCGCGTTGTTCAGGAAATCTACCTTTCCAGTGTTTTTTCTTTTTCCCCAAACCCCACATGCACAAATACAATCACATGCAGGCTGATGTACACGGCTGATACGGATAACAATGACATGTTATTTGTCTCAATTCCAGGGTTCGGTCTGCAGCTTGACAGCTGGGGACGCTTAAACAAAGAGCATTTTCATCTGTGTGTCTTTTATAGCAAGCAAAACGAAAACAACATTGAATTACAAAACTTTATTAAACTGTGATATATGGAATGATATATTAATAATCTTGCATTTTGAAAGGACATAATATATAATATATATGTAGCACATAATCTCACATACAGTATACGTATATGCGACTTACTCCTTAAGTTCACATATACTCTATAGTCGTGTATTTCCAGTGTTACATTGTATGTATTCATGCAAAATCCCAAGTCTGTGATGTATAGATATGAATGTTTATATTAAAAAAAAATCCCCAATAAAACACTTTTTGCAGTTATTTTCCCAACAAAAACGCTACCAGCACAACATATATCAATACAAAATAGTAAGAATACCTTAAAATATGTAAATGAAATAAAGGTTTTCTAGACTTCTTTAATGATCTATAAAGAATAGTTAAAAAAATAATTGTTAAAAAAAACCCCACAAAAACCTTTTGGTACAAGAAAATGTGCCAACAAATAAAAAGAAAAGAAAAGAAGAGAAAAGGAAAAGGAAAAAGGAGGAAGAGGTAAATCCCCATTCGAAAAGCCCAATCATTCTTTAAATCTGGAAGACGTGTGCAGTGAAAGACGCAGCAGACCCTCATATAGAAACAAGCCCACACAGACAAACACAAATAATTAAAGAAATAATAATCACACCAAATTACATTTGGTTAGATAATACTAGGTACCCAAATTATTCATTTCATGGCACATCTGAACAAAGAAGAAAACAAAAACAAAACAAAAAACAGGAAAATCTGGAGTGTTATTCTGTAAAACATCATTACACTATTAACACTGATCATAAGTAGAAATTAAATCAAGGAATGGTATGGAATTAAATGTTTATGATAAACAAAAATAAATCAGGAAAAATGTATATAGCCAATATAAACTAGTGGAAATATAAAGGTTCTCGTAAAACATATTGATTATTTTATTCTGAAGAATAACTTTAAAGGATGCAAAAGATTTTTGCTGTAAAGCTTTTTGCACAGAGTGATCTGCATCAATAAACCGCAAACTGTGCAAGAATAGCATCACATGCCAGCTTTGATAGGTCTGTTAAATGCTGATATTACAAAAGATCGAGTGTAGATTACCAATAATTGCATACAAATTCTTGTAAAAAAGTAAAATAAAATAAATCTAGATGTTGTGCTAACATGCAGATAAAATTAAATTTGCCACAAGACAAATTTTAACGATATATACTACGCAAAGTGATATTTCTTATTTATGTGCCGGTTAAAATTCCATTTATTAAAAAAAAAGATAATTAAAAGTGACTGCAAGATACGATTTCTATTTGCATACAAATTATTTCAGTAGAAAGTAAGATTTTTCAAAGAAGCTTTGCAAATTCTGTTAATTTATAGAATTGCTGAACATATTATTGGTAAACAATAATATAAAAAAAGCATGTAATGTTTTAAATCCATAATATGTCTTACTAGAGCATAAAAAACATTTGGGACATTAAATGTGTGACAATCCATTGCACGTGTTTATAATAATATTTAGTGGTAAAAAGTAAAGCGAGCTATATGCTGGGGAATTTGGACAATTTCCCATTATTTCACAAACAGATAGTATTCAGTCAAAAAAAACCCCCAAAAACTAAATTCTATTTAAAAAATGTGACAAAGAGATTGAATACAGAATAAAAAAAAAAAAGAGTAAGGCTGCTTGATGACTAGCAAACTGAATCATGCATAGCTACAATTTTCTCATGTACTATAACCCATAAGACTTCATAAAGCAAAAAATAAAATAAAATATCCGTTTCTCTTTAAACAATCAAATTCACTTTAGAGAAGCTTAGTGGTAAGAAAGGATGTACAATTCTGTTTCTCTACAAACGGATAATTAATCATCATTTAAACATGGCATACCTAAAAGCTAATATAATTCTCATATGATGAAGAACGGTAAAGTATATAGTTCAAAGTACAAAAAGACAACAGCTCAGGTAGACAAACAGCTCAGGCAAAATTGTGCATATTCAGGCAAATATTGGACAAGCGAAAGTGAATCTAACAAACAAACACAAAAAAGTTCACAAATTAAAATATCCATTTTTATAGATTAACAGTTATTCATTAAATTCAATCTTAAAAAAGGGTTTTCTTTTTTCAATGGAACATAAAATAACGACACATTCCAGAGTAGGCTTAAGTGTGTAATTGCCAAAGCCCTGCAAAGGCATTCACATGATAACTGTTTTATTAGTTGAAATGTTTGATTAAAGATTGCTGACCAGGCCATTGTAGCAGCACAGCCAATGTCATTCATATTGACTAATCACATAACAGCCCCCGGTTAGCTCACACCCACTGAGATGGCTTTTTGGCATATTATTGCCTGAAACACAGGTTTTGATCAAATAGCCGAATAAAATTCTGAATTCACATCCATGGAGTGTAGCACAGGTTTTTGATCAGTGTTGGACAATCTGCTCAACACTTCTGCAGAAAGTGTGTAGGTATTTCCAGACTTCTCCTCAAACCAGCTGTCTAAGGGTCTCTTGCAATCAAAATTAGCAATAGGTGGCCCATTTACAGCTAGTGTGAGCAGGTCATTCATTTGATCCAGAGTCAGTCTGGAGTGGTTATTTTTTCTTACTTTGTGTAAAGACTCTCGTCCTTTGTCACAGCAGACAGTCGATGCTGGCAAGACCCTCAACAACTGTAAGATTTGGTTAAGCTGAGAAAAGCGCTGCTTATATTTGCAGACGTGACTCACTACTTCCTTGAAGTTATTCATGCTTAAATAGTCTGCTTTGAGATCCCTCCATTCTCTTATCAGACTTCCTCGTAAATCCACTCGGTCATGTGACACCTCACGGCTTGACAGGGGCACTGTTTCCAGATGGTCAAAGATAAGGAGGATCTCCTCCTCTCCGTAGGTGTGGAGATCGTCTCTACTGTGTGGCCATGATGACAGGTCAAGCACTTTGCAAGCCTGCACAACAGAATGGCTGTGTTGATCAATGCGCTGGGCTAGAATTCGCTGGGTCTTTTGGCAGATTTTCTCCCGAATGGACTGGAACTTGGATTCCGCCACCCGTAGGTTCTTGAGGTCCACTCCGTTAAAGCTTTCACGAAAATTGTCCTCGAATTCTTGCAGGTACTCTCCTGGAGCATCAACTAATTGACCAATCTCATAAATGGCATCCAAAATCTTGGCATCTACTTGGGAAACTAACAGATATTCTCCCTGAAAGTGTAAGGCAAGGCGAGACAGTATAGCAATTATATCCAAAAGGAAGTAGATAAGCTTCACAGACTGATAATCCATAAGAAACTGCAGAAGAGAAAGAGCGATGGCGGCTGCGTCTGCCCTTTGGGTCTGACCACTGATGCTTTTAAGGTGGGTCACCACTTCAAGATAGTCCTTGATGAGAGCATTTAGAACATTGGGTTCACCTATGAGCCACCGAACTGCTCTTATATCCCCAAGAAACTCTGTTTCTTCAAACAGAGTCTGTGCTGTTGACCTCAATTCAGTCATCATACCAGGGGAGTATCGATAGAAGCACAACAAATGCTTCAAGTTGCTTTCCAAGTCATCTAAACATGAGAGCTCCTTCCCAGAGATGGAATCCAGTATCTCTAGATGAGGACGATGAATCACCAGCGGCAAGCACAAAACAAACGGAAAAATCTTCTTTATGGCTACATAAAGGTTTGCTCGAATGGTGGAAGAGATGTTTGAACCGTCTACCCCCAGGCCAACCACCAGCATGTCGTTCAGACGCAGACCTAGGTTACCAAAGGCACAGTCAATAGCTTGAAGGTATCCATCTACACTACTACCACTCAATCTCTGTAAGGAGACAAACTCTGTTGCAGGTAGACCCTCTGTGGTGATAAACTGTACGTAAACCGCAACCGTGTCTGCTAGCAAATCATCGTTTTGCCCATCCATAATAACACTAAGGAAAGGTGAAAGACGGATCTTCTCTACCAAATCCTCTTTAAACGCTCGGGCAATGTGCTGAATAAGAATCTGGCAGTCGCTTTCATTCATGTACTGATCAACTACCTTAAGTTCACACTTTTTTAACAGCTCTGATAAAGGCCGGATGTCAGAGTATGGCCTTCCTTCAATTGCAAGATGATAAGCAGCATTGAACAGAGTTATCATGTTCCGGCACATTTCTTCTGTCTTCTCGGGATGCATGCGTAGCTTGTACAACTGCAGACATTTCTTGTGAAGATTGCTCTGGCTATGAAGCTTTATAGTGTGGATTTTGAATTGCTTGGACCCAATAATAAAAGCGGAAGTCCTTGATGACTGTACGGTATACTGTCGGCACACATGGCACCACATCTCGTTTAACGTGGGAGAGTAACGCAGGAACCAGAATTTCTTTAGCCATTCTTGTTTAAAGCGTCTGATTCGTCTACCTGGGCAAACAGAGAGTTTTAACGAGTCGTCTGTGACAGCCATTATGTCAGCAGTTATAGATTCATCTGCAGAGTCAACATCCTGGTCATCCTCTTCTGTACCAGCTGGAATGGGTGTTATAGCCTCTACCACTGAAACAAAATTTAGAAAGTTGTCATTACACACTTGAAATAACTGCCTTATGACAAATTTCTAGGGATTAAATTATGAAATAATGACATTTATGATGTGATGTCCTACAGTTGAAACATGCACTGCAGTCCAATTTTTTTTAACTGTTTTAACTGGCTTAATGATAATCTTCCAATTTTAAATGCACACCATGACAAGCTAATAATCAGACAGCAAACGAACAGCCTTTTTTCCCAAATATTTAATGTCCATTAGGGTTACAGTTAAAAGACAATTTATGAAAAAGCATAAGCAACATATGAAATCAGATACAAAATTAACCAGCCACGAGCCAACACAGCATGACAATTCCACGGCCGACTTGTCACCCATTTGTAAACCTACCTCTCAGGTCATCACCTGTCGACGATTGGGATGGGGGCAACCCCAATGTCTCAGTCTGTTTAAAATGAAGAAGCTCTGCTTCCAGCTCACGAATACGTCTTTTCAGTCTAACACAGTTTGGACAGAAAGATGTAGATGGGCCTTCACTAATCGCCGTGAGCTCCTCCTGTGAATCTTCTACTTTCACAGATCTTTCAAGACTGCTCTCATTCTGCTTCACACGACCAGGTCCACAGGATTCCAGAGGCATTTTTCTCTCAGTTTGTCCCATAATTTTCTCCACTGTATTTGGTAAAAATGGACTGGATTGTCTGAAGACATTGCTGACCTGTGTTCTTGTTCTTGGTAATGACAGAGTGCTGTTTTTTCGATTGTCCTGGCTTTGGCTTGCTTCCAATGATGCTTCTACAACATCTTTGAATATAAGATCAATTTTTTTCTTCTTTAGTTGAGGCTGGCTATCTGCTTCATCACTTCCATGCTTTATAAGAGTTTTTCTTCTGTTTAAAGTTGAACGGAGAATGGGGCCTTTAGCTTCATCTTGGTGTTGGGTGACTTCTAAATTTAGCCCTGTAAAAACACCACAAAGGTTAATATAGGTAAGGGTTATTAGTAATACATAACTTTATCAGACAATAGGGGAAAGAAAAACCACACTTTACTTACCTGTTCATGGGTGCAGACAGACGGCCGGGAACATTTCCTTTTTGAAATTATTTTACTGCTTGTTGGAACTTACATTACAATTTTCGAATGTATGTAAATGTTGGATTATGTTTGTCCTTAAAATATTTATCCTTATTATATTTATTTATAATATTTTAACAGATACACAAATTGAAAATTTGAAAAAAAAAAAGAGAAAATTACTAATAAATTCAAAACAGTTACTGCTGTTATTTTATTTTTTATCTTAGTACCATTTAAGTTAAGGCAAATTTTGTTTGCAAAATCTGTTAAATTGTCTACCTTAGAGTTAAAATGTGTTTGGTTGTAAATGTGGTGGTTTGATGAGCATAAAAATGAGGAGTGTGTAAGGTATTAAATAACACTTTTACAGTGACTGGATCTTAAAACAATTCACCTTCTTTTAGAAGATTATGGACAGCTATTAAATTACCATTTATCTTCTCGTGATTAAATATTTGATGGTTTCATTCAAAGAAATTCACGTTAAACCTGTAATTGAGCTTCTGGACGCAATTCTTCTTTGATATGCATGTTTATACAAGACATGATTAATAATAAGGACAATAATAAATAATAAAAGATGAGGATGCCCCCCCCCCCAAGTTCCTCTCAAGGTTTCTTCTTTATATCGTCTCAGAATATTTCTCCTTGCCACCGTTGCCGCAGGCTTGCTCATTGGGGATAAATATAAAGTAAATTGTAAAAATTAGTAATTTTTAAAAATTTTAATTCTGTTTTTTCTGTAAAGCTGCTTTCAGACTATGTCTGTTCTTAAAAGAGCGACAAAAATAAAATTAAATTAAATTGATCTGAATAATTGGCATCAATAATTGGCATCAGCTTCTCATTTTTTAGTACAGTTTCTAAGACTTGTAGGGTCTTAAATAAACGGGTGGCTGGTGATCAACTAAAACCTTTCCAAGATAAAACAAGCTTTTTTATTTTTTTAATTTGACTCAATTGTTAGTTTTGCTCTGTAAATGATATGGAATTAATTGTGACAGTAAGTCTATGATCATACAAACTAACTAATAGGATCTTCGTTTAAATCGCTAGGATTTTCAATACTAACTTATTAAAAGTACACTTCCAGAACTGTTTTAAGTTGTTTTCCACTCAATAAAATGATAAAGACTAGTTTGTCAGGGGCAGCTGGTTATATCTTACCTTCGTCTGCCATGTGACTTGTACTGTCCTGGGACATACTCTGGAGTCGTTTGGCATACTCATCGCTGTACCACACACAAAGCTTCTCCCCGACAGACAGCCGGCGACACACGCGGAAATAAATATGCTCACTATGCTGGACAGCACTCAAGTTTCTCTCAGACTTCTCTGAAGACATCCGGATGTATCTAATAGAATTAAACAAGAAAATTAACTGGTAGCTTAATTTTTCGTTGCTGCAGAAGTTGTGGAAAGGGAACATTGATAATTACCTCATCCAGTTTGCTTTAGTTACATCATAGCCATCAATAGTTCTGTAGGCGTTGTCCTCATTAACAATCTAAAGCAAGACAAACAGAGGAAATAATGTGTCATTCAATGAATCAAATATCATTCAGAAATAAGATTTAGAAGAAAAAACAGGTAATCTATCGTACCATCCAGGAGTATGTTCCTGATGGTTTTTCGTGGTCTCCTAAGATCTGGCCTTGGTAGGGGCCAAAAAGAGCTCCCTTTGGGATATTTTCATCTATGCAGCACACATCTACATCCTGGCCCTCTCTTCTGATTTGAATCCCAGAAGGCACGGTGAGAGCTGCACGATCTGGCACACCAAGTGCAGTGGGTGTATCAGGCACAAACACAGGGGGACCATGGACAGGACATTCCTCTAGGAAATACTGCTTACATTCTTCACAGACTATAGAAACAATTATTTTAATTGTTATCCGCAAACATGTAGCATTGCACTAGTTTAATCAAATGAGTCAAATTTGAAAATCATTGTTTAAACTTAATAACCAAATACCCACACCAGCAGTCAGCATTTTGTTGTCCCACATTTACACAAGGCTCATGGTTGACTTTCTTTTCCTTGGGTTCCTCAGAAGAACCATCAGGGATGGCACTGAAACAATCCATGCATTGCAGTGCATCTCATTACTATAATATTTATTTAAACAGATGCATAAGCCAGCTGTTTGGCTCTTTTTATTATTGTTTATAATACCATCTATTTTGTTTGCTAATATCGGGTCACAGAAAGTTGAGTTTTAAATTAGAACAGAAAACATCGTTACTGCTATAGCTTAACAGTCCATGCAAACTAACAGCATGCCCAAATTCCATACTATTTACTACATAGTGCACTATTTTTTTAAGCACTTCTGTTTGTTGTCATGTCTTTTAGCACAGTACAGAATATGTAGTACATTAAAAATCACTTTTTTTTCCATGTTTATTGGAAACACATGTAATACACATCTTAAAAGAAAACTATAATATTTTTACCCCGTGCTGCATTCTGGCTCAGTTTCCATACATGGCTCAGCATGAAAGGCGGCAGAGTCTGCCATGATGAATGCAAGATGGAGGGCAGAAAGCTGATTACTTTCAGGCGAACATCCTAGAACTGTAAAGAGAAGAAAACTCTGACCAATTCTTATTATACAATTAATTAATTATTAATTAATTCATGTTTTAAAAATTGGCAGATGGCATTAAAATAGAAAGTGTTTTTGTTATTGTCTGAGCCAGCCTTTTCACCATGACAGTAAACCATGGAAATTAGTGTTATATACAAAGTTTATGCATGTTCGGACACCGCTCTGCACAAAAATCTTAAAAAAAATTACATTTCATTACATTACATGTCACATTTACAGCAGTTGGCAAACGGCGGCATTAATATATTTTGGCAACGATGTGCTGCTTTCTATCATTTGGTTAATTAGATTATACTAGCTCTTAAACTTAAATTATAGCAGCATTTTATTTCATTTCATTTACATATTGTTTTTAAATCACAATTAAAGAAACTTATATACAAATATAAGTTTGTACAGAATTTCTTTGACATGTCACATTTCACACTGCTGCATTTTGGCTTATATGACAGACACACGGGACTTCAAATATTTACAGATTTCACACACATTTCAGTCATTTTATCCTACTAAGGTAAATAAATACATTTATAGACAAAAAGCTAAAAGGTGATATTAAACCTCCTCTTCTCTTTGAGATACATTACATGCTTGATCATACGCATATAAAGCATGTACAATACTAATGTTATCACAGAGTTAATGCCTTCAAATAATTTGATTGTTTACACTAATTAAAAATGTCACTGAATAGCATTTAGGAAGTGTGGGGAAATGGTGGCTCATGGTTAAGGTGTTGGATTACCAATCCGAAGATTGTGGGTTCGATTCCCAGCTCCACCAAGACACCACCGAGCAAGACCCTTAACCCCCAATTGCTCACTTGTATAAATGAGATAAATGTAAGTCGCGCTGGATAGGGGCGTCTGCCAAATGCTGTAAATGTAGGAGATCTTTATAAACTGTCAGTAACGTGAGCTGGAATAACTAAATGCTGGTGTGTGTTAACCGGCCATGAAGCTTGATTACTGAGATTTCTAATGTATACATTTCATTACGACATGTCTTTTCGTTGTAACTAGCGCTGTCCTACATTTGTCTGCAGATTGGCAGCAGTGGGAATTCTTTTTTTCGGGCAATAAATATTTTGATCCAGCTTTCTTATCTAAAACATCTGTACATCCTGCTCATAAGAAAAACAATAGAGGGTTTATTTTTTCCTTAATAGGAAACCGGTTTAAATCGCTTTCTCAGGAAAAAACCAAAACAGTTACTTTCATCTGCTAATAACAACACAACACAACACAAGAGCAAGAAAGAACTTTAATGACTTAATTATGAGTGAAAAACTCAAACCCTGAGGTATTTAGGTGAAAGGTTCTGAAGGGAAAAGACTACATCAGAAATCCCGAGATGATGTCAAGTACAGACATTTCTAAAGAATAATAACTCGGTGCCTTACATAATCTGCATAAGCAGTACTTGGACGTGCGGATGTTTTTTTTTTTATTGTGTATAAATGCCAAATAAACTCTCCTGGATTTCTGCTGAGTAAAGAAATAAGTGGCTACCAACTTCTAAAAACACCGGTCGCCCACGTGATCACCGATAATCCCGTCCAGACCGAGGTGATCAATATATAACAGAGATGTTTCTAATGTCGCACATACAGAAATCACTGTAATCATTTCCATTAGCTTGGCCTGTGTTTTAGGGCTACACCAATGTTATATTATATGTTACATAACTATTCTGCTAAATGCTAAAAAAGTTAAACATCCGCGCGTGCCTCTCTGTAGTGTCAAAAAGACAAACCGAGTGTCAACAGACGCACTTTGGACCTGACTGGTGGACAGTGACAGGGGCAGGGGCGTTCGGTTGGAAAAGCTGAAACGTGATTGGTGGACAGTCGCGTCACTCACCGAGGCTAGTCAAAGCTCACAGGAAATAAATGTTAGCACCACAAACAAACCTCAAACCTACTATTAATGGACTCCTAAACAAGCGTAGAGTGGAAAAAAACCCCACCGCAACCCCGCTAACAGCGTTTAACCGCTGCTGGAGAAGAAGTTTCTCCTCGGTTAGCTCATAAAACGGAAGAGTCTCACTGCATTGCACTGCACTGCACTGCGCAGGCTACTGGCGACTTATCTAACGCTTTCGGAAGCCATGTTCATTGGCCACAGTGTGTGTATGTGCGTGTGTATATGTAGATTATATGTGTGTGTGTGTGTGTGTGTGTGGCTAGTGCAGGACTCACCTTGTGCACAGGACGCAGTCCGTCCGGAGCTCCTCACATAATCTCCTCTACATCAGCCGCCACGACACTCATATCCAGCACCAGTTAATTTCACTAGTCTCGGCTCGAGGCAAACTTTTAGCTGCTTACATTTTTTCTAACGAGTCAGCTGCTTCTTGCAGCTTTGACCACCATCTTTTTTCATTACAGGAAATGACATGGAAAAACGGAAGAAAGCTGCGTGGATGTGGAGAAGCGGGTCTAACGGGCGAGAGATTCGGAAAAGTTTCCACGTGCAGGATTAGTGTTGTGTTTAGAGCGCAAACTTGAACTCCTCTAATTGTCTACCCTGTCCTGTCATCAGGGTAAAAATTTACACAAGATTTATAATATAGTGCTGATGATCATAGTTATGGACACTTCTGCATATATAGTAATTTCATGTCACTCTATAACATCATTCCCTCCTCGGAATTGTAGTTAACACGTTGCATCATAATAATCAATTATTATTATTATTATTTTTATTAACAATAGAAATGGGATTTAAACTGTCAGAAAAGAATCATTTTTGCACCCAACTGCATCACAACACTCTAAATTTGATTCATTTTTCCTGTAACAGTGTGCCATGGATACTTATTATGGCTTAATTGTTAATAATAAATTATAATTCAAAGTCATCTGTCTTGAAATTTATTTACACAACAAAATAAAATCATCGTAGCACACTTACAGGGAAATAATCAACGACAAGGTGGTGTGATAGAACCTGCCGCAAAGATGATTTATACCTTTGGTCCCTATAGTCTAGTTTACTTAATTTCACTTGAAAAAGAAAGAAAAATCAGCTGATAAATAAAGAGGAACAATAACAAAAACAAGAATGGAAGTTCACGCGAAATATGTAGCAGACCAAGTTTTCTTGGTAAATTTATTAACAAAATGATAAAATAAATAAATACAAATTGATCAATTGCTCCTAATATCAATTTTGTCTCATGTTCCCTACAGCATTTCTAAACACTGCATACAAACAAACTCAGCACAGGCTCAAATACATGAGAGAGGTAAGAGAACCAACCAATTTCACTCACAATGTCAGGCAAAAAAGACAAAGCAAGAGTTCTGTAACAGAAAGAATTCATAAAAATAAACACACTCCTTTTTAAAACCATTATGAAAAATACAAACAATTTTACAAATATTTATATTGTGTAATAAACAATTTACACATAGTTCAGCACACCAAGTGAACATTTTTGTAATTACTCAAATCGCTACAATGCATCTTGTGTTTCTTTAGTGGAAGATTTTTTTTCTTTTTTCTTTTTGCACTCGTAAACAAAAGTACTTCAATTGAGTTGACTGCGGATGAGGTAAAAGACACACATGCTCGCGCTCTCTCTCTCTCTCTCTCTCTCACACACACACACACACACAGACGAAGATATACAATACCAGGGAAGTTACTAAATAATGAAATGCGTTAACAATACTCAAAAGCCACAATCATGACTGAGTATAAAAAAAAGTAAGAGGGGATGTAATGCATGTGTGTAAAAATGAAGGGTCTAAAATCTAGCAAGTTAATGAGATGGACAGCTGGAATGAATCTGTAATCAAAATGTTTTTGTTTATGGATAAACGTAATTTCTAATCTCTCATGGAAACCCCAAATTATATCAAATGACCGGAACTCAGAAGACTGCAAGAATGAACGTTCAGCAGAATGCTGTAAGCTATAAAAGAACTCAGTGATATGTATTTGAAAACACAAAAGGCTTTCTCAGAGCAACATGCACATCTGCAGTTTCTTTGGGTATTCTGAATACAGAATGTGAATGCGCGGCTAATACAGCACAAACGTAGGCCAGTACATTTTCTTCGGTCACCTATCACTCAAAAATAATAGAAATAATAAAAATTATAATTCAGCATTATACAGAACGATGACTGTGAATTCAAAAGAATTGGTCCACTGATCGAGATGAAACACTCCATATTAGTGAAAAGATTGCAGGCTTTCTGATTATTCCTGCACGTAACCGTTACTGTGATGGACTGATTATTTACTTTAACAAGACTCTAAAAATGCCAGAAGAAAAAAAAAAAAGTGTATTTGTTCATTATTAAAAACTTTTACGTCTTTTAATAAGTACTTACACCATGCATGTACCGTGTGTTTTGTGTGTTCTGGCTGCCAGCAATGGTCAATGGAAAGAATTTTGCATAAAAATCCTGCAAATTAAAGTCTAAGCTAAATGCATATTTTAAAGTGGAAAAAAAAATATATATTAAAAAAATTGCATAAGTAGCGTTTGCTAGTAAACCGATTGGTCGTGTGGCGATTAGGTGGTTTTGCATTCAGCTTGTAAGTGATCTTTGATCGTTTCTAAGCTGCCACAGCCTAGGCTAAATTTTGAATACCTGATAATCATCATAGACTTTTGGAATAGAAAAAGAATTTGATGAATTAAGTTGTTAAGAATAAGAAACAGTCCCAGCTAGTGATAAACACTTGCGGAACCTCAGCAGAAAGGCTCTACGCTACATAGCATTTTGCAACAGTATAAGGGGAGCAGTGAAGGTTTTGAGAGAGTCGACCTACCCATATGATGTACTAAGCCAACTGACTACAAAGATTATTTTTACTGGTGTACCTTTAATACTAGTGGTATCACTGCTGAAAGTGCATAAACAATAAAATAGATCCCTACTCACACGTCATTTTTTTCTCCCTTAAATTAGTACTTAAAGGACTCATTTTTCCATAACAGAAGAATCTCAATTTCTTTACATTTTTTTCAACTTACTGTAATAAATACATTATGTTGTAATGGGTGTTTATCTAAAAAAAAAATTAAAACTACCTTTTTAAGACAACTCCTTTATCTTAGCATTAAGCTCTCTCAGCTTCTGTTTTAGAAGGGAGTGTGTGAAAGCCAACCAAAGACGGTTAAAAGACAACTAGACAATCACGTAATTAACACCATGTTAGTACACCCTATTTTACTTTTGCCCATTAAAAAAAAGGAAAAAAGGAACTTGCGTCTGTGCTTCTACTTTTAGGATGTGACGAGAGAGTGAATAGCAGAGCTGTGGTAACATACTGTAACTAACGCAGGACAGGAACTATATGAGGAGAGAATGTAATAAAGGCACTCTGAGGCACCTGTACAAAACGGAATGGAGGTTTTTTTTTTAAGAAAAACCCTCTCAACTTTATGATGCACTAGACAGTGAGTGGGCTTTAGAAGGCCATAAAATGTCCATTTGGGTTGCCCGATTTAAGATTTAAATCATACCCGCAAATATATGACAAGTTGTCACCCTTCCTGTGAGTCCTAGCTCAGAAACCGAAGTATAAAGAAATGCTAAGAGCTAATTCTGGTTTCACAGTCATGCAAGAAAAAACTGCAGCATGCTTTTGACAAAAGCAATGATGTTGCATGGACGCAAGACATTATTACTTTCCATGTGTCTACCTTTTAATACAAATTACGCTATGCTAGTTTGGTTAGGTCTTAGTGAAACAGTCCGAAAGCGTGAGGCAGGTTTTGCCTTCATTAACTTGTGCAATATCATTTACATGGTAGAATAATTAACGTTTGATATTTTGTTGTTCACTTACAGACTAACAATCCGTCAACATGGTACAGATGAAGATATGTAAATTTGGAGAAATAAGGTGTTGTAAACATGTTTGAGGTGCCAGCTGTGTAGTACCATTAAGACATGATTGAACACAGGGAAATGGAAATATAAATGCAAAGAAAGAGTAAGAGTCGGTGTACAAAAGGCAATCGGGCAAGCGCATGTCTAATGTCTTGATTTTAAGAAAGGTGGAAGATAAGGCTCAAAAATAAACTTGTACAAAGGTCTGACAGAAGAGCCCTCCACCTGCATCTGAGCAAGCAGCATGGCTCCGTTACACGTCCCAAAAAATATTGGCAAATATAATGGGAATGAATAGGCGTTAGGTTTTTTTTTTTTTTTAGGTTTTGCTATACTTCACCGTATAGTATTTCACCGTGTTTATATTAGCTGTATTAAACTTGTGCTTTAAATCCAGGCTTTGTCTTATTACTAAATCTGGCTCAAACATCTAACCCTCAGGTTCAAGACATCAAACTGTAAAGCATTATTGTTGTTTTTGTATGTTTTCCATACAGGATGATTCAGGGTATGAAAAAGTGGTAATGAAATTTACTGTTTCCTAGACTACACATACAATATGTTAACATCTATATTCCAGTTGTAGAGGGGAAAAAACATTTGGCAGTTAAGAATAAAAAAAAAAAAATGAAACACTCATTATGCAATACCCCTCTGCTTGCAACAAGGAGCTCCTTGCATAAATGATGCCATTTTAACACCTCTGATAGCAAATTACTGTTTAAAGAAACAGAAAAGCACTTATTTCTTGTGTGAAGACTAGGAAGACCTGAATACATTTTGCTATAACGACAGAAATACTCCTCAAACATGGACACCATTCCTCCCCTCCTTGACACAGTAAAACTGCTCGGTTTCACTTATGAATGCAGACGAGACTCACTTCACAACAACAGCATGTTTGTCATTGCTGTTGTCATCAGATGCTGCTATTTTGAGATGCATTTGAGTCACAGCACACTAGACATTATTCTCTTCTAAGGTCAAGTCTGAAGCGTACTCAATATTGGACTTCTTTTTAGTCATATCATTTACCTTCCACAGCTTGTATGAAATGACAACAGGATAAAGAGATCGGCAATTTATAGTCCTGATATAGCCTATTAAATGCCTGTGACTTCAGAAGCCTTAGCGCTTCCTTGCGCTGGCAAATACTGACATGACTTGTCCCCAGCTCAGAACAAGACGCTTTTGGTTTTGGAAGAGTCCTCTCAGACCGGGCTGGGGGGACACGATGAGGGTGGACAGAGCATGCAGTCTTTGGACATGTGTAACCCGCCACCCTCTTCCCAGAGAAAAGGAAACTAAGACAACTTCAAAACAATCCCCATGAGTTTCAAGGGCAACTGTTGCAGGCACACACTGGTGTGATGAGATATATTTATTTATCCTCCTCCTTCATTATGAATTCAATTCGGCCTTGTTTCCGTGCATGTTTTAAAACGGTCCGCTAATTAGTATGACACTGTATCATAAGCACCTTTCTACAAACTTTTGTTGGGTGTATTTTTTGACAAGAACCATGACCAGTTCAGCTTAGATGGAGAAGCACTGTTGACAGGCTCACATTACACTTTGGAAAAAAATAAAATAAAATGCACATATATATGTAGAATATATATAGGTTGGCAACTTGGTGCACCCGGGCTGGATGCGATAAACATTGTTTTTTAAATGTTTAGGAGAAGGAGAGGTATACTTAGTCGAGTCAATTGGGATAAAACTCATTTGGAGATGTCCACGCTGTTAATGGCCACTGGCAAAAGCTGTTGTGAGATTTTTCCACTATTGGTGATCTTGCTATGGTCCTGGTCCTCTATGTCCATGTTGACTGCCTCTTCAATGCTGCTGGCATTGGGAGTTGTATTTTCAGAGTTTGTTAAACTCTCAGGGCACTCTCCCACCTCTTCAGAGTGCTTAGAGTCTGTTCTGCCATTCTCTTTGACTTCTGTATCCTCCGTTGGCTTTACAGGCTTTGCTGTGTCAGTGTCGTCGCTCACTGCCGTGTTTCTGGCCTGAGTAATTCCTGATTCTTTCGGTTCTACCTCAGGAGTGTCAGCAGCAGCAGAGTCTGCCATCTCGCCCACCTCAGGCTCAGTTTGCACCTTGGGCAGCATGCCAGCAGCAGGGACCTGCGCACCAAGCTGGGTAGGGTTTTGCTCAGACCCTAAGGGTTTGTTAAATGATTGTACTGTACCCTTGAGCTCTTGAGAGCAGTCAGTCTTGTCTTCAAGGTTTTCCTCCTGGGTTGCGCTAATCTCTACAGTTTGAGAAACATTAAAGCTGTGGATGAGACGCACCAAGTGTTTTACTTTTTCCAGCGAGGCCTGCATTTCCTTCTGCCGAGCCAGGATGCTGTTCTTGTTCTCCATGCATTTCTTAGACAATAGAGAGAGAAGCATATGGTGGTAATTCTGAATTTGCTAATAAAGACGGGCTAAACTGGACAGATGTGTAAACAAGTGGTAAGAGAACAAGGCCTCTTCAATTAAGTAATAAAGTACCGTACATTACAGCATCAAAGAGAAGCAGGACACTGTTCTGTTTTTAGTTTCAGTGTTCTACCTTTGTAAAATGCCTTATTAATCATTTATCATGCCTTAGTAAAAGAGAACAGTGCTGTAAACACAGCTTGGTCAATTTTGACTCTCCCTAACCACATGAGTGTAATATATGCATAGCCATCAGGTTTTTTTGTTGAGCATTGAACAGACAGAATAGTTGGATGTTTGGTCTCAATCTTATTGTAATCGTACTGGTAACACTCCGTTTATTCCTTTTTTCAAATAAATGCTATCATTTTTGCAAGTTGTATTTTTGTGTTGTTTCGCAAGTTGTGCGTTGCCTAGTAAGGCTATGAATGTTTTTTTGAATTTAAGAGATTATTATAAACAATTTTTTTGGCATTTAGATAAATGCAACTGCTAATATAAACAGTTTTTGCATAATGCCATTGATGGATCAGCTTGACTGATGAGGCTCGATGTTGGCAGCCTTCCTGCCCCACCTTCTAAACAAGTCAAAACTAGTTTAATCTGTGCTTGGTGATAGTTAAAAAAGTTGTCTAACATTTCTTGATACTTACCGTGATCGAGTTGCTGAGTTGCTTCACTCTTTGTTCCAGTTGCTCTCGCTCTAGTTTGAGCTCAGAACTCCACTTCATAAGTTTCTGCTTTTCTTCTTCTCTTGCTGTTGAGCACAAGCAGAATTTTTTTAATAAATGATTTCTATGTAGAATCTAAAAAGAATAGCTCCTAAACAAAATTTGCTATTTCATTTAAACATTCACAGCACAAATTTGGACTAAAACATTACCTCAGCTCACTAAACATATTGGTTATGTCTTAATCTCTTCCTTAGCAGATGTTTTACCTTCTTTATATGCAATGTAGGAATGTACAATTGCCAGGGTCCCGGGCCATGGTATGGCCTCCTCTTTTTTCAGTATCTGAAAAGAAATCTAATGTAAGCAGTGGCACAGTATTTAGGAAAACTTTGGGACACCAAAATACCCCAATTTTCCCCAGTGATCAACTGCTACTGGTGTAGTGATGAACAAAGAAAAGAGTTCAATGGGAGTGTTTTGGATGCCAAATTCCATTTATACGATGAGTAAAATAAAAGGACAATTGATATAAGATCACATGGAAAGCTACAAATATTAAAAAGCAGCCTTATTTTTTTTGGTGTGGTTTAGGGGATGTAATCGTCATTAATGAGGCTGATAGAAATAAGGTCTGGTTCTAGGTCAAACACTACATATTACTGGAGTCTAAAAAGCCTGATAAGTTTGAGATCAGGTTAGAATTCAATGCAGTCACATTAACGAATTTGGGGAGCTTCATGGCAGAGTGATGTAGTTTACCTGGTCTTTACATTTAGGACAGATCCACATGCCCTTGGGAATATTTTTGAGGGGCGGGTCCAGGCAGTCGAGGTGGTAGACGCGTGAGCATGTGTCGCACATGAGCAACTGGCCACTACGTCTGCACACAGTGCAGAAATCCTCATGGATGTCTCCCTGTCAGGAAGAACGGCACGGGTCAGTACCACCACCCCTCTATGCCGGACCAATCAAATGGGGAGAGGAGAGGGCAGGGCGAGAAAGTGCTGAATACTAGCTTTATCGATTCCTAACACTATCGTTTAAAGTATAATATAATAAAAGGTTTTTATCTTATTTAATATATGTAGCAGTCTAAAATTATCGTAATGACCATTAATTAGGGGTGTGACGAGACACTTATCCCACAAGATGAGACAGGGTTAACGGGACGAGATTTTTAGACTTTTATAAAAAAAAATCTTCAATGATGAAATACAGGGAAAAATAGTCTTTTATTTAACTAAAAAAAAAAAACAACCACAAAATGCAAATGCACAAAATGCATTTTAAAATTCAGATTGAACTTCTATTTTAATTAATTATATGCGGTAATTAACATATACACACTGAAAAATGTTTTGCCACAAACTTTTGTTTGCCTCGTCCATTATTAATTTGTGTGCTGGCAGTTGTAGCTTCTGCTCGAACGTCAATACTGCGACAGCTGTTGTATTCTGGAGGAAAAAAAAACAAAAAAAAACAGCCACGCGTCTCACCTGGCTGAGCAAACGAGCAACACCGAGTCCAGCCTGTGTTTATTGTGTGTGCAGAGCATTTGCTGTGCAGCTCAAATGCTGCCTTGCACACAGCCACATCCATGTTATGCACATTGTTTGTTACAATAGCGATGCAGCTCATGTTAGCAGAGGTGTACGATAATTATTTCTTACAATGTTTGCATATTGTTGTTTTCGCCATTTCTCATTTCCAAAAGGAAACCAAAATGTTACCACACAAGCGATTTAAATGTGGCAGGGCATCTTCTATCGTTACATTCTCACGAGACCAGTCGGATCTCGCGAGATACATTAGTGTCACAAGATCTCGTCACACCCATACTATTAATAGGTGTATTAGAGATTTAAAGCTTACAGGAAACAGAGGGAACAGATAAAGTAGCTAAGATATACCTTGTAAAATAAGATTAAAACTTTGTATAATACTTTAAAACGGATCAAAATATTTTGACCATTAGAATTAAACAACACTATTTTCCTTTTTATAAATAAATACCAAAATCTTGTGAATAAGAAAGTGCATGGAGAACAATCTGTTTTGTATATTTTAAAGGGGAACAGGGTGGGGGATGTCCATCAGCACACGGCTCCACTACATACATCATAAACAGGGCAGGAGTAAAAATGAAGTTGGGGCACTCTGTGGTATACATTAATGTACTGTAGAGCAAAGGGTAAAGTGGGGTAACCTCTGTGGTTACTTACATCCCCGGAGCTGGGGCTGGGCTGAGGGAGAGAGTGGGCGGGGAGGGGGAAAGCCCCGAGTTCAGGCCGCTCAGCGGCTGGGGAGGTGGGGTGACTGCTGGATGGGGAGAGCAGAGGGTGGCAGACCAGCTCTGACCCTGATGAACTGCTGCTGTATTTGGGTGGACGACCTGAGTGAAAATGAGACAGACGAGAAAGGAAACAAAAAGAACAGAAAAATATGGAGGAGGAGGAGGGGGGAAAAAAAACAACAAAAAACAAAAGGTGAAATAAAACAGATGATACATTGGTCACAACATACCTTTGCCAGGGGGTCCTCATTGGCTAGCATGAAAATGAAGGAATTAATGAAGCAGTGAAGAAGGGAAACAAGGAAAGGAGGTGCTGAAAGCAATTAGTGCACCAGACCACAACTACATGCAAGAGTTTAGATATAAAAAGAGAGAGAGAGAGAGAGAGAGAGAGAACGCAAAAGACAGAAAGACAAAGGAAGAGAAAAAGAGAGCTACACACAATAAGAGCCCCGACACATAAAAGAAGCATTTATTCCTTTTAATGGCAGTTACACTGTCAAAACTGATAAAAAAATCAAATCATACAGCTCTTTCCAAGGAACAAAATTTACAAAACTTTACAACAAACCGTGTGCTCTAGAGATAATCAAAAATTTAATGCAGGTTGTTTTTATTATTGTCCTACAGGACAACAAGCCAAAAGATTATTAAGATAATGATTCCTCTCCAGAATAATTAAGCGGCTTGTGTTGCATTTATTTTCGCATCCATGTTACAGTTTATGTAAATGTTAGTTTAGCAAGTTAGCCAGTTTCAATTCAGGTGTGGTGGTGAGAAAGACAGGAATAAAAGAGAAAGACAGACAGAAAGTAAGTCAGAAAGAAAGGTAGGTTTTTAAACGTAGAAAATTAGAACTATCTAAATAAGAGCAGCAGCAAAAGGACTTATAGACTCTTGGAAGTCATTTATTTCGAGTTGTCAACACCATACAACGCGTTCAGAAGCATGTAACAGCAACAGTAGCAGACAACCAATGAGAAACACACACTGGAAGCACAAGGACAACAAGCAGCTATATTGTATAAAGATATTTAGAGCTGAAAGTGACATGGGAAGCCTTTACTAACCTCTCTTCCTTGTTCCTTGATGGAGGGGAGTGTTCAGATAGGTGACAGCACTCTTTTTCCTCTGGAAGGTGCGATAAGACAAAATTGGGTATTTAGAGCATGTGTTTATAAAGCCATAAAAAATGATTAAAATGCAGTGTGCCTCTGGGTGTCACGTTAAATTCACTAGAGAATAACATTTGGTTGTTAATGCATTGAAATAGTACTGAACCAAATTTTCAATAAATACCTCACCCAAAAAAAACAACAACAACAAAGGGGTGGAACAAAAGAAATCAACCAGACTGTTTGTACTCATTTGATATGCATACTTTGTTAAATTTATGTAGTTTGTACTAGGTTATATCCATATTTTACATGAACCAGTCTCCCCCATCTGGTATTTTAGTGTAATAACAGCAAAGTTGCAGATGTCAGAAAATCACACTCACATATTACCCTTTTAAAATGTTGCCACAATATTAAAAAGAGCAGTTCTTTAAAATGTCTCTGCATGTGGTAGCATGCAAGTTTACCAAGAGACCCAAACCTGCTCCAGTCATAATAACGCTCCACACTATAAATGTGCTTTCTTGAACATGACTGATTTGTGTATTTCATGATATCAAACAGCATGCCGTGTTGAACAGATTTTTCACATTCCTTTAGTTTTTAAATGAATGCAGCGCTTAGTGGTTTTGCTTTTTTTAATGATTATATTCACAAAATGTTAAAATATTGTCCCTACAGTTTAACATTACTGGGTGGTATGACGGTATATAGAGTTACAGCAGAATAAATTGTCAACCGTAGTAAGATATTTTTTTTAATTCTGTGTATACAACATGTTAAAAAGTGGGCGTGGCTAACTCACATGCAGTGTGTCTGAACCTGAGCAAGACATTGCACGTGAGACTAAAAGAAACGGTGGAAGTTTGTCTATTTGACTATTATTTTTTTGTTTACATATATTTAAGATGTTTGTTATTTAAGTGATACACATTTTATACATGTGAAAAGTTTACTATGTTGTTACAGTTGTGTGGACCAACACAGTGAAATTGGTTATAATGATAAAGTTAATCCAAGTTCATATTTGATTTGAAGGCCCAAAATAAAAGGGAAATAGGAGGAAGTATTTAACTTTATTTATTATATAATAGCTACCTATCAGTATCTCATAAAATATATCAATACTGTGAAATAGAATTACCTTGAAACAGAATTTTGGCCCTACCACCCACCCCTACAATTACTTTGAAACTGGATCTAGTTTTGCCTTAAACTTGTGTTAGGTCTATTTTGTTTAACTCCTGTTGTTCCTAGATGTTTTAGTGAAATGAATACACAGAAAAGTATTTAAACCTCTGGCTCAAATACTGCTCCGCTGTACACCGGATTGGCTGTTGTTCTCCTTTTCCGTTCCTGCCTTCGGCTCTGAATCTCTGCAATAGAAAAAGGAACAGAAAATGAAGGTTTTGTGTTGCTGAACAATAGTTAACCTCCCCAAATCTGATTTATGGCTGACACTACGTGATTGATCCTTTATGCCTAGTGGACAGTATTAATGTTTCACAGAAATTTATCTAATTGTATTCCATCAGCTCATGGGACTGAATTGTCACTGTTGTGATATATCTTTTCTCTCCCCCCCCCCCTTATTGGGTTGTCAGCAAGAACAGCATGAAGGGGTAAAAGAAGTAAAATGACCCATTCATCTACTCATGCCTGCTGCTGGATTTCTTCTGCCTAAATGCACAGTACATCCAAAAATACACTGAAATAATTTCAGCGCACCAAAACCTTTTTTTAAACAAACAAGGTAAAATAGGGGAATGTACGATTTGTTTTTTATTTTAAATAATCTAAAGGTTTTTCAGATAAAAAAAACCCAATTTCTAAAAATAAACTGACCCCAGCAAACTTTGTAATACTGAAAAAAAAAAAAAGTTCAGGTAACAGATTTAATAACTTCCAAATTCGTGTGTCCAAACTAATATCTGGCAGAAAAAAAAGCTGTTGTATATAGCGCTTACCTTCCAAATGGTCGTGTGTGACCAACCCGAGAGACACCATAAAGGCCAGTTTCTAACGGAAAAAACATGCATATTTTTGCTAAATCTAAACAAATAAACACAGAAAATGTAACACATCTGTAAAGGTCAAAGAAAGCAGGTTAGCATGCTACCTGTGGATTCTCCTCCCGTTTAGCAATAGGTGCAGACAGAGGAGGGGATGCTGCAGAAGGGGTGCATGTGGGCACTTGCTCCGAAGCCCCCTGAGATTTCACAGTCTGACAGAGAGAGATATAAGGCAAGTTATGGGATAGAATTTAAACCATTTAAACTCTAAATACCAACATATAACTTTGAAGCTATATACTGAACATATAAATAGAAACACACCTAAACATTCTCTTTAAACTAGATGAATAAAAGAAACGTTGCCTAAGAGAGCATTTAAAGATGCTCTCCACATGCAGCCAAAAATACACTACTGACCTTTACGTCTGCATTTAAGCTGCTGATTTGCAGCGTCTGCATCGGACCACTGATAACGATGCCAGTCACTTGGCCCGTGCTGGCTCCTGAAGAAGGGACGGTTTTGGGGATTGCGCACGGCTGGCCGTTGACAATGCGCACTTGGTGGATAGGGCCTGCTGAGGCTGGTAGCGCTGACGTTAACTTAGTAGTAAGCATGACTGGTCTCTGGAGCAGCTGTGGAGCAGCCATCATGGGGGGAGGAGGAGCAGGGGCAATGGGCACATTGTTGGGAGTTACAGGTTTTGGACGCACCTGAGAAATCAAAAGGGTTGAGTTAAACCGACAGTTGTGCCAAAGTTATACACCCCAGACTTTTCTGCATTTTAGTAGTACAGCTTCTGTCTGAGACGATCTCATGCCTTTCATGACCATCATGCTGACGACACCAACAATACATTAATGCCATGATTTCTTGAACGCCACAAATTATTGGTTGTAAAATAGCTTTAAAAAAAACTTAGGTTGTTAAAAATAACAACTAGGGATGCAGTTTTTAATCGATTTAACTATTAACCACACTTTAAAACGTCATTGCTAATTGATAGCAAAGGCTTTGCTACACAAACCAGCGATACGCCAGCTTAAAGTGTTGAGCTTAACTATGGCCGTTTTAAAAGGCAGCGATAAAATATATAAAAAGAGTTCATGCAAATTTATTTTAGCAGGATGTGTAATATCAAGTGAGAATTATATTTGACTGCACCACAGTTCAGAAGTCAGATTGTAAACTGCAAAGTTTAATAATGGAGTAAAAGTTTATCATTTGTACATTGTGTTAAGGTCTGTTACTGTCTACAGGTTTTAAACAAGTTTAAAGCATTTAATCACTGTTGTAGCTTTAACAAAGATTAATTGTAGTTAATTTATACAATGAAGACTATACAGTGCGATTTTACATTTGATTATTTAATTTCTATATCTGAATCTCCAGAAAAACAAAGCACTGTATATATATATATATATTTACCTATGATTATAATTTGGGTTATACTCACCCAAACCTACAATAAGGAATTCTTTCCAAACAGAGCTATTCAAGTCATCTGGTGACAATGTATTGCAATATCAATATATTGCAGAAAAAACCTAAATATCACAGCGTCAAGTTTTTTTGCAATATTATGCAGTCCTAGTGCATAATAATTGTGATAACCGTGACTATTTCTCAGAGTATAATCATACCTACAAAATCTATAATCGTCGCATCCCTAATAACAACCTTATAAGCTAATAAATAAGTCATTATATTGTGCAATGTAAACCACCACAGAACCAGAATTTAAAGAATGTTTGGACAAAATTGATCTAACAATTAGGTCACAGAGCCCTAATTAGCATTACAATGCATCACACATTAAACATTAAAAGAAAAGGTTAACAAAAGCCAGCCAAAGCACAATAAAATTAGCAGCAAGGGGTAAAAACTAAAATCAACTAATCGGCAGAGTGCAAACAGCAGAGTGACACAAGCAATAAATAATAATAAGCAAATAAGTAAAAATAAGCACTCAGTAAAGCCTCTACAGTAACATTCATACAAGGATACACACTGCAAAGCACTGGAATACATTAGCTGCAGAAAACAGAACTGACAAATGACTGCAGCCAGTGCAGGGTTAGAGAACAGGACGGTTAGGAAAAAAGGGTGGTTACGGTGAGACGTGTATGCCTAATTCTACATATGATTCTACAGCTGTATGTAATGTTAACAAAACCCACAAAAAGCGTAATTCAAAATTAAGTGTTCAAGTAAATGTTCAGGTAAAAATATTAAAAGCTCTAAACTTCTTCTGAGTCTAAGCTGTCTGTTTGGTGTTGTTAAGAGTTCCTCTAGTGGCATCAGTGTTGAACTGTACACACTTGGACAGAAGAGGGGATGGGCGGATCTGACAGAGACGCACCTGTGGCAGAAAGGTGGGTCGAGGCGTCAGTCTAGGAGGAGGGACAAACTGGGGAACTTTGATAGGCTGAGCCGAGGTGGTGCTGGTCTGCACCTGTGACAAAACCAGTGCTTTAATTGCAACCAAAATGTTGTGCAGATTTTAGCCATTTGTTTGGGGAAAAGATCGATGAGAGGAAAGCCTTCATTAAACTACAATCATGTGCAGTATAAATTTGAATATGTGCATCATAAACTATTTTAAAGTCTTTTCCCCCTTGCGTTTTTGGTTTTAAATCACAGATGAATACAAGCAGTCACCACAGCTGAGCACATCGGCACAAAAGTCATGGCACTTTTTCATGAAAATATTATACATTTTTTTTATCCATAATACATGAAAGCACTTCATAGCTAAATAACCTAATGCAAGCTGGCTAAAAAACTAAATTATCCTGACATCTATGTCACAGAGAGTGCCTGTCCAAATTCTCAGAGTAAAAGTTTGCTGCTTCTTTTAATAAAATCATTAGAAGATAAATTGAAACAAGTAACAGGGAAGATCTTAAGCAGGATTAAAACTTTTACTCTAAGATATAGCAAAAAAAGATATAGCAGGGGGAAGAGCTGACACAGCAAACAGCACTCACTACAATAACGTTCTTCGGCACAACACGGGATGCTGCCTCTGTGTCCTGACTGCTCAGTTTGCTGGACAGCTGAAGGTTTACAGGTGTGCTGTGCAAATCAGGGGTCGAGGCAGGCCTGGAAGGATTGCTGATGGCAGTGACCATGGCAACTGTGGGGCGTGGCGTTGTCATGGAAGCAGGCATGGTGGAGGCGGCAGCTTTTAGTACTAGAGGTAGAGACTTCGTGGTGATGACCGGTGTGACTTGCAGAGTCTTCTATAGTGGACAGTACAGAACCATTAGGAGAATCAGGAGAGGAACAACAGCGTTAAGAGGTACAGATATTCAACACAGAATATATATATACATATATATATATACACAAAAGTTATACACAAATAAATATATTTAACTCTTCTACAGAGACAGTGTCATTATCTGAGACCTGGCACATTAATTTAATATATATTAATGTAATATTGCTTTTATAGATGATTAATGCCTTCCAGCTATTCAATTTAAAAACAGGGTAGTATAGTAAAAACACTTTTTGGACTACTTGTTTTCCCACAAATGAGTCTGACCTGACCCTGTTCACCAGGAATGATGAGTAAGAAGTTTAGAATGCAGGTGGATAATGTAGGTGTTGCTTTACCTGTGGAGCTGCCTTGTTGTAAGGCAGTCCTGTAGGCTGCTGCTGCTGAGGCTGACAGGAGGGTGACAGTATGATCGGTTTACCGTCTGTCGCTGCCTGCACCGTTTGCAGCTTCAGCTCCGGCTCCTGCTTCACCAACAGCTCCTTCCTCAGCTGTTCCACCACCTTTTTCTAGTATGGACAAAGAGTGTTCACTTTTTTTTGTTTCACTTGTTACTTTATCCAAATACTTAACTTGGATACAATTCACTTTGCTGTTATAGGCACTGCAAACCCAGGTTCTGTTTGGCTTTGAGAAAGTCACTGTGAAAGACTGTTCAGGTGTGAAGCAAAGTTACACACCTTCAGAGGAACCTATTCTGTAAAGGCTGCCAAAGTAGCTTACACAGACATGCACACATTGAAATTCAGCTCACACACACCACTGCTTCAGAGTCTGCTAAAGCTTAGAGAAGGCTGAAATGAAAGCACAGTCGCGCGCACACACACACACAAACTACATCCCTGCACAGTTTATTGTTTAAAAGGTAACTGCTCCTAGTTTATCAATGCATTTTATCAATTTATCAAGTTTAATTAGAAAGAAAAAATTACAACTACAGACAACACATTAAACCCTGTTGTATGGAGATAATGACTTTATATTAAAACAGTGGGTCCAAGTCACAAGCGGGCAAACCTGTCCAATGTGGTTAAACAACCTTCCGTTCCTTGGCTGGCTACATAGTGGTATAATTAAAAATGTTCAATATAGCTCTGAGGCTTTTAATAAAATGTTTACGAAATGGATACAAGTCTGCTATGTGCTGCAGTACAGCATGGAGGACACTGGGTTACACAACACCAGGCTAAATATGGGGGGGGGGAAACAACTCTGAATCGTAGCATTTGCATGTTCATTTAACCTTAGGAACGGTCAAGAAAACAGGAAGTGCAAGAAACAAAAAGAAAGATTATTTACTACAGTACGGTACGGATTCATTTTGTCCTTCTTATGTGATAGATACATACACTTCACCAGGTGCAACAGGGTAAATCTAAAAACATGAAGCACTTATGTTTTATTAGGTTTTTGTATTAATGGTTTAAATGTTTGGCTCCTTTAAATAATGATAAAGCAAATCAAGACGATTTAAGTCTTATTCTAAATGTGACCTAATTTAACATTAGCCAAGTGCAAACTAGCCAGATAGGCAACCCACTGTCTGCTGTTAGTGACCACAATTTTCACTGGTATGGCTAGAGTAACAGTACAATAAAACAGACCTGAAATAACCCATGACAGGTACAAGCGAATGGGAGGACATGGACCATGTCTAAATGGTGCATTTGTTTATAGTAATGTTTTTGTATCCGTTTTTGACAGTGTTTATTTGTTGGCATTAACACATTAAACATGTGTATTAAATGTGTTGTCTGCACTGATTATTAATTTAAAATGCCACCATCTCTTTTTTTTTCTCTGAAACTGCATGGAGCCGAAGCGCATTCTCGAGATCAAATAAACATTTCTTTACTTGCCTGTTAAATCATTTAATCCATTTCAAAAAACAACAACACTGCAGCAGAGGACAAAATGTCAGTGTAAGGACAAGTCTGTTGTCTCGCAGTGGGTCAGTGTTCTTACTACACAGTTTAAATCAGCTGACAAACGCCTCAGCATGTAAAATAGAAACCCATGTTCACTGCTAATTACGGCAAAACACTGTGATTAAAGCCTCAGACAATGTTGGAGTACTCCAGTGCTGAATAATACCGCTTTCACGTGTGATCGTTTGAAAGAGAGAATTTCTGTGGCAAACAACCCTTTGTACCTGTTTTTCACTCAGAGCAGTGATCTTGGCCTGAAGTTCATGAAGCTGCTTCTTCAGATCTGCATTCTAGAGGAAAAAAAGCAGTACAGTATGGGACACAGTGTGGTGGTGAGTGTTACATACTTCTTGTGTCTTTGATGCAGGTGATCACAAGAAAGGGGTATAACTACCTTAATACTAACTGCAAAGTGGATTTAATGTAGAATAAGATGTTCAACAAGAACATAAATATGTACTGGTCGGGTGTCCACAAACGTATGCAGATCTTTATTAACAGCTTTAAAATTATTATTAGTAACAAATGAATCATTATAAAATATTATAATATAAAAACTACTTAATTTCTCTGCCATAATGTTTTTATTCATTTATTCATTAAGCAAACAACAGTAATAATTTTATTTGTAGCAGTAGATAAATGGCTAGTGAGGCAATTGCCATTTCTTCTGGTAACATAATTCATATGAAAATAGTGTCAATCAGAGCCTGTTTTCTATGCATGGGAGGTTCCTAAAGAGCAAAGCTTAACAAAATACAAATACTATTAAGTAGTGTTATTACCCGCTCCCTGTACACTCCCAACAGCACACAGCCTGCAACCAGCCATGTTTACTGGCCCTGCAGGTTTTTCTGCTGTCAGACTTTTAAAAGACGGGAAGCATTTCGAGCAGCTGTGTGTGTGAAGCACTAGTGTATTGCTGCTGCCTGGCTGACCTCATAGTGAATATGTTTGCCTTTAGCAAAAATGTTATACTATTAAAAATATGGTCTGGAATTGACTGGATGAATAGCATGTAAGGTTTTCAAAATGTATTTACCTGTGGATCCTGCTTCATCTGTGCAACCAGTTTCTGCATGAAAAGAAAAGAGACTATTGAAATGTACATGACGCTGACAAGCTTTAACAAAGTGTTTCAGCATCTCCTGCAGGCCAACCCTGGTACTGCAATATGATGCCCTGTCACAAACTTCAGATTAGTTTGCACCAAAAAGACAAAGTTCTTCTAACATGTTTCTTGTGTATTATGAGAGTATATTGGCATACATATAACATGCTATTGACGTTCATATTTCCAAAAACACAATGGCAAGAATAAGTATGTAAACCCTTTAGAATGAACTTCAGTTCATCCTGTTGACAAAAAGACAAAAACAATGTGCTCAAACTGATAACACACAATTTACAAAAACATTCACAGAGCTGAAGGAAATGGTAATAGCTGGTTAATAGCAGTTAAAATTTGGAAAAACCTTTTTTGGCAGCAACAACTTTGAGCTAGTGCTGCCGACAGCTCTGGATCTGGAACCTACACAATGTTCTAAAGCAAATTTTTCTTTACAAACCCAATTTAGCTCAGACAAATCTGTAGGATGTCTAGTGCGAACATATCTGTTAAGGTGATTCCACAGCATCTTTATGTGGTTACGGTCCAGGCTCTGACTGAGAAACGCCAGAAGATTCTTTTTCTGAAGCCAGACTGCTGCATCCCATAACTTGTACCAAGCTTTAAAGAAGCAAGCCTGAACCATGATGTCCTCTTTACCATACTTTACCACTGGTATAAGGTTTTGTTAATTTAGAAGAAAATAGTAATACAAATATACAAAAAAAACAAATCTAAAAACATAGATTTGGGCCCAGCAGTGGCAACTGGAAATTAAACCATAACCTTCCAATTAGCATTCTAACACCTTAACCACTGCGCTATCACTTCTCCAGCACTTAATGGGTGTTTTTAATAAAAGGCAAAAAAATTAGAAGTCTGTAAGTAACGTTTGTTAGAGATCAGATCAGACACACATTTTGACGCTCAAATATTATATTCATGGCTTACAAAATTGGTAGCCCGACATCCCAGGTTATTATGTCTTCCTATTGGGCATGTATCCCCACGCTGCCAGTCAGGCTTAATCATCAGGAGGAGAATATATTTCAATGCTTTCGCATTCTTTCACATTTATATTTGGGTAAATTTGTTATCTGTAATTCTTGGGCTTCAGAAAGCCTCCATCGATATGTAGGGTATTAAATTCATGTTCCAACGAGCGCTCGGTTTTTACTTTCACTTTTAATCTGTGATTGCGCAAACTGTGTATAGAGAGCGGCGGTACCGATTTGACACATTGTTTGTCATTGCCGCGTTAGGCTCTGTTGCACATTAATTCTGTTGACATCGTCCTGTCAGGCATATCTATCCTTATGCGCAACCTACAAACTCAGGCAGCAAGTTCAATGTAATGTAATGAATGTACCTAAATTAATTTCGGCCTAACAAAATCTGACAATTTTTTTTACATAGCTTTCAGATTTGTACACCAAACCATACGTGTGCCCCATACACTAAACACACTCACTCACTCTTTTAAACACACCTGCGCACACACACACAATCTCTCTTTCTTACACACTTCCACAGATTCAAACATGCTTACAGCTAAAAAAACAACAAATTCTATCAAATTGGTAAGAAGCATTCATCAGCTACTTTCTGCTAAATGGTTTAGTCCTACAGCAGCTTTCTGTCCCTGTATGTTCACACTGAGGGTGTCCCATGTCTCATTAACCTAGAGTTCGTTGAGTACGCTTTGAGAATGCAAATACCGAGCCTTTAAAACTAGGAGCCCAGTTCCTAGCAACAGTGTTCTCATTCTAACAATAGTGCTGCCATGTTCCCGAACTACTGTATTTATCCTGCTGAGGCATCTATGCTCATTCTGTACTTGCTGGAACATGCAGTTCCCAATTATACTGCTGGGAGAAGAAAGTGCTTTTTCACATTATTAATTCCACGCACTCACCTTCAATATTTATGAAAATGTGCACGTTTCAAACCTAATGCATCAACTGCCTCTGTGTAAGGTTCTCCAAACCCTCTAAAATAATTCACACTGCCTCATGATAATTACACAACACAATGTCTGAAGTGTACTTAAAACATGACCAGACAATTACTGGTCAAGTGATTAGGTTCACATCTGGGTTAATTCGAAAAGACAACCAATAAAAGAAATTGAATGAACAGCTTCTAACCTGATGGACTTGTATTTCCACTTTCAGGGCCTCCTGCAATGTTTGTAATTCCATTATTGGTCCAGTTCGCAAGCAAGTCAGTCCCAGAAATTCTTCAGCCTGCAAGACAGTCAGTATGTATCTTTGTATGCATGTATAATTACAATGTCCCAAATGCCAACTGATGCTTATTATCACGCAAGGTTATGAAGGGTTTAAAAGGGGACTAGATGGAAATTAGAGCATTGCCTTTAACAGTGTGTAATTCTGGGGGTTTATGAGTAAATCTGTGTTCACAGTTTATGTAGCTGTAAAAAAAAATGAAAGTAAAAAATGACATTATCACAGACTAAAAATGTTTACAGCTATATAAAATCAGCAAACAGCTACAGCAGCGTATGTGTGTGATAAATAGCATGTGTGGTTTTGCTTAAACACAAGACAATCTGCACAACAGTGATGTATGAGTGATTGGCAGCCTTACAGACATTCAGTATCATCGATTTTGGTGTGTGGGGCACTGAGCCAGGAGAACAATTCTAACTGAAGCTATTACAGGACTCACCAGCCGGCAGTGAGACTGGTGTCCGCTCACTCTCCAACTCCCTAGACACAAGAAAAGAGACACATTTAGCCAATGGGACAGCACAGCATTCAACTTTCAGCTCATTACTGCTGCATGTGTAAGCCAGCAGTAGTACGACGCGGGGGAGAAAACGCACAAGAATCTTTTACGGTAACACTAATATCTTCTTTTTCACACACAAGAACATCAAACTCATTGCTAAGTCTTAATTGCTGAACTGCTGCAAGTGCCAGACCAATTGATACTGTGACTTTACAATTTACAGCTAGGGGAAAAAAATTGTGTTGGTAAACTGATGTATTTATGGCACTGCAACAGAAACATGAAAACACTGTCTATTTTAACCAGGTGTGTGCACGTCAATCTGCCTTCATAAATCTCTTTTGTACCAGGACTGCATAATACACATCCAATTAGGTTAGAAATATATTTAAATAAATACACACAGGATATACCCACAACACGTGGGTACAAATGTTAAACAATCTCTACCTCCAAATCATCCTACTGAATATTAGCACAACTCTTTATAATGAAGAATGTTAAATTATGCCTGTAGAGTTTTTAATTTTTTTTTTCCAAAGCAGTTTTCCTAAATTGGTTCTTTAAAAAGAAAAATAAATGACAGCTTGGTTTGAGCTCAGTTGGGAACTAGGATGGGACAAAAAACGGGGAGTCCCTGAGGACCATTACAGGCAACAGCGGCTCTGCGCTTTCTGAGAAAACGTGTTGTACAAGATCGTCCACATTTATGTTTCCGTCATTTGGCAGAAGCCCTGATCCAGAACGACTTCCATGTATTTCATTTATCTACCTGAGCAACTGGAGGTTTAATCAAACCCTCAATCTTCCAGTAAGCAGTCCAACATCTTAACCTCTGAGCTACCTCTGATTTACCATAGTAATCTTTAAATATTAATAACTAACTGCATGATCTTGAAAATGAACTATGAAAAAATGAAAAACATCTGCATCATTGCACAATTATTTCATGATGATAACATCATCTTTAGTGATCATTATGGGGATTACACTTAATATAATAACATAGCACTGCAGAGAGGCGTTCACTAACTTAGTAAACCCCGTACTTTTATTTTTGATCCAAGGAGACATTTACTTGCTGCAATAATACACCTTACAGAAAACATACATCAGTGAAGTGCACCCATTGACTTAATACTGTATTAAACCTGAACGCTAAGGCTTTATGGTTATTTACTTATTTTACAGAACATGGTTCTTAGCTGTACTAATTATTTGGTTTGGGCCCTTTTTATTAATTATTGGGTTGATTGAACACACACACACACACACACACACACTGGCTGAAAACAGCAGTTTACAGTTACATTTATATATGCATTTGGTAGTAGATCCCTTTTGAGGCATTTACATTCATCTGATTTATATAACGGTGTAGTTGAACAATAGGGCCTTTGCTCAGGGGCTCATCAGTGAAAGCAGACAATCAGATCAGTAGTCTAACCTTTGTGCACTGCACTAATACTTGCCCATTATTCAAGATACTACAGACATCTTGTCAGTTTAAACTGCTTTAGACTTCTCCCTCATACCTTTATCAACAACTGTTTTCGCCTTTGTTTATTATTTTGTATTAGTTAATGCAAATGTATGATTTTTATTTTTACTGTGTGTACCTTATGTCTACTATTCTTACATTTAACCTTTTGTATAGAAGCTTGTCTTTGGATGACAAACAGAAGGATTCGAGCAAGAAGATATGTTTGTTTTTCGTATTTTTTTCTGTGCTACAACGCAACGATAATAACCTGCTTATTACTATATTTGTTTAATAAACTGGTTATCCCCTCGGTTGAGATAATTAAAAACTTTTGTTTCTTCTTCCATATCAGATAATATGATTGGTGTGGGTGGGTGGTGTTGTTTTATTGAGTAAGTTAACCGACAGCTCTGCCAGTCAACTATTAGTGCAGATTAATCTGTCTACCTCCAGCATAAAGCATACAAGTCGTGCCATAAGCAAAAGTCACTAAAAATCTGTGCGGAAAATACAGCTGAGGTTAGTAATGTTTGTTTGAGTTTGAATACACCACCTATCAGTCATTTTAAACACACTTTACTGGCCAGACATCCTTTGCAGCAGATCGTCATGAGCAGGCGAGCAAATTATTCAAAAGCAGACCAACAATAACTCACAAATTGTGCATCTTGAACTCAGCATTTTTCTTATGAAGAGATTCATTCAGGTTATAATTTATGCAGTAGAGTTCTTAAATTCAATTTGGAGCAACAGTGCACCATATTACAGAAAGCAGTTGCATAAAACATGCAAAATGGGACAATACAGTGCTTCTGATTTGTGCTATATACCTTACACACGACAGGAATAACGGCAATTTGTCCTGACGACAGATGTTAAATGGCCTCTCTTCTATAAAGTGTAACTGGTGACCAGCTGAAAGTGTTGCAACTGTTCCTTTTACCTGTAGGTGGCGGCAGACTACGATAATAGAGTTAGCTAAAATTCAAGAAACTCCCCACCCCCACCGTCACTCCTGAGAATTAATGTACAGAATGATTTTTCTTTGCCATGATTACAAATTGGGGGAAAAAACCACAATCCTGGGAAGAGGCAATTTCAAAGGAGCTGTAAACCAAGAGCTTGGAGGACACTTTTCATAAATACAATAAAAAAGGCTGCAATGAAATGGATCTGCAAACAAATCTTTTAACAAAATGTGTTTTTCCAGGAAATTAAATAAAATGTTTTAGAAGTACATAACATTTTTTAAATAGAAAAGATTTTTTTCTTGTTGCAGAACTTATTGTCCACTTATTTTGTGATCTGGCAAACCACTACTGATGGTTCGAGTCTCTGTCTTATAGCACTTAATGCTGTAAATATAAATGAAAAATACAAAAGTGTGTTATTTATTATTTTACTGTCTTGTACCTTATGTCTATTGTCCTCTGTTAAAGTAGTGTGGGTTTACAGGACATGGGATTTGATCTAAAATGGATCAGTTGAGTTTGACTTTGTACATCCCAACTGAGAATGTGTATATTATTTTTACAGTGTTTATATATACTGTGTATTCATATATATATATATATATATATATATATATATATATATATATATATATATATATATATATATATATATAAATGAAATAAAACACTAAAATAAATATACACATTCACAGATAGATAGACAGATGTCAATTCAAGTGTCCTTTTAAACAAAAACATGTTGACTGTGTGTGTTTGTGTGTGTGTGTGTATATATATATATTATATATATATATATATATATATATATATATATATATATATAAATATAAAATATAAAATATAAAATAAATGTTTGTACCGTATCAGGTCCACCTTAAAAGTTGTAAACAAAAGTATTTCAATCAAAACAAACACTGCAACACAAACTGCTCGTGTCACATGATAAGCTTCAAAAGCACTATTTATAAAGATGCAGGTTACATCACTAAAAACAAATGTTTGAAGTTTAATCTTGACGTCGACAATCAAACACAAAAACAAATAAACAAAATGCCACGCACCCCCATAAAATCTGGACTCATTTTCCTCCTGCTCACCTGAGATTCATCACCAAATGAGACAAGAGGAGAAGCTTCCAGGAGGAGGAGGAGGACACAACATTTGCTAATTAAAGTCCATTTTGGAAAAGTGCTCATCAGACAGTTTTGGGATGATCTGCTGCATAAATAGCGACAGTGGAGTGTGTATATGTATGTATGTGTGTGTATGTGAGCCCGCAAGGTGCACAGGAACAGACAAAGTTCAACGGCACTTTTTTTTTTTTTTTTTACTGGGCCTACAGCAGCTTCCATAAACTGAGGATGCGGGATTCGGGGACGGCAACAAGGCAGAAAAGTGCACGTTATCCTAACACGGGGCCTAGACGCAATCAACATAAAGGCGTCATTTTATTATAAGTAGTGAAGTGAAATTAACAACAAAAAAAAGATTAAATAAAGTTTTCAGGCAGCTCGCGCTTGTTTATTTGAGTTCGGGTGGCTAAATACTGCTCTTGCTAACTGAATCTGAAACAATCTGCTCGGTACTGTTAGTTGGTGCAAGCTAGCTAACTAGGGTGCATTAGCACGAGCAGAAGAACTTAGCGAGAGACCGACTAAACATTTTTTAAACACGTAACTGTGCTTAATAACAAGTGAACAACTCGTCCCGGGTTGTTGGGAACAAACAGGTTAACTAGAGATGCTCGTTTTCTTAAATTTTAACTAGCTGGAAAATACATAGAGATACGGAGAAAAGAGTGAGAGAGAGTGTGAGAGAAAGAGAAAGAGAGAGAGAGAGAGAGTCCCGGGAGTTGGGACGCACTGATGTGGCATCGTGCTAGCACTCTTCGGGTTCAGGCTAACGAACGCTTCCCAGATGAGAAGCTAACACAGCTAGAGCTAACAGGCTAGCACTATCCAATTGAAACGACAAATAACTGTATTGGCAGGCTAACAGCGAGCAGCGTGTTAAAGCCGCGCAGCCGTTTTTAAGCAGCAACAATTTTTTTTTCTATAAACAAGATTTTCCCCCCCCACTCGTTGCCTCTTTTTTAAATAATTCCCCGAGCTTATGGACGAAGTTAAATTCGAGCTGTTTTCTCTGGCTTTACTCTAATAAGCACTGCACTGAGGAATACCACTCAACTCTTAGAATAAGGATAGACCAACGAAAAGCCAAAGCGTCCACACTTCCTCACCTACAACCTACCGACGGAGATATTTGGACTTAACGAAAACAAAAGCGACTCAATAAGCGACTAAAGTCCAGAAATAAAAGTTGTAATAATATTTTTCTTTAAAAAAAAACCACAAGGTGCACTTACCCTGCACTCTTCACTTGAGCAGTAGTCCTTCTGACAAATTATTTAAATAAATATTTACAAACACCCCGAAATATCTCGGCAAACAATCTCAGAAACGATCCCTTCCATAACTGTAGCGTTGCACTACCTCGAATTAAGTCGGACGATCCAATCTTATTTTTGTTTGTTAAAATTTAATTAGTGCGTTTAAAAAAAAAGAGAGAAACTGAGATACAAAACAAGAACTCTTCTTCAATCTCATTCACCACGACCGCAGCACAAAAATGATCAATGCGCGCAGGAAGAGGGAGACGAAGGGGCTGTTTAAACTACACGAAGAACGTATAAATTTAGCGTCCATATGCGTTTAATCGCTTTATATTAGATAAGATTATGTTTAAAACACGTCTCTTCGTCAAATCTTTACCAAAAAGTGAAAGCGAAACGTGTTTTAAAACAGAACTACTTTTTGTGACGGTGCAGCGAATTTATTTCACTTTGCCTAGGGAACAGTGGTACTGCGACTTCCATTGCCTAGGGAAAAACCCGGATGTAAACTCGGCGAAACTCATCTGGAGAGAAGTGGCACAAGCAACTCCGTTCAACTAAACGCTAGGCAAAAGAAGTACCCCAGAATAAGAAGGGGGGGAAAGAGGAGGCTTTTGGTTATACGAACGGATCCTACGCAGGCCAATTTTCAACAAAGTCTTTTTACTTTTAGTTACAACTTGAGTTTTGTTAATCACATTGTTGCTGGTTAATGGCTGGAGAAACAATACTCTTGCTGAGTGCGCGCTGCCCCGTTAACCAATACAATACAGGGTTTGTGCTGCGCCGCCATGACATATTTAAGTCTGGGCATTATTTAACACACTTTGAGTAAAGTGTTTTAAGAATCTGATTAGTATAAATAGAGTGGAGTCATGAGGAATTCATAAAAATCCGCTTTACCCTTTTTTTGTGTTACGTAAAAATATGACTTCCGGTGTAGATTATTTGTTTAAATTTAATACCTCTTTGTCGATCATTTCATAGACACACCACTAACTCATTTACACCTTGTAAAGGAACATCTTGAAAAATTGCACTTTTTAAGCATGCCATTACTGCTTTTCAGCACTACACTATTTATTAACACTATCTGTACATTTAATGACATGCATTGGTCATGGTAACTAGTTGTAGTAATAACATACTACATGTACTAGGTGATTTATATATAGTTCTTATTATCAGATTTTATGAAATATTTCTGTATGTTATAGCAGAGCAATTTAGTGCAGCTCTGAGGCCCAAATCTGTCCCAGCAAGACAATGTCCCTGTACACAAAGAACCAGAGCTCCATAAAGATGTGCTGTGTTTTGGTTGAAGTGGAGCTACTGGAGTGCCCTGTACAGAACCCTGACTCTGACTCAACCCCACTGAACACCTTCGGGATGAACTGAAACACCGACTGAACCCAAGTCCTTATCACAAAAGTGTATAAACATACTAATACTATAGATAGTTAAGCAAATCACCAAAGCCACACTCCAAAATCTAGTAAAAAGCCTTTCTAGGATTGTGAAGCGTATAATAACAGTGAGTGCGAAATAAATTTATTTTAGAAATCAAAATGTTTGACAAGCACATGTGGATGTAATAGTTAGGTGTCAACAATCTTATATAGTGAATAAATAATAATTGTTATTTGATATCAAATGTAAAAATGACTAAAACACAACATTTTTAGAAACATTAGTAAAAAGTGAATATTAAGATGACTTTATAAATGATGACTTTAAAGATGTCATTTGTAGAGTAGCATGTGATGTTATAAAGCTTACATAATCTAAATATAACAATCTATTCATATATACATGCATATATAAATAAACAAACAGATAAGTCTGTACTCAGTCATCGTGTAAAATATATTTTTATTTGCTTTCATCATTTATTTTATAGATGTTTCATATTTAAATCTCAAAAAGATTAATTTTATATTTTGTTATTTCATACGACAGTTTTTTATATGTGTCCATGTATTTTCTGTACTGTTTCCAACATAAGGTCACAGAAAGCCAAAGTCTATCTATTCAAACCATATTTTCACCCACTATGAGACATGTCTTTTGACAGGGTCGATAAGAAACCAGAGTACCCACAGGAAGCCCTAAAAGTACAGCAAGAACATTCAAACTCCATGCACACAGGCTGGAGGTAGGAATTAAACTCCAATCAGAGGTTTAAAGTTGTAAGAATTTTAAAATTAAACAGCATTCAAATCCACACAGAGATCCATAATCATCATCATCGTCATCCAGTGTGTCTAGGATGACGTGAAGATACATATCAAATTGAGACAGACTAAATCCAGAAGAACTATGGCAACATCTCGAAGATGCTTTAGGAGACAGACCTGCATATCTACCTGAAACTCTATTCGAAATTGCAGCATGGCAAAAGGATGGTCAACCCAATTAATTTAACAGAATTTAATTGATAAAGAAAATCTAATTATAACCTTATTTGTGACAGCATCCTCATTTTACAGCCTTTTTACACAAGTGCTTAATACTTTTATTAGGTTATAAGTAACTTTGCAGGTCGGTCTCTTGAGGCATCTTGGAGATGTTGCCACACTTTTTTCAAGATTTAGTCTGTCTCAGTTTGATCTGTTTCTTTATGTTATTTTAGACAGACTAGATGATTATAATGATGAGATCAGATCTCTGTGTAAAACACTGGCTATTGTGCAATTAATAATCCCACTGAATAATTACAATTAATGAAAAAAGGTTGAAAACATTTCAGCTGGTTAATACACTAATGTTCTCATTATTTTGGGTCACTAGTGTAGTTGGACTTTTATAATTAATAAAAATGTAGTGTATAAAAATCTTTCATTTTTGATTTGTAAATCTGTACTTGCAAAATTACAAAAAAAGACAAATAAGGAATAGACCCGAAAAAGAAAACACTATTAACCATTTTGGTCTATAGAGGGAGACATAATATTGCATATGCTCACACAGCCAGTAGGCCAAAAAAAAAAAAAAAAAACTAGACTAATTATACAGCTGCAATGTCTAAGGCAATACCTTCAAACCAGATAATAAATGTTAAGTAACTATGAGTTAGTAAAGAAAGTAAAACATTTATTTAGACTTGTATATTTACATTATTTAATTCATGCCATCCTGAAGAGATGATTCAAGCCAGAAGAGATGATTTTTTTTAATACTTTACTGGCTACTTTAAAAATCTTCAAGTTGTAATAATTTTTTATCATTACTAATTACTAATGCTTTTCCATAAAGGTCATTAGCTGTATTCATAAGAGTATTGGAAGCATATGCAGTATGACAATAGACAAGACCGGACTCAAGAGGAGTTGAGAAAATTAAAAAATCTGGAAATTAAAAAAGCTATGTCAAGGACACAAACAACACAAAAGTACAACACAGGGAAAACGATTTCTACACAATGCTTTGTTTGAAAAGATTAATTTAATTCAGTTAATTAACTAGCAAGTTAATAATTTTTACAAAATACCTATACTATTGGTGGCAATCTGTGTGTTTTTGTGGAGT
This sequence comes from Bagarius yarrelli, assembly GCA_005784505.1. Classification (NCBI taxonomy): domain Eukaryota; kingdom Metazoa; phylum Chordata; class Actinopteri; order Siluriformes; family Sisoridae; genus Bagarius; species Bagarius yarrelli. Next base: position 12,233,668 of record VCAZ01000001.1, on the reverse strand, counting down.
GTTTGAGTAACTAAACATTTATATCCTGACATAGATCATTTAGATAGATTTAAAACTCCTTACATGAGACATTAAAGACACAGCTAATCTGTCTGCCTTTTTTAGTCTCATTTACCTCAGTTGTCATTGATCGCCTATTACCAATTTTATTATAATTTATTGTACCAATAAATAATTAAAAAGCTCTTTCTTCTTTTCTTGATTTCTTCATCTTAGGACTGCCTGAGGGCAGAGTGCATTTTTAGCTATGCGCAGGGAGCACCTGGAACAGGGAGAGAGTTAAGGGCATATTAGCGTTGCTGTGGCTTGAATCCCTATCTCCCAATCAATAACACAAAGCCTTAACAATTTGAACCAACACTGCATCACACTGGATTGCAGCAAAATTCCAGACGGATATACAGAGTCTACTTATAGGTGGTGTGTGGTCACTTTTCTGCCCGCTGTTCTGTTCAGGAGAACTCTGACTTTTGTTATAAAGGCTTGCACAGACTGCCTATGAACAATCCGGGAATGTGACAAAAGTCTTTCTTTTTTTACAGATTGTCCTCCCTAGGGAATGCAATCTCCAGTTCTCAGGTCTGTCCAGCAGCCAGTCATCTTGATATGGGTACACACAGCATTGCAGAGGGCAACACACATTCTGCTTTGGTAAACACCCTGGGTGCTAAAACTAAGGCATTTAGGAATGGTCACTAAAGCGATATGTTATTCTGTATGTCAAAAAGAAATCAATCTAAGCAGTATTAGGCTCCCTGGATCGCCAATGCAGAAAAAACACTTTCTCCTCCTTTTTACAGGAATAATTAAGATTTCTTCCTGTTCCCGTACCTTCTCCTGCCACACGGAGAGGGGTTTTTATCTTATTCTATTTAGGCAGGCCAGCACATATAGTGCTTGTGTATGTTCCGAAAAAACTGAACAACAATCAAATTCATCATCCAGCTGAACTGAGGCTTTTTATTCTGTCCTGAAATACAGTACATTCTTAGCAACAAATGTATGGATTAGACAAAATCTTAAACTATTTGTTATGTTTTCTTAAATAGTAGTATTAAATAATAAATATATTAATTTTCAGCAGTTGCTTTATCCTGGTCAATGCTAGATTAAAAAAAGACTCAAAAGGAACCCTATTTAAACATAGGAGGAACAAGAAAAGGTTCAATCAAAGATGGCTAAGAGATATTTTACCTGCTAAACCCCCGCTACTGTTATAAAATTATATATTTAAAAAAAAAGAATTAAAATCATGGATTAGTTTCTAGACACTTTTAATGACTTCTGGTTGTATTGGGATTAAAATTGTCAAGGTAATGCAATTAAAAGTCTTGTTTTGTACCTGATGTGAATGCTAAAGTCTGTTTATTACCTGTTCATTAACCCGTATATTTGTCAGTTCAAGAGTCTGTTCTGTGCTTTTTAACTCAATCACCATGCTCTGTTTCTTTTCTCATGCCTACTTGTTCTACTTCTGCCTTTATGTTTTCTTTGTTCTGCTTCTCGTTTCAATCCGGTTGGCTGAATATTTTCTAGCTGCTCTGACCAGGGGAGGTTGTAGAACCTTTTTAGAGGCGCTTTAGCCTTCTTTTTTTTTTTTTTTTTTTTTTTTTAAATTTTTTAAATCATTTTAGCCCCGCTAAACATTTATGGAAAGTATAATTTTTACTTAAAAAAATTAAAATGAAAACAACAACAACAACAACAAAAATTGCAATACATTTAATGAGTTAGTTCTTTCTTTACATTCTGCGCATGCGTGACAACTGCGTTAGAAATGCGTAGGTTTTTCTCCGGAGGTGGAGACGATGTCAAGAAAATGACTTTCATAAAACGTTTCGCAACGCTTAGGATATAGAAGGCGTTTTTAAATTATTTTTAAATTGTTTAGCCTGCATGAATGCATTCAGTGTCTATATCAAATTATCTATCCATATACTGAGCTCAGCAAATGACCAGGCAATAAGTTGTGAGAAGAAAGAATTCTCCATACTGGAGTTAATAATCAGTATCACAAGTTTTTTTTGTTGACTGTCATAAATGATAGATTTCCTAAATCCAAAGTCTATATTTCTTGCATTTAGCTAGCTAACAGTAATACTGGTTGAGGATGATAATAATAATAATAATAGTAATAAGTAATAGTAATAATAATGAAATGGTGACTAACATATGGAGAGCTACAACCCCCTGGGATGAAATCAGAGAACTGCCCGTGGCTCTGACCTTTCTGTCAAATTTGTACACTTCTGTGAACTGTGATTTTTGTACTCGCATCATCAGTCTGAACTAAACTGTAACTGTAAACTGTAATAATGTTAACATCAGTTAAAAACTCTGAAAAGTGACAGTAACCAAACATGTTATTTGTACAGTAAAACAACTGTAACCTAAAACCAGGTTTCCTGTTAAAAATACTGCCTAAAAGCAACCAACAGCAAACCTATTTCATTTTAAGTTGTAATTTTTTTTCACTATTAGAATATAGTACATACACAAACCTACACGCCAATAGTGGTGGCAGGTGGTTTTAATGTTATGACTAAGGAGTATATACAGTATGTATAGCATTAAGGATACTATTATTCATGACCAAATCTCCAGCTCTAATAGCAAAAAATACGGTATAGCCCGAATCTGCAACAAACCTCAAGAATGCTTCACTGTTGCCGGCAAACACCTATTATTGTATCTCTCTCTAACCTTGATGGGAGCGACCTGTCCCCAGTTACAACCAAATATTTTACATTTTTCACTCCTTAGTTTATAGCACGGTTTTGTGATGGACTGGCGACCTGCCTAGGGTGTACCCCTCCTGCCTTTCGCCCTTTCAGAGACGGCTGGAATAGGCTCCAACAGATCCCTGTGACCCCCAATTAGGGAATAAGCAAGTATAGAAGATGAATGAATGAATAGTCCAAAGCACCTGCTGCCAGTTTACTGCACCACATTTCCAATGTTCCTAAATAAGCAATTGAATTGTAGGAGACACTTTTTCAACATTATTCTAATAGCTCAAAAAGTACTGGCTCCACTGCTAATGTTTCCTATTTCAGTCAAGTAAAAAAACATGCACTTCATATCTAAAGCCCAAATTGTATTGAGCTTCTGGGTAATGCTGAACATTGGGCCACTGTTTGCTTTGTCATGTCATTTTGCATTATATTATCAAAAAGATGATGAGATCCAGGTCCCCTTTCTACTTTATCTTACCAGACCTGACCATCGTTTACTGAAATCTATAAATAAGATGCTTATAAAAATAAGACTAAAACAGAGTAGGAAATTTATTAAAGAATAATATTTTGATGGAAATAAGGAAAACAATAACACTATTAACAATAAAATAATGTTTATTGTTGCTATAATAATATTAATTAATTATGTTATTATTACAAAGTATTTATTACATTATTAAAAAATCATTTGGTTCAGAATGTCATAACCGGTAGTACTTTATCATTACTATTAAAGTCATTTATCTTTCCCCTTAAAATAAATTACACCAAAATCATTTATGAGAACTAAAGTGATGGAAAACACTGCCTGGTAATTTAGTCTGTTTCCACATTGGCTTTACAACTGGGCTTGTAAATGAAATTAACTTTAGAGTTTTGCATGGATATGATCAACAGAGTAACTTTGGAGGAACAAAGGCTATCCGGCCACACCTGGGCCATTACATCAAACATCAATGTGCCCAAATAACTCGAAATTCATCCGCTTGAAAAGGGCTTTGTGTATGCAGCTCAAAGCACACTCTGATGCAGACATTAAAGGGTTTGCATAGGAGATAATAAGCTCTGGCTTGTGCACTGTTCTTTGGTCTGTGCATGATCTGGTGTTGGTCAGTTCACCAGCATCTGCGCCATATGCTTTTACTTAATATGTTAATAGTGTAAACCAAACTTTCTTGGTGTAACCAAGTCACACAAATACTCACCAAAGAATTGCAAACATGTTATGGTAAGATAAGTATGTCAAGGGAGGGATTTTTCATGATTTGTCACCCCTATCTTTGCAAAAGTCATCCTTTTGCCAATTTTCCCATTTAGATTGTTAATTAAAGAGGGATAATCATATTAGCAAAGAAATCACAGCCAGACTTAATTTCTAAAGTGCTGAAGAGGTGGGAATTTTGGGTCTGTTTTATTAATCAGTATATTATTATCAGCAATATTGTTATTTGTAGACGTTTTTGTTTTATATGTGTTGTTACTGCCTCTTAATTTTGTCCTCTTTTCTTTTTGTTTTTCTTCTTCTTCTTTTTTTATACTATATATTGTAAGATCTTGTTATTTCTAATGTGAAGAACAAATCTGGGCACATAGAAATAGGCAGATGGTGTAGGTTAGAGCTGAAGAGTTTTAAGCATTGCACAATAACAGTATCTATCGCTATGGTTATGGCCAAAGAGACATAAGCAGATTAACAATCACACGTTTTTTAAACATCACATTTTAAACTTCGTCTTGTTTTTGCTGTTATAATAATTTCCACAGTTCTGAAAAGACTTTCTTCTAGATAATGTTGTGTGAATGTGGGGATTTTGGTTTATTCAGCTACAGTAGTATTATTGAGATCAGTGTTGAGTGAGGTCTGGGGTGCAGTCAGTGCTCCAGTTTATCTTAAAGGTGTTTTATCAGGTTAAACTAGACTCAGGGCTCTGAACAATTAGAGGATGAAGAAACACAAAAATAGCCATTGCCATGGTGTAGGGGCCTAAGGTTCTGGTGACCCCGGTTCAGGACCGGCTCGGGTCCCCTCCAGTCCCACTCCTTTAGTTTTATCTCTGTCCTGTCTTACCACAAGCAAAATGCCAGAAAATATAACTTAAAACAAAAGAAGAAGAAGAAGAAAAAGCCAACTTAATATTTATGTATACATATCATAACAGTGAAACTTTGTATCTTCAGGGTCAGCTGTGATGTAGCACCCCTGGTGCAGAGGAGGTTATATGCAGTTCTCAGAAGCCCAAATGAGGCAGATTAGCACTGTCTGTGAGTGAATCCCCAACCTTCCGATCAGCAACCAATGCTTTAACCACTAATTCACCAGTAGTGCTCTGGGGCTTTGTCATGCTGGAACAGGTTTGGGCCTCATTGTTTTAGTGAAGTAAAGTTGTAATGCTACAACATACTAATGGCAAGCGTTGGGGTAAGAACAACATATAGGTGTGATATTCAGGTTTCCACATTCCTTTCCTATAATACCTACTTCTTTTGGTTTGATAAAAGTTGTATTATTATGTTCAACAAAAGTGTTAGCTATAAAATATATGGGTTGGGGTGGAGTCAGACTATGTCTATAATTGTTATGTACAAAGTTTCAGTTACTCCCTTTATTTAAAAATGAACAGGCGAATGCTCTGAAACGATCGGTGAAACTAAAAACCGTTACCTAATTCTACTCTCGAACACAGGTTGCAAAAGTCATTCACATCACTATACAAGGTTTTTCTGTCCCTTTGTATTGTCTGTGTACTTAGCAAATAAATGCAAGGATTAATGTTAGCAAGGAATAAGCCAAAGACAATTTAATATTTTTACTACAGACATTCTTCTGCAGCACATCATTGTGACTAAATGCTGCAAATGACCTACACTTGTATGTGCTGCCTTTTATTTATTGTATAGACTCTTTATATGTTATAAAAAAACAGTAACTTGCTTGTTCTTTAACTCTTTGACTGACAACTCATTTTCACCCCCCTCTCAACCCCCACATCAACTCACACCTCTCAGTCCTGTTGTACCTGTTATCTAACTGTGCGTGGTGTGTAGGTGGGGATTATCTTCATACGCATATGGATATCAGCTGTATATGGTGCATATCAGCAGAAGTGCACTTCTCTATTGCACCCGTCCTGCTCTGCTGGAGGCCCACGGTGTATTGCATGCTCAGACCACGCAGTGCGTTTAAACTAGGACTGTGTTAACATTTTACTTGCCGCATAGATGAATCAGCATGTGCTTTATAATTATAGTAAGGATTATATGACCTTTTATATAAATTTTAGGAACGTTAAGCAAGAAAATGTACATTTTGCTATAGTTTTGTTGTAAAAGATACACACACTCAAAGAACACAACTCTATTAATCTATTACATGAACTCATGGCTAATTTCATATAGTAATTTGTGATAATTTTGCCAGTAGGTCCTGTGTCTTGGTAAAAAATAATCATGCAATTTACTGTTAAGTGCTAAAAATGACTTCCTGACATGCTTAAAACTGACACTGCAGCACACGAGCCTCTGTTATAGAGCTGATGGAGTAAGTCACTAGCACTTCAGAGGTGTATGTGTGGGAGCAGGACCTGTATGTTCTACAAACAGTTCAGCGAATGCATAGCACATTGAGTGGGTTTCTATTTGCTCGAGTTTATGTAAAGCTAAGTAGGAGGGGAGTTTGGCCTCTGTGGAGGCTGTTTGGGGCCTGTATAGTATACAGCTTTATATTGATTATCCTTTTTGGCATCTTTGGTTATCTGCATTATCTTTATTTAGGCATTTATAATGTCACATTTCATACAGCATGCTAAATTGTGTGCTCTTACTAAAATAACCTCTGATTTGCTTTAACAGTTCTGTTGCTCCACCAACAGGTGGCAACACAGCTTCATTCTAACATGGGCCAATGAGAGGAGGTGGGAGGGAGGACTGTAACATACTCAGAGAGGTGAGCACATAAAAGTGTGATTCTGGTGCAGTCTGCTGGGAAGTGTGTGAGAACGGAAGACTGCTTTAAGCATGGAGTGAAAGAAAAAAGGCAAATAAGAAGACAGCTATGGGTCCTGCTGCTGCCTGAGGGTCTTACACTTTCTGGATGTGGTTCATTGTTAAGAGACTAATGTGAATGGCAGAAAAGAACAAAAGAAAAAAGTGAAGGGAAAAAGGCTGAGCCCTGGAGTAAGCGTCTGTTTGAGAGAAAGTCATATGGTTGTCAGTGGGTGGTAGAAGAACAGGCTCCAGAATATGGATGAGAAGAAGGAAAAGTTTACTGTAAGAGCCTCAAACAGACATACACATGCTTTCACAGCTCACACATGTGTTCAGACTGCTGCACTTCCTGGTATGCTGAATGGACTGATTGCTTAGTTTGCTTGCTGGATTGAACTTCTGTACCATGAAGATCAACTAACTTGTTATCCTTTTTTAAACAAGCTAAGGATATTTCTTGTATTCACAAAAGAACAGACTTTAGATTTTTTCCCCCCCCATGATTGTTAGAATTTTTAGTCTTTCTGTTTGTATGTTTACAAGTGTATTAAATTATGTTGATATGAGATGGAAAATCTGTACCTGGACTCAGTGACCTCATAATGGAGAGAGATGGAGACCGAGGTGAGATGTCTGCCAACCTGGATGCTCTGGTGGATGGTAAAGAACAGGAAATCCCGGGATCAGGATCATCGTCCTGCTCAGATCTGTCCACCTCTACCCCTGCAGTTCAACCCTGTCCACACACCACCAGGACCTTCAGTGGACTCCGTTTCTTTGGAAGAAAGTGAGTGTGGGCTAAAGTGTATGTGTCGAAAGCGTGAGTAAGTATGAATGAGTTCTTTTTCATTTTGAACTAAGAGGAAAGTATTACCTCACGCAAAAGCAAACAATGAAAAAATGGTGATTCTCAGATGAGTCAGAACAGTTACACCTTGAGCTGTGGCTTTTACTAAAGCTTGCTTCTTAGCATAATTGTCTTACGGTTTTGCCCTTTCAATTTGTTCTTTTAGAGTTTAGTGCATTTGTGCATTAACGCTTATTTATAATTCCAAAGGTATATCTACACTTTGTGCACTACTGATTCTATTATAAATAGAATCTTTTCATTCAATGAACTCTCTCACAACCCCCCATATTGCCTCCTTACCGAATTTCACTCAAAAGATGGAACTTACTTTTCACTTTTAAGTGGGTATACTAATGCTTCGGTCTCTTGTGGTTTGCCAAAAATGTCTACCTTAATGGATTCCTAAAGAAGTTAATTAAGATCTATTATTGTCAAATCTGCTGGGACTTTGGTCAAATCCACCTTCTAGTACACTGTTAACCTTGTGCTTTTTAAAGATGATCTACGAACTATACTGTACAAGTGTATATTTATTTATATTTTAAAATTAGGTTTTTTTGTTTAGATCCTTATCTAAATAATTCCCACAGAAGGTTAGGGATGTGTATAGTAATATGTAATATGTAGATTAAGCCCATAACCTTATACATTACATACACAATACTTACTCTTGTACTTATATTACTGAAAAAAAACCTTGTTATTACTAAATAATATCCTGTGAAAATAAATAATTGAATAAAAACACGGCAGTTTAGGGGGGTGTTAACATTTGTTCTTACAGTAACACAGATAGGAAGTAAAAAAGAAGAAGCATTCGTAGAAGAGTTCCATATTGTTTGACTTGTTGGTGCATTACATTACCAATTACTCTCCTGCTTTTTCAACAAATAAGGCTTTTACTTTGCTTTTTAAGTTGCAAGAGAGGCTCTGGGAAAAAAAGCTGCACTTTTCCTAAAGTAATAATTATTAGTCTTATTTTTAACATAAGAACATATTGTGAGGAACATGCCTGTGTTTAGAATTTATTGGGAATAAATGATTTTTTAAAAAGTATTATTAATTTAATTAGTTATTATTAATAAATAATAAACAGTATGTGTATTTGTAATTTTGTTTTGATTGGGCCAGTCTGAACACATTGTGTTTTATTTAAATAAACCATATTTAGTTGTGTTAAATAGATTTGAAATTCATATAGCTGCAGATAGCACAGTCTCGCGCTATACACAGTACAAGTGGACGTAAAATGTGGCTCCAATCTCTTTCTGGATGTTTTAGTAGTCATAACCTCACACAACACTTATTCACCGAATAACAGCAAATACAAACATAGTGTAGAGGGTTCACATGGTGAGTGCTCAGTTCAGGAAAAAATACAAGCATGCATACACTTCTGTGTATAACAGTATCAATAGATGACAACACCATCTACCATTTTTTTTACTATTATTGCTGTCTAAATATTTAAGCTTAATTAAACAAATCCATTGCTATGGTGGTTCTATTAACCTGTCTTTCCTGTTGCTGCACAGCTGTTAGCTGTTTGTCTTTACTTGGTTTATGTAAAGTGCCAACTGCAGCTATGTATGAATAGTTTGTATCTGTGGATTACTCGAGAATCACCTGACACATGTGCCCACATGCCCAGACCAATTAAACGTATCATGTTGTATTCAATATGAAAAAATGCACTTGTTTTCTGTTTTTCCTTTTTGGTTGTCATTAATTTTGATTGATGGGAACAGTTACAGGTTTAACTACCATTTTAATTTACCTTTCCTAACCGCCAGGTGCAATAAGAATGTTCATATGCCATGTCATATGGAACCGAGACAACCGTCGGAAAAGAGTTCTTAAATAATAACTGCATTCCACTTAAAAAGAAATCTGAAGAAGGCATCCAGTGATGCTTTGGATGCAGCAGCACAAACTTATTGGAGTGGCATTTATCATAGTTAGCGCAGTAATGCATGGCTTATGAAGTGGGCTGTCACAGCAGAAGAGCTGGGTGTCTCGCCAACTGGTTGATCTTGCTCAAGATGTCCCTTGTTCCTGGCAAGATTTGTTTCCTTCAAACATCATCATGGGTTGTAGGGTTGAGTTAATGATCGGAGTTACTGCTATGTCGTGTGTATTGGCCTAAGCAAGAACACCGAGCAAGTTTTATATCTGGCTAAACTTGTAAGTTAATAGCTTGGATGAATGTGAGAGATCTCATATCTATATTTCTCATATCTAGATCTCATATTTTTAAGATACTAACAATAATGATACTTTAGCTTGTGACTGTTGGGGGTGCACAGTCTTACGGGACTACAAAGGTTTCAGTGGTGTACAAGGCACCTTGCTGTCCTCCAGAAAGGTTGTGACACATTTGGGACTGGTGCCAGATGATTAAGTGCACACTATTTGCAGAACAGCTTCGAACTGGGAGAACACTTGTGTACATCCATAGATATCTTTGGGATGGTTCTTCTTCTGCTCTTTGTGCCAAGGGAAAAAACTCACAGGTTAGGTAATGTACGTCTTCGCTTAGGATGCCAAAGCAATTAGATCTATTTTAATAAAAAATTTTAAAATAATGCATTGTAACCAGTTCAGTAGGGATTTAGAATTCAGTGGAAGCTAAAAACAATTAGATGTAAGTGTATGACATTAAGTATATTGCTGCCATTTATCAGCCTAGTGTATCTTGATTTATTGAGCAGTTTAGAATCACAGTCATGGTCATTTTGGAATGTGCAAATAGGTCCATCTGTTCCCCGCAAGACATCTCCAGGTCTGGCATCTCACATCTGGGTGCACATCTCCCAGGTGTATGTGCTTTAATTAGCAAATCCATGACAGTGTTCGGTTATATGGACAAATTAGTTGTGCTCAGTAAAGCCAACATTTGGTGTCCCCACCAGAGTAGTTTTTGCACAAGGTGGAGATTGCTATCTAAATGACCATAGTGCTACTTCTGGAATAGATCTATCCGACCCTCATGTCTGTTTAGATAGCATATGGCAGAACACCGAGGACATGGTGTCTTGTATTGTTTTTAGATATAAGTTGTCTTACCAATGTTGCTGGTTGGAAGGGAAGAAATAAGTTTTTTATTAATAAAACAAATTGTAAAGTGGATTGAAACCACTTTGTTATAAATAAAATGAACTATGTGGTTTATCTGTGGTCATATATGGACAAAAAAACAGTCTGTCATTATGGACTTATCAGTGAGTCCACTTGGACACTTGTGACAATATCCCTTAGATGCATTTTAATATATGGCAAACGTGCCCACCTGCCATCATGTTCATTATGTAGCACTCTCCAGCTCTGGAAACAAGTGTGTGCTCGTGTTTAGACTTATATATTTGACTCGCTCTGTTTTGGTGGTAGTTTGTGTCCACTTAGCTTGTGTAATTTGATGTCACACACTTCATATCTACCTGAATTTTGTTTTGAAAAACGTTCATACTTACCATACTGGTGGCGGAACAGTGGTATGAACCTTTTCTTCCTCTACAGAACTGCTGGCTAATGCTGTATATCCGCTGACTGTAACAGTCTGTCTAACAATATGGTCTATTGCAAACATCTTTAATGTGCCTATTCTCAGCCTTATTAAAATGAGGTCTCCTAAAGACATACATGAAATCCTGAAGCTCACAGTCCACATTTCTATTAGCAGTCACAGTCAAGACATAAAGAGGGACAGACCCATTTCTGCTGCTAACTTTATCAGCTCTCTCTTTCCATTTTGCTATGTATAGATCAGGGTCAGAGTCTCAGTACTGGATTGTGTGTGAGTGTGTGTGTGTGTGTGTAGACTGATGGGACATTAAATGATGTTCTCTTGAGCTCTGACTTAAAGGAATTAGGCCAGCTATTTGATTGAAGTTGGACTATAGAAAGGAGAAACGACGGACGGGAATGTATTTACATATATTTTTGGATACTTAAATATCAAAACAGTTGTCATAACATTTGTATTTTAAGTTTACCAGTTGATCCACTCAGTATCTTTTGTTATAAATAATGTAGACATGTGGTATGGGGCAGGAAGAGTTTAGTGAGGTTTGTGGATTTCTGGGATTTCCAAATAAAGATACCGTAAGATAGTTTAGGTTTAATTGAAAAACAAAGACTATGCAATCAATGTATGTTTCTTTTTTCCTAAAGGCTTCTATACTTGTCCTGCAGATGGCGACAGTGTTACATTTAGTTTCCTTAACATCAGACTATTAGGCCCTTGGCTCAGAGAGCCTTTGTTTTTGTTTAGCATTCACAGCCAGTTGTACTGTAATGAGAGGACAGTTAGGAAATTCACGGCCTTTGGCCTTGGTTTACAGGGCAAAATAGTCTTAGCCTTGGGTGTGAAGCTCCTAAACCGCTGAGTGAATGTCTGATGCATATGGTAAAGAATACAGAAAACATTTTAGCCGTTGTAAACATTTTTCTTTGATTGGTTGGATGCTACTAATGTATGTCTCATATTTTTTGCCTAAAAACTCAACACGGCAATAAGTTTTGATATGTCTAATGAATTATTTTAAATTCTTGTTTTATTTATGTTTTGAATTAACAAGAAAGGTGTTCTGCAAACAGGTCTTTCTGAAGACTGGTGTGTTATTGTTAAAGCAAATTGCACGATTGCCTTATGACGATCTATGGTTGCATGCTGGACTGTTCTTGTACGGACATCAATTTTCACACATCTGTTCACACAACATGAGGCCAACATTTGGCACTCACCAACAAAACTGCTGGTTGCCCAGACCGTCTGCTTACCACAGACCTTTTTCCGGTCAAAAGACTGTGTTTAGGATGTTAGGTTTAAAGTGAAATAAAACCTTCTGCTGGTTTACTTGCTGTAATATTGGAAATGTATAAGACATACATATTTGCATATTGTTTTCAATATATATTATTTTTTCCACTGTCTTTTGCTCGATCTGTTCTTACATATGTGTGAAAACACCTGGACGAGCTTCATTAAAAAAAAAAAAAGAAGTTTCCTAGCAACATCTGCAATACACACAGTACAAAATACCAGTTAATGAGGTGTAACTCATTTTTTCAACTGAATAAAAAAAGCCTGAAGTAAACCTAAATATAGATGAAAACAATTAATGAACAAACAGTTATAAATAAAAGGATCTTTTGTCAAATCTTTTGCAGACAATAACTTTCTAACTTGTCCTCAATGGAAACAAGATTGCTTTTATGGTATATTATGGGCCATTTCCCATACTTGAAATAGTTCTACATTTGTGCATGCGAATGTGATGATTTCTGTTCTGTAGTTCCCAAAACAGATATTCAAGATGATCATTGTCTTGATGTTCGATTTCAGCTAACGTTTTGTGTGTGGGAATCAATGCTTCTAAAAAGCTTGCTCAAGCAGTGTCACTGCATAGGTCTGTTGTTTAACCTTCACGGCATAGACTTGAGAACAAAAATTGCCACATTTACATGACCTCGAAAACATTTACAAGTTTTAACGTCTCGCACAAGAACGACTCACTAATCTTGCAATCTTGTCCTTGACATCTTTCAAATTCGAATTTAAATTTTATTTGTTGTTCACATAAAATACATGCAATGACAGGTAGGGAAATGTTTCTCTACAACTGAACTCCAGAAAAAAAGAATAAAAAAATAAATAAGAATAAAAAAAAATAACATAAAATAAATAAAAAACGAATAAAAGATATGAGTGGAAAGTGGGGGAATAGGGTATATTAATACTAATATTAATAATATTGATAATGTGTGTGTAGATCAGCGATAAGTTCAGTTTTAAATGTGTGTGATGTGTGATGTGTGTATGTGTACGTGCATTTAACTTTTTTTTTTTTTTAGTTTTACTGTTGAGGGCCAGAATGGTCTTTGGGAAAAAGGTTCTTCTCATTGGTTCTGTCCTTGTCAGGATGGGTCAGAAGCTTTTTTCGACCTCAGCACAGCACATTGTTGGGATGGCTAAGTTTTCACACTATCTTCAGCGTTTAGGTCATTAAGCTCTGTACGAATAATGCATTTGGCTGTCTGCATCACTTTTTGTAGAGCCTGTCTGTCCTGCATGGTTCTGTTCCTGTACCAGGCAGTGATGTTACCCGTCAGCCATGCTCTTGATGGTACAGCTGTAAAAGTTGTGGGCAGTCTGAAGTCCCTCAGGCGCTTGAGGAAGAAAAAATGCTGTCGGGCCATTTTCACTGTGCTCTTGATGGGGCATGACCATGCCTTGTTGTGTGTGATGTGGACACCTAGGTAGCACAAGCTGTCCACTCTCTACCAGGTTCCCGTTGATGGTCAGGGGCTGGCAGTTCCTTACTTTTTTCATACTGATGTTTATGATTATTTTCTTTGTTTTGCTGATGTTGAGGAGCAGATTGTTGTCTTGGCACCAGCTCTTCAGGTGCCTAACCTCTTTAAGGCAGGCCCATTACCACAGTAATGGACAAGCTTGCACAGCTCTTTGGTCTTGGTCATGGTAAAGAGTTTGATATCTGTTTGATTCCCTTTACGATAGTCGCTTAAAGTAAACGCTCAAGGTATTTATTACCTGTATAAAAGAAACCTGGGAGACGGAAATATTGCTAATTGATAGTAGATCAAATACTTATTTCACTCATTATAATGCAAAAAACTTTTTTGCATTTTTTGTTGTTATTCCTTCTCTTACTACTAGAATTAGCCTACCATTAAAATTATAGACTGATCATTAATTTGTCAGTGGGCAAACATAAAAAAATGTTCCTCACTGTACCACTTTTCAGTGGTGGAGTTTGAGCTACATTTCATTGTAAGTTTCATTATAGCAAAGCAAACGAACAAAGAATATTTACAAACCCAATTCCAAAAAAGTTGGGACTCTTAAAACAGAATGCAATAATTTTCAAAACTCATAAACATTTACAATAAAAACATTTATTCACAATAGAACATAGACAGCATATATAAAAAGGTTCCCTAGTCTACAGCTCCAAATTGTAGAAACATTTCAGAATAATGTTCCTAAAAATAGAATCCTGGAAACCAGATGTTACTGTATATCCCATGTGATGTACATTAATGTAGGGAATTAGAGGATAAGGGATTAAAGGCCACTAATTCATATAATAACTGTAATATAAAAAAATTGAACATGATTGTTGTGATAGTCAGTCATAATGCTCCAATAGGTTGTTTGGTTTTCTCGCTTTTCTACATGATGCATTGTCATTTCTCCCACTTTGGGCTTTTAAAAAAAACATTCAAAGCATGATTTTTCTTAGTTTAAACAGTGAAAGTGATAGATAAAGCTTAATTCTGTAAATTAGGAAAAGACACATAAGCCTCAGCTCCTGGACCTCACTCCATGGTAACAGCAGGACTAAGCAGCAGTATTTTGGTCCTATTTTAAGGAGCAGTAATTATTTCCTTGTGTGTTGTTGTGCTTTGAGCGTAGTGATGTATCTTTCCTAAGCGGAAGTGTAGCTGGGGTTGATAATCTACTGAAGTGGATGGTATTGACACGCTGTATTTTAAGTAACGCCTGCGTGTGAAATAGACGCCGGATAATCAGTGTCCTGTGATGTTGAATTAGCATGCAGCTTTTTCAGACCCTGCACTGGTTTATACACACTAATCCATAATTCAAGAGCTGAAGGACCTTGAAGTGGAAATGAATGGTATTGTGTTGTTGCATAGTTATTGTAGTGTATTACAATAGCAATAGCAAGATTTTGGATGAACACTAGACTGACTTGAGTATGGTTGCATCGTCTTAGATATGTGTTGATGATCTGTGAAGTAATATTTAATGGCAGTGATTGAAGAAAGTGGTAGCTTAGTGGTTACGGTGTTGGACTGCCAATAAAAAGATCTTAAAAAGATTTAATTTCCACAACCACCAAGCTACCACTGCTGGTCCCCTGACCCCTGAACCTCTACTGCTCAAGTGGATTAAAAAATGTAAGTAGATCTGAATAAGGACATCTGCTATAACGAGACTTAATTTACTTATGATTGGTCGAAATATTTGTTCATGTAAGTTTTTCTCTTGCTATATATTTTAAATAAAAGTCAGTTGATGTAGTCTGTACTTTACTTCTGGTCAAGTCTTCTGATGCATCCTTGTGGATATGTCCATAGAGGGAATAAATACAGACTTGCTCCTGAAAAGCATATTAGACCAGGGGGGGTTGTCACTGGAAGCTGTTACTATGGTGTGTGTGTGTGTGTTAAGTGGGGTGATGCACACAAGCCCAGTGTGTGTCTGAATCTGGTAATCAGTGATTATTTTAAACCACAGGCTTAGCCTCTGATGCACTCCTGCTTGATTCTTCACAGCCAATCGATGAGCTGTGTTTGTGTCTGGGTTCTGTAGCACCTCCTCTCATCCTTTACCTGATCATTCGCCATTCTCTTCTCTGTTATTTCCTCTCTCTTTCGGTCACTCCATTGGGTTTTACATTTGCCAGAGGATAGACCTGTATTCAGTGCCAGGTCGTATGTTACTCATTTTCTTCTTATATTGTTTTAGTGGTTTTATTCTGGTAAACATATTTAAGTTTGTGGTGAAGTACCGTAATTGAGTTCTGTATTTAAGTTGCTTGGATATTAGAGTACTAGCAGAACTCTTCTGCTTTGGTTTAATATACATGTAATCTTGTTATACTATTTAGTTAAATTGTACAGGAACTTTTATTTGAACTTGTTGAAGCATTACCATCATTTTTTATTGTCTTACATTGTCTTACTTTTATAAGAGCCTAAAACTAAATAAGTAGTTTACATTAGCAAAGAGTATGAATTACTTTTTTTGGATTAGAGTCAAAAATTGCACGTAGTTGGTCTTGGATTTGGGGTCAGCAATTTTTACCAGCAGGAAAGACCTACAGAACTTCCTAATTAAGTCCTGTTTCCTGATTTGCTTCCTGCCATAAACTTCATCTAGAACTGACATTATCTTGGGTTAGGCACAACACAGAAACAGTAAATATGTGGCTTTTTAGTAGCTGTGAAACTATTAACTATATAACTAATAATCAGCTACTGCTTTTTTGTTAAGTTTATTAATAACCTGAAGCTTTCATATGATCTCTTCTTTCTGTATGTTAAATGGTTTTATGCAATATATTGAATGGAAATTTAGCATTCTGTTTTAACACACGATTCCACAGCTTGTTCTAAATATTTATGGTTAGAAAATGCATTGATGCATTTACAGAAAGTAGTGTAATGTCTTGAAGTAAGTGCAATGTCTACAAACTCTAGAAACTTTAAATGAAAGTGAACAGCTGCTCACTACCTCTAAATAGACTATAAATAGCACTGCCATCAGTTATAATCAGAAATCAGTAGCTTTACATGAAACTAAATGATGATGTCATCAAGGCGTTACAGAGACATATAACAACCTGTCAGACAAAGCTCAGATCAGATCAGAATATACTAAATATAAGCAATGTACTAATTTTGTGGCAATCTATGGAGAATATGAAAATTGCATGGTTACCATGTTTTTAAGATTTTATAAGATTCTGCTTAAAGCATTAGTTTTAGGGCTTATGTTTGGGGCTTATGTTTGGGGCTTATGTTTGTCATAAAGATAAGTCAGTAATTCATACTGACAATTCTACCCCAACAGCCTAAGAGAAGCTTTAGAAAGCCTCCATGGACATGTTCTTTTGCCGTCACTTTAAGAGGAAGGAGGGTGTTTTTGCTAGGCCAGGTGGCGAAGGATCTGAACCATGCCGATCCAGAAGACCCAGTATTGCTGTCCCAGCGAGCCGCGCCCGTAGGCGTTCCAGTGCAGGATTTGCCTCAGCCACACTGGCACAGCGTAGGAGATCCAGCGTTCAGCTACAGTCATTACAGTCACTACAGTCACTACAGTCAATGCCTTATGCTGCCAGCAGTCGATCAACTAAGTCTGGTTACGCGAGGCGCCGCTCAAGCACCACCACCCCTGGTGCAAATCCACGCTTTGCTGTACGCCGCAAGAAGGCGAGTAAGTTGCGTAACATTGACACACACCTTCTTGGCCCTTCCATGCTGCTTGCTAGTCTTATCCAGATGACAGAGGAAGAAGAGGAGGTACGGGAGGAAGGTGTTGACCAGGTGGAGCTGACAGAAAGCATGTCCCATGTCTGCTCAGACTCTGTGCTTTCAGAAGGAGACAGTGAAAGTAATAGTTCAAGCTCCACTACTGACTTTGACAATGACCAATACTTAGAGACAAATGACGAGCATCCTATGGAGGCAGGTTTATCAGAGCAGGAGTTTGGAAATTCCTCGACTTTGTGCCAGAGAAACTGCCTGCCTTTGAGTGTGGTTGTTGAGCGGGTCCAGTCTCATACGTTAATCCGTGTACCACGATGTCTCAGGAGAAATTCCTCATACTTGGGCCATGTAGACGGTGGCCTCCAGGGACGTTATTGCCAGAGAAGGCGCCTTAGACGTGTTTCCACTATCTCTACGGCTGGCAGCCCTTGGCCAGGTAGGGGTCAACCACTGCCTAGTCGAAGAAACTCCACCTGTTGGAAGACACACACTGCCTTTAATCCGCTTATTGGAGCCCATTATGACCCTACACTGGAGTCATGGAGTGGTTTTCTCTCGTACGTAAAACATTTTCTTTCTTTACTATAATTGGTCACACCCACTCCCTGATTAGGACTAAAACAGACAGGACATGACGCTGTGTAACATGAGCAGTTTGGGTTATACAATACATTCCATAATTTCAGTCCAGAACTGTTAAGACTGCTAAAATGCAGTCCTTTCATATTTATACATTTCTTCATGTTAAAAACAACTGCATAGTTATTAGCCTGACATTTAAATTGGAAATTACTGTCATTTTATGGTCTCCGTCTGTGCATGTGTTTTTTTTTCTAAGTGACCTTCTAATTCTCTGTCCTGTGGATCTGAGCTCCATGGCGCTAGCTCATTAGTGGCAGTGGTACTACAGCGAAGCATCGTTACTTATTAGACCCACTGATCAGCCATAGGTTAACCACCCTCAGGTTGCTAAGCGTTACTGATTTTCACAGCGGGGACTGCACACAAAGGTTACAGCACGTATGGTATTGCAATAACAGGAAGCAAAAAGTAGACTGTCAACATTATGCTTATAAAAGGGAAGTCATGGTAACATTTGGAGATTAATCAATTATTTATTATTAACATTCGGAGATGAATTATTATTATTAATGTTAATAATAATACTATCATGTGGTGTAATCGACCAACAATTTAAAAAATTGCTGTTAAAGTTAACATTAATTTAAAGTTTACTTTACTATACTCATCTACTATGGACAGAAATATATCACAAGTAAATTTATATTTGTTAATATCAGAAATAGTTCTACCGCATCTCATCTTACTGTTTTGAAATACTCAATTTTTAATACATAAAATTCACAGTGAGTTTACAAAAATTACACAGCAAATCAGTTGAACTGAATTTTTCATTTCGACCTAGTGAAAGGTTTAAAAGTGGGAAACAGGGAGGCACTGGTTATCTTCCAGCACTGTCAAACTCAGGTCTGCTTATTGCAGTTCCTGTGTAAACGCTTTGTGTTTGACTGATGTGTTTGTCTTTCGGAGCTGTTGATGAAACTAGACAGATCTTTTCTTACCCTGTGTCTGTGTGATTTTTTTTCTGGCAAACGAAACCGTGTAAAAACTGGACAATGTATTATATAAGAAAGTGTGTTCGTTTTAGGTCTATTAAATGAGTTAGAATAAATGTAAGGCACTGTGATTGATATAGGGCATAAAAATAGAAGCCGTTTAAAAGGGTCCCTGTGGTGCTCCAGGCAGAGAAAGCTTTCTGAAAATCTTACTTTCTAATGTCAAGATTATTCATAACTCGATGATAAAATGTCACTAAATGATTTGTGTGATTTAAGTTAAAGGCCCTATACTGACACACCAGCTCAATGTTAATCTAGCTGATTCATCCATACATTGTTAATACATTGTTCTTAACAAAATGAACAGAATGTAATAAGCTCTAGCACATTGAGAGACTTTGCTGACTGTTTGCCTGAAGTGACTCTGCATGCTCTCTCCCCATGTCTCTGCCTGTTTTCACTTTTCCGTCTTGTAATAATATGTTCCCAGCTGCAAAAAAAATGTCAATGGCAATGACAAATTTCTGACACTCGGTATGTTTAAGATAATAATACTTTGCAGGCCATTTATTCTGCATACAGATGTTTTGCGCTAACATTCTTCATTTACCTTATAGTTTCTCTTGTAAATTTCCTGGTGCTATAAAACACTATCAAAAATACTACTGAATAGTTATTAACGTTAAAAGGACATAGTGAAATTAGTCTCGCCTTCAGACATCATGCCCTCTGTCTGCTGGCTGATGTGTCTGGTGCTCACGATACACTTCAGGAAAGTTGAAGTCATTCTCTGATTGGTTGGAGACATGTGTCTTGCGTTCTTTAATGGCCTGCCTAAAAACAACCCAAAGCCGTCTGATCGAAGGAGTAAGCTGTTTACAATGGTGGCAATGTGCATAAAAAACTCATTAATCACTGGTTTTGTGATTAATGTGAGAAATCTAGTTAAATGCACATGGTATTTAATAATAAAATAATATATTTGTTTTGTTTCAGGAAAGCGATTGCCAAGTCTGGTGTTCAGAACCAGGCCACCCAGTCCAGTGCCTTGGTGGCGACCAAGTGTGAAACTACCCGAGAGATCTCTCAGACAGTAGACTGGACCGTGAGTTTCATTAATCTATGAGGATAATATGACAGCTCTATTTGCCATCATAGATAATAAAAGCATGTATTTACATTCTGCTAATTAGCACCAGGCTGATGAGTGGTGGCGACCTGTTTATTAAAAGTAATTTTTGTGAAACTACCCGAGAGATCTCTCAGACAGACAGATCCTCAGACAGTAGAATGGACCGTGAGTTTCATTAATCTATGAGGATAATATGACAGCTCTATTTGCCATCATAGATAATAAAAGCATGTATTTACATTCTGCTAATTAGCACCAGGCTGATGAGTGGCTGCCAGCAGTTTTTATTAAAATGATAATCCTTTCTGCAGTGTATATATTAATATGAGTGGATACAAATAACCCATCCTCCATTTTGTATACAGCACAGGATAAATTACTTTAGAGTAGATTTCCCTGGAGGGTCACCTTAATCTTAAAAAATGTTTCATGACAAAGCTTCTAGCAAGACTGTATACACATATACTGCTAATTGTACTGCACCATATGGTGCTGGTAGAATGGTTTTTAATGAATACAATAAGTCCTGGTTATCCGACGTTCTCCGCTCCACAGGAGAATGCTCAGTTCGGGCAGCACGTATGGTTTGAGACCAGTCTTTCTGGAGATTTCTGCTATGTCGGAGAGCTTTACTGCTTTGCCAAATCACTGGTGAGCTTTCTGTAGAGCACATATGCTGCTTTTCCTCTTTTACACTTCCTGTTTTTGTACGGTTCTGTTTGCTCTATCTGCTAAGCATTAGCATGAAGAAGCACTTATTTACTTCATGAAGAAGTAAATATGTAAACAAAGACTTCGAATTATTGATTAGGGTACAATAAATGTAAACAAAAACACTGAATAACACTGTGGCTAAGGGCACCCACCACTGTTGACACTGTGTAAGCACAAGCTTTGTTGTAGACAGTCATGACTAATAATCACTACTCTGTCTATAACCATATGCTTATGAACCAACAGCAAAAATCACTGCCTCGATATAAATGCGCTGCTTGCAAAATAGCAGTTCATACCATATGCATGGACCAACTAGAGAAGGTAAGCATTTCGGATCACACAGACAACACGTTCAATAATGTGAAATCTATTTATTGAGTGTATTTATTGTACTATTCACTGCTTCTGCATGCAGATTAATTTCAGGTGTAAACCATCATTTCGGGATCCAGGCACCAGGAATGTGCGAGAGGTAAAAAAATGATTTATTTAAAATATTTATTAAAATATTCTTCATATCTGTGTTGTCTATTATTTTTTAAACTATTGTATGCTTCTATGCTATTTTTTCAGCCATGTACTGTACGCCATCACTGGGTCCACAGGAGGCGTCAGGATGGAAAGTGCAGACAATGCGGAAAGGTGTGTCACGGTTAATGCCAGCAGATATTAATTAGATTTTATATCTATGTTTGAATATATTGTATTACTGTATATAGTGTTATTTTGCTACAAGAACACACTTTTCTTTTATTCTTAGGGTTTTCAGCAGAAGTTCTTCCACAATAAAGACATTGTGGCCATCAGTTGCTCTTGGTGTAAACAGGCGGTAAATGGTTTTGCTGATCTGAGAGTGTTTATGTAACATAAAGAACAAGCACAAGCAATAAAGCTAATGGGGTCTGTGTATGCTTTGCAGTACCACAATAAGGTGACCTGCTTTATGATACAGCACATAGAGGAGACCTGCACTCTCGGGGCACATGCTGCTGTTATAGTTCCTCCTACCTGGATTATCCGAGTGCGCAGACAACAGGTGCAAGTTTTGTTTTCTTTCCTGCTTTTTTCTCTTTTTGAAAAAAAACCCATTGCATTTATAATTTTGTAATTGTATTAAGTTCACCCGTACAGTCAATTTGTGGCCACTGCACAATGCATATGCAAAAACACGAAGTCCATTCAGTTAATGTTCACAACAACCAAATGATAACTGTAACTGTAAATACGACATGGTTATTGGTGCCAGATTGTAGGAATCTCCTGGGAATTTTACAAAGCAGTCTCTTGGACTTACACAGAATGATGTGAAAGTTCTGTGAGTAGAAACACACAAGCGTTATCAGAAAAATATAGTCAGATTAGTTGGAAAAGCCAGAAAGGATAAATTAAACTTAAACAATCTTTCTTTACAGCAGTGATAAGCAGACAAGCATTTTAACACACAACATATTTAACCTTAAGGTGGATAAGCTACAAAAACAGAAGGGAACATTTTACTCCTGTAAGCCAAAAACAGTAATCTGAGGCTATCATAGGCACAGGCACACCCTAACTGGACGGTTGTAGATATCCAGTTATAATTTATAATTTTCTGGCATTGGACAGATGCTCTTATCCAAAGTGAACTACATTTATCTCTCTTTTTTTTTTTAATTTAACTGATCAGTTGAGAGTTAGGGGCCTTGTTCAGGGGCCCAGTAGTGGCAGCTTTGTGATGCTGGAAAACAGTCCAACACTTTTTCCACGAAGCTACCACTGTTTTTTACATCATTCTGTATGACATTACATTATATATATACAGGGTGTCCCATAAGTTTCCATACATAGGAAAAATAAATATTTTTTTAATAGAAACCATTTACCCAGATCCCCACATCTCACCCCATTTGATTTTTATCTTTGGGAGCATTTGAATGCCATTGTGTATCAGGAAAGGATACAAAACATAAATCATCTCAAGGAACGTATTACCAACACCATTACATTACATTACAAAATGTGTCTTGGTACAATGGTAGTCTTGTAGAGCATATTATATAAATAAAATTGGTTCCCTTACGCACCAATAAGGAAAATCAGTGCCATTATGCTTTTTACAAAGCTCTGACTGTGGTACCCTCTTTCATTCCTTTAGGCTTCCCTAAAGTCTAGCAAAAGAAGGAAAAAGACATCTCTGAAAAGCAAGACAAGCAAGAAAGGGATAGAGGTAAAACATTTACTTTCACTATCTGCTAACACTGGATATATTTTGGTGAAGTATTTGCAGTGTCACTGTGCTGGAATGATAGTTCTCTGCTTCATATCTTTGTTCTAGGATGGCAAATGGAAACACTTTCTAGTCAAACCGATTCCTTCTCAGCTCATGAAGCCGTTGCTTGTGTTTGTGAATCCAAAGAGTGGTGGAAATCAGGTGAGTACGAGCCAGCTGATATTTTAAAATCTTGTGAAAATAAACATGGCTTATGTTTACTTCTAACTTCTAACAGATACATTATTTCTTGATATTTTTTTTCATTAGGGAACAAAAATTATTCGTTCATTCTTGTGGTACCTAAACCCAAGACAAGTGTTTGATCTAACACAAGGTGGGCCAAAAGAGACGTAAGTACTGAAGCTTTCTTCTCTTCGTTGTAGTCATTTTAATACTGGTATCTTTTTTTTACTTTGATTGTAGTTTTATTATTTCAAATTTATTTTGCTTGATTTTAAGGTTAGAAATGTACCGCAAAGTACCCAACCTGCGCATCCTGGTATGTGGAGGAGATGGAACGGTCAGTAAACCTTACAGTTATGCAATATTTAATGCAGTATCTTCTGAGCAGCTGTGTTACTTAGACTAAGCACCAGTGCTAATGTTGCATGTTAGATAAATCTTTCACTGTAATCTAAATATTTGCACATTTAACTAGCGCTGACCTTCTGCTAAATGTCAATGTGGCTGATGAGATGAACTTTCAGGTTGGCTGGATCCTGTCAGTGTTGGACGAGCTGCATCTAAATCCACAGCCTGCTGTTGCTGTCCTCCCACTTGGCACAGGAAACGATCTGGCCCGAACACTCAACTGGGGAGGAGTGAGAGAAACCAAAATGCTCTAAAATGTTCTAGCAATAATTAGGATAGCAGTGGTTAGTGTAGGGTAATGTATGTGATCCTTTTGCTAAGATTATTCTTATAGTCAAAGTGTTTAGTGTTAGGTCTCTACCATTAGGCGAAAGAGGTATTTTATCTGTTGGTCTATCAAATAAATAAAATATTAATATACATTTATAAATATTTATACAGATTTTATTTCTTTCTCCCTTTTACTACTAAAAATATATTGTAAGTTTTTTCCACCAGAACAGTAAGCATAATGAGTAAATGTATTGTTGGAGGAGGCTTCTCTGAGGTTTGTTTGTTGCTCCTAGCATTCTGTCAAAATGGATTATCTTTAGCGTTCGTACATTTCTTTGCGGGTTTGTCTAGTGCTGTATTGTTATTATATGTATTATATAAAAACAATACAAGACAGGTCTACACAATATAAATATAAATATTAAAGGGTGGTCATTTCTAAAAGACGCCTGAACTTTACACTCTAAATGTTTATTTTATCGGTGTGATATGCTCAGGGATACACAGACGAGCCAGTGTCGAAAATTCTGTCTCATGTGGAGGATGGGAACATTGTGCAGCTGGACCGCTGGAACCTCAGTGTGGAGCCCAATCCAGAGGTCAGCGAAGAAGAGAAAGATGAACATCAGACAGACAAGGTTAGCTGATGCTCACAGCAAAAAAACTGGACCGGCCCTCTCATTTGAACTGCAACGGGAAAAATCATATATACTGAAGTCTAGTTTATCCAGCCTATTCTATTAAACTATTAGATTAAACAAGCATAAAACACTATACAGACAAAGGTATTGGGACAAATGTATTGGGACATATCTTACCGATATGCTCTTTTGAACATATAATAACTTCTACAATTCTGGAAAAGCTATTGGTTAAGGATAGGTTAAGTCTGGGGTTCAGTCAGTGTTACACTCCAGTTCTTTCACACCAATCAGAACACAGTTTGTTTTCATGAAGCTCATTTGTACACAGGGACATTGTCATGCTGAAACTGTGTTCAAGCCTCTAAGTTTCAGTAAAGGCAATTTTTATTGTTACATTACAGAGAGACATCTTGGGCCATTCGGTACCTCCAACTATGGGGCAAAAAGTTTGTGGAGAACACACCCCGGGTGTGCTGATTAAGACTACATTTACACTGCATGGATATGAATCAAATATGTGTGTTATGTGCCATATGATACTAAAGCAAAATTCTGAATAGTCATTTCATTTTTGTCGAATGCGTCTTTGGATTATCGCGCCATTTTTGCTTCCATTTCCAGTCAGCATGTCTATCTTGGGCTATTTTGCTCTTTATTGTAAAATTGCAAAAATCAGATATGGGTCAGTTTTAAAAGATGTAAGCGGGTCAAGTCACGAAATTAGAATTGGGCATCAAGATGTGCAGTGTATATAAACTTTTGATTATATATTGTCTGTTCACTCACTGTGGTGTTGTGCTTTGCATGCGTGAAGACAAATTCATTATTAGATAATCAATGATCAATAATAAATGATTGAACTTCATGAACGTGTATCACTTCTAAAATCTGTGTTTTCTGTTTTCTAGCTTCCCATCGATGTCTTTAACAACTACTTCAGCTTGGGTTTTGATGCACATGTAACTTTAGAGTTCCACGAATCCCGAGGTGTACCTTCTCCACCATTTTTTTTTAATATTAGCACAGTTACAGTCTTAGTTGCCTGAAGTGAAACATTATTGAAGAGATATCACAATAAGATGAAATAACCTGTTTATTTTTTTTTAGAGGCCAAACCTGAAAAATTCAACAGTCGTCTTCGGAATAAAATGTTCTATGCAGGGGTAAGTCTGTCATGATATACTTATCTCTGAGTATATGTCCTTATGTGTGCTGATTTTTCTGTTTTTTCCATCAGACGGCATTCTCTGACTTCTTAATGGGCAGCGCTAAAGACTTGTCTAAGCACATTAGAGTGGTGGTGAGTAGCAAAATGGTTTTATAATAGTGATTCATACAGCTCGAAAAAAAAAATTGTAATTTCTCTACGGCAACCATAGCAGTATAAAATCTAAATGCATTTTAAATAGGGCAATGTGTAAAAATATGGATACTGCTAACTGTGCCAATTTTCTTTTTCACAATAACGTATCTAAATTTTATCCTCTACTATCAATATATATTTGAATAACGTTTTAAACACACAGTGTGTGTCAAACAACTTCCTCCTCCACTCCTGCTTTCGGCTTTGTGTTTGTTTTTTTAGCTATTTGTTTTACATTTTTTACATTTTTTTAGTTATTGCAAAATGTAATGTATTGCACTATATCATGATATTATGTATCGTGATATATATTGTATTGTGAGACCATTGCCTAATGTACTTTATGTATTTCCCCTGTCATATGTCTGTTTATGGGTCTGTTGATGTGCCAGTGTGATGGCACGGACCTCACTAGTAAAGTTCAGGAGATGAAGCTACAGTGTTTGCTTTTCCTAAACATTCCCAGGTAACATTTCTGAATCATGTCTTTAAGTTTATGGATTAGTAAAACCAGTTTATTGTATAGCTCTTATATATTTAATGCTGAGCCAGACATTATAAAGAATGTAATATTTTATGTGATGGCTTGTTGTTGTTGTTGTTTTTTGATAAGATATTGTGCTGGTACAATGCCATGGGGAAACCCTAGTGACCATCATGACTTTGAGCCTCAGAGGCACGATGATGGCTACATAGAGGTGATCGGATTCACTATGACCTCTCTGGTAAATGAATTACTTTTTCGCGACAAAAAGTGTTCACATACACGTTTGGTCAGTTTATTGGTTTATTACAATTTCCAGCTAGTAAGTGGTTATATATAGGTTATGGGTTATATATTTTATTGATACATAAATTATTGATGGTGCCAGACCTTTTTCTTATTTACAGTTAAAATACTGGAGGCCGACAGATAGTTAGGTGATCAGATTAAATCAGATTAGATTGTGTTGTGTTAGATTGGATTGTACTATATTATATTAAATTAGATTTATTCAGTGTATTTTAAATTAGAATGAATTGGATTAGATTGTATTGGATAAAATATACTTATATATATTAAATTAATAACTTATTTATATTTATAAATGTTGAAGTAAAAAAAGTAAAAGACGCGTTTAAACTGACAGAAAAAGTAACTGAAGTGATTCTTTCAACAGCACAGTTACACCTTCTTGCACATTCATCATTCATAGCACATTAAAAAAGATCAAACGATATAATATAAAAGTAAACCTTAATTTAAAAATATATTAGTAAATGTCGAAATTGACACTTACTACATTAATATTATGTGTATATATTCACACTTATTTTTTGCTATTATTTCAGAGCAATTGATATGTAGCTAATCAAAAAAACAAAATATGTATTGCAGTGATTAACGATTAGTATGCATTTTTGCCAGTAAACGAAAGCTCCGACAATCAGTAATGATTAATCAGCGAACCCGAATAATTGGATCTACTTTTTAAAATAAAAACCATAGAGCTTATTGTTGTCACACAGAAAAAAATACAAGATTAAATCATGTTTGATGTATGAAACTCTTTGTGTTCATGGTACTATTAATTAGGTCGATTCAAAATGCCTTTAGTGCAGTCCAGAATGTAAATATAAATGCAATAATGTGGCTCATATAAACGTTTAATACCCTGTTAAACCAGCAACTGCAAATGATGTAGAAATAAAAATGCTATAAAGGGTGTATAATATTAGAGTAAATTACATTCTCTTTACATCCACTGCATAAGTGTGTTTAATAGTTATGGTTTGGTGAATAAAAGAGTGTGTTGTGTCTTGTTTTATAGGCCACGCTGCAGGTAGGAGGTCATGGCGAAAGGCTTCACCAATGTCAGGAGGTGACTCTTACCACCTTTAAGCCCATTCCTGTGCAGGTAGACGGAGAGCCATGTAGACTGGCTCCATCTATTATCCACATAACACTCAGAAACCAGGCCAACATGCTACAGAAGACCAAGAGAAGAATGTCCTTCCCACAGCTCAATGAGTAAGACACACTAAAACAACAGCCTTATAAATAGCCATTTCCATAATTTTATCAATACAGGCACAACAGAAAAGATTAATACTGCTTACAAAATCTGTTTAAAAAAAAAAGTCAAGCTATAAGTGTGTGTGTGTGTGTGTGTGTGGTCTTAGTCAGCAGCCCATCTTTGAGCAGCTGCAGATCCAAGTGAGCCGAATCAGCATGCGGGACTACGAGACTTTGCACTATGACAAAGATCAACTCAAAAAAGCCTGTATGGAATGCATTTGTTTTTCCACACCTGAATGTTTATTAAGTGTTGCACACTTATATGACGCTGTCTTAAACACTCGGGTCTCAACGCAAACACATTAACCTTTTATTGCTTTCTTTAGCAATTCCTCTGGGAATCATCTCGGTCCGGGCAGACAGTGATCTGGAGACTTGTCGAATGCACATTGAGAGGATTTATGAGGTACCTTTTTATTCTGAAATGTATGTTTGAGAGTAGCTCTGACTGCTCGTTTATAATGTCTATAGCAATAAAGTGGGGAAGTGGTGGCTCGTGGTTAAGGTGTTGGACTACAAACCTGAAAATTGTGGGTTTGATTCCCAGCTCAACCAATCCACCACTGCTGGACCCCTGAGCATGGCCCTTAACCCCCAATTGCTCAGTTGTATAAATGAGAAAAATGCAAGTTGCTCTGGATAAGAGTGTCTGTCAAATGTAGCTAGGACTTTTAAATGATCATTTAACTACCAATCATGCTTGAAATTTAGTTAAATATTAAACCCTTATAGTTAAACAATAAACTTCATAAATTAATAATATAAATTTAGATAATTAGATTAGATTAGATTAGATTGGTCTGGATTATATTATATTACATTATATTATACTAGATTAGATTATATATGATTAGATTCGATTAAATATGGTTAAATTATATAGGATTTGATTGGATAGGATTAATATGGGTTAGATTATATTAGATTGGATTAGATTAGATAAATAAATTTAGGTAAATACATTTAAACATTGAAATAACATAAAGCAATAGATGAAAGGTAAAGTAAAATACTGTAGATCATGCACATTTAGTTGTATTTGTTTAGCACTTCTAAACATTCCCTGATAAGGAAAACAGACTTATTCTCATCTGACTTATTCTCAAAGAGTGTAATTATTTATAACTGTGTACCTAACTAGGGTTGACATTGGTGGACAGTCTTACATACTAATTGATCAGAACGACATCTGTTAGTTTAAACTTGTGAGTTTATTCCAGAAATCGTCTACATTGTTAGTGTAGGTACAGCTGTTGGATTGTATTGAGCTCCCAAAATATGAATCAAAAATTAGTCAAACAAGTAAAATCAGGCAAACACAGATTTTAGCTAGAAATAATCTCACTCAGTATACTGTTTTTTAGGAGGGAGATGGTGTGGACCCAGACCCAGCCCCCGTACCAAAGCTCTCACCAAAATGGTGCTTCCTAGACTGTAAGTGAAATTAAGAGGTTTTAATATCAACCATTGCCCTCAATATTATGTCATATTACAATATTTTTTCTATTATGCGATATTATGTCAAAGCATATGCAATTAGGTCTACAATTTTTTTCGCAGCCACAACTGCAGATCGTTTCTACAGAATAGACCGTGCTCAGGTATATATATATATATAAGACCTAAAACACTTACAGTGTGTAAGGCCATCTAAAATCTACCCATTTCCGTTTCATGTATTCTATTTCTGCTTTAATGTTATTTGTTCCAGGAACATCTGAACTATGTAACAGAGATCTCACAAAATGAGCTTTTTATCCTGGACCCTGAGCTGGTCACTAAGGAAACGGTGGGCACGTCTACTGGAATGCAGGACATGGTAGACACACTGGAGGAAAACTCTAATACCTCTGACCAGATTGCTTTCCCAGCATCTTCTCCACTCTATAGGTACATTTTGGTCTATTTGGTTTATTCTGTTCAGTGCATGTACCTTCATTGCTTTATTAAAAATAAAAAATATATTTTTTTCACTATTTAGCTATAAAGCAACTACAGTTAACAGCCCATTAGTTTGAAATGTCTTTTAATTTATACAAGTAACTGTTACACAATATGTCCAAAAGACTGTAGATATATATTTTAGCACATTCATAACTGTGTCCTCTCCAAACTTCTGCCCTAAAACCTTTGTATGTTGGAGCATTATAACTAAACAATATTCCAGTATTATAAAGTTCCTGTGCACAAAACCTAGGAGACATGATGGGTTATGGCTGGAATGGAAGAACTTCGGACTGAGCCTTAACCTTGACTCCTGCTATTTTTTGCCCTAATAGAGTATATTTTGCCGTATATCTTTATAATCTTCTAAAGCCATTTACGCCATCACATTTAGAAGCAATCATTGCAAATATAATTGTATGCATATTAGTATTCATAAAAAGACGTTTTTATTTTATTACATCAACTGCCATTTTTAAAGAATTCATCACTCTTATTAAAGACCATTATTATTGCTTTCTACATGAACTTACATATCCAAAGACGGACTTTTAAAGGCAAGGGTTTAATCTAAAAGTATGTAACTTAACGATCTGGTATCAGTCATGCTCAAGTTTCAATTTGTAAGTATCTGCTCAGGACTGTGCGACTAGAAACTACAATACTCCGTTTATACTGTTTTCCTCCCACAGGTTAAATACATGTATCTTAGGTTAAATAGTGGCTCTGTGATAAACTAACAACCTGTCCAGGCAGCTGGCATGGACCACAGCAGATCCATGTGGCCCTGATTAGGAAAGTGCGTATAGATAATGAATGGATTGATGGATAGAGCTGCTTGCTGGATGGATAGATCTGCGCCTTGTAAAGAAATATAATCCTGTATCACAACACTGTGGTGTGAGCTGCTTCCAGAACTGAAAGTGCAGCATGTAATTCTCTCACTTGTAAAAATAGAAATAAGTTCCGACATAAATGCTTAAAAAGCAGGTTAAAATGGAGGATGTACTTACTCTATATTATTTTTTTGTTTTTTTTTCTACCAAAGATAAGAGAACAAAATGTGATCAAGCATAACTGATAATCAACAAGCTGCTTTCACATTTCAATGATTCTCTCTCCCTCTCTCTCTCTCTTTCTCTCTCTCTCCACACACCACACACACACCTTTGCACTAAATATACTTCAAACGGTACACGAAATGTCCTAACTGTTCTTTCTTATTGGATAACAATTTCTTTCTCTTGTACTCACAGATCAGATGACATGGTCCAGAATGAGATTGATAAAGGTAAAATTCTATTATTTTAAAGATCAAATGAAGGTTTCAAATTTGGTAGAATTATTATTACTAAAAACATTGTTAATTCGTACTTATGAGACTGCAGGCTGGTGCAACTTTAATGGCCAACCTTTGTTTTATTAATATAGAGACCATGAACATGTTGATTGCCAATGTGAAGGCAGATAATTTTAAGAAGGTGAGGAAATCATTCATTTGCATATATTTTATTTCTGATTTTTTTTACTGACACTGCAACTATCTACAGTATAATATCTACAGTAGTATCAGCTAACCGGATACCCATAAACTACTGATTTATTTCCAAACTAAAAAGCACTTACATTTTAAATAGTGAAGTTTAGACCTATTTAGTATCTTTTTTTATAAAATACATATTTTACAATTAATCTCTTAAATTTACAGTTTCAA
The DNA here is from genome assembly GCA_005784505.1 of Bagarius yarrelli. NCBI lineage: Eukaryota > Metazoa > Chordata > Actinopteri > Siluriformes > Sisoridae > Bagarius > Bagarius yarrelli. The sequence goes on along the minus strand of VCAZ01000001.1, from coordinate 12,201,790 downwards.
TGTCAATTACCTAGAGTTTCAATTCCAATCTGTTACACATTCAATTCCGATCACCTACAGCTTTAATTCCGATTTCAATCTGTTACAGTTTCAATTCCGATCATCTAAAGTTTCAGTTTCAATAAGTTACATATTTACCTCCGATTACCTACAGTTCAATTCCTATTCCAGTCTGTTTCTGTTTCAATTCCAATCACATACAGTTTTAGTTTTAATTTGTTACAGATTCAATTCTGATCACCTACAGCTTTAATTCCGATTTCAATCTGTTACAGTTTAAATTCTGATTACCTACAGCTTCAATTGCAATTTGTTACAGATTCAGTTCCGATTAACCACAGCTCTAATTCCGCTTCCAGTCCGTTACAGTTTCAATACCGATTACTTACTGTTTCAGTTCCAATAACTTCAGTTCAAATTCCAATCTGTTGGTTACAGTTTTAATTCGGATAACCTTCAGTTTTAATTCCAATCTGTTAGTTTCAATTTCGATTACCTACAGTTTCAATTCCAATCTTCTAGAGTTTCAATTCCGATTACCTACAGCTCTCACCTTTTCTGATTCCAGTAGGTTACAGTTTTAATTATGATTACCTACAGTTTTAATTCTGATTCCAATCTGTTACAGTTACTGTTACAAAATGGTTAAGATGTGGGACTAAAACCAGAAAATATTTTATGTTTTAAATGACACATTTTTGCAGCTTGTAGAGCTACACAAGGAAGGAGCCAGTCTAGCAGTATATGATGCAAAAGGCTGTACGCTGCTCCACTATGCTGTAGATACTGGCAACAAGGAAATGGTCAGATACATCATAGATAATGGTATAGTGACAGTAATGACAGTTATTTATACATAAAGCACTGTCTTAACATTCACTGCTTTTGACTCACATTTTTTTTTTCTTTGGGGTTTTCCTTTACGAGCAGCTCCACTAAGTATCTTGGATGTTGCAGAAAAAGATACGTAAGTAAACCAATGTATTAATTGCATTTTCTTACACATCGTTAAAAGATTGAGCTTTGTCTTTTCTTGTGTGTTTTTGTGAATTAGAGGTGAGACAGCATTACACAAGGCTGCAGCATTATGCCAGAGGTCAATCTGTAGCTACCTGGTGGATGCAGGAGCTTCCCTCACAAAGACTGACTTACAGGTGAGCATGTTTCAAATTCAATTCCATTTCAAATCCAACTCCACTGTGTAACAATTTCAGGTTCATACCTAATTTATTTCCTACTCTAGCAGATCTATTGTTGAGTCTAACTTTGTGCTATCTTAAGGGTAACACTGCAAAGACACATGCAAAGAGAGCTCAGGACTTGCAGCTGACTGAGTATCTGGAGAATCAGCAGCACCACCAGATGATTCAGAGGGACAAAAATGAGACGGAAGTATAACCGACAGTCTGAAGTATCCCGGTCATCCCCTGGAGGCTGTTTTTCTTGGCATGGTGGCCAGCATTTCAGTCTAAACAGAGAAGGCTTGATTTTTTTTGGACTGCATCGCCAAATCAGGATGATGTCTTGTTCTAGCTGCATTAATATTCTTTTTTGCGCTGGAGGTCATATTGTGCCAGAAGTTACATTCCCTAGATAATAAAAGCATAGTGTTTTTTTAACCAACAGGGTTAGAACAGAAGTACATCTGAATGTGGCTTCAGCATTTTAGTACGCAAACCTCAAACGCTTAAACCTCAAAACAGATTGATGTGGGCAAAGGGGTCTTTTTTTCTGTATTTAAAAAAATATTTCATTTTTAACTTGATATTTGCTTGCCAAAAAGATATTTATGCTAGTCTATTTCATCTAGTTGTATTAACATTATAATAATATATAGTGCTCGCCTTTTCTTTTGGAAAGATTGGAATATTTGACTGACATCTGCATTTAAAATGTTTTATTAATCTTATGCTTTATGATGTGTTTTTGTCTTTTTTTTTGATAAATGGTTGTATTTTGTTACAGGAATATAATGACTGGCATGATTGTTTAAACCTTTTTAAGTGGCTGCCTCTTTTTTCCATAATATTCTTTTAATCTTATTCCTAACTGACTTCTTTCAATAGATTTCCTGCACTGATCATAAGAACTTTTAAAGTCATGTGATGTTCATGTGAAGTAACGATAGAAAGCCTTGATGTATTTAGAAATAAGTTACTATTTATCATGTTTTAATTATTCTAGGAGGTCATTACATATCATTTAGAACTCTGGAGTAATTTCATCAGGATGTTTTAGGTTAAAAACATTTTAGAGACAGTGGAGTCTTTAAGCATTTAAATTACCAATTATTTTGCATTAAATTATTGTGTTAGGATGGGTAATAACATTAGTAAAGCCGTTACGTTATCCTTCGGTTAGTGTGCTTACAAGTTGTTAGTGCTGTTTCCTCAGGTACTGAATACATTCAATGTTTTTATATTTTTGAATGTGGTCTTACATCACTGCCCTAGAATTATTTTTATTTTTTAAATGTAGTCATAAGTTATAAGTTAAACTGCATTGTTAATGCTCTGTTGCGAGTTGCTGTGCAATTCACTAGACATTGTGTGTACATATCTATCAAACATTTTAAAAATGTGTAAGTAACGATGCCATTCCGAAGTCCAGTTAAAAGCATTTGTAATACTTTATAAAGTTAAATAAAATAATAGACAAAGGATTTAACTACAAAATACTACAGCTGTTTTAGATACTAGATTATAGTATGTACTATATCTTAGCTGGTTTGTTATTGTCTTCTGAAATAAAAGGAATAAAGTTTAACTCTCCCTTTTTCTGTTTTTTTTTTCTTTACCAGTGGTAATATATACTGCATTGTGCTATAACAGAGAAACAATATTGCAAGATGGAAATCATAGCTGAGCTGGATCAGTAATGTAAAAACAAAATGCACATAAATGAAAAGTAGGTCCAGTGTGTCACTGAGTAGGTAACAGTGCTGCTAGGTAACCTGACCTTTTCCACTCATGCATTATTCCTGAAACCACTTCTTCTTACTTACCCTTTCCTTTTTGTTCTTTCGGTATAATGGATGGATGGATGGATGGATGGATGGATGGATGGATGGGTTGGTTGAATGGGTGTTTGGATGGATGAATGGATAGATTCAGTATTGGATAGATAGATTTCAGTATTATTGTGGGTATACATACATTTGTATGGATTTCCTTGCTGCTTTATTCTTCAGTAGTAAATGATAATGATACTCAATATGATGCAAAGACCCAAACAGACAGACAGATAGATGATAGCCAATTAGATAGATAGATAGATAGATAGATAGATAGATAGATAGATAGATAGATAGATAGATAGATAGATAGATAGATAGATAGATAGATAGATAGATAGATAGATAGATAGATAGATAGATAGATAGATAGATAGATAGATAGATAGATAGATAGATAGATAGATAGATAGATAGATAGATAGATAGATGGATGGATAGATAGATAGATAGATAGATAGATAGATAGATAGATAGATAGATAGATATAGATAGATAGATGGATGGATGAGATAGGATAAGTAAATGATAGATAGATAGATAGATAGATAGATAGATAGATAGATAGATAGATAGATAGATAGATAGATAGATAGATAGATAGATTTTAGTATTATTGTGAGTAGCGAGATAGCTAGATAGCCTCACGTGAGGATGAAGTTAAGGTCACGTGTGTGTGTTTCCCCGGGAGGCAGAATGTAAAGGCGCAGCAGCGCGACCAGCTCAAACTAGATCTTCAAAACAAAGCGGAGCGGAGGAGCTTCACTTGCTAGGAAAGCAGTTCACACACACTCACACACACAAGCACTCTGGTGGTAAAGGACCTCTTCCACAGCAACCAGGCAAGTCGCATTATTTTCTTATTCCGGCAGTAATATAATGAACGATGTGCGAATATCGTAACTGTATTTTGTTTCTATTTGCGCTCTGAAGGTCGATGTGTCTGCTTTTAATGCACAGCCGCCGTTAATTCTAACGATCTACGTTAGGGTTCTATAGCAGACACTCCTTAGGATTTTTAGTCTTAGGCGGGAAATTTTCTGGGACATTAAAGAGGTATATCCGAATAGAGATTTTGGGATGATGATGGGATGTTCTTAAAGACTAATTTCTGTGCCAATCATTCCGCTGTGCTGAGAATAAAGGATTAACGGTTAGTGAGTTACTCTCAGCTCGTTGACTGGTTAATTAGTAACTTGTAATTTGGATGTAAATCTAACACTGTTTGATGTCAACCTTTTTTTCCTCCTGGGTATAAGTCGAAACATGGCACCAGTTACCCTTTATTTCTTTCACTGGCTGATGGAGACCTTGCCCTCAGGAGTGCCAGTACACTTTTTGGTGCCAGCGTCACTGACCCATTTTACAAACTCATTACAAACCAGACCTTTTTCAGCCATCAGCAACAAAATTATACACAAAGGACAGGAGCTTGTTTGAAGGAAACACATTCCACAACGAATCCACTAAATTTATATAGACTTTATAGCTAAAGGTTTGTGGCTACCAAAGCAGAACCATCTGTGTTTCTTCTTGAAACATGGACGCACTCGACTGTAGAATATAGGTTGGCTTTTTATGCTGCAATTTAATTTATTTAAGAGGCTCATATACTGTATATGACAATGTTTCTGTGCACAGGTCTAATCCCATAAAACCTGCTTCGAGAAGAACTCTGACGCCAACATTACTGAAACACAGATTAAGCCTCAGACCTCCTCACCCAAATTTAGTGTGGGTAAATTAGCACAAATTCCCACAGTCATACTCTAAAATCCAGACTTCCCTAAGGACGGGATGTTGTTATAACATTAAACAGAAAATTTCATCTGGAACAGTTTGTGAGGTTGTGTATCCGCTAACTTTATCCTGTAAAATGTAGCTAGTGCTGCCAGATTGGGCTGTTTCTTGGTTTTAAAATGCATTTTGAATGATGGAAATGATAACACTGGACAGGGAAGGTTTACTTTGAGGATAATTAAGTTACAATTCAGGCGGGTTTTCAAAACTGATAGGACTGGAAACAATCAAATCCAATCTGGCAACCTGTGAATCCCAAAGCCTTAGGCTTGCAGTTCTCCACAGGCGGCTAGCGTCCCGCCGCTTCTCTACAGAGCTGTTTTTGTCTTCTGATGCAAATAAGCGTACATTCACTGGGCTTGCTGAGAGACACTGCATGGGATCTGTGCTCTGGCTCTTTTGGGGGGGGGGAAGAAGAGGAGAAGAGAAAAACGGCGAGAGCTGCCTTTTGTTTCGAGGCACTGAATCGGGCTGCTCTCTCTCAATCGGGCATGGAGGCCTTAAGGAGCGCCCCTCTGTTCTCACAAAAAGCCCCCTACATTTATGAAGCCGGGAGAAAATGTCAGTGAAAGAGAAACTGCGTTAATGGAGGGATGGGGTAATAAAGAGGACAAGTGATGTGTTTGTGCTTTCTAGGAGGAGAGAAGAGAAAATTATATAAAGGCACTAAAATGTACTCATGCACATTGGAGTCCTGGTATGATGTTATTAGCTCTTGAGCTTGAATGCTGTGTAGAAAAGAAACATTCACCATGTGGTCTATTTATTGCCATGGTTTGCTTAAATTCACTTATTTTGTATGCTGTTCTATGTTTAACATTAAAGGCCTCTCTATTTCCCCAATGATGGATGTGTACATTGAGAATGTTTTAATTTACATGCCAAATGGATCAGTGCTTGTTAGACCGTGTGTAAAAGATAGGAGCTTTAAAAGTTGTGTGGTCAAATCATCAAGTTGAGAAAAATTTACAGAGAATAAATTTATTGAAATGTTTTATATTTGTTGTCTTAGGATGACTTCAACTAGATGCAATATAACATCTTTATCAGCTGAGTTATTTAATTCTTTTTTTTTTTTTTCATTTGTCATTTTTTTTGTAATAAATCACAATATGTATATATATATATATATATATATATATATATATATAGATTATATTATATATATATATGCTATATATATATATATATATATATATATTATATATATATATATATATATAGATACCCATGCGTATATATATATATATAGCACGGGATATATATATATATATATATATAGCACGGGATATATATATATCCCATGCTGTGGGTACTGAATGCCTGGTGTTTCTCAAAAGTACATCGTATATCATTTGCAATTTGTGTTCTGACAAAACCATAGACATTCTTTCCAAATAGGTACAGTATATAATGATAATGATGGGTGATAATAACTGGTCCACCAGCCTCATTATTTTGTTAAACTGTGCAGGTTTGTACCGCCTTTCCTTTTTTTTTAGGTAATTAAATATGGAAAGAACGTTACCGAGGAAAATAAAACCCAAACTGGAACCCTTAATCCAGGGAGTGTTGGTTAGTCTTGAATTACTTTTAATATAAAGCAGATGTTGTTGGCAAACGTTGATGCTGTAGTAAGATCGTTTGTTCAGGGCTGGTTGGCATTAAATGTACTGGAGCCTGTCGGAGGAACGGCGTGGGGTTAACATCACTACAGGGTGTCTTTCAACTCTTAAATATTTGTGGTCTTTATTGTTATTTTTTTGACCTTCTACTGGTTTTAGTAATAGAAACTAAATATTCACTGAGCTGAGATGAAGTGTACTGTTAAATATTTATAGACCATGAATCAAAATATAAACCTTCCGTCTCTATTTTCAGCTTTGGACTTGAAGACAATCCTGAGCTGCTGATGCCAAAACTAAGACAAAACTAGTAAAAACTGTAGCTGTAAAAACATACAGCTTATGCAATGCAAAACCTAGCAGCTTAAAGGAGTTACTAACTCTATACATGAGCTCTATAAACCAATCTATGGCTGTGATTGATTGAGGAGAGTGGAAATCCATATTTCCCAGAGAGCAAGACATGCGCTGGTTATCTTGTATCTGATATCGTAAACAAATTGCTTAATCGTAGTTACTAGTTATAAAAAGTAAAACCAAAGAAAAGATTCAGGAAAACTACAGACGCCACAAATCAATAAACTCAACTTGGAAAGTGTTCTAAAACAAAAAAAATGGCAGCTGTTTATATTCCTATCCAGAGATTTTTTACTGCTAAAACACTAGATAACTCTGCCTTTACCTCTTTTTATTAGTACACTTGCTTGTTAGACTGCTGGTAAAACAGGAATCGGCAAAACAAAATAATTTTAGCGAATACCATCACATTTCTGATGCTTGAATACACAGAGAAACAAATGGGTTTGATATTAAACATGACTTTGAACAAACTGTTTTTGTAAATGGTAATGAAATGACTACTACTAGGCTAGGACAAAAGATAAATTCTTTTTAAAGGCCTTAGTGTCTATTTTTATATAAGCTATAAATTTCTACTGTGGAGTATGACATGGCAAGGAATAAACCCAAGAAAACAGGTAAATAGTCAATTTGTTTCGGTTTCTGGGACAAATAATTGATTAATCAAATTATTGTTGCATTTTTATGGGCAGGCGCTGCATTGATTTGTCTATTGTAAAGATGTGCATGTGAGTAAAATCTATAAGCCAATCCTATGAAGGAGAAAGGATTTATCAGAATTCTGTCATTGATTCCTTTCATCACAAGGCACAAGACAATCTTGCGATAGATAGATAGATAGATAGATAGATAGACAGACAGACAGACAGATAGATAGATAGATAGATAGATAGATAGATAGATAGATAGACAGATAGATAGATAGATAGATAGATAGATAGATAGATAGATAGACAGACAGATAGATAGATAGATAGATAGATAGATAGATAGATTAGATAGATAGATAGACAGACAACAGACAGACATATAGACATAGATAGATAGATAGATCGATAAGATAGATAGATAGATAGATAGATAGATAGATAGATAGATGAGAGATAGATAATGAGAGATGAGAGACAGAATCGGTTTTCTATTTAGTTTGTGTTATTGAACAACATTTGCAACCCCAGCAGATTTTTTCAACGTGTCTTGTGTTTGTCGTCTATAGGATGAGGGGTGTATTCTCAGTAACAATCATGCTGCTTGTGGCTTTGACCTTTGCTGTGGAAGCCGCAAAGACGAAAGGTGAGTTCCATTTGCAGATTTCAGAACATAATAATCACTTAAGGGCCTTGCTCAGGGGTTGGCAGATTGGTGGTACTGGGGTTTGAACCCACAATATTGTGGCTATGCTGTAATATTTGAATGATATTTTTACAGAGAAAGGAAAGGAGGTGAAGTCAGAGAGTGACTGTTCCGAGTGGATGTACGGGAGATGTGTGCCCAACAGCGGTGACTGCGGCGTGGGTGTTCGTGATGCCACCTGCAATGGGCAGACCAAAAAACACAAGTGTAAAGTGCCATGCAACTGGAAGAAGGATTTTGGAGGTATTAGAAAGTGTTCAAAATAAAAAAAAAATTTTCCCCAGTATGTAAGGTCATGTAAACATATATATTTTTATTTTTAGCTGATTGCAAGTACAAGTTCGGCCGCTGGGGGGAGTGTGAGGCAGGCACTCGAAGCAGGTCTGGAGTACTGAAGAAAGCGCTCTTCAAAGCTAACTGCCAGGAAACTATTAAGGTGAACAAACCTTGTACTCCAAAAACGCCTAAACCCAAGGGCGGGGAGAAGAAGGCAAAGAAAGGGAAGGAAAACTAAGCAATCCAATGCGTCCCCCTCTACCCAACCTTTATATAAAATGGCGCTTAATCTTCAATAAGGGAAACAACAATTGTAACGCTATCTATATTTGATTCTGTCTTCTGTTGGTACAATTGTGATCGTTTCCTTTGTCATATTTTTAAACTATTTCTGTAGGAAGCTGATAACTGTGAATTACTTTTTTTCTTTATTATTAGAGAAACAAAAAAACAAACATTATTTACTAAAGTTGCATGTCTGGAAGGACATTTCTTGGCCCGTGGAAATTTGATCTGAATTGCAATAGTCGAGATATAATTTAACTTACCAACTTGATTCATATTTGTATATGTGAAATGAAATAAAACCCTTGAATTATTAGTACACTTTGCAACGTTAGATGAGTGGTGTATCTGTGCTTAAGTCTATGTTCCTAGATGTATAATCATTGTACAATCCACATCACTAACGGATACTTTCTTCAGGTCTGTGAATAAATACCATTTTTTTTCACCGGGATTTGCTTTTGTATTTTTTTACCCTTGAAAATTTCGACTGACTGTAGAGTTTTTTTTAAACTAACAAAGCTTTGTCCCGATTGCATACTTGCATACTATATAATGCCAGGCATATATTATGTGAGGCAAGTATGATTTCTTAAATCTTAGAATGCGAAAAAACAGTATTTAGATGAGCTGCTTCTTTTACCCGGATTTTGAAGTATGCTTACGATGCACACTTTACTATTTCATAAGACCACACGGGTGCTGACCTGTCATACGCAGAAATGGCAGAAGGTGGAGACTGAGCACTTTTTAAGTACTTAAAGTAGCTTTGAGTACTTTAGTAAAAAAACATCGTGCCTTGTACAACATCGTGCTTTAGTAAAAAAACATCGTGCCTTAACGGCAGTGGTTAAGGTGTTGGACTGATAATTGAAGATCAGGGTTTGATTCCCAGCACCACCATGTTGCCACTCCTGGGCAAGTCTCTTAACCCACAATTGCTCAGTTGTATAAAAGACTGAAATATAAGTCACTCTGGATAAGGGTGTCTGCTGAATGCTGTTAAAATGTAGTTCAATTCATTTGTCATCATTTAAGTGAACATTATCCAACTTTAAATTTGATCTTTTGTGACGATGCAGATGCCAATATACACATGGCGGATATAGTACTTCTAAATTTTATTTATAATACGCATAATAAATTATTTTATAGAATGTACAGGAAGTTTGTATTAACTTAAATGTGGTTCATCCATACATAGTGTGTGATTTTGGACGCAGCAGTTTTCGACAATGTCTTACAGATGAATAATCAGAAATCACACTATCCCTGGCTCTGGTGCTGTTAACTCCCAAACCTTTGTAATGACTTAATTGTTTCCATTTTAAGTCAGCAGTCAGTAGTTAGTCACCCAATAAGAATGTAAAAAATAAGCTTTGTGAAGCATTTCTTTTAATCAATCTGGAGAGGTTAAACAGGGTTCGAGGATTGGTTGGCCCAGCATGCGCTGCCTGGTGATTCATCATCATACGAGTAAACAGCCGGCTTAAACTGCAAACTGCTCAACACTGCAGATTTGTCATCGGTATATAACACAGACTTACGTAAGGAGGAAAAAAACAACTTTAAAAAATCATAGTTGAACCTCTGTGTTATAGATAACTGTATATCTAAGTATATAGCATATATAACATTAAGTTCCTGTAATATTAAACAGTTCTGGAGAGACTTCTGAAAGAATAGTTAAGGAACATTTCAGGTTCTCAGGCTTCCAGAGTTCAATTACTAATTTGATAAAGTTGTGAGTTTTTATATTATTAAAAATTTAATTTACAACCTATTTTATTAAACTTGCTGGTAGTGGCAACCAGTATATGTTCAGAAATATCTCGGAATACATAAAATTCAGTCTACGATCTAGTCACGCAATCTTCCCCATCAGCTGTTCTTTTTCACATGCTTCTCTTTGGACGTTGTGTCTATTTCAATCCTAAATTAAGGTGGTGGTAGATTTTTTTAAGGCTTTTTTTTTTTTTACTAAAGTGGCATCTAATAGTTGATTCTAAAATGTGACATCGATCGAACTATGAAATAACCAGCAGAATCTTCAGATTCCTCTTGGCTGATCTCACCATCCTCCTCAGAGTAGGTTGGTGCAGTGCGCTATTATTGGAATGCTTTTGTTAGAGAACTGTCTATGTTTTGCCACTTGGCTAAATAAAAAATGTCATTTATTGTGTGAATGTTAATTTATCACATTTTTCTACATTTCTTAAAGGGTGTAAATATTTCTGGAGTTACTGGTACAAGAAACAAGCTCTTTGTAGGTAAAGGTGGACTTTCCCCAAGTTAAAGGTATAATAAATTAAAAGTCTCTTTACATACTGATAGCAATCATTAATTTAAGCAGTCTGAATGTGTATTTATATAGTCAGTGGAAGGTGTAGGACCAAGAAATATTCGTCCTAACGAAATGTTTGGTCTGAATATTATAATAGACTTTCCTATCTGACTAGTAACAGCGAGTACACTGCAGAAAAAAGTATAAATCAAAACAGAGTAAAATCCGGTATTAATATTAGTATTGTGTTTCCATGCTGGAGTCGTATTTCGTATTTGGCGTGATTGGATTTTGGTGTGTTTCAGTTGTAACAGTTTATATACAACCTGAATTTGGGAAAAGTTGTGACCTTTTTAAGTTTTGCTTTTCAAAATATCTTTTGTGTTCAGTTTTTTTTCTATATCCTATGCTAACCTCTCTACAGGTTTTAAACGGATAATACTCTTCATCTATGGACCGTTACATTAAAACGAGTATGTATGTATCGGCGAAGACTATAAAACGTATCTGTAATTCTTCTTCTTTTTTCGGCTGTTCCCTTTTTTGGGGTCGCCACAGCGAATCATCTGTCTCCACCAAACCCTATTCGCTACATCCTCTTCACTCACACCCACTAACTTCATATCCTCTTTTATCGCATCCGTATCCCTCCTCTTTGGTCTTCCTTTTTTTCTGCCTGGTAGCTTCATTTCTAACATCCTCCCATCAATAAATTAAACATATATTAAACCAAATTTTAAAAAGGGTTATAAATAGTAATGGTAGGTTAATGTTAGTGCTTTAAGTTCTGAGTGTGCTCCCACTGCTCCTATGCCTAATAAATCTAACTTTCATGTAGAATTTTCTCATCCAGCAGTGTGTTAATGAATGGTCTCTTTGTCCTGCAAGCTTCCTCTCTGACTTGCCTGTGCATGAATAAAAACCTTACACTTGCACAGGATCCCAGTCTTAACCGGATTTTCTGGCAAATTTTCTTAAAAAAACGTGACGTCTGTTAAAAAAACAAAAAAACAACCAACCACCCACCACACTGTATATTTAAGCCGAATTGTGAGAGTTAAGTGTGCGCTGATAGGTTTGTGTCTGAGCAAAACGGCTTCTTTTACTGTACTTAGATGACATTTAAATGACTGCCTCTGTCCGAACATTTGCTGTGGTTCATCAAGTCATTTAAATGTAAAAGAACCAGGGCAACTTACACTGTATCCATCTAAACAGTTTGTGGGTTAAGGGCCTTACTCTGGGGCCCAGCTGTGGGAATAGAACCTCCAATTCGCAGTTCAATATCCTCACCACTGTGTGTATGTGTGTGTTGTCAGAAATTTCTGTTTAATAACTAAGAGGATACAGATTGTTTTTTTTTATTATTCTTGTTTTTATTAAAATCTCTTTTAACCACCATATAACACTGGATCTTTGGCGTCCAACAGCACTTTGTTCAACAAACACCTAACCTCTATTTTAGCTAAAGAATTAACTTAGTTCTTTATTCGATAAAAGATGCTTCTTACATAAGTGGATAAGAGAACTTTTACATCCGGCTTTTCCCATAGCTTTGATTTCTTCAGCACTGACCCAGCAGTGAGATCACCAAAACTGGCACAGAGTCGCTAATGTCTGTCTGTCTGTCTGTCTGTTATGTCTCGTTACACAACGTTGTGCATCACTGCTATACCAGAGAGTGCTGTGTTTCTCAGACGTTTACTGCAAAAAAAAAAAAAAAAAAAAAAACAAGCAGTGGGGAAAGCTTTAAACAAAAGAAAAACTAAATAAAAGAAACAAGCAAGCAACAACAAATAGAAGGCAAACTCCTTAACCAAATCTGATATCTATGAGCAGATTTATCAAACCAACAGATATACAGTGACATCAAATAAAAGCAGATGTCATTTTCCCTTATTACAGATCTGCCCCTTTCCCCCGCCAAAGTTCTTTAATCAGTAACAGTGTTTCAGGGAAACTAAAGTACATTAGCATTTAATTCGTGTCTTTTATGACTAAACAGGGCAAATTGTATAAAGTGTAAAATAATAATAATAAAATTAAAAAAAAAAAAAAGCACCAAAGGTGAAATTTTCATGAATATTTTACACAGCAGCAATTAAAACCACTCCAAGCATGAAATGGATAAAGATCTGTGTCTTATATTTTTTTTTAACTCACTTGCCACTTACTCTGTTCTTTGTTCTATACAAAAAGCATTTAAACGCTGACCGACTCTCAAATATCAAGACAGGAGAGAAATGAGCAGGCGGTGTGCTTCAGCAGCTGTTAGGACATCAAAACCTAAGGATAAATATTAGACAGCTAAAAGCAAGGCTATTAAGGGGCACAGACTGATCCAAACTGTTAAAAGCCATTTAGACACCGAATAATTAAAAAAAAAAACTAACTAGGATGTTCCGTGCTACGTGTTTTTGCCTCGAGCACTGAGAACCTGGGAACGCCTACCGCGACGCTGCTTCTGTTTTACTCAAGAGATCGAGTTCACCACCTGCGCAGAGCCAAGACGACTGGAAAAGTACACAAAGCTTTAGAGTAAAACAGAGCTACCTAAAAACAAGCATGTTTAGCTTTCAAGTCATTTTCTTGATTGGAAACGCTACACTATCCTGTGATACAACCTCATGCACAGTAGTACACGCATGCGCAAGCACATGCCCTCTGTTCAGTGATTAAGTGTTTTAATGCAGGTCAAGTTTAATTTGCTGGTTCAAGGCGCACTTCTTTTTTTTTTTTAAACAACAATCAGCCAGCGTCTTAGTGATATTTTACTACACGTAAATTCAAGTATAATTCTTTACCCAAGCTCGTTTTGGGAGATATGTCTTAACAGTCATTCCCCACAGAGAAAGCCTGGAGAGACACTAGGGTGTTTAGTGCAATCAAGACACTAGCTGCCACTGTAGGTGGCACACGCATGCTGCGACCGGTGGCATCGGAAACAAACTGATAACATCATAGGAACAGTACAAGCAGCATGTTTCAAGGGAACCGAGCCTGATTAAAATCACCTGGACTCAGTGCTCCTCTAGAACGAATGCAGTTCCAGAATATCTGTGTGGCGAAAGCTTTATTCATTGGCCGTTTTGGGTAGTGTAAATGAAATTTTTGACTGATGATTAACTTAAACACTTACAATAAAATGTACACCAATACGGAAACTTAAAAGCCATCATCCTAAAATGTTTTGTGACAACACTTGGGTTACTTTGCACCCCTCCCCTTTTTCCATAGTAGCTTTTGGGTGCATTATACTGCTGCAATTATACAATCTCTTCTGTGAACATAAACAGGAAAGATGATTATGATTAGATTAACAGACAACAGTGTCCTTTCAACGATAATTCTTCAGGCTGAACTGAAAATCACTTGAAATGAACACTTGACCCATGTGCTCTGGGAAGGAAAACCTTTTTTGTAACCGTGCCTTTAACTTGACTGGCCACAGCGATGGCTCCTGAAGGAGCAGTAAACCAAACCGCATTCATTTTGTACCCCAGCAGAAGAATGACTCAAGTAGAAGTCCTTTCTGGCGATGGAATGCTCAAAAGTCTGAGACACGTTTCAAAGGAAGCAAAAGTACAGCTGAAGTGCATGAACCAAGTGCAACAACGATGGCTTTCAATGAAGATGTTCACCATATTTGCGGGCAGGCTGCTGCTTCTGCCAATAAGAGACAGAGTGGAAATTTGGCACTCTTTCTTCTGCACATAAGGCTAAAGCAGAAGGAGGCAAAACACAGGCACACAGGTTCACCTTAGGGGTTTATTCTGTCAGAGAATTGTTCATGTCTCGCCAAATCTAAATCAAGCTGCTCCAGAGATGTACATGTAGGCCAGTGGGAGGAAGCACTATCTGCTGTACAGGTCATCAGGGTAATTTCTGGTGCTACTGTCATTGTTGTTGCTGTTGTTGTTGTTACTAATATTAGTCAAGTAACCACTCCTAGAGGGTGAATCAGATTCTTCATTCTGTCCTTCCTCCATCACGTTCTCCCTGGCTGAGGCATCGGTCACTACTGCATTAAGGGCTGAAGAGAAAGAAACTGACCCAGAGGGACCACCAGCAGGGCCACTACGAGACTCTGAAGGTGCAGGATTGTCTGCAGTGTCAGTGAGTATGTTTGGTCTTGAGTCGAGACTGTTTTCTCCTGAAGGTGCTTGGTCACTCGCCTGCGTTGCTCCCGCTGGTGTCTGGGAGCCGCGGTGAATCCGGTGACTCACCACTATGTTGTTGCCGAAGCCTCCCATAGAAGCCATGGTGGTGCTGCGCTCCCTCTGGACCACCGCAGTCATCCCACCTTCGGCCATCAGACGCCGGATCCGGGAAAGAGCATCTTCACTTGGGTTAGAATCTGGCTGGGATTCACCTAAGATGGCAAAATGAAAAATATTTGAACCACTCAATTCTATAAGCTAATAACTGGTTATGAAAATAATGGGGAAACATTTTGAGAATTTTTTTACATTTAAAAAGGACTGACCATACGTTTCAACTCAGGTATGTGGCTCTGGCATTAATTAAAGGCTAAGCAGAATAATAAGCATATAAAAGGATTTACATGTACAAGGTACAAGTTTAAAACTCAGCGATATTCCAGTCATCCACTGCCTAATGCCTTTTTTTGCAAAGGGGGTATTTTTTTTTCTTACCTACCCTTCTCTATGTAGTAAGTGTGACACTAAGCAAGGGGTGGCATCTGTGTTTGTGTATGCATAGGATTGCAGTAAGAGCTGCACACTGAGTGCTCAGGCTTACTGTATGTGCAGCGGTTAAAGAAATGTGGGTGGCTGGCTTGATAATTATCAAGCAAGTAAGTTAGACACTCTATTATTAGCATTGGTCAAACGTTCGGAAAGAGCTGGCTAGAACTAGAAAGAACTAGGAAAGGGAAAGAAAATAAAAGCATTAAGAGACAAAGGTACCGTGGTTGGTGTTCAGGGAGTCGGTGTGGGTGCTAGAATCGTGGGAAGCAGCGCTTTGAGCCTCTGTGTCTGGTGGCTCAGTGTGTGGGAGTGTCTCTGTGCTGGTAGTCTGCAACTCACTGGTCCCTGGCACTGAAAAAATGCAACCAGTCCATTCAATAGGCAAACACTGATGCAATATAAACTTAGAGGATAAGCAAAAGATGGCACTGTGGTAGGTGTGCATGTATCTTACAGCGTTGCAGTGTGTGGCTGGTCTGAAATGCACTCGGCACGGGCAGCTCTCTCTCCGTCTGTGTTTCTGCATTCTGCAGATGCACCACAGGTGTCTGTGTGCCCTGGGAGGTCACTGAGGGGGCAGGCTGACGGGGTTGCAGGCCAATAGCACTCATCAATCCCATGTCTCTGTCTAATCGCCAGCCAGATCTGCTTGTCCTTTAACGAAATGTAGAAACAATAATTATCATGAGAACACAAAACATATTCAAACGGTACATTTCTATGTCATATCAGTAATAAGTTTAAGAGGTCTTTCTGATCCTGACCGCTCTACTCCACGTGTCCGGCTGCTGCTGTTGCTGCTGCTGGCAGTGAACAAAGGATCCGAGATCTGATCAGTGCTGCCGTCTCCCTCATTACGATAATCACTGAAAACACAAGACCATAACGACTGTAAAACAGACAAACTGTATCTGTTAAATTGTATTATTAATTCATTAACAAAGCGATTCTTGGGAAAAAAAGAAAGGATTAGCAATTGGGCCGCGATGTATGTTGGCTCCTAGGATTGTTCTAAATAAAGCATCGCTGATGTCAACCTACAGCCCACATGTAATCAAAGGAGCTTTTATTCTACAAGTGTATTAATAGTAAATTCCTAGAAAGCACAGAGCTCCAATAAAGTAATCAGGGCAGAGACAATTTGCCTGTAACCCTTTTAAAAAGCAATCATTGGCCAATCTACTTTCCAGACAGCATCCTTAGTTTATAGTCCATAATTGCGACAATAACCTAATAAGTGACTGCAACAGACAGCAGAGAAGCAGCTAGAAGATTACGTCTTGAAGTTAGTATAAGCCAGTGTTTAAGAGCTACCAGATACTTACACTGGTCTGCAGATGACCAGGTCTCCTTTGCTGGTCCCATAGGCCAGACCCATGCCAGGTTCAGGAAGCCAGCGTGCCGAGTTAATGCTCACATGTCTACGCTGGTCTGGAGCCATGGGGTACACTACATTATATACCATCTACAAAAGTTAGAAACGTAAGCATTAGAACAGCATGACAACCCCCCCAACCCCCCACTAGAAACAGGTTGCCCAGCTCTAGCATAATCACATGGCTCACTCTGATAGATGTTTCGCCTCCATGTGGCTGCTGCAGACGAAACACTTGCGCCACCATGTGGTCAGTGGTGGGATGAAGCAGAATCCTCCGTGACGCCAGGCCCACCATAACATAGCAGCCCATTGGAGACAGGCTTACAGAGATGGCATTGGGACCTGAGTTTTTTTTACAATGAACCAATCAGACATCATACCTAACTAACATTTTGGTAAATAGTTACACAAATTTTCGCCAGTAAAAACTGTCACCATGACCAGACAAACAGACCTAAAGCTACAATTTTCACTTACCGAATCGCTTGGTATAGAGCATCTCTCCTAGGTTGTGAGGGGCAAGAGAGTAAACGGCAAGAATGCCCTCATCTGGAAAGCCTCGTTGGCTGCTGGGTATAAAAACAGCCAAGAGCTGCCCGTCTGCCGATATATCGCAGCTGGCGTCGTTATAAATTTTACAGTGCGGAACCAGCACATTCACAGAAGCTAAAGAGGTTCAAATACAACACATATATAAAAGGTATAAATCAGTCCCCAAAAAATAATTTAAAAAAAATATATAAATCACAATGACATTCTGGTCCTTCTGTCAGATAAGCAAGTATGTAGTATTAAAGCTTTTGTTGTATATTACCATTGCTGATCTCAGGCAGGTCAAATTTGGTAAAATCCCACCACTGCAGCCTGTAGGTTGTATTGGCAATGTTACTGGCAACAGCAGATTGACCATCACCTATTGAAGCCCCTGGAAATAAACATAAATTAAGTTTTTTTTTTATTTAGTCCCGTTTGTTGTGTTTGTAAATATACAATCATATTTTGTTCCAACCAAATACCTGCTAATACTCGGTTAATTGAGGAGTGGGTTGCCAGACCCGACTGACCCCTCTCATGGAAAATACCAGCATAAGGAAGATATTCAGGCAACAGGAACCGTCTTTATATTAAAAAACACACACACACCCAAAAACATAAAACCACTTGACAAAACACAGCAAGAACATGAATCCATGAAAACATATGTTCATATTTTATCATTAACTTTTTTTATTTTGAGACCTCCTAGATTAAATACTCAGGTCTAGTAAAGTAAGCAGAAAGAATCAAACACAGTGCCTAGGGATGCACATTTACTGACCGTGGCACAAATCGACCAAGGGAGGGTGCAGACATTCGTGCATTGCGGGGCATTCTGTGTCTTGTCCGGTCTCCAGGCTCCCTGTGATTAGTATGCAATAAGTATATATGTATGAACACATGTATGTATGTACTGCACAGATAATTCATGATATGCTTTTTTGCTGCAGCACAAAAGAAATCAAACATGCAAATAAAAAACATATATCTGTACATCAATAAGAAACTAAACACCCTACAATCTTTGCACAAGTTACAGAATGGCAATGGCACTTTCAGAAAGACATATTTCTGTATTATATAGTATGTGAAACCAAGTATTCAGCAATTTGAGTGCTTTAAAGAAAAAAACAGTGAACATTGGTTGAATTCCAACGACGTTGACTTTGACGTTGTATGTTACGCGTAATAATAAACATGGTGGATGTAGTACGTCCAAATTTCATTCATACCAGCCATAATCATACTATACAGAACGTACTAGTTTAATGGTTGGGGAGTACATACCTACCAAAATGTAGTACATACTTAATATTATGCAATTTCAGATGGGGCAATGTTTAAAACATTTACTTTCTGTGTATAATGTGAAACTTACTTTAAGCTTTTTTTTTCAATCAAAAAGCATTCTAAATGAAGTATCCTTTAGAGTTTTCCATTTCGACAGTGTGTCCATGTGCACTTGAGAATTAAACCCCACCATAACACCTACTCTATATCCTCGTAGTCTGCGTCACTTCCTTCAGCTGGTGTGACTGAAGGGTTGCCAGCCTGGTTATCAGAGGATGTGGAAAGAGTGCGCAGTCGATTCTGTAGGGAACGCTGGCGAATACTTTCTCTCCTGGACAGATACTGAATCATTCTCTGGGCATAATATGCAGCTGGAGACAATCTACAAAAACAAAGACATTAAGTTACTTGGAAAAACAGCTAAATTTAAGCGAACAGAGTTTAAATCAATGTTAAATACCTAGCAGGGTCTGGATAAATAGGATGGTCACGGGAACCAGACATGTCGTACCGTGAGAAAGGAAACAGGGATGACTCCAAAAGCCTCCTAAAATAGAGACAATGTGTAAGTAGGCTAAAACATACACTATCCCTGATTAACGTATTATTTTAGGTTAAACTGCATTTTTCAATTACCAATAACCCAAACGCTTCATTCAAAATTGATCTGTTTGAAATTCTACATTATTTATAAATAATATAAACCCATTTTATTACTGTTTATTTATTGTGATTATTGTGGTAAAACCTTCCAGAATCTTCAACAAAAAAGAAGATTAAAGAATGGGGTAATTTGTAATGTCTTTGTATATTCAAACAGCTGATCATCTAAATGCATTTTGGATCTGAGATGATAAAAACAGATTTTTTTTTTCTGAAAGACAAAACTCATAACAAAAATTCACCAAACCTTCTGAGCGAGTCCTCATCAGTATTGTCCACAGGCCCATCTGGGTTTAAGGCTTCTTGTGCTGCTTCAGTAGAAGGGTTGGTTGCGGCCTGTGGATATACCCTCTCCCATTGTCCTGTGTCCTGATTATATGCCAGGCCCATAGGCTGTTGGCCCTGCAGAGGCTGCTGCTGCCCCTCATCTGTAGTATGGGATTCTTCTCTTGAACTCTGTGGAGGCACCTCAAAGGCAGGCACAGGCATTTGCCAGTGTGGTCCATCCTGAGCCGAGGCAGAGGAAGCTTGGCTTGAGCGCTCCCAACGCTGGGTCTCATGATTAAAACTGAGAAGGTTGTGACATGAGCGGCAGCAGTTGGGGTGGTTGTGCTGTAAGTTGGAACTGCTGGTGCCATCCCCAACATAGGCAGAGCTCCGATGTGAAGGCCCTGCTCTTTCTGAGTCTACATTGCTGGACAGCAGGTCCTGCATGGGCCCCTGTGTGCCTGTTTGCTGGCTAGAACCCGCTCTCTCGATATCCTGCATGCGCTCATATTCTATAAAGTAGCGGCTCAGGTTGCACTGAAGTGCGTTGCGGATGGAAGCTGGGTTATTTTGCTGGGAGTTATCATAAAAGGGGTGATGCCCACTACTGGTTCTGTCACTGGCTCTGCCCTGCCTGGGGTCAGTGCCAGGGAGCCCCAGACCACGACCCTCAGTGGCCGACGTATAAATAGGCGAAGAAGAGGAGGAGGAAGAACTATCAGGGTACCTATGTAGAGAGTGCAGACTCACGGACGAGGAGCTGGTCCTGGGAGGGGGTATAATCCCCCTACCGACAATGCCTACTGCTCCCTCGCCTAGCGTAGCTCCAGAACTAGTGCCTATCAAATTACTGGACCAATCACCCCCTGCCAATCGAACTGGGGGCTCTGGAGTGCCACCAAAAGACAAGCTAGTTCTGAGAGACGACAGCGCTCTGTGCAGCGAGCCCCCTGCAGCTCCGCTATGCACGCTGCTAAAGGCAGAGGGTCTGTCAGAGGAGGGGCGCGATTGGTTGGGAGGCTGTGGGTGCGAATAAGAGTGAGAATGGGTGGAGTCTGTGGACTGCAAAGTAGAAGGATTCTGAATGTTTCGAGATGTGGCAGAACAGCGACTGCATAGACAACCAAGCCCCAGGTGCTGAGTGCAGCTTTGCTGGGGAGGGCGATCGACTAGCTCGCCCCGGCCAGGATACTGAAACAGTGGCATGCTGGAAGGAGTTTCGCGGGGTTCTGTTCCACCGGAGGAGCGAGACGACAGGATGTGCAGAAAGTTGTGCAAAATTGGAGTGCGGCGAACTGGAGGGGAACGGAGCACAGACCGCTGGCGGAAAAGGGCCATTTCCATGCTGTCCATTGGAACATCAGAGTCTTCATCATTCTACAGAAAATAAAAACAAGTGTTAAAGGATTTGTATAGCACTTTTAGCTATATTCAACTGCTTTATTATATATACAAAAGCAGATTATAGCATATGACAGTTGTATTTAGAAAACCTATGGTGCATATGGGGAAAATACTTAACAACACTCAATGAGTCAGTATACTCATTTGTTTTTGAAAAAGTTTGCACCTGTTGGTTGGTTGGGTTCACGATAGCTGTCAGCAGATTATGTCCAAGAGGATCAAACCTGACAAGCCTGAATTGACATGAGAATGTTCAAAAATTATTACCACAAGACAAGTTATACATTTGGGTACATTAAGTAAAGTAACCAAAGTACATCTCACCTGACACGCTCTGTCTCACTCCCAGTTTTGACCACAGCGAATGGTTCAGGACGACTCCAGTCCCAAAAGTGCAGCTCGTTGTTGGTGGCAATAAGCAGCAGCTGGGCTGTAGGGTGGAAAGCCAGGGATGCGATGGCTATGTTCCCTTCTGTAAACCAGCTCTCACTACCACCCTGCACATAAAAAAAACCCAACAGACATTAACCTAAAAAGACTAAAATAAATAAACACGCTATTTTGACTATTTTTAACACACAGAAACCTGAGCAAACACATAAAGCCCTGGAAAATCAGTCACAAATTTCCAGTAGATTTATAGTGGGGTGGAGAATGTAGTTACTATGAATGTCAAAGCACTTCATTTACATTATCAACACATAAATTATCACAAATTATTTAGTTAGGTCTCTTAGTTAGGTGCCCTGTGGACCGAGATGCTGTCATTCTGAAATAGAAATAGTAAAACAAAGAAATAAGATGACCAGCTAGAAAGCCCTCGTCCTGAAGTATTAAGTATTAACTATTAACACCTGCATGTTTCTCGCTTTCTTCTAACATATCTTTTTAAACTAATCATCTGATTAACTCTCCTTGCTGAGTTGAATTTGGTATGTTAGAGCTGAGGAGGTATCTCCAGGACAATATATCTGTGTTTGAAGTAAATGCTTTCCTTTTTTTTTTTTTTTTTGCTAACCTTCTACACACCTTCATTTTTTTAATACAAAACAATACTTAGTGGCAATAAGGTTTAAAAACCAAGACTGTTAATAAAACAAAAAATTAGTTCTGGTGCATGTTAAAACATAGGTACATACATGTAGGTCCCAGATGCGCACTTCTCCATCAAGGCACCCTGAGGCCACCAAGCCTGGAATTGTTGGATGGAAAGTCAAACACCATGGGGTTCGTCGGTGACCCACCAAAGAGTGCAGGCATTTTCCCGTTTTTACATCCGTGATGTAAATGTTATGGTTGACATGAGTGGAAGCCATAAGATTCCTAAGAGTGGCATTATGGAAGATATTTAATATTGCTCACTATTTATCATGCAATATAACTAACAGTATCCACTGCCTACCTGTCTGGGCTGAAGGCCAGCAAGAAGGTTGAGCGAGGATTATCAGGCAGTTCCACTTTCTGTTAAAAACACAGGAAAAAAACAACTAACCCTAGTAGATTTTTTTTGTTTTGGCTGTGCATTAGATCGTTTCTGTTTTTTTGTGTGTATGATCAGTGACACTGCACACTACAGCAGTCTTGAGCTGCAACAGTAGAAATACCTGACTCTGCAGTTTCATCCAGCGAGTCCTGTCCTCCACAAGCTGCTGCAGGATCCGCTGGGATCCCAACATCCGAACTCCGCGCTCTCGTCCCAATAGGACCAACACTGCATTTCTGTTCTGCACAGCCATCGTTCTGCCCCTGTCTCTTGCACCCTCTCTATAGCAGGCTAAGTCCGGCTTGGCCTTTTCTTGTGCACGATCAGGTACTACTCAACGGCATGTAGGTCATACATACTAGAAAATAGAGATTATTTAAGCATATAAAAACCATCTGCATGAAAAATGGCATCGGGAAAAACCCACATGTATGCTATGAACAGGGAAATCAACCACCTCATCAACAGACCTCATTCATGTTACAAATCGAATAAAAATGTGATTGATATAAAAAACTATTAAAGTCACTCTTTAAATATTAAATTTAGTTCAGTCTAACCTTCTTTTTATTTCCCACTCTATCCTCAGTTAAGGTTTTTTGTTTATGGTTTTCTTTCCAAAAGCAATCAGATACAAAAATACAAAAAGACACAAAATGTCTAAATACACTATGTAGACAAAATGTATACCCCAGAACCCAACATATTTTTTTTGCCTCTCCCAGGTCCATTCTTCTCACATATACTAGTTGTTGTTTTTTTCCATGCTACTTTCTAGTTTGAACTGGATTTTTCTTTTTGACCTGATAGGGGAGCACTGCTTGCCTCTCGAACCACTGACATTTTAATTTATCTGCTCGTTACTCTGAAACGGTGGTCTGTTGTGAAAGCTCCACCCACTAATGTCATCGGTTCCCATTCGAGACCAACAAGATTTGGGAGCTAGTTTAAAGCCAGGATCTGGGCACTGGACCATTATTTTTACAGGGTTTTTTTTGGAGGGCACCAGCACTAATCCTGCAGGAAAAGCAATACAAGAGACCTACACCTGTTCCAGCTCAAAAGTGCCAATGAGCGAGGATTACAGAACCATAATGTGTTCTATTAGGAATGGGTGAACATTGATGTCCTGCACAGAGCCCTGATGCCACACCCCAGCCCTTCTCTTCCCACATTAGTGTCAAATCTCACTCATACTATTGTAACTGAATCCCCACAGCCACACTCCACAATCCAATGGCCAACCTTTATTTGCAGATAGATAAAGTGTATTATTACAGCAAACAAGGGATCCATTCAAAAGGATATCGAACAAGCAGACACGGATGTAACAGTCAAGTGTCCACATACTTTTGGCATGTAGTGCGTTACTTGCTTTTACCTACTAACAAAACATCTACAACAAAGAATTAATGGTCAGCAGCCAAGATCAGTAACTGATTGGAGCTCTAAATGTATGTTAATTCACAAAAAGATTCTGACAAACGGACATTGTTGCAGCACGAAAACCAGATGTTCCTCCAGATGCGCATTCTACACCTGTACATATACATACATATAAAGATGTAAAGCTGTATTTCTATAAATGGGATAAATTAGAAACTAGCCACGTAGCCTGGCCTGAAACTGCGTCAAATGTGTTCACACTCAGAATGATACCGCATTAAAGTGCTGACTGAACGACAAAAAATATGACAGCCAAAAAATTCAACAAAATATAATACACTTTGTTCCTGTCTGAATTTGGCTAACAATAACTTACGCTAGTCACTAACGTGCCCGCCCAAATATGGAAACTGCTCCGTAGGTAGCTAACAAGATGAGCTACGCTAGCAACGACCAGGCTACTGGGCGCAGACGCTGCTTTTTAATGAAAATTAAAATAATAACAATATCACATATAGCCATCGCGGGTAAGAATTAGATTTAGTTTTATATTAACATACAAAAAAGAAGTAAATACTTTTTAAATACCTGTTTTCTTGTCTTTTCAGTAAAAAATGTCATCGAAGGCGTAGCTCCAAACTTGCTAGCTAGACTGCTAGCTAACACAGTTAGCTAAGTCTGTTTGCTATTACAAACCAACCAGAATTGACAATTGCGTTTTTAAGTATATAATAACGATGTCATACACCATCGCACATAGTTACCGGGTAACATTTATCTCATCTTAATTGAAAAGACCAGACCATGTTAATGACTTCAAATTTTACACGACTCGATGAAAGAAAATAATAAAACGTTTGGTGACTAGCTTATGGGCTTGTGGACATCTTGACGTAGCCAGGCATTTTAATCGAGCTAAGATGCTACATAGTTGTACCAGGCAGACTAATAGAAAACAGAGCGGATGGATTTAGGAGAGGGACAAGTGAAAGTTGCAGAAGTGTCTAAGAGAAATGTCCTACGTTTATTATAGCTAACTGTAATAAAGTGATAATTCTTTTTCTTTCTCAAACAGGAATTATGTAGTCAATGTTATACCTGGATCATGAATGAATTAAAGCAGTTGCAGGTGCAGTATGTAACAGGGATCAGTTTTTAGGTGAAAAATAAAAAAAGCTTAATTCACTGGCACAGCTATAGTTTGTAGAGATGTCTAAAACACTCCTTCATATCCTCATGAATGATCACAAAAATAATCTCTAAATTGTATTTTAATTGTTACACATATGAACATCTAATTCAGAAGATCTAAAACTCTGTTTTCTGGGGAAGTGGTAGCTTAGTGGTTGAGGTGTTGGAATGATACCGGAAAGACCGGGGTTTGATTCCCAATGATACCCGAAAGGGGTTTGATTCCCAGTGCCACCAAACCACTACTGTTGGGTCCCTGAGCAAGGCTTTTAATCCCCAACTGCTCAGTTCTATAAAAAAAAGAGATAAATGTCTGCCAAATGCTGTAAATGTAATTAACGTGCAATCAGTCACCGTTTTTTTTAGGATCATGTAGATTACAACTATTCAAAAGGACTTTCTAAATCCTAAAAGAGTTGTTTTCTGTGGCGTATTCAGCAGACGTTCAGTCAACAGTTTGTAGGCATGTTCCTGTTAATACCATTCTTTAGGATGGAAATAAGGGGTAGGAATGGTAAGATTAAATAAGACTATTCTAAGTTAAAAAGTTTATCTTTGTTTTCTTTGAAAATGTGTGTTTTTTTTTTGGTGTTTTTACTGGTTTTGGAAATGACAAGTTGCATTCTTATGATTAAATTTTACTACTGATCTCTTTGGCTGAGTTAATACTGTTTGGTGTATTTGCGTAATATTGTTTGTATTCTCTTGTGTATTATGTGGAGTACATCCTGTCTTGTGTATTGTACTGTCTGTTTGCATTGTCCTCTGTCTACACTGCTGTATGTTTTACACTTGTTTGCACACAAGCACTGTATGTAGTCTGTGTTAAACGCAGATTTAGTATTAGCTTTGTGTTCCTATGTAGCTCTTGTCCTATATTGCCCTGTGGTCTTAGAGCACTGCACCAGCTATATGTATATATAGTTAAAATTACTAAACATTTGGCTTAACTAGATTATTTTGCATATCATTTTTATGAATTTCTTTTACACTATTAAAAAAACCCACATTATTTATTTAAAACTTCATTTATTTATTGTACAGGGGCTTATTAATAAACCAAAATAAATCTACACTGATATTAAGCCAATGTTATGTACTTCTAAAATCTGATTATTTTGTAATGTTCCTCAAATGTGATTTAAAAAAAAAATTTTTTATTCAATCATCAGTATTCAGACCCTTTCATTATTGCATTGGTCTTTATGTGCTATGGAAAGGCAGATAATTTAAATAAGTTGTTGATGACTGACAGAAATAAACGTCTAAATACATTTATTTTACCCTCAAAGCTGCTCATAATATAAAACCATAAACTTTAGCACATCTGCACTAATAAAGTGTCTTATATGAGCTGTAGATCTATAAGCAAACTGCGATATACAGTATAGGTTAATACCAACTCAACTCTTTGTGTTTATTTTACATAAACAAATCCTATGTTCTAAGTTTCAGCTCTTACCAATAAAATATTAATCAAATGTATGATAAAAGTTACACAATTAGAAGTTATTGCACAATAACTTCAAAAGCCTCATTTTCCAAAAGGGGATCCAGTGTGCTGGTTATCATTTTTTACATTTTCTTTGCCCTGTCCTAGTATTATTTATTAATAGTTACAATTCTCGTTCTGTCACTGACAAACGTTAATAAAAAAAAAAGACAATATGCAATGTTGGACGTGCTTTCTTTAAAGTGCATGTAAATATAATCATGTTGAAAGTAAAAGCTTAACTGCCAGATAAGTGTTATCAGATCAGTATGCACTACTTTAATGTACAGTACATGCAGATTCAGTAAATATATCAGAAATTTCTGTCAACTAAAAGCCTTTTTGGCGCATCTCTAGTTGTGTTTGGCCCGTCCTCCTTTAAGGTAGCTTTTCCAGCGTTTTGCATACTCTCTAAAAATTGGACTGCTGTCTATAGAGGACAGCAGCTGCAGCTGGTTTATGTGAGTAGTGTGGTAATCCCAGCGTGCTAGATTTGGTGCCACACCCAATGTGAAATGCCTCAGGTCATAGACAGTTCCAGAGCCTGTATCGAACAGTGGCAGCATGGCTGTTAGGGACCCTAATCCTCGGCTAAACAGTATGCCTGCCTCCCGGCCCAGTTTGTCTCCTGCTATTTCAGCTACGTCGTACAGTCCGATCAACGAGTATATGAAGCCGTTAAGCACGAATGAGCTGGGTGTTGTAGGGTACTCTTCATACCAGTCGTACTTGTTCATAAACAGAGCTTTTACACCATGCTGCTCAGACATGCGCTTGAAAGGTGCAGTGGCACGCACTGCTGCGCTGAGGTACACAAGGTTCTGTGTGACAAGGTAAGCTCTCACCAGTGTGGACATGGCCTGTCCCTGAGCCATAGCAGAGTACCAGCCAGGCTCCAGTGTCCTAAAACTTTCCCCTAACCTACGGGCCACTTTGATGGGCCAGCCACCATGTTCATCCTGGTTGCGTAAGAGCCAGTCACTAGCAGCAAAGAAGGCAGCCATGTGAGCTGTGGAGGAGATTGTGATGTTGCTGATGAAGCCCGAACCACGCAGCACCAGGTGGACTACACGTTGAGGCATGATCCTAGTCGCCTTTACTGCTTTGGTATTAGACAAACCCACTCCCTTACGCAGGTCAGTCACCAAGTCCCGGCTCAAGGAACTCCAGGTTGTTTGTGGACCAATGCCATAAGTGACCTCCCTGTCCTTAAAGGAAATGAGAAGAGAGCTGGTGATGTAATGAATGTTATACGGAGGTCCCTTCTCTGTTGTCTCAAGCACCACAGACACACTACCATTTGAAGTAAACTTCACATCAAAGGACAGGACAAAATCCTTTGAATTGTCCAGAAGCAGAGATATACCCTCTGAATGATCTAAACAAAACAAAAGAGACCTGGTTAAACATATATCAATAAATTTGTATTGCTATAATCTCGTATCCAACTGTATTTTAACAGTTTGTCAATAGTGCATTTACCTGGTGTTGTAAACTGGTAAATAGATGCAGTGTGACCTGGGTCATGGAGCTTGGCAATCGAGCAACCTTTAGGGACTGTCCAGGGATTAGGATTTTCCTCTCTTTCGTCCATGAACCCATATGTCTTTATGCTAGGTGGCTTCTCCGTAAGATTCTTACTGTAGTGACTTAATGCATATTGAGCTATTTGGATTGGGTAAAAGTAGCCCTGGGGACCCCACTGTGTGGAAATGGGCACACCTGAATGAAACAAGGAAAGAGAATTAGGATAAGTACTGAGTTCAGGTTAAAGCAAGAAAAATTACTATGTCATTATATACTATAAAGTGATTATAACTTTCATTAATAAATTACAATGCTTAAGACATGTCTTTCTAGTTCATTATTCATTTCCAGTTATGTCATCAGCTGAGAACTTTCACATACCTTCCATTCCACTGATGCACTTAACACGTTCTCTCACCTCCACATTGTAGACTTCAAATGACATAAACACTCCATCTGGATGATAAGGTTCTCTCTGGGCATAAACACGTGAGTAGCTGTGTGAAAACTCAAAGCGTTCTGTGCCCTCATACTGCACCAGTCGCCCATACACATTAAAGTATTTCTCCACCCAGCTGAAGGGAAGGTACACCTCACTACCCTCTCGGCGCCCTTTGATTGTCACATCTTCGTTAATAAGGCAGTCAATCTGCTCATACTGCTTTTCTCTGTCAACTACGGGTACCTCAGGGAGCTGCCCCTGGTCCTCTTCTTCCTCTGTAGTGGGTATGGGCTCAGGTTGAGGTCTGGTTGGGGGATGCACAGCCACATCGCTGGAGCACTTGTTCCATAGCACAATTGTAATAAGAGCAAAGACTGCACAGAGGACTATCAGGGTTTTGTGGTTGACTCTTGCCACCAGGCAGCGCATCCTTACATCAGAGCCATGCACAGTTGTGGAATGAGACAGGAAGAGACATCTTCAAGATATGAAGACGTCTTAATGATGCCTAGAGCTGGATGCAAAGAATTCTATTGGTAATTATATGACTCAAATAAACTCAAACATGTAAGATAAAACTACAAATGTTGATTGAAGTATTTAGTATTTTTTCCACATCCTTCACATATACATTATCACCAGAGCTGTTGAATAAGTGCTTTAGAATTAAACATTTTAACGATTAAATCTGACGTTTTTTAAGGCACCGTTATTCTATTAATAGGGCGAATCGTAGGCTGCCAGAGTTCACGTGATGTTGACTAGGATGGAAAGCGATTAGATTGCAGCCTAAAATAATCTTTAAAACCCCCACCTACCTGCGCTTGTAGGTTTAGACGAAATTGATCAAAATAGTAAAATATTATTGTAAATAATGGCATTTTCTATATATCGGTGAAATAAAACGCGCAAACAAAGCCGATTTCTTCCACACCTGCACCAACGTACATGGCAGAGTTACACAGCATTCAGCCAATGAAAACGCAAGAGACATTCACACCAACCAATCAGACGAGCCAGTCGTGGGGCGGTACCTTATAACATCGTTATCATGGACACCAAAGTAACGGTTTCTTTTACTAATCTTTAGCATTATCATACATTTGGATCTCAAATTAAAACAGTAACAATACTTATACCTAACAATTCTACTATGTTTATGTTTATATACCTATATATTTAAAAATATGTTCAAATATATCAACAATCTTTGACCTATATGCAGTTGTAAACTACATCACCAGATGTCACTATATATAAGCCTGTATTCAATGTACAGATTGTCAGCACTGGTTCTGAAGTACGCACTGTCCTGCACATCCCAGCTTTAACACACCCACTTATTCATATTTACAGCATTTTGAATTACATTATTCTCTGTTACACAACTGAGAAATTGGGGTTTAAGGGCCTTGCTCAGGGGCCAAGAGTGGTAGCTTGGTGGTGCTGGGAATAAAACCCTGTACTTTAAGATGGTAGTCCAACAACTTATTCACTGCGTTACCACTTCTTATCTGACTTAACGATCCCTGCATTATAATGTTACTGTGGTAATATGTACTATTTTACATGCATCCAGTTGTCTACTGTGCCTTATGTTTGTTTTGGTCTATGTCTTGGCCATTTAAATGTGTGTTACATTTTTAATTTAAAGAAGAAAATAAAAACTATGTATGCTTAAGCATTCTTAGCTAATAAAACTGGTTTTGATTCTAAAAATATGTAGTAATTCAGTGGGTAATTCAGCATAGGTTAGGAACTAGTGTAATAAAGGTGGTGCAGTGGGTGCTCCAGGTTCCCTAATTATAACATGATTTTGAGAATGTGCAGATTTGCATTGTTTAAGTATCTACTATCTAAAGAGATTTTCTTTAACCTCCAAAAAGATGCTGTTTAGTGGCTCTAAATTAGGGGGAGCGCATGCTGCCCTCAGTTTAGCATGTATTGAAGCCCAATGTATTCAGTATAGGCTTCAGTATCAAAAGCAACATTTTCCTTCCATTTCTCACACACATCAGATAAAATAGAGACAATAATTTTAAGAAATTAAGAAATCAGACTGCTGTAATCACTTTTTAAATGAGTAAACAAATGTATGAAACATTTTTACATTATTTATGTCACTAAAGAGTGTTTTGCAGTAAATAAACTTTTAAGGATTTGAAATCTTCGTTATACTTTCACTGGTACAATAAAGTCTTACAGGTACATTACACAGGTACAGAAAAATGTATCACATTTCGGTTACAATTTAGTTATTAAGATAGAAAAAGTTATTACACATTATTACACTTTTACTTGATCTTGAATATAAGATAAAGTATATTTATGGTGTTACCCCCACCCACCCATAACATGTGCACAATGCATATATGTAGAACTGACTAATCACACAGGACATTACGACAACATAAGGACCAATCTATAATTCTCTCCCCACTACAGTATATATCTAATCTACAAGTTCAAGCAAAAGGAGATAATTGCAACTTGAAAACAATGGCATTCATTTTTAAAATGTGAATTTTGCTACAGTCAGTGGAATTTGGCGTATTTAAAGTGAGTGTGAAAGTGCAAGAGCAAGTGCATTTATGAAAAAAGACCAATTTACAGTAAAAAATAGCATCCCATCGATTAAAATAATAATAATAATGTCCTATAGGTATAGGTAAAAAGACCCAGTATGATTGTAGAAGAAAGTACAAGAAATATAAACAAGTAACAGGCATCTTAAAAGTTTTCTTTGTAGAAATGAAATCCAAACTTCTCACACTGAGCCTTGATAACTTTGGCAAGAGCAAGAGAGCCACAGTAGAATACATGGACCTTGCCTTTGTTTTCCTCTGCTATCTTCTGGAACACCTTATAAAACAAATCACATCTTAGATTGTTATAGAGCAAACAGGTGGAAACTGATAAATGATGATTACAATTAAAAAATGACATCTACAGTTCACATAATAAAACATGTATTGTGCATCCATAAAAACAAAACACACCTTTCCCCACTCGGGTCTGCCCGGCTGTGTGCGTGTCCTCAGGCCAGTGATGGAGTCTCTCTTCTCTTTTTTTGCCAATAAATCCAGTGCCATCTGCAGCCCGATAGCCTTCATGTCATTTTTACTTAAAGCTGATGTCATGTACATGTGCATCTCTAAAAAACGACCTGCACACACACACACAAACCCACACACTTTATTATTTTTATTATTTAATATTATTTAGAATGCATAGATTTTATAATTGCCAGACGTACATCAGCATTTACTAAATACTGTATTTAAGCATGTAACATTTCACTCTGAAACCAACTTCATATACCATAATGCCCCAAAAAATATTAATAGTGCCAGTGTTACTGCTTAAATATGTGACTACTGTCATTATATTGTATTGTTATTATATGTGTTTATTACAGTGAGCTTTTATCCATGTTGCCAGAATGTGTTATCTGATCTGGATATTACACATGTAAATACTATTAATTTCATGTATCTTCTCTTTATTTTTTCTCACCATATAAAAACACATTTGTGATATCAAACATAGCCACATATTTAGTAGACCTGTAAACCAGACCCGGTTATATTTTTGTGGGATTATGATATATGAAGAAAAATATTGGTTAACTTGCACAGTGTAATCATTATTATTATTATTATTATTATTAATATACATACTGTATATAAACTTAAAGTTTATTCCTAAAGGGTGTTTTTTGTAATTCTTCAGCAGTGCGTTTGATCAGATCTATTTTATGTTATTCTGCCAAGGCAAGAATTGTATTACTAATAAAACCTTGTTTACAAATACTTCATAATGTGATTACAATTCATTAGACCACATGTGTTGTGCTGTGTTGAATAAACAAAAGCCATAATGTTAATAAGGCATAATTTTGTTCTTGTAATTACAACTTTTAAAAACACAATTTTGACTATTTGTCTGGTAATTATAAATTAAGTATATTCAGGGAAACACATTTTCTTACTTAGTGAAAATTGGCTTTCATACAATGCAGACTAATTTAAGACTGAAAATGTATTTTGTTTCCTAACAGGTTTATTTCTCTTTCTCGTTATCTTTTTCTCTCCCTGTCTCTCTATCATGGCCCTCTTTATCTCACCCTCAGGTTCTTCATCAGCCTGGTCCATCTCCAGTTTGGTCAACAAGCTTACAAACCATTCAAAGGACTTCTGGTCTCGGTTAATCCAAATAAAATCCACCTGTAGAAGTTCAGAACGTTAGTGTGGTCCAGGCAGAACAGCAGCAGTTATTTTTGTTTTAATTTGCTTGCAATTCCAGTTCAGTTATCTGTTACCTTTCTCAGCTTCATCTCATTGTCTTTGATAGTTTCACACCAGGAGTAGTTACAGTTTGGGCAGTTCTGCTTCCTCATTCGATAACTGTGGAGCAGTAAAAGGTAAATAATACGTACTAAAAATATATAAACGTATACTTTTTCATCAACTACAATTTAGAAACATTATAAGACTATGTTGTGAGAGCTCACCGATACATGATGCTCTGTAGGATGGATGCGAAGGGTGTGATGCCAATGCCAGCTCCAATCAGCACTGCATGCTCTGAGGCAAAGATCTGTCTGGTTGGTGTGCCATAGGGCCCATCTACATAACACTGTAGTGATTTTCCAAGCAAATGATTCATTTATTGGAGTTTTTAAATTTATCAACACTCTAAATAAAATAAACACTAAATAAAGTACTTTCTTGACCTTGATTACATGTTCATAATCATTTTATACATTTTTATACAGAAAAAGACTGTCTCCGTAACAATATTCTGAAAGTTATCATTTTATATTCATCAGCAACACATTTGTAAAATATGAATCCTCCTTATGTTGTTGTTATGTTATATTACTTTAGGGACATGTTTACTGTGCACCATACACCAACTGAGCTTTTTTATTAGGAACACTTTCATCAGGTAGGGTTTTCATTAGCTCATAAAAAGGCTTAATTGTTTATAACCTTCTATTAAATCAATGTTTTGTCAATACAACAAATTTGAGATGAATTTAGCTTTCTTATATGCTAAATTGTGGCCATAAAGAGATGCACATTGTCATCAACAGTGCTTAAATATACTGTGGCAGATAATTGATTGGTATTAATGACCCAAATTTTCTATGTGGTTATTTGAGTTATTGCAGGATTTCCTTTAGCTTAACACAGACTGTTTAACATTAACAAAATGTTTTCTATTCACAGAACTGCCGTCCAAGATTTTCTTGATTCTTATTGCACCACCTAAGCAAACTCTGGAGATTGTTATGATATGTGAAAATTCCAGAGAATCAGCAGTAAAAAATAGAACAATAATTATTTTTTCTGTTTTATGGTTAATCTTAACACGCTGGTGGTGCATACAGATTTTATGCATTGCACTGCTACCACACAATTGATTAATTAGATACTTGCATGAATGTATAAGTGTACAGGTTGGCCTAATAAAATTGTACTACTAATTAAATGTGTATTAAAATATATGATATATGAAACTCTAACACTTGATACATGAAAACTATAAATATTACTTTAAACGGTTGTTAGAATTGAATAGGTAAATACCACCAAGTAATTGTTACTGACCTTGATGTTACAATATCGATGATTCTCAGTCAGTTTGGCAGAAATCTGTAAAGTGGTACAGTTTTAAGGTCAGAAATATCTAAAACAATAGCCGCCATTAAGGTAACATAAATAAATCTGTAAAATAAAAATGAGAGATGTGATTAATTGTTTGTTTTTTTGATAGATTACCTGAATACACTCTTTAGTACATACCTCTTTATTACCTGAAGGCCCGTCTCCCAGGTCTACTTGCACTCCAACGTCTGGGGTTGGTTTCTGAGAACTGTGCCGCAGTCCGTTCTTACGATACAGAGTTAGCTCAATGGCATTATCCTCATTAGATGCAACAGTTTCATCACAGCATACAGATTTAAACAGCTCCTCCTGCATTTAGCATGGAATTGAAAGAGATCGTTTATGGTATTATTGGTTGTTTTAAGTAAAATTCAAACCACCATCTAGACTAAATACATAAATGACTTGCAAAGTTAACAGTGTAACGAGATTTTGAATGTCTTTACCTGAGTCCTTGCATGGTGTCTTCGATCCCTCAGGCTGGCAGTAAGTCTCTTGTTGCTTACAGTTTGGCTCTCAGGTTGCCGAAAATACTCATAAAGCCGATTTGTCCATTGGCCCATTGAGCGCACGTGGAGCCACATTGTGTCTTTAAAAAATATAATGACGAATATATCAGCTCTTGCTATAAAATTGTAACGTTCTAATTTGTATTTAGCTTTGCACTGTACAGTAAATACAAGCAATAGGCCGTACCTTGTTGCTCTGGTGCACTGCTAATAGTAAAAGGGTGCCACTCATACTTGGCTATGACTGGGATGTTGATGTAGACGTAGTCACCAGGTTTAAATTGAAAGAATGGTGGCCGCTTGACCACTAGATGTGTCACCTTTGTTGTCCCAAAAAATAAACAAAACACAAGACACTGTATTGGGAAACTAATCAATACAGGCTATAAATTCTTACTGGAAATTTTGATACTATGTGTAAAAAGGTTATATGGTTACCCAATATAGACACACATGCTCCAATGAGCATGTTCCAAAATATAAAACTGAATGATAAATTAACATTTAGTATTGTTAGTACCTTAGATGGCAACAAGTTGACCTCGACAATATACAGGGCTGCCATGCGAGACACTGCCATGCCAACTATCTTCTCCACAAGAAAGATCACACCAGGTGCCACGAACCACTTCCAGAAATTAGCGCAGTGGACTATTAGAAGTACCCAAACCCAAATATAAGACAGATGAGACCAGTAGAACACCTAAACAGCACAAATAAAATATTTGTAATGTTTGAAATAAGAAAAAATGTTGTGACCTGTCAATATTTTAGAACCTTTCCTGGTAATTTCTTTAAAACAGGAATTTCTCTGATTGCATATTATTTATGCCACAAATGCCATGACAGCCAACTCAGAATGGGTTCGATCAATATAGGTTAACTTGAATCGAATCAAATTAATGATTTGTTCTTTAAAGTAACATTTTAAGTTGTGTTTTTCTGGTTTCTTTGATTTCCACAAGGTCAGTGAACTCAACCAAGTTTCATTTACAATGTCACTCAAAAGTCACCTGGCATGCGATGCATTTAGGACAAGCTCATCAGAGGATGCAGTCACTACAAAAATGCAGTTTTCAAAGTCAAGCATATCAAGTCAGCATTTTGCATAGGCACCATAATGTACCGTGCCACCAAAAATGTAATGTAACTAAGAAATAAGTGGGGCAAGTGGCAGCGCAGTGGTTAAGGTGTTGGACTACTAAATAAAAGATCAGGGTTCAATTCCCAGCACCACCAAATTACCACTGCTGGGTCCCTGAGCAAGGCACTTAACCCGGAAATTGCTCAGCTGTATGAAAGAGAATGTAAGTCCCTCTGGGTAAGGCCAAATGCTGTAAATGTAATAACCCTTACAACATTAGTTACAGTATGAGAAAAAATGTTTTATTCCTTTGCAATTTTGTACTTTTGCCATTAATAAGCCTACCATTGATTTTAACTCTTCTACTGTAAAGCCTTGCTGTTGTAATAGCCAAGTTCAGGTTGTTCTTGGTGGCAAAACCCTTGTTGTCAATCACAGAGGACAACCATTTCTTGTGTTTCGATGTCAGTTTAGGGATTTTCTGCCCCTTGGTTGATGCCAAAGAGCTTGATTTTGGTCTCATAGATTTTGGTGCCGCAGGATTTCAGCCGTTTATAGTGTTTACCAATTGTTTTCATGGTGAGTATGGTCCAAAATGCATTGGGATCCTTGACAAGAACATCATGTGTAGTTTTGGGCTGATTCCTCACCGTGAATACAAATCAATTTATAACTTTATTAAAATGTGTTTTTTTTTGTTATTCTGTATCTCATTATAAAGTTTGGAAGCCCCTATATGAGGCACTCTATATTAGAGAGAAGAGAGTTTACTGTTTAATGGGTTTCCCATTAATAACTTTGACAACAGAAAGCTAGGAAACAAGAAATATTTGGCAAACAGTTTCAAAAAGGTTCCTGTTGCTTAGCATTCTATTGTTAAAGGCCTATTCTGGGCCAGGTCTGCTGTCTGTCACTGGACTGTAGTCTGGCTGGTCACTTTTTTCTGCTGGGCTTTTACTACATGCCAAACTTATTCTTTGAAGAGACTGCACTTTAAAACAGAAAAGTCCAGGTTGCCCCATTACCCCATAGTACTAGTAACTAGGAGCCTGCAAAAGCTTTTTTTTTTTTTTACATTTGGAGCCTGCACTCGTAACCTTTTTAAGAATATGGTCAAAATAAAAATAAGCATTCATATCAGTGTAATAATACAATCTTTAAATGCCAATTTGATAACAATAGAAAGACCTTTACTGGTGATTAATTACAAACGGAGGCAAGTAGTGAAGTCCTGATCCTCTACATTACAGTTCTAGAAGCACTGTACCTATATACCATGTTTTACCAACTTGTTTTGCATTAGTTTCACATTTGGCCAAAGTTTGTAGACAACAAAAAAACCTACAAAAATGATAACAACCTCAACACTTCTGGAAATAGTCTACATTATATCAGGGGGCCTGGTTTCGAAAATGTTATCATTAAGTCATTAATAGTAATCAATCAACAGTCATCAATACTATCAATGAGATCAGGTAATAATGTTGTGTGAGGAGATTTGGGGTTCAGTCTGTGTTCCAGTTTAACACAGACTGTTTAAGGTGTTCAGCGGGGTTGAGTCAGAGTCAGGGCTTTTTGCAGGACACTTAAGTTTATTTAATCCAATCTGAACACACCATGTCTTCATGAAGCTCTGGGGCTTCGTACACAGGGGCATTGTCATGCTGGAACACTGTTTTAAGTAAAAGATAGCATTACTTTGTAATGCTACAATGACAAAAGACACACTAGACATACTAATTGTGTCCTTTTTGTGGCAATTGTTTAAAGAAGACGCAGTTAGGTCTGGTAAGGTCTCTCAAAACGTTTGTCCATACAGGACATTCATGTACAATCACTAAGAGATGAGAATAATTTATTCACAGATAAAAGCATTGATAGCAGGTTAAAATTTATTCTTTCTTGTTGCAACAGATTTCTTAAAAGTTATTTTCTCTAGCAGATCAGCACAGGGCATATATGGAAAGTATTCATTATTTATAATCATTTAGTGGCATCTCCAAAGGGAAAGCCATTTTTATTTCCTTTGCTACTAAAGACAATTCCAATAAGAGCCACTTACCTCAAAATGACCACTGCGTCTGACAAACGTGCTGGAACAAACCACCATGAGACAGATGATGACTTGCAGCACAACCCCAGTAATAGAGGCAGTGCCTTTAACCCATCCGATACCTGGGCGTGTGGTGAACAAATATTCCCACATTTTATATCCTTTTTCTGCACGCGATAGCAGAACTGGAAGGAAGCAATAAAAAAATTACATGCGTACTTACCGCTTAGAATCTCATATAGAATTTCTTATGTCTTAAAGATTATATTGGGAATAATTATTGTCAGTCATTGTTTTACATTTTTTTGTTGTAAACATTAACAAAAAACATATTTTCATAAATACAATAGATAGTTTTAAGTTTAAATCTCCATCTCCAGAACATCAATATGGTATAAAAGAAACTCAAACAAACAAGGTTACCAAAATTCACGATGTGGGCCATTGTGTGCACCAGAGTGAAGATGAGAATGGCATAACCCACTATCTGATGCAGAAGAATATTTTGGTCCAAAGGAAAGACTTTCACAACCCAGGTTGCTCGCAGCCATGTGAGACAACGGCGTAGCATTAAAACCTGCAAGCAACACCAAGTTAGCTATAACAACCCTTTTAACTTAGTTAATATTAATGGGATTATTATTCAAACAGCTCTTGAAAGTATGAGGCTCACCATTATAAAAGTGCAGTTGAGGTTAAGGCATATTCCGCACCCTTTTGCTAACATAAACCATGGTCCACCCGGAGCATGCTGCAACATAGCTATGATGAAGAGGAGAATGTTGATGAAGGTGTAAAGGCAAAGGAAGAACAGTTTTCGGCTATTGTTGTGCCAGTATGCACGGGTCAAATAACGAGGCGTCTTCCTTTTCCTTTGGTCCACATCAGGAGGTTTTAACCAGTTAGCAGCACTATAGCAATCCAGACAAAAAGAACAACAAAGACAATAATATTGTTGGAACAAGATTTTCCAAAACAACTTTTGATTTTTTCAAATCTTAGCTGATACCTGATGGTGAGGTTTTCCATGACCTCAGGAAAGTTCTCAAGCTCTGCCTTTAGCTCCTCAAATGTAATGGAGCCGCTGTTATCTTTATCAGCTGATTCAAACAAGGCCAGTGTCAGATCATCCAGTTTCTCTTCTGGCAGGGAGATGGCACTTTCCCTTAAACAGGATTTCAGCACTGTTCGCAACTCATCAGGGTCTATAGAACCACTTCCTGTAAAAGTAGTAGTTTGTGTTTTATGTTTTTTATGTGTTTAAATGTTTACAGTATACACTATATCACCAAAAGTTTGTGGACACATTATCACACCAAATTGTTGCTAACAGCTGACGAGAACTGAGATCAGCAAAAAAAGATGGTCAAT
Organism: Bagarius yarrelli; assembly: GCA_005784505.1. Classification (NCBI taxonomy): domain Eukaryota; kingdom Metazoa; phylum Chordata; class Actinopteri; order Siluriformes; family Sisoridae; genus Bagarius; species Bagarius yarrelli. The sequence goes on along the minus strand of VCAZ01000001.1, from coordinate 12,162,336 downwards.
ATCAACTCTCTACCTTTTACAGAACAACCTCCCAAATCCTCTACTTTACAGAGACAGTTATTGAAAATCTACATGTTGCCAGATCATCCAAACTGTCATCAATCCTCATCCTTATAAACCTTTCAGCTGCGTTGGACACAGTCAAAAACAAGACTCTGTTGTCCACCTTTAAGAGTCTTGGTATTTGGGAAGCAGCATGGCAGTGTTTTGCCTCCTACTTGGATGTTCGTTCATATCATTTAACATGGGCAGGAATGACATCTGCTCTATGCAGACTCTCTACTGGTGTCCCACAAGGCTCAGTACTTGGTTCTCTCCTTCTCTTCCTCTATACCCACTCACTCGGTAAAGTTATTTTATCAAATTGGTTCTTGCCTTTTCATTTCCTCCCTTAGACACCATAGCTTTTAACAGGATTCCAGCATGCCTGGTAAACATATCATTCTGGATGGCAGCTAATTAGCTGAAATTTAACCTCAGAAAACTACTTTTTTTTTCTCATCTGATTTGTCCTTGTTTCAGGATCTTGCAATCACCATGGACAATTCACTGATCATCCCTTCGACCACTGCTTGCAACCTTGGGACAATCAACTGTTCTTTTCCATATTTTACTAACTTGACATGATCCAGTTTATACTCCACAACATTAGGAGGATTCAAGCATTCTTGTCCAGTCTTGTCTCTTGTAATTTATAACTACTGTAACCCAGTCCTGGTATCTCTACATATAATTGCAATTTGTCCTCTTCAGATGATTCAGAATGCAGATGTAAGTTGTTTTTCAACCTCTCAAAATTTTTACACACTGCCCCACTGCTGCGCTCCCTTAACTGGCTTTCAGTAGCTGCACGCATTAGATTCTGATCAATGATGCTTGCCTACAAAGCCAAAACCAGAGAAGCACTCAGCACTCCTTGCATTGAACTGTGCTCCCTTATATCCACAAGCACCGCTCGTCTGGTTCCACCATCCCCTAAGACGCAAGGTAGGTCTGCCTTAAGACTTTTTGCTCTGGCACCAAGATGGTGGAATAAACTTCCAATCAATGTCAGAAAAGTGATTCATTGGCTGTCTTTAAAAGACGTTTTACAAATCATTAAAATTTTTCTCAAATACCTAGCACATGACATTAAAAAAACCTTGTTGTAACATTACATTATTCCTTCTAAGAGACCCAAACACAGAGACTGTGCATACAGCTCCAGGAGCATTATGAAGACATGGCATTTTGGTTGATGTACAAGAAATCATGTGTCTTGCACAGACACCTGATTCTGACTCAACCTAAATAACAACCAAATCCACTCCAGACCTCCTTACCTGACATTAGTGCCGAATATTGCTTAAAAACATTGTAGCTAAATAGAAAACAAAATCTCCTCTCCAGAAAAGTGGAGGTTGTTATAGGAGTAAGAGTGAGACTAAATCTGGAATAGAATGTTTAAAAACATATATGGATGTGATAGTTAAGTGTTCTAATACATTTGCCTATGTATTGCACTATTGAGATAAATTGTAACTTACCGTCCACATCGTAGACCTGGAAGAGGAAGCGCAGCTTATCAGTTTCGTTGCCATGAATGAGGAGGTTTAGGGCCTTCAGCAGCTCATCAAGGCTTATAGTGCCACTGCCATCTGAGTCAAAAAGTGCAAAGAACCTCTCCGCAAAAAAAGACTGCCAAATCAATGGCAAAGAGAACCAAATGAGCATTTGATTAGGAGATTAGATTTTAAATACATAGAAATCAAAATACAGAATTCCAAGCTTACTTAGTTCTGAATTAAAAACAACTTCATACAAAAGCCGAACAAAGTCAAACCAAAATTAATAATAGAAAATATTGTCAAATTAAGTGAATATAAAATGGCAATACAGTGACAAATATTAGGAGTTAGTGTGGAAGTCATAACAAGTAAATAGATTAATTAGTAAAGCATGCTGATTATAAAACACACTGATTAAGCCAATTATTTTACACTCTTCAGGAAAAAAAAATAAATGAACCAAACCCAGAGTATTCATTTTCTCAAACTCTGAGATACAGAGACCTCTATACACCAAATTACACAATAGTAAGCCATTATGTATACTGATCAAGCACACAATTTAACCACTAACAGGTGAAGTGATCAGAATAAATGATGTATAAGTATATTAGCCAGTAGTTCTCAGACTTGAAGCAGGAAAAAAAATGTGAAACTTGATGACTGGGTCAGAACATCTCCGAAAACATCAGATCTTATAGAGTGTTTCTTGTATGCAGTTTTCCAAGAAAGGACAACCGGTAAACTGATAAGGGCACCCAAGACACATCTGGACTGAGCTCCAATGTTAATTGAATTGCTGAAAAACTCAGCATACCCATGCCGAATCCTGTTCAATACTAAAAGCACCTACAATGAGCATGTAGAGATCAGAATTAGGGAGTTAAGAGTTAGGCAAGGTGGTGCCTTGGTCAGATAAATCAAGCTTCCTTTACATCATGTGGATGACCTTTTTCATGTGTGGTCCAACAATAATCTGTGGGGAGTCCACAAAGATAATGCACACTGTTAAACTGTTTAAAAATGTTTTGAGAATGATTTGAGAAACTCGTCACAGAGTTCAAGGTGCCTCCAAATATTCAACATCTTATTTTGATCAAACTTTTGTAGGATGTGGTAGACAAACAAACCTGATCCAAAACTCCATCTTTCGACCAACAGGATCTTCTAATCAAGACTTTGTGTCAAATACTACAACAAACTTTCAGTTCTTGTGGAGTCCTTGTCTTAAGAGGTCAGAGCTGTTTTAATTGCACAAGGAGAACTAAACAAAAATGTGCAGATGTTGCTTGTCTGTGTAAGTACATTTGTTCTAAGTGGTCTATTTGTGGGCTACCATTATATACAGCATTTGTTAGCATAAATCACTGGTCTGAAATTTCCATAAATGAAATATCTTCATATCTTTATTACATTATTTGTATATTCTATGCTTATAACAAAACAAAATAGATGATAGATAATCAAAATGTACCATGCTTAAATTTAATCTTATACCTACACATACAATATCATCAGCTGGGCAGGAACTCTAAAAATCCCTAAACACATTGCCCTACATTGCGCTCAATTTAATTCAGTACACTTTTAAAATGGCTTTATTGGCATTAACATATATTGGATCCCTTATAGCTTCCACAAAGTGGTTGCTAGACCTTTGAAGGTCCACAAATCAATCCAAGACAAACAAAACAAAAAACAGATAACCTAAATTATATATTAAAATGAAATTTAATTATTTATGTTGATTACGTCGATACTGTTTCAGCTGCTGTATAATTCTAAGCAAAGTCATAACCCAGTGTACATACATACACTGTCCAGTTTTACTTATATCACAAATGTAGTGCATCAACAATGAAGAACCATATGGCAACCAGCTACCTGACCTATAGCTGCTGATTGCTTGTGGGCATTTAATCATTCACAAAAATTCTTAGTAAACTGATCATCAGCTCTCACCTCTTTCACTTTAAGAGCTGCTTTAAACTCCTCCAGGTCAATTTCCTTGTCTTCGCCTGCGATAGTCTCAAACTGCTTGGTGACCCATTCAAGCCAACGCGTGTCCTCGTCCACACTCATTCCTGTAAAGCGAACAGTTATTAAATTTAAGGCAAAATGTTAAAGGACAGTTGTTGGAATTCATTTATATGGTTATGCATTAAATACCTGACAGGAAGAAAAGCAAAAGATTGTGTTGAATTCTAAATACTGGATATCGTTTATTAAGCCTTTTTTTTTTTTTTTTTTTTTTTTTTTTTGTTATTGTCAGAGAGAATTATATCAATTTATAACAGAAAATAATAAAACAGTTTATTGGAAAAAACATTTAGGCAATCAGTGTACATCTAAGTACAAAAAACACATAAAATTAAAACAAAGATTGTTGAAAACTTACCTTAGTGTTTTCCAGTATCCTTCCAAAGTATACTATTTATTTAAGCACAAAAACAACAGATTATAGTTATATTTTGTAAAAGAACCCCGGGTATCTTGTGTTCTTTCCTTTTGAGAGAATTTGAAAAAAAGAAAGGAGGGGCTGTAGAGCTGTTCAGCGTCCCTAATAGGAACAGAGCAGCTGTGTCTGACATGCCGTCTCTGCTGTGTGCATCACTAAAACAGACCTCCTTTCTTTAACACTATGCACATAGCTGCTAATTATAGGTGCAATAAACACTATGTGAATGTCCATTACATACCACCAAATCAACCAAACCAAATTTGAGACCTTTCTAGGATGCATGTAATCAGAATGGGTAAATCAAATTTGACTAAGATATTAAAAACAACACATATTTAATGTACAAACATTCATAACATTTTAAGAATCATATTTTATTTAATCATATTTTAATAACACTGCCTGAATTCGGTTTTTGGCCATAGTAGGTATGGAGTAGTATTGAAACTGTCTTAGTGAAAGATGTGCAAGGCAGATGTGGATTTAGCTAGTTCAGTCTGCAAAAACAGGGCACACAGATTAGAATAGCATACAAAATTTTAGGGACCACGTCCAGATTAGTAATCTGCCAAAATTTTTTCAAAATCATTTAAAATAATTCTCTTTTAGAAACCTTGAAACTGCAACATTAATACTACACAATCATGGTTTTTTTTTTTTTTTACCAACCTACATCTTCATGATTATCTAACATCTTCTCCAAAATTTGCATTAAAATATATATTTTAATAAACAAAGAAAAAAAACCCCATTGATATGTTCTATACTTATGATAACCCAATGATTTTTATTCATTCAGCTAGAATAGTATTAGTGAGATCAGACTCTAGAGTTGAGTGAGGAGGTTTGTGGTTCCAGTCTGTGTTTCAGTTCATCCTAATGGTGTGGGGTTGAGTCAGAGTCAGGGTTTTGGGCACGGTTCTTAATGCCACAACATACAACAACTTTTTTAGACAAATGTGTGCTTATAATCGCATATATGTATTTCATTGTTCAAAATATTTTCACTGCATTTTTTCCACAAATATTAGCAATAATAATAAGCAAATAGAGACACAGTGGTTGTAGAATAAGTGTATTGTTTACAGTACAGAACTACAGTATTGCCTAGTATGTGGAGTTAATTAATCACATTTGTACAAAGACATTTATCAGTAGTGTGAAAATAATGTAAAATCTTTTTTTTTTTAGTGTGTAGTGTGACTTTTACTCCAGTCGCACTCGTTTCTGTGGAGACACTGGTGAATCTAGAGAGAATGCGGTTGGGGAAGCTGGACGTGATTCAGGGACGTGCTCTGTGCAGTACTTCTCAATGTACGGCTTAGCAACGTTCCACACCTGGGTAAAGAAAATGACAAATCCAACAAGGGTAAGAAACAAAGGTATGTACTTCAGAAATATCTTGTGTAAAAAGCAACTAAAATGTAATATAATTAGTAATATATATATATATATATATATATATATATATATATATATATATAAGAATATACGAAATATACTAAGCAGCGGTAAATGGCTCCTTTATAGTTTAAGAAACAAAATTCTGCAAATAGAATATAAACATCTCAAACTAGAAGTTATTACGTACGTATGACTTTACTCATTAATTTAAATTGTTATAAAGGTGAATAGTATGAATTAGTGCAGGATTTATGTGAAAGTGAGTTATTAAAGAGTGTTTCCAGTGTGGTTTATCATGAAAACCTAGCATGAGTATAAGTATGATTTTTGCCATATCTAGAAATCGATCCTACATTATCTTCTTAAAACAAAACAGCATAGAATAAGATTTACCTTCTGGTCTATAAGAAGACGATGGGCAGTCTCAATGTCTGCAGCCATAAACCTGTCTTTCATCCAGGGTCTGTGTGTTAAAAAAAGAGAGAAAGGAAAGACAAAAAATATATAACACAATAACACAATGAGAGACTTTGTTATTTCTAAAGGCGGTATGTTTGGGATAGTGTAACCAAACTTACTTGACCACCGAGCGAACAAGGTCATACACTTTCTCTAATGGTGTTGTGGTACGAAGCGGCCGGAGGAACTCGATACCCTGACAAGCTGCTAACATTTCAATAGCCAGCACTGAGGAAACACACCCAGCACAGGAACAGTGAGAAACACACACCTCCAAACTTAATATTTATTTTCTTTGCTGGAAACAACAAGGTGTCCAAACACAGGCTTAACTTATTAACAGCTGCAAATGTGGCAGAAATATCAGCCGGGAATTAATCTACTTCTGTTGACTTTGCATGTACACATTACATGTTACAATGTTTACACTGCACATAACCTGTTTTATTTGCACTAATAGTTATTTTTGTAAAAATTGCATATATATCGTATGTTCTTTTATTTCTTCAGTCCTTTTTATGATCCTATAATTTATGTCATTGACAGCTGGGAGGATTCACAAAACAAGAAGTTCATGATTCTTGAATTAGATCATTCTGGACTAGGTGTTTAAATTATAGGGCTGCATTTATTTTCCAATCTTTAGTTCAATACTTAGGCCTCTGATTGGGGAGCTGACTATTTAATCTCTTTCTCTCGCTCTCTTTCTCTGTCTCGCTCTCTGTCTCTGTCTCTTTCTCGCCCACTCTCTCTTAATTACAAAATCCTTCTAGAGCATTGAAATGTTTACAGTCGGAAAAAAAACCCTTGTTTTTATTCTGTTTTTCTACAAATGAGATTATGCAAGCTCTCAATTGATTACTTACCAATGTATGACTTTATTTAACAACCTTTAAGCTTTTAAGCATTCAAAAACAATCCTTCAGCATGCCTACAAGCCTACTCGACCTATTACAACACTAACGTGTGCGAATTAGGCAACTGATTGTAATGTAAATATTTAAAAGACTAGGTTTTAGGTTTCATGGTATGATACATATCGTATACAATAAAACAAATAGCTAAAAATACAACACTTATTTTTTCCGCCATGTTTGCTTGAAACGATGGCCGCATTTGTCAGCGACGACTACATGAACGGAGGAGGAAGTCGTTTGACACACTGCAGGTTTGATGTCAATTAAATCAGTTTTAAATTTAATTGATACATGTATCAATAGTAGAGGTTAGAATATCGATATGGAAAAAATTGCGATAACAAAGCATATCAATATTTTTCAAAGGCTTAGTTTTGGGACATGTTTTAACTAATAAAATAATTGTGTCAATACTGAGTAAATACTGCACCCTTCTACGATTTCGAGGAGCTTTAAGAATGGACTGGGACTCACTCTCCTCCACTGACTCAAGGCTACAATTTACATAACATTGAATCAAAGAGTGTCCCAATGTGTATTAAACCCTTAGTGTGCAAACCAATTGTACACCAATATGAGAGCTGGAGCACTGATTACGAAAGACCTAATCAGATTTTTATCTTTGATAAGAATTCTCCATCTCTGTTTATACCTTGCTCCACATGTTCGATTACTCTTAGAGCTTTCCTGGCAGCCCATCCTCCCATGGACACATGATCTTCAGTAGCTGCACTGGTGGATAAAGAGTCCACTGAGGAGGGATGGCACAACACCTTATTTTCAGAAACTGCAAAACAAAGAAGGGTCTTCAGCATGTAGAAATTGTAATAATAAGCTTCTACTGACTACTTAGTTATGCTCTATTGCATAAACATTTGATTACTTTTGATTGAAGCTAAAAAAATGGATAGTAAAGAAGACATGTGTATGACTGATAGTGCTCATGGTGTAATGGTTAGGTTAAGTGAGGTGGGCAGCGGGTGTCTGACCGAGAGCTGCTGCAGTGCAGTGTGCAATCATAAAGCCTGAGTTAAGCCCTCCTTCGTTAACTAGGAACGCAGGTAGCTCGCTGAGAGATGGGTTACACAGCCGCTCGATACGCCTTTCACTGATGGACGCCAATTCATGAACTCCTATACACAAATAATCCAGCGCCTACAAGAAAGAGACATAAAACAAAAAACAAAAAAAAAACCCAGCTGTTTATTCATTTTGTATAATATTCACATAAATTAAAAAGGTCTTGGTACAGGTGATACCTTTGCTGGATATTCTCCATGAAAGTTTCCTCCTGAAATGGTCTCTCCCCTTTCAGCAAAGACCATCTAGTTTATATTTCAGGATTTAACAGAGGAAGTTTACAGTACAGCCCATTGTGAAAAAACAACTCTTATATACAAAAAGGATACGGGATTATCTGTAGCGCTGTTAATTTCTGTATTCATGATACTTTTCACAAAAGCGATCGTGTCATTGACGATGCCATGGACCTGAGAAAATAAGAAGAGCCTTAATTGGGCTAAGAGAAGACCATGTGGATAATCACAAAGGTTTCAGTATGTCTCTTTTCCCCCGAAAGCTGAGGGCTTACCTGGGGACAACAACGCATGGTGTAGGCATCCTGGACACGGTCGCAAAACCTGTGGCTTTCTATAAACACAAACATTAAATATTGATCAGTTTTTGCTAGCTATAAACATGTGATGTTATAATTTTTTAAGCATTTCACCTGCGATCTCAGAAGGGTGGTGATCAGAATCCAGAAGCGCACGGAAACGCAAGGCCACCTCTTTCTGTCCTGGATGGGGACGCAGCTCATGGATGTCTGCAAGAGGTTTGGTGTGTATGGGGTTTTGTTGTAACAGGTGCTGAAACAGGTCATATTTTAAAGAGAAATTTCACTGAACTACATTTATCACCACTAATAAACTAAGAGCTCATTATTCCTACTATGACCCTGATTTTGGGATGACCTGAGAAAGCTTGAGAACAGCTGATGAAGCAGTGATGAAGTACTGATGTACCTTGTCATTCAAAATTATTGGCACCCTTTATAGAAGTGAATATTCATTTATTAACAGTATATAAAAAAATTAAAATAAAAATTAAAAATATAATCCAAAAATGTATACATTTTTAAAAAAATTTTATTAAATTTTTTTTTTATATTGTTATTCTGGTTGTTAAATTTTAAACACATGCATGATTAACATAAACATTATATAACTAAAGGTTTGTGGAGACCTTACCAGCACATATAGTTAGTGTTTCTTCTACAAACTGTTGCTGCAAATTCTGAAGCTCACAGTCACCTAGAATGTCTTTGTATGTTACTAGAATTAGTGGGGGAAGTGTTAGCGCAGTGGTTAAGGTTCTGGACTGCTATTTGGAAGATCAGGTTTCGAATCCTGGCACCACTGAGCCGTGACTCCTGCCTTGTTAAATATTAGAGCATATTTTCTCTTTCTAGTGAAACTTGATATAATCTTTTTTTAATAAGGCTGATTGCGTTTCCTAAATATTTAAATATTGTAGATGAAGCAGACTGGGAATATTTTTCTCACCACTGTCAAAAGCTTTTGTGGTTCCCTTCAGGACCTCCAGGGTGAGTGCAGCAATGATATCAGCCTGTCTGGCAATAGACTCTGCTCGCTCTACAGCCTCCGCACCAAGTGAAGTGATCATCTGTGTTCCATTAATCAGAGCCAAACCCTGCATATCAGGACAGGTCAGACGTTAAAGCAATCGTATCATCCTTTCTCAAAACAATCCATTTTTAATTACAGATTATACAGACTTTAATTACAGATTCGTATTGATTGTAATCTATTGCTATCATTAAAAATTCTACAATTTAGCCGTTGTAGTTATGCATTTTAATAATTTTTCTATATGATCTTAACCAAAAGTTATCTATTTCCATAATTCCAGAGTGTTACAAAACCCAGCTACAAATGGTCAGGGTCACATGTTCTATCTTAGACCATCACCACTGTGTCAACACAAATACAGATAAACATGGTTGAAGGCTGACAGGAAGGATTGAAGTAATACCTCTTTTGGTTTCAGTGATATAGGTTTCAATCCGTGTGCTTCCAGAACCTGTGTACAATTCAAAGGTCAGACTTAAAAGGATTGCTGTGTGTGAAAGCAAGTATATTACATAATATTTCCATCAATAAGCTTTGTGAACACAGGGGCACTGCACATAGAATGCCCAAGTACTCGGATCGTACATATTTTGCATCGGCCCATCCGCTCTTGGGTGACCACATTTTCCCTTCTCCCATCAGCCCCAGAGCTAAGTGTGATAGAGGAGCGAGGTCTCCACTGGCACCCACCGTTCCCTTCTCAGGAACGAAAGACAAACAGGACGCTGAGGAAATAGCATAATATTATACAGGATACACCCACATAGATATCTCTAACGGGTTTCTATGTGTTCTTTTGTTTCTTGGCAGAAAAGACAGATCCCTATCAATGAATGCTTTTTAAGTGCAACACGACTAAAAGCTTTTATGTACCGTTGAATGCCTGTATCATACTGTGCAGGGTTTCTAGAGAGACCCCGCTGTGTCCTTTAGCCAGGATATTTATTCTAAGAGCCAGCAACATGCGAGTCCTTTCGGGGCTCAATGGACTGCCAACACCTACACACACACACACACACACACACATACAATACAGCAGTACAATATTTTCATAGTCCCAAAAATTTATAAAAATATAATTAATGAAAAACTGTTAAAAATAATTTCACCTGCTGAGTGTGAGCGAATTAGATTCTCCTGGAGTTCCCTATAAAAAAATTACTTTTAAATGATTTTTTGTTTCATTTTTGTTCCATCTGTAGCGTAGAATCTTCAACTCATTTACTCTATCTATTAAAAGTGTAATTGTACTTGAGTTTGCTGATTGGAATGACGGTCCGAGCGAATTTCCCAAATCCAGTGGTGATCCCATACACAACTGCAGAGCACAGACAGCAATCAGATGTACAGAACAGACTTGTTTAATTGAGATCAAATAAAGCGTGATCTAATTACCCTTTTTTTCTTTCACTATGGTGTCCAGAAGTTCTCTCGACTGATCGACTTTTCTCTCAGCCTCAGGAGTTAACTAGTGATAATAACAACAACAACTGATATTTATCCCTCGGCAGGTGGTTAAAAGAAGGTTTGTGGTGCAAATGGTTTTTAATACAATGTTGTAAATATAAGTGTGATATTTAATATTACACTTTAAAGTGATTTTTATTTATGCATTAATAACATCTACATCGTGTGAATTTTCTCTACCTTAATCTTGTATCTGCCTCTTCCTAGGTTGACTAAATCAGTGGAATTCAGGCTATTGCCATCCAGAAAAATATACTGTACATAAATAAACCCATCAGTTTTTTGAGATTTAGAAAATGATCATTCATGTTTAGTAGTTAATGTGCTTGGTGGTAAGTCATTTCTGTTAATAAAATAAATTATTCTCACCTGCTCCGGCTCTCTGTAGGCTCTTGTTCTGGTTATGTTTGTTAAACTAACAACTGCTCAAATAGAGAATTTTTTAAAACTTGGATAAATGACATGTTTTTATTAATGATGTTTGATAAGGATACAGATATGACATTCCAGGTTGGCTGGGAATGAAATCGGAAGACATGGTGTCTCCTTTTATTTCTAGATAAATCAAAAGTCACGCCATTGAACGTTCACATTAGAAAATATAATCAGGTTTAATTATTCAATTTAAAAGGCATGTAACTGCAATAAAAGCAGAAAGTGCTAAATGTTACCAAGCTCAACAAAGTCATTGTCTTCCAGGACATCATCTATCGTATCATCAGCATCCAGCAATCCTTGTCCCTGGCACCTCCTGGCCACAAAGCACACATCTTTAATGTGAGAAAATCCTCCATTATCGGGTTTGTTCTTGACGTAGCGCTTGAGGGCTTCCACTCCTAACCACTGTACAGAGCAGGATGTATCCTTACAGGGCACAGTCAGCCATTCGTCTCGTACATGCACAGTAAAACGGGGCATTGTGCCAATTTAGTCCACCAGGTTAAACGTCTACTCAGGTTTTGAAATGAGAAAAGTGTGGAATTACATTTGGTGGAAGCCACCAGGAGAAACAGACCAATCAGATAGCATCTAATGAACACCTCCTCAGTTCAGAATGTTTGAACCTTAGGCATTGTTTGACCAGGTTATCTCTAGCCTTGTCAGATTTATCATTCAACACACAAACATACATAAACACACACACACACACGCACAAAAACACAACATTTACCCGAACCTTAGTGCACTTTGTTCTACATTATGTAAAAAAATATGAAAGATATGAAAAAGTAATTGTAAAACACAATTTTAGAGAACAGCCTTAAAAATTACTGTAAAAAGTCCCCTCTAAAATTATTGGAACAGCCAAATCATTTGGCTACTATATTTTAAAGACTGAGTATGAACAGAGATATATTTATTTCCTGCTACTCGCCGATACCGATATCAGTTTGTTTGTTTTTTTAGTCATGGGATGACTTTGTATGACTCTCTATTTTTCTTTTTCTTTTCTCTGTTCTTGTAAGGGTTTGCTACAGGCTTGGTTGCTGTGATAATATAATTGCTAGCGACAAATTCTATGTGCTCACTTTTGGTTTTTAATTTATCAAAATTTTTTATCAAATTTTTTGATCAGACTACTGATATTTTAAGTACTCATTTTTGGACCTTGATATTTTGGGTTGTCGTCATTCATTTTGAAATATTTTCACACCGTTAAGCCTGCCCTTCTCTTGCTGCTGCCAACGTCTTTGTGCACTGAAATTTCTGTCAGTGACATCACACATGGGATTGGGTTTTGGTATCAAAATGTAACACCTGTAAAGCAGCTTTCAGAGAAAGTCCATTGATTAAAGCACAACATATGGATTACGAATTGTCCTTGCTCACATTTCAGGCCTTTGCGTAGGTTAACAGTGGAATTGCTATCTAGGATAAGACGCTGTACATAAATAAACTCATCAGTTTTTGAAATTTGGACATTAATAAGTTGTGTTTAGTAGTTGAACTGCAAGTCAAACAAAAAATTACAAAGATTTACTGTTTATAGTGATTTGTTAGGTTGTTCTCTAAAATTGGGTTCACTTTTTTATTTCTGATAGGACTTTTTTCCTGGTGACCATCACCTCTGACTTAATTATAAGGAATATGGTAAATAGTATAATTTATAGAAATTATACTTATATGAAGTTTTAAAACCTGTAAAGAAGCTTACAGGGAATGTTTATTGATTAAAGCACTATACCAGGGGTCGGCAGCCTTTAACACTCAAAGAGCCATTAGGGTGAGTTTCCCCACAAATAAATGAACATCGAGAAACACAAAGCTCTTTTGACATCTAAAATTTAGATGTTAAAATTTAGAATTTAAAATACTACATGTATCATTTTCTACCTTTATGCTATGTTTAAAAAAATATTTTGTGTTGCATTTATAAAATCACTGCACTACTACAAATAAAAACGCATTTTATGTCTGTATTCAACAATAGACGAAAAAAAAAAACGCTCATAAAATGATCAAATTACCAAAAAAATTCTTATTAAATTATAAATGTCTATTTGGCTCATCTTTGTATTTATGTAATAAAAAGCCAAAATCAAATAATTCACCTGCAGCAAAACAAAGTGTGGCCTGTGTGCCATTATCTTTACATTGCTGTAAACCTGAATATAAAAAGGACTTTTTCACTGAATAAAATATTGACTTGCCAAAATAAGAGCCAATTAAAATATTTATTTTAGATGTTTAGTGTGATTTTTCTTCCTGAATCTCAGCACACAGCGTCTCTACATCAGGTCTCTAAGATGTCACCTTCATTTTCACACAGGATTGTAAGCTGTTATCTGTGAGACGTGAGCGATGTTTGCTTTTATATAGTTGATTTTGGAGAAGAGCTGCTCACATACGTATATGGATCCGAAGATCGACGGGACTCAAATGTAGACTGTTTCATGTTCATCCCCGACACTTCATGTTTTCGCATGCCGGCAAGTGCCGCATATTGGGGCTCGTGTTGCATATTTTAAGCGACAAAAAAATTAAACATTTTTATTTTCATGTTCCAGGATTACCATAGTCTTTAAATTCTGAACTATAAAAAACTAACAAACTAAACTAAACTAAATTTAAATTAAATACTTACTTACTTTAAATTCTAAAGTCACAGGGAACCGCAACTGAGGAATGAAAGAGCCACATGCAGCTCCGGAGCTGCAGGGTTGCCGACCTGTGCACTATACAAAAACATTTGATTAAAAGGCTGACTATGAGTTTCTTTGTCCACCTTTTACATTTTATAGATTAAATTATCATAAACTGTAATTAACAAATATTTGGTGTCACCCAGATGAGGATGGGTTCCGTTTTGAGCCTGGTTCCTCTCAAGTTTTCTTCCTACTTCATCTTATCCCACCATCAGGAAGTTTTACCTTGCCACAGTCACCAGCGGCTTGCTCATTAGGGACAAACTTACACTTTTTTCACTGTTACTGCATTCTGTGTAAAGCTGCTTTCAGATATTGTCCATTGTTAAAAGTGCTATATACATACAATTGAATTGAATTAAACGTTGCTTTATTAGTACAACTGGAAACACACAAAACCTAACACTATAAATTACTTTTCCTACTCCAGATCTAGCAATCTACTGTGGGTTGGAAAAATGTAAACATTTGAAAAACACACAAACTACACATACACAAACACATACTTGCCGTGATTGCCTAGCCCCCAGAGACAAAAATTCTGCGCCCCTCCCATGACTAATCTTCCGAATTCTTACTGGTGGTCCTCAGTGACAAACTCCACCACCTTACATAAGAGCTCTCTTGTGTTTCTGTGTGATTTTCTTCTGTAGCTTGAACACAGATTTAAAAATGTTGTGGATTCGCTCTGCTTTTCTCACCTGTCTGGCTTTGCTGTTCATCACCTGTGAGTATGACAAACAGGTGATGGAGGACATTTCTTAATTTAGACTTCATGTTGTTTACTTAATATTGGCAATTTGGACTAAAAAAAAAAAAAAAGATAACTGAACAATTGTATAAGAAGACGGAGTTGGAAACATTCACTTGTAAAATTCTTCCTGGTCTATTCTAGTGTTTCACGAGGTTGACAGTGCAAACGCACCTGATGGCAAAGCGAATAAGAAAGCAGCAAACCTACAAGGTGATCAAACCCATATCACCTCCCACAGTTATACCACACGATAATCCAGAGCAGATGTGCTAATATAGGAATGTGTACAGTGTGTCTGAAGACGAATGTTGCATTGAGATTGAGATGACTATTTACTGTGTCTATCGATCCCAAAGGTGGGCTAAAAACGATTTTTATGGAAGAGAGAGATGCCACCAACTTTTTCAAGCACCGGGGCAGAAGGTCTGTGAAATCACAAGATGAGCTTAACAGTGAGTTAGATTAAGTATCTCTGAACAATCTGTTTGCTCTAGTTAAAATGTTGTTATTGTTGCTAAAAAATGCGAAAATGTGGTTTTTTAAATGAAGTTAATTTCGACAGTTATGAATATTCAGGACTAGTTAGATCATCAGACACTGAGATAAATATGATGTTCATAAGGACAGATGAATGTTTACTTTTACCATAGAGAATTTTTAGTCAATACAATCAAATAAATGTAACTGTTTCAGGAAAGGAAATGTTTTAGGCCCAGGTGCTGGTGCGGTTGCTGGTAATTGTGTGCAGGAGCCGCAGGTCATCATGGAGAGATCAGAGTTTTAAATACAGTTACCGTGACTGTCCTTGTTTACTGTTTTTATGAGCAGAAGTTTCTGTTCCTGATTTCTTGATACTGATCCTAGACATAGTTTGTTTTCTTGTTTAAACATTATATAACAAAACCAGTCTATAGTCTTTGGCAGTCACGGCAGTTTTGAGTCAGAAACTGATCTAAATTACAAGCTTTTAACTAGGACAACATCTCTATCTTTGAATACTGGCCTTTCATCCTAAAAACATTTCACTATAGTTTAATGCTGGTTTCAGAGGTGATTAATTAATTAAAAGTGATTATTACTGGGCATGTGAGTGCAGCACTGCTAAATGGTGTATGATATGTATGTTAGATCTGTTTTTGTAAGTTGTTATCCCCTCGGCTTAAGTTGCATTAGTACATAGTAGAAATTAGGAACTGAATGAAAGGGTATAAAAATTTCTACAATTTTGAGTACTGTACAAATTTATAATTTTTGCAAACCAATTTAAGCTACAAAAGTAGATTTAGTTTTATTAGAACCTTGGCACGGCCCTTTAAAAATGTATTTTTGGCCTTTAGTTGAGCAGCAACAGAGACTGGCAGCTGAAAAACGGAAGAGAGACTATCACGAGGAGCAGATGGATGAGTTTGAAAATTATGCAGAGGAAGAGCATAATGGTGAATATTTGCCTGCCTATCTATCTATCTATCTATCTATCTATCTATCTATCTATCTATCTATCTATCTGTCTATCTATCTATCTATCTGTCTATCTGTCTATCTATCTATCTTTCTAGTTTATCTGTCTGTCTGTTTGTTCTTTTAGCAATATCTACATTATGTATTCATCTCTATCAATAACTGAATTTCTTTTTCTTTACAGAGCAGGATGAGAGAACTCAGGAGAGTACAGAGCAGTGGAGAGAGTTCCATCCTGACGGCCTTGATCCTCCTTACGAGCACAATAATCACACCGTTTAAAGCTGTCCAACAAACTTTTTGTCTTTTATTAGGGGACAGATATAATAATGGACACATTGGACTTATATACTGTAGGTTCAGGTCTATGTCCAGTGTGAGGATTACTTTTCCATTAGAAGTTGTCGGATGCAGAAAGAAGAAAAGTAAAAGAAAGATTATAGCATCGACTTAATGATTATTAGAAGCCGTAAAAGCACTTTTGCCTGATTTAGTATTTAGGCTGTGAAGATTGAACTAGACATGCGACTAGTTTGAAGTGTCTTCACATACAGAGATTAAAAAGTATTCCATACATTGCCTATATTTTCAGGGTTATTGACCTACTTATAGGGGTAATGCATGCTGTATGATAAATAATAGGTTGTTGCTATGCTTTATTATAAGAGCTTTATAATTAATTATTCTTTTATTTAAATATATCATTGGACAACTGTAAATATTTAACTTTGACTATATTTGAAGCAGTCGCAAATGTTCAGCTCCAATCGTATTCCAAAGCAAACCGTATTATGGTGGATTTGAAATCCCTCCTTGTTAATGAGATCATATATGAATATAACATCGCGGTAAGGTTTGATATGTAATGAGCTATAACAGTTAAATAAAAGCAGTATCAGATTTAAAGCCATGAAAACATGTTGTCATAAAAAATTGAGAGCTGCAGCCATGGGAAAAGAAAAACAGATCCTCAGCACGAGACTGAGAAAAACTACACCTAGCTGCTAAATTCAAAGCCCTTCTACCAAATCTGAGAAAAAAAGATAATATAAGCTAGCTTTCACTATTTTCTCTTTTCACAGTTCTGTAAAAAAACAGCATTTTTATTATTAATGATTCATTTCATACTTTTTTAAATATTACCTAAAACAAATCCACTTCAATCCGAGATTTCTCACTCACATGATTTTACTTGTATTCTGATTGACAATTATTAAAGCATTGGTACAGTTCAGTAAACACATTTTATGAAAAATAAATAAATAAATAAATAAATGATTACATAAATAAATAAATAGTGACCCTCTATTAATACTTTATAAGAGGTCTCTTGAAAGAATGTTGAGTGTCCACACAAATCACACCCAATATTAGCACTAATCTTACACACACTAAAAAAAAACTGTAGACTATATATGACAAAAGTGTGGGGACACCTGATGGTGATATCCATGTGCTTTTTAAACATCCTGTTTTAGTTTTAGTCACAAACACACACTTATAATAACATTTAATTATCTGAAAATGTGTTCAATAGGATTCTGTAGTGTGGCTGTGGAGGGTTTCTCATTTAGCCACAATCAGACACTGATTTGGGTTAGCAAGGACATATAAGTTCTTCTGCTCCAACCAGAACAAAGAATGTCTTCATGGAGCTCAAGAACTTTATGCACTGGGACATTGTCAGGCTGAGTCTTTTAGTTCCAGTGAAGTAATAATGCAACACTGCAACATACTGGACAACTATGCGCTTCAGACTTTGTAATAAGATTTTAAAGGAAGACAAACTGATGCTGATGGTAAGGTGTCCACAAAATTTTGGCATACACGTACGTCCATATATTATACAGTACATATATTTCATATTACACACAGATGAATAAGCATAAAAAACCCCAAAAGATAATTGAGTGTTTTTGTATTAAATTTTACATAGCACAATTAGCATCAGTTTTAAGCATGTATGAATTTCAGACAAATGATGGGCTGTACAGTACAATACCTCGTAAAAATAAGGGCTTTAGCCATCTGCTTAGCCATATAATATAAAATAAAGTTTATGCTCTAATTATTTGGGCTAATTTTGTTTTACAATGAATGAATCCCTGCTGAAACATTTTAAAACCCCATAAGTATCTTAATTACACACGCTTTCAAATCCAGGAGAATCTCCACGATATATAATCACCAACCTTAACATTTTACTTGAGTTGAAATGGTATTACATTTGATACTTACTTTTTAATTTAAAAAAAACACGCTAACTACAGACCATGTTAAAATCCTTTAGAATTCCCATAGGTGTTTATTCTATGCTTCTTTTAAAAGCAGCTTTAAATCGTCTTAAATTAACTTCTATTGACTGAATCCACCAGGCAAACACAGCCAATAAAATTCAAGAGAACTTCCTCCAAGTACTTTAGCAGCAGTGCTGATCACAGTAAGTCATTCAGCATATCGCTGGCCGGATTAGGTAGAACTCCTGGGCACCTTCTGTGATTACCGCCATGCAGAAGTGTGTGCTACTGACAGGAGACTAGCACAACAAATTGAACAAGGTGCATGAAGGTTGCGAGAAGTGACAGAGCAGTTGTGAAAGTACACCTTCAAATCCTTCGTCTGACACTCTTTTCACTTAGACCCGGTGATGATGGTGGTGACGGTGGAAGGCCGTTTGCATCGCTTCTCTGTCACCCCTTTGTTTGAGCCTGGATGGGCTGCGTCTAGTTATAACAACATCCTTCTTGAGCTGCTGGTTACATTATCATGACCATTGCGACATATAACATACTGTACTTATAATAAAACAAGCACACGTTCACTTACAGTCCTTGTGGTTGATTGAGGAAACGTCAATAGATTGGCTTTTGACAGGCATGGGTGCTTGGTTTTCAGTCCTGTGTGGTGAAGTGTCCATGCTGCTGCCTAAACTGCTGCCCAGCTGCAGACGCTTCATGTGTCGAATCACTGCTGTAGCATTAAACGCTTGCTGTGCAAAAAAAAATAGTTACCAGTTTTGTTAGTTTGGTTCCAGTTTGTGTTTCATGCTTTATTTACAGTAAACTCTCATAGTAAACTGTCAATGAGAGAAAAAAAGAAATTACTCACTCTCCATTTGGCTTTAGCAAAGTTTTTCTTCATCTGCCGGCTGACTGACTCATGAATGTTCCTACAAAGCGCAGTGTCTCCAGCTATCCTAAAGGCACAACATATAAAACCCTCAGTCTGACATATTATTGATTTATTTCGGACATTCATTTTGCTTAAGTTTTTTTCAATAACTGAGGAAATCTGTCATTCATATGTTGCTATTCATATAAGGCTTTTTTAGCTTTTCAGCCTGTAGCATTTGCATAATTGTTTGCTGTTATGAAAACTCAATTTATGATAACTTGCCATGCATCGACACTTATAGCAAATCTACTCTTCTTGCTATAACTTTTTTTTTTTTACATTTTAAGACACTTTAACTAAGACACTCAGTACATGCTTCCATTTAGCTACTTATTATATTTCTAACTTTTCCGCACAACTTTTTGCACATTATGGAAACAATTTGGAGACGTCAATCAAGCAGGAGAACCTTTAATTTCAGAGCAACTATTAAAAAACTCTGTCCTCTTATACAGATTTATTTACAGGATTTAATTATAAACCCTAAAATCACTTACAGAATGTTGTTGTGCAAAATTATACTAACCAGGGATGCTGAAGAGCCTTGTCACATGTGAACCTTTTCTCTGGATCTTTCTGCATTAGATTGCTGATGAAATCTTTAGCTGTTTGACACCAGTATAGGTTAAAAATGAATATTGTTAGATACATATTTATAAGTAAACATTTATTAACATTGATCAATTACTAATTTATTAAAAAGCCCCAGACTTTTATGTAGTTATATATGTGTAGTGAATTGAGAAGAAAGATCTACAAATTTATATAAAAGGCTTCTGTCAAACATGGAGGTGTTGTGCCTCCAACTTAAACAGTTAATTCATTTTGCCTAATAATACATACAGGACACTTAAAAAGCATGAAATTGATTTAAATAAATTCTATATAATAATTTTAGAATTCTAACTCACCCGAGTCTGAGATATCATCCCAATAGGGTGAATCGAATTCATAGTCAGCCTTGAGGATCTGCTCAAATAGTTTGGAATCATTCTCGTCATAAAAAGGGGGATAGCCACATAACCTGTAAAAAAATCTGTTGTTTGTTGGTTTATTTTTACACATGACCAAGGAGGCTCTAGTGGATATAGTTACTCACAATATGTAAGAAATAACTCCAATCGACCAACAGTCTACTGCTTTACTGTAGGGCTTCTGTGCCAGGACTTCTGGAGCTGAGAAGACAGAAGAACAAACTCAGACCAAAGGCTGGTGAACAATGAAATAAACAGCCGAAGTGATTACTGCATACTGACACCTAGTGGCACATTTTCTTTTAACTTTACAGAAAATAATCGCAGTCTCAGTCTCAAATAGCAGTCCAGCTAACTGCTTTTTGCACCTCTAATGCATATGGCGCACAAAACTCTTTTAGGTAAGCTGAATTATGTCAAATCTCTGTGAGACAGCTTGGGAGGATCAGTAAACAGTAGATTTTGCATAGAATGTGAAGGCTTTAGACTCATTAATATAGACTAAAGACTCATTAATGCATCATTGTCTTACATAAACATTCTATATTTGCTTGCTGATAAGTTTTTGTAGTAACCCTCAACAGGACACAGAACAAAGAAACCAACTGTGATTGATTGGTTTACATTGATTGACAGTTATGCACACCTGTGGCCAACAAAAGCTGCTAAGTTATTTAGACTGTTTGTCATTAGTTTAAAGGTCCGGTTACACGAGACTACTACAATGAGCGGAATAAGTGCATGTTATAGAAAATCTTTGACAATCTTACCAACATATCCAGGAGTCCCGCAGGCGGTGGACATAATGTCGTTTGCCGCTCCCTCCATCTTCGACAGGCCGAAATCACTTATCATTATTTTAGACTCCTCATGGGGGTTAAAATATAACAAATTCTCAGGCTAATGGAAAAAAGAATGAGATAAAACACTTCTGTGTGATAAAGAATTTTTTAACATTACAAGCATACACCTTGAATTTAATTTCTTTCACTAACCTTCAGGTCTCTGTGGACTATTCCTAGGGAGTGAAGGTAGTTGACTGCATCCAGAACTTGTTTGATCAAAGCACTGGCATCTTTTTCAGTGTAAAAGCCCTTCTCCACAATACGATCAAACAATTCGCCTCCAGACACACTTAAGAAGACAGAAGAAGCAAACTTATTTCCTCCATCCATCCATCCACCCCTCCATCCATCCATCCATCACGCCATCTATCAAACCATTCATCCTAATCTTTTGCAGAATCACAGAAAGCCTGGAGCCTATCCCAGTGGATTATGGGCACAAGGTGGTAGACATCCAACACCCAATTATTATACAAGTGGGAATTGAATTTTCAGCTTGATTGTAGGAACGAGGCAAACATGCTAACTACTGACACCACTTTACATACAACAGAGCGTCCTGAATTATTACAAGTATCTACACACAACAACAGCTGTCAAGCCATCCTTAATTTATGGAGACGAAATCTCTACTTTATATCTACTAAGAACCAGCCATAGGTGTAGCTTATTGTATCATGCTCACAGCTGCATGATCAGGTACAAATGGCTGGGGCTTTCATAGATGTCTTCAAGGGCCACAATATTTTCATGCTTGATCCTGAAGAAAGAGAAAAATTCAGGTGTATTATTGTGTTTTTACAGCATGTCAGTAAAGCAAGATATATGACACTTACCACAGCAGAGTCTGTGGCTGTCTTAAAGAGATGAGAGAAGACCCTGTTCTTTCTTAAATATCTAAACTAGCATTTGATTTGAAAATTGTCTTGTTGGGCTTATAATACAAAGTGTACCGTAAAACGACCTAGCCATACTTTGTATGTTAATCTTGATTAGGATATCAGGCCAATGTTATTGTTAATGCTATTGTAGTGTTAAAACCTAGAACTTAAACCTATAATCATCTTTATAAGTAACAATAAAACCATAGATTGTGACACTCTACAACGGGGGCCACCAGATTTGTTCCTGAAGGGGTTGGAGTTCTCCAGAGTACTGATTTGCCTCTAAACATTTTCCGGTAATTTGAATTATAACTTGCAAGACATTCAGCAAGTTCAGGTGTGTTTGTTCAGAGTTGGAAATAAACTCTGCAGGACACCAGCCCTGCAGGACCGAGTTTGGTGACCTCAGCTCTACAACACCATCAAAATTTGACATAATACTAAAGTCGTATGACAGAATAACAAGTGCTGTAAAATGGTTTAAAACAGATGACTGCATTGGGTTTGGGGTCCTGGTCACTGATTTACTTAATGTAAGCTGTTATGACACACAAAATGCAGCTGCATCACTAGCATAAGACTCTGACAAACCAGAAATACAATGAGGTACAAAATCAGTAGTAATGAGGATCTTATATTAATCAGCTAAGAAATATTTTTTTATATATAGCCAAAAAACATTTTTTTAAAGCTGATGTTTAGTTAATTAAGCATTCATTGTTGTTGCAGGTCAGCAGAGATGGCAAAAGTACACACATTTTCAATAAAAATGGGAGCTGGCTAACCTTACAAATATATCTAGCTAGTAAGTTAACTAATGTTCACTAATTAACTTAGTAACATTGTAATGTGATAGCAAAATGTGCACCCGCATGAATTTATAGTAACATTGCTGACAAACATAGGCAATAGTCTGTTATTACTGAAAGCACTGAATTAGCTCATGACAAGAAAAAGATGTAACGTTAATTTACGAATTCTGTACAGCTAGCCCCTTGTGTTTTAAGGTTGACACAAATTGCAGCACATTCTGCAGCAATCCGACAATTTCGAACATTTCCCCTTCTATATGGCCATGGCTGATCAGGAATATTTGCATTGCTGACTCCCTCTGTCCTATTGTCCACATTAGCCATTGTTAGCTTCATAAACTAGCCTATATTTACAGGGCGTGATAGCCAGGAAAATGGCAATGATAGGTTGAAAAAGCGGCGCAATAACAAAAGTAGATTGATTGGTTGAAAAAGGCGTGCAAAAAAAAAAAGTATCTAACATGCCAGCAAACAGATTAGAACTAGAGTAACGAGCCTGGTTTAAAAGTGTAATAAGTCGAAAGTACAGATAATTGTGTAAAAATGTAATGAAGTAAAATATTTTTATCCGAAAAGTTATGTTTTAAATAACTGCACATTCATGACATCTTAAAAACCTAAAACAGATTTAAAAAGCTGCTTCGCTAATGTAAACTTGATTACATCTGATTACCACTGCTGTTCAAAGGCAGTAAATAATTCCTCTGGCATTTGCGTTCATGCTTTTTGGTATTTCATAATAGGTTTTTAATATAAAAGGATAGATGAGGGAGCACTTTCTGAACAATTTCTCAATACTTTCTAAAGATTTTCAGTTTGTGAAAGTGAAATAATAGCTTTGCAGATATGGTTAAAATTGACTGATGTGACACTGTCAAAAAGCTAACCTATAATAACATAACGAAGTGTGGCTCTTTCTGGCTGCGTCATCTGACTGGATTTCAAACAAGCCTTACATAAACTCTCTAGTCTTTCTGGTGTGTGTAATAACCTGTAGAGACTCTTCAGATTTAATGTAACTGAATTACGTGATTATAGCTGGTACTCTGGTTGGAGTAGAGTATAATTATCCAATCCTGTACCTAATAACCTGGTGCTCTAGGTCTTTTAAATTAAGAGTTCTTTATGAATACATCTTTCAGTTTAAGAGAAGCAACACTGCATACAGGTTTTCTTGACCTGATGTGCGTTTCTTCCTTTGTTTAAGCAACAAATGTTTATGAAGGCATTTACGTGTAGCGATGAAGTGACTGCTGATAGCAGCTGGATAAAGTGTCACATACACAGAAAAATCAATGTCAGCATTAGAAATAAATACTATCTTTCATTTACACCTCTGAAAGCAAAAATAACCCCGGTACTTAATTAACTATGCCAAATTGTAGTGACATACATTGGTAATTTCTTAACTGGCATTAATGAATTTATTCCTTGAATTTTACACTGACCAGGAACAACCTCAAAATCTATATTATTCATCCAAAATTATATATATATAATCTGAACAGAAATAACAAGCCCAGAATAGATGTCCTTCTTACTATTCAGTAATTTATAAGCATGTTCATGCTATAAATAAAAAGAGGGCAATGAGATTTTGTTTAAGAAAAAAAGATTTTTTTCAAACATAATGATCTCTGCGGCAATACCTAAGGTATAATTTAATCTTTAACTTAAAAAAAGCTGGTTTAAAAACTCAAAGGACCTGTGGCCCTTTCTTCCACATAAGGAATGCACATAGCTGGTGGCTACTGAAGAGTTTTTTTAAGCAGTTGTAAGGCACTTCACAAATGCCGAGAATTCCATTTTCGGTAATGGAGCATACTCTCAACAAAAGAAACTGAATATGTGATCAGTGCTCTTTCTTCATTGTTTACTATGACCACAACAGATTTGCCACAGCAGTAAGCATGCAAAATTTTTTCTCTTTAATCGGTTTTATTGTTAACGATGATTATGGTCAGTTAAAAATGAGGACGATAAACATAAATTTATGTCGAGTTTCACAATATGCCATAGACGTAAATAAAATGAATACTTAGAACTGTTCCTGGCTTTATTTTATATTCAATATGAATAAGTTAACAACGAAACCAATTTAACCTTAAAATCAAATCACTTCAGCAAAGAATTTACAATTAAGTGTTCTCGCAAGTTAAAACTGTTGCTCTACTGTACATTCACATCGTTTTTGAGCCACTGATCCTCAGCTGTCTGCATAGACCCTCTCGTTCATCATAACCAGCCCTGTTCCTCTTTTACCATGACAACCATCAGGTTGAACTTGGGCGCAAACGTGTGCGGAATAGCGAGGTTGGCAGAGGAGGCAGTATGAGTCACTGTTGATGGAGGGAAATGGGCTGTGTGCAGGAGAGCACCACACAAGTTTGCAAAAAAAAAAAAAAAAAAAAAGAACATTTACCTGCTTCAGTGGTGTAACCCTGCACAGTGATGTGCAGCTAATTTTCATACATATGCATTAGCTACCACTTACTGACAGTCTGTATACAGCATGAAGTCCTTTTATGTGGTCAGTGCCGACTGGTAATAAAAGACGGACGTGGGTGGGGGGAGGGCTCATCCCTAGCTCATAGAGAAGAACGGTCAGAGTTTATTTTCTGTTTATTTTGTAGAAAATTAATTCCTGCTTTAATTGTGGTTTGCTGTGTTTAGATATATGCTGATATTAAGAACACTAAACAATACCCACTTCCTGAGAACATTTATTTCATTCTCGATGCTGTTTTCTTTTCCTCTTAGAGCTTTCTTAGGGATGCATTTGACTGCATACATCTTCCCCGTGGCCCTCTCCTGAGCGAGAACCACTTCTGAGAAAGCCCCGCTGAGAAAAAACAGAAAAATAAATAAATAAATAAAACATTTTAGATATTAAAATAGAAATATGCACCAGAGATGTTGTGACTGAATAACACTAGAGACTAGTTCTGTTCTGGCTACTCAAAAACCTTCTTGCTGTATCATGTGTGTGTGCAGTTGCTCACATGTTCTTAAGTCATCTGCAGTGTACATATTGTAGCTAAGCTTAGCATGGGGACTAAAAATCCTCAGTAATCTCTCACACCATGCACGCACCTCTATCAGCATGAGGTCACAGGAGTGCAGGTCAGACCTCACAAAAGACCACTGCTTTCTGCATCGGTGGCTTTATGTGTGTTGTATTTCACAACACAAGCAAGACTGTAAATCTTTACAGCTTTCTATTTCAAGATTTCTATTTATCATCATTTAATCAAGGCCGCATAAAACATATCCTTCACTGACTCGTTATTAGAATAAAAACACATCACAAGAAATTGATGGTAGAAAAAAGTAGAAAAGTATAAATAAAGCAAATATTATTTGTTAATTAAAATTAGGGCTGCGTAATATATCAAAACTATATTTTTAAAAAATCACTAAATAAACTTACAATACATGAGAAATTTAATACTTAAAATAATAAGGTATGGTCAAAGTTTTAGGTTGATGTGGATAGTTAGATATCTGGCATGTAATTGGCATGATATTAGCGGTGAAGCTTTCATAGCAGGCTAATCTTGATAAGCCCGAGGCACCTGCAGCTGCTGCCACAATATAGTGCCAAAATGAAGAAGCACCTTCAAAATATGGCAGTTTTGTGTTTTAAAAAATAATATTACCACATGTAGACTAAAGTTTATTATAGCACATGTAAATCATGAGTGGCATATAAAGCTTTACAGTCACCTCAAATTAAAGCACAATTTGTATTAGCTAACACACACACACACACACATTATATCTTACACATAAACACACTTTTACTAGTTGGCGTCTGCCAAATGCTGTAAATATTATAGGATTTCTTTTTTGGACTGGAAACAACAATTTTTATTATACTACAATAACAATTTGAAGAATATTACACACTCCCTCTGAGCTGAATTTTGCACTGTTCAGCAGTTTAAAGGCTGCTGACACTCTTACGAGCACAGGAGATGCAGTAGGACAGATTAATAAGAAATTTAGCAGCTGTTTGCTTAGAATCCTTAATATTCTTTCAAATTACTAAAAAAATCTGTTGTAATCTTGTTTGTTGAAACACAACACGCCGGTTTACAGACTCACACACAGATTTAATTTTATTTCAGGATATACAGTATGTCAGAATGAGCTTCCAGGAAGACTTGAATATCATAAAGAAATCTAGCAGAAAAGTAAATAATGTTAGTAAATAAAAATGTGTCAGATGTACATATGGGAGCAGACATCTTAAAAGCAAAAGTGTACGTAATCAGAATTCAAGTGGGCAGTGGAGGCTCAAGTGGTAACGGCACAGCGTCGTTGTTTGGACAACCTGGAAGACCTCAACGACCTCTGTTGGGTCCTTGAGCAAGACCCTTAACCCTTTTTTGCCCCAGGGGCGCTGTATCATAGCTGACTCTGACTGCGCTCTGTCCCCAAACTTTCTAAGATAGGATATGCTTAATTACCCTTTATTATCTGGTTATCGATCTAACCGACTAAAGACTATTGATCTTATACACTATTTGCATTCAATACAAATCTTTATTTAAACTACAAATGAGTAATATAAAATGTTGGACCCAAAGTAGGCTACTTTTTTATAAAGTAAAGTAAAGTCAAATCTAGTTCTTTGGTCTGCATAATGTAAACACCTGTTGCAAAACCTTAGCCAAACTAATTAAATAATTTGCTGTGGCCATCTATAGATTAGCCAAAGCAACAGCAAGAACATGACTAAGCTGCAAATAAGGGTGTTAATGTTGGTTGTATAACACTATATTGTTTCTAATAATAACAGGTAAAGTTTCATGAATGTTAAATTAGTTCTTTCATCTGTTTAAAACAGATGGAGAGAACATTGTTATTTTAGGATACAGAGCGCAATAAAACCACAGGAAGCTTCCATCTGTTGTTCCATCTCCGAGTGATGTGCATCAAAGCAAAATATAAAAAACATCTTAACCCTAGTTGAACTATATAAGCTTGATTTGAATTTTTTTATTTGATCATACTATTAATAATAATAATAATAATAATAATAATAATATTTCAGTAGAATGTTGGGAAGGTAGGAGGTGGACCCCTTCTATCATGCCCCAAAGAGTTCTTCTTCCCACAAAAGTTCCCACAACGGTTGCCACAAAAGTTATCAGCACACAATTTTCTAGAATTCTAAACATCGTTGTAGCATGACAATATTCTTGAAGTGAAAGAACTGGAGTGTCCTGTACAGAGCCCTGACTGTGACTCAACCCCAATTAACACCTTTGGGATGAACTGGAACACTGACTGAACCTCAGACCACCTCATTCGACATTAATGTCTGATCTCATTAAGCATTTTCCTGATCAATTCTGCAGAAATACTACATTTAAAAATGGGCTTCTAAAATTATACATCAGATAAGACATTTTACTTTCTCTGTACTCCTATTACAGCAGAATGAGACTGACAGCACAATGAGAATATAGTTGGATCAATTCATTTTAACAACAAGAAGAGCAGCAAGAGTCCCAAGTTTAAAATCTGATCCTATTGCAGGGGTTAAACCGATCCTGATTTAACACCACTATTCAACATGCTAGAGGACGGAGGAGTGAGGTGTGTAAGTGTTCAATGGATTGAGAATAGATTTCTGTTGAGTCACCACTGCAGAGAACATACGAGCTATTTTTGAAGAGTGGACAAAGTTATCCGCATGCTAAACAGGCTTAATGTTTAAATCTGGTCAGGATAAACATTAGATGAGCATGAGCGGTCAGGCAGTAATCTTTCGGCATTCATTGTTTTATATTTTGCGTTGTTTGTTAGTTTGGCTAAAGATTCTTGAATAGTGCATTAGAGAATTCTTATATAAGCAACGAATTTGGAAAATCCTCAGGATATAATCCTGGGTTTAATCCTGAATTCTGTTTATGTAACTTAGTTTTACAGTGACTAATCTGACTTACATTTACATTTACAGTATTTAGCAGACGCTCTTGTCCAGAGCGACGTACAAAAGTGCTTTAAATCATTGAACAGCTTAATGCTGATACAGTTGTTCACAAATCAGTGTAACAACAACAGAAACTGTTGAAAGAGCAGCACAGATTTTTTTTTTGTCAAGAGCTAGGTATTTAAGAAAAAGGTGGGTTTTCCATCTTCTCTTGAAGACAGCCAGTGACTCTGACATTGATTTGATTGACTTCTACAACCAAATGTTTCTTATTAGAATGCTAAAGCCGTGAACGGAAAGTTTCTAGGAGAAAGAAACAGAACTCGTTTTAATTATAGACCTTACAGCTGTAATGCCTATCCTGCATCAGCACGATTCTAATCCAGACTGGAGCCGGCAGTGCAGCGGACAGAGGAGGAGGTGGTGGTGTGGTCAGACGGTGCTGGGGGAACGATGATTCATAACATAAAACCTCAATTTGCAATGAGATGTGATTTTCAATGGGTTTTCAGTTAAAGTGTTCTTACTAGAGAAAATTAACAAATATTAAAATACCACTAGGAAATACAGGACAAACTTTACAAAAAAAATGTATAAATCAGGAGTAACCTAATTTATCATATTTAAAGTTGTAATCGCTAATAAACAGAGGAAATCGAATATATTAAATGTTTCTATATTCTATATAAGAGGCGCCCAGTTCTTGTAAAAGGGGGACCACATTTCATCTTTTGTAAAACACTGGATCAATCTTTTTTTATATACAATTATCTAATACATTTTTTGTAGATACAAAAATCAATAATTTGCTCTAATTTTGTAATAACGTGATTACATTTTCATAGGTATAACAAATCATCTTGATTATTATTAGATATCGAAAATATCAACCGTCTTTTCTCCATTACATAAACCGCCACAAATAGAGGGAAAAATAGAAAGATGAAGGAGGAAATTCGAATCAGTTAAGGAAATGAGCCTTATTATTAAATTTTTAACGACGACACTAAGATAAGAGCCTTCTTGTTATTACTGGTGCTTTTGGATTTGCTATAAACAGTTAGGGGGCAAAAAAAAAAAAATCAGTATTTGACCCTCATAAACAAAGCAAAGAAAATTATGTTTATAAAATGCCCATGCACATTTTAATCCTATTCTAGCTACAGATTATTAAAGACTTTTCTAAGATCTTCTAATGATTCTGTTTCTGCTTTAAAGAAAGGTTCAGAATCAGAAGTCAGATTCAGGGCTCTGTGAGGAACATTTCAGTTCTTCCATTCCAACCAGAACATCACAGAGCTCAGAGGTTTTGTGTGTTTGAGCCTTTAAGTTTCTTTTGGTTAAGTTTCTTTCCAATTGCGTGGAAACACTTTAAGGAAGGAGCACAGACAGTATGTACACTATTGGTGTAATGTTCAGGCATCCACACACTCATGATCACAGTAAGTGTTTCATAGCTGATTTACAGAGGTGTTTTTAAAAAGAGGACAAAGTGACACAGTCGGATGGACTAAATGAATCAAATGAGAATAAACAGATAAATATTTCTTTACAGTGAAGCGGAGCAGCTACAGTACGAATTGAAATGTCACCTTGCAGGAAGCAATGGGAATACACACATCATAAACAACATGATTAATGATAGAAGCAACAACAACATTAATAACAATAACAACAATTATTATTATTCTTAATAATAATAATAATAATAATAATAATAACAACAATAACAACCATAATAAAATTTGTTGTTATTGTTCTTATTGTTATTATTTTTTCTATCTAAAATCAGCCTAGGTTCAGACTGCAGTACATTCCTCAAGTGTGCAATCAGTCAGTCTGTCGGTGCACCTTTACTGATGGAACACTGAGCTTTTCTTGGTGCGTAAAATAAAACATAAGAGAGGGGGGGGGGACACCATTTCTGATTATTCTAGACTAAGAATGAATGGATGCCTGCGTGTGGAGTGGTGTGTGTGTGTGTGTGTGTAAATGGTGATGCAGCGGTATTGAGCTACTCACGTCCCGAGAATCTCCTTAAACTCGAAAATCTTCTTAATGTCATCGACTTGCTTTTTCCACGAGCCTTTTGCCGAGTCTTCCTTCCCCTTAGCCATGGCACCAACACTGCGTTAATAAATAACCTTGTCTCTAAGTAGACACACAACCTGGGTGAGAACAGCCAGAGAAAATTAAAACGGTGAATGCACGTGTGTGTGTGTGTGTGTGTGTCACAGCTGATTTACGCAGCCGCAAACCCGCACTAATCCGGCGAAGTGCTGCAGCTAACGCCTGTTTTGACTTTAACAGTAAATAAAATTCTCCCGATTATCCAGAAACAAAACACACACCTTTAAACCCGATCATGAAGTGCTTGCAGTTTATATCCATTAGCTAAGGGACAAGTATAACCAATAAATCTCAAGCTTGCGACATAACTGCCCTATAAAGGGTAATATCAGCCTCCAGCACACAAACCTTTCCGGTATTTAGCAGACACTCTTATTCAGAGCGACTTATCATTAACTTATTTTTACAACTGTGTAAACTGAGGGGTTAAGGGCCTTGCTCAGGGGTCCCAGCGGTGGTAACTTGGTGGTACAGGGAATCGAGCTCACAATCTTCCGGTTGTTAGTTAGTGCAACACTTAACCACTGCACTACCACCACCACCCAATAGTGCTTCAGGTGGCACCAAGAAAAGCGGGGAAATGTTAAAAAGACTAATTTTATTGAAAAATATTAATAATAACAACTATTTAGGATATTATTATACCCAATAATTTAAAACTGAAAAGTAAGCTTTTAATCAATGTAAACTGTTTTCTTTTACATATTTTTGAGATACACAGGATCTTTTTTCATTGCTGCTAACGATGCTGTGTGTGCAATTTATAAAAAAAAAAAAGTTAAATGTGTGTAGACATCTAACCACCACAGCCTCATTCCCCCCCACCCTACCCCCCCCCCCCCCCCCCCCCCACCCCCCCCCCCCCCCCCCCCCCCCCCCCCCACCCCCCCCCCCCCCCCCCCCCCCCCCCCCCCCCCCCCCCCAGCCCAGTTACCCTCACAGATTCTTATTGCACCTACTGGTGCTCAAACAACCCAGAGGACAAGATTAATGCTGGCCTTTGCTCACTCTATGGACAGCTAATTACAGGGTTGCCAGATTGTGCTAGCTACTCAAATTCCTCCTAAACAGCAAGGATAAGGTTTTATTTTAAATAATCTGAAGCAAGTCCATTACAATATAGACAATATATTATATAGACAAAATCGAAATGTACAGAGTTTAAGAACTATTTCTTTTAGAAAATCAAATGTAAGAAAAGGTAGAAGGATTATCGACAGAATAATGTCTGATAATATGTAGTTTTACATAAAACTAGAAGTAGCACTTTAAATAAAAAAAGGATAATGGTGGTCATGTGATTTTAACAGGATAGAATGAACATGGGATCGAGGGGAAATTGTCTGGGACACAGTGTGTTAGAGATTAACCCATCAGTGGGTAATCCTATAAAGGATTTCTGCCTCACTGGAGAAGTCGACAAGATACTTTGCTGCTCATGTGAAGTCAGGATTCTACCTGCACAGGGTAAATACACCAAATATGCTTTTAAAGATAGAAGTAACTGCATAAAAAGCACTTGTTTCCCAAAGACAGCCAAAACATTCAGTTATTCTAGGGATGTCAAATTAAAATTTTAAATGCAGCAATCTTTTTCCCCCCTAAAATTAAAAACAAGATAAAGGTAATACAGTTATTCGATTTTCATCCACCTGACTATTGGCACAGTTCACTACAAATATAAAATATGTGGTTAAAAAGGCCAGCGCGGTGGTGTGGTAGGTTAAAGCGCCGACACTCACATCCGCAATCGTGCTTCGGCGACCCGTGTTCGATTCTGACTCGGATCCTTTCTTCTCTCTCTCTCTGCCCCCCCATCTCTGTAGTATTTTGTTAAAATATTACTAGAATAAAATCTTGATACAAAAAAAGGTTATAATCACTTTAGATTGGATCAACGAGTAGTAACTAATAATCCATTTATTTTCTGTATTTTCCCTCTAAAGATTTGCACCTTCTAGAAAAGTTTTTGAATTTTATTTACTCTCTCAATATCTGGTGTCACTCAGAAAACAAGGTCATTCCTAGAGTTACAAGGTGACAAGGTGTCCTACAAGCACCGTACAGCAATAACAAGCCAAATGTTAGCACATACAGTACACAGAAATGAAATCATCAAGTTGTTTTCTGTCTTCATTTTTAAAAAAAATGTAGAACATTGGTACTTAAAGCATTGGTACTTAAATAATGAGGTTATAAATCAAAGCATAGTCAATTACAGCAAAAATTGCTATAAATGTACAATACTATCATTTTTGTTCCCAAGAGTGCATTTTAGGCTTTTAGTAAACCCACAACAGACAGTATGACTCGATCAGTACACTTTGGTGTTGAATGTTAACCAACATACATCTTCTATGTAAAATACTTTACAAAAAAACCCCAAAAAACATAAGAGTATTACTTCCTTTACAATAATTTATATGTCGCAACAAATTTAAATGTACATTATATGCAAGAACATATATATTTTTATTATAACATTCAACTGCATTCAGGTCAAGAATGCACGCTGTCAGTGCACAGACTTTTCAGTGTCTGCTGTTTGTTAGTTAGACACATACAGTGCATAACATTTAGGGGGAAAACCATCTTAAAAGTCAAAAATACAATTATTTTATCAACTGCTGTAACCCTTTCTTATGTAAACTATAGAAAGATCATTTAAAATTTTCAGCATTTTAGTTGGACAGATGAGCAAAAATTAATCCAATTTGTTTAAAACAAGAAACACTATAGATTTTGATAGTCTGTTTTATCCAAAGTAATGTAAAGATTTTTACGTTTTAGGGATCCCTATACCTAGGAATAGTTCAACCTATGCAAAGAATTTAAAAACACTGAAATACATTTAATAGTTTGCTCCTGCAAAACAAAAATTGTCACCAAAAAAAAAATTTAGCATTAATGCTCTCTGTGGAATTGCTCGGTGGCAGCGGTACTGCTTGTCAAGTGCTGTACTGGGCAGAGGTAGAGTAGGGCTTTATGTTTATCAGGAGAAAGAGGCTGTAAGAATGGCTTCGTGCTGCTGTTGGTGGAGAGTACCGATACCCACAGCGGGGGCAGGCAGGGGAGGCCTGCTGACAAGCCGCAGCTTGGTAGAGGAGAAAAAAAACAACAGTCTGTTAGTAAGATTTATGCATATCCTAGAAAGAAAAGAAGAAAAACAAAAACAAACTAACAAACAAAAAAAAGGCAACAGTCTTACCTTACAGGCGAGCTGCTTTTCAAATCTGGAAGACACAAAAAACCAGCATCCCATGTTCTGCGGCTCTTCCTGACTCCATATAAACTCTATAAATAAAAAGAGTTGGCATAAGCTCAAAAAAAAATAAAATGATAAGAGTCTAGATCACTGCACCAGGCACAAATCTATAGGTCTGCGAAAGTGGTAATTGTTAATACAGGCTTAAGCTTCTATTAACGTGCATGGTTATTTGAGCACTTTAAGAAATACTCTAATACAGTTAAATAAAAAAGTAGTCTAAATAAAGAAGTTGCATATTATCTAAACACTCATTTCTTGTGCAAAAATTGCAACAACTACATTTACACGCTGGAAAACGGGTGTAGCCCTAATAACAGTTATAAATAACGACTTTTCTATACAGAGTTTCAATTCAGAAAAACTAACACAACATTGTCTGATTTAAGAGAGGACCTCATTGGCTGTTTTCAGCTACACTGTATGTCCAAACAATGTTCAGACAGACACAATTTAGGAACCATGGCCAAAGGAGGGAATCTCGCCCTATTGCCTCGGTGGCATCAATCACCTCCTCTTGCAAATAGCACGTTAACTCTTTTAAAACAACAACAATTGTTTGCACACGCTTTCTTTGGAATAGGAATTGCATCTGTGGACACCTGATCATCACGCTCATATGTAGTTCTTCCCAAAACAGCTGTATCGGATGTCTCTGTATAGTGAACCTCTAGTCTATAAAACTTATAAAAATGTGTTAGGGTTAAAACTAATGAGCTTAAAGTTATGTGTTCCATTACACTTGGGGATGGACTGGAATGTAGACTGTGCTTCAGACCTCCACTACAAACCCAGCCACACTTGAACATCTAGTGAAAAGCCTTTACTAAAAGTATAAGTATAAGTATATTCAATTCATTGTCATTGTGCAAGGTACATGTACAGAGCCAATGAAATGCATTTTTCGCATATATCCCATCTTAGTAAGTTGGGGTCAGAGCGCAGGGTCAGCTATGATACAGCGCCCCTGGAGCAGGAGGGGTTAAGGGTCTGCTCAAGGGACCCAACAGTGGTTGACTTGCCGGAGGTGGGGCTTGAACCCAGGTGTTTCTGGTCTTCAGATTAACAACTCAGCACCTTAACCATTTTGAGCCACCCTGCCCCTACAGGGTGCAGTTTATAACGTTACACCCTGTGAGAATCAGTGGGCAAATAATAAGAACCAAAAGGCATCAAAAGTTTGAAATTTAAGTTAACTCATGCTTAAGCATTAAACATTAAATCCTGGCTATAATACTTTATACAATCCTACTACAAAGGCTTGTTACACCATATACACTTTATAGCCATAAGTTTACGGACATGAGTGTACGCGTGTCTTTCACAAAGTTAAGAGCACTCAGTTGTCTAGGGTGTCTGTAATTGCTACAGTATTATGAGGTCCCTTCACTGAGGCGCTGTTTCAGGATTTGCACAAAGCCTCTTAGCTCAATGAAGACATGCTGTGTTTCTCTCTGGTTTGGAGGAAATGGAGCGTCACTCGCAAGAAGCTTGTAATGTCACTTTACCTCTGGCATTACTGTATTTGCGTAACTCCTGCTGTAGGGCTTCTGTGGGAAAAGGGCAAATCTCCTCTATTCTGATCAGTGCTGTGTTCTTACATGCCTCAGGCAGAGTCTCTCTTTGTTTCAGCAGTGCATAATAGTGCTTGCCTGAGCAAAACAGCACTCGCTGCACACTGGCACACAGCAGAGAAAAACGCAGGGATTATTACATGATTACAGGCACATAATTGTTACATAAAATAAGAGAGTTAAACAAAAACATCTTTCATCACCGCCAAGCTTACTTTTCAGGATTTACAGAGGTGTCACCTATTACAGGCTTGAAGGAAGTTCCAGCTCCCATTTCCTCTAAGCTCGACACTGCCCCCTAGTGTTACACACAAAAATCATCATCATCTCACAGAATTTTTTTTTTACATAACAGTACACAAGACTACATTAGGCGAAGACACTTAATGACAGGGTTAGATGAGTGCAGGACAATAAACACACGGCATACAGACTGTAAACTATACATATATACACACTCCACTACACCCAATAAAGTGTTCAATCAATAAATTCAGAGGCACTGACAATAATATATTAAATAGGGTTATACTTCATGTTGGATAACCATGCGGTACAAAACTTACAGAAAAACGCAGCAGTGTTTTGGGGGATGCTACAATTAGTGGTTTGCGGAAGTTTCGGATCATTTGTCTCCTTAGCAAATGAAAATATTGAGCCGGAGTTGTTGGATGCACCACAGACATATTTACTGTGTCACCATCAATGCCCTCCTCCTTACTGTCACACAGCTGTTGGGAGGGAAATGAATGACACAATGAATAATTTAGAATCACTTTGAGAGTTCACTTTAACACTTTCACTACTCACTTGTAAAAAGCGCTCAATGCGGCAGGATGAGTGCTCGGGTCCAGCTCCATCGTAGCCGTGTGGGAGCAGGATGACTATGCCGCTCTGCAGCAACCACTTTGCCTCACCTAGTAGTAAAAAAAAAAAAAAAAAACTTTTTATAGCTTTAATAGTCTTTTACCAGGTATAAAATTAATATTTTCTAGACACTGCAAAAAAAAATTTAATCGTGGAAAACCCTTCAGTTCTCAGAATTTCTGTATAGGATTTGACAAACTGAAACATTTCTATAGCACAAATCTGGACCAGAAATACGTCTTTTTAAATTTACATTTACTACTACTATAATTATTACCTCCAGAAATAAAGGTGTCAAAGATAATTTGTGCTCCATTGAAGAAATCACCAAACTGAGCTTCCCAAATAGGCAGCAGTTTTGGCTGTTCGATACTCATCCCGTATTCAAAACCCAACACCGCTTCTTCCGACAGTGCACTGTTACACACCTGACACAAAAACACACATACAACGTCTTTTAAATACCGTCACCTCAGGTGATGCATTGCTAAAAATACAAATAATTTACTAGCAAATGACAGCAGTAAATACATATGCTATGTAAAGGATTATTTGAAGCATTACACAGTGGATTTGTCTGTTAATCTGACCTCCAAATGGCCTTTTTGTTGTGGGTCGATGTGATTAAAAGGAATGTACATGTCATTGGACTCCTGGCACACGACCATGGCGTGACGCTGACTGAATGTACCTCGGCCAACATCCTGACCACTGATCCGCACGTCAAAGCCTGTGTTAAAGCAAGCAGGAATAAACAAGTGAAATGTTTAACACAAATACACTTAATATTTGGCTGGACATTAGAACCTATTAAAAAAAGGCCCAAACGTTCATTAAAAAAAAAAACAATAGCTCAAGAGAGTTTGCTTACCCTGACAAAGAAGTGTGCCGAACGCCAGTGCCTCAGCAGTGGACCAGTCCAGTGCAGTTCCTGCCTCCAGTTTCTGCAGCCTCGACTGTGCAGTTCAATGAAACAGTAGATTCAATCAAATGCCAGCAACACCACAAACTCGAACACATGATGCTTTTAGCATATTGGGCAAAATAATAAATAATTTTCTTTCCATCATAAAATAACACTGTTTAATAACAATTATAATGTCACTAATTTAAATAATATTTAAGGGATGTAATGTCTATCTTCATGAGATACTGCTTGTGTTCATACCAGCTTCATTCATTAAAATGAGGCACACAAATAAGTACTTCAGCAAAGAAAATTTCTATTATGTAAGCAAGTGGGTTTTTGTATCACGGTGTGTATCATGGTTTAATTAAAAGAACACTTAATGTTTTCAAAAAAAAAAAAAAAGATTTAAAATAGACCCTTTTACTTGTGTTGCTGGAGAAGTAAGAGTTGCTTGCAATGAGGTGGTAAATTTGACGGTATTTACAGTGTTATAAGTAAAATGCATGCACAGTTCTGTCCTGTTTCTCCATTGGGGAAAGAACAGAGGTAAAACAATTAATAAATATTGTTTCTAAATATCTTTATCAGTCAAATAGATGTGCAATAAACAAATTCTAAACAAATCTAAAGTTTTGTTGTTTTTCCGTACTAGAAGCTTGCGTGTCACTCAATGCAGCATCACCCTCAACTTGACGAATAATGTCAAAAACTCTGGGGCAGATTTGACCAGCTTATCACAGAATTTTCCATATAAAATTGCAGAAGTGGTAATGCACGTGATCAGAATAGCACCAGCTGCACAGCTCCCGATGTACACAGGACAATGTCGTTTGGCACACGGGCTTATGAAGGTTATATACTTATATGGTTTTTAAATAAATATGCATCAAATGTGCTATAACCTCACAGAATGGTGGTGCTACAGATAGCAACACAGGTTTCATAGCTCTTCCTGCTTGATATCACCTGTTACCTTTATATGCGTCTTTACGAGGTGACTGTGCACTTGGATCTCCTCAGGGATCGCCACAGATTTGGCTCCCACATACTGTAGCAGAGGGACAGAAACACCAGTGTCCCAGGAGGAAACTTTGTTCTGTGGCTCCATCAGATCCCCCCAGCGATCTTGCAGGTTGGTGGGTGGAGGGCTGTAGAGGGTCATGTTGGACAGACTATCAACAAGCATAGAATGATGGGCTGATTTAATTTTACTGCGGTCCTCCTCAGTCATCAATCCCTCGGAGATCAGCTGGTCAGAATAGGAATCAGGGATGCTCTTTCTGGAGCTACCAAACAGAGTAAGCCGGTTGATGTATTATTCGATTGTATTTATGGGTATACAATCGAAAAAGTATAGAAGTCAGAACCAGTTTAAAGCTTACCGGATGATTTTGTACATGGCAGGATTTGTAAAGAATGGCTCGTCCAGCTCATTGTGTCCCCACTGGCGGTAACACAACAGGTCCACTATAACGTCCTTCCTGAAACGTCTCTGATACTCTACAGCTAACCGTGTGGCTCGAAGGACCTCTTCAGCATCATCACCATTTACATGGATCACAGCACAGTCCACCATTTTACCTAAAGGAAACACCGAAGCAATACATCAAGGCATAACTCTTGCATTTGGTGAGTAAAAACATCTTGTGTGTGGTTCAGTAGTGTACAAGTAAAACTTTTAGTTAGCGTATTAAAGTGAATTTGAGGGAAAATGTGTTACCTGCAATACCACTGACTAAAATTTTATTCTACTTTACTACTGTTTGTTAAGTACATTTACTGACCTGCAGGTGGCAACTTTTAACTTTTAACATACCTAAAAGAAAGTAATTAAAAATAAATAAAAATGGAACCTACACAATTCCAACCTAGATACCATTGACAATATGTTCATTTTACTGTATTGCATACATTTTGCATTTCAGTTTTAAAGGCATTCTTTTAAGTTGCACTTAACCCCCCCAAATCTCTATCTCTCCCTACATTTCAATTCTCTGTCCTATCAATTAAAGGAAAAAATGT
The DNA here is from genome assembly GCA_005784505.1 of Bagarius yarrelli. NCBI lineage: Eukaryota > Metazoa > Chordata > Actinopteri > Siluriformes > Sisoridae > Bagarius > Bagarius yarrelli. The sequence continues at coordinate 12,122,671 of VCAZ01000001.1, read as the reverse complement.
CCCCCCAAAAAATTAAATAACAGCACGAAATTTCACTCGTCTATATTAAAAGTGGGTTCATAAACCTACCAATATCACTGCAGTACAAGGATGAGCGGGCTCTCTCAGCCGGAGTGGTATAGCCCACTTGATTGTTTACAATAAGGTGAATACTTCCACCAACTCTAAAGTGTGGGAGATTTGACAGAGTGAACGTTTCTGGTACAATTCCTTGCCCGGAGAATGAGGCATCACCATGAACCTGATGATATAACAAGAGATACATATCGTTTGACTGAAATGAGCATAGAAAAAATACACACAAAGGATTCTGGTTTCTTCCTACTGGCTACCATCAAAAAAATAAAAATAAATAAAAAATATAAAAATTTACATCTAAAGAAAATGTATTTAGTGGGCAAAAGGGATCACAATTATACTTTGTGTTAACAAATGTTTTTTGTGGCAAGTCAAATAAGGCACCTACTTTTTTCATGAGGGGTAATTTAACAACAATTTAAATCAAGCCCTTGAACCCTTAACCTGTTTAACCTGCTCGGTTGAATAAAATGAAATTATATGAATATTGCATTGGTGGTGGCTCATGATTAAGTTGTTGGACTACCAACCCGAAGATTGTGGGTTCGATTCTCAGCTCCACCAAGCCACCACTGCTGGCCCCCTAAGCAAGGATTCTGACCCCCTCAATTGCTCAGTTGTATAAATGAGATAAATGTAAGTCGCTCTGGATAAGAGCATCTGCCAAATGCTGTAAATGTTTCCTAAAACGGGTGTCACAAAAGTGTATCTTTTTTTAATTCATCTAAAAACTTGCGTAGGCAACATCTGTTGTACATCCAACCAGAATGTCTTTCCACCCAGTGCGTTTTAAGGGTCAAAAAACAGGATGCTGCTGATGACTCAAATCTGTTTCTCAAAAACCTACCAAGAAGAAGAACAAGAAGGAAACGATCTAAAGAATCACATCATCAAACATATTTTGCTGTTTGGAAAAACAATTACAAACCTAAAAACCAATTTTTTGACATATGAGCTTATGAGCTGTGTTTTTTGCTTTAATTTAAATATACGGGGAAATTCATACAATCATATTATATATTATACATATTTACAATCTAAGCTGAATTTGTTGGAGAAGCAATTATTAATTAGAAAAGCAAATGCACAAACTACAACACTACCTGCAAACAGATGACTTTGTCTCCAGGCCTGGCGTTGATTTCTACAGAATAATCCCCATCCTGTTTGACCTGTTGTCGGCCACGTGTTTTTCCCTGAGTGACGGGGTTAATGGCCTCCAAATGGGACGGGTTAGGCAGCATAGTCACGTGAAGAGGGTGAGCAGTGCCAACTTCCAGGTCTACAGAAGAGGTGAGGTGAGAGAGGACATCCCCGATGGCGGTAGAATTCTCCGGGAATTCACTGAGACCTCTCATTTTACGAAACATCAGCTGAAAAAGAGAAAAATGCAATGCAAATGACTTCTCTGACTAATTGAAATTGAGAGGATTAGTTGAAAAAAAGCCTCCTTTTCTTAAAAACGCCTTTTTCTAAAAAAGCATTTTGAAAATGTTGCCACACTTCTTTTTAGTTCGTTTCAATTAAATCTTTCATTCATGTCAGACTGGATAATGATGATAAAATCAGATCTCGGGGTGGAACGCTGGCTGACTTCTTATGCAAACAAACATTTCACTAGATTATTACAATTAATCTTATAAAAGATCTGGTCTACTTCTATTCCATTTCTAATGTTAGGTTGTAAAAGAAGGGAAATTTGTTCATCAGGTAATATGTAGCTAAGAAAGGCAAAAACTATTTAAAAACTTTTTGTGATGGTTTGTATTTTTTGTGTTATGTACAGATCATCAATGCCCACTTAAGTGACAAACCCTATAACAAACAAGTTATTAATAAATAACTTTCAAACTATAATTTTACACCCTAAAATTATTTTTAGTTTACTTTTTGTTTCTTTATTTCACACAGCCTGTATTTTTCGGTCTGATAAGCTCTGTCTGGTGTTGCTCTTTATCCTATTATTTACCTGATTAACACAGGTCCAGCATGCATTTAGTAATTTCTTAAAACACACTTCCTTGTTGCTGTTGTGCTCATAGTAATATGTTAAAATGAGGTGCTTTGTTTACTTATGGGTTTCTAATGTTTCCTTCTGGGTGTAATCTTGTTTATAGACTTTGCTCGCTGTGCAACGTTACATGCTAGCTCATTAAGTTTTCATTGAAGGAGGAAGTGTTTTACTGCTTAAAATGTTTAACTGTTACTGTGCCTTTACAGGTTTCCATTTTAAACACCTCAGAATATAATCAGTACATTATCAATCCATGTATATTGTTATGTAACACCATTGGGGGAAAAAATGTGCCATTTTACACTTTTCTCTCAGCGTCTCATAACTTCTAAAGTAAAAATCCAAAACATTATGATTGTTGTGCCTGTACAGAGAGCCACAACATTTTCAACAACAGGAAACCGAATGCCCTTACAAGTAAATAGCACATGGAACATTGCCTGCTTGTTCCCATCTATATGCAAAAAAACAGGTGACACTAAATTGTTTCAAACTTGTTTCTTCCCGGGTTTTTAGTTTGTCTACTCACCTCAGGAGGAAAACGCAAAAGCCCAGTGAGTAAGTTGAGGCGTCCACGGTGAGGCATGCCCATTACCACGTCAGTCACGCCACTCTTTGCTGCTGAACGGAAAAGTTCAAAGAAAAATCCCATCATGCTCTCGGCTCCCTCTCCTCCATACCGCTTCACTGTGGCAAACTTGGTGGCGAGAAATTGGTCAAATTCCTAAAATGTAAAAAAGGGGAGGTTAGGTTTTCAAAGATCTCTTATTAAAAAAAAAATATTAATTAGATAGGAAGACTCTGACCAGAATAAAACAAAACGCACTAGAATGACAAGATGGATATTACATTTACATTTCTGGCATTTAGCAGATGCCCCTATTCAGAGGGGCTTATATAAATGAGATTTACAATCTAACAACACTTTATTCAGTGGTGAGTTGGCAAAGCTGGGTAAGGCTACAGGACAAATCAAAATGATCGAAATATTGCAAAATGCAAATTGCAGGTGCAATAGATAAGCAATTTAATACACCAAATAGTAATGTTTGGTTGAAGTTTTAGATTGTACACTTTAGATTTACTATTGTACATCATATTGTATAACGCATTATTTAACGTTATCGCATATTGCATACATCTTCAATATTGTGCAGCCCTAGGGCTGGGAATAAAAACCACAACCTTCCTGGTAACAGTCCAACGCCTTAATCATTGCTAGCTTTATACATATACAGTCATGTGAAAAAATTAAGACATTCCGTTCTTTATTAAGAAACGTTAACATTTCTCTGGAAAAGAAAGTGACAATTGCAGGTAAACAACAACGTTTTTGCTCATTAAACAAAAGATTTTAACAAAAATGTGTATTCTAACTGGGAATAAAAGTAAGGACACCCCAACCCTTAATAAGGTAACACCCCACTGGCCCCCCCCCCCCCCCCCAACCCCTCAAAAAAAAAAACCAAAAATGGGAAGAAAAGTGAAACCCTTAATACTTAGTGTTACCCTGGCTGGCTGAAATAACTTTAATGAGATGCTTCCTGCAGTGGAATGGCTGATTTCAAAATCTATTAGGAGAATGAAATCCCTATTCGACTCATAAGCTGCTACAGTCTTCTTTCTGAAGGCCTCAGATAGCCCTTTCGATCTCACCATGGGGTTCACTATCACTTCAACAGTCAGGAGCACTTCGAACTAAATGTCTGAGGTTTAAATAGGACAAGCCTCCTTCAAAAAGCTAAGTAACAATGTTCTGATCATGTGTACGCGATGTGATACTCCTGTGTGTGATTGTAGCCTTTTCAAGTGGGAATAAATGTTGGGATGTCCTAATTTTTTCCTTACCAAACATTGTTCTTTTTTTAAAGTACATTTTACAGACATTTCTTTTCTTCAGTTTTAACTGTACAGTAATATTATCTTTATATCTCGGTATTACTTCAAATTGACATCAAATATCTATATGGACAAATATTTCATAGGGTGTCCTAATTTTTTCACATGACTGTATATACACAGCAAGGTAAGAAGTAACCTTAGTCAGCCTCAGTCAGTTAAAGTCAGCCTTAGTCAGCCTCTGGTGTTCTTTACTCTGGTGTGCGCCACCTCTCCCCTCGGCAGGCCTTGACATGCGATATTTACTCATATCTTATGCCAGACATATGAAACATAGCAAACTAGTTTAAGTAGTACACCTGTGAAGTATGTCTAACATTGATTTCAACAACTCCCTTAGGGTTTCTACAGACATAAAAGTGTTTACTAGGAAAGGAAAAGCAGAAGAAATCTAAGCAGGGAATTTTAACCAGTCAGCAACCATGGCATTTATTTTGTATAGCAAATTCACTTGCTACATTGCTATCTAGAATTACACAAGTTTTACTTGGAATAGTTAAACATGTGTGTCCTTGTAACAGTGTGTACTAGAGATATATCTATGTACGCTCAAATTATTCATAAGGTCAAAACACCAGTTGTGCAACCTAAACGCAAGCGTGACTGACCGGACATGTTTCTACAGTGAAATATAATACCAAGCAGCTTTCTATGGCCCATTACAGCATCTGGAAAAACTTATATTTATGCTGGAGTAGTGTTTTACGTACATGTTAGAAATCCAGATTTCAGCCTAAATCTTTAATGCTGAAAAAGTAATGCTGTTTAGAGAAATGACTCAGGAATAAAAGTTTGCACAAAAGCTACACTTTCCTATTAGATCAGTGGAAAAAGAGATATACAACAAGTTAAGAGAGGGTTACACACTCAAAATAAATCTAAATTTACAGCTACATGTTACTTTATGTAGATGTTATATGTAGCGTGAAATAATACTCTTAAATAACATAAGCCGTAAAATTGGTCCAGTTGAATACCTTTTTTTTTAGCAAAAATACAGCAATGCTTTTTTTAAAAACATACAAGATGTGAGATCATTTAAATTTTGGGTTCAAAACTAGAATAAGTGCTGTACCTGTGATTCCAGCATGAGTTTTGCCAGCTGCTTCCTCTCTTCAGCAGTAAACCTCTCTTTCTTCAGCTCTTCAAATCGATCAGTAAGCCAAACACTCTCCTCCAGGCTCTGAAGCTGACTGGTTTCCACCGAGCTGTTCCCACAATAGGTGTCCTCCAAGTATGCAACCACCTCCTCTGTCCTTGCCTCCGCTTTCCCAAAGTGCCTCAAACCTGCCAGTGAAACCAGAAATCAAAGAATCTATGAGTAAAATAAGTTTGTGTTTTTATATAAGCTTTAGATGACATAAATAATAATAAAACTGGACTGCCCAAAGCAATACAACTTCCAAATCTAGAGTTCAGAAAGTCTGCATACCAGATGTGTTAAGGGTTCCTGAGAGGTTGTCTTTGAGGATGCTGATCTCTGGCACCTTGTCCAGAACAGGCATGTTGGGCATTAAGGGGTTAATTTTAGCTGATTTGTGCCCATGTGAGCGATAGGCCTCTACCAACCTCGCCAGGCCATGATCTGTTGACACAAAACAAGTTCACAAACTCACATTAACTACTGCAAGTCATATATGCCACATTTTATTTGGAGAAGCACGTGACCACATCAGGCAACTGCCATGCTACCGGGGGAATTATTAATAAACCACATGTAACATAAAAAGTCGCTATATAAGAATTGCCAGATTTAAACAATGACTAATGTGATTTGTTAATTACAGTTATAAAACTGATTATCTATGTTGATTGTGTAAATCACAAGTCACATTGACCTTGATTAAGAGAGTAGTTTGTGCTTAGCAGCTCCTTCAGCTCGGCGTCCGGCTCCTCCGAGGCTTTTCTCCGCGGTCTGTACCCAAAAACCCCTCTGTCAGTGTGGTACAAAGCTCCTAACGGCGCCCTCGACACCGCCAACGAAAATCTACTAAGTTTCTGTAAACTTTTAAGCATGACACCTGCAGACATTTTGACATGAGCTCTCTCAATGAAAGCGACACTGAGCCAGCCACAGCCTGTACACACAAAAAGCAGCCATAAGGAAGAAGCTGGAGGAGGCGACCGTTTCCCCGACTCCTATTGGCTGCACGAAACAGGGCAAACTTGTCGACTCGTTGCTGATTGGACTACGAACTCGTCAGGTTAACCAATGAACAGTTTAATACCAGAAACAAACTCTATTACCACGTTATTCTTGTGACAGTACACTAACAGGCTGTATGGACACTCTGGCTATGATCTATACATACTTCCATGCTATATAGTAGAGTTAGTATATAGAGAAAGGACGTCCGAATCCTTAGTATGTGAATTACAGTAAGCGAAAAGGTCCCGGATGACCTACTGCTCTCATACGGGAACTTTTCGCTTACTGTAATTCACATACTAAGGATATAATGCACACTTTTCTCCGACCGGTAAACAAGTACATTCTTATAGTGTGAGTAGTATAAAAGTCGGATGTACTACATGTACTACAAAATTTTGATACTGACACCTGACATACAACGCCACAGTTTAAAGTTGGATCATTTTCACCTTAAATGATTGTAGTACTTCTAAATTGCATGAATATTATCTGAAGTATGTACTTGCTTAAATGTAATACCTACTTGATCTTTTGCATCTAAAGTCAGCCAGCTGTCACATCTGGCGTGCTCAGCGTCCACAGCAACTAGGGTGTTTTTCACTTGGCCACATCAAGATGTGTCTAGGAAGAAGCTATACGTTTTAAGTCACATCCACAATTATGCTGATCCACACAATATTTGGATGTTTTCACATGCTCTCATCAGCAGCAGCAGTGTATTGGTAATGATACCGTGTGTCAGTCACACACAGTTTTCCTAACGCCATTTTCAATTTTAGTTTCAAACAAGAATTCAAACTCAGGAGAGGGTAGCCATTAGTGCTAAGTGCAGTCTCGGCCTCACCTTTACAGGCCTCTGTCTGAACATCTGATGCGTAATTTAGTCAAAGTCCTCCTCTGATTGGTTAAAGTGTACAGGATTTCTAGGAGAAGTGTGTGTCTTATTGTTTAACAGTCTGTCTGGAAACAAACCAAAGACTGTCTGAGCGAAGAATTAAACTGTTGTGTCTAAAATAATAAAAAGCATTAATAAAAAATTATTTAATGATTAAATTGATTCTTAAATGTTAGCGAAGTTCATGGTATAGACTGTTTAAAAGACGTTTAAGTGCTCAAGACATTTAGTGACACAACCCAAAACAAAATCTTATTGGTTGTTGTACCTGTCAGTTCTATACTATAGTCTATTAAACCTTGGGCATAATACATTGTACAGCCAAAAATATATGGAGATATTTCACATCATTCGGACCAGTTTGGTTCAAACACAAACCTGCAGAAGCATGCTATTTCCGTAAAACATGATGTGTTACCTTTAAAGTGAAAAAAAAACCTCTTCTTTTTAATTTGCTGAAAACTAAAGAGTCCTGACCCCAACCCACAAAACAACTTTGGGATTAACTGGTACACCGACTGTACAATTCAACATCCAATCATTTTCTTGTTGCTATAGGATTTATTTAAGAAATAGTTTGTTTTACGTCATTATGGAATGACGTAAAACAAATATTGTCTTTAAATATGTAGGATTAGGAATGTTTGTGCTTTCAAAAATCAGTTTTAAATTAGAGTTGATTTCTAAGAATTTTTTAGGTCATTTTGTGATTAAAACTTCCCATATTTATTGAAATTTTTCTTAATGAAATGTTATATATATATATATATATATATATATATATATATATATATATATATATATATATATATATATATATATATATATTTACACAACTCTGAATTCATTCATTTATTTATCTTCTATACCCGCTTATTCCCTAATAATAAGGTCACAGGGATCTGCTGAAGTTCGCCTCTAAAAGGGCAAAAGGAAGGAGGGGTACACCATGGACAGGTCGCCAGTCCATCACAGAGCCACACACGCTCACTTCTATAGGCAATTTAGAATCACCAATCAATCTTACATACATGTTTTTGGACTGTTGGAGGAAACCAGTAAACATACGCAAGCACGGGGAGAACATGCAAACTCCACACAGAAAGGTGCCTGCCCGTGAAGTGAACTCGGAATCTTCTTGTTGTGAGGCAACAGTGCTCACTCACCCAGTTGTTTCATGGCACTTTTTGTGAAGAAAAAAAAGGCCATGTCCTTAAGCCCTGGGTGTGCTTCTGCCTACTTTTCAGGATTTCAGGATCAGCTTTTTTTCAAGATGGTCTTTAAAAAGACTCACACACTTGCATGGATACAATTTTGTTTTATGTTCATCCTATTATCGTACACATGTACTAATACACATTACTCTTGGATTACTAACTGTCTTCGTCAGATTAATTTTTTACCGTTTATTGTTCTGGTGGCCTTTGGAGGAGGTCCATTTCTTTACAGAGTTAAAAAGTTTTGAAAGCCTTCTACTTGTGTACTATGTTTGTAATAGTGGACTTGTAAAGGACTTACACTGTTCATAGTTGATGGTACAAACACTTTTTTTCTTGTTGGTTTTTTCTCCTTCATATTACTTACAATTTTCAGTTTGAAAATTCTTCAAAACTCATTGTCATTGGCAAGTTTTGTCAATCCTGTTTTATCTTGATATTCAGTAAAATTAGGAGTCTCCTACTTACACCATAAAAAATATTTTATTTTTTGTATGGACATTGTCTTCTAAATCTTCAGATAGAAGCGTATATGCTTTATTTTAATAAGGACAAAACACACTGATTCCATGGGTATTTTCTCATAATCCACATTTATGGATTGGGTTTACAAACCTTCAAAAACAGCGGTTTGCAGACGTCGAATAGACACCAAGTTTTATAAACACCAGTACAAAAAAGCTGCAACATTGGCAACTTATATAAAATGTAAAAATTGTTAGTATACATTTATCAGTGTTAATCCTTTTCTACACAACTGTCAAAATATAAAGAATTTTCTTTATTTGAGAGTTTTGTTACAGTACGTTCAATAAATCTATATTAAAGAATAGATTGTAACATTTTTGACGACAAAAGGCAAAATGCAAAAGATATATGTAAATAGTAGGGCATCTGTTTTTGCACAGTATACAGTTTATACATTATGTTATATGGCCAAATGCATGTGGACACTTAGTCATCACATCTACATATTCTTTTTTAAACGTTCCATCATAGATTTAATTGCCCTTTGCTTTATAGTTTTTTTTTTTCTAGAAGGCTTCCCACTAGAATCCGAAACATAACTGTGGGGATTTTTGTTCATACAGCTACAGGAGTAAAAAGGAGGAAAAGTCTTGGTTGTTTTGAGAAATTGTCATATTTGCTTAGTGATTTCTCAATGCATAACATTTATTTAAAAAAGATGAATGATTTTAGCCAGTGCACTTCAACATTGCAGGGAATAAAAAGCTTCTAGTGGGCCAAATGGCAGTGTTGACATAGACCTGCACAAATTGCAGAGTACTTCTTGTATAGGCAATAATGACACGCAGTGGTAACTTTCATTTCACACATTAATTGGGTTCAACGAGTAGCCAACAGTTGTTTTTATAGCACCTATATATATATATATTTGCAGCATTTGGCAGACGCCCTTATCCAGAGCGACTTACATTATTCCCTGTTATACAACTATGCAATTAGGGGTTAATGGCCTTGCTCAGGGGCCCAGCAGTGGTGGCTAGGTGGTGCTGGGAATCAAATATATTATATATAAATTATATATATATATATAAAATAGGAAGAATATAGATGGATATAGACAGATAGATATGCTCATGATCGGCTCCATGGACAGCAACATTAACGTTTTATTGAGTGTAGATAAACAAGCGTTTATCTACACTATATGGATAAAAGTTGGTAAACACCTGATCATCAAACATCCTGCTAATTATGTATATCTTATTCTCGTTATAATAAGCTCCACTCTTTTATATTAAAAATTCTGCTGTGGGTATTTATGAATGTTCAGCTACCATGAATTGATATCAAAGAAATAGAATGTCTGCAGTTGGTTTTCCAGTTCAATTTATAGGTATGTAGTGGGTTAGAGTTCAGGGACACCGGGAGAGTTCAGGGCACCGGAGTTCTCTAATTTTAGCAGGGACTCTGCTAGTAAAGTGAAATTAGACATTTTGAAAGCTTTTTTGAACATTTTGAAATGGGATTCCAAACAAACAAAAATCAAACATGAAATCACAAGTAAACCATAAGAACTAAGTTATTGGATTATTAGTTATTGTTATTGGTTAAAATTCTTGACTTGGCGTACCCCATACAAGTCAAGATCAATAAATAATGTAAATGTAATGTTACAGTGGTAACTAAGTCTTAGTAGGTTGGGGTCAGGGGTCATCTATGATGCAGTGCCCCTGGAGCAGGGGGGGTTGGGGGGTCGGGGGCCCAGCGGTGGTTGGTGGTGGTGGGGCTTGAGCCCAGGTCTTCAAATCAACAATTCAGGCTGGCAGTGGTGGGGCTTGGGCCCATGTGTTCCAGGTCTTCAGATCAACAACTCAGCACCTTAACCATTTGAGCCACCACTGCCCCTTAAATTCACCTTCAATTCATTAATAATGCAGCGAATAAATGGCATGTGTAATGTTATGGTATATTCTTAGATGTTAACGTAGACATTTTTTTACATTTTATCTGGTTAAGATGTAACAAATATAGCAGACTACATGCGCGCGCATCACAGATAAAAGAAATTTCACTTTTGCAAGCGCAGAAGATGTTCTGTTCACTAAACCACGGATAAAAACAACTCCATCAGGCTGATCTTCATGCCCAGCTATCTGTTCTTGCCCATGGCTCCGATTTCTAACGTAGTTCCAGCTATCACGTGACTTGCAGCGCTCGACCTGCTGCGGGAGGCTGAAGGCGCGCCAGGCTGTGCGTTGTGAAAGCATGAACGCACTGATTTAACATTGGAGCATTTTATTATTATTATTATTATTATTATTATTATTATTATTATCACTGAGCACACGCTGAGAACAGGGGACACATGCTTTACAGAGGATGAAGGTGGAATGATGAAGGCGCGACGGCAGCTCTGCCACAGTCACCTTGCGCCGAATGACACGGAGAGCCAAGAGGAACTGGCAGTGATGCACAGCGACTGAAATTAACGTGCTCTTCACACTCAATCCGTTCTTTAGTGACGGCAGACTACTGGTGCTCAGATGGGGTTCGCGCTTGCATTGCTTCATTGTTCCTTCCACGGAGAGAATTTACTCTTCTGAATTCGCGCGCAAAAGACAAGACTGGCACCATCACCGTATCCTCACAGGTGTTAAGCCATTTCTATGATTCGTGTTTTGTTTTCGGAACATTGCCTTTAAACGGCTCTGCAGATGCGTGTCTTGCATAAGTACAAGCGGCGTTGGCCTTTTGGCGTTCTCTTTACTCCCATCCCTGTTACCCGGTAGCTATGCCCAAGGTAGGTGGCAGATAATGCCTAGGGCGTCGCGATGGGCCATCACAGCGACGAGAAGGACCGTATTGTGATCAACGTGGGCGGCATTAAGCACCAGACGTACCGGGGCACGTTACGCACGCTCCCTGGCACGCGCCTCTCGTGGCTCGCTGAGCCCGACGCCGCAAGTAACTTCGACTACGACCCGACGGTCGGTGAGTTCTTTTTTGACAGGCACCCAGGTGTCTTCGCGCACATTCTTAACTACTACCGCACAGGTAAGCTGCACTGCCCGGCGGATGTGTGTGGTCCGCTCTACGAGGAGGAGCTCGCTTTCTGGGGCATCGATGAGACGGACGTGGAGCCGTGTTGCTGGATGACCTATCGTCAACACCGCGAGGCCGAGGAGGCGCTGGTTAGTTTTGGCGGCGCCGCGTTGCTTGATGCCGGGGGGCAACATGATGAAACGGAGGCAGACGCTGTCACACACGAGGCGCCCGCTGAAGGGGACGAGGGAGAGGAAATGACGCGGCGCCTCGCGCACGGAGACTCGCCTGGAAGCCGCTCGTGCCGCTGGAGCCGATGGCAGAGGAGGATGTGGGCGCTTTTTGAGGACCCTTATTCCTCCAAATACGCCCGGGTGAGTGCAGTTTAAAGCGAGCTAATTAAACGTTCATTATTGAGTGTATTCAACCTGTGTGTAAATCACATTTTGTCTGAGAAATAAAATCGAGCAACAGTGAAGCGCATCTGTTTATTATGAGATCATTAATGCTGTTGCTTAGGCAACTTCCAGCTTTTCTATCTTCCAGTAGCTTACTGAATGACCTTGAGAAGGAAAACAAATTTCTACCTCTTTTGCAGACTTAATCATAAAAGCAGGGCAACCTAACCTACATAAACTATGATAACACATCAACTATCTCATTCAGCTAATTAATAAATTCTTAAGCGGGAATTTTGGACATGGATTTTCCATGTTCCTATTGCACCATATTAATCAATTTTACTTTCTTGTTTGGCGAGTTCATGCATAGCAAATAATACTGGGGCTATAATTAGGAAAATTAAGCAAGTTCTTTCTTGTCAATGAGTGCTGTGCATTTACATTGATGTCTTAAAAGCTTCAAACTCCACCCATGGAGAAACAAACACATACACACATGCACACACACACACACACACCAATAGATAAGACTGGCCCATACCCAACCACTCTTCTATCCCATCAGCATTCTCCCCATGTGGTCAGTAAGCTTATAAGTAGGTCTGAATGAGATCACAGCATTCACACAAGTTTTGGCAGTATGGTCAAAGCAGGTCAGTTGAAATAGGTTTATTATGACCTAAAGGTTTGGCACATGTAAGGCACAAGATGGCAGGTTTCCAGACCCAAAAATGAGCAGGCTTTGCGAAAGAGCAGACCAGTGTCTAATCATAAAGCCAATGTGTGAGGAAAGAAAAGATAGGGATATGTGAAGTTCTTTAATTAAAGGAGCTTTAGAGCTGTATCTGCTCTTGAATAATATTAGTGATGCTAAAATAAAAATGTTCATTAATTTGGCTGTGAACAGGGCTGACCTGCTTTATTGCTGTGAGTCAGGATGGACTATGTATCTGCCATGGCTGAGAGCTGCTGGACCTGCTGATCCCATTGGCAAAAATGATGAACTGCATGATCTGAAACAATAACTCAAATACAGATAAGGATTAAAACACTGTATTCTAAATGTGTTACTGTATTCTCACCTACTCATAGACAGACATGCTCACTACCCAACATCATGTGCATATCAGGAAGATTTTCCAAGAATAAACCATAAAATGTGACTGCTGTTAGGTTGTGAGTGCTATCTGAAGCAAACGGTTTCGCAACGTGATATGTTTGTGTTGCTGAATTAATGAATTATCATAAGACATTGTGTAAAGCACACTGCCAGCATCTGGGTTTATGCTTCACTGCCTTTTTTTAGCTTGTAGGAGGTGGACTGGGTGTGTGTTTCTTCAGCCAATTCAATTGTGTGTGAGTTATTTTTAGCCTCTCTCCATCAAACTGTAGATCTTAATTACATTACCACTTGACAACTCAATTACTTGCTACAATTACCAGCAATGTATCTTTTTATCTCTACTTAAAGAATAAAATTATCTGGGGGATGTCTATAGCGAGGTGTGAGGCAGTTTGGCCGATCAGAAGATCAGGAAAGGAAAACTGAATTATCATTTAAAGCTCCAGTGCTGGCTGTTGTAATTCTGAATTCAGATAAAGCTCTTCTGCTTCAGGCAGAGTTGAACTTTTCTATGCTAATACATTCATTTATTTATCGTTGTTACCCACTTTATCCTGGCATGGATTTCTGTGCATCCTGGGGCAATTTTTGCATAGTCAATCTAACTACCAGTATGTTTTTGAGAAGGTGCACCTGCTGCCCTATTCAAGTACAAAATAAATTCAGAACACAAGCTCAAGTGTGTCTTTAATTGAAACACAAAAATTAATACTTTATTAAGCCTTATCTAAATTCCTTTATTAAGCCTAAATCTAATTCTTCATGCCACCAATCCACAAGGCATCAAAGATACAGTATTCCTTTTGAGGCACATGACTGCCTCAAATAATTGCTACAGATGTGTTGGCTACAGCAACATGCTGCAAACCTTTCTGCTGTAGCACATCCCACAGATGCTCTACTAGATTCAGAGATGTTGACTGGACAGAACACTGAAATACATCCTCATTGTTATGTTCATATAACCCCCTGTTTCTGATAACATTTGTCCTTGTTACACTGAACATGTTAGAAGTAGCCATATTATCGCTGATAAATTGTGGCCATAAAGGGATGAACATGGACAGCAACTATAGTCAAATCAGCTGTATCAGTGAAACCTTGCTTAACATGTATGTACATCAATGTACATGTTTTTCTGCTTTAGTCTTTTCAGTATTTAATATTGCATGCATTTTTATTTTCTGTATTGTCCTGCTGCTAAATGATTGGTTGATTGGCTAACTGCGTAAATGAGGAAGTAAACAGGTGTTCCTCGGGGACAGCTCAAGCATTTAGAGAGCCTTGATCGGAATTTTGTTTGGGCGCACCTCAATGCCTTTTTTAGTGTATTTTTTTTTTCTTAAAGTACCTTTATCTTGCTTTTTTTCTTTTTTTGGGTTTATTCTTTTTTCTAAAGCAGAGAGTTTTGCTGCAGTGCCGCTGCTTCTTTAGTCAACTTCAATAACGCTAACATTAATCAGTCACACTCTGGCTGTGCATGCATACTGTTAATATAATACTGTTTTTTTGGTAGTTTTTTCATTTTATATTGTGTTTTTGTTTAATTATTATTGTCCATTGACATAATATAGAAAAAAACAACAACACAAAAAAAAAACAATCTGCCATTTCACGTACTCTTGCGGGCCCCATGGTGGCCACGAAGGCCCTAAACAGCATATTTCCATGACGATCTGATGTTCCCAATGAAATTGCTGTTGAGTGTTATACTGTATAAAACATACATTTAAAGTGTTAATACATTTAAAGTGTTAAAACTAAATAATTTTCACATAACAAATATCATGCAAGGCAAACAAAACGTTTAACAAGAAGTTAATTTAAAATGCTCAGCTGTAACACAGAATAAATCTATTATGGAATATGATATGTACAAGAGTATTAATGTCCACGTTTCTGTGTTTTAATGTAAACAAAACTTTGGTAGATGCATTAATGGTTTGTGTTGCATGTGTAGAGGACAGCTGTCTATAAATGTCTGTGTCGAGAAGACGGTTGGCCCTGACGTGGCCCTGTGTGTAGGCTTGTCCAGACTCGCTTTCTCAGTAATTATCCTCCCACATGTCATTCATTAGCCTTTCTTGCCGGATTGTGTGTGTGTGTGTGTGTATGTATGTGTCTTGGGATGAGGAGGTAAACAGTACTCAGCATAAACAGTACAACATCAGCTAAACTCCTAGGCCTTATTCTTTATACATCACTAAACAAATACAAGTTAATATCACGCATGTAAGGCTTACTCCTTAGGTCCATTTTATTCTTTAGGTACAAGGGAAATGGTGGCTTAGTGGTTAAGGTGTTGAACCGGAATTCGATTTCCAGCACCACCAAGCCACCACTGGTAAGGCTCTTAACCCTCAATTGCTTAGTTTTATAAAAAGAGATAAATGTAAGTCGCTCTGAATAAGGAATGTCTGCCCAATGCTGTAAATGTAATTCTGACTGTCTGTTGCACACACATTGACTGAAAATACAGGGCAAATGCATGATTTAGCTAGTGGTTTTATAGACACTTGACCATCACATGCATTTTAGGTTCTTCCCCAACTGATGCCACAAAGTTGGAGTCACAACTGTATAGAATGTATTTGAATGCTGCTGTAACATTTCCATTTCCTTCACTTCCTTGATTGAGCAAAGTTGGAGCAAAAGTAGTAACGTGTCTGGACAAACCGTATCATTTTTTCATTTATCCACTGTAACACTGCAGCTGACATCCTTAGTTAATATTTGTGCTATTTTCTTTCTCTGGCAAAAGAATCACAAAGCATTTTCGCTAACTGCTAAAATCTAGTAAAAAGCCTTTAGAGAAAAGTGGAGGTAATAATGCCCTTGGTTATTTAATGGGGTGGTACGTAAGTGATCAGATGTTTACACACTTTTAGCTAGCTACTGTATATTAAGATTTAAACCATGATCAACCAATTAACAGAACAGCACCTGAAGTAATACCACTTTTCTAATGTAATCTTTCTGATCTTATGCAAGTTCTATATTAAGGATGAAAGATGCACATTTCGCTATACCGGTGCTATAATTAAGTTACTCCTTATAAGCCATCATTTTGTTTAATATCTTGTTTCTTTTAAGAGAATTTATACTGTAATTGATAAACAGGTCAATAGCAATGTGATCCAGCATTTCTCTAAATCAAATCATTGCCAAAGTGTATTTTAAAGAAAACTGAACTGAACTGTAACCTGGGCCCTTTTGCAGTTGATTAGGACATTAGACAAACAAATTTTTTAGCACCTACACAGTAAATATTAAGCATATAAACAATTATTTTATTATGGATTTGTTGTTTTTATTTTAGATTTGTTTTATATTTTGTTTTATCCGGAATGTATTAGTAATTTCTGGGCAGATTTCACACTGCTGTCAGTGATTAGATAAAATTAATTTTAAAAAATTGGTTAAAATTATACTGTAAAGGATTATGAAAGTAAATGACACAACATATAAAAAACTAAAACAGCAATACAGTAAAATATTTTTAAAAAATGCAGTGCACTTTGGAATCATTTACACATTATATTTTTTTTGCAAATAAGAACAAAAATAAAATCGAAAGCATATCCCTCGGTTTCTTCTTTAATTTAAAACAAGTGAACAAATGTACAAAGGCTGTCAATTTGTTTCCAGCAGACATGACATCTAGTTATGATAATATTCTTGTTCATTAGTTAAGCATCTTGGGGAAATGTCTGAACAAGGATTGTGCTTAGTAATTCATCACAGCACAGTGCTTTATGGTAACACCTGGTGAGGTCACTGATGTAACACAGCGGGGTAAAGAGCACAGAAAATATCACATGGCATCCCAGACATAGATGATCACATACTTTGTGTCTCACACCGTAATGAATTAGATTGTATTCCGATATTAGATAAAGTGAGATCACTAAGTGCTTTTGATAGTACACACACACAATTGTGTGACTGCAAGTTTACGTTTAATCGTATTACAACACAAAAAAACCCTCTCAGTTTCCTGAGCATTTCTTGGGAAGTCAAAAGGTAACAGAAGTACATTGAATATATGCAGTGCATGATGTTCTTGAAGATTCAGATTTGGAAGATTATCGACTTGTGAAATTGAATGCTGGACTGAATGTTTATGATTATGGTGATTAAGTAACTCTTTTCTCACCAGCATGAATTATTAAAAGCATTTTTATGGTCTGTGTGGTTACACTACTATGCCAGGCTGCGGATATCAGCCTGGATATGAGAAAAAGTTAATTATCCTGAGTTTGTCTGCTGTCTCTCTACTGTATCACTCTTTATTTCTCTTTTTTATAAATCTCATCCTCTTCCCTCTGTCATTAATGTATTGAATTCCAGAAACAGCGTGCATGCCTTTAAGACTTTCCCTCAGCACATCACTTTTCCTTTGCTGTTCTCTCTCAATTGATGAGAAATCTATCATCTCCCTTGTCCTTCTCTAAATCCGTCCTTCATTCACCCCTCCCCAGTTCTTCTGGATTTTGCCCTCCGTTTTGTTCCCTCCTCCCCTTTTAAAATCTAATGCAGTTTATTCTCTGTCTATTCGGTTTCACCACTAAAAGCACAGTGCCACCATTCAGTCTTGCAACAAATGATAGCTCATTACCTTAGCACACAGAAGACACTGATTCCAACAGAAACCGAAAAGTTCCCGTTTGTGTTTTCTAAGCAGACTCAACAAAATATCATAGCACCCCATAAACAACCAACAAAGCCCTTTTACTGGGAATTTTGATTAATTAATGATTAACCTGCATATAGAGATCCTGAAAAGAGAAAGTAAGACTTAGTGGGGTATATTATTAGGTATGCGCTGTTAAAACACTGTCAAATAAGGCAGTGTAGGGCTTTTAAGAAAATGCGTTTTAACGGTTAGCAGGGCAATCCACTTCTGAATCATCCATTAAATGTTAATATATGATAAAATCAATCGCTACTGCCTGCCATTTTGTTGGCGATTACAAGCTTATAAAATTGACAGATTGTACAACTTAACTTGCTTTGGCAAAGAAAAATAGCTCATTTACTTAAATGTCTACATTGGTATTATGTAAAGGACAGTAGCATACCCTATATAAAGAAATGTTTGTGGATACAAACCCTTTGTCAGAAAGTTGGAAGCACAAAATTGTCTAGAATGTCAAACTGTAACATTAGAATTTCACCATCATTGGAACTAAGGGACTTAATCAGGGATCCAGCATGACAATGCCCCTGTGCACAAAGTCCTTAAGCTCTATGAAAACATGCTGTGTCCTGACTTTGTCTGCACCCCAGACCTCCACACACAACATCGAAGCACAAAATGACTAATATATTGTGGCTTAATTCAAAATTCCTTACAGACATGTGCAAAATTCTACTTTCCAAACAGCATTTCCGGAGGCATACTGTAGAGGTTATTATAAGAGTAACCCTACTGTTATATATACACTGCAATAAATTATGCATAATAATGTCAAAATAATTATTTTCAGTCCATATTTGCTTTTGTTTAAGCAGAGTTGTACTATGTATAAGATGATCTGATGCCACAGCCTTGTGCATCTTGGATCGATTCTAAGTTCTGATTACTGTCTGTCTGTTGTTTTCTCATGTTCTCTGCATGTCCACATGGGCTTCCCTTATATTCTCCGGTTTCATTTTACCTCCCGATTACATGCCAGGAGGTGGATTGGTATCAGTAAATTGCTTCTGGGTGTCAATGAGTCTGTGATGGCCTGGCTTCCCATACAGAGTGTATACCTTTCTTGTATCATGTGTGTTTCTGGGAATGGCTCCAGGTCCACCATGACTTTGACAAGAATCAACTTTGAGATTTTTTTTAAATAGGCTGGGACTAGGTGGGTGCAAAATGGAAAAGGGGTTTAAGATGAGCTTTGGTGCTTAATAATGATGATAGTGTACAGAAAACGTGTCACTACTATTTTACTAAAAAAATCTAAACTGGTGTTTGGATCAGGCCTAAATGTTTATCATGATGACGACTGTTTCTGTGGCATTAGACTTATTCAGAATTTAGATCCATTTAGACATTATTCATTAATCACCATACTTAGGCCAAAACATTTTGTTCTCATCGGCCATAAACAACCTTGCTTCTGGCCAGGTGTCAACTACCAACTTGCCCATTACGAAAAGGTACAGCTATCCAAACCTGAACTCCTCTCATGTTTCATTGTAAGAGGGGTTAAACCCCACAGGGATTATCATCCGTCCTCCAGTATAGATCAATGTGCCCCTGCTGACCTTGCCTTAGGCAGCTTGCAATCCCTAGTGAGGGAAGCTTACGGTTAAAATTAGCCCGAGAGAGCTGGGCTGGCAACACTTTCTCATCATTGTCCTTGAGGCTCGAGTGGTGACCTTGAGCAGCAGAAGAAGGAGAACAGCTTAAGTGACATGCTCCTGTTGACACGGCAGTATTGTGTGACTCATAGAAAAAACTGAAGCAGCAACATTACCCTTCTGGACTCCTTCAAATTCTGCTGAAGAAGCTGTTTAGTGGCAATTAGTATTGCTATGATGTTGCATTATGTCCTTTTACTTCACTTTGCAGTTAGTAAAGTATAAAGTGGAATTAAGGACCCAGACCCAGGGGGAAATGTTCAACAGCATGGCAAAGAGACAGTGTAGTGCAAAAAGTGCACTGCAACCAGACGGGATGCATGAAATAGTTCCAAACAAAATGTATTGTCTATGCACTCCCTAGATCAGTCCTTGATCAGTCATTTGATGCCATTGATTTTAACCCTGGTGTTATCTTCCTGTCAACCATAAAACCTATGTCATCCTGATTTAACTGTTCATAAAGCATGAAATAGAAAACAATGTTAATTCCAAAAAAATGACATAAGTAAACACATTTCCAATATAAAAACTTTTAAAACGTGTCAACAGGAAGGTTAAGGTTATTCCTTTCTACTAATTTTTTTCTTTCTTTTTTTTTCCTGCAGTGGGTGGCTTTTGCATCTCTGTTCTTTATCCTTGTGTCTATCACAACATTTTGTTTGGAGACTCACGAGGCCTTCAACCCTATTATCAACCGTACAGAGATTGAAATTGTGAACAACAAAACTGTAGTGCGTGTTTACTCCGAAACTGAGACCATGGTGCAGCTCACATACATCGAGGGGGTCTGTGTGGTCTGGTTTACCTTCGAGTTTTTAATACGAATCACTTGCTGTCCCGACAAACTCAAATTTATCAGAAACGCCCTTAACATCATTGATTTTGTGGCCATTCTGCCTTTCTACCTGGAAGTAGGACTGAGTGGCCTGTCCTCCAAAGCTGCAAAAGACGTGCTAGGGTTCCTACGTGTTGTGCGCTTTGTCCGGATTCTGCGTATATTCAAACTGACACGGCACTTTGTTGGTCTGAGAGTGCTGGGACACACACTGCGTGCCAGTACTAATGAATTCATCCTTCTCATCATCTTCCTGGCTCTTGGTGTCCTAATATTTGCCACCATGATTTACTATGCGGAACGTATTGGAGCTAACCCTAACGATCCTAAGGCTGGTGAACAAACACATTTCAGGAACATTCCAATTGGTTTCTGGTGGGCTGTGGTTACCATGACGACGCTTGGCTACGGTGACATGTACCCTCAGACGACTTCAGGCATGTTGGTGGGAGCACTTTGTGCTCTAGCAGGTGTGCTGACCATTGCCATGCCCGTGCCTGTGATTGTCAACAACTTTGGCATGTATTATTCTTTGGCCATGGCTAAACAAAAACTACCTAAAAAAAAGAGCAAGCATATCCCACGAGCACCCCAGCTGGGGTCCCCTAACTATTGTAAGTCAGCTATTAACTCGCCGAGACCCAGCACTCACAGTGAATCCTGCCCTCTGGCCCAGGAAGAAGTCTCTGAGATCAGATACCAAGGTAGGACATACAATACCAAAGATGATTTACAACAACCAGTGAGTACACTAATGACAAACACCTGGCTATCAAATTACATATGGAACTGTTACTAACAATAATAATATTTAGACTATTTCGACTATGAATTTATGACTATGGAAATATGCATTTCAGAATATTTTTTTAGACTTATTTATTTATATTATTTACTTAATCAGATTGATTAGGGATGTTGCTTAAATGGTACAGAAATGAAGTGAATTTTTTTGATAATTAAAAATTATTTTTAAAAATAATACTTTGAGGTCTTTACATCAGGATTATATAAGATTTTGGAGCTTTATTTGTACAACTTGTTGACAAAAAAATTGTCTTTTAAATAGAGTTTGTAGTATAGTATTATTTTTTAGTAGGGGAAGGGGAAGTGGTGGCTCATGGTTAAGGTATTAACCCTTAACCCTTTAGGGGAAGTGGTGGCTCATGGTTAAGGTATTGGATTACCAACCCGAAGGTTGTGGGTTCGATTCCCAGCTCTGACAAGCCACCACTGTTGGACTCCTGAGCAAGGCCCTTAACCCCCCAATTGCCAGTTGTAGTTAACCCCCAATTGTTAACCCCCAGTGCTTGGAATAAGCCACCAGTGTTGTATAAGGCTCCTGCAAGGAATATTGTAAGTCGCTCTGGATAAGGGCGTCTGCCAAATACTGCAAATGTAAATGTAAATGTGTAAGAGTAAGAGTTAAGCTGGCATGGACTCCACATGTTATGGAAAAACCTTGTGATCTATTTTAGTGTTGTCACTTGATTAAAAAAATATTAAACATAAGGGTTAGTATTACTTTTTGTCTAAACTAATGCAAATTGACACCTATTTATTTACATCAAAATAGGGATACAGACATTGTGCAAAATGCTAAATATTAAACAGTCTGAATATTAAAACATCACTTTATTGGCTTTAAGAATTTTCGACCAAAATCCAGAAACCTTCAGAGTTGTCTCAGAGTTTTTGGACTATGGGTTCTATAACAGATCCTATTTAAAATAATGAATAAATACAAAGTCCAGACTCTTAGCTTTAATTTAAACACATGTAAGTCTTATGAATTCTCCTACTATCGACATTAAGTTTTATTTAAATGACTTTGTCTGTCAGTTGCTCTCAAACACTTTCCAGTCTGACCTCTGACCTGTCCTTTCTGTCCCTTTTTTTTATTAATTGCAGATTTCAAAGTGAACGGAGAGCCATCCAAAGCAGCCCTGGCCAACGAAGACTGCCCACATATCGACCAGGCTGTATCACCTGAGGAAGTTTTCAGCCCTGTAGACCGTGAGAGACCCTGTTTCCTGCTCACCTCTGCAGAACGGGGCAATCACATAGGGTCGAGAGTCAGGAAGGGTACGTAACCCAGACAGTCCCTGTTATCTGTGCCTAGATTAGTAAAAGCACACAAGGTGCACCCTGTGAAACGGAGCAGCTGTAATTTAAAACGGCTTTTTCACTGCAGATAGATTTACCAGCTAGTAGTCTGACTACGCAGTCTGTGCCTCGGCGCTTCAGACCTTGCTCAGAGTGGGCCAGCAGTTGTAGTAGTAACAGAAAGAACACATTCTATTCGCACATTTCCCTTGTATTTCTCTCCTCTGACCTAAAATGGTGAACAATTTACAGAGCAACCAGGTTAATATTTTAAATATCTTATACTACACAGATGCAGGTTTCCAATGTTAATAAGCATAGTCAATTTCTTGGTAATATAATAAATATCTAAAATGCTTTTTTAAAATTATATTAAAAAAATCAAATGTGACCTGAATAACTGTTCTTGCCTGGTAATCACTCATGCATGCAGATTTACTATGGCAGGCAAGATTGGTCATGGTGAACCTCACAAAGAGGTCCAGCATGGGGTATGAGGCATGTGGTCACATGACAAGAACACAGCCAGTGAGAGGCTCAAAGGCTACATTCAAATGATAGCCACATTACAGGCTGGTCACTCAGTTCTGATGTTTTGCTGAAAGTCTAATCATTTTGTTTTGGCAGTTTATTTGTTAATTGTCCGTGTTTTAGCTTTGAGTTTTTTGTTTGGATTTTATGGCCACATAAGAACCTGGAACACAAAACAGGAATGCAGTAATAATGGGATGCCTAGGTTTTTATCTAATGATAATTTGTTTTGCTTTTTAATGTTTATACTTTAGAAAAAACTCTAAAGGATATTATTTTGCAAAACATCGGATTTGTGTCACTTGAACCCTGTAATGTGATGATTTTAGCTTTTAGCCTCAAAGATAACACCAACTAACTCCAGGTACAACACAACCAGCAATACTCAAAGGTAAGGTGACATAATGTTTGAACTGAGTGTGTTATTTCATTCTGGAGATTCACATAACTCTAAAGACAGGACGACAAGCTGACTCAGACGGCTTCCTGTTGCTCGAGCAGGATGGCCGCAATTATATCGCACCTCGTTTGATGCCAAGGTGAGATTGTTTTCACTGTGAAACACAGTCAGCTCTGATGTTCAGATCGAAGCGGAGCAGGCAGACGCTTGAACATTTCGGTGTCATCCACACAGCAGCACAGTTGTGATTTTTACCTAAATACATTTAAAATGACACACACACATACACACTTATAGCTGTATATAAACTATTTTGCTTGGAATTTTCCTGTCTGATTAGATGGCATGTAAAACTTACATCAAGCTGATGTGTCTGGCTGTGTTCTTTGGTGTCGTTTTAAAGCTGTGTTGTTCTGATTAGCACTGTGATACCACCCCATGCATGCAGTAGAAAGTCTAATGCATAACGCATAATACGCATGGAGGATGACGCGGTTGACTTGGTGAATGTTTACTGTCAACTGGTTCACCATCAGCATAACTACATGACGGGTCTAACTGGCTAATGCACCGCAATTGTTAAAAATATGTTTTTAGTCATAAATATTCCCATGAAACCACACACAACCACCCACCCACACACACATGTCTGGAGTTGAAGCATGCACTTTGGTGTACTGAAAGCCCTTTCTCTCTTCAAATTAAGGTTATGAAAAGCCATGGAGCCATAGCAGCATGTCTGGAGGTGTGGCCTCAGTGTCGGCCCTCCCCTGCAGCCCGCCCTGTCTCATGCAGCAGGCCCACTCCCCCATCCCATCCATCCTGTAGCATGGACAAGCAAACTAACCAATCAGAGGCTCCGCTCTGCAGCGCTGCGCTGAGATGCCCGCCCACACTGTGTACCATCTGTCTGTCATCAGTTCTTCAATATCACTTTCCCAGTATTTACATCATCCTCATCATCATCATTACCATCACCTTTGTCTTCACTCTTCTGGTACTCCTATAGCAAACATCTCCTGGCACAGTGTTATTATTCCATACCTTATTCTGTTCACGCTTCCTTTTTTTCTTTATTTTTCTTCCACTTGCCATGTCTCTTATCTCCTGTTTTTTCTTTTCAGGCCCTAAACTATCATGCTTTCCCTTTCTCTATCTCAACATTTCCTCCTTTCCCCCCTTTTCACTGTTTATAAATCTGTGGTTTTTCATCAGACACCGTTTTAAAAGAAATGGGGAAAAAAGTAAAGAAATGGCTTTTTCATACAGTATCTCACAGAATCTTTGAAAAATAATTGCCATGAATTGTTAGCAGTTAGTAACACTAACCGATCATGACTTTACTGCTGCACACATCACCAACATTAAAACTATGACTGAAGTAGACTCATTTGCATTTGCATGCCTTGCATGGGAAACTAAGAAAACCAATGTAAGTCTAATAAAATCACGTAAGGACAACATTTTGTTTGACATTTAACATTCAGAGCTTCTATTTTTAACAAAAACCTAATGCAGAGACAGTATGTGCTTTATTTAAAGATGATAAAAATGACATGTAGCAATCACTACGTTTCCTTTGCTGACATTCTCCTGCCTTTCCCCAAACCGTGAGCTTGTGTGCGTTTGAGCACACACCCTATTTCTATGGTAGCAATGGTCGCTTTGACCATCCAGTTTTGCTTCATGGTTAAAAAAAAAAACCCTCTAAAATGCAAATAGCAAAATAATGCACTTTAGCTTTCATAAGCGTCATTTTGTCATTACTAAAAAGCAGTTTACTTCAGTCCAGCAAAAAAAAAAAAAAAAAAAAAAATTGATTTCATCGTTAAAAGCAGTGTATTATTTTTTCAGAAAAAAAAAAGTTTTGTGGTAATTGGAGTAATTTGTTGTTCTCTGTAGCAAATTGAATATAAAAGTGTGTTATGTACTGTACGTATGTGTGCGCCGAAAAAATTACGAAATCTATATGTACTTTGGGAGTTTTTTGGGGAAAGGTAAATGCATGCACTTTTATGCAAAATAACAAGTAACTTATGCGAATGACACTGTAAATAAAAAACAAACAAACATTGCATGAAATAAATTTTGTACTGAATTCATGTTTGGACTCTGTTTTTATTTGTCTGATCACATACACATCACTCTCGTTGCCTGGCAACAAGCTCTGCACCTCCATTCCAATGGCTTCTCTTTGACCTTTCACCTCTTTCCTTTAATTGAATTGTTCCATGCTGGTGGTGGATTTTGTGTAGAGCTGTAGTTGTAGTGGCGGTGCGAGAGATGTGTCATTGGACCCCATACAAAGTCAGCGAGGTCAAAGCGGATGTGACCTTATTCCGGGGTGTACAGAGTGGAAGGAAGCAGAAGCGGTGATAATTTTGCCCTGCTTCACCCACTAGCATGACTACCAGCATTTTCTGAGCATGTGAGAAACTACCACTGCTGTGATGTCCAGTCTTAACATTCAGCATGTTGAGAAGGAATGGACGTCCTTACTGTAAGCTACTGTATGTGTATGTATGTGTTTAAAAGCTGCTTTTTCTGTTTAAGCATGGTTAAAGTGCATGGTGAAAATCTCATATTTCCCATGAGTCTTTAGCAAAGCATTTGGTATTTTCCTCCTTCCTACTGCATCGGCTTGCATGCTACGACCCTCCTTCCCCTCCATCTGTCTACTTTTTTAGTTGTTTGGTGTATTAATGTGATTTTTCCTTCTTGTTTGTCGTTGTTGTTTTCTCTTCTTTATGTGTTTTTTTTAGAAGCCAAGCGAGTGAGCCGAAGCAGACAACCAACAGAGTCAGTGTGTGTTATGAACCATGGTGTGCCAACCACTATGTGTGTCAACCATAAAGCCACCTCTTCCACCTGATAGTGCTGTAGCCTGTGTGTCTGTACGCATGCGGATGTAAGAGTGTGTGGATGTTGGACGAGTGTATCGGGGTTCACTAGATTAGCGTTACTTCCCAGTGACAGATGTGAACTCGGTCTAGATGTAGCATTGTAGCAGAGAAGCTGTTGTCGTTCAGCCGTGTGTATCTCAGCCGTGTGTTCTGTGACGTTGTATTGTGCGAGGTGCCTATATTGTTTTGCGTTACCCGTGTGTGTTTGTGTGTGCGTATGTCAGTGTTGTGTATAATGCTTTTGTGTGCTGATGCATCAAATATGTGACTTTTTGTTTCTAGCAAATGTTTGTTTATTTGCTGTTTTAATGTTGTGAACTGTTGCTCCGGTACTAGTTAGGTGATTAGACGTAGTCAGTCTGCAGTCATATTAAAGTAGGGGTAAAAAAAGGAATACTGCTGAAAAACAGGTTGTTTTTTTTTTGTACAAACGTAGCGATTATATTGTAAACGTATTTGCACTGTTTGCACTTGTTCACCTGTTTCTTTATCTATAATAGATAACTGTTAATAAGCTAATAGGCTTGTCACGCTCTTCTTTAAGTGAATAACCGGATTAAGCAAAAATCAGAGGACCAAACTTCATTCCAAATGAAAGAAAAGTCCCATACGATGTCACCCAAGCTGCTTTTTTTTCTAAAAAAACCAGAAAAAAAATTCCTTTTAGATTCCGGGGTCCAGTCTATGTGATTGTTCGAGCTCTAATCATTTCTTCTAGACGTTTTTAGCTGAAAATCCAGCAAAACAAACAATGACTTTTCTGTTACACCAGTTTATCTGTAGCACTGCAGAAACCTACAGGGTTTTTTTTCAACAAAAAGGTGCATGTTAGAAAGAAAACAATACTGTGTTTTAGGTTTTAGTCGAATATTTATTTTTCATATTTGTGAAAATACAGTAAACCCAGTTCTTTGGGGCCAACTTGAAAACAAACACTGCCAGTACACAACTTTGGCGATGTCGACGCGACACTGTAACATGCTGGACTATTTGTACATCTGACACCGCACGTACACGTCTATGATAAAAGATGTTTCAGAAGTACGAGTGTTTGATCGACATACTGCGTAGTGTGATTAGTGATTCAAAACACAAGATGTTATTTTCATTGATGGTTTGATTTGTTAAAGCAAATTTGTGTCTTTTTTCCTGAGGAAAAAAAAAATTTAATACAATGAATGGAAAAAAAGTATTTATTAAACAGTAATAAAAATGTTAATCAAGTGTTGTGTGTTGTGAATCTGTTAAAAGAAAAAAAAAAGTGTTGAATTTACAGCATATTGTACAATATATTGTAAGTATTGTTTAAGAACAAAATGCTAAACTGGACATTAACCTGTCCTTGTTTAAATGCAAGCTACACATGGTTATACAAAATAGTCGCTAAAAACTAAGTAGTCATGACGATTTGTGATTCTTTGTGAGGTCTCAGCATTTGTTTAAAGATTTATCAATGAAATACATAATACGGCTTTGCTAGTTTAGGTCATTTGAGGTCAAACTTTCACTAAAAAGCAGCATTTAACAGACTTTAAAGGGTTTTTTGGTAAATGCTTGGCCAAGACAATATATCTATTGTCTGGAAGTGGCTTAAACATAAACCTGATTGTATATACACACATATTTAATAAAATATATAAAAGCAGAAAAAAACATTAGGAAAACTAGACTTAAGATATGACTTTTTAGATTATTGACAATATCTAACTCTAGATAATGGTGGACAGCACAGGAGAATACTGTATATGAATAAGAGAAAGTAATGGAGGTTAAAAGAAGCAGCTCAGACATTTCAGCATTGCCACTCAAGCGGCGTCAGGAAAGTGTGTGAGAGAGAAAGAGGGCTATAAATACATTAAGGAGTAAAAGCTACTCTACACCACTTTACACAAGCTCATAACCGATCAGCTTCCTCACTTGTTTAAAGATTTTTGTTTTAAATCTGATAGATTGTGTAACTGTTTACAGGTTCGATGATGGCTCTTATATCATAACATCTTTACACAATCAGAAAAATATAGGACCTTTTTCAAAGGCTGTTCAGCTTCCAGCATCTTTACGGTTCCTTAAACACAGTGCTAAGGAGTGTCCTGCTCCACAACCAATCAGGAGACCTTTTGCATTCTGCAGATCAGGGATTGGCTGTGGTTGAAGGACATCACAAAGAGAACCGTCTCCACACATACCATGCTCGTTCCAGCCCCAGGAAAAAACCTTGTTCCCTAAAGAGACAAATGACATCACAAAAAGTCTAAAATAAAAATAGTTGAATTGTGCCTTTTTTTGCAGGTACAACAATTTTTATAGGTTGCAATATAAATACCCATAAAGTTCTACAAAATAAAACTTATTACATAAACTCCAGCCATGAACCCATAATTCTCCAACAGTGCAAACAGCCAGCAGCTGTATAATTAGAAACAATTAGGTAGGCTAAAATGCTACACATGCTAAGGTTAAGTAGCATAAGTGAGTCTTCTCATCATCATGGGAAAACAAACAAAAACAAAGATAAATTAAATAAAAAAACAACACCCTAATTTATTTTAAATTTAAACATTAAAGAATGCAATAACTACTAGGTAGCTACAACTAAATAATATTTATATAACGAATGCAATAAAGAGTAAATACTGCATTCATTTAAAAGCCATCAATTTGATAAAAACTAAATTATAACCTTAGCTGAAACTCAGCAATTTTAGTTAGCCTGCTGTTGAATTTCTTAGTTAATGACTTACAAGCATTTTTTTAAGCTGTGCATTTGGACGAGATCATGCAATTCGGAAGTATGTACTGTCCAATCATCCAAAATATTTTGGATGATTGGACAGTACAACATTTTACTGTTTCAAAGTTTGAGTTTTTGTTTTATATGGCCAAAAAAACCACCTCACTTCGGACAGTATATACACTAGGCACACAAATCTAATTGATAAATTACAATGAATGTTAGTTAATCTCCATTTCTTCAGCTAGAATCAGGGAAAGGTGTACAAGACAGTGGGGAGACCAGCTATGATGTATGGTTTAGAGACAGTGGTGCTGAGAAGGAGACATGTGACAGGGCTGGAAGTAACAGAGCTAAAGAGTGAGGTTTTCTTTGGAAGTGACGAGGTTGGACAAGATTAGGAATGAGTTCACTAGAGGGACGGCTTAAGTTAGATGTTTTGAGAAGAAAGTTAGGGAAGCCAGATTGAAGTGGTTTGGACATGTACTGAGGAGAGATAGTGAATATATTGGTAGGAGGATGTTTTTTTGTGTAATTATTTAAACAAATTACAAAGCTCTAAAAATACATATTTTTATATAGATACTTCTAATAGATACTCTGTTCTGAAATCCTGCAAAGTATAGCTCAAACAAACCTTAACACATCTGACTGTAAATTTCAAATTAACCAAGAAAGACCTTAACTTATTCAGGTGTGTTTGATTAGGGTTCGAGCAAAACTCTGCAGGACCTCCTTTCCTCCTCCAGGACAGAGTTTGGTGACCCCTGACAAAAACCTTTGCTGCTAATCAGTTACCACAGCTGTTCATGCATACTTCATATGATGAACCATATCAAGGATCTTCTCTAGCCTTCTAAACCCATACAAACTGGTTAATGTCAGAAGACAGGAGGAAAGAAGGTAATTCACTATTAAGCAATTAAGGTAAATACATACAAGGTGCTTGGCAATCAAACACACAGCAAGCAAACCTTTTACCTAATCATACAATCAAGCAGTACTGTTTTACAAATTAAATCACCTCAGATCTATTGCACATGCGTAAGCATAGTCACTGTTTGTAGTCACGGCTTGTTTTAAAGCTGTAACTGCCATTTGGCACTCTAGATAATGGATATAACGATTCTCTTGTAATCAAATGCACATTAGCACGCTGGCATGTGTTGGACTTGGGGACTCTGAGTTCATCCAGCTTGTAGGAGTGGTCAAGTTTGTGCCACCATGGAAACACATGCAGAGGAAATACGTGCCATGGTAACGCTCTTACATAAGTGCCTGATTGCCATGGCAACCTGAAGTGTGCTTGCTTTATTCAAGGAAAGACTAGTTTTCTCCGATTTCTTATTCACAGTGTTCACTTCTCACCCTTGAAACAGCACAGATCTAGAACTAGATCTTGTCTGACAATGCAAACAGTGACTTAACATTTGATTACAGCTGTTATAAGCAATATGAAAAGAGTAAAAATAGTAGTAGCAGTCATGTTTAAAAGGATTTAAAGCTAAATGGGACAACATATTTATCATGTAGAAAGATGTGTTCACAATTCAACCAATAAGATCAAACAAAGAAGCATGTAGTGTGAGAAATGAGGTGCACTGCTGTTCCCATGGCAACGAATGTATAGACTATAGAAACATAGAAACATAAGATAATTTGTAAAAACAGACCATGTTTGTTATTTTATACATCATTTTTAGTTGACCGGTTTATAAACTCATCCCTTCTAAGATTCACAATAAAAAAAAATCTGATCTTATTCCAAGTCAGCAATTTGAGTAAAATTTCAAATAGAAAAATCAAAAACATCAAATAAAAAAGAAAAACAGCAAAAGCTTATTAGATACCCAATGCAACACGTTGCTATCATACCAAAGGATACCAAAGGTTGCTATCATACCTGTATAAAACCCTGGCCCTTTAATTAAAAAATTGCACTACAAAATTTTCACTAATTACTGGTTTCCTAATTTTCAATAATTAACTGGTTCCTAACTTATATATATATATATAAATACATGTGTATTTTTTAATATATATATTATATATAATATATATATATATATATATATACTATACGTTGTCAGACAAGTCAAAATGAGGCTCAGTAGTGTGTGTGGCCTCCACGTGCCTGTATGACCTCCCTACAACGCCTGGGCATGCTCCTGATGAGGTGGCGGATGGTCTCTCCTGAGGGATCTCCTCCCAGACCTGGATTAAAGCATCCGGTAACTCCTGGACAGTCTGTGGTGCAACGTGGCGTCGGTGGATGGAGCGAGACATGATGTCCCAGATGTGCTCAATTGGATTCAGGGTCTGGGGAACGGGCGGGCGGGCCAGTCCATAGCATCAATGCCTTCGTCTTGCAGGAACTGCTGACACACTCCAGCCACATGAGGTCTAGCATTGTTTTGCATTAGGAGGAACCCAGGGGGCAACCGCACCGGCATATGGTCTCACAAGGGGTCTGGATTCTCTGAGGATCTCATCTCGGTACCTAATGGCAGTCAGGCTACCTCTGGCGAGGAAAAGGAGGGCTGTGCGGCCCTCCAAAGAAATGCCACCCCACACCATTACTGACCCACTGCTAAACTGGTCATGCTGGCTGGCCAAGGATGTTGCAGGCAGCAGAACGTTCTAACCACATGGCGTCTCCAGACTTGCCATGTCTGTCAAAGTGCCAACTGAAACCTGCCATCAAATCTGTGAAGCTTGAGCACGGAAGCAGGGCGCGCGAAGTGGCGAATTTGCCAATCTTGGTGTTCTTTGGCAAATGCCAACAAACGTCCTGCACGGTGTTGGGCTGTGAGCACAACCCCCACCTGTGGATGTCGGGCCCTCATACCACCCTCATGGAGTCTGCTTTTGACCGTTTGAGCAGACACATGCACACATTTGTTGGCCTGCTGGAGGTCATTTTGCAGGGCTCTGGCAGTGCTCCTCCTGTTCCTCCTTGCACAAAGGCAAGAGGCAGAGGTAGCTGTCCTGCTGCTGGGTTGTTGCCCTCCTACGGCCTCCTCCCATCTACTGATGTACTGGCCTGTCCCTGTCTGGTAGCGCCTCCATGCTCTGGACCACAGACTGACTGGACACTCCCACAGCAAACCAGACAAGCTTCAACCTTCTTGCCACAGCTCGCATTGATGTTGCCGTCCTGGATGAGCTGCACTACCTGAGCCACTTGTGTGGGGTTTTAGACTCGACTCCGTCTCATGTACCACTGGAACCACTAGAGTGGCACACCAACCACAACCAACAGTCCAGAAAGCATAGGGTTGCCAAAAACAAAAGTGTCAAACCAAAAAACATCACCTCCAGCAGAACCACTCCTTTAATTGGGGGGTGGTCTTGGCTATACCCCACTCCTTTCCACCTGTTGTCTATTCCATTTGCATAACACCGGCATGTAAATTCAATTTGACAGCAGTGAAACCAGTGTGTTGCAGTGTTTCCTAAGTGGGCAGTTTGATTTCACAGAAGTGTGATTGACTTGGAGTTTACATTGTGTTGTTTAAGTGTTCCCTTTATTTTTTTTGAGCAGTGTATATATATATATAGACCTATATAGACCTAAATAAAGACCTCTATTAAAAAAAACTAAATATGTTATACTTAAACAGACACACAGGTTATTATAGGAGCGAGTACAAGGATAAACCTGAAATAGGACGTTTAAAAACGCACAGATGGATGTAACTGTCAGGTGTCTTATACTGTTGTCCATGTATTGTATAATAGCCTGTACATTAAAGCCTACAATCACTCAGAATACTTTCTAAAGCCATTTTAAAAGCTCATATTGAGTCTTGTAGTGGCTTTTCGAATATACCTCTTAATTATCCCTTTCATAATGGCAGGAAGTCCAGACATCGAACTCTCTCAGAGTCTGAAAGCAGCGGTTAAGGCCTACAGTATACCATCATCCTGCATTTGACTGGAGGATGTAACTGAATTCCTAATCTCAGACTAGAAAAAAATCATTCAACTTGAAATTCCTACTTGAGAATTCAAGTCTCTCCTGTTTTAGCAATAATTTCCACAGCACAAGCTGTAAACAAATTAGCATATTTTATCCATTTTATTGTTTCATTTTCATCTCATAATTTCTTCAATTGTAAAGCTGCTTTGTGACAATCACCATTGTAAAAAGCGCTATACAAATAAAACTGAATTGAATTGAATACTGTATTAGCTTTTTTTTGCTTATTTGCTAGTACCAATTATAAATCAGGATTATTCGTTAAAAATATATACACTTCTTAATCGTGCCTTAATTTACAGAAAAAAAGCTTCTTTTAATCATTACTATTATTCAGTAACGAGAGTTAGCTAACTGAAAGAAAAAAAAAAGGGCATACGATATGGCCAAATGTTTGTGGAACCCTTACCAAAAACCACTTTTCGAGTGTTTTTCAGAAAACTGTTGGAGATACATTTACAGCATTTGGCAGACGCCCTTATGCAGAGTGACTTACATTTATCTCATTTATACAAATGAGCAATTGAGGGTTAAGGGCCTTGCTCAGAGGCCCAGCAGTGGTGGGCTTGGTGGAGATGGGAATTGAACCAACGATCTTTGGGTTGGTTGACAGTCCAACACCTTAACCATGAGCCACCACTTCACCCACACATTTATCTATGAACATTCTCTGTTCCAGCATGACAATACCCCTGTGCACAAAGCCCCTGAGCTCCATAAAGACATGCTGTATTCTGGTTGGCGTGAAAGAGAGTCCTGTCTCAACCTCACTGAACATCTTTGGGATAAACTGGAACACCAATTTCATTCCAAAACTCCTTACATGACATTAGTGTCTGGACTTACTAACACTATTGTGGCCATAACACTATTATTGGAAAGCCTTTGCAGAAGAGTAGAGGTTCCAGAGATCTGGAACATGATGTTTAAAAACATCACACAGTTGGTTAGGTTTCTGAATGCTGTTTATATAGCATGAACACATGACCTCAATGAATGTACTCACCTACAATGGCGAGATTGTGCTCCGAACCACATGCAATCTGCATACAAAAAAAACGATTAGAAAACTTGGCATCAAGGCATTTTATTAGTAACATTTATGCAGCTTATTCAAGTATGTAGTGTCGTTGCTACGCTTAAAATCTTGCAGAGTCCATCAATAATTTCCTGCCCCAGAGCAATGTTTCTGGCCGACAGGAGTTAAACGTGATGTCACTTATCAACCCCAATGATTGATGTTTTGTGCATGCTGTCGTGTTTTCTGCTCATCACAGTGCTGTATCTATATCAGCTTTAGTAGAATCACAGCCACCCTCAACACCCTGCTGCTGTAATAAGTTTTCATATTTCAGTTTCCAGCTAACAAGGATGCAAATTTATGTAAAAAAAAAAAAAAACTCCAAAAGTTAAGCTGTATTTTTTTTTCCAACTATAAAATGTTCAGATCAATTCCAAGTTAATAACTTTACATTATAAAACAGATCTATGCTGCTCTATTCTGACTATCAGTACATTTTTACGGCAAAGATGGCCTGATACCACTTTTTCCCCTGAACACCACAATAAAACCTTAAATGTTAAAAAAAATATACACTTCACTAGAAAAATCTTTCACATTTGTAAACATTAACAGGTTTAAAAATCTTTTCAAACCCAATTACAATCTAGATAAAATCCAATATTTTTTGCTTTAATATCTTCATTTCTGGTTATCAGATGGTGACCATTGTAATTTAACGTTTCACTTTTTAAATAATTCCTGTGAAAATGAAGTGGTTTGAGTAACAGACGATGATTTCAGATTTAAAATAAGGCATGAGAGGCTTTCTAACTGTTTTCTAAGTGTTAAGAAAGATAGACAGAACAATCTGCCCTTCAGCCAAGCACACAGCTTTACACAGCACAGCAGAAAAATCACTCGGTGTGTGTGTGTAAACAATCCTTGAACATTAAATAGAAGACGTTACACCCGTTGGAACAAGCTAAACACTGATTCTACCAAAGTTAAGCACATTTTTTGGTCTACACATATTCAACACATCAGCCTACGTTTTTATGCTTATATCATTTCCAGTTAGTTACACTGTAATTATCAAGTCATTTATAATATGCCTTTCCAGGGTTATTGTCTCTTAGCTCTCTGCAAATATTAATAGCTAACCAACTGAATGATCTGATAAACTAATATGATTTTTAGCAGCACTGTTTCCGGTCCAGGAAAATAAATCACTGTGTGATTCTAGGTCTTCTCTCAGCAGGTCAGAACTGAAAATATCAGCCACCTGTATATTTATAGATTCAGGAGGTGGTTTATTTGGGTTAGGGTTAGTACATTCAGGTTATTGTGTATTAAGTGGAGTGACTAAGATTAAGAGGAAGGAAACTGTATTTGTATGCATACATACATACATATATATATATATTTACATTTACTCATTATTTAAAATTCTTAAACCTTCTGTTTATTTCTAATTTATATTTAATTGGAATTTTAAAATATTTGACATTTTCCCTTTAGTCTCAGACTTTTAGAACTACTTTTAAAATGATCTAGGAAAGTTTAACAAGTACTTCAAAAGTTTTCTTCATCATTTCAATGGCTTTTTTTGCAGCTTTTTTAATGCTCACATTTTGTTAGACAGAGAAAAAAAATAGCAAAAACATGGTTTTTAGACTAACACACTTGTACATGTCCAACTTGTGTTTTTAAGACACCAAAATATGCCAATATGTCATTTACTTGTTCCTTTTTTGTTCCAAGACAATTTAGTTAATGAAAACCTACAAAGTTAAAAGCACTGAATGTCTATAAATCTAAAGATTTAAGATGCAGATCCAATCCGGCACTCGGATGGAGTAAAACATCTTTCCTCTGTTGCTGGAGAGTTATAGATGTGATTTTACATAAAGCCTTTAGGCAAGGACATTTAGACAAAATATAGTAGGGACGGTAATTGTACATTTCAGCACAGTGCACCCTTACACACTGCACATGTGTCTTTGGGGTTGGCTGTGCGCGCTACTGTTCCCTTGATTCACACTTTCATTAAGAATAGCACATTTTGCAGCACATTCTGTCCTTCTATGTCCCCTTTTTTAACAGCACAAGAAGTGTACAAGAAGATTTTACTAAAAAAAAAACAAAAAAAAACAAGGTGGAATCAGCACAATTTATAAAAACTAAAAAATTAGACACTTGCAGCCAAAAAAAGCAGCTGAGAAAAACCAGTCAGTAAGAAAAAAAATCATGAGGAAAATTAATCTCACCAGGAAATAAATGCAGCATGGCATGTGTCATGTCAGCCTCCAACGTACATTGTCATATTTGTCTTTTTTTACTCTGTACTTCAAATACACACCATTAAATCTAACTCTAAAAAAAGCTTATTCACATTTAAGGTTTGATCTACTTTAAATGCAGGACTCTTTACACAAGTAAACAAGTCTTACAAGTGATATATATGATATATATATATATATATATATATATATATATATATATATATATATATATAGATATATATATCTAATATATATATATATCTATATATATATATATATATATATCTATATATATATATATATATACTATATATATATATAAGCAAAGCCTCTAACATTTTAACTCTTTCTACACTGTTCTGTAAATTGCCCACACACACCTGCATCCCCAAGGTAAGTGGTGACCTTCATTGACTGAATGCCCTGTCTCCGGGCAGAAAGGGAAAAACAAAAATACTCAGTGATGTCTCCACCTGCTGACTCTGTTTGCACACTACAAGACCTTCCACTTTTACCATGTAAAAGTTCTGTGAAAAGTGTTTAAACAAAAATCATCTATAACAGTAAGCAAACCATACCCGAGTGGCTCCATGAAGCGTCCTGACCTCTGAAGGAACAGTTGATGCTGTACCATCATTGACGGTCACTTGTCTCCCAAGTTGTCCATAACTGGCTCGTCCCCAGGTGAAGACACTCTTACTCTCTAAAGGTAAGAATAAATAAAATATGCCAACAAGCATGCCTTTTAAAATCTGCAAAATAAGTAATCTGAGTCTATGTAATATTACTGGAATTTGCATTCATACCCGTTTGGGCGATTAGGTGAGTCCAGCCACTGTGAATGGCTGAAACTTTTTCTCCATTCAATAAGGATAACTCT
The DNA here is from genome assembly GCA_005784505.1 of Bagarius yarrelli. Lineage (NCBI taxonomy): Eukaryota > Metazoa > Chordata > Actinopteri > Siluriformes > Sisoridae > Bagarius > Bagarius yarrelli. The sequence goes on along the minus strand of VCAZ01000001.1, from coordinate 12,085,369 downwards.
AAAACTGTAGGCAGAGGTAGGAAGGTCTCGTTACGACACAATTGGCCATGTTTGTTACTTCCCCACAGAAACACCTCACCGGACACTGGACAAAACAACAAACAATGAATTTATATTACAACTACACAATTATACCCTGTTCTAATATTAAAAGTTCACCTAGAGAATTGTTGGATTTGTTAATGCTGAGAGTACACAGCTTTCTGCAACGAGACTAGAGGCAAGGATTTCACTAGAGGTCACATGACCTGTGGATTGGCCAAGCTTACAAAGAACGTATTCTAAAAAAAGGTTCCGATTCTATTTTTATGGCCTGGTTTAAAGACGTAAGAACACTGATGAATACTGTGATCTATCTGGAATTAGCTCACCTGTCAAACAGGCACAATGCACAAAGCCTGCAGACACACTCTTGGCATAAGCCTGGTCCAGCCCTGCAGGTGAAGAAGCATGATTATACAAGCGAAAGAGTTAGTGTTCATGGCAAAACTACTATAATTCTAAATAACTTTGTGATCGTAATTTCTACCTGGGACCAAGCAGGGCTCCTTGGAACTGAGGTGGGCTGGAACAGGATGAGGATTCAGGGCTCGTCTCGCTTGACTTAACAGACCTGTACCCCACTGATACACACCACCTGAATCTAAACACCAGCCAATATAAATACAGTGGTATATCAAGGACAGCAGGAAAAAAAACAAAGCATGTCACTCATGTACCTGTTACTGCAAGTGCATGTCTAAGACCTGCTGTTACACTGACAACAGGTTCCTTAAAAGACTAACAAAAAAGAGAAAACACATGAAAGAATTTTAATTTAATTCCAAGAATAATTTTAGATTCCAAGTTGTAAACTTACAAACACGAAATATGGGCTGAGAAGAAAAAAATTAACATTCTTACCGAGATTAGCAGAGGCTGTGTGGAGTGTGGCGTCTGTGGTGAGACGCCCAGTTGACCAAAAGAATTTGAGCCACATGCCAAGACCTCTCCATCATCTACTAGATAAAGCATCAGATCAGATTATTTGTTTTATAAGAGCTAGTATCAAGAATTTGGTAATAGACAATTCTCTATTGTTGATGCTGCGTCCAAAAATGAAGCACCACCGTGACAAGCTGATGTGCTTAATTTTTAATTGTAAAAAAAGCAATAGAATGAATTATGAAACTTTTCAAAAAATACAGTGTAAAAACAAAACAAACAACCCCCCTTTTCAAAACCAAGAAGACTAGGCAAAGAAAAAAAATAAAAAGGCAGAAACTGTGTGCTGACAGGAGGAGGCACAATAACTTGGCTGTCTGCTCGTATTAATCAAGAAGGCGTCTGACTGAAACTTAAAACAAGCAATCTTGATTTGTTCTGTTCAGTGTCATGACTCGGGCAGAAGGAAAATCTGACCCTTATAAGCCTTAAAACATAACACGTCACACAAAAAGCTATTTTGATCCAACTTAGTGTAACTTCAGAAATCCTGAAAAGGTTTTTGGTTTTACATTTACAGCATTTAGTGCTTTGGGTCACATCATTGACTGGTGTCGCAAGATGTTTTAAAAAGAGGTAGGTCTTTAATCATCTCTGAAGATTGAAGGTTTTGTGTGCCATATTCATTTTTGGCCAGTGGTTTGAGGGTGGGGCATCTGATGCTGAATAGATTGTCGATTACATCACCTGTAAGAATAATAGTGAAATCCCAGCCACATGAGACCTGCTGAACCCTCCTGCTACCAGGCAACTGGCAAAGCTGAAAGGTCATGACCTCTGCTACATGGCCAAGTCCAAGCTGGCCTTTGTGATTCTGGCCACATACCAGCAGCTTTCCAGATTCTGCAGAAGAGAATACGTTGACATATCCAGTGCCCATAGACATCTATATAAACCCACCTGAAGGCAAAACAAAAATCTCACTCACCAGTGATGAGCGCTGAATGTCCACCTCCACCTGTAACAGCCCGTAAGGTTTCTGTTTCCTGTTCATACTCTACACCCTGCGGCTTCACCTGATCTTCAGCATTCCTTAGCCCAAGCTGTCCAAAACTGTTAGCACCCTGCCAAAGGTCACAACACCAAGACTAAGAGGAAATTTTATCCTCCAGATTAAGATTTTTTACAAGAGCATAGTAACTTTAGAGCACAAATCAGAATCTAAACCTTCCAAATACCACTCCCTAATTTTAAGTATTTTTACAATAAAATGTATTTACACTTTTTTTAGAAGCTTAGAGGGTTATAAAAGTCAGCCAAGGTGCACCATACTTATAGCCAACAGGGTTTAGGGTATTGCTAAAGGGCCCAACAGTGGCATCAACTCTGACATTACGATAAATAACCAGTAGACTTTGTTGTTTAATGTGATTGTTTTGATCTTGGGAACCGCTTGGTCAAGTAACTAGAATATATAATCGTAGTTTGTGTAATTCCAACAAGAGTATGAACAGACTAAGTTATGAACTGGTGTTATACCTATGCCTGCAAATATCTCGGCAATTACATTGCAACACCACCCACTAAGTAGAAAATGTTTCTATGAGCACCCAAACACAGAAAGGATATGAAAAAAAAGCCAGAAAACAAAGACTTCAGAATCAGTCCTGGGAGTCACGCTGTTTGGAAGTGGTTTGAATACAGTCTATTTTAGCCCCAAGAGTGACATCTACTGACAAAATCTTGGTGCCATAATATACTATATAGAAAAAAAAAGTATTGCGACACCTGACCATTACATCCAGGTGTGTTTAACATTCCATTGAAGATATAGTCTATATTAATCCCCACACTCCACAAAAAAAGGCTTTACACTATATTTTTAACAGTTATTTTACTCATTTATGCCACAATAATATAGAGCAGCTTAGACACCAACATAAAGTGAGGGGTTGCGGTCAGTATTTCAGTTCACCCCGAAAGGTGTTCAACCTGAACACACCATGTCTTTATGGAGCTCAGATGTTTTGTGCACAGAGGCACAAAAAGGCCAGATGAGGACAGAGGTGCATCCAGCAAAAAAGCTCTGTACTTATGCTCCATATTGGACAGGCTCAACCACAGCTGCCTTTCCCTAACTACTGATACGGCCATAGATCAGTCAATAACTCTGGCAGTCTCCTTGATAGCCCAAAGAGACAAATCTGCGGCCGGACACAGTTTTGGCACTGCCTCAGAATCTACCCCTTTGTCCAAGTCTCTCAGAACATAGCCTTGGTAAATGTATGTAAACAAGCACCCGCCTATTCTGCAGAAATGTACACCTTACCCACTAGTGTGAATGTCAAAGCACTTTTATTCGTCACTCTGGACAAGAGCATCTGCTAAATGCTGTAAAAGCTTTTTTTTGTGCTTTAGTGGGTAATTTGTAGTAATTAAAGTGACAAAGCTGCCGAAGAGCCTTGAGTAGGGCTTCTTCCAGGAAGTCGACACCTCGGTGTGGGGCTATGGAAAAAATGGGAGCTCTAGCTTACTAGAAAGCAGCACACCCCTGTTATTAACCGGCCATGCAATGTTAACATTTAGCTTAGCCACTGCTCTGGTCACAACTTCAAACAGCTCCTTATATGCTTAGAGAGAAATATAAAGTTCTGAGACAAAGATAAAGTTGCCTAAATTTCTTTTTGGAAGGAAGAAGACGCAGGACCGGCTTCCACAGCCTTTGAGAGAACCACGGGGCTGGGACTGACATAAGCCCCACCAGCCTCACTTGGGAGTCCTCTGCAGCAGCAGCAGGGCCTGAGCCTTGGGAATTCTGCGGATAAAACGCAGCAAAATGTACACAGTTGGAACATGTGAGAGCTAACTGTGCATGCTCCACTCCCAAACAAACAACACAAAGTGAGTGTGTATCCACACTTACTTTGGATATAAAGGATACAATGGGTGGGGTTTAAAATGCTGTCTGCTCGCCACACTATTGCTCATGTTCTTTTATTTTTAATCTATTTTCAGTGAAACAAACACCCGCTGAAAAAGACCCCCATGCCGGAATGCGTGTTTATATAGCATTACGTCCTAGTCGCTGACGTCACCCACCCATGACGTCCCGCTCCTCGATTGGACGGTTTGCAGTTTCTGAAGGGGAATTCTGGCTACGTGAGATTAGCAGTAATCAGACTAATAGGAGACTAGCGGTGATCATGCTTAACAACACTTTTTAACCATCAGCACATCTGGCAAATAAATATATGTGTACCGGCGCTGATTCTTCTTTGTTTTGTAAGGCCATTTCATTTCTTCGCGGTTAAAATGAGACGTTTTGCAAGCGCTGCTCGAACGACTTGACTCGTAACTACGTAGTAATTCTGTGAAAATGGCCCACTATTTCACTAGTCTTTTATCTTAAACTCCAGCTTGGACTTGGACTTATCCGGTTCGCCTTCATAGTGCAGTGATTAGTTGTAAAACTTACCCATGTGTACAGTGTGTATTTAACAGTGGACCGTTCCATTTGGTTTGTTTGGCGCATGATGATGACGTCACGCAACGGCCGCCCGAAAGTTTTTTATGACATCATTTTTATGCTAATACGGTTCATTAATACTGTAAAATAGCATTTAAAAAACATGGAACATTCTTAGATTTTTAGAAGGATATGAAAAAGTCGATAATAAGTAAATGAAACAAACTGTTTATTTACATCTATAAAAAGAAATTGTCAGGATTTATGCCGAATTTCACAAATTTTCCTTGAGACCAAAACAACTCACTTATTTGTAGTACAAACAAAAAAATAAATAAATAAGACTTGTAATATTTTTTATCACACATTTCTAATAAATACTGTGTAGTAGCGTTTTTTGTTTTCTTACTGTTTTTGTTCTGATGTGATTTAAAGATTGTCTATTTAAAAATCATATTAATACTATAGTAATACTTTGTATCTGCCTGTTATATAAGTTGTTAGTTAATACAAAATTCAAGAAAGTAACATACATTTTCAATATATCATCAATTTATTTAAAATAATATGTTAGAAATACAAAAAATGTATTTCTGAAACAAATAACTTACTTATTTATCTTTAGTGTGGTGAGCTTGTGTTAAACACTGATTAAATAATTTTAAAATAGGTTTGATTTGAATTAGTAAATAAAAGTATTGAAATAGAAGTTTGTTACATTTATATTTTTGGTGATTATTTAAATTGGTTTAGTTTTTGTCCTTGCATTTTTTAGATTTAAAATGTCTCCTCTAACCCAGCTAATGACTAAATGCTAACAAAACAAAACTTAAGTTAGTTTTCTATTTGCATTTGCATTTACTTGCATTGTAAAACATTGAAAATAACTTCGATCATTTCTTATCTCATCTCTTGTGATAAAGACATTTGCCAAGTGTCATAAAAGTAAATGCTACAACTTTCATCTGTTACACAGTGTAGTGAGTTCCTGTGTTCCTGTGCCTCAGTAAAATGTTTCAGAAGTATGAATCTTTATAAAATTTTTCAAGACCTTTAGCATGACTCTTGAGTCATTAAGTGCAGGAGCTTCAAAAGTTTTTAGATCACGAAAGTTGGATTCTGTAAAAATAAACTCAATAAAAATCACTACTATTTGAAAGAAGGAGATTAAAAAAATTAGGACATTAATAGTATATAATAGAAAAATAAAAGCTCGGAGGACAGAGAAGTTGGCAGAGAGCAACTATTATCACTGGTTCATGTAGTACAACAGTACTTAGCCAGTTAGACAGTGTGGTTAGATAACCTGACATCATCAATAGAGTCAATAATAGAGCAAGCTCGGCCATGGAAAGTGATCAATCACAGCCTTACTATTTGAAGTCCAAGCCTCAGCTGAGGCCTCACTCAGTACACTCACTATGAAAGAAAACCAACTTCAGCTTCTTTATGTGTTAGAGAAACACAGCTCAGTGGTGAAAAGTGCAGAAAGAACCACCAAACCAGACAGTTGCATTGTTACAAAAATAAGGAATTTTATTTCGTCACCTCTCCAACTAATGAAATTACATTAATCTAGCAGCATTTATTTGTTAGTTAAGCATTATTACCACTCAAATTAAAATAAATAATTGTCCCCTTAAATGATTAAAAGCTTTAGGATACAAGAACTCGGGTAATCCAAAAAAGGTAAAATGCAATTCAAAAGAGAGAATGTATAAAGACAGAGGAACACAATTATAAACATTAATTAAGTTCACGAAGACAAAATGTGATTTCTCCTGTTGAGAAAAGGCCAGAAATTATACTAAAGCTACTTAAGATACACAGAGCGCTTTTAATAGATATAAGACAATATTGTTACATAAAGGTGCCTTAAAATGGAATAGGTTTAATGGTTAAGGTGAAATCACAAACACATTACTCTGACCAGAACCACCATAAAGTAATGACATATTTCAATAAGAAATGGTCATGTGCAATAAAAAAGAAAAGTTTCTTTTATACCCTTGCATAAAATTCCAAGAGATTAAACCACACTTAAAGCAGAAGGTTCAGGGTGTTTTATTCTAATAAATTTATCTATAAATCCTTTTGATTGTAATTGGGGGTCTATCCCACGATTATGGAATTATTATATTACGGAATTTAGGGCACAAGCCAGGGGATAACCTATACAGGATGGCTTAGCACAATCGCACACACACACACACACACCAATTCATGCACTACAGTAAATATGGAGACACCAGTTTGCCTATAATGCATGCCTTTGGACTAGGAAACGAAACTAAAGTAAAACTTTAAAGCAAGTGGAGAACATGCAAACTACACAGTCATAATAAAGGCAAGACTTGGACCCTGAACCAGAAACCCAGCTATATATGTATTTATAAGGGGAACGATTACTAAAAATAATAATTATCTTAGTAATTTGAAGGAAAAGTGTAATCCAGGTTCTTTAGTTTTGATTGAGTCTGTTCAGAGCGTCCCCCACAATGTCCAGCTCCTGTCTCAATTCCTCCACCACACATTTGATGCTGGCTGTGTCCTTCAACACATCCACACTCTGTGTATAGGGGTTATAACGCACTGTAAATGGTCGCTTGATTGTTTTTGCAAACTCCCTGAAAGATTGAGAATAAATTCGATTTGAACAATCTACTCAAATCCAATATTGAAAGATTTAATGCAAATAACAAATCAAAAGTCAAAAAACCTCAAATTTTGTATCTAGTATTTCCATTATAAAATGCTATGTACTAAATTAAATTTAACAACACAAGAACATTTCTAACTATTTTTATTACGTCTAATTAAATTAGAAGTATTAAGTTTAATTTTCTTTCAAATTCTATAGTGTGTCAGTGGGAAATATCAGTTAACATTTCCAAACATCTATTTTTTCATTTATTGCATTTTTAGCTGGTAAAAATATACTTGGCTACCACAGTATTTTGCAGTTCCATAATATCATATATTAGTACAATAGACTGTCAGGCTTGCCGAGTGCCTTGCCTTGCAGGGCCACCGGAGAGCAACAGTGAGCCTTTCTTTATGTTGTAGCCCATGTGCTCATGATTGTGTACCTTGTCTTTGTCGTGGCATGTGAGCCTCCCTGTCCTGTTATAGGTTGATTGTTCCTTTATTGTGTTCAGGTGTTTCTTGTTTAGTTGACACCCTCCCCCCCATTAGGATGTGTTCCTTATACCCTTGTAATATACTTTGTCTTAATTTGTGGTTTGTCATGGTTGATGGCTGTGTCATGTTATTAGTCTAGTCTATGTCTAGTCTATGTCTATTTCAATGTTTTTTAGTCTAAGTCTATATTTTTGTATTTCTATGTTTTTTAATTTGTTTGTCAGCTCATTTGTTATTTTTTTGTTAATTAAAATCTGCACTCTCATCCAAACCTCATCTTACAACTCATGACATAGACTATATTCTGGGTGCATTTACCTCATCTTGACTTTAGCCACCTCAAAGCTTTCTGACATAAAATAGGCATCCTGAAATGTTGTTATAATGCACTCCTGGTTGCATGTGACTTTGGGGTCAAAGGGCAGGACACGGGCATTTCCTGACAGAGCATGCTGGAAGAGAAAATCTCAAATTAGGATATCAGCTACTGGAACTTCACATTAAAGAGCTGTTCTTCGATGCAATGTTCATGCAGTGGGTGAGAACGACACAATTTAATATTATCAATAATACCTTCAGCTCACTGATAGAGGAAAGCAGACCTGCACCATATGCTCTCAGCTTCCCCTCCTGCTTACAGAGTCCAAACTCCACAGTAAAGAAGTAACACTAAAGAACATTACAACATCAATAAGCATCCTTTTGTGTACTAGGGATTCTACTAGTATTTAAAGGGTTTGGGCAAAAAGGAATTTTATATGTTATAAAACCATTTTTAAAAGTGTATAACTGGGCTTTATACTTACAGTGGCCAATTTCTGAATTTCCTCATCAGATACTCCAAGCGACGCAAGCCCAATCTCCTGACTAAACTGTGCAAAGCTAGGCTCAGCCAAAAGAGGCACATGACCCATCAATTCGTGACATGTGTCCCTGAAAAAAAAACACATAGTCTTTATTAGTTTAAACCCATATGATACAGATACAGGAAGTGGTAGTGCAGTGGTTAAGGTGTTGGACTGCTTATTGGGAGATCTGGGCTCCAAGTTGCCCTTAACCCTCAATTGCTCAGTTGTATAAAAGAGATAAATGTAAGTCAGTCAGGGTAAGAGCGTCTGCTGAATGTTGTAAATGTAAACCTAAATATTACCCTCCTGTTTTTAATATATTTCTGCTATGCAACCTTGATGTTTAGTGCAGTTAGAGTGGTCAATAAAAGATATAAACCTTAATAATATATTTCAGTACCTAAAAAGTTTAGAACCAGCTGGGTGTCAACTAACATTTTCGATCTTAATCCTCAGCTTGATATTTTTAATTAAATCCTATTTCTTGCATTGTTTACCAGTCTACCAGTTTAACTATTTCCTTCTTTTTAATTGTTTTGCACTAATTCTTAATTATCTGTTGACCAAGTTTAATATCCGGTTTGCAGATTTTAGTACACTTTTGTCCTGCACTTCAGTTCACTTTTTCCTGCTTTCATGGTCAATATTTACATACCAAGTTATAAAATAATACTGTGTACTCACGGCTCGGGTGTGTAGAGAGGATCTGAGCTATGCCGGACATATTGCGTGCAGTGAAAAACACGGAAAGCCAGTCCTGCCAGGAAGTCTCTTGGAGAGAGATATCCTGCCACAGGTCTAATGGTAAACCCAGTTCGCTCTGAAGACAAAATAACACAGTTAAAACTAAGGTAAGACAGTTAATTATGTATAAATAATCTTGCCTCTTGTCCTTACTCTCTGTGTGTCTGTGTGTAGCACTCTCCCTCCTTTTTCGTACCTTTTAGGAAGCGTGAGATGTCCTCCAGCTGTGGGATGTTGTCCTCACGGTAATCACAGTACTTGGTGAGCAGAGGTAAGTTTTTCAGATACTCGCGGCAAGCGTAAGTGGGGTAGAGCTTGTTGAGCTCTCGAAACACTACTCCCCAGGTCTTTACCTCTTCCTCTGAAAACTCAATTCGGGGAATAGGTTCTCCGCTGGTTATTGGACACACACACAATAAAAACCACTAAAAATAATGCTTTTTTTTTTATCTCATCTTACTACAGCAGTTGATTTCCTGTTTCAGAAATGCTTTTGTAATTTACAGTGACTCATAAATCAAATGTTTAATTTAATTCAAGCCTAATAATAAATAATGTTATTCCAAAAAAATATGATCGATGACTATCCTATCGAAAATGGCAGTGAGAACACGGGCTTGTTTTAGAGCTGTTTTATTAAATGACCTGAAAAGAATAAATTTGTCATGTAGGTCCTGCATTTATAAAAATAAATTGTAAATTTGGCAGTTCACCATAAATCCACACAAAAAGTTGTGTCTTCTTTTTTGAAATAAGTAATAGATAGCTAGATAGATAGATATAATACTAATGAGAACTTAGACATCTAGGGTATGCTATTATGACGTGTTATTTTATTAAATGGAACATAACTTTATTAATTTGGTTAATATACTGTAACTAATTTTATTGTAATGAAATGTCATAAAATTACATCGTTGTTATGGATTTACTTACTGCCTGTAACTCATAGCCAAATCTGCGAAATATTTTCTTCTTTTGCGGTAGACATTGTCCTTAAATCCCTACGGAAGGAGACAAAACATAAGGATTTAAAATGGCAACACAAGTCAACATCAAATTGTGACATCTTTTATTAAATCCCACAGTTGTGTCAATAAATTAAATGTTTACCGGGTGATCTGCATCCAAATCTGAGCCATACATTAGCACACGGTTTGCACACTTATCCAGATCAGATATCTTTCTGGGAAACCAGGGTATGTTTTCCATTTCTGCCAAGGAATAATAAGGTTTTTTTTTGTTTTTATTTTAAAGAATGAGTGTGTTAAGGATTGTAAAATAGTTCAAAACGCCAGACACAATATATTTTATATAAATTCCTCCTAAGCAGACTATACACTATTTATTTTACAATATATTTTATAATACATTATATATAAATATATATAAATATATAGAATTCTTCATATACAGACATAATACTATTTATATCTGGAAGAAAATGTTCTAAAAGTATAAAGTTTGAGCTAATTAACTGCTTTTAATTAATCCACTGTTTAATTTACACACAGATTTAAAATAATGTTAAATGTACACATTTTGAAGGAACTGCCCATGCAAAATAGTGCATGAAAATAGCAAAAAAGCTACACTCTGCTTCTACTGTGCTTGTTTAAATTGTTCTTTTGGTATTGTGTTTAATTTCCTGTTCATACCGCTCTCTTCTGGAAGTCGGTTATTGGGTGAGTCCAGCTCGAGCACGTTGACGTGTTTGCTCAGCAGCTGGATAAGTTCACTGAGCTGCTCCTGGTTACTGTCGCAGTCCACCAAGATCTCAAACTCTGGGTTGTGCCTTCTGGACTTACGGGATTCGGTGTGCACAAGTTTAACTTGGCTTTCCTGAGGGTAGAAATCAAGATACTAGAACATTCCTGTCATATGTACAAGCTTTTTTTATACTGTATTGGTAGATTTATGGATGTGCAGTGAATAAAAAATTAAAAAGTGCTGATAAGAAGAAAAAAAGGAATAGTAGTTCAAAGAGATTGTTTTTTTTCAACATTTAATTACAATTATTTACATTTAATTGTAAGTTTAACTGAATATATTAATCTATTAAATGAACTAAAATATTATGTATGATAAATTGTTGAAATATGTTTAACTTTGTTTGAACTCTGTACACGGTGGCCTAACCAAATATATAAAAACAGTGCTGAAATGATTACCTGGAACAGTTTCAGTGCTTTGGCAAGCCCTCCGGCTTCATTCTTCAGTGTAAATGCAATGGCTGCACGGCCCTTTTCTTCAGAAACACTCTTGTTATCTTTGTTCTCATCGATTTTAGAAAAGTTTGATTTGTTCATCTATAAAAAGACATAACACTAAATGTAATCTCTCTCTCTCTCTCTCTCTCTCTCTCTCTCTCTCTCTCTCTCTTATATATATATATATCTATATATATATATAATATATATATATATATATATATATATATATATATATATATATATATAAATGTCTGTAACATAAGTGAATAGAATAATAAATGCTAAACTAGAGCGTATTATTCTGTGTTTTAATGTTTAATATTTATCCTTCTTTCTCTTTTTCAGGAACGGGCATCTCTCGTAGTCTTTCAGAGAAATACTTTATTTAAAGTTAAGTCATATATTCAGTTTATGTAGAAAGACGCAGCTCAGGTACTGACCGCTGTAACGTGCGCAAGCGCCAGCTGGTGTAGCTGATAGTGCGCGCGCTGTCCTGTCCGTAGTGCTGAAATCATAAGCGTTCACCTGAGTATGACATTCACCTTAACTGACACCGAGAGCAGGAGGTTCATTTTAACCAGCACGCGTCTTCTTACCTCAATCCCATTTGGCGTTCACAGAAAGATAACAGTAATCCCGCTTTATCCTAATCTCAACCCGGATTGGAGTGCAATCACTTACTGTCCTTTGCTTTCACTAAGGCTTCTGTACAATGGACTTTCAGATTATTATTTTAAATCCATATTTGTCGCTTGTTACCTCTTTTTCTTTAATATTGTAGTTTGTTTAATTTCCGTTACTCCTATTAACTTTATTGCTTCCAATAGCAATTTAGTTTTCTAAAGAGAGATCACTGAAAGTACATCATTAATTTCACTGCAAGGTAACCACGGCTTTCCTGGGAAAAATACTATTCAGTCGAATTACTCACACATTAGGATGATATGATATGATATGATATGATATGATATGATATGATATGTAATTAATCATCCCTGCTTTCTCTTCTGCTTGTTTTTCGGATACACTCTGCATTGCGCTCCTGACCTTCTTAACGCCTGACGCACGAACCGTCTCGCCTCAGTGGCTCGGCTTAAATACTTTAAGGCTCGTATCTGGTTTATAAATCAATTACACACACACACATACACACACACACACCTGTGCACACACAAACACCTGTGCACGCGTAAAACATCGAAGGAACTAAAACCCCCCCAAAAACGGGCTTCATAGGTCTAATTAATGTTGCCAAAAACAATAACGTTAGAATAGTAAAATGTCTAAGGTCGTTCTTTTAACTCGTTTTATCGTATCTATAACCAGTCCTTTCCTCATTATTAAGTTGCTTTATCGTATCTATAACCAGTCCTTTCCTCATTATTAAGTTGCTTTATCGTATCTATAACCAGTCCTTTCCTCATTATTAAGTTGCTTTATCGTATCTATAACCAGTCCTTACCTCATTATTAAGTTGCTTTTATCGTATCTATAACCAGTCATTATTAAGTGCTTATTACCTCCACCTCATTATTAAGTTGCTTTATCGTATCTATAACCAGTCCTTACATACCTCATTATTAAGTTGCTTTATCGTATCTATAACCAGTCCTTTCCTCATTATTAAGTTGCTTTATCGTATCTATAACCAGTCCTTTCCTCATTATTAAGTTGCTTTATCGTATCTATAACCAGTCCTTACCTCATTATTAAGTTGCTTTATCGTATCTATAACCAGATCTTGCCGTTCCTTACCTCATTATTAAGTTGCTTTTATCGTATCTATAACCAGTCCTTACCTCATTATTAAGTTGCTTTATCGTATCTATAACCAGTCCTTACCTCATTATTAAGTTGCTTTTCGTCCACACACAGGCCGAGATTCATTGAGTCGAATGATCTTCCTCTGCGTGGCCCTTCGCTTTTGCTCGAGTACATACTGAGTTCTGTTGGACGCGCGCCTTTTTATTCAGTCTCCTATTCAGTGTGTTATACTGCAGGATGGAGTGATGCAGAGGACGAGTGCGCGATGATACCCATGGACACCGGTAGGGAGGGACGGGAGGATGAATAATAATCCCCCCCACACAGCGAATGGAAAAAGAGGAGTGCGCCTCACGTCATGGGCCAAAAGACCCACGCCTTTCTATTTTCTCATTATACACAAAATGCGTAGTGTAAACGCAGAGGATTTCATCAGCAACCGCCTAATTTATCACTTAATCACATCCAAAAACCCAACACAATCCAAAAGCTACGCAGGTCTTGCGTACAAACTACAAACAAAATAATAAAATGGCAAAACACCAAAAAATTGCACATCCTCACACCCTCCTTGGTAATTAAATGCATTCATGGTGGCTATTAAAAGATCATACAATTAATTTATCCATTTATAGAAAGAAAGAATTTTCCATACACGCTATTAAAGCTGCAATAGTCAATAATTATTATTTACTATTACAAACAATTAAGATAATCATTTTATCATAATAAAAGTCTAAGTTATTTTGCACTTTTACCTTAAAAGTTTAAAAACAGTTTTCTCTATTATTTCATATCCAATTGAAAGACTTGGCGCTTCATATTGTATTAATTCATTATACTAACTTTGTTAAGAGCAGATTTTTATAATCTCTCATAATTCACTCAAAATTTATGATATGCCATAATGTCTTGTCAATGATAACTCTAGTTAGCATGCATGCTAACACCTCCTCAACCATCATTTCAGCAAATCAGTTAGATTTGGGAACATGGCTTTGTTGGAACAGTAGATACAGTGAGTAAAATTTATTTGAATTTTATTTTATAAATCTCATCTGATTTCATCAAGCAAAACAGTTTTATATACCACAATTAATTTTATATACCACAACATCATAACTCCAGAGATATATGAAATAAGAGGCTTTATTTTAATTTATACATCAGCTGCAGATGGAAAAACTCCAGTCCAAATATGTGTGCAGTCACTGGCATAACAAGAGCAGATAAGAAAGCTGACTAAAGAAGAAATGATTTAAACGAGTGATTTGGAGGCTGCACTGGAAATATGAGTCAGTTGAAATATTACAGACACACTATAGGTGGTCATTTGCTGCAAATGCTCAAATTAAAATCTGGGCATAAGAGTGTGGCAAGGACAGGAAGCATGAGTTTTCAAGCCTGGTGCACATGTAGGGCAAAAGGATAAGAGGATTATGTTCCATTTTCAGTTGAGCTTTGTGGCCACAGCTCCCCAATACTTCATGTCTAACATGGGGCATACTGTCTACCTCAGAAAAACCTCAGAAATCATTAGAAATAGTTTTTGTTTCTCTCACATCTAATGTTAAAGTGTTTTAATGAGTGAGGATCAGAGCAATTCTACCAACTGTCTATAAAAAGTTTGTTTAGCCTCTATAAGGTAGTCCATATGGTGACAGGATATTAAAATTATACAAAGAAGGAAAGGGGGGGGGGGGTTAGGCCCAGTACAGTGTACTTCCTTATAGAGACAAAAAAAAAGAAAAAAGGACAATAAATATATATGTTGCTAAGCAGAAAGTTTTGTTTGCTTTTCCTCTTCACTGATGTCAGAGTCATTGATTCATACTGCACACGTCCGAATTAATCATGAACTAAAAGTATCATTAGTATCAGAATTACACAGGTATAAAGCTTAAAAAGTAACGATTACTTGAACATTTACTTTAGAGGCTCTGCTGGAAAATAACTAAATAAAACTGAAGAAGAAAAGTACTTTTAAAAATTGTACCATGAAAACAGCATGGGGTGTGTTATAAAATTAAAAAATAATAATAGCATTAAATATATATTTTGACATTTTATATTACTCTAAATAATATGTAAATATTTTAATATTTGTGTAACACAGCCAGTGACCTGATAGACTGGTATAACTATTGTTCGTTGATAAGAATTCTATTATTAGAATCCTTATTAAATTAAATTTAGATACCAGGAAATTATTTTATAAAACATCGCAATACTCTTCCCATAACTGCCACATTATAACAATTTTCTCACACTTCAAGATGTAAACCAATTAACTGTTAGTTGGGCTGAATATGACTGGAGTAATAACTCATGCAAATGTACGAGCACCAGTCTGTATATTCATTTTTAAAGCACCTAATATTTCATCAGGGTGAATAAATACTAGTCCCACAGTGCATAAGTGATTAATAAATCTGATAACTTGCACCAAAAATTAACAAATAGACTAACGCTTTGTTTAAACTTAAACTTAAGCATCATCCATCCATCCATCCATGCATGACTTCCTCATCTATCCATCCATTACTCATTACTCTTCTTCATCTTATCCATCCATTACTTCCCCCAAGCCATCCATCCATCCATGCATGACTTCCTCATCTATCCATCCATTACTCATTACTCTTCTTCATCTATCCATCCATTACTTCCCAAGCCATCCATCCATCCATGCATGACTTCCTCATCTATCCATCCATTACTCCACAATCCATCCATCCATCCATCCATCCATCCATCCATGACTTCCTCATCTATCCATCCATCCATCTATCTATCCATTACTCCCTCCATCCATCCATCCATCCATCCATGCATGACTTCCTCATCTATCCATCCATTACTCCTCAATCCATCCATCCATCCATGACTTCCTGATCTATCCATCCATCCATCTATCTATCCATTACTCCCTCCATCCATCCATCCATGCATGACTTCCTCATCTATCCATCCATTACTCCATACATGACTTCCTCATCTATTCATCCAATCCATCCATCCATCCATTCATCCATCCATCCATCCATCCATCCATCCATCCATCCATCCATCCATCCATCCATCCATCCATCCATTCATCCATCCATCATCTGCTTCGGTTTTGATTGAGTCTGTTCAGAGCGTCCCCCACAATGTCCAGTTGCTGTCTCAATTCCTCCACCACACATTTTATGCACGCAAATCCAGTATTTAAAGATTTAATGCAAATAACAAATCAAAAGTTAAGAGAATTATAAGATGCTATATACTAAATTAAATTCAACAACACAAGAATACATACACATTACACACAATTATACAATTATTATATAGACATACAGTATATACATATAACTCTGGCAACATATCTAAGAAGCTTTATTTAAAAAAAAAAATATTGAAATAACTGACTTTAAACGATTTTTAGCTGGTGAAAATATAAAAAAAACCCTGGCTAACACTGTAGATGTAATTTTACATTTTAGTTATATCTCATATATTATTATTATTATTATATTTCAGTCCAAAATACTAGTACTATTAGAATATATTTCAGGTGCTTTTACTTCAAGATGTGTATTTTCATTGAGTCTCCTCATCTCACATACCTCATCCTGACTTTAGCCACCTCCAAGCTTTCTGACATAAAATAGGCATCCTGAAATGTTGTTATATTGCACTTCTAGTTGCCTGTGACTTTAAATTAATTATTTAAATATGCTTCCCTTTGTTTGAACTCTGTACACAATGGCCTAACCAAATATAGAACAGTTTTAGTGCTTTGGCGAGCCCTCCGACTTCAATCTTCAGTGTAAATACAATGATTTGTTCATCTATAAAAAGACATAAAATGTCTGTGTCCTTTGCCGGAACCTGCAGTAAACTGATTATCATTTCTTTTATGTTTATGTAATGTCTCTCTCTCTCTCTCTTTCTGTCTCTCTAAATGCCTTCACCATAAGTGAAAAGGAAAATAAATGCTAGGCTAAATCATATTATTCTGCAATCTATATTTTATTGTTTAATATTTATTCCCATTTTAGTTTGTGTTTAATTTCTGTTACTCCTATTGACTTTATTGCTACAAATTTCAATTTAGCTTTCTAAAGAGGAATTACTGAAAGTACATCATTAATTTCACTGCATGTTAACCACGGCTTTCCTGGGAAAAATACTATTCAGTCGAATTACTCACACATTAGGCTGATATGATATGATTAGCTATCAGCTATATCAACAAATCATCCCTGCTTTTCCTTTCTTTCTTTTGGACACACTCAGCATCACACTCTAGACTATTTTAACTGTCTAGCCTCATTAAAGCTCGTGTCTGGTTAATAAATCAATCTCTATCTCTCTCTCTCTCACACACACCCACACATAACATTTACAAAAACAGCTACAAAATAATGGGGTTTATATGCCAATAGTTAAACATCAAAATAGAACAAGATGTTATGTATATTTTCTCCTGACTTACTTTATCACATTTACAGCCAGTAATATCACACACACACACACACACACACACACACTGAAGTTCCTCCAGTGTGCCTTTCTATTCAGTCTGTTATTCTGCAGGATGGAGTGATACATATGGACACTGATGGATGAAGGATAGATGATAATCTCACATGAGAACACCAGGAAAATATACTTGTGCTTAAACCAGCATCCATCCGTCCAGCTATCTGTCCATCCAACCATCATTTTTCTGTAGTGCGGTTCTAATTCACTATCTCAGTGGGGCCTGGACTGCGTCTCTGGGGAGGACATGATAGATGATGTCCTGAACTATCACAAGTCACAATCACATACACACAAACACGCCCATCAACAGTTCGGAATGCCAATCAGCTTCTAGCCCTGACACAAGGGCTGTAACATTAATAGCTATAAAAGGAATGTCTAAGAGGATCTCTCAGAAGTAAAGATGGACAGAGGCTCCCCAATCTGAGATAGAGTGCATAAAAATATTGTGGAAAACTTTTACAAATTGCAAATCTCATCATCTACAGGGCATACCATGATTAAAAGACTCAGAGAAACTGGAAAAACATTAATGGCCAATGACCTTTGTTGGATGCTCGTGGTCTTCAGGTCTTGCATCACTCATCGGCATGTAATTCTGTGATTGACATCACTAAATGGGCCCAGGGATACTTTCAGAATCCACGGTCAGTAAAAAAAATCTGCTGTGCCAATTAAAGTGCCCTCACGCGAAATAGAAGCCATATGTGAACATGGCCCAGAAGCGCCAAGAGACCAAATTTGACATTCTTGTTGGAAATCATGGGCACCATGTCCTCTGGTCAACTTGCATGTTTTGGAAGACACTATGAATGCTGACAAATGATGCAGGAAAGACTATGTGTTTTTCAGCAGGACAATGCAAAACCACATACTGCAGCTATTACAACAGCAGGGCTTCGTAGTAGAAGAGTCCGGGTGCTGAATTGGACTGTCTGCAGTCCAGATCTTTCACCTTTAAAGAATGTTTGGTGCATCATTTAAC
Source organism: Bagarius yarrelli (assembly GCA_005784505.1). Classification (NCBI taxonomy): domain Eukaryota; kingdom Metazoa; phylum Chordata; class Actinopteri; order Siluriformes; family Sisoridae; genus Bagarius; species Bagarius yarrelli. The sequence goes on along the minus strand of VCAZ01000001.1, from coordinate 12,066,754 downwards.
AAAAAATATCAAAAAATTGTATCAGGCAAGAATGGGACCAAATACTGACACTAAAAATCCAGAAACTCATAACCTCGATGCAAAGACGTCTTGAAACTGTTTTAAAAAAGAAAAGAAGATGCTACACCATGGTAAACATGCCAACTATTTTGAGACCTGTAGCAGGCATCAAATTTGTGCATAATATTGTAAAATTGAAACATTTTATGTTATCTATGTTCTATTGTTAAATAAAATATAAAAATTCATTTAAGCAACGCTCCTAAAGTTTCACAGTAGGCCAAGACACAATGTTACAGGTGTGCATGTTGATAGAGCGTGGGGACAGTGTGTAAACCCTATTGAGACTCACCTGGCTGAAGGCAAACAAACTCATATCAACATCAGAGAGCTATTGATGGGCCTGGATTGGGACAGAGAAGAGGATCAAAGCTTCTATGGGATCTGGATTGACGGGATGTACTTTGGTGATTTGAGACTTGATATGTGCCAGGCCAAATATACAGGAACAGAGTCTGCTCTGTGTTCGTGTCTTTAATAAGTGGGGGTTTCTTTCCCACCTTTCTTTCCATAACGAGATCTTCCATGATTTTTAAAGTCTCTTATTAACACCAAAAGCTGTGTCCATGTAGCTGTGTTTAATCCTCTGCCTTAAAACAGCACCATAAGACAATATAAAAGACACCGCAACTTAAACCACTTTGTTACCATGAGTTACATGCACATTTCTGATCATTAGTGTGTGTGTTATAGATAATTATAATGAGCACTCAGTGGTACAAAATGCGCTCTTCTAATACTGATAATTAACTGGTGCACAAGGTTATTTCAGGACACAGCTCACACCATGGGGGGGTTTAAGGTACCGAATGCACTACTGTAAACTGTAATCTTAAAGACATTTCAAAGATATTTCTGTTAAAATGTTAAATATTATCAAAAATATCATTAATTATTTAAATACAATGTAAATATATTTTTACAGCATATGAATGGATATATAATAAAGATACTGGTTGTGTACACCTGCAGAAATCCAGCCATAATAGCAGAAAACTAAAGTAAAATAAAAATATACAATAAAGCTTATCAGCTCAGCCGTATATATTTTCACCCTCTCCTTTTTTTATTCCCCACACAATGGGAGCTTGGTGTTAATTAAAGACTGACCAGGATGACATTATGCAGCTTCTAGCCCTTTGTGCTAAAGAGGCTCTCTCCTGCTGGAGAGAAAGAGACACGTAACTACGAGCTCAACGGTGCCCACTCATCTCATTACAGACTCATCTCATTATACAGGCTTATTTGGCTGACGACCAGGAAAAGACACAACAAAGCTCCATTTGTCGGTTATCAACCTAAATTCTGGGTCCAGGTTTAGGCAGCAGTGCTAGACATAAACATCTTTTGTCTCATTAAACTAAATTAAAAACCTACATTTTTAAGAAATTTAATTTCCCAGATTCTAACTGTGTATATAAAACATTACCACACGCTCTTTCAGCAAGTTATGTCTATCCAACATGAGAGACCAGTGCTCACACTGGGGCATATATATTATTATATATATTATATACATATATATATATCTATATATATATATATAATATATATATATATATATACATTATATATATATATATATATATATATATATATATATATAGATATATATATACATATATATATATATATATATATATATATATATATACATATATATATATATATATATATATACTATATATATATATATATATATATATATATATATAATATATATATATCTATATATATATATATACATATATATATATATATATATATATATATATATATATATATACTATATATATATATATATATATATATATATATATATATATATATATATATATATATATATATCTATATATAGGATATAATATATACATATATATATATATATTATATATAATATATATATATATATATATATATATATATATAGATATATATATATATATATATATATATATATATATATATATATATATATATATATATATATATATATATATATATATATATATATATATATATTATATATATATATTGATTGATATATTGAACATTCGCGTGTTGGTACTTGGTTGTGAGAGCTTTGTAGCACTAAGCGATTTCCCCTTTGGAAACTCACAGTATTACGTTATAGGAATGCTTCTCGCATGACTGCATTTCTAAAGCAATTCACAGGAAAGGTTCAATTTAATTTCATTTTCTATAGCGCTTTTCACAACAGACATCATCTTAAAGCAGCTTTACACAGAATGCAGTAACATTGAACACAGTTTGTACCTAATGAGCCCCCCAACCCTCCACCCCCCAAGATGAAGGTGACGTTCAGTTCAGCATAGGGACACTGACATGCTGGAAGTGTATTTTAGCCTCTTGGTTTTAGTAAAGGCAAGTATTAAAACTTCAGAATTATGGGTCTCCAACCTTATAAGGAAAACGCAGTTACAAGCTGTTATTAATTTGTTTATGAAGACATACTTTCTTGTAAAATTTGTGGACACTTACAATTTTAAACATGCTTTACTCTAAAAAGAACCTTACTCAAGCTTTTTGTCACATGTCATCAGTATTATTGTAGTACTTGCTTTTAACAAATTTTAATACCAGTACATCTACTCCATAATGCCCACATTATTGTGTTCCTAGCATGTCAGGCAGGGGTGCTTGGTTTGTTTGGACGATTGTAAGGGCCCACACATCTGTTTTATTAGTATTAAAAGTGTAAATGGGTGGGGTAGGAGACCCAAAGTCATATTTCATATAACCCAAAATCGCTAATGGGGCCCCTGGCCTGTTGTCTGTCTCTCTCACACACACATACAAAGTTATTTCCATTATTATTTTTTAGCAGACAAGTCAGCCACGGCAACCACAAAATATGACTCAGTTAAATTGCAGTGTTTCCAGCACTCAAGCATGCATGCATGTCTTTGCTTAGTAACAAAGAACAAAGTATATGAAGACTAGGTAACATTTACAGTAAATCAAAAATAAACAGGAGAAAACGTATGAAAATGTATTTAAAGCTAAGAGCAATCAAATATGCAGTGGTGTCAGCAGTCTATTCTGGACCAACAGATGGATTTGTGATGGTGACGACAGCTAAGAGGAAACTTTCATTGTCATACTGTTGACAGGAGATAGAGGAGCGTCTGCTGCAGGAAATGACAAAGCGACTGATTAGAGTTACTAACGCTTTAATGAGACAGGTGAGGGCAAATCAGAGATTAGGAATGACACCATATGAGAGTGTAGTGTGTGAGTGAGGAATAAACGGAACAGTGTATGTGCCAGGCGACATATATTTGTACACGCATGCGGTCTCAACAGCTTGGTATTGTCGACTCTCATGTATTTTTAATCACAGCATTGTTTGTTTTTTGAAACGTTCCCAGGTAGCTTTCTATATTTGTTTCCTTTAATTCAACGAGCTCCAGGAAGCAGCCATACAAGTGTTGCTAAATGTATGTTTATAAGAGACTCAAACACTGTTCCAGCATGACACCTGAGTGTACTGACTCTGACTGGAGGTAATTAAAGAAATAGGCAAGGGGGGTTATTTCTGGAAGAGATTGTTTAAAATACACATATGGATGTAGTGATCAAGTGTTTCAATACTTTTTTTACAAAATAGTGTTATAAGCTTGTCACTTTGAGCTTTAAGTAAGTCTAAAACCATGCACGCTGCATCATCCTTAAACTAATATAAGCAGGCAATCGTCTTCACTGTGGCTTTGCTAAAATCCAGCCTTTGCTGCACACTTCCAACAGGTCCTCCTCCCACACTCTGCATTTCCATAATAATCAAGCCTTCGCTGCTCTGCATATCAATCCCAAGCTTTAATTAAAAAGCTGTTATATTCTTGCTGACGTCACTGCCTAGATCTTGTGCGCAATGGTTTCCTATGAACAAAGTGAATGATGTCAAAATGTACATTAATCATTTGAATTTTGCTTTGTAATTAAAACAACATTCAGGACAGGGTACATCCTGTACACATATAATTGATGTATAGACCAATGGACTTATACCCAAGTTACACTTGCTGCCCACTTCCCCAGGAATATCTATACAGCTTGTTGAAGAGAAAGGTCAGAGAAGAACAGAGACTGGTGTTAGCTGACAGAATCTGATTACAACAAGCACTCAGGAACTTAAAATTCCTAGTTAACAAAAACTGGTTTTACTCGTTTCTCTAAACTGAGATGTTCTCTAAACTCAGATTCCCACATGAGAACATTCCGTGTACTGGACTGCAGCCACATAATTAAATAATTGTGTGAGCTCCAGGTTTGACTAATAAAAAATACGTTTACGCAGTTAGCTAGAAGTTCCAGGTTATCTAATAAGAATAAAGTAAGTATAATAATAATCCGACTATTACCAGAATTTAGACACATAGAAGACAATATGAAAATAACACTTTTAGGGTCTGTTTAAATGAACTTTAAGGGTTAAATAAAATGAAAGGATCTTTGTTCACCACAAACAGGTTCCCTGGCCCTCTTTACTGTATATACAGGACTAAGATTAACCTAGAATGTAAAATCCATAAGGGTGCATTTCACGTTGTCTCTGACGTAGGCTCTTTAGTTTCTGATGGAATAGAACATTCTTTCTTTATAACGGCTGCTAGTTTCGGTTCCATCTCGGTCAGTGTGGAAACAAGGCACACCACCTGCACATAGAAAGAGACAATATGTGTTTTACACAACTCTGAGAAGGGGGAGGGGGTAGGAAAAAGGAAAGGAATAAGGGTATGATGAAAGGAGATGAAAAAACAAAGGATAAGTAAAAAGAAGGAGGGAGAAAAACAAACAGTATAAAAGGGTAAAAGAGTGAATAGGAGGAAAAATACGAAAAATTGCTTGACTTACAGATGTGCTGTGCTGAGGCAACACGGATTTCATCGCCGACACCCAGATCGTCTCTGTAAGATAATCCAATTTCAGCAACTCTGACACAACATCCTGCGAGATCACACACACACACAGGTCTGTTAAAATAAAAATCAGATTTTGTTAAAATAAATAGATTTTATTTTTACACCAGTTGACCGCAGTACTCATTCACTACCATTCAGTACCACTACACACCACAGAGGTTGTGCGCTATTTGCACTAATTGTACATACATTGTATATACTCCATTTGCACCCAGTGCACATACCTCTCAATTTGCACTCCTTTTTCAGTTGTATATAGTGCCTAATGTATATCAGCACAATAATAGTTGCATCAGCAGTTAACACTTCCTATCTCTAATCTGTTGCTATTTTTTGTATATCCTTTCCATTGCTATTTGCACATTTTATACACTTATTTCTACATTCCACCCGGTTGGGTTTCTTTATCATGTGTTCTCTGTATGTTTGTGTGTGCTTTAATAGAGAGCTTTCATTTTGTTGTACAACAGTACAATGACAATAAAAAGCATTCTTTCTTATGAACAAAGTGAATGATGTCAAAATGTACATTACCCATTTGAATTTTGCTTTGTAATTGGACAACATTCAGGACAGGGTACATCCTGTACACAAGACAACTTAATCAAAAATATAACTGACTTAAAGACCAAAGGAATATCTGTACAGCTTGTTGAAGAGAAAGGTTAGAGGAGAACAGAGACTGGTGTTAGCTGACAGGAAGACTAAATCTGATTACAACAAGCACTCAAGAACTTAAAATTCCTAGTTAACAAAAACTGGTTTTACTCGTTTCTCTAAACTGAGATGTTCTCTAAACTCAGATTCCCACATGAGAACATTCCGTGTACTGGACTGCAGCCACATAATTAAATATTTGCGTGTGAGCTCCAGGTTTAAATAATAGCTGGATAGCTAGAAGTTCCAGGTTATCTAATAATAATAATAATAATAATAATAATACTGACTATATGAAAACACTTTAAGGGTCTGTTAGTCAAATGCTTGGACACATACCCAGGAGCCCATTTTTAAATGAAATGAAAGGATCTTTATTCACCACCCAGTGCACATACCTGTTAATTTGCACTAATATTGTACATACCTCTCAATTTGCACTCATCTTTTGCACAGTTGTATATAGTGCCTACTGTAGATCAGTGCATTGATAGTTGCATCCGCAGTTAACACTTCCTATCTCTAATCTGTTGCTATTTATTGTATATCTGTTCCATTGCTACTGGCACATTTATATGTTTACATTCTGATGTTTTCATTCACATTACACATAATAATATATCTGACTCACTGCCATTTGCACATTTTATACACTTACTTCTACATTCCATCCGGTTAGGTTTTTTTATCGTCTGTGCTCTCTGTATGTTTGTGTGTGCTTTAATAGAGAGCTTTCATTTTTTTCCCGTTTCTCGCATTTGTTTATAGCCAGTTTATAGCCACCGTACAAACAAAAGCCAAAATCCAGAATGGTAAACCACTGCTGTAGTCTATTGTATAATGGTTTTACTGTCCGGCGATCACCTTTCCAAAACTGCAGTTTGGGGTGTGTGCGTGTGTCCATATGTTAAGACATACTGCCAGTCTCTGTTTAGTATTAATTGGCAGTCTTCTGTTTTAATATGTGGCTTTAGTATGTAGAAAATAGCCTGTAAAACTACATTGTGTACATCTTACCGTAGGCAGCTGTGTGAGCAGAGTAGAAAGTAACTCCACTGCTATTTCAGCCAGCACCTGGATCTGTACATCTCTTACTGCGTCCTGTCCTGATTCCTGATGAAGCCTCTGCTGATTTTCATTATCAAAGTACAGGATGCGAAAAAGACTAGCCACCAACTCTGAACCTGCATCAAAACCACCAAAATGCACAGGGTTAATATCACAAGATCAGGGCTGTGTGTGTGTGTGTGTGTGTGTGACATGACTGGAGGAAAAGTGAATGTGTTTTCCCTCACTGATGTTAGTCTGAAGATTGGCGTATAAGGCAGAGAGTATTGCGAGGGCAGGGGCCAGGAGTGCCTTCTGCTCCTGCAGAATGAGAGGAGGGTCATCCGGCTGGCACAGATCCTCACACACCATCTCACAAACCATCATCCACAATGAGACACCACATCCTTCATTTGAAACTGCACATGCATACATAAGAGGAGAAAAAACGACAAGGAGAGAGAGAGGGGGGGGGGAAATCAGCTCTATATTAAAGATACATGGGGATAATGTCTATAATTATTAAGTTATGTAATGCATTTTTCAAAATCCCTCTTGCCCCAAGGATTTTTCTTTTCTCAAAAATAGCTGTCAAACCCGTCCCAATTCTCACATGAACTGAGAAATAGTTTGTCTGGTTGCATTGTTCTGATCTTTTCTATATACTAAATAAATTTATTTTTTATTTCTATCATTACTGGTGGCATATAGTTACATTTGAGGAGTGGTGGAAAGATTAAAGAAAATCTTAAAGTAGAAGTATCGCTACTTAAGAAATAACTCCTAGAAGAATTATTAAAAAATATGACTCAAGTAAGAGTAATAGTCTATTTTGAGTACTTAAGTGTGTAAAATGTGATTTTAAACTTTTCAGGTGCAGGAAATTCACTCAACTCAATCTGTTCTACACACGCAGAGCGCTACTGCTCATAGTGGACAAATTCTGAATTGATTTGTCTTTCATGTCTTGTGCTTGAACAAATCCTGAATGGTGTATATACAAAATTGTCAAAATATTCTCATAAACATTCAGTTTTGTCTAAAGTAAATGTAAATAGAAAAAGAATATGCACTAATATGCTATTTGTATGATCATGTATAGTCTTTAATAATGTTTGAAATGCATAATATTTATAAATTGATATATTCTACATAAAGAGAGACAAAAAACATTTTCAAATGGCAAGGGCCCTCAAAGGTATGAGCATGGTTCAAGAACTTGGGATGTAAGTGGTGCCAGATTGTGCTAGGTGGAGAGATCTGATTCTCCTGGGAGAGAAATAATCTTGTCTAAATCGATAGATTAACTCATTTATTAGAAAAGAATAAAAAGATGGTGGCATAGATAATCAATAAGATATAGATGTATATTCCGTTCTGTTCAATGTTTGTGCATGAGCTATTACTGGGGTAATACGAATTAAAATAAAAATCTTGATTAGTTAAAGATTTTACCTTGATTACTGTTGAGATATGTTTATGAACTATGTACTTTTAACATGCACTCAGCCCATGAACACGCATCTACGTCTAGGATTAGAGGAACTATGTTAAAAGGTTATAAAAGGTAAGCTGTAAAACATGCTCACAAAGAATGAACCTTCTGTTCCTTCTTACTGTTTTGCTGACACACAAGGTCATATCCTCTCATGGGTGAGAACATTCCGTCCTAAGAACTGATTTCTGTTTCACTACTCAGGATTATCATATAGGGAGTAGTGTTTTTGCAAATGCCTCAGACCGTTAATCTAGTTTTCGTGCGAAAACTAAGCACATCTTTTTTTCCTTTTTTTATCTACTGTATAAATGCTCTGCCTACTGAGAGAACTCTCAGGAGATCTGTGCATCAATAAACTCTGTCTGCTTGACACCGTTGTTCTTGCATTGGTTTCCCCGAGCGCTCGTATTGTATGTTTCTTTGCTGACGGGCGGGGCGGCATTGCTCCTGGAGTGGTACGGGGGACAGAGCAGGGCAGATTTTGCAAACCTTACAATTACAATTAATAAACGATTTCTTTTATTTATTTTGCCCTTATACTTTACTGTGTTTTGCTTTGTTACAAGCTTGTACTGTTTCTAAGTGGATTTGATCTTTCAGCTTTGACACAGTAGTATGTTTTAAGGGAAAAGAATAAAAAAAACCCCGAAATAACAGACAAGAAAAGTTTGTTAGAGATTGTAAATTTCGGTTTTGAATACTTTTTGATTAACCCTCCCAGCCATAGCTGTTACCAAACTAGAACAATGGAACCGACAGACCTTTTGCTGTAAAGCTCTAACACAAGCTAAGTAGTAAATGGTGTCTTACATATGTTTGTACTGGATTATCCTTACATGTAATGTTCCTTAAACTATAAAGTCAAATGAAGTCTCACCGAGATTCTGTAGCCCTTCATCTACAGTCGTTAAAAGCTGAAGAGCATGCAGATATGCTTCTAGGGCCTTTGGACTCTCTCTCCTGAAACACATAAAAAGGTAACTAGAATTTAGCTGGTTATTAAATTACAAGTTAAAATGTAAATAACTGCTGCTTCACATAATTTAATTTAATTTAATTTAATGATGCAATGCAAATAAAATCAAATACTGAAGCTTTATGCTTAAGAGTCACAAACACACAATTAAATTAGATGTCCAACCGTAGCTGTACAGCAGCCTCCAGTAATGCAGAGGCGACATCCTGCTGTGTGTCCTGGTCACTCTGGCTAGTTGCTCCAGACATCCAGCTCTTCATCAGTTCTTCATCCTCATCAAACAGCTTATCAATAAGCTCCCCTACTTTTATCAATAAGTCCACTAATTAAACAGAAAGAATGAACGAAAACACACATGATTAAACAAGATCAAATCTAATCTAAACTTAATATATATTTTTTACTAGAGCTTATTTAGATGATTACCATTGGTAGAACTGCGCATTATGAAGCAAAGGTTGTTACGGGTGTCTGTCTGCTGCTGTATCCTCTGTAGCCACAAGGGAGAGACATCTGGTTGGGAGACGCAGGTCAGAAGAAGCCTGAAAAAACAAGGACAGTGCTCAAGGGGGAAAAGTTTATTGGTAGAACCTAGAGCTGGTGGATGGTGGTAGAATACTAACAGTTTTAAGCACATTAGAATGCAGTAACGTGCTTGTACGCATGTTTAAGATGTTAACCAATCAGAGGTCACTCAGCACACAGTGCAGATTGGCTTCAAGCACACTCGCTTCTGCATTTGAATTCAGCCAGCAGGATTGCCAGATTTGAACTTGGTTGTGCGGGTAAAAGAATGGCAACTGTAATATTCATTTAAAAACGCACAATATGATTATTCTGTCCATAGTGCACATCCCTATTAAAAGTTATTTCAGAAGTTTGGAGGTTATTATAGGTTAAAGTAAGATTTCATATGGAATAGGATGGGCGAAAACACATGGATGTGACCAATACTTTTGGACATAGTGTTACAAATCTGATTTATATTTTTAAAAAGGTATTTCTCGTACATGGCTTTATTTCCATTCAGGGTAATATATTTCTATCTATATCTATCTATCTATCTATCTATCTATCTATCTATCTATCTATATCTATATATATATATATATATATATATATATATATAGATATATATATATCATATATAATATAAGTATATTCAATTCATTGTCATTGTGCAAGGTACATGTACAGAGCCCAATGAAATGCATTTTTTCGCATATCCCATCCTATATATATATATATATATTATATATATATATATATAATCATATATAATATATATATATATATATATATATATATATATATATATATATATATATATATATATATATAATATAATAATAAATAAATAATAATATGTATATATACATACTATATATAATATATATAATATATATATATCATACACACAACTATATATATATATATATATAATATATATATATATATATATATAATATATATATATATAGATATGTGTGTGTGTATGTATATATATATATATATATATATATATTCTATATATATATATATTTTGCATTTGTATAATCTCAAAATTTTTGAGAAACTGGGGTATACAAATTAGACACACACACACACACACACACTATATACAAATTAGACACACACACACACACTGTAAAAACCATTAGACAATTTATCAACTTGAAGCTGTCATTTTAAATGAAATGCTCTAGCAAGTTTCTCACCTGCAAGTCTCTAATAGTGTGGGAGGATCACTGTCACCCAGTAGTAGGAGCAGCACAGCACTGAGGGCAGAGAGAAATGAACCCTCACATTTTGGAGCTTGCTTAAATGAACTGATGTATTGCTCATTACATAATGAACATTAGGATGTATACATACCCTAGTCCATCATTCTGGCTTATGAACTCACATGTACTAGGGAAACAGGCCATATTTCCCAGAATTCCTACACAGATTTCCTGTAACAGAGGGTGTGGAGTTATCTAACAAACTCTCTGTAGATACAACAAGTACAACAAACATGACCAGCTTGTCATCTGGTGTTAATGATGATGATGCCTCTGACGCAGCCTCAGTTTTTCAGTTTTTGACACAGATTTGGATGCGCATGAACCTCCTGAAACACAAAGAAGCTTTTGACGAAGAAAAAAAAAACAAAAAACACTTTTGTTGTGACCTTAATGCTTTAAAAGGCCATTCATTAACTAATCTTTCTTCTAATACATTCTATAGCATACTGGCCAGAACTATAATTTTGTAAATTATTTCTGCTTTATTTGTTGACAGCAATTTACAGAATGGCTTTTAGATGTTTGTTTGACCTTTAGCAAACAAACTTTTCTATGTCTGGTGTTCGGACACCTGCCAAATCCTCCTAGTCCTGTTTGTCAAAGCACAACAGGGAAGCAAAGATAAAAAGTCATGATTAAAATGGCGCGTCAGTTTCAACGATTGATCAATGATCAGTCTGAACAGTGAACTGACGTTCTGTACATCATTATCTTTATAATGAAAGCTTGTATTTGTTTTTATTTATCTTGCAATGTGAACAGCCTGCCATAGTCTACTTACAGTAAGGCGTGGATTATGGGACTTAGCAATTACTCCCAGCAGGATGTCTGGTGCTTTAAACTCCTGTAGAAATCCAGCCACATCCTGACGACAACAAAGACAGTGATCATCGCTGATAGCAACAAAACTGAACCAATATCAGTAGATTAGTAACAGGAGATGGAATGCGTTTGTCTGAAAATATAGTCAGGTGTTTCAACCGCATTAAGCTTTAAAAGTAACTAACAGTAGAGTCAGGAGAGTTTTATTGTTTTTACTTCATATCTTACACAGCGTTACTTGAAAAAGTTATTTCCACTTAAATAGCAACCAAAACATTTTTCAGTTTTACACACAGCCTAAAAGTACACAAGCTGAACCCAAACAACCAAATCAGACAAAACTATTATACTTGGTAATTTATTGATGTAGAAAAAAAGCCCTAATGTTAATCAGTAAAATTTAATTCTACAAAGAAATTCAGGACTTTTGTTTATGACAAAGGAAAAATGTGTCAATGAGGAAGACAACCACCCTAAACCCACAATCATTTTATCACAGACTGGTTAACACGAAATTAATTTAATCCAGGATTGAACAACAGTTTACTGAAATATTTACTTGTGGTTATCATTAGTTCCGTCAGATACTGAAAGCAAATGTTAAAAAACTCTCAGTATTTTTAAATACCAGCTCATTGTTTCTCAATAAATAAATGCCCAGGTAAAATACTATTTGTCTCATTTCAGGTATAAAAAACTGAAAATGTTTTAGATAATATTTATGCAAAAATAAAAAAAAAAAAAAAAGAGTGCCAGCTCAATATTTCTACAAAATCATGATGTGGCATTTAATGAATCAACACACAGTTTAGACCAGTCGGTCTTACAATCTAGACTTGATTCCATTATAAAGCGGAATATTTGTGCGTACTGATCAACCTGTCCTGGTAGTAGCAGAATCGAAAAAAAGTGTATAAATTTTCTTTAAAAAATGTAACTTTAAAAATTATATAACTCATGTAGATGGCATCCTGTCATGGACCAATACCCTCCCCCTACATCCTACTTCCTGTGTTTAGACAAAGCATATACAGAATAGTCAATAAATCATTATCAACTGTTTAAATATTGAATATATACACAAACAACGTCAATCGTGATAACACATACCTTATCCATGGCCATATCCCATACTTTACACAACTCCTCCTCGAGCTCATCAGATAGTTCTGTCAGACCTTCTCCCTGTTCTGAGTCCTGATCAGTCACCATCTACAGAAATATCAATCTTATTAACAAACCATCCAATGATTAGATCTATGAACAGCCTTTTTAATGCTTTCTAAAAGCAAAGTAAATAACCTGTATTAGGCGAGTTAAGGTGCTAAAGAGCCAGTGCTTGCTGTACGCCGTCTCTCCGATCGCATCGCCGTCTCCACCGCGCTCATCCTCTCGGTCAGGAGGAGGCGACGGGTTCCGATCCATCTGCAGGGACTCTTGGGAAGAGGATGCAGATTCAGTGGAGTTTCGATAACCGGCTGAGAATATTAAAAAAAAAAGCACAAAAGCTGTTAAAATACATGCCAATCAGTCGCTGTTTCTTCTTCTTCTTCTTATATATCAACATATTTGCTTAATGTTTTATTGTTTTAGTCTATTTTTCCATTCATTATGCCTACAAAAAAATAAGTCTTTAGCAGCCACCATGAATAAGACAGGAAAAAGGATTATATAATATAATACTGCTTTCTGTGTGTGTGTGTGTGTAATTACCCCCACCCTGGTACTAAAGAATGATTCTAGTGTTCATAAATACCCCTTTTCTAAAACACATTGACTTTTACTCAGTTCAAGAGGTTAATAAGCTGATTAGGTTTGTTTAGCGCTAATAAATGACTTTATCTCAATTATTTCTCATTTAAGGTTTTGAGAATAACACACTCATATTACCTATAAACTATCACTATCCGATACACAGGAGATGTTTCTCTGGATTTCTGCAGGCAACAAGAAACCATAAGCTTAGCCAAGTTAGCAGTTTACCAGTTTATAAGATGAGAAATGTTCGATAAAGCTATTACTTGTCCAAACTTTCCGACAGCATCACCTCTCACCCATTAACATCTGTTTAATAATACCAGCTTTTCCAAAAACTCAATTTGTTTCAATCTTCGGATTTCATCCACACATATTTCCGCGCCGCACTTTCTTCTTCGTAGCTGATTTTCTTCCAGGGGTTTATTTATTTTATATATGTCGCCATCTAGCGCAGGTCATTATAAACGTTTACGGTATTTGTGACTCAGGTAATCGCTACAATTATGACTAATATTATTATTAATAATCAATTCATTATAAAAAAAAATAACGAATATTTCGCTCCCCAAACACAATGTTTGAAACATTCCTATAAAATTCTTGTCTTTGTTGATATGATTGTGATTCCCATTTTATTGTTTTAATACAGTGGGCTTGTTTTTTAAATATTTTTAAATGTTTAAATTAAAAAAAACCCCACATACACTCAAAAACACCTTTTTAGGAGAAATTATTTAAAATATTGTAATTCAGCGGTGTCACGGTGGCTAAGTGGTTAGCACTTTTGCCCCACAGCAAGAAGGCCTGGGTTTGATTCCCTTTCTGTGTGGATTTTGCATGTTCACCTCGTGCTTGTGTGGGTTTCCTCCCACAGTCCAATAACATGCATGTTAAGCCGATTGGTGAGTCTAAATTGCCCACAGAGTGTGAGTGCTGCCTTGTGATGGACTGGCGAACTGTCTATACCCGCTTAATTCCTAATTCGGGGTCACAGGGATAGGCTCCAGGCTCCTGTGACCACGAATTAGGAATTAAGCGGGTATAGAAAAGAAATAAATGAATATTTTCAGTAATTTAGTAATGGTAATAAGCAAAAACTGAATGTGTGACAACATGCTAAAAAAACTAGGGAACTAAGGATGAGTCACTATTGACATAAAACCTGTTTTAGTATGTAACAGTATACACTGTCTTTAACAGATTTTTTTTAACAGCGCTTTCACAGACAAGGATAAGTTCTTTTAGGATGTTTAATTTTTGTAGAACATAAGCAGATCATAAGTAAAAGTGTTCGTATGGGCCATAATTAACTCAACAGAATGTGGATTTTTGCACACACCCTATCATAACTGCCAGCCCCCCGCCCCCGGGTCACACCCACAACTACATTAAGATTCGTTGATTGAAATAACTCATTGTCCTATACAGGAATCAGTTTGACAAAAACTTTTCTTTGCACACTGAAAGTAACCATTAGAAATTTGTAAATTGTGGCTCTCTGTTCTGGTCAGACAAAAAAGAGAAACAAAATAGTTTTCTGCGGTCATTGCGATGCTTTTCTCTTCATCGTAGTTATACAGAGTCATTATATGATTTGGAATGACAAGTCAGTTTGCGATTCTTTTCTGCTTTTTAACCAACAAAATGTTTGCGCCTGCAGAAATTCTGTGCCTTGAATGGCTTTTATTTTTCAGAACACTATAATAACTGTGAAAACAAAAAATAAAGAACAGCTATAAAATTTGTTCAAATATTTTAAAAGTTTTTTTTATAATATAGTATACAAGCAAAAATGACTACTTTTTTAGTGTTTAGTTACAACAGACTTTTGGCTGTTTTTTCTTTTGTCTCCCAGAATTAATATTATTTGTTACCTATTCATTTGGTTTTGTTAGCATACTCCCTTTAAAAATAAAAATCTAAAGAGCAACTATGGGCCAGGACTGTGTGCAGATGTTGCTCCTGTATAAATACAAATGCCAAGCAAAGAAGGGAGAAGGTGATACCTGTATGCAGATAGATCCTACATAAAATGTTTGTTCTTGGAGGGGCATTAAAACAGCAGGGAAGCACAAAGTCTATGACCATCATCTAAAAACAAACGATCTGAGCAAAAGTTTGTAGGTACTGGTGCTTTCTTTTAGATTTGATTTTGTAATTAGTTCCATTCTTCTGGGAAACCTTTTTACAAGAATTTGAAGTATGACTGTGGGGATTTGTGTTTATTCAGATCCAAGAGCATTAGTTAGGTCAGATATTAATATTGAAATTCAGTCAGAGCGCTTTGACTCTCAAGTTTAGGACACTTAAATTCTCTTATACCTTATACTAGAAAAACATGTCTTTATAGAGCTTAGGGACTCTGCGCAGAGGTTTTGACAATCTAGAACAGGTTTTGGCCTCTTAGTTCGAGTAAAGAGAGATCAGATGTTGCCTTGTTTTTTCGATCTTGTGTTTATTTATTCTTATTTCCAACTGGTTTTAAACAAAATACCAGGCATTGTAAGATAATGTATCACTACAGGTTCCCTAAAACAGTTAAAAATTTTACTCAGATATTATTTTTTTGAAACACTTATAATCAAAGTAGTATTGATTTACAGCAGATTCTACAGAGGTTCATTTGGCAGGATCAAAATAACATAGCCTAGTATTGTTTTTACTGTCGTTGTTTACTATAAAAAGTTTCCATATGAAATAACCCACTCTAAATAAGTAAAAATAGATTGCCCACAGCATACAGTATGTCTAAATGTTTAATTATACTTTGCAATGATCAAAGTGCCCTACTGTTTCTGAATGTATATCTTTTAATGTGTTAACTGTACTATTTTTGCATAGTTACACAAAACGGTCAGGATTGCATAACAGAACATGTGTAGTAATACAGTTATGTCTCTTGCGAAATGTTGTGTGGCTGGACATTCACCTCCTGATGCCTCAGGCTTCTCTGACGCTTGACTACACTAAGGGTGTGTATTTGGCTTTATCTCGTAAAAGCTGAAGTGGCTATATCTCTAGGATGTGTCCCTCAACTTTCCGTGAAAATGCCGTCACAATCAACACAGAGACAGGATGTGATCATTATTATGTCATTAAATGAGCAACATTATAAATGGTCTGACAGATGGCATCTAGAGCAGTGACACACCTTAACAATTACAAACATGCTAATGTTATCCACAGCCCATTGCGCAGATGGATAGGACCCAGAATGTAATTTTTTGCCTACTATGTACAATCTATATCCATATTCTCTTTTCTGAACACACAGTAAAGAAAATTAGTTTAAATGATGGTGGGTTTTAAAAAAAAATGCACCTTTTGATGAAATCTATGTAAAAAACCACACAAAGAGATTATTATATCATTTTATTTGAAGACATATATACATTTTATAGTGAATGTGAATGATATATCACAATGCAAAATGTAAAACTAAATATATATATATATAGTTGAGCCAGGGCATGTTAACCATGATATAGCATATTTTCTTCTTTTCAAAACAGTTTGAGGACATCTGGGCATCAAGATTATAAGTTTCAGGAGTTTTGGTGTTGAACTTTGGTCCCATTCTTGCCTGACACAGGTTTCCAGCTGCTGAAGAGTTTGCAGTCGTCTTTAAAGTATGTTTCCTTTAATTATACACCAAATGTTCTCCATAGATAAAACACATATACATAGATAACTATACAAATGATGCTACTATACAATATATTTGTGTGACTATACAAATGAATACACAGAGAATATATATGCTGAGATATTTTGCACTTCTGAGGGGTTTTTCAGTGTCAGTGGAGGGGGGTAAAACCGCTGCAGGGTAAAAGCTGTTCCTTATTCTACTGCTTTTGGCCTGTAGGCACTTGAACCCTTTTTGGGTTGAAGGGTAGGAAGGTAAACAGTTTATGTGCTAGGTTAGTGGTGTCCTTGCTGCTGCTGCTGGTAGCCTTAGCTAGCTAGACACCTCTGCTGGTATGACTTAAAGCATCACCAGATTTTGTAATTAAGTAATTAACCTACTTAAACAAATGATACAAAATATTATACATGGTCATTTACTTACATGTGTTTAAAAAATACAGTATTTGCTTTCCTAGTTTTACTTTTAAAAAGGATCTTTGTTTGTTGAGCACTTCTGGGGAAGGTTGCCATTTCTCTCTTTCTGGGCTTCCTTATAAAAACAAACATACTTTTGCGTTTGTTAATGGATTTACTTTTTCCACTTGACTAGACATACATATGTAAATATGAAAATGTTTTAAGCCATATTGTAAATAAATACTTGTGCAAGATATAAGCCTAATCATCACATAACTGCCTTAACCTGTTATTACACAATCCCAAATTACCTAGAACATTCATAATACATAGAATAATGCATTATTCACATATAATTAGTAAACTATTGTGCCTTTATTAATAATATAAGACAAAATTTTATTTAATCTTTGTGTCAGTCAGAGATGTATTAGCAGTCTAATTATTAATCAGTTCATTATGCTAGTTTTCAAAGCATTTCACCAAGCATGGAAGTGTTAAAAATAGTTGGTGTAATGTAAAGTAAATATTTATTATGAATTATAATTTATTTCAAAATAGAATGGCCTTCACAACATGAATAATAATAATGATCATAATAACCACAAAATTATTATTAATTTTTTATTTTATTGACTATTTGTTGAACATAAATTTTATAACAATAGAGAAAATTATCTGTATTAATTGCTATTTTAACTTACTTTTATTCTTCCACTGCATTTCCTCAACCAACTACTACTGAATTTAATTATAGCTAGAAATCATTGATAAATTCTGACAAAAAAGGTTTTATGAGGACTAGTAGTTTAAATTCATAATCTCTCAGTGACACTAAAAACATGCATGCAGGATGTTCATAATCAGGATCTGGACACACATACGTACACAATAGATCATTCAGATAGCGGACTGATCTTTCCTTTTATTTCCTTTTATTTGTCACACCTCAATAAAACTAGTGTAAATTGAGAGTTACTCCCAGAAAGGGAGGGTGGAAAGCGATATAAGGGTTCTGGAGAGCTGGCAGAGGTAGTTGTGCGTGTGCTTAACCTGAGGAGTGTGGACAGAACCACTCTCAAGTCCACCATGACGTGGAGTATATCAGTACTTTGTGTTCTGGCTCTATCTTTTACCTGTGGCCACCAGGTGCATGGATTGAGGGGTAAGAGATTTTGACAGTGCTTTTAGAAGTCTTGTAGCATCATACATATATATATATATATATATATATATATATATATATATATATATATATTTTACATATTTATATGTTTTATTATAAAATATTTAGTATATAATATATATTCACACAATTCACAAAAATTGTTTGACAGACATTCCTAAAAAAAGTTTAAATAACGTTTGTCCTGTATTGGGAAACTTTTTTTTACCACTATTGTATATTAAAAGGCAGTATATATAAAGGAAACTTGAATTATATAAAGGAAACTATTCTTTGGGTATTTGATAGGATCTTTCTTTTGCTACCATGCATCCTGTTTGCAGTTGCAAAAGCTCCTGTCTCATTGAAAACTGCACAGTGACGCTGCACCTGTGGGTGACTAGACAAAATCTTGGGCGAGTTTGAACTGTAGTGTGAAAGGCCAACTGAAGTTAAATTAATAAAGACAAACTCCAGAGTAACTCATTTTAATGCCTGTTTTTGCTTGTTCTGTTTCTTCTGCAGTGCGCCGAGGCAACCATGTCAGTAACATCTGTAGCATGTGGGGAAACTTCCACTTCAAGACATTTGATGGAGATGTCTACCAGTTCCAGGGCGCTTGTGAATATAATCTAGTCTCTGACTGCCATGGGCCTGCGCAGAGATTTTCTGTGCATGTGAAAAGAGCAGAGACTCCTGGGATCTCACAAATCACCCAAGTGTTGGTCACTGTTGGAGACGTAGCTATTAAGCTCACTAAAAATCTGGTTATAATCAACAACGAGATGTAAGATATGAATAATGAAGCATAAATGCAAGTGTTGTGTGATTATAGTTTAAAAATTGACTTTACTAACACCTAATGAACTGATTAACCTTTGCTTTATGGTCCCACATCTCTTTCTTTCTCGGTACCTTACCAGTGTAAAACCACCATACTATATAGCAGGAGTGATGATAGAGGATAGCACCATCTACATTAAACTTTACTCCAAACTGGGACTCAGTGTCACATGGAATAGAAATGATGCTGTCATGGTAATATCACTATTTAAATTTAATATCCGTTTTTTGTTTTTTTTAATTTAAAAGTAAAAGAATAGTTTATACCTGTACTGTTTACTAGAGAATGTTGGAAGGACAAAAGCAGAAAATTTAGTGCAAGTCATTAGAAACCGTTGTGCGACGCAGTAAAGGGATGTTGAGTGATTTAGCATGTCTCTGTTGCTTGTGCGTGATCAGAGGATGTAGCCTTGTAAGGGCAGTTTTTTTTTAAACAGCATTTTCAGGAAGCCAAAGTCAGTTCACCACCAACTGGTTTTAGATTAGCAAACAATGTTGTATTTCAGCAGCTTAATAACATACATGTAAACTTTATACAAATACTTATTATTTTAAAAAGTTATTTTAATTACATTAATTTCAATTACTCTTCAATCTAAAAGTCCAGCCACATAAACTAGTATAAGAAATAGATGCACCACTTTACAATAACAGAACATGAATTATCCTACACTAATACCCAATTAATACTTATAAACTAATGATAGTTAACAACATAGCCTGCAATAATCACTCTCTTTAATTAGTTTCCATCAACTATAAGATAAGTGTTGTGATTTTCCCTTTTCAATATGGATATTTTTGTAAATTTAAAAAAATGTAATCCAGTACTGAACAATTATGTTTATATACAGCAGCAAATGGCAAATAGTCTATTAACTATTAGAAATGTTGCATCTGTCATTTATATTTCATATTATAGAGCAGATTTGATTTAGTTTACCAATATATGCTAATTTATACACTGACTAACAATTGTGATTATCATCCATGCCTGAATTCATAGCTCTTCATTAGCATTTAATTTGAATTTCTTACAGTTTATAAATACAAAAGTATATGATTTTAGTGTAAAATGATTCATGTACACTTATTGTGTAGTCTTACCAGTATAGAAACATCTGACAGTTTTGATCATGTGGGGACAGTGCTACTCCCTACCAAGAAATATGTGTGTGTGTGTGTGTGTGTGTGTGTGTGTGTTTTCATTAAAGCTACAATTACTCTAGAAACCTTTTCTTGCCTTTTCTAAACCAGGTGGAACTGGACCCTAGATATTCTAACTGTACCTGTGGACTTTGTGGAGATTACAATGGCGTTCCTGTTTTTAATGAGTTCATGAATGAAGGTGAGACTTGTTTATTATGTTGCAACAAATATCAAATATACAGCGTAACCCAAGTGAAATGAATTCTTTCATAAGCAAGCGTGTCTAGGTATATATTTTATTGTCACACACAGGTCGTCTGGTTGGCTTCATCGAATTTGGCAACAGGCACAGGATCCATGGGCCCAACAACTTATGTGAAGACCCTTATGAAGAATTTAAGAATGAAGAAAAGACAGTCAAGATGTGTGAATCATTTGTAAGCTGTGGAATACTTTTTCAGCACCAATAATTGATACAAAATGAAATTTAACTAAGCATTTGTTATATTTAATTTCTAAAACTGAGGGGCACACTATGGCTAACATTGTCGTTAGCATTTTTCCAGAGTGTCCACCATTCTGTGAGATAAACTTTATTTTCCTGGTGATTCTATATAGGATAGTAGGTTCAGAATGGGCATGCTTTAAAAAAAAATTATCGTTTTTTATTAGGTTGTCAGCTATTTTACACAAACCATTTAAAGAAGGATTGTTCATTGTGATGCTAGGATTTAGTGAATAAATCTGCCTGGCATCTGTTTAGAGAGAAGATTGTTCTGAGCTGCTGGATGACACCTGGTCCTTCTGTCGAAACATTTTGAGTCCAGAGCCTTATATTCAATCCTGCATGATGGACATGTGCACAGGTCACCCAGGGGACACTGACAATACTGCATTTCTATGTAGCACTCTGTCAGAGTACTCGCGCCAATGCTCCCATGCAGGAGGAAAGCCACCCAACTGGAGAACACCAGAATTTTGTGGTAAAAACTCACAAATACATTAATCAAAGAGAAGTCATTCCCATGAAGACAATTCCACAATGTCCTGATGTCTCTATACGTCTGGTGTTTTTTCTTACTTAGCTATGAAATGCCCCTTTAATATGGAGTACTTAGAGAGCGGATCCCCCTGTCTGGACACGTGCACACACACAGACACCAGCTCATTGTGTGAGGAACACAAGATGGATGGTTGCTTCTGCCCACCTGGTCAGTCATATACACTGACGCTCGAGTCTACAGACAAATAGTCACATGACAGAAAATGAATTCTACCATTTATTTTAAACAAAATTTTTTTTCCCCCATAGGTACGGTGTTTGATGATATCTCTGAAAGAGGCTGTATTCCTCAGGAACAATGCCAGTGTAAGCACAACAAAGTGTACAACACTGGAGAGATTCTGCACAAGGATGACGAAGAATGGTAAAGAAAATGTTCTTTTGATTTTATTTTACTTTTTATATATTTAATATTATTCAAATGCTATATAAGAATGATTATTTTTTTAAGCAAACAACGTTTAAGCAATCAATCAATAATAACCAAGGCATTATTAGACATCATTTAAGTGGACTGTTTTGTTGAGATGCTGCAGACTGATTGCACTGTTTGTCTTAGTGTGTGTCAACAGGGTAGGTGGATTTGCAAGAGTCTGCCTGTCCCAGGTCTGTGTGCTATAGAGGAGGGCTCCCACTTCAAAACTTTTGATGGCAAAGAATTTACTTACCATGGAAACTGCCATTATATCCTTTCTAAGGTAACTAAATATGCTTGAGAAAAAAACACCTGGTCTGGTTATGTTACACAAATCATTTTATAACATAGGATTAATCCAGAAATATATTTATAACCATACTTTGTAAAGCTTTTTGAGCATGTTTATTCTGTACGACCCTTACGTAGGTTTTAATGTGTTATATGTTTCTCTCTTTCTGTAGGAATGTGAGGACTCAAAGTTTATTATTGCGGGACAGCTTATTCCTTGTGTTGCCGATCATTCAGACACTTGCCTCAAATCCATTGCACTACTACTCAACAAAGACAAAAACAACGTGAGCATCTATTTACCAATCAGCGGATTTATTACTCTATAAATGAAAATATGATAGTATTACTTTCAAAATGTTCATAAAGTCATAAAACATGCCAATTCTTGTTTATATTTCTAAAAACTTGTAACTTGACA
This sequence comes from Bagarius yarrelli, assembly GCA_005784505.1. Classification (NCBI taxonomy): domain Eukaryota; kingdom Metazoa; phylum Chordata; class Actinopteri; order Siluriformes; family Sisoridae; genus Bagarius; species Bagarius yarrelli. Next base: position 12,043,815 of record VCAZ01000001.1, on the reverse strand, counting down.
ATTTATCTGTCCTCTTCAGGCTATAATCATTAAAAATGATGGCATAATAAGGCATAATGGAGATATAAAGCTGCCTTACACTACTGGTAAGAATTTTTTATTTTTTAATTTGTAATAATACCCCCTCGGTGTTACAACTAACTTTACTGCAGCACTTTTTAACTTTAAAACCCTATACTTAACTGTAAATATTATGTCAAGTTTTGTAAGATAAAACATGATGTAATCTATTGTCTTCACTTTACAATTTAAATAAATTTGGATATAGTTTAACTTTCTTTACATTTTGAAGGCAATAGGTAAACCTTTGTTTCTATGTTTGACTATCTTGAAATGTTTTTCAGTGTAACATTATAAAAAAAGTACATTTAAAGTTTATACTTAAAGAGTAATGTTAATAGCAGTGCTGCAATAGCAACCGATAGTAATTTATTCTGCTACTAGTGTTATAACAATAACTCTTATTAATAACAATTTTCCTGTGCTTGTTCACAGACACAGAACAAACACAGAACCTTTTAAGCCATATTTTGTGCATATTTCTGGACTGACTATAAAATGCTGTGTAATTAAGCCTCAAGCTTGAAAAATAATATGATTCATATTTAAGATTTGATATTAAGGCAGGTAGTGTGCATGATTTGTATACAACTATTATTAATTATATAGTAACAGCCTAAAATTATTGTAGAAACATAGTTTCTAACTAACAGTAAAACAAAAATCTGTCCAGAAATTAGTGATGCTTTTTTGCAGAATGATTGTTTAACAGCTAGACTTGTACTTTATTTGCTATTTCAATCGCTAAAGGCAATCCTATACTTCCGTAAGACTTTTGTTTCTTTGTTTCCCAGCTGAATTGACCATATTCAGACCGTCATCCTTTCACATCATGTTGCAAACCACTTTCGGGCTTCAAATGCAGGTGCAGCTGGTTCCAATCATGCAGCTCTACATCACCCTGGATCAGAAGTTTCAGAGCAAAACCTGTGGTGAGTGTGAATCATTATTTACTTGCTGGATGAGCTATAAAGAATATCGGCAAATGAGTGGATATATGAAAACATAACAAACTGTCTGGTTAAATAATGAACGTTAACTAGTTATAACTAAGATAATTTCCAGATTAAGATTGAACACTCAGATATTACTGTAAGTAAAAACATCCTATATTTTGTGCATCTGTGGTTTGGTGCAGGTCTTTGTGGAAACTTTAACATGGTGCTGTCTGATGATCTGATGACCCCGCAAGGTTTAGTGGAAGGGACAGCCACATCATTTGCCAACTCCTGGAAGGTTCAGTCCAACTGTCCCGACCAGAAAGAGAGGCTTGATGACCCTTGTAGCTACAGCATAGACAGTGGTGAGAAGAACTATACTATAGAAGAATAGAATACAGCATTCTACTTTCTCTTAGTAAATTAAATATAAATTTAAAAGTAAATTTAAAATTTGAAGTTATTGACAAAATAAACTTTTACAATGCTGATGTTGGTCTTACTAATAAATGATTTTTAGAAAACTACGCAGAGCACTGGTGCTCTAAACTGAAGGACAAGGAAGACATTTTTGCCAAATGCCATTCTACTGTTGAGCCAGAAAGCTACTACAAGGTAACCTTATAAGTCTATCTTTTTGTAGAAAATAGCACAAAAATAGTCAAGTATAAACACTTGTTTTTAACCCTATACAGAGGTGTAAATATTCAAGCTGCACATGTGAGAAGAGCGAGGACTGTTTGTGTGCCGTCTTCTCCTCCTATGTCCGGGCATGTGCAGCAAAGGGGGTCTTCCTGCAAAGCTGGAGAGACACAATATGTAGTAGGAATAAAGATTTTTTATTGTGTGCCAACATAACGAAATAAATAGTTATGCTTTAAAATGTGAAGGCAATAACAAAACAGTAGCTTTGAATATATTAAAATATTTGCATTAACCCCAAGCACCCTAAAATTTCACTATTGAACAGCAGCTTAATGATTAAGGTGTTGGAATGTTGATCGGAAGATTATGGGTTTAATTCCCAGCACCACCAAGCTGCCATCATTTGGCTCCTGAGCAAGGCCCATAACCCTTAACCGCCAGTTGAATTATAAAATCACTAAATAAAAGTCGCACTGGCTAGGAGGATCTAAACAACAATGAATAATGGTGAATTATTCAGAAAGTAATAATAGCAAAATGATTTTATTTTAAAAAATGTGACATACATTGCCTTAGATATCTAATGCAAAAATAACCTATATTTCTGGATATTAGTTTTAATAGTTATATCTGCTCCCTTGGGGGTTCAAGTGCAAATCATGAATTATATTGTGCTGAATATGACATGTTATAGATTCGATTCCCAGCACCACAAAGCTACCACTGCTGGGGTCCCTGAGCAAGACCGCTAACCCTCAATTGCTCAGTTGTATAATAGTATAATATTGTAAGTCCCCCTGGCTAAGAACATATGGCAAATACTGCAAATGTCAAATGTAGATAGATACTCAATATTGTATATACATTTGTTTTTTAGTTATTAGTAACAATGTATAGATCATAGATCAGTATATAATATTTTCAGCATATATCATATTATCTTACAGAGAAATACACTCAAAGCTGCCCAGGTTCCCAGATTTTCAACTACAAGGTTCATCAGTGCCAGCGCACATGTGACTCTCTTAGTTTGGAACGTCAGGGCTGCAGTTCAGACTATGTGCCTGTGGATGGATGTGCCTGTCCAGAAGGACTCTATGAAATTGAGAATGGTGATTGTGTACCTATAAACAAATGCCCCTGCTATCATAATGGAGAGCACATTAAACCTGGAAAATCAATCAACATTAAAAACGATTACTGGTAAGTTGTTAACAGCCATTTGGAAACATAAAGTGTGTTAAATACAGTGCAATTAAAGCAAATATCTAACACGGCAATGTGTCCACTGTCTTAGTATTTGTACAAATGGAAAGCTTCAGTGCCACTCCTGGAAATCACGTAATACAGGCTAGTAAATTTATTTGCGTAACCCTATGTCAACGCTTGCGTTCCAGAAGCGTTCTTTTCTCTTTACAGTAAAGTAGGAAAAATTCTGATAAAATACTTTACGAGCATATCACTTTTGCACTCTTTGTAATCCTTCCTGTATTTCACAGACTGTTCCGCTCCAAAGGTTTTCTTTAACTGCAGTACAGCAGGACCAGATGAGCATGGATTAGAGTGTGCACCAACATGCACACAAAAAAACATCGACTGTGTGAGTATCAAACACATATTGTGTTCGTATATTTCTTCTGATTTACAGGAGACTCTAAAAATAGGGGTGTTAAATTCAGTTCCTAGAGGGCCAAAGCCCTGCAGAGTTTACTTTCAACCTGATTCCAAACCACAAATTTTTTAAACGAGCCTAAAAGACATAAATAGCTGGATTAAGTGCAAACAACCATGGTTGAAGCTAAACTCTGCAGGGCGGCAGCTCTTTAGGAACTGAGTTTGACACCTGCGCTCAAAATGGCTAACATAAATTAAGACTTCTAATAAAAGGATTATATAAACTAGAGTAAAAAGTGCTGATGTTTTTAGTTTCGGTTCTTTAAAAGGTTTTTGAGGTGTTTTCCAAGTGTCTCATGGACCATTCAGGACAAAATTGCAGCCATTTTATCTAGTTTACTAGAATAAATGGCATTATTTGATTGTCCAAGCTGTATACATTAATTAACTATCAAAAAAGCTTAAGCTGTGCTGCAGTTGTGTTTTATTTTTTTTACCACCATTATAGATAGGTGCGATTTTTTTCTCAGCAAGCTTTGCTTGCCATAATGAAACATACAGAAACATACAGAAACCCAGAAGTGTCTTGATTAAGCTTATCTCAGACCTAAATTTACTTTTTAATGCTGTAAGTACATGTTGTAAGGTGTTAATGTATTACTTACAAAATGATTTCCATTCTCCTGGTGGCAAACTACTGCAGTATAAGTGGAACAATGCACATCAGTCCGTACTGTTATTTAAAAAACACAATTTTGGGGGGAAAAACCCAGTTGGAGCAGCAGAAATCAGATCATACATAACATTTTTGATTTTTGATGAAGGATGTACGATGTTTTAACCCCTTTAAGTTCATAGTTATGTATTTTATTTTATTATAAGTACTTCTAATTGCCCTGTTATTAAGGGAATTAAAAATAATAACTGGCAATAAGATATTATATAAAATGTACTTTGGATAAAGCATTAAGCATGTAGTAAGTATATTAAACATATCAATATATTTGTTAGAAAAAGACAGCTCGATATATGTGTGGGTAGTTTTCTATTAAACGACTGGCAAAGAAATCCTAATTATTAGGCAATGTTGAAAAGAAAGAACAGGCTATGGTGAGGGGATTAACATAATAAACTGTATTTTCCAAGTGTATTTCAGGCTAGAGTAGTTCGGTTTGGCTAAGTTAGTGTACATACAGCTTACTTGTAGCATCATAGCAATTATGTCTACAAATTGTACAATTTTATCAATTTAGGTCTATTATGTTATTTAAATGGTAACCGTAACCTATAACCTGGTTGTGACTTTTACTTTGTTTCTCTTTCCAGTTTCTGGCAGACTGTGAGTCAGGGTGTAGGTGTCCTACAGGCCTGCTTGATGATGGCCGAGGGTACTGTGTTAAGGAACATGACTGCCCTTGCAAACATGACAATCACTTTTATGCTCCTGGATCTCAAATAACAGACAAATGTAACAAATGGTAAGATTTTAATAATATAATTTGTTGTAAACTATTAAAATAGATTAACTATTAAATTCAGGTCAAATGATCTGCAACAAATATCTGTACTGTGTGAATGTATAACCCTGCCTAAGCTTGTTATTGTGTGTGCTTAGACCAATAGTAAATTTTAAATTGTATTAAATTGTATCCTTAATAGTTAAGGATATCAAAAAAATGGCTAAAAATAAGTTTAAATTGTCTATGTAATAATTTTCCAGCATTTGTAAACGTGGCGAATGGGATTGCACCAAGAACGAATGTCCTGGCACTTGCACCATCTATGGCAGTGGACATTACAACACTTTTGACAAGCAAAGATTTACTTTTAGTGGCTTTTGTAGTTACATAGCTCTCCAGGTATTCAATGTTGCACTTTGCCAATCACATTAAAAATATATATTTTTAGTAATTTGTTAATCTAATAAACGCTGACAATATTGGTCTCTACTGTGTCATAGACAGTAATTTATATGCCTGATGCTGTTGTGTTATGGAAACTATATGAAGTATACTGCTTTCTAATAATACATGTTTTCACTGCTTTAAAGAACAATTGTGGAAATAAGACAGGGACGTTTCATGTGATCACAGAGAATGTCCAGTGTGGGACAACAGGCACCACGTGTTCCAAAGCTGTCCGGATTATATTGGGCGTAAGATTATTTTATTGATCTATTAGATTTTTATAGTATTCTGCAGTTTGGTAATTATAGTATAGTACGTATTAGGCATCCATTTGTTTAATAAGTAAATGTTTATTGTATTATTTGTAAAAAAAAATATATATATAGGTATGTGTATAAATATGTATAAGACAAAAAACATGATAACTTTTATTTATTGTTATATTAATATATTTAGCTGATAATATAAATTATTTACTTAGTTTAGTATATTACTGTTTACTGCTGTAGCACTTAAACTCCTTTGTTTATGAAAAGGGTTTTTTTTTGCGCGTGTTTTCAATTACTTAAAACACGTATTTAAGACATCAGAATCAGAATCTTTATTGACAAATACTGTGAGTTTTACAAGTAAATGTCTTGTGCACCAGTGCTTAAAATAGACGCCATAATACAAGCAGTACAAATAATATGTACATTATACAAAAATTAAAAAGAGGAAAAAAAGTATAGTAAAATAAAAAAAAGTATGCAATAATTGATAATAATAATAAATAAACTAAACGCTGAAAAATAAATAAAAACGTTACCTGTACATTTATTTACAACGTGGAACTTTGTAAATGCTGATTTACAATAATGAATTACATGATATGCTGCATTTTGTTTTATGAATCTCTATAGAAAACAGAGCTGGTGTTGAGTGATGGCCAAATTACAGAAGATAAATCTGTTACCAATCCGTCTATTAAATATAATGTAAGACATGTGGGTCTTTACCTGGTCATTGAGTCTGAAATTGGTCTAACAGTTTTATGGGACTTTAAAACAACAGTCCTCATCATTCTTCAACCCAGTCACGCGGTGAGTCAAAAGCACTGAATCTTGTTTTTAATTTACATATCACAGAATAATAACCACCCATTATTCTGTTCACATCTTAAATAACTGGATATACTGAATTTCTTTTCAGGGTGAGGTTTGTGGGTTGTGTGGAAACTACAATGGAAATGGCAAAGATGACTTCACCACTCAAGACTCGCTGCAAGTTTCTGATGTTCTAAAATTTGTAAACAGTTGGAGAATGGAAAGCAGATGCCCAGATGCTCTCCCATACTTTGATCCGTGTATTCAAACACAGCACCGACACACGTGGGCAAAACTGCAGTGCAGCATCATTAAATCTGACACTTTTAAAGAGTGCCACAATAAGGTCAGGACAGTCAAGCGTAGCAAATCGTTCTAAAGCCATTTTTTAAACTGTCATTTAAAATAGAACATGCGGTGAAGGATGATAGATATTAAGATTTTTGTTGAATATATGTATGTGCAGGTGGAATGGACCCCATATTTTGACAACTGTGTAAAAGACTCATGTTCATGTGACACTGGTGGAGATTGTGAATGTTTCTGCACTGCTGTAGCAGCTTATGCACAAGCCTGTAATGAAGCAGGAGTCTGTGTGGCCTGGAGAACCCCAGAGATCTGTCGTAAGACTTTTCTTCTCTAATATATCCAATGCCATATATCAAGTGAAATATTTTTTAATGTTTAATAATACTAAACTGTCTCACAATTAAACAATGTTATTTGAGTTTATATATGAATAAGTATACCATAAACCAGTATGTACTTAATTTGTACATTAAATAAGCTTTACTAAATGGTTATTAGGATACTAAACTGACTTGTATGTGTGCAACCTTTCACCAAAAAGCTGTGTTCTGTGATTACTACAATCATCTGAACGAGTGTATATGGCACTACAGTCCCTGTGAAACACCATGCTACAAAACTTGCCTCAACCCCAATGGCACCTGCACCAACCCTTTGCCCCACCTAGAGGGTAAGTCTTCATTCGATTTGGATTGTTGAGTTTCTGATATGTTTTCATTTTAAACAATTATACTTGATATACATTTTATGTTTTATTAAATTCTATTTTAAAAGCTATTATTTTGTACAGGATGTTATCCCAAATGTCCTGAGGACAAGCCTATTTTTGATGAGAAGAATCAGGTTTGCGTTGAGGAATGTACAGGATGCTTTATCAATGGAACAGAGTATAGACCTGGAGAGGAAATACCAACTAAAAAACCCTGCAATTTATGGTATAATATGTTCTTGTTCTTTTACATTTACTTCTGTAAACAAAGTATCTATGAATGAATCGATGTAAATTGTATATTCTTGTATTTTTTCAGTTACTGTGGTGATAATGGCCAGGAAATATGTTTTCCCAAACCCGGTAAGCACACTGATATATACATATATATATGTATTTATATCAAACCAGATTTATGTGCACCATAAGTAAATGCATGTTGTCTCTTAAAGGGTGCTGCTTTTACAATGGAACAGAATATAATGACACTAATGTCATATATGAAGTATCAGACAACATGGGAACATGCTACTATGCTATATGCATAAATAGCTCAGTCATCAATAGTAGCTATCCCTGCCCAACTACCACGAGACCACCAACAACAACTGTAGGCAGTACAATACCCAAACAAACAACTACTCCAGCTGAATCAACCACATCTCAGGGGACAGTAACAACAACATATATAGTATCAACTACAACACCTGAAGGCATTACAACACCTAAACCAACAACTCCTCCAGTGGTAGAATCCACAACTACAACAGGTGGTACTACACTATGTATTTCCACATGTGAATGGTCTGACTGGATAAATGTGTATGAACCAAATGATGGAAATGATTTTGAAACATATGAAAATATCAAAAACAGTAATATTTCCATATGTAAACATCCAGAAAAAATCGAGTGCAGAAGTGCAGAATATACTGATGTGTCTCTGGAAGACTTTATAAAGGAAACAGGTCAGATTGTGCAGTGTGATGTTTCATCTGGTTTAGTGTGTGAACAAAAGAAACAGACTGTACGACCATTCAAATGTATGGATTATGAAATCAGGGTATACTGTTGTAAAGAATGTTTCTCTACAACAACCATTATTTCCACTGTATCTGAGTCAACAATTACAACAGGAACTACCAAACCATCAACCATTCCAGTGGTGACAGAAACTACAATTCCAATATTAAGTTCAACAACTGAAGGTAGTACAACCTATACAAGTAAGCCAACACCTACAACTGTGAAAACTACCGAACAAACAACTACTTTAGAAGTAACAACTGAATCAACCACATCTCAGGCAACATATATGACAGTTGTGACAAAGCCAACCACCAGACAACCTCAACCATCAACTGAGCATCAAAAAAGTCCTAAACCTACACCTGAATCAACAACATCTCAAAAAACTTTCACAACAACTCCACACCCTGTACCTACTACAACAGCTGAAAGCAGCACAACACCTAAAACTGAAAGACCTACAACAGAAAAAACTACCAAACAAACCCCTGAACCTACACCTGAATCAACAACATCTCAGAAAACTTTCACAACAACTCCACACCCTGTACCTACTACAACAGCTGAAAGCAGCACAACACCTAAAACTGAAAGACCTACAACAGAAAAAACTACCAAACAAACCCCTGAACCTACACCTGAATCAACAACATCTCAGAAAAACTTTTCACAACAACTCCCACATCCTGTACCTACTACAACAGCTGAAAGCAGCACAACACCTAAAACTGAAAGACCTACAACAGAAAAAACTACCAAACAAACCCCTGAACCTACACCTGAATCAACAACATCTCAGAAAACTTTCACAACAACTCCACATCCTGTACTACTACTACAACAGCTGAAAGCAGCACAACACCTAAAACTGAAAGACCTACAACAGAAAAAACTACCAAACAAACCCCTGAACCTACACCTGAATCAACAACATCTCAGAAAACTTTCACAACAACTCCACATCCTGTACCTACTACAACAGCTGAAAGCAGCACAACACCTAAAACTGAAAGACCTACAACAGAAAAAAACTACCAAAACCAACCCCAGAACCTACACCTGAATCAACAACATCTCAGAAAACTTTCACAACAACTCCACATCCTGTACCTACTACAACAGCTGAAAGCAGCACACAACACCTAAAACTGAAAGACCTACAACAGAAAAAACTACCAAACCAACCCCAGAACCTACACCTGAATCAACAACATCTCAGAAAAAACTTTCACAACAACTCCACATCCTGTACCTACTACAACAGCTGAAAGCAGCACAACACCTAAAACTGAAAGACCTACAACAGAAAAAAACTACCAAACCAACCCCAGAACCTACACCTGAATCAACAACATCTCAGAAAACTTTCACAACAACTCCACATCCTGTACCTACTACAACAGCTGAAAGCAGCACAACACCTAAAACTGAAAAGACCCTACAACAGAAAAAACTACCAAACCAACCCCCCAGAAAACCTACACCTGAATCAACAACATCTCAGAAAACTTTCACAACAACTCCACATCCTGTACCTACTACAACAGCTGAAAGCAGCACAACACCTACAACTGAAAGACCTACAACAGAAAAAACTACCAAACCAACCCCAGAACCTACACCTGAATCAACAACATCTCAGAAAACTTTCACAACACAACTCCACATCCTGTACCTACTACAAACAGCTGAAAGCAGCACAAACACCTAAAAACTGAAAGAATTACAAACCAACAGAATTACAACAGAAAAAACTACCAAACCAACCCCAGAACCTACACCTGAATCAACAAACATCTCAGAAAAACTTTCACAACAACTCCACATCCTGTACCTACTACAACAGCTGAAAGCAGCACAACACCTAAAACTGAAAGACCCCACAACAGAAAAAAACTACCAAACCAACCCCTGAACCTACACCTGAATCAACAACATCTCAGAAAACTTTCACAACAAACTCCACATCCTGTACCTACTACAACAGCTGAAAGCAGCACAACACCTAAAACTGAAAGAGACCCACAACAGAAAAAAAACTACCAAACCAACCCCAGAACCTACACCTGAATCAACAACATCTCAGAAAACTTTCACAAACAACTCCACATCCTGTACCTACTACAACAGCTGAAAGCAGCACAACACCTAAAACTGAAAGACCTACACAACAGAAAAAACTACCAAACCAACCCCAGAACCTACAACCTGAATCAACAACATCTCAGAAAAACTTTCACAACAACTCCACATCCTGTACCTACTACAACAGCTGAAAGCAGCACAACACCTAAAACTGAAAGACCCTACAACAGAAAAAAACTACCAAACCAACCCCAGAACCTACACCTGAATCAACAACATCTCAGAAAACTTTCACAACAACTCCACATCCTGTACCTACTACAACAGCTGAAAGCAGCAGCACAACACCTAAAACTGAAAGACCTACAACAGAAAAAAACTACCAAAAAAACCAAACCAACCCCAGAACCTACACCTGAAATCAACAACATCTCAGAAAACTTTCACAACAACTCCACATCCTGTACCTACTACAACAGCTGAAAGCAGCACAACACCTAAAACTGAAAGACCTACAACAGAAAAAAAAACTACCAAACCAACCCCAGAACCTACACCTGAATCAACAACATCTCAGAAAACTTTCACAACAACTCCACATCCTGTACCTACTACAACAGCTGAAAGCAGCACAACACCTAAAACTGAAAAACTGAAAGACCTACAACAGAAAAAAACTACCAAACCAACCCCAGAACCTACACCTGAATCAACAACATCTCAGAAAACTTTCACAACAAACTCCACATCCTGTACCTACTACAACAGCTGAAAGCAGCACAACACCTAAAACTGAAAGACCTACACACAGAAAAAACTACCAAACCAACCCCAGAACCTACACCTGAATCAACAACATCTCAGAAAACTTTCACAACAAACTCCACATCCTGTACCTACTACAACAGCTGAAAGCAGCACAACACCTAAAACTGAAAGACCTACAACAGAAAAAAACTACCAAACCAACCCCAGAACCTACACCTGAATCAACAACATCTCAGAAAACTTTCACAACAACTCCACATCCTGTACCTACTACAACAGCTGAAAGCAGCACAACACCTAAAACTGAAAGACCACAACAGAAAAGAAAAAAAAACTACCAAACCAACCCCAGAACCTACACCTGAATCAACAACATCTCAGAAAACTTTCACAACAACACTCCACATCCTGTACCTACTACAACAGCTGAAAGCAGCACAAACACCTAAAACTGAAAGACCTACAACAGAAAAAAACTACCAAACCAACCCCAGAACCTACACCTGAATCAACAACATCTCAGAAAACTTTCACAACAACTCCACATCCTGTACCTACTACAACAGCTGAAAGCAGCACAACACCCTAAAACTGAAAGACCTACAACAGAAAAAAACTACCAAACCAACCCCAGAACCTACACCTGAATCAACAACATCTCAGAAAACTTTCACACAACAACTCCACATCCTGTACCTACTACAAACAGCTGAAAGCAGCACAACACCTAAAACTGAAAGACCTACAACAGAAAAAAAACTACCAAACCAACCCCAGAACCTACACCTGAATCAACAACATCTCAGAAAACTTTCACAACAACTCCACATCCTGTACCTACTACAACAGCTGAAAGCAGCACAACACCTAAAACTGAAAGACCTACAACAGAAAAAACTACCAAACCAACCCCAGAACCTACACCTGAATCAACAAACATCTCAGAAAACTTTCACAACAACTCCACATCCTGTACCTACTACAACACAAGCTGAAAGCAGCACAACACCTAAAACTGAAAGACCTACAACAACAGAAAAAACTACCAAACCAACCCCAGAACCTACACCTGAATCAACAACATCTCAGAAAACTTTCACAACAACTCCACATCCTGTACCTACTACAACAGCTGAAAGCAGCACAACACCTAAAACTGAAAGACCTACAACAGAAAAAAACTACCAAACCAACCCCAGAACCTACACCTGAATCAACAACATCTCAGAAAAAAAACTTTCACAACAACTCCACATCCTGTACCTACTACAACAGCTGAAAGCAGCACAACACCTAAAACTGAAAAAAAAGACCTACAACAGAAAAAAACTACCAAACCAACCCCAGAACCTACACCTGAATCAACAACATCTCAGAAAACTTTCACAAACAACTCCACATCCTGTACCTACTACAACAGCTGAAAGCAGCACAACACCTAAAACTGAAAGACCTACAACAGAAAAAAAACTACCAAAACCAAACCCCAGAACCTACACCTGAATCAACAACATCTCAGAAAACTTTCACACAACAACTCCACATCCTGTACCTACTACAACAGCTGAAAGCAGCACAACACCTAAAACTGAAAGACCTACAACAGAAAAAAAACTACCAAACCAACCCCAGAACCTAGACCTGAATCAACAACATCTCAGAAAACTTTCACAACAACTCCACATCCTGTACCTACTACAACAGCTGAAAGCAGCACAACACCTAAAACTGAAAGACCTACAACAGAAAAAACTACCAAACAAACCCCAGAACCTACACCTGAATCAACAACATCTCAGAAAACTTTCACAACAACTCCACATCCTGTACCTACTACAACAGCTGAAAGCAGCACAACACCTAAAACTGAAAGACCTACAACAGAAAAAACTACCAAACAAACCCCAGAACCTACACCTGAATCAACAACATCTCAGAAAACTTTCACAACAACTCCACATCCTGTACCTACTACAAACAGCTGAAAGCAGCACAACACCTAAAACTGAAAGACCTACAACAGAAAAAAACTACCAAACCAACCCCAGAACCTACACCTGAATCAACAACATCTCAGAAAACTTTCACAACAAACTCCACGTCCTGTACCTACTACAACAGCTGAAAGCAGCACAACACCTAAAACTGAAAGACCTACAACAGAAAAAAACTACCAAACCAACCCCAGAACCTACACCTGAATCAACAACATCTCAGAAAACTTTCACAACAACTCCACATCCTGTACCTACTACAACAGCTGAAAGCAGCACACAACACCTAAAACTGAAAGACCTACAACAGAAAAAAACTACCAAACCAACCCAAGAACCTACACCTGAATCAACAAACATCTCAGAAAACTTTCACAACAACTCCACATCCTGTACCTACTACAACAGCTGAAAGCAGCACAACACCTAAAACTGAAACGACCTACAACAGAAAAAAACTACCAAAACCAACCCCCAGAACCTACACCTGAATCAACAACATCTCAGAAAACTTTCACAACAACTCCACATCCTGTACCTACTACAACAGCTGAAAGCAGCACAACACCTAAAACTGAAAGACCTACAACAGAAAAAAACTACCAAACCAACCCCAGAACCTACACCTGAATCAAAAACAACATCTCAGAAAACTTTCACAACAACTCCACATCCTGTACCTACTACAAACAACAGCTGAAAGCAGCACAACACCTAAAACTGAAAGACCTACAACAGAAAAAAAAACTACCAAACCAAACCAACCCCAGAACCTACACCTGAATCAACAACATCTCAGAAAAACTTTCACAACAACTCCACATCCTGTACCTACTACAACAGCTGAAAGCAGCACAACACCTAAAACTGAAAGACCTACAACAGAAAAAAAACTACCAAACCAACCCCAGAACCTACACCTGAATCAACAACATCTCAGAAAAACTTTCACAACAACTCCACACATCCTGTACCTACTACAACAGCTGAAAGCAGCACAACACCTAAAACTGAAAGAGACCCCACAACAGAAAAAAACTACCAAACAAAACCCCTGAACCTACACCTGAATCAACAACATCTCAGAAAACTTTCACAACAACTCCACATCCTGTACCTACTACAACAGCTGAAAGCAGCACACCTAAAACTGAAAGACCTACAACAGAAAAAAAACTACCAAACCCTACAACACCTAAAGGCAGCACAACACCTAAAACTGAAAGACCCACAACAGAAAAAACTACCAAACAAACCCCAGAACCTACACCTGAATCAACAACATCTCAGAAAACTTTCACAACAACTCCACATCCTGTACCTACTACAACAGCTGAAAGCAGCACAACACACAAACCTAAAACTGAAAGACCCACAACAGAAAAAACTACCAAAACCAACCCCAGAACCTACACCTGAATCAACAACATCTCAGAAAAACTTTCACAACAACTCCACACCCTGTACCTACTACAACAGCTGAAAGCAGCACAACACCTAAAACTGAAAGACCTACAACAGAAAAAACTACCAAACAAACCCCAGAACCTACACCTGAATCAACAACATCTCAGAAAACTTTCACAACAACTCCACATCCTGTACCTACTACAACAGCTGAAAGCAGCACAACACCTAAAACTGAAAGACCCACAACAGAAAAAACTACCAAACAAACCCCAGAACCTACACCTGAATCAACAACATCTCAGAAAACTTTCACAACAACTCCACATCCTGTACCTACTACAACAGCTGAAAGCAGCACAACACCTAAAACTGAAAGACCCACAACAGAAAAATCTACCAAACCAACAACTACCACAGTCTCTTCTACCACAGAGTGTTTCTGCATAATAAATGAAAACCACTATAAGCCAGGCAAGCTATTTATATTATTTATTTATACTTTACATAAGCCCTTTTTTCTTTGTAAAAATCACCTTACATGACAGATGATTTTATAACGTTCATGACACCACCGTATTTGTCTATTGCTTTACTAGGTGAACCGATATTTGAGGATAAAAACATCGGCTCTGGTGTATGTTTGAGCATGTTCTGTTCAGATATTTGTGTTATACATAACACAACAAGACCATGCCCAACAATACCACCACCACAAAAAAATTGCACAGAATGGGGAGTAGTTGTAAGTATTACACAGTGTAGAAAAAAAGACTTCAGTGTGTAATTTAGTGCAAAATGGAACCTCTTGTTTTACACTGAAAATCTACTGCTTAGATTATTTTCTTTCTTTTAAGTTTTACTTTACTTAATAAACATACATTTAATAAATAAACAAAAATGTATGTTAAATGGCAAGTATTAAAATGACAAGTGCAGCTTGTAACTATAGTTTTTAGAGTTGCTAGATAATTTCATTAATTAGTTTAAAGACATGATTTGTGTTTATATTAAGCTCTCATGGCACTGGATATTCACCAGAAAAAGGTTGTTTAACAGAAAATGTAGACATCTAAAAAACAAAAAAACCCATAGAAAACAGCAATTGTACAAATTAGATTTTTCAGATGATTAGAATTTTAGTTTCTGTAAAAATCATTATAAATCAATATATATATATATATAATATATATATATATATATATATATATATATATATATATATATATATATAGTATATATATAATATATATATATATAAGTAATATGTTGTTCATGATGCATAGAATATCATTAAATGTTCTGTTTTTTTCTGGTGATAGCACAATGAGACATTTCAAATTTGTAACTGCACAATGGCCAGATGCATTGAAGACAATATTATTGAAATCATCCCATACGAATGCCCACCTCTTCAAAACATCACTTGTTCAAATGGAAAACCACCTGTGCTGGTGCCTGACGAGTATCACTGCTGTAAATATTATGCTTGTGACTGTGAGTAAAAAGCATGCTAAATTGCGAACAAATAATATAATAACATATAAACATTATTAATGAAATAATTACAATTCATTTATATACTAACTAGGGTTAACATCAAACCCTATTATTTTTTTCCCATTTTCTTTAGGCTTTTGTGAAGGCTGGGGTGATCCTCACTATATAACATTTGATGGACTATTCTATAGCTATCAAGGGGAATGCACATTTGTTTTAATGGAGGAAATCAGACCTAACCACCACTTGAAAATATACATTGATAACATTAACTGTGACCCCCGAGAAGAAGTGTCCTGCCCAAGAGCTATCATTGTTGCATACAACAATGAAGAGATCACACTGAAAAACCACAACCTAATAGGAGCTGCCAAGCTGGAGGTGAGACTTAACACCAGAGCATCTACACAAAAGTTTATTATTGGTCCTACATTCAGGAATAGTACAAAATTTTATCTGGAATGTAAATTTGTTTATTTCAAGCCTGCTTGATTGGGGTTTATTTATATTATTCATTATCTGTTGAACACAGGCCCTGATGAGGAATTCCACCTTAAAATTACCCTATCAGGAACATGGTCTAAGGGTGTTGAGCTCAGGGCTCACCTTAATTTTGCAGATTCCAAAACTGAACGTTGTGGTTACCTTTGGGGTTACTGGTTTTAGTGTCAACTTGCCATTTGAGCATTTTGGAAACAACACTCAAGGACATTGTGGTACAAAAATATATCTATCTTATAATAAAACTATTCTTCTTCTATTGAGTCTCTATATATGGTGTGTTGTAAAATGTATCCTGGTATATATACACAACAATATTGCTGAAAATAAAACACTTCATATTAAAAAGATCTTGTTTCCGTTAGGTACCTGCAACAACAACAAGGCTGATGACTGCATGTTGCCAGGGGGAAAACTGGAAATCAACTGTGCCAAAATGGCAGACTCTTGGACAGCTAAAGATATCAATAACGCTGATTGCAAACCACCACCATTAGAGCAAGAAACACCTGCACCCACAAATGCTCTATGTTCAACCAATGCAGAGTGTGAGCTTTTGAAGAGCGAGTGAGTATTACATTGCACGGTAGCTCTTTACCTTTTCTAACATTGCATAATTGTTTAAAAATGTATTCATATCTGTTTCCAATATCACCACAAGACTCTGATACCTGGCGCTGAATTAAAAGACTAATTATTATTTGATATTTCATACTGTTCCATGTTAGCACCACGGCTGCATTTTACATTAACATATGCAACTTTTTTTACATAATATGAACATTTTTGCTTTTTTTAGTTTGTTTAAGGATTGTCATCCCCACGTCTCCCCTGACAACTACTTCAGTGGCTGCCAGTTTGACAGTTGTCATATGAGCAACCCAGCTGTAGTCTGCACCAGTGTTCAGAAATATGCATCAGCTTGCTCACAGTATGGTATCTGCATAAACTGGAGGAACCACACTGATCTGTGCTGTAAGTCATCTGACCATACGCAGCAGCGCACTTGATCTCGATCAAGCTTAGTAAAATATGACTTGTGTTGTGTAATAATAATGCATTGGTGCACTCAGAGTAGTTTAAGTTATTTGTCCATAACACAAATATATTTTGTATCTCATTTCCCCAGCTGAAAAATGCTCTGCAGACAAAGTATACAAACCTTGTGGACCCGCTGATCCTCCAACTTGCAAAGACAAGTGTGCATTTATGTCTAATTAATCTCTCATAGTTAATATGCAAATTCATTCAAAAAACTACATTTATATTACTGATGTCACTGTGCAGGCAATTATTTAAATAAGGGTTGACGTTTTTAAGATTTATTGCCTATTTTTTTTTATTCTTTTTTATTATAGGCCTGAAGACCATTACATGAACATCACTACTGAAGGATGTTTCTGTCCTGATGGCACTCAGCTCTTCAGTAAGGAGTCAGGAATTTGTGTTGAAAAATGTGGTAAGTGGTTAGCTTGTCTAATTGCATAAATGTACCGTCTCCAGAATACAGTCCATTTTCATGAAAATATAAAATTGCGTGTGGTTGACCTTTCCCATCAAAATTACAAGTCTAAAATGCTTCATATCATCTTCAAACACAGCTTGGCAGTATGGTGAAAGTAGCTAAGTAGCTATTTTGTTACTTGACAAAAGATTAAGAAGCAGGTGTATATTATAACTCAAATAATTTCATAAATGGTAGCACAGTGGTTCTGCTAATTAGAAGATCAGGGTTTGATTCCCAGCACTTCCCACCACTGCTGGAACCCTGAGCAAGTCTCTTAATCTCCAACTGCTCAGTTGTATAAACGTTAAATGTAATGTAATGTGTCTGCCAAATGCTGTAAACGTAAAGTAAAATAATTATTGTAGCTGGATAAACAATGTACTTTCCATACACAAGATGCTACCCAAATGCCAAAGTGCAGTAATATCTGCCCTAATTTCCACTGTATCTCTTTGATGTGTCTTTGTAGGATGCTTGGACCCCTCTGGTCAAGGACGAGAGGTACGCTCAGGTGCTTCTTGATTTGTAAATTAGAAAGTTTCTATTTACTATCAACTGACCTATTCATATTGTTTATGTCCATTATGCATGAGCGCTATTAGTCAACCACTACATTATTACCTACAATATAATTAATACAGCAAATATTATTGCTTCTGCCTGACTGCGGTATCTGTTAAACCACATAATATTATAACTTTGTCTTTGAATTTGCATGGCAGTTTGGAGAAAAGTTCCAGTTTGGATGTGAGGACTGTATATGTGATGAGGCTACTGTATCCGTCATCTGCAAACCAAGGACGTGTCCAGACAGCAATAACAAACTGACCTGCAGCGATCCAGGGTTTATTGTGGCCAATGTAACAGATCCATCAGATGCCTGTTGCACTATTCTTACTTGCAGTAAGATGGCAATGTTATTTTTATGTTCTTAGTGTTTGCTTGTGGTTCTGTTATTGTATTGTTATATTATAGCATTTATTCTACCCAATCTAGAAATTATAAAAAGGTTTTGAAAATTATGTAGTGTTTGTGCTGTGTGTAATCATAATTGATAATGTAAAGCTTAATTTTTTCATTTTCCATAGAATTTTGCTGAAACTAAAACTATCACTCTTTTTTTAACCCTTTTTGACTTTGTGTTACTCATTTCAGGCTGTCAGAGCAGCACCTGTCCTAGTGTAAATGCAAAGTGTTTAATCGGCTACACTCCTGTGCTCAAAGTGCCTGAAGGGAAATGCTGCTCTGAATTTACATGCGGTATGAACACACAACAAATCCGAATATTTTTTTTTTGACATCTAGTTTAATTTCCTAATGTTGTTTATTATTATATGGTTTCTTTTCATAGAGCCAAAGAGTGTGTGTGTCCATATGGATCGGGAGTATGAGGTAATTTTAGCTTTGCAAAAATGCCACACACAAGTTACATAGCACCTAACCATCATGCCCTTAATAAATGTTTACATATTACAACTCTCTCTTCCAGCCTGGTACTGCAATACCTGTAATTGACTGCCAGGAGTGTCACTGCACTAAGGATGTGGATCCAAATACAAAACTGTATAAGGTCCGGTGCGGCATGGTGACTTGCATTGAGAAGTGTGAACCAGTAAGTTTTGGTTAAACTTTTTGTTACGTGAATAATAAAACTGTATTTGCACATAAGAGACCTTAATTCACAAATGCTTATTTAGAGATTAATGCCTAAAATGCAAAAGAATAAACATAGATGTTGTATTTTTATATATGGTATATTATAGGCCATATTTTCATGCGCATTCACATTAATTATTAGTATTCCTATTAACATCAAATGTTGAAGGAAATTTCACATTAAAAATCCTGATTCTTGATTTTTATTTCCAGAGAGCAAACAGAGGTTTTTATTCTAAAACAAAAAACACAATTTGTACTACTTAATTATGTTTCTTTAACTAACTACCCAATTTGTCTGTACAAAAACAAAGAATTTTAATTATAAATTAAACTAATTTTTTTTCTAATACGAACACAATTTTAAAATTGACACAATTTTATTACATTTTTCTTACCCCTATCCCCACTCTCAGGGATATAGCTATGTGGAATCAGATACAGATGCATGCTGTGGAAAATGTGTAAAGACTCAATGTGTCCTGAACATCAATGGCACAGTACAAATATTAGAGGTATGTAAACGCTAAGAAATTGCAAATGTACAATTCACAGAGGTTTGCTAGGTCTTAAATAAATTTCTAAACAATTCCAACATTTTAAATGGTATTCTACTAAAAAAAAAATAATTTTCATATTTTGTTTTTAAGAAAATACTGTAATGTGTTACTCTATAATGGGCACAGATAAGGCAAGTTTTTCTGATCCTGTTGTGAAGTATTCTGTGAGGTTTTGTAAGTATTCTTCTGTGTGCAGAATGGAGCAGAATGGGCTCCCTTAAATAATGCCTGCAACAGGTTCATCTGTACAGCGATTAATGGAGACTATGTCACCACTAACTACAAGATCCAGTGCCCGCCATTCGACATCCACAATTGCCAACCTGTAAGTATTACACACACACTCATTTTAAAATCTATTTTACTCACATTAGAATAACATTTAACCAATTAAATGGTCATCATAAATAACCCCCAAATGACCTTGACATCAGTGGTTTGTGGATCTAGTTGTTTATGTAATAATCAAGTACAATACTTTTATTTTAACTTATTTTAATCTTGGGTTTCCGGAGGTGGTGGGTAGTAGTAATAGTTTACATTTACTTTGTGACATTTACTTTTTTTGGAAAAAATATTCTTTTACTAGTTAGTTTAAATGGCCTTAATTCAACTCTTCCTTAAGTAAAAATTTTTAATCGCAAAAATTTACTTTTACTTCGCTACATAAGATGGCGTTCTTCCGTTACCATTAAATGTTAATTATGAAAAAGTAGTTTTAATAATTTGTTTCAATTATGTTACATCTAATGAGACTACGAGTCTTGTGATAGACTGCAGCCGTCTGAAGTACCTCCATAAAACCCACTCATTTTTAAAAATCGTGTTCAGTTTGGAAAAAAAAGGCAGAGAAGAAAGAATGACTGCATTTTTAGACATCAGTGGAGGCATAACAACCATGACTCATTGGAAAAAAAAGGCAAGAGAAAGAAATGAATGCCCCCACTGCACATTCAGTGGAGGCATAACAACCTCATTATTTTCACTCCAAAAAGGGAAACGAACATTTACGTAATGTGATGTCTTCTATCTGACTAAAACAAGTTGACATATAAGCGTTTTTATGGTAGGAATTCCAGCTCCAACCTAAGAAAACATGTTGCAGTAAGTTTAATGATAATGACTATTTGATGGCAATTCTGCAACTATAGGTACTTTAACCATACCCTAAGTTACTTTAAACAGTATCTCACACAATCACTTCTTTTCTGTCTTTTCTGTTTAAAAGCAGATTTTAAGTAGTGAATTGTTAGTATTCCTTCTGGATTCAGGATTTCCCCTTTATTTAATCAGATTTAAAGTAACTAGTAACTTACTACTTGAATAGTTTTATCATTCCATACTTTATAACTCTTACTTAAATAACTTTAAACAGTAATAAATTACATTTAATAGCTAGAAAATTGCTGTGGCTTCAGTTATAATTAAAGTCAGGTATATATTCATTTTATATAACTGTTGCTTATGGCGTCTTCTGGTCTGATCTTAATCTGCAGGGAACTGTGCAGCTTTCTGCTGATCACTGCTGTCATGTCTGTGAGTAGCAAATACACAATACAATAATATATCTGATGGCATGAATGCATCTTTAGAAAAAAGACACACTATGATTTAATAATTAGAGTTGTTCAAAATTATGATGTGTGTGTTTGTGTGTGTGTTTTCAGGTGTGAATGCGGACAACGGATGTAAAGTACAGACCATTTCTGATTACATCACTCACAACAACTGCCATTCAAAGACCACATTGGAACAAACACACTGTCAGGGACACTGTAACAGCTACAGCAAGTGAGTATACACACAAACACACACAAAGCACAGTATTCATATATAATGTATGTAAATAATAAAACACAAAAAACTATATTAACTAATAATATTTTGATATTTTGAATTATTCCAATTATACTGTTGTTGATAAAATCCATGTTACACTTAAACAGATTATTATTATAAATGCAACGTCTAAGAAACACATGAATCTAGAAGTATTCACAGCTAGAAACACTCATCATCACAGCAGCATCTCTTTTCTCTCTCTTGAGGTTAATACGACAAAAAGACAGTTTGTCATTTTATTGATAAATTAAAAAGCATAAAAACTACTCTATTCTCTATACTCTAAAAACAAAAATGCATTAAAATTAACCTTTTTATCATTTATGTTCCAGACATTATCAATGTGCAGGATCAACATATTTGATTGGTGGTTTTTCATATCTGTTTGTTTGGCTTTCTGTTTCAGGTACACTGACTTAGGCTCGGCGACTTGTAGCTGTTGTCAAGCGAGTCGTACCAGTAACCGCACAGTGACTCTGGACTGCACGAATGGAGAAACAGTAAATTATACCTACTTACATGTGGAGGCATGCAGCTGTGACCAAACCAAATGTCTTGGAACTATCCAGAGCACACCTGTAAAAGGCACTCGCTATAAACGCAGCATCAGGCTTCCCTAAGGGTGTACAAACAATGCAAGATATATTAGAAACACAACAGTCAAACAGAAATCCTTGTTTTTGCATTTTGCTGATTTAAAACATATTTTAAATGCTTTATCATGATTATTTGCTTTGTAAAGGACTAGATTATTTTGCTTTTAATTCATATAACACTGTGTAGCTGTTCGAATAAAGTGCAGTTCAAAAGTCTTTAGTTTGTGTTTGCTGTATTATAAAGAAATAAGATCAAACCCAGTTGTAATTCATTGCACGCATTGCGGACTCAGACTATAACTATAAGGTAATATAAGTGGAAATGTGTTAAATTATTAAAGCTTGTGTTTACTGACTTCTAAATATCAGTATTAATACTATAAAAATGCATTGATTGATTTATTGATTTATGTACAAAAGTAACATCATTAATACAACAAAACTTAAGATTTTTTGAAAAGGTTAGAATATAAATAAAATAAAACACACAGAGCTGTTACATAAAGTAAATTACAGAGAAAAAGGCATTTGTCCAATGTCCATGCAATTAAATACATTAAACGGACTAAGATAATGTGTAAAAAATATGCAGGACAGACAAATGTGCAAGAGATCAGTTACATTATTTAAAATAAAAAAACGGTACTATTTAAGAGCAAGTTCAATAAAGTTAAAAAAAATATATATACAAACTACAGATTCACTTACCACTATAAATTTACAAATGCATGTGCACAAACATAGTTTTGACAACATTAATTATAATAAATAGCATTTATTTTTCCAGTTACATTTGTAAAAAAAATTGCATTTGAGTGCATTATTTGAAAAAATCATCACATTTGCCATCATCACACTGAGAGACAGTTTTTATTTAGGCATATAATAAAAAAATTGCTGATTATAGTTGAGGGTATCTTAAAGCTTATTCTAAGTTTATGTAACAGTATGTATTTCGTTTTAAAGGTATCTACCCTCTACACAAAAACAAGCCGACAGGCTAAATCATATTATATAACATTATAATAATATTATATAACATTATAAATCTTTGGCTTTTGTAATGTCGAAATGTTTCAGCATAAAAAAAATCTATGCTTAGTTATTTAATGTACAGCACCAGACTCAACCAGACCCTTAAATAATTGTAGTTTTTTTTAGCTGTTTTAGGCTTTGCCACAGGATCTTAAACCAAAAGATGAAAAACAGCTTTTTCAAGAAAGTTTTTAAGCTAGCACTTTTCTTTTGGCTTCTCCTACTTACGTTCCAGATTCATCTTACTTTTAAAAAAAAGAAGAGAAAGAAAAATGGCTTAGATTGCTAATGTAAACGCAATTAGGTATCACATAGTTGCTTGCATGCCACAAAAACCATTTACAGCACAGTCATGTGCTATAAATAAGCTATACGGTTTATTGTTTGACGCTGTATTTACATTTTACCTACAGGGGACATGTAATATAAATACCAAATTTATATTATTTTAAAATTGATTGAGATATTGATTGATTGGCTTATTCTAAACACAGTCATATCCCTAATCGAGTTACTGCACCTGATTTAATACTCCAAAATGTTTTTAGGGTAACAATGCTTTTTACTTTTTTTTTGTTACGTTTACATTGATTTGTTTTACACCATAAAAACCTGCTATACTAATCTATTGAGGTCAGTACTTTTTTTTACTAATAAAAAAAACTTCTGTTAGTTTAAGAAGGTGTGTACCAATGTTAGCACAGGAGAGCGGTTGTTACACATCCCTGTGTGTGTCCAGTGTTTTTGACTTTAACACAAAGTGACAAAAGTTTACTTAAAATTTGTTTGATAAGAAACACAAGATTCTACATGTTCAATATTTATTTGGACATTACCAGTTCAGAACGCCGTATAAAAGCCATTTTTCTGTTGTAGTATTGCTGACATGACATAACAGTTGGCCAGCATCCATGAGATGTGCAAAGATGTCACAAATATGGTTTTTGAGTTGGCTAACGATACTAACTGTTCTGCAGTCAACGCAACAAACAGGTTGGAGACCCTTTATAGAATTAAGCGATACAGTTTCTGGGTTAACAATTAAATTATGTCTGATTGAAAGCTATTAATAACAATAATAAATATTTTGTGCTTGAAAATGTAACACTTCATATGATTTTTATTAGCATAATTATGTCTTAATTAAAGTTTTTAAGTACAAATAATAGTAAATATCATTATTATAAATTTTCTGTCTTTCTGTCTGTTTTTGCTCTCTTGATGCTTTTATTGTTTATTAATGATATATTTTGTTTATTGATAATATATTTTTTTCTGGACTATTTAATTCCTCCCACTATACAAAATATGATGCCAGCTATGATACCAGGGATGATAGGTAGGTTTGTCATATTTATTATGTTGTGTATATAGTGCTTACAGTGATTATATTTGATTTTGTTTCTTTAAATGGGGTAAAATCTATTGAAAATGTAACTGTTTTTTTAGTTCATATCGTAAAAAGATGTAACATTAATGAAGACATAGATAGAAATAGGATTCTATAAAAATGAGGGATTTAAATCAACAACTAAAAGAGTGGATTACAGTTTGGTGCTGATATACTGTAAAATAGGTTCTAGTTTGAATTATTACACTGTTTAATATACATAAAACTTACATAGAACAAAGTAGACAGTCTCTTTGGTTAGAAAAGTTTATTTTGCTAATCAGGCCAACTACAAAGGCTACAAAGACTAACAGTTCCATAAGTCCTGTGTTACTTCCACACTTATACTGCTGTTGGTTGTATAAAATAATGAATCAATAATTCAATAATTATAGGTGAAGCTCATAATGGACAGGTCTGCAGTACTTGGGGAAACTTCCACTACTACACTTTTGATGGTGATTGCTACCAGCTGCCTTACACCTGTAACTACGTACTTACCACCATGTGTGATAGCACGCAGTCTGACTTTAACATCCAAATGAGGAGGGAATACATTGATGGTGTATCATCAATTAAATCTTTTATCGTAACGCTAGAAGGGATCACAGTTATGCTTCACGACAGCAAAATTACTATTAACAATCAAGTGTGAGTATTCCTGTTTTGATGAGAATTTGGCAATAATTTACTAGCATCAACTTTCTTTAAGTAATGTTTAACATTTTCTTAAACGTTTCTTTAAACAGGTTGACCATCCCAGGCTATTACAATGGAATACGGATTGAGAGAGTGTCCAATTACATTAAAATCAGTTCCAAGTTAGGAGTGACAGTGTATTGGGATGAAGACAACTCTCTCTCGGTACACTTTGATTTTTTTCTGATACAGAAAATGTCAGAGGCTTAAAAGGAAGGAAGATTAAACCTAAAATAATATTCGGTTAATGTAAAATTGTAAAGTTAAACTATAAAGTTTATATACTGAACATAGGAGACGGTTTGATCTTTCATCTACCAGGCTATTTACTCAAGACTAACACAAGATTTAGCTCTAGTTTGAAACCTAAACATTTTAAAGATTACAAACAAGGTATATTGACAAAAAGTGTGTTTACATTCAAACAGAGGCGGGAAAACAGGATGTCACAATCACAATCATCTGTGTCTTTCTTATCAGATTGAGATATCCAAAAACTATGTTAATCAAACATGTGGACTTTGTGGGGACTTCAATGGCATTGCACAGAATGAGTTTAATAACAATGGTACGCCCAATTTTTTTTTGCATTAACAGCAACATTTACTCACTCACTGACTCACTGACTCACTCACTCAATTTTTCTATGTGATAATTTTCTACAGTTGTGGGGATGTTATGTGAAGGAGTAACTACTTTCACCAAGCAAGTGCTAATGAACACTAATTTTAAATGTAGGTTAAAACACAGTCAGACTGTGGTGTTGTGGATGAAAAGAACAGAAGCCTGAACTAACTTTTAACAATGGGGATTCTATTACAGAGCCACCAGGAACTCGAGTGGCACAACAATCACTGAACTTGACTTACTTGCTTTCCTATGTTCCTATGTTTTACGCTATTAAACTGCCACCTAGCAGCCATGAGCAGTACAGCAATGTTTTACAGAACACAAAAGAAACTTAAACCTGTATGTTCATTTGAAGACAGCTTCACTTTTAATTTAGCAAAGAGTGATAGAAGGTGCTCCTGTAGAACATAATGTATTGTCTTCTTTAGCAGGCCCTTTTTTTTAAACGTCTTAAAAATTAGATGTCCGTCCTTGTTGAAGCGGTAACTGAAAAATTTAGGAAAGGATTTACCTCCTTTAGTCATCTTACACACATGTGACTCTCTGTAAGTGTTTACATAGAACATAGACCCTAATGATCTGATTATAATAGGACTATTAGCATCAATTGGAATTAATTGGCAAATCTGAATGAATGAATATATGAATGAAGCAGTTTGCCTAAAGAGCGGTACAGTAATAAAAACCTTTGTTGTATGTTGATTTAACCATATTTATCTATTTACAGGTCAATATTTACCTCTAGAAGACTTTTCCTTTAAATGGAAGATAGATTCACCCACTGAAACATGTCTGCAGACTGAGGTCAAATTCTCGGACTCATGCCAATACCAGGTATAAACTTTAACTACTTACTTCATTAGTTAAAAAGTATACAATTTAAAAGCAAAAGTTATCACTACCTAAGCATTTATTAGAACTCATACTTTAACATCACTAACTTTCTTTGTCCAATTTTAAATAATAATTAAAGCTTTTTAGCCCAAAATGCTGACACACATACTGTAGTCACATATTTTGTCAGTCTTAAAATTCTTTGAAGACTTTTTTTTTTAGCAAGCCATAGTTCCCATATGTACATTGTTGCTTATTGTACATTGCTTATTGTACATTGTATTTACTGTTACAGAGCAATACATTTTACTATAAATTGACAATTATCTTTGAATAATAAGTAATTTTGCTGTTAATTCCTAGTCTATTAAAAAAAAAAAGTCCAAAAGGAATAAACTGATTTTTTTATTTATTTTACAGACAGAATTTTGTAAAGATCTGCTTAATCTTCAAGCCTTTGACAGCTGCCATTCCTTGCTGCCCACAAATGCGTTTTTGCATGCATGTATTAAAGATCTGTGTCAGTGCAACAGCACTCAGAATGTCTGCGTATGTGACACAGTATCAGAGTTCTCACGACAGTGTGCGCATGCTGGAGGGGCACCAGGAAACTGGAGATCTCAGGAGCTTTGTGGTATGTTAATACAATACTTGTAACTACAACATACGAGTGTGGTAATCATATCTAATGGAATAGTAAAGACTATGATGTAGCTGAAAATCAAGAACAAGAAGGTAAAAGTTTATAAATCCATGGACACAGCAATCAGCACTCTAAAAAAACAGAATAAAGGCAGTAGCTTTTCAAGAATTTTATTACCAAATTTGCATACTTCCTATTTAAATACACAGCAGAAACGAGCTAAGCCTCCTGACTGACCCGCACAAACATGTACAATGATGCAGAACCTTTTTTGGATTGCCACAGCGAATCATCTGTCTTCACCTAACCTTATTCTCTACATCATCTTTACTCATACCCACTTCATGTCCTCATTTATCGCATCCATATACCTCCTCTTTGGTCTTCCTCTTTGCCTTCTGCCAGATTCTACAATGACACAGAAAAGTATTTATTTTTCATATGTTAAT
Organism: Bagarius yarrelli; assembly: GCA_005784505.1. NCBI lineage: Eukaryota > Metazoa > Chordata > Actinopteri > Siluriformes > Sisoridae > Bagarius > Bagarius yarrelli. Next base: position 12,015,423 of record VCAZ01000001.1, on the reverse strand, counting down.
GTTGTCTGTTGTCCTCCTGTGTAGGCGTAACGTGTCCTTCAACCATGGTGTATAGTGAGTGTGCGAATCCATGTGTGGATACCTGCTCTAACCAGGAAGGAAGCAAAACCTGTACAGATCACTGTGTGGCTGGATGTGTGTGTCCACCTGGTAAGAATCTCTCTCTCTCTCTCTCTCTCTCTCTCTCTCGCTCTCTTTATCCTACTCATACACGAGCAGATGTTTTTACCAAGTCCTGTTTTTAATTATTTATTAATGTTTTGCCTGTTTTACTCACATAATATGGTTAAGGCAACATTCAGTAAAACTCATGGCTGTCTAATGTTTAGGAGATGCTGGTATGTGGGAAATAATTACACTTTATATCATAGTTGTGTTGCCAGATCAAAAAGCAAGAATTATCCATTGGTTTAGATTCTATTAAAAATGTTTAACAAATCATCCAATTTTAAACAAACTGGTTTTGCTGCCTTGTTGATTATGATAATCATGGCAGTACTTATGGAAGACATTTAGAAATAAGTGTCTTTTTCCAGAAAGAAAGCATAATCTGTCAATCCATTTAAGGTTATAAAACTTTTCAATTATATATTTGCATAGGAACTGTGCTGGATGACATCACAAAGAATGGGTGCATCTCTGTTGATAAATGTGCCTGCACACACAATGGTGAACTATACCAACAAGGAGAATCATTTAAAAGGGCTTGTCAAGAATGGTAAATAGATGTTTATATAATACATAGTGATTTAAACTGTATACAAATAAATCTTAACACACATTGCTACTTAAATTGGGTGTACTTCGAAAAAGGGTTTGATGCAAATACACACATCCTGTTGCCATTTATGCCAAGTTTATCACCAAAAATGTGTGTTGTAATGTCTGCTTTATTTTTATGTCAGTATCTGTGCGAATGGGCTGTGGAATTGCATTAATCTAAACTGCCCTGGCACCTGTGCCTTGCTGGGAGGGACTCATATCATCACATATGATGGAAAATCTTACAGCTTTCTCGGAAACTGCGAGTATATTCTTTCAAAGGTAAAAAACTATTACTCATAATAATATTATGTTCTCTGTTTTCACTTATAATCTAGAAGTTGTAAGATTTGTACAAATGGAAACTAAATAAGATGTATTGTGGTACTAGAAAGTAGTAGTAATCTTTTTTTTCTTTACAGGATGTCACAAATGGTGTGACTGTGTCAGTGCATCTGGTACCCTGCGATTCAACAGTGGGTAAATCATGTCTGACCTCTGTGACGATCAGCCTCCAACCATATTCTGTAAGCACTCCAAATTGTTCAAAATCTGCAAAGTGGCAGGTACCATGCGGGACTGAGCAGATTTAAACTTATACACTTTTACAAACATACTTTTACTATATAGTCACCTTAGACACCCTTATTTATATAGCATTTCTTAACAATAAAGCTGGTGTCAAAGCAGCTTTAAAGAATCTGATAGGACAAGTGTACACTCACTAAGAATACACATATCTGTACTTAAACTGATTTATCTGTAAATGAGATCCCAATGCAAGCCAGAGGCAACAGAGGCAATCTTCGACTATTTTTTGTAATATGCACAAAGCGCAATTTTAGTTTTAACAGCTTAATTTAAGAAAGAGGAAATGATTTAACGAGATCAAAAAACACTGGATGAATATTTATAGTCAAAGGGTGGTTGTGTACACATACACTGCCAACACACATTTTAGTCCAACTTGTAAATAATTAAATTCAATTTTCTTTGTGTACCACTTTTTACAAGTGGCTTTATGGGAATGTATACATTTAGGTCACAGTGTTACTGTATGAGCATGAAACCAAAGAAATACGAAAAATCTGTTGTCAATTTCATGTTTTATTTCAAAATCAGGAATAGTGTTAACTTTCAAAATAACAGTTCTGTCAATTATTTTGAAAAGTTTGTGCCAGTCTGAGTTAAGTAGTCTGAGCATAGTAGAATAGTAGTTTTACAACAGATAAAATGTGTATATAATGACTTATTATATTCTACACTTAAATATTTTACATTACAGTATTATATAACATACATATGTTTAATTATGCTTTCTTATTTCTAATTTACAGGTTAAAATCTTTTCTAGTGGAAACATATTTTTAAACGATGTTACAACTAAGCTTCCATTATATACTGGTGGGTTTTTAACGAGTCTTGTAGACTTATAGATTTGTGTGTTTTTTATACTCCTTCTTAGGGTTTGTGTTGATGAGGACATTTTCCTACATTTTATTTACCATGTGTTTACCTAGCTTGTAAATTTTACACATTGAATAGACACCAACAAAATCAGGAAACAAGACAAATTCATTTATATTAAACACATATATATGATTATCTCATATTACAAGTGAAATATGATTTAATTTAGGTTACTAACGTAGCCCTGCTTCCCTGAGAATGGAAGGTATCTATCTATGGGAATGCCTGCCTGTATATAATCCCCCTGCTGCCTTGCCATTCTCTGCATATTTCTTCTCCATACAGGGCAGGCAAGGAGGGCAGCATTATAAGATACCGCACTTTATGTTAGCAAATGTCTTTCTAGCATTTTTTTGGTGTATTACTATGGGATATAAAGACCACTCCTGTATTAGCGATATGCTGACAAAGCTGGCAAATGCTCTTAAAGATCATAATCCAGCTCATACCAATATGTTTACGCGAATCAGTAGAACATAGGACCCTCCAGAACCGAGTGGGCAAACAAAATAAACAAAGTGTACAAAGATGAACAGCTAACCACAGCACAGATCTCTCAGCAACAGTGGCGCAGGCATTGTAGCGATGAAGCCTCAATAAAAATTAATAAATAAAACAGTTTAGTGTGAGCGAAACATTTGTGGAGCGATTGCTTGGGCTGTGAGCAACAGAGCGGACCACACTCCCACAGAGTGAAATATTACACTGTGCATCACACCGCTCCGCTTCGCTCACATGCTCAAATTTACAAGATTTTTTAGGTCAACTTGATGATGTGAACTCAGTTGTTTGTATTCAGTTGCCTGGATAAAAATATCAGCCCAGACCCAAGAAAAAGTGATTTTTAACCTTTCCCATTTATCAATCTGAGAAAGGTTCTCTTTAATTAACTTAAAATGCATTATTCTATAATCAGAAGGACTATTTACAGATAAGGAGTGTGTGTCCTAGAGATCTTTGAAAAGATTTCTTACTACCATCTAAGTAATGTTTTCTTACCTTTTCAGATAAAGTGAGAATCTTCAAGTCTTCTACATTCTTTATAATTGCACAGACACCTAGTCTTAAGATTATTATTCAGCTTGTTCCAGTTATCCAGATGTACGTGGAAGCCAGCACACCCCAAAGGGAAACACTGAGCGGTACTCTCGCCACAATATATAAAAAGCATCAATGTTTTCTCTTGTTAAAATGTTAAAAGCGTCTGTGATTAATGCATGTTTTTCAATTTTTTGCTAGGCCTTTGCGGAAATTTTAATGGCATCCAGACAGATGATTTTACGACAGAATCAGGTCTTATAGAGGGGACAGCTGAATCATTCGCCAGCACATGGAAAACCACGCTTTGTCAAGATCTTAGTCTTAATCTCTTTGACCCCTGTAGTATGAGTGTTGAAAAAGGTACATACATCAAACCTTAAAAAAAATATAGATGCAAAAAAATTTAGTACCCTATAAAATTATTTTGAAGCTTTAATTAAAATTATATTTGTTTAGAGAATTATGCCAAGGAGTGGTGTGAGACGCTTAGCAACCCCTCAGGAGTTTTTGCTCCCTGTCATGTAGAACTCAACCCAAAGGATTACATAAATGTATGTCCTGACCGGTCAGTTGTTTTGTAAAAATTTGGCAACCACTTGGAATACTACATTAATACTTGTCATATTGTCATTTTTTCCTAGAGATGCAAATATGATGCATGCATCTGTGACAAGAGCGAGGACTGCATGTGTGCTGCTGTGTCTTCTTATGTTTTGGCATGTGCTGCTAGAGGTGTCATTCTGAATGAATGGAGAACAAACATGTGCAGTAAGTTTCTTTTTATATGAATGAATGAATGAATGAATGAAACAATGATCCTGTTTTTATTTAAGTAAATAGGTAAATAAAGCATTATTAAATATAAATGCTGTAAATGGACAATGATTATTTCCACTTTATTAGATACGTTACTCTTGGATGTTTTAAAAAAAAAAAACATATGATTGACATGTATTGCACCACAGCTGTTATTAATATACCTTTTTGATCAAAAAATCTTTATTTTCCTTTAAAAAAAATTATTTTTCTTTGCAAAGATCGGTATCCTAGAGAATATATATATATATACATATAATAAAAATATAATAAAAATATTCAGATTTTTTAGAGATCTTTTTTTTCACGCTATTAAAATAAAGTACCCAACTATCTTTTTTTATGTTTTATGCAGAGTCATACACAGAAAATTGCCCAGGAAATATGAAGTACTTCAATGACTACCGCAGCTGTGGGAAAACCTGTCGTTATCTCAGCCAAAATTACCAAACCTGCGATTTGTCCCATACACCTCTGGATGGTTGTGGTTGTCCTGAGAACACTTACCTCAATGACATGGATGAATGTGTGCCTGCCTCTGAATGCCCCTGTTATTTTGATGGTGAGGTTATGGCCCCTATGCAGGTGACGAGCAAGGCTGGATCTACATGGTAAAATGTGACTTTAAATAGTGCTTATATATAGTTAAAGCTTTGCATTAATCCATCGGGTATAAAGCATGGACATCTGATTTTATCCTGCTTTACCGCAGCACTTGCAGAGACGGTACAATGCACTGCACAGGACCGCAGGAAATTACTAGTAAGACTCAAGTGAATGTTTTTAATAAGTTTTGTAATAATCAAATAACTTTGCTAACTCGATACTATTTCATTGGAATTAATACTATTTTATTGTATAATCGATTCTGGATTAGCCTGCACAGCTCCTATGGTCTATTTCAACTGTTCGGATGTTACAAATGGAAACGGGTGCATTAGAAGCTGCCAGACCCCGGACTCAAGTCAGTGTGTAAGTAAATCAACAGACACAGGTTGTAAGGTAATTGGTAATCTAGTAATTAGTTGGGTCTTCGAGTCCAAAAACATGCATTGTAGGCCAATTGGCTTTTATCAATTGGTATAGTATGTGTGATTTGACCCTGCAATGGGTTGGCATTGCACTCTGTCCCCAATCTTGTACCCCAAGTCACCTGGTATAGACTCCTGTCTAGAAAAATGAATGGATTAATGGATTGATAGACAAATGAATGGATGTGCTCTTCAACTATGTCTTGTTTTACATATGAACCTCCACATTCTATTTAACAAAACATATAATTGACTTTTATTTAATTATACATAATTGTAAACATTTATATATTTGCCTTTTCTAAAAATAATCCAGTTTTTGTCACATTGCGGCACACCGCACACTATAGGAACAAAAAAAGGTTAAATCTTTTTTGTCTATATGTGTGTGGCCTCTGACATTTCAAAAATCTTTTACTTTTAACAATCTTTCAGTGTGTACCCATAAGTTTATGTAATACCAAGTTCAGAGGCTGTGTGTGTGTGTGTGAGAGAGAGAGAGAGAGAGAGAGAGAGAGCGAAAGAGAGAGTTGGCTGTATGTTTGGTGGGTTTTTCATAATGCAATTACTATTTTAATTGTCTCTTGTATAATTTGGGTCACAGAGCAGCATGCAGTGTATATCAGGGTGTGTATGTCCTGATGGTCTACTTGCTGATGGGCAAGGAGGGTGTGTGCAAGAGGAGAACTGTCCTTGTGTTCATAATGGAGAGTTTTATCCACCTGGAATAACTATAAAGGCAGATTGCAATGACTGGTAAGAAAAGATTTTCTTAGTATTAAGGACCTTATAATAAATAGTAGTTAGGTTGTTTGGTGTGTTTTTTTTGTGCCTTTACATTTTCTATGTATTCATTCTTTATATTTGGGGTAAAATTTCTGGGTATTTTGCTTGTGATTAACTAGAATATGTACTATGCACATTTCAGCACTTGTCAAAACAAAAAGTGGATTTGCTCAAAATAAGGAATGTTCCAGAACATGTACTATTTATGGTGAAAATCATTACATTACTTTTGATGGTCGGAAATATAGTTTCCATGGCAACTGTGAATACACCCTGGTACAGGTACTCGCAACTCTTTTTTCAGTAAATGTTTGTTTTTAATATGAAATAAATAAATACAATCAATAGTGGTTAAAAAATTGCAGTGTAGTTTTTTAGTAAATGCAATTTTAGTAACTTTTGATATTATTGATTAACCTATTTAGTAATTTTTTTTTTTTTACTATTTATAATGCCATTTACCTTTTTTTTCCGAATACTTTGTTAACAGTTATAATACAAAATGATCAATTTGTTCGATGCAAGGGCAAAAACAAAATACAGTATAACATGACTTATCATAGTTTCTTTATGATCTAGTTTAATTTTTGTCATTATTATTGATTGTTATATAAAACAGGGTTATTACTGGTGCTGGGTAAAGAAACTTTACCATGTGCTATATATTTCAAATGAACACATCTAACAATGCTTGATCTTTACAGGACCACTGCAGCAACAGCAATAATGGTACATTCCGTATCATGACAGAAAATATCCCTTGTGGCACCACTGGAACCACCTGCTCCAAAACTATTAAAATCTATTTAGGGGTGAGTTTATAATCTACATAACCTACATAATACCCCCATTAATATGCTACATCATCATCTTGTTAAATATATAAACCTTTAGAAGTTGTAAAAGAAATGGTTTATTATTACATATGATGTATGTAGTATAACATATTGTTATTATTATTTGTACTAGTAGTAAAATTTACTAATAAGTACTATAAATCTGTACTAGACTCCAATACTATTCAATAAAAGCCTGCTAACCTTGTTATTAACACTGAAAATTTACATTTCTTATGAATTCCTATAGAACAAACAGTTGCTTCTGTCAGAGGAAAATATAAAATCATTAACACATTCTGATGACACAGAGATCCCTTATAAACTACACTTTATAGGGATATACTTAGTTATCGAGGCTGAAAATGGTCTTACACTGTTTTGGGATAAGAAGACAAGTCTGCAAGTCAGACTTGACCCCTCATTTAAGGCAAGTATTTAACTCGTGCTTATTCTTATATAGAAAGATTTTTTTTAATGTTTTCATTTATTTAATGAAGGATCTTATTTCCATGTTAGGGAAATGTGTGTGGACTCTGTGGAAATTACGATGGCGACTGGAATAATGATTTTACAACTCGTGGTGGAGAGGAAGTAACCTATTCACCTAAATTTGGAAACAGCTGGAAAGCTACTGCTACATGTCCTGAAGCCAGTGATAAGCCTAACTCCTGTGAAATGAGACCTTACCGGCAGGCCTGGGCCATAAAACAATGCAGCATTCTCAAAAGTGATACCTTCAGAACATGTCATACAGCGGTAAGTATTTTTATCAAACAGACTGAAAAAAAAGAGAAAAAGAGGGAGAGAGAACAATAAATTAATTATTGAATAAATGAATAGTTGTCTTATTTGGAGAAACCTACATTTTACAGTTTGGGCACAAGAATAGTTTACTGGTCTAACACCAGTGTGTAATTTTACAGATTACAATAACTATATGGAAAGATATCTAAGGATATGCTTGTTCTTTCTTTTATAATAATGTAAATTTTAGACACAAGGTTATTTTAATCTGAATAAATAAAACTGACATCATTTTAAAAGTGTATTATCTGATAAATATGAATTAGCAATAGCAATTTATTTAAACATTTTATTATTGTGTTCATACAGTTGTCCTGAGGGTCATATAAATATTAGTAACTTCTACTAATGGTAGAATTATTAAAGTAGACTTATTGCCTCATGATAAATTTTCAAATTGTGAAATTAAAAGAATTAATATGGACTATGTTCTATGCAAATAAAAAATGTATTTGTTTTAAATCATATTCATAAACAAATTATGCCACTTGTTAAATTCATTAATCAAATTTACTTATAAAAATTCTTACTCAGGTGGACCCAACTCAATATTACGATGCTTGTGTGCAAGACACATGTGCCTGTGATGCTGGTGGAGATTGTGAATGTTTCTGCACTGCTGTGGCAGCCTATGCAGCAGCATGCAGTGGGCAAGGAATCTGTGTGTCATGGAGAACCCCAAGCGTCTGCCGTAAGTCTCAGACAAAAAATACATAATCGTCTTTACAGTATGTTTTCAGTTTTACAACTTTATCGATAACTGACATTAAAACACATACAGATATAGCTCTCGTTTATTATATGTCAAATGATTGTTGGCTATAATTATATGTATAATTAAATATGTGTAAAAAAAAAATAGAAAGCCTTTAAATACATATGGACTTGACAGTCTGTCAAAATAAAATTGAACCATTCCACAGCATTGTTTTGTGACTACTATAACACACACGAAGGCTGTGAATGGCATTACAAACCCTGTGGACAGTCCTGCATGAAGACCTGCAGAAATCCCACAGGGATCTGCTACAGTGAAATTCCTCCTTTAGAAGGTACAGCTTTCTGAATAATATATATTTAATGGTTTTAAATGCTGGGGGTTTTTTTACTCAGGTGTAACATAGGTGGCTTAATAGCATAAGAAATAAATGCATATTGCTGCAAATATGTTTGGACAGAATAGTTAAATAGCTAATATAGCTAATATAAAAACAGATATGAATAACAGGCAAAAAAATTTTAGCTAGATGTTCTGGCTGGAAAAGTGTGCTTTTGCTGTTGTTTTTTTTAGAAAGTTTAAATTTAAAAAAATAATAAATAAATACAAACATTTTAACAAATACAAAGCTACTTTATTAAATAACAACGTGTCAAATACAAGAAATATTACTTTTTTAATGACAATATGACAAAATCACGTTGCACCAAACCAATAGCTTTACAGTGTGAAAATAATATTTCATACTTGATTTTATATAATAATCATTCTGATTATGTAACGCAATCAAAATAAAAATAAATAAATAGCAAAAATATGTTTTACAATGTTTGTTCCCCCTGAAATGGTTCCCTAGTGTGTTTTATTAAAGTCTGACATTTGGGATAGGGTGTTTTCCCCAGTGCCCTTCAGACAGACCATACCTGGAGGAGGCAACAATGAAGTGCGTTGCCAGAGAAAAATGTGGCTGCTATGATGATGAAACTAATACACACTACAACGTGGGGGATCTGATTCCTACAACAGAAAACTGCAAGAAATGGTATTTTGTATTATAAGTTTGGAACTTATTTTATCAAAATGGCATCATTGAATTTTTGTATACATTTGGGACCCTGTAAAGAGGATTTAAATAACTGTAAACAGATTTTTATTACCTGGCACTTTATTTGCTCTTCTTAATAAAAACTTCAACTATACAACATTTTTTTTCAAAGCTTTTGTACTGGACAAGGTTCTTCTTGTGAATACAGTGAAACAGGTCAGTATAGGTTTTTATACATCACACAGAATTTTGATCATTTAACAAAAATTGAAAGCACATGTATGTGTCTAATATGTACAAAAATCTACTTGATTTAGATTGCTACTGTGAGTATAATGGGCAGAAATATAAAAACGAACAGATAATATACAACACAACAGATGGAGACGGTTCATGCATCACTGCTAAGTGTGAAAAACATGGAAACATTACTAGAGATATAAACCCATGCTATACAAAAACTCTTACAGCCCCTACTACAGTTTTCAATTTCACAACATGTAAGTAGAAAATCTGAAGTGAATACATTTCCAATAAATAAATAAATTCCACAAAGATATTTTAGAAGTAATTTGTTGATACGACAGAATGTAAATAGATTTTACACCAGCAAAAATTGGTGAAATGATCATTACAGTTATATTTGTACTCTACAGTACCTCCTACAGTAACTACAACAGTTCCAGAAACAAGCACAACAACTAGATCACCTATTTATACTACATCAGTGGTGGAAACAGGCACGACCACAGGAAAACCCACTTCTACTACAACAATTGCAGAAACAAGCACAACAACCGGACCATCTATTTCTACTACCACATTGGCAACAATGAGCACAACAACTGCACCATCTATTTCTACTACAACATTGGCAGAAACAAGCACAACAACTGGATATTTCATGTCTACAACAACAGCAACAGAAACTAGTACAACAACTGGATCACCTACTTTTACTTCAACAGAGGCAAAAACAAGCACGACCAAAGAAAAACCCACTTCTACTACAACATTGGCAGTAACAAGCACAACCACAGTACAACCCACTTCTACAACAACGGAGACAGAAACTAGTACAACAACTGGATCACCCACTTTTACTACAACAGTGGCAGAAACAAGCACAACCACAGGACCATCCACTTCTACTACAACAACTGCAAAAAAAAGCATGACCACAGGACCATCCACTTCTACTACAACAATTGCAGAAACAAGCACAACAACTGAAACATTCACTTCTTCCACAACAGTAGTAGAAACAAGCACAACCACAGGACAACCTACTTCAACTACAACATTGGCAGAAACAAGCACAACCAGAGGACCATCCACTTCTACTACAACATTGGCAGAAACGAGCACAACAACTGGACCATTCACACCTACTACAACAGCGACAGAAACTAGTACAACAACTGGATTACCCACTTTTACTACAACAGTGGCAGAAACAAGCATGACCACAGGACACCCCACTTCTACTACAACAATGGCAGAAACAAGCACGACCACAGGACCACCCACTTCTACTACAAAAGTGACAGAAACAAGCACAACAACTGGACCATTCATTTCTACTACAACATTGGCAGAAACGAGCACAACAACTGGACCATTCACTGCTACTACAAAATTGACAGAAACAAGCACAACAACTGGACCATTCATTTCTACTACAACATTGGCAGAAACGAGCACAACAACTGGACAACCCACTATTACTACAACAGTGACAGAAACAAGCACAACCACAGGACAACCCATTTCTACTACGACATTTGCAGAAACAAGCACGACCACAGGACAACCCACCTCTACTACAACAGTGACAAAAACTAGTACAACAACTGAATCACCCACTTTTACTACAACAGTGGCAGAAACAAGAATAAGCACAGGACCATCCACTTTTAGTACAACAGTGACAGAAACAAGCACAACCATTGGACAACTCACTTCTACTACAACATTGGCAAAAACAAGCACAACAACTGGACCATTCACTTTTACTACAACGGCGGCAGAAACTAGTACAACAACTGAATCACCCACTTTTACTACAACAGTGGCAGAAACAAGCATAAGCACAGGACCATCCACTTTCACTACAACAGTGACAGAAACAAGCACGACCACTGGACCTTCTACTACGACACTGGCAGAAACGAGCACAGCAACTGGACAACCCTCGTCTTCTACAACATTGGCAGAAACGAGCACAACAACTGGACAACCCACCTCTACTACAACAGTGACAGAAACTAATACAACAACTGAATCACCCACTTTTACTACAACAGTGGCAGAAACAAGCATAAGCACAGGACCATCCACTTTCACTACGACAGTGACAGAAACAAGCACGACCACTGAACCTTCTACTACGACATTGGCAGAAACGAGCACAACAACTGGACCATTTACTTTTACTACAGCGGAAACAGAAACTAGTACAACAACTGGAAGACCTACTTTTGCTACAACAGTGGCAAAAACAAGCATGACCACAGAACCATCCACTTCTATCACAACAATTGCAAAAACAGGCACAACAACTAGATCATTCACTTCTTCTACAACATTGGTAGAAACAAGCACAACAACAGGACAACCCACTTCTACTACAACATTGGCAGAAACAAGCACAACAGGACAACCCACTTTTACTACAACAGTGACAGAAATTAGTACAACAACTGAATCACCCACTTTTACTACAACAATGGCAGAAACAAGCACGATCACAGGACAACCCACTTCTACTATGACATTTGCAGAAACAAGCACGACCACAGGACAACCCACCTCTACTACAACAGTGACGGAAACAAGCATGAGCACAGGACCATCCACTTTTACTACGACAGTGGCAAAAACTAGCACGACCACTGGACCTTCTACTACGACATTGGCAAGAACAAGCACAACAACTGGACAACCCACTTCAACTACAACAGCAACAGAAACGAGCACAACAACTGAACCATCCACTTCTACTACAACAATTGCAGAAACAAGCACAACAACTGGATCATTCACTTCTACTACAACAGTAGTAGAAACAATCACAACCACAGAACCTTCTACTACAACATTGGCAGAAACAAGCACAACCACAGGACAACCCACTTCAACTACAACATTGGCAGAAACAAGCACAACCACAGGACCATCCACTTCGACCACAACATTGGCAGAAACAAGCACAGCCACAGGACAACCCACTTCTACCACAACATTGGCAGAAACAAGCACAACAACAGGCACATCCACTTCTACTACAAAAGTGACAGAAACAAGCACAACTACAGGACCATCCACTTCAACTACAACAGTGGCAGAAACAAGCACAATAACTGGACCTTCAACTTCTACTAGAACAGTGGAGGAAACAAGCACAACCACAGAACCACCTACAGTCTCTGTTATTACAGGATCTACAACAACTCCTGCAGCTCAAGTTTGTTTATGCACATACATGGATAAGACCTTTCCGCCAGGCAAGTACTATATTCCTGCTTCATTGTATTGATTGATGTTTTTTTTATTTATATTCCTGTGTGTAGCTTTTGATATTTAAAAAAAAATTGCAAGTTAGTTATTGAAAGTATCTCCTAATCAGGTTATGCTGATTTTAATTATTGATTGTGTACAAAACTTCTGTACTATTGTGAGACTATAATAAGAACATTAAATGTCTTATAACGAGTTTCTATTATTTTGTTATAAGGAAAAAATGCCTTTGTTATTCATCATATTTGTACCTTATTCTAGGGTCTGTCCTGTATAACCAAACCGATGGAACAGGATGGTGCTTCACTGCCTATTGTGAATCAGATTGTAATGTTGTCAAGAAAACTGAGCCATGCTTTATGAGTACTACTCCTTCACCAGCCTCTACAACCCCTGTTCCTAATAACAACTACTCATACCCTAATCCAGAAAGCAGGGTAATTTAAATCCTATCTTAAATGCATTGTTTTATGTGTTAGGCAAAAGAATTTTTTTCAAGTAAAATAACTCTACAGCAATCAACATGCAGGTCAAAACTAATGCAAATAATCATTAAATGCCAATCACTTATGATTGTTACTTTAAAAGTGCAAGGTAAGTATATACAGTCTGTCACCTATCCCATTCCTAAATATACTTATACGATCAAATGCATGCGGTGTAATCAATCTTTATTCAGGCAATGTTAAAATGAAGTTACCAAAACCGTCAACAAGGACTATGCCAAATCCAGATTCGCTGAAACAATTTTGTTCACTCAAGCATGTCCTGGCTTTCAGTCACAATTTTCATTTCAGTCACATCATTTTCACAAATGATATGTACAAACAATTGGCAAGAGTCACAAAATAAATTATGTGTTTACCTTCCTTATCTTTTTCTTATTTTTTAATAACAGAATGGAGAACTATGGACCAATGAAGAAAAATGCAAAGATGGCAATGTTATATCCAAATGTGGTAAATGTGTCCACTCAGATGATACAAAGCCAGTTTGTGAAAATGGTATTCCTCCCAATAAAGTCTATGACAAGTCCAGGGGTTGCTATCATTATGAATGTCAATGTAAGTTATATACTTTTTTTTAAAAATGACATAAATACTGTAACTTGTAATTCTTAAATCAAAACAAATTATGTACCACTTTAAATCAACATAAACTGGTTCAATGCTTTTGCTCTTTTCCTTTTTTTAAAACTGCAGGCAAATGTTATGGCTGGGGAAAAAACCATTTTGTCACTTTTGATGGGAATTATTTTAATTTCCAAGGAAACTGTGCATATATTTTGGTCCAGGAAATCATCAATAAGTACAATTTCTCTGTCCACATCAACAACTACATGTGTGACCAACACTTTTGTACTGAATCTTCGACTGTACACTATAAATCATATATAATCGAATTGAGACAGACAAACTATCCAGCTGTAAATACAGTGAGTACATGGCATTCAAAACTAAAAAAATAAAAATAATGAACATGTTACATGTGCGTCAAGAACCATGGCCATGGCTGTGTATGTTAAATAAATGTTTTTGAAGCATATAATATAGAATAGAAGAAACTTTCCTTGTCAGATATATCACCTCAAATATTTTTGACCTGCCATTTTACTTGCTTAGCAGTGCTACTTAGCATTTATAAAAGTTGACTTAACATTTGTTCTGTGCTCTAAAGAATTAATCATGAAAAAAATCAATAAATACATAATGTGTATTAAATCCAGATGATACTGTCTTAGCTTATTAGTAGGTTTAATAATAATTACATACATCTTTTACATTTTTTGTGTCAGGTATATGTCAACAATGAAAAGGCAAGCTCAGTGTACACTAATGCAGACTTCAGCATAACCACAACGGGTATTGCAATGACTCTAGATATTCCTGAAATCCAAGTCCAGGTTACCTTCAACGGCAATCACTTTTTAGTCAACCTTCCATTTTCCCTATTTCACAATAACACAGAAGGACAGTGTGGTAAGCAAAAACTAGATCTCTGCAAAATATTATGCATAAAAATAATGTCTCACTTTACACTATAGTACATTATAGCTAATGTGGTATAATAGTGATTTGTTAAATTACTAAACTGTAAGTCTCTTCTGTTCATTTAGTTCTGCAACAATTTTCAACAAACTGGTTAGTTGTTAATTTTTCCTTTTTTAAAGGTAAATGTGACAACAACAAAATAAATGACTGCACACTTCCTAATGGAAAAGTTTCCCCAAATTGTGATGAAATGGGTCCTCAGTGGCAAGTGAATAACACTTGTACCACCCCACCACCAAGAACCCCAGAACCGCCCCCTACAGACATGCTATGTCAGCCTGAAATCTGCAAAATCATCCACAGCAAGTAAATCACATTCAGTTGTATATACAGCATTATCCAAACATTTACTAAATATTCATTGCTTTACCACTTTTCCTTTTGTAATGTCATATATTTAAAAATATATATGATTTAACTTTGAATTTGTCTTCTTTTGTAGAGAATTTGAAGAGTGCCACAAAGTCCTTAACCCGGAAAAGTTCTACAATGCATGTGTACATGATATGTGCAAAAAGAACAACACTGGTTGCTCCAGTCTAGAAGGATATGCTCGAATGTGTGCTGAGGAATCTGTATGTGTAGACTGGAGACCCTTAACAGATGGAAAGTGTGGTAAGGCACAGAAAAGACTCTTATCACTTAAAACTTACTGTCAGGTTGATACTCAATAACAATAATGGTTTTTTTTGTGTGTAGCACCCAATTGTCCTGAACATAAAGTTTACTTGCCATGTGGGCCGAAGGTGGAAAAAACCTGCAATTCAGGGTAATGAACTATTTAACATATTTTGATCACACCAAAATTGTGGTAGTTTTTTAACTTTATTGTCATTAATAACCAGAGCTGGATTTATGCATAAGCGCCCTTGCTCAAACGTTCGGAGGGCCCAGTTAAAAAAAGGGATATAAATTTTTTTATTATTATTTTATTATAGTGCTTAAAAATTAAGCCAATTAGACTTAATAATAACTGTTAATTCTTTTTCTTTATCTGAAACCCTGCCAGGTACAATGAAAAACTCATAAATTGTAAGTCCAAAATGTGTCTTGATCATTTTCAAGAAGGATGCTTCTGCCCTAAAGGCACCACCCTCTTTAACACCAATACAGATGAATGCACAGAGTTCTGTGGTAGGCATATTTTATAAATTGTTTTATAATGTGTGTGTGTGTGTGTGTGTGTGTGTGTATAGATGTGTATATATAGATACATTCCAAACATTTGTATATATGTTTTCTGTATAGGTTGTGTGGGTTCAGATGGAAAGCCCAAAAAGGTGAGCCAGCTACACAATTTGAATTTAATTAAAATATTTCAAGTATGTTTACATTTCACTATTTAGCAGATGCTGTTGTCCAGAGCGACTTAAAGTGCTTTGAGTCACATCATTGAACAGCTCAATCTCTTAAAGACAGCCAGTGAATCTGCTGTTCTGACATTAATGGGACGATGATGATGGAATGATGCTGTTCTGACATTAATTGACTGATGCTGTTTATATTTAGTATAGTTGTCTTATTGTAATGGGATACTAAATAAATGTGACAAAGAAGGAAATATTTAAATGAGAAATAAAAGAATGATTTTGCATTGTCATCATTTTGCAGCCAGGGGAAAAATGGCGCTCAGAATGTAAAGAATGTACATGCAGTGAAACCTCAATGGGTCCAGTGTGTGAACCAGTTAAGTGTCCAAACCCAGAACCCTGTACTAAACCAGGATATAAGCTGGAGAATAAGGACTGCTGTCCGAAGTGTGGTGAGTGTACATTACACCATTTCAGCATTTTTTATCCACTAGTTTTTACCATATACTATTATAGTAGCCTAATGTCTAAGAAGTTTTACATTCATTTTAGGAAAGAGTTCCCTTAAATTAATCACATTTTCTCTTTTATTTTCTGTCACAGTGTGCAAACCTAACCTGTGCAACACAAAAGTAGAAAAATGCCCAGTTGGTTTTCAGCTAGTGAAAAACAAGGAAGAAACCGACTGTTGCATCACTTTTCACTGTGGCAAGTTTTAATATCACTCAATTATTTAGTCTGAAAAAGATTTAGCAGTTTGCTAATAATTGCAAACCTAAACTTTCTTTCTATTTTACCAGAACCCAGAAAAGTGTGTGTCTTCAATGATAATGTGTTTTTGGTGAGATTTGTTATTTTTACTCTGCATAAAAAATAGTTGTGTACAGTGTTGTTAGCATTAGACTCTTTTGTATAATGCATTAAGTGTTTTTACAGTGTTACAGTGTCCAATAGCCATGCTTTTATTTTTAGATTTTTTTTTTTACATTTTTAAAATCTATATGGCAGATATATAATACACATTCTCAGTCAAAAGGTATTTAAAAGTGTAAAATAGATAATAGAATTAACATTATTGACTGTTTCTACTTTACAGCCTGGTAATGAAGTTTCAACCGGATCCTGTGAACACTGTGTTTGTGCTTCAACTGTGAACACTAGCACTAACCTTCATGATATAGTATGCACTCCTAAGCAGTGCAAAAAAAAATGTCCTACGGTAATATCCTCAATCTAAAATCTGACTTTTAATTATCAAGGCCTAAAAAATAGTGCTTTAAAAACATAGTAGAGCATCAAGATCCATGTGGCAATGGCGTATGTGAAACATACATTCAGGCTACAAACCTGCAAGCTAAAGTACTATGCAAAAGTTTTTGGCAAGTGTTAAGAAATACAGTAAAGAATTCCATAATATATACACTTCCTGTCCAAATAAGTCACACACAGTAAATATTTAATTGGATTACTTGGTCTTTAATTACAACACGGATTCACCATGGCATCATTTCAGTATGCTTCTGCAATGTCCCAACATTTATTCCTGGCCAGAGTTGCATTAATTTTTTGCCAACATCTCGTATTGATGATGGAAATGTCTTGTCCGGCACATTCCAAAATATTTCATGCAAACTCCACACAGAAAGGCCCCTGCCCGGGAATCGAACCCAGACTTCTTGCTGTGAGGCAACAGCGCTAACCACTAAGCCACTATGCCACCCCTTCCTGAACCACTCTTTTACAAATTGAGCCAGATAAATCCTGCCATTAATCTTAAAATATACCTGTGCCATCGAGGAAAAAATCAATTGATGCAATAACCTGGTCATTTAATATATTAAGGTAGTCAGCTGACCTCATTCTTTGGACATTAACTGGAACCTGACCAACTGCAGTAATCCCAGATTATAGCACTGCCTCCACAGGATTTTACGGTGTGTACAGGGCATGATGGGTGCATCACTTAAGGCACCTCTTTTCTTATCCTGATGCACCCATCACTCTGGAACAGGGTAAAGCTGGACTTATCAGACCTAGTAACCTTCTCTCATAGGTCAGGAGTCGAATCTTTATGCTACCTAGCAGATTGTAGCCCTTTTTCCAATTCACTGATAAGTGTTTTTCTCAAGGCTACACAATTGATATGATTTTAAACTAATTTTTCGAATACAATCATTCCAGATTTTTGTCCGACAACATTACTTCCTCAAAAATCATGGTTCCACACTCCCTTTTTAGTTTTTAATAATGCTTTGGACAGTTCGTAACCCGATTTTTAGTCATTTCAGCAACATCCTTAGATGTTTTCTTTGCTTAATGCATGCCAATAATTCGATCCCTCTAAAAACAGATTAACATTTTTTTTTTACGAACACATGATGCGTCTTTCAGCATGGTTCTTTGAGAAAAGAGAAGCTACTTTCTGCATCAGTTAGGGTTAAATAACATGTTGCCAGCTGAAACATGATTATCCTATTTGCTTCGTTAAATCCAAGTAGTGACTTTTTTTGGCTGGAAAAATATATATATTTAATGTGGGGTTTTTTTTAGCTTTTTGAAATGCATGAACAAAAACAAATTCTAAATTAAGTCAATATTTGGTGTGAAAAGTTCTTGCACTTTGGCTTCAGTTCTTGCTCTTGCACTGTTTGTACATTGAAACACAATTGAAACACATGGATTGATTTAAATAATTTACATTCTACTATGTTAATTGATTAGGAAAAACTATTACAACTTTTGCATAGTACATTACTTGTAAATTTATAAAATATAAACATGTTTGGTTAGTCATGTTAAAACCATTTTAGTACATAATCCACCTATGTTTATTAACATAAAATAGTTTTGCATGCATCTAATAATTATTTAATGAGTTAAAAAAAAATTTATTATCTTTTACAGGGTTTTGCCTACGAAGATGTACCAGCGGAATGCTGTGGAAAATGTGTACAGCAACACTGTGTATACAAAGGTCCAGACAATTCCAACACAGTAACCATAGTTAAGGTACAGACAAAATACCATGTATATTAAGAAGAGAGTTAGTTTTAATTCGCCTACACACAATTTAACAGTCATGATTCTTGGTTCTGGATAGTCCCTATTTCCCAGTGTCTCATTCCCCCTGAATTTCTCAACAGGTTGGACGGAGCTGGACCGATCCGAACAAACCATGTGTAAAATACAGTTGCAGTAAAGTCAATGATGTGTTTGTCTTGGAGAAAATACCACCTTCATGTGCTGAGTATAAGCCAGAGGAGTGCATTCCTGTATGTTTATTGCCTGTCACTATTGTGCCATATAATTGTATACAGATGCTTATTTCTGTTTAATAAAATGTATTTTTCAGACTGAATGTACTATTGAGAAAAAAACAATTACTAACATTTTTTACATTTTTGTGTCCATTTTAAGGGCACAGAGACAACCACATCTGATGGATGTTGTCAAACCTGTAAGCTGAATAATATTCTTTCTTTTTCATATGATAACGCAAAATATTTACATTTACATGCATCATGTTTAAAGCTAAATCATTTGGAGGGACTTCCAAAATGTATTGTTTTATTCTACAATACAGATATGATGTGGTAATTATACTCCCTTTTTATCACATTCAGGTCAGCGGCATACATGCAAACTGGTAATGAACAACACAGTCTTAACTGTTAATGACTGTAAATCAAGCGGGACTGTAGAGATAACCTCCTGCTCTGGATCCTGTGACACTAATTCAATGTAAGTTCGAATACACACCAAACACATAAGTGGTATCTTTAAATTGTCTGTAGCAGATAGTTATAGGCTGTAGGCTGTGTGCGATTAGCAGTTCAAGAAATGTCTGGATTATATATAGTAATAGATTTAAGTTAAATTCGTACTGTACATTTTAGAATTAATGAAATAATAAAGTTCTCTTACATACATACTACACACAATTTTTTTTAGCAATATTGTTTCTTTCTTATTCTTTTAACATTGCATATTTTGTCATTGTGCAGGTACTCACTGGCATCGAACAGCATGATGCACCACTGCTCCTGCTGTCGGGAGCAGCGAACCAGCAGAAGAAAAGTACAGCTGCTCTGTCCCGACAACACCTTTATGAATTACGCCTACACGTACACTGAAGAGTGTGGCTGCTATACTGCTGAGTGCTCAAATGGAACGAGCGCCTGATTTTTTCAATTAATTAAATGATTTAACTTGAGCCTATTAAGGTCAAATATTTACTTATGTGTGCATATTAATTCATCTTACAGCTTTGCAAAAGCTCATCTAAGGCAAAATGACCTGTTACTATGGCTTACTTAAACAAACAAAAAATCCTCTGACTTGTTGCAAATTGTGTTTCTTAAACTTTTTAGTTTATACTTTTATTATCGCTGACAGTAATAAAATAGAGCATTAAATATTACATATCAAATACTTTTACAGTATATTGCATTAGGGTTTCTGTGTTTTGCCATCTAGATTAACGTAAAACACAAGAGAAACAGTTTCTTCTATTGCATGTGTTGCCTTTCTAAGGCTGATTGATAATTGATAGCTGATTGATTGATGGCTGTATATTGTTTCTTGTTTTAATGAATATAAGTAATAAAAATAAATCAAATTGCCGGGCAAAAATGTGTGCTGGTTTTTCTGTTGATTATAAACATTATTACTTCTTTTTGTATTAATATTCATACTGCCTGAAAATATTTGACTCAGGACAATTATGTAGTAATTAAAGTAAAAAAACCCCACCTATTTATAGTTCTTTATTGTAGAATGAAAAACTTATATAGACACGTACATTATTCAGTTATTGATTAAAAAGCACCCGTTTATATTCCTTCATTGTAGAATGAGAAATATAAACTTTAAAATAAATATTTGTTAAAAAATATAAAAAAATATAATATAATAATAAATAATTAAATCATCTAAGTCTGCACTGACCACATTCAATGTTAATATGCTTTCCAAAACTGACACCAGGAAATAATTCAACACATGGCAGTTAGTGACTAATGACTTCAGTAAATAATAAAACATGAAATCAATTGTGGGGAAAATGTGTGTTGTTTACAGTTGCTGTTGTTGAACAATTTGAATACATATGTAAAATATTACTGACTTACTATTATAATAAGAACTGGTGTATGAATGATGAATAAGATGCTCTAGGTGACGGTTTATTATGTTGTAGCATAACATGGTAAATGGCTGGCTAACTACTTTACCTAATGAAATAGTGTAGCCTTCCTGGCCAAAGTTTTTATTTTTGTTGTTTCTGTTGTATGAGGGAGGATTATCATACTACTGTTTTGATAGTGTTTAAAGAAGTTTTAAAAAATTTCATCTTCACAATAAATATTGTTAAGTAACACCTCAAAACAACTATTTAATGGAGCAGGTCACCTACAACTTTCCCTGTCACGTTCCAAAACAACAACCAAAAACTACTTATTTCCAATAAAAATCCACCTAAAATAGTCCGCTAGCGTCTGTAAAATCAAATTAATCTAAACATGCATGTGTGTAGGCTCTCTGGTGCAATAGATAGCGCATTGGACTTCTAGTCTTCCTGATGAAACCATTTAAAGATTGTGGGTTTGAGTCCCACCAAAGTCTGTGCTAGCATCTTTT
Organism: Bagarius yarrelli; assembly: GCA_005784505.1. NCBI lineage: Eukaryota > Metazoa > Chordata > Actinopteri > Siluriformes > Sisoridae > Bagarius > Bagarius yarrelli. The sequence goes on along the minus strand of VCAZ01000001.1, from coordinate 11,993,594 downwards.
GGGAAAGTGGTTAAGATGTTGGGCTGTTAAATAAAAGATCCGAGTTCGATTCCCAACACCACCAAGTTGCCACTGAATAGCAAAAAAGTATATAAGACAAACAGGTGTGTGTGTCTGTGTATGTTTGAAGTCCGTTGTGTGTGTGTGTGTGTGTGAGTGAGTGAGTGAGTGAGTGAGTGACCGAGTGACCGTCCCTCAGTGTTTGACATGTGGAGAGTTGTACTGTGTATTGACCTGCTAGAACGTGACTCTCTTTCTTTTTCCCCCAGCAGGAGGGGGCAGGTTTATGAACTGGGGGTAAATTTACTTAGCTCATCAGTCTGGTGCTTATGAACTTAAGCAGGTGTTTGATGTCGCCCAGGTCTTCTCTCCCTTTCATTGTGTTAAACATGTCCAGCTTGTTTTCACTAAAAGTAAAGATAAAAGTTTTATTGTGCAGTTTACAGGGCCTCTTTCTTTTTAATCCCAGCTTTAATAACGATAATAATGACTTAAATATTTAAAAATAATAAATGTATAATTTACATCAACCGATTTGTTTCAGAATACGAGATACGGATATATTTATTTCTTTATATATTTTGAAATGGACTTTAATTTTGAAGTGTGTTCCGAACCGCTGTGTCTTACTTCGACTGCTACAATGTCCCGGAGATGGAGGAAAAGTTGTGCGGTTCTGTGACTGAGCCGTTGAGTGCCGCCGGTGTCGGCGGTGAATAACGCTGTAAATAACGCTGTAAATATTAAGATTTAAGTCGAGTTTTCTGTATAAACACCGAGTAAACAGTTGTATTAACGGTGGAGTCACAGGCAAGTACATGCGGCGTTACCGGCTTTTCTCTTTCTCCCTTTACACTGCTAGTCAGCTAACTTTCCAGGGCGCTAGTAAGATGTCAGGTTGCTAACTTGGTTGAAGGCTTTTAGTTATTTAAGTGATAAAATTTAACGTTACATGCTGTAACAATAGCATCATTATTATTTATGGTCAGATAGTTTATATCGTTTGGTAATTGACTCCTGCTCGGTTTTTGCTAGTTACGCTTAGATCTCTAAACGAAACTGTCTGTTTCTGTCAGCTTCATCTGTTTATCATCTGTGTGTGGGTTTTTTTTGTTTTGTTTTTAGTTTAGTTTAGTTTTTAGTTTTGTTTTTTTAGGTTTACAAATGAATTTAGCGACCAGAGTCTGAAATTTCGTTTCTGAATCATTTAAATTAAAATTGATTCATCGTTTAAAATTGAACGATGGGTTTCGGCATGAAAATGATTTTATACCATAAGGTTGCCAGGTCCATGCAAAATGTCCATCTTTGTTACCACACAAAAGAATCTTGTTAAAAGATGAAGACAGTAAATTACTGTAAAATTGTGATTACATTTTTGTGCAATACGAATTCTAGAAATGCCTGATTTCATAACGACATGTAAACCTTGCAGATGTTTTATAAATGATCATCTTAGTGAAGATTTTGAAGAAATTGCTTAGATTTCTTTGGGGTGATATGCTATTAAACATGATCTTGGCAGTCGGGGAATGATTCTCAAAATAGCTGAAAAAAGTCTGTCTCTCTCTCTCTGTCTCTCTCTCTCTTTCTCTCTCTGTCTCTCTCTCTGTCTCTCTCTCTAGTTTATTTGCCTGTGACTAACAAAATTTCCACCCATATCCTATTAATTCTTTATGAATGCAGTCATGGCGGCCCTGTCGGAGGAGGTGCTGCTGGTGGTGAAGAAGGTTCGGCAGAAAAAACAGGATGGTACTCTTTATCTAATGACCGAGCGCATAGCCTGGGGCCCGGAAGGAAAAGATCGCTTCACCGTCAGCCACCCGTATGCAGACATCCGCTGTGAGTGACGTATAAAGCTGATCAGTTCAATGCAATGTTTTGTTGCGTACAATGTTTTAAAAAAACCTTTTACTTCAAACACAAAGGTCAGAAGATCAGTCCGGATGGCAAAGCGAAGATCCAGCTCCAGTTGGTATTACACACGGGAGAGAGCACAACCTTCCACTTTGCAAATGAGAGTGCGGCCCTAAAGGACCGGGATGCTGCCAAAGACCTGCTGCAGCAGCTTCTGCCTAAGTTTAAAAAGAAAGCTAACAAAGAGCTCGAGGAGAAAAACAGGTGAGGATCATGAATCACTTTAAACAGCAAGGGGGAAAAAACCAGTTCTGAACATGACAGGGAGGCGTGTGTAGGGGTAAATAACTAATTGAACATTTAATAAAGCTACTGGGTAGTTGAAAAAAAACCCCAGTAAAAACTACAGTAATGCAGCTTAACTACTGCAGCGGTAGTAGTTTCACAGACACGGATAAACTCCTTCACCTTTCTCCTTTTTACAGCACATTCATTATCTTTCTTTCTCTTCAGCTGACCTAATGTGCCTGCATGCATTTGTTCTGGCAAAATCATATTGCAGTAGTATGTGTCGTGATCGTTTAAGCCATCACATACGCCTTTAATGCAGACAAAGACTATGCTTTTTACCTGAAATTATGCTAAACATCACCTACTTTCACACACAACGTGCTATTTCAATTAATAAAATATGAATATATAACAATAGCTGTGACTACCCATGAAGCCATCTGTGAAAAATGGTTTCTTTTCCCATATTTTGTGTTTATTTTGACTTCCCTAAATGTTCACTGTAGTTTTTTTTAGATTTTGCCCGATTTACAGATAAAATAGTAGATCAAGAAAGGAAAAAAAAAAAATGTCCACACCAGCACTAGAGTATGGTTACTTCAACTGTTTTTCTTGTTTTTTTTGTTTCTTTTATTGATCATTCTTCTTATTCCCCTCAGAATGCTGCAAGAAGATCCAGTACTGTTTCAGCTTTATAAAGACCTGGTTGTAAGTCAAGTTATTAGTGCAGAAGAATTTTGGGCCAATCGGCTGAATTTGACCTCTGTAAATCACTCCATATCCGATAACAACAAACAGGAAGTGGGAATATCAGCAGCTTTCCTGGTAAGCTCAAACACGCAGCCAAATCTTTGTTTGCTTATTTTAATACTTTGATACAAAATGGGTCCTGAACTGTTTACTTGGGTTTCTTTGTTCTGATAAGCTTTTGCTTTCCTTACAGGCAGACATTAGACCACAGACTGATGGCTGTAACGGTCTAAGATACAACCTGACTTCTGACATCATCGAATCAATCTTCAGAACATATCCAACAGGTTGGATTTTTTTTATGCTACATAAATTTTATTTTAAACCCAGACTATAAAATCAAAATTAAATTTAGCAGTAATAATTAAATCAGCTGATTTTAAACGGCTGTGAGAAAATGTAGCACCTGCCGCTCTAAAAGCAACAAAACAATACAATGGTCTGATTTCCGTTTAGTGCAGGGTAAAAAAAAATCTCTGCCTGATGCATTCTAGCTTGATAAAGCCAAGTGGTGGCTCAGTGGTAAGGTGTTGGACTGATACCTGAAAGATCAGGGTTTGATTCCCAGCAACAACAAGTTTCCTTGGTTGGACTGCTCAGTTGTATAAAAAGAGATAAATGTAAGTCACCCTGGATAAGGGTGTTTGCCAAATGCTGTACATGTTTGCACTGTAAACATGAACAGAAGTTTAAATAAGAAAACAAAAAGTTCATTATAAGGGCAATTTCAGCAGTTCAATTGGGACCCTGCTGCTGTTTAGCATATACACACAGTTTTGTTTCTTAAAGGAGGGTTAAGGTGCTTATACGTCACACACACACACACACGATGCATCACAATAAAATTAGTTTCTTCGCATATTCCAGGTTAAATAGTTGGGGTCTGAGCACAGGGTCAGCTATGATACAGCGCCCCTGTATCAGGAAAGGTTAAGGGCTTGCTCAAGGAGCCAACAGTGGCAGACTGGTGGCAATGGGGCTTAAACCCAGGTCTTCCTGGTCGACTTGGCTTAACCACTTCCGCCTCCACTGCCTGTTTTACAATGTTATTAAAATTATATAATTGTTACTGTTATATACAGTCAAGACTTCAGTTTTGCAGCATTTAACTGTTTTTTTTTTGTTTGTTTTTTGTGATAAGGTGTGTAAACATGTGATACTTGTGACCTGCTATTTGTGTTCAGCTATTCTGAGATGGTGATAATGATGATGTTGAAAGTTAGGGGACATGATGGATTTCTACACATTTAGATAAATTGCCCAAACGTCTTTCCTGTACACTTATAATTGCAGCTAGTGTATTATATCAAGTCGGTCTGATGTTCTAATTTCTTTTGTGCAGTCAAACAGAAATATGCTGAAAACGTGCCTCACAGCATGACAGAAAAAGAGTTCTGGACACGCTTCTTCCAGTCGCACTACTTCCACAGGGATCGCATCAATACTGGGCAGCAGGATATTTTTTCGGAATGCGCCAAACAGGATGAGAAGGGTAAAATGTTAATAATAACTTTTTGGTGATATAACTTAAAACACCTGGTATATAAAAATTGTGAAAGTTGGACCGTCTCATTTCTCTTTCCTTTGGGCAGGTTTAAAATCCATGGTTGTTCAAGGTGTTAAGAATCCTATGGTGGATCTGCAGTCTCTCGAGGATAAAATATTAGATGATGTAATGTTAGAAAGAGTGTATCCCTACATTTTAAAAGCAATATTATTGCTTTATTATTATTGTTTTGCTTATGCTTTTATTTTTGTCCTCAGGGCTATGGCTCCTTAACCGTTCCCTCCACATCCAACTCCAGTAAAACAGTAAAAGAAAACAGCAACTCTGCCATCATTAAGCGCTTCAACCATCACAGTGCCATGGTGCTAGCAGCTGGCCTACGCAAAGTGTAAGCAATCAAAAAGTGCATTTGTTTGTTCAGGTCTATATACCAACTATATATATACTTTCCAATATTCTATTCCTTTCCTCTATACAGGGAAGCACCCACTGACCAGGCCAGTGAGACAAGTGGCACGGATGGGAATTACAGAGACTCCGACTGCTTTCAGCCACCCATTAAAAAGGTTTAGAAAAAACAGAGTATATACTGTCAGAACTGTGTGTTGGGTGTGTTGGGTGTGGGGGGGGGGGCTGCCATTTTTATTGTATATGTATTCTAACAGCGAGAGACACAAAAACATTCAGAAAAAAATCCCTTCTGAGATGTGGCCAACTCCAAGAAAAGTCTGACCACTGTGATTACCAGCAAAGGGGTCAAATACTTATTTCACTCATTAAAATGCAAAACTTATAACTTTTTTTGAAATGCATTTTCCTGGATGTTTTTGTTCTTCTGTTTCACACTGTTAGAATAAACCTAACATTCAAATTATAGACTTAACATTTCTTTGTCAGTGGGCAAACGTACAAAATCAGCAGGGGATCAAATATTTTCACTCGCTGTATATTCTTTCAATGTTTTTGTAAGATTGGGTTTTAAAAGCATCAACACAAAACAAATATTAACACAAATTAATTTTTTTGTTATAGTTGATTTAAAAAAAAAAAGCGAGCAGAAATAAAATGTTGAATATTGTATGTATATGTAACGAATGCTGTTAAAGCTAAAAGTAATATTTGATTTTAAAAGCTAGTTTTCTTTACTGATGTTAATGCTAAGTGGTTGTTGATTTAAGTATTCAGTATAAATAAATGAAAATTTAATGCAATGTAAAATTTTAGTACAGTTCACATCTTCAAGGTTGATGGGATTAAACTCTATGAACTCTTTGAATCATAAAGAGAGTCAACATCAAAGTTATAAATTGTGTAATTTAAAGTTAAATAATTCCCATGTTGGATTTTCTTTCCAGGTGAAACTGCAAGAGGCTATTGAGTATGAGGACCTGGAGAATGAATCTGGGCCTAAAACGATTGCCTTGACTCTTAAGAAATCTGACCGGTACACTCATTTTGATCTTTGTGTACATCATATTAAGTCAAATAGCATAAGGGGTTAAGTAGTAATCCAAAAGTGTTTTTTTTGTTTGTTTGTTTGTTTGTTTTTAATATTTAGTCCCTATTTCTTCTAAAGTATAGACACTGTATTACATTTTGCTGGTGCAGGACAACTTTAGATTCAAAGCGTGTTTAACTTTTCAAAATGACAATTATAAGTATTAGGGTTTTTTTTATTTGTTTTGACCGCCACAGAAATACTTTACTGATGGCTAATATATCATATAATGCACACTACCTGTTTTCATTTATTAAATTATCAAAAAGCTCGTTTCCTCTATATGCTTCACTCTGTATTGCTTTTTAGGTATTCCCATGGTCCAGTCCCCCTGCAGTCCCAGCATTACACCACTAGTCAGGACATCATCAGTGCCATTAGCTGCATAAGGGAAGAGATGACTTGCTACAAACCCTGCCTTACTCAGGTATTTTAATTGTGTATGTTGAATGTTTCTTTTTAGATACTTGTATGCGGTATAAAATCACTTCAAAGTTCGCAAAGACTAGATCATGTTTTTTAGATTCTAAATTACCTAAATAGGTAATATATTTACACGAAACATGGAATCCCGACACGTGAAACATGGAATCCCTGACACTTATATGGCCATGAAAAAGTATACAATTAGAGTCGTAATGATCTTCAGATCCGTTCATCTTGTCCACCTTGTGGACAGGTATGGGAGCTTGGAGGTGTTTTTAGAGATGGCTAGGTATTTTAGCATCTGCCTCACATGGGTTTGTCACATAGGTCAATATGCGGCCACTACTGTTGTGACTGAAATCCCAGGTTCTGCCAGTAGCCTGGAGATGGGTGCATGTTTATTGCGGTCACGCACTGGTGTATCAGCACTCTGAGGATGTGGCGTGATCCGAACCTTTAAAGCCAGGGAGTTCCCCTAGGGTTGTGATGTCATGCATGATGGCCACGACATATACATTATGTCCAGGTTGGGTAGCAGTCTGTTTTATGTATGATAAACTGTCATTCATGCCATTCCTGCAAACCTCTGCAATGCCAGGCCATGTATTTCAAGACTCATTAGGATGGACAGGAGTCTTGTGTTTGGCAGTATTAATTGTTGCTAAGGGGTCAATGAGGATAAGGAGGTATAAATCCATGATCCATTAGCATACAGCTTTAAATAGCCACAAAGGACATTTCTACTGATTTAAGCGTTTTAGAAAAGTGATATTATTAGTGATGTTTAAATAATACCTATTCACACTGCCCAGATTGTCATCACATAACTTTTAACTTCTAACAAATATCCTTCACATTTATAAGAAATCGGCTTATGTGTGTTTACTGTCTATATTGCTCACAGTGTAATGTCTGTGTGGTTTTAGGTGATGTCCAGCAGTGTAGCTAGTTCAGCTATTACAGCTCTTTCACCTGGAGGACTTCTAATGCAAGCTGGACCCCAACAGCCTATCAGTCGTGAGTTATACACACAGCCTGTCATGAAACACATAATTATTACTTCTTTGTATGTGTTAGTGTACTTGTAATATTTTATTGTCACACTGACCTTCAAGTTTTTTAATTCATTGAACCCCAAAAAATGTTGTGCTCATGGGATAAAGTGCTATTCACATTGTGGGTACAGTTTAGGGATTACTCTTTTGGCCATGTAGTAGCTCTTATTTTATATTTTAACCCAAAAAGAACAACTTTGTGTGTGTGGATGTGTGTAGAGCTGGTACCTGTCGATGTTCAGAATGAACTCAAGCACTTATACACAGCAGCGGGGGAGCTGCTGCGACACTTCTGGTCATGTTTTCCAGTTAACACACCCTTCCTGGAAGAGAAGGTACACATTTCCACAGTCTCTATCACGGATTGTAGCAGCAGTGCCTTCACAGGCGGTTAAAAATTTAACATGATATATTTTTAAATGATGTATTATAGCATTACGCATTATACACTTGCCCTTGTTGCCATGTATGTTTTAACTGTTCTACTGGTTTAACAGTTCGGCAAGTATAATCAGTTAAATTCTCAATCAGTTAGAAATTACTTAATCAGTTAAATTCTATCTATTGTTATGTAACACTTATCACCACTAGAGGGCATTTCTCGTTCTAGTTAGTTTATCCCTATTAAACTGCTGCATGATTGCATCATACCTGTGGTGCATCACTGAGTTAATATTGTAACTAAATGGTGCATTTTACACATATTCACTAAAAAATTAAGGTTCTGTGTTTCTTTTCCAGAATGAGGGATTTTAATACCCATTATTTCATCCCAGTGAGAAAGCCTAGTTCATAAAGCGCTTAAACAAGCTCTTTTTAATTTAATACGTTAATGTTAGCTTGTGTAATTTCTTTTGCTTACTGCACCACTCTGCCCTTCACATTATTTACATTATTTACATTAATTCCTAAACTAATGTGGTAATTTTTTTGAATAAAGCATTTGTGTAAGGAGCTGCGTATGTTGAGGGTGTACAGTATGCTGACTGCTATAATTGTTCTCTGTATTGATTGTTCATTGCATAATAAATACTTATTTATAATTATATTTGTGCATCTGCAAAGGTGGTTAAGATGCAGTCCAATCTGGAGAGATTCCAGTCAACCAAGCTCCACCCATTTCAGGAGAAGATCCAGCGAGAGTACTTAAGTACCAATGTAATCATTGATATAATGCCTTTTTCTTTAAATGGAGAATAAATAAAGCATTTATTTAGCTTCTTTGTAAAGATTTGTAAAAACTATTATAAAAATGAAGGCCACAAAAAAGCTGAAAATATTAGTTAAAATTACTGACTTCAACCATCATCACTACATTCATGTTTTTTGTCTGCAAATCAGAATCTTGAATCGTTCAACACTTTTACTATTGTTTGTTTAGCTCCAACCCTAATCAAATTCACCGGAACTTGCTACTTAAAACTTAAACTCTGCTGTGTGCGCGCGCGCGTGTTTTTATTTATTTATTTATTTTAACAAATTGAGTGTTTCGTAAATAAGAGATTTAATCATGTGACACAGATTTTGCTTTAAAGCACCTTTCATTTAAACAAATGATTGAACTGCCACTCTAATAAATATCATTTTTTTTCTTTTTAAGTCTAAGAACAGATTATTTTTATGCCTGTAACAAATACAATAAAATAAGGATTAAACGTTTTTGGTAAAGGTAGATTACACAAATAATTTTAGAAAATTAATATTTGGTGTCCATTTTCACAGTAAAAACATCTAATAGAAATAAATCCCTGTGCACTGTAAAGCTTATCAGGGTATGAAGGAGTGTCTACTTGCCTGTCAATCATAAGTTTTTTTTAGTGCTGGTTATTTGCTCTGAATTTCTGTGAGACCCATGGAAATTTCTGTGTTACTACAAGTACTGAAAAAGACATTTGACCCAGAGGAAATTTGCCAGTTTTGAAAGTTGATCTATCCAATAAGCAGTAATATGGCCGAGGTGTTGGAATGTGTTGTGTCCAGGTTAAAACATTTGTTCTTTATATGTATTTTGCAGATGACCAGCCATCTACAGGAGATGATCCAGGCTGCCTATAACAAATATCACGCTTGGCAGACACGCCGTTTGATGAGGAAAACCTGAATAAAGGTATAGCAAGTTATTTGAAATGGACATTATGGCAGAAAAAGAAGGAGAACAGGACAGACTTTCCTTTTAAAGCTGCTGGGTTGCTCAACCTAGAGACACAAGTGTTGGTGTGGTGTTGCCCACTATGCCTAAATGTACAGGACTCAGGTTCTTCCCCAGATCAGTCCGGGTGGAGATGGACTACACCACTGATTACTGTACATTTTTTATCTTTCTTTGAATCTGATTTGAAATCTTTCTTTCTTTTTCTTTCTGGGTGGAATTGAAAATGCATTCGACAGTGTTGACTTTATGACCAAACTGTAGGCTTAATACCAGACAAAGTATTCTCAGGAACTAAAATCGTTTGATGCAAATGACTTGGTAAGATGTGCAGAGGGGTTTTAAGTGGCACACAGCACAGAACTATGTAATAAATGTGATGATGGTTTATGACTTAGCCCATGTTAGTGCAATGCAGTATATTCAGTATGATACGAATAAAGCAATACTGTATTCATTTTTCAGTTGTGTATTGGGGTGTGTAACTTGCAAGTTGCACTACATTCTATGTCTATGTTGACTGCACTGAAAACAGGTTTCTGGATTTGGGGGAAATAAAAGTCAGTACTATAACTGATGTGTGTTCTTATTAAAGTTTTGTGTTGTCGTTAATTTATACATTCTGTTTCGGTCACCATTAGCAGCCCAAAACAGAGCACCATCCATACATATATACATGCACACACCACTTCACACCAAAGGGCAATTTACCTTTATTTATATATAGTTATTTTGTAATAAAACAAAAAAACCTGACCTACTGCTTTTAGTCTGCGTATGTGAAAAGAAACTATTTGTTAGATCTAAATATGCAAAAATAGTGACGTACAAAGGTGCAGCTGTGTTATGTGGTGTAAAAGTAACAGTAAAGTGCATTGTAACTGGCAGTCTTTAAATGCTCCTAAGTATAGTGGTCATTTGATCCTCCAGACAAGGAAAAAACATGGCTTATGTGCATTTCTACCGAAGGTCTCCCGAGAGTTAAAGAGCAAGTAAAGAATAATGGCAGGGCTGTTGTTTTCAGGCAGATCTCAGAACAACAAACAAGCTATGAAATGATGACAAAGTGTGTTTTTGGTATAGTTTTCCTGGCAAGCTGTCTCGAAATTAACTGCAAAGAGAAAACATCTTCGTGGTGTCCCATATTATGTAACTGTGAGGAATATATAATGATGTGGTTTACCCAAATGGATTATATATAAAGTATTAGAGACTAAGAAGCATCTCTACTTCTGTAAAATCATAATAGCCAGATTTGTGTGGGCTTTTTACCAGAGGAAGTACACAGAACACAACTAAAGGCAAACCTTTTAAAATCTGTTTGTTTTTGCATCCTAGCTTTCACTAATATATATATATATATATATATATATATATATATATATATATATATATATATATATATATATATATATATATATATAATCTTTCGGTGTGTGTGTGTGTGTGTATATATGTGTGTATATGTGTGTGTATATATGTGTATATACATATGTGTTGTTTATATATATGTAGTTATATATTATATATATGTATATATGTATATATATATGTATATATGTGTGTATATATGTATATATATATATATATATATATATATGTGTGTATATATATGCTATATATGTGTATTATATATGTTATATATATATATATATGTCTTATCTATATGTATATATGTGTATTATATATATATATATTATATATACCTATATGTGACCTATATATATATATATATATATAAATATATAAATATATATATAATACACATGTGTATATGTATATATATAAATATATATGTGTGTATTATATAGATATATATATCTATAGATATATATATATATATATATCTATATATATATATATATATATATATAGAATATATCTATATATATATATATATAGTATATATATATGTATATATGTATATATATATATATATATATATATGTAGTATCATGTGATGATATCTATATATATATATATATATATATATATATGTGTGTATTATATATATATATATATATATATATGGTATATATATATTGTATATATATTATAGGTATATATATATATATAATGCTATCTATATATATATGTGCTATGTGTAGTGATATATATATATATATAATTTAGTGTGTGTGTGTGTGTATTATATATATGATTATTATATTATATATATATATATATATATATATATGATATGCATTGAGGAAAAGCATCTGTCTTTGTAGTGTCCTATGTTAAGTAATATGAGAAAAAATGAACTGATGTGATTCCACTAATAGCTAGTCAACTAGGACTATAGAGCATCTGTACTGTTCTGCCTAATCAAACTGTTCAAGTAGAGCTAAGATTAGGATGACCTACAATGTAATTTAATCACATAGGATACTGTTCAGGTTTCATGCGCCATGACCGCATCAAGGTTTCCCAGCACATGGGCTGTTTCAGGAGCGTCTAATCAATACTTTTTAAAATTGCATTAGCAGAGAGCTGCAGTGTGATCACCTTCCCATCCTATCCACTTTTACAAAAGAGTTTATTGAGTGAATTCTATGTCCTTGACTTAAAGACATACACCTGGATCAGAGTAGTGTAGGAATTGATGTATAGGGTCAGTGTGAGATAACATAAAAGGATATTTCTGCTTCTTTTTTTTTTCATTGTAGTTACAGTTTTCAGTAGACTTCAGTCTCCACAGCGTCTCATGTAACAATCAATACAATCCCTGGAAAGGTGCATAATGGACCGCGTCACAGCGTTAATACTTTTCCGCCAAAAAGATTGGAAGAGCTGGAAATTGTCTCGTTTTTACCGTCACCGTTTATCAGTACACACTTTAACTATGCTGTATATATATATATTATTATTATTATTATTTATTTATTTATTTTTTAATATTATTTGCATTTCCTTATAAAGATTTTAGATATTAATATCATATTTGGAAGTAGTTCCGACTGAAATAGTGCGTCTTTTTCATGCCCCTTAAACCTCATGTGTCCTGGTTGGTCAATACCTATTAATGATTGGCTGGTAACTTTTTTATAGTAGCCAATCATATATTAGGGGTTGGACTTTCCGGAATACGGATAGGGACAAAAAAAATAAAAAAAACGTCGTTAGTAAAGGGGATTTCTGCTTGAAATGAGTAAATAGTGAGTGAACTGAACAGTAAACCGTGTCGGAATTTACACTAATCAGCCTCGGATATGAATTAAGCTTCTTTTACCTCTCAAGGGTTAAAGGTGCGTACGGTGTGTGTTAGATTTTAAGAAAGCAGTCAGAAATGAAAGTAATGTAAAGTAACTGACAGCTGACCTGAGAGGGAGTGGACACAGAAATGCAGAAGTTTTTTTTTTAAGTTTATTCTATGGTATGTTAAATAACTTAAGTTTAACTCTACGTGCCGTGTGTGTGTGTGTGTGAACGGAATATATTTTTAAAAATCTGCTAAAGTGAAAGAAGATTTGCAGTTGTTGTTAACCCGCCGACTAGCTGAATTAGCTGCTCGGTTTTTCGCTCGGGTCCCGTGATGCGCAGTCATGCTGCTGGAATGGACCGGACAGGACGGGAAGGGACCCCCTTCGGCACTGTAACAGCACTACGTGTGTGTGTGTGTGTGTGTGTGTGTGTGTGTGTGTTTATTTTATTCTATTGTAAACGTTTCTTCAGTTTTCTTTGCTGAACCGTGTAACGGATCGTTTGCGGCTTAGTGTCGGAATTTGCAACTTTGTTTGCGACAGAAAAACTAAATAGAAACGCCTTGAGTTATTTTTTTCTTTATTATTTGTGTTGCTATAAAATGACACAAAATCGCACGGGTTGTGTAGTTTGTATACCTGTTTATTGGTGAAGGGTTCGGAAGTTGTAAATCTTGGTGTAACTGCGTTCTTTTCGGTCGTGTGTTTGAAAAAAGGAAGAGATTCCAAATAGTGCACTATGTTCAAGTCTCAGGAAGATTTATTGTCATTTCAATCATTAATATAGCAAATTCAGTACAGGGTGAAATCAAACAGCGTTTCCTCAGGACCCCATAGTGCTACACAACTATACAGAATTACACAAAATTATAATAGAACAATATAGAGCCAAGAATTAAAGAACAAGTCTTGGTAACATGAAGTGCATGGGTGTGAGTGGGTTAGTGTGAGTATGAGGAAGGAAGGGAGGGAGTGAGTGAGTGAGTATGAGGAAGGAAGGAAGGAAGTGAGTGAGTGAGTATGAGGAAGGAAGGAAGTGAGTGAGTGAGTATGAGGAAGGAAGTGAGTGTTAGTGAGTATGAGGAAGGAAGTGAGTGTTAGTGAGTATGAGGATGAGGAAGGAAGTGAGTGAGTGAATGTGAGTATGAGGAAGTGAGTGAGTGAGTATTAGGAAGGAAGTGAGTGAGTGTGTGTATGTGGAAGGAAGTGAGTGAATGTAAGTATGAGTGAGGGAGAGAGTGAGTTTAAGTGAAAGAGTGAGTGTGTGTGAGAGAGTGAGTGAGTGAGTGTTATTTTAACATGTGATTATTATGTTTATTTGTGTATTTCTTACTGAAATATGGATTATTGCCTGTTTTTTTCACTAAATTGTTTATTCGGTCTCTAAAAAACAGACTATTTAAACATGTTTATTAAGAAAATGGCCCATCTTTCTTTTACCAGAATCTCTCTTACAAAAACAAAACAAAAAAACAAAGATTCAGACTTCAGTCTTCAAGTCTGACATCTGAGACCAGTGCCTTAAATGTTAAACAAACACAGGTAACTAACCTATCAATCCATTTATTTTCTGTAGTGCCCAAATTACAAATCACTGTGTTTGGGTTGTTACAAATGTAGAATAATCTCAGACTGAGACTGAGACTGAGACTGAGACTGAGACTGAGAGTGAGACTGAGAGACTGAGACTGAGACTGAGACTGAGACTGAGACTGAGAGTGAGACTGAGACTGAGAGTGAGAGAGAGAGAAGCCTAGGAAAATGGCTGTGCACTGAGGAAGAAAACCTGCAGTGCAGTGTGAAGCATGCTTAGCACCTTTTATTTAATTGAGGTCAGCAATGTTATGTATTTCAACAGCTTGGTGTCCAGCTCTGTCTATTCTCAGACAGTGAGTGCATTGTGGGTAAACATTCTGCTCTACCTAGAGTATCTATCATGTGTAATAGAATAGTAAACATGCTTGGAGTGACAGCAGAGGTAGCAATATAACATGTTTATGGCAGTCAGCATTTACACAGCCGAAGGTCAGCACAGTCCACATTCTCTGTGCGAAGAACGCCGCGGCTGCTGGACTGTGAATCAGGGTGAGGCCAGACAGAGGGAGTTGTAAAGAGAGTCACAGACAGCCAGAAGAATTAGGACTGCTACAGCTGGACTGTAATGGACATGACATCTCAAATGCCACTTAATTGTGTGGTTCTTTTTTTCCCCCTCCCACAATAAAGAAGAAACTTTAATGGATACATTAAACTGATCGTATTCCAACACATATCTCATTTAAAAATACACTGGAAATCCAATCCGATCTGCTCATCATTTGTCTGTTTATCTTAATCACAGGACAGCAAACAGCTTAACATGCAGGACAAAAGCTAAAGGAAACCTATTATGCAGCTGATTATTTAAATGAACTTTACCATCTATTTTTTCTTACCTATAATCCTTTTTTTCCCCCAGACCTCATTAGGATGATCACTGTGGTGCCGGAGTCGTTCACACATGTCTTATCTGAGTTTGACCGATTTGACCCTCTAATTTCTGCTCTGCGTCTTGATTCAGGCAGACTTAAGGTAACCCAGGCACCTCACTCCGATTCTCTTATCCCTTAAATCAGTTTTGCTTTCATAGCTCATCTATGGTTGTGAAATCATCTGGAATTCATTTCATAATATGAGATGTTGGCTAACACTCTTATTTAGAGCGACTTAATCTCGTCGACATAAACGTGATCCGGGTTTGGGATTTTCCCTGTCCCAACCCTCTCTCTCTCTCTCTCTCTCTCTCTCTCTCCCTCTCTTCCTCTCCCACTTGATCAGAATCAGAAAGAGCTTTATTGCCAAGTAGGTTTGCAATAACAAGGAATTTGTTTTGGTGACAGTAGCTTTCAGTTGCGCATTTTAAGTAAGATAGTTATAAAAAATACTAAGAGCAAACAAAAGATAATTGAAAGGTTATTGCACATTTTAGATAAAAAATCATTTTCTATTTATTATCAAAAAAGCTAAAATACCCACAAATAAATCTTTATTATAATTATGGGTTAATGCAAAATTTGACTAACTAGCAATGTTGATGAAAAAGTCCACCATTCTCCAGTTCTTATAGCAGGACATGAAAATCCAGAGCGTAGTTGGAGCACAGCCATTATAAAATGCTGTGAGCACAGAACTGAGATATTTGCTGCTCCACTCTGCTCACACAGCGACCCATGATCTACTGCAAGGTCTCGCAGCTTGATGTGATGTCATGAATAATTAAAAGACAGTGTCTTCTTATGGGATAACTAAAGTCAGTTCATGAATAATAATCAGACACTGAATCATAGATATACTACAGTCGATTGTCACGTCACGACCTGTGACGTTGCCACAATGTAGATTTTAAACCTAAAAGATGCTCAAAAGCTCAAAATAGATTTTTCCTTGAAGGTAATAACATTCTAATATCGTCTTAACTGATTTTTAACACTTAAATCTGTTAAAATGTCAGAAAATGTAATGTAGGGCTTTATGACCCTTCGATTCTTTTTATTGTCTTCCAATGCACATTATCTCCTGGGGCCTGTACCATGACGGTAGCTAAACATACTCTGTGTTTAAAATTAGTTTTAAGTTGACAAATCCAAATCGGTGCAATCAGGCTTAATTTGTATCGTGATGCTGATCATTAACTTAAGCTTTGAACCTGAGTTCGAACATACCTATATATATCAATATTCATTTGAAATAAATGCTTTATTGCTGGCGCTGTGGTATAGCACTGCCACCCATATGGTGCTTTAGCAGTCCGGGCAACCTGGGTTTAATTCCAGCTTGGGGATTTTCTGGTCCTAACACTCATCTTACCTGCCTCACCTCTGTCCTATCTTTTCAATAGGCAAAATGCAAAAAAAAGATAGATAGATAGATAGATAGATAGATAGATAGATAGATAGATAGATGCCTTTTAATGTGGAGCAGGAGAAACTCACGTAGTTTTTTTGCATCAAACGTGTCACTTTGCTTACTGTTCAATTTCAGTTTGAAATCTCTAACTCGGAGCATAACCTGTAACAGGTTAGCCGTGGAGTGTAAGTTACTGCGGCATTGAAGGCTGCTTAAAGCCAAGACACGTCCATGGTACCCAAAATTCGAGCAACTAGCCGGCTAATCTGGTTACATGTTACAGGCCCTAAATTCTTCCCACAACCACACAAAGACAATTATAAAAAATTAAAAACAGGTGATTAAGTGTAAAAAAATGAGTTGGATTCATTGGATGGTAATACTGAAAATAATCTTTAGAAAATTACACATAATTTGTGGTGCAATTTGTTACTATTTACAAAAAAACTGAACCAGTTTAACAAAGAAAATATTTCACAATACTTATACTTATTGTTGTATATTGTGCTCCCCTGCCCATATACTGTTTAGACACATTGTTCAGTTCATACTATACTTTGTCATTTTTTGTGTATTTATGTTTGTAGTGCACATGCCTTGCAGTGTCACGAAAATGGCTTGCTCTTGGCACTTCGGCAGGTGGCCTACATCTCATCCAGAGGGATGGATGGAGGCAGAGACTTATCCTCACCCACAAGGTTTTTAAAACATTTGTTACATACCTTTTCTAGAATATTTAACATGTACGTGTTTATGAGGGTGAGAAATAACAGAATATGCTTCTCTTCCCAAGGAGGGATCACTCACACAAGTAGCTTGCTGTCCTCATGATGAAGACTTCATTGCTGTAGCAACAAGGTGCTCTAACATGACTGTTATTGTGACTGACCATATGCTTAATTAAGTGAGTATTAATTGTGTGTGTGTATTTCTAAGTGAGGGTCTTGTAGTTATTTGGGAGCTGCAAATAGAGCGGCGAGGACGTCCCGAGCGGGCATGTGTATCGTGGGAGCACCGTGGTCAGGCTATAACAGCGCTGTGCTGGGACACAGCAACCCTTCGGGTTTTCGCTGGAGACGCAGCAGGAAAAGTGTCCTTTGTACGCGCTGGTACTTCCAAACCTGGCAAGGTATCGTCATTGAGGGCATTCTAATATATCAACATTCAACTGAGTACTTTCAGTGCCTGAAAAAATATAGACTTCAATGCCTTATGTGTCTAGGTGGTGTTTTGTGTTTGTATTGCATGCAGGGTTCAGCATTTGTGATTTTCCCAGTTCAGACCGTCACAACAGTTGACTCTCGTGTGGTGCAGTTGGGATACCTAGAGGGTCACCTGCTAGTCTCTTCTCTTAGCCGCTGTTACCTCTGTGACACTGAAAGGGAGAAGTTTTGGCGAGTGGGGAATAAGGAGCGTGATGGAGAGTACGGCGCTTGTTTTCTGCCACAGCATCAGGGTGGATCGAGAACACCTGGCACAGGCAACACTCACCTTTTGTACTGTGCCCGGCCAGGCTCACGCATTTGGGAGGCCAACTTCAGTGGCGAGGTGCTTAGCACCCATCAGTTTAAACAGTTGCTTGCCTGTCCTGATCTGCCTCTCATCTCTTGCAAGTATGTGAATATGTGGCATGTACAGCAATATAAATAAATGCCCACTCCTGATTTCCTCCAGTTTAAAATAATTGTCATACTATAACCTTTCGAATGTAAGATAAGACAAGAAGCACACATCACTTTTAACTGATTATAATCAAAGAAGAATGCTAATGCAACACTTATAGAAGCCCTGTAAAAAAGTAACGACCATGCCATGCATCTTACTGGAATTTTATTCAGTATGTTAATGAGGACACTAGAATCTGAATATGCTTTATTCGGCTTTCTTTTTGCGTAACGCATTTGGGCATAAGCTTCATAGTTGCATTATTTATAGCAAGTTGCCAAGGCTCTGTAGCCCCTTCATACCATAATGTGGCTAACACTTATATCTGACTGTTTGTCTGTTATTCGCACCTTAAAACATGTAAGTTTAAACATGTGGGGCAACAGGATACAGCTTTGTGTTCTATTTTGTTAGTATTTGTTATTGCCTAGTAATTCACCAGCAGATTAAAAAGGAAAGTAACTTAGATAGCTGGAAATATGTTTCGTGTCTTTACTAAACCACAGTGAAATCTTATTTGTAAAAGGTCTCTTCTAATGCTAGAATGTTTACACCGCTGGGAAAGTTTTAGCAAAGTGGTCTTTAGATTCAGTAAAGCTAACAATAATTTCAATGATTAATTGATTTATTAGTTAAATTTGGTTCATTGCAGAATTTATTGTGAGAAATGTAATGAATAAAAGTGGAAATCAGCAAGGGGGCAATACGTTATTACAGCAATGTTGAGATTTACTATGATAAGGTTAAATGATTTAATTGATCATCATTAGGAATGAGCCGCATTATAACGCAGGTCAGAGGAGTCCTCAGTCCCTTGCCTTTCGCCGGCTTCTTCATCTCAGGTAACTTGAGACTGAGTGAGAGAAGTTTTTTGTCTGTTTGTGCGTGAAATTTAAAGAAATGTTATTGCCAATAATAAAAAAAAAACCTTTTAGTAACTTACTATTGGATGCTTAGATATGATATACAAGTGCTATTATAATATAAAACTCTGTGTTTTAGTGATCATAACCTCTTGACGTGGACAGACTCTGCCATTTATATCTTTACGCCCCACAGTGGACAGGTTTTGCTATGGACAGAAATTAAAGGTAAAAAAAAATCAGGTCTGCAAAATAGAGTATGAAAGTAACTGTTCAGATTCTTATTGGATTACTTTTAAGCTGCAACAAAAGATATTTTGCAAGTCCTAATGTATGTAAATGTTAGTAAATGTTAACTTGTTTGTTGCACTGTTTACTATTAAACACATCTGTTTAAATTTGCCCAGATATTGTAGACATGGCAGTGTTTCGCAACGAGCTGTTTTGTCTCCATGGTGATGGGCATCTTTCTCATCTGCTGTTGATGTCTGTTGATCGCTGTGTGGAGAAACTGATAAAGCGCGAGAGCTGGACACTGGCTGCTACTGTCTGTTGCATGTTCCAGCACGCAATAGTAACATCCAGGGTATTACTTTTACTAATGCACACTCTCTTAACACACTAACCGGAATAAGTGGGCTGTGTTTTTTGTTACTTCCAAACACTAGAAAATGTATATTATTCTAACTCTCCCTGTCTCTCTTATTCTCTCTCCGTTTCACCCATAGGCAAGAAAGGCCATCCCTATTGATTGTCTAGAACAACTCAAGGCTCAGTTAAATGTCACCTCCCAGCAAGAGCTGATTGGGCAGCTGGAGGAAGTGATCAGCAGGATGGAGCCTATAGACTCTGCCTGCAGCAGTCGCAGAAGCAGCATCTCTTCTCATGTAAGTTTAAGTGTCCGAAACTAAACCCTACTAACATTCCACCGATTTCTATAACATATTTAAAATGTAGGAGTCTGTAATTTTGACATTATTAAATGTGCTACAAGATAAATGAAATTCTATTACATACATTGTTACCCAAATAAAAAGCTAAGAGGTGCTAAGAGTTCATCCATCATTTTTTCAGAGCGGAGTTGCTTCAAAAAATATGCCATTTTCAGTAAAGATGGATTGTGTTTTTTTTGTTTGTTTTTTTTGGTTTTTTTATAGAGCAAATATTTCCGTGCAGTGAAATTTCACGAAGTAAATAAAAAGACATGCCTTGAAATGGCTGACTCCCTAATCAGCACTTTGATTCGTAAAGTACACAGCTGATCAAGACACAGTGATAAGTGCTGTTTTTAACATTGTTTACACTTGAATGGTAACTAAATGCATTTTCCTCAAATAGGAAAGCTTCAGTGTGCTGGACTGTGGCATCTATCGCATCATTAGCCGTCGAGGCAGCCAGTCGGACGAGGACACCAGCTCCCTTATTAGTCAGTCTATGCTGGAGGAGGAAAGAATAAAAGAGTTTAGTTTTGCACAAGAGGAGGAGCAGGTAGAGCCTGGTAAGATTGCAAAGGACAAAGATCGGACCCTGGCAAAAATAGCTGTTAATCTGTCTGTTTGTTAAATAGGGTGACTGGGTCCGGTATCTAATGAAAGTAAGAATTTATGCAGAACACTCGGTTGAAAAATTAGCTTGTTTCCAACTGACTAAATGAGCTGCATTATGTTTTTACTTTGTATATTTCTATAACTGAAAATGTAAGTGAAAAACAAGTGAAATAAAAGATCTTTAAGGCCGACTTGTTTATTTTAAGCAGTCTGTCTTTTCTGCTGGCACTGTGCTGTTTAGTTGCTTTTCCAGTGGTTCTTGGTCATCAAAATCAGCTTGTTTCCGACTGCTTCTTGAGCTGAAGAACCACTGATGCCCACTACTGGTGCTGAATTGAATAGGGTTTTTACAGCAATTATTGACTGCACAGCTTCAAGTTGCTCTGCTGTGAACCACAGATTACGGAGATTTAAATAATCATAATTAGTGCATAAAGAATGTTGAAGATAATAACAAATATGATTTTTTTTATGCTTGGCAAATAAATTTGCTGTGCTTTTCACTATCAGTAAATTTGACACTGCCATGGATGTTATTTTGACTCTGTTGATGATGATGCAATATACAGTAACTTTAGAATCGAACACAAAATACCAAAGTAATGTATTTATAGTCTATGTCAGTTTTATTATATGGAATTCATCTCATCCTTTTTCATTTTTTATTTTTTTTTAATTTTTTTTCTCTCTGTATTCATTCCTTCTATTACTTCTTGTTTTTCTTGTCTCTTTTGGTCCATTCATTTATTATGCTTATACCTCTCCTCTGTTTCATCCAAATCTTCCTCCTATTCTACCTACCCCTCTACCTATATTCTCCTTTTTATATTCTATTGCCTATTCCTGCATTTTTTTTTTTTTTTTTTTTACTTTACTCAACCCACTATCCTGAACATCAGACTTCCAATCACGTGTACGTGTAGAAGGAGACAAATCAGATCTTGGCCTGCAGTTCCACCTCCCACTCTCATTCCGCCCAAAACCACCGCTCATTGCACTGCAGGCTGTTAAAGACAGGTATCCTTTCTGAGACAAATACAGAACAATCTGCTGCATTGATTTGTTTATTTTTTTACACTGAAATGCTGAGAGGTCACAAATGTATAGCCATATTAGTCCCTCTTATGTAATGATGTTTTATAAATGTATACACTATAAAGACTAAACACAGTCACACCATCACAATTTTATACATAAGGATAGGTGACAACATGGTGCACTTGCACACTGACATATAGTTACACACTAAATCAAAAAAACAAAACAAAAAAAACAATACACTTTCCTAAAGATTAGCTTTCATTGCAAAGTGAAACTAAATGTGGAAAATGTGGAAAGGGGAAGTGAAACTAAATGTGGAAAACATAACTCACTGATGCGAGTGCACCTGGCCTGCGCCAGACTTTCCTAGTTTAACTTCCTCTTTTAATACAGCTGCTACTTTTAGCCTTCCGTTTTGCTTTAGAATTCTACTTTCATTTCACATCTGCTGTGGAAGGTATGTCTGTTTAAACCATAGAGTCTGTTATATTTTAGATTATATATCAAACTTGTATCAGATTTTGGATAAATTGCATATTATTGTATTAAATGTCATGTCGAATTTTACGAAATAATTATTATTATATTATTATAGTTGTGTCTATCGACAACATGCGAAATACTACACTCTTGTTTTTGTGTTAAATCTCCTTTTCTGTGTCTGTTTGCTTTTTTGGCTTAAGTGTTTCAAGCTTTGTGAAGAAAACGACAGAAAAAATCAACAACCTGCAGATGAACTCTGACCTCTGGCCCCGATCTGACCATAGGGATGGTGGACAGGGAGAGATTGCATTCTCTGTGACTTCTTGTACAGATGAAGCAGACACTGAGTAGGTTTGTTTTCACGGCACATTAAAATGCTATATTATTAGGTTTTATATATGACCTTATTAGATTTCTTTTTTATACCTCAGGGAAACTGTTGAGCAAGCGGAGAATGAGTTACACGAGCTGAGGGCGTACACAGAAAAAGCCATGTAAGTAATGATTAAATATAATGTCGTCCTGGCTTCACATGAGCAAATGGAAATAGTATCAAACTTTATGTTTAACATTTTTAATTATTGCATCTGATATATAGAAAATTACGATGTCATTAAAAATTAAGAAAAACTTTCTTTTTTTTGTTTCTACTTGAAGCTTACAGATCCAGGACCCTCTTGTTCTCTTGGATCCCGGATACTTGACAGAGGTTCTTCAAGAGTGGGTTCCTGTTTTGGAAAGGGTCTTGGGACCAGATAAACATAAAAACAAGAAGATACAGTCAGAGAATAAGAACTTAGAAACAGAAGATGATGATCCATCCGGGCAGCCGTGTCCTGCTGTTCCCCGTGATGACAGTGGAATAGGATACCAGTCAGAATTTGAGGAAACCTTAAACTATGTGAAGGAAGAAAATTTTGCAGACAGTAACCTCAACTCCACTGCCTTGGATTTTCCAGTAGCGATTGTAGCTCCAGTGGAGTACCCCCTGCCGTCAGACCTCCAGGATGACCTTTCTCATCTTATGTGCCTCTACTTAGACTTGGGCTGCCCAAATGCAGCAGGTGACACGGAGATTGAAAGAGTTTGCATGTTTCTGAGGAGGTTCTTCTTCCTGATTGATCAGGAAAGAGTGAGGAAGATGTGCACCTTAAGGTACAGGGAGCAACCAGACATCGTAAATACCTACATTGCTTGCATGCTAGGTAAGAGTCTGTTTTTCAACCTCGCTTTCAGTTCTCGCCCACATTAAACAGTTTGCCGTCTGAACATGTGTGTCTTAAAGAAAAGGCTTTCCTGTGTTTGAAAGCCTTTTTTTGGTTGGTGTTCAGTTGGGTTAAGGTCCAGGGCTCTGTGCAGGACACTCAAGCTGTCCACTTAAACCCTACCACCTCATGTCTTTGAAAAACAGGAGCACTGTAATGTTGGGCTTTTTAGTTCTATTGAAGAACAGCAAGACTTGCATACAAGCCATAGCAAGACCTATAAGACTTTATCTATCTAGGGTTAGGGTTATCTATCTGTCTATCTATCTGTCTGTCTATTTATGAATGACAATTTGTGTGCTTTGTAATGATACCTACATATAGGTGAGGTGATAAGGTGCCCCAGTAGTTTTGGCTATAAAGAGTACCATAAAGGCATATTATAAAGAAATATTATGGCATGTGCAGGCCGACAGGCTGTCTGATGATGTATTTTTAGCATTCTGCTCACAAAGTAGCTCAAGGGGCTTTCTAAACTTTCTAAAACTTTGGCTGGTAGAACTTTCTAAGGTTTGGATTTTACTGCTCCCAAAAGACACCATAAGCTGACATTTTAAAACATTTTCATGTATTTCCTTTCTGTTTGTGTCTACCACACTCAGACACTCAATACAACCAATAACAGGAAAACCTAGTCAGAAACAGTGTTATATTTTTTTTTGATGTGATGTAAAAAATTATATTAGTGTTACCTATATTTTTTATAGTGTCTTACTGTTGATACTGATTTGTGTGTTTGCAGAGTTTACTCAGGCGAGTAAGGTGGTGGAAGTCATTCAGAAAGGAGATTTACTGAAATCGCTGCTCAGTCTGCGAGAGCTACAGCCCTGGAATGCTCCAGTGCTCCTCACTCATCTTTATAGGTACATAGGTACATTATCATTATAGGTTTTATTCATATTCTACAGTAGTGCTCTGTTTTTATATAAGATGTTTTTTTATTGTTGTTTAGTTGCTGATTTTTCCCTCTCTTTGTTTAAGATTGTATGAGAAGCATGGGGAGATGGCTGTTCGAGCATACCCCCAATTCTATCCTACAATCCTCCCCTCTGACATCATAGCCATGGTTCAACCCAGTCACTTTCTGCCTTACCTAGACAACCTGGTTCATTCCCAAGCTGAAGAACAAAGGTATTCTTACTGTGATTACTACACACTTTGTTGTATACAGTGGTGTGCTTATGTTTAATCTACTAATATTGCTTGTAATTGTAGCTGAAAAACTTCAAAACTAACTGTTTGCATATTTAATTGATCCTTAAACACAAAATTATTACTACGTCTTTTGTAGTAGTGTAATTTACTGTATATTAAAACTTATCACTGGCACAAAGACATCTTAATGTTATTCACTTTTCTAATCCTATAAAATCATTGAGAACAAGAAAGCCAAACTTTCTCCCTCTTTTTCTCCCTCTTTTTCTCAACAGACTGTCTTTTTTAGAGTCACTTCTTCAGCCTGAGACACTTCGACAAGTTTGGTTGGATTTAGCTTTGAGCCATGATGCACCACGGAAAGAGAACACACTGACAGCTGAAGGACACCCAAAGTATAAACCTTATTTGTCTGTTTTTCATTCGCTAGATTTACAAATACGTGGAATTGTAAATCATTTCCAGTTTTCTATTAAAATGTAACCGTGTGCAGAGTACAGAGCATTCACAATGCAGCTTTGTACACTTTTCTAAGCAATCACTATGATCGACTGCAGTGTAACACACCTTCCTGTTGTTTAAGGTGGCACTCTCACTACTTTTGCTGGGGTTATGGGCGCCTGCTGTCTTTGCTGATTCGCCTTCACGCTGACTTAGGCTCCAAACAGAAGATGATGGAGTCATGCAAACTTCATGGGTCAGTAAATTACTCACACAGAAAAAGGATCAAGCTTTAAACCAGACTACATTAGTTATGAAAAAAAATTGATAAATGTCTTCATAAAAAAATACTATTTACTGCAAATGTAAGCCATTTTTTTTTCTGTGATGTCTGTTAAAGCTTTAATGTGTAATGTTTAAAAATAAATGAGCCGTGGTTGTTGATTTGAGCATTTTTTTCCCTCAGTTTCTGGACAGGATATCTTTACCTGTGCAAAGAGCTGCAACAGCACACTGAGGCTTTCTCTGCCATCTGCATGTTGGATGATATGAGTCTACTAGAGGAACCCAGTGGTAATTATGAGATTATTATATAACGTATAAGACCGGTTTCTGGACGTATTTACCAGTTTTAATTTTAAATGCTTAGTCTATGAGCAGAACTTTTCTCTATCTGGAAATATAGGGAATAATCTTAAAATTAGTTCAATGTGATCTTATTATGGAAAATGTGCACTCCTTAAGTATTTAGTGTGAATTGATGTGTAAAAACTCATCGGACAGTGCCCCCTATAGGAGATGATTTATCAAATCTCAACACTGTCACCCTGTTTTAAAAAGGTTTAACATACAAGAGTACACAATATAATTAACCTTCAGTTCTGTTTCTAAGTTATTAAGACTTAAGTAATGATTGTGTGGTCCTTACCAGCTTCTTTAAACAAACCCGAGTACAACAAAAACAAAACCCTGAACATTTCATCTGTTTGGAAATCTGGCATTTTTCCTAGCAGTGTAGAGAAACCAGAAAAATAATTTAATACACCATTCCTATCAAATGCACAAGTTTAATTATCAAGAAGTGTAACTAACTTTATAAGAGCAACTTTCCTGGCGGTTTAGTGGTCTGGAACATTCTGATGTGTTTTGCGCTCCCGTGGTCATCGGTCCAGCAAGTCACCATAGGCAAGGTGGAAATTGGGTCATGCAACAGGGCAGCGGTTTTAAAAATGAAAGTGTCCGGATGATATGATGCAGTAAGATCAGAGAGCTGTGCATAAACAGACAACT
The DNA here is from genome assembly GCA_005784505.1 of Bagarius yarrelli. NCBI lineage: Eukaryota > Metazoa > Chordata > Actinopteri > Siluriformes > Sisoridae > Bagarius > Bagarius yarrelli. The sequence continues at coordinate 11,967,223 of VCAZ01000001.1, read as the reverse complement.
TTAACTCAACATTAACTCAAATTTGTAATCAGATTTAAATCAGTTTGTGTAGATTTCTGTGTTACTAAATTACACAATGTATTTGTTTTTTCTCATCTGGTTCATGTTTGTTTACACTTTGAAGGAAAAAAATTACACAATCGTGTCTTGTTTTGTTACAGAATCAAAGAGGGCGACACAATAATTATTGAAGCCTTAATAAAACTAGAAAAGATTGTTTTTTGCCATGGCTTTTATCTTACTTTCTGTACAAGTATGAAAAGTGCATTTGTTGAACCAGTAACCACAACATGTTCCCAATTAGGAAATTAGCTGCATGTGATGATGTTGAGATGTTTTTGTTTGTGTGTGTGTGTGTGTGTGGAATAATTTTAAAAAAATGGTTTAAGTGAAAAAGAATGCAGCACAAATGATACTTTTTATAATATTATACTCATGTATGTTTTATATAGGTATTGTTCCAGAGACCTTGGAAGAGTGGATGTACCTGATTCAGCTTTGTCAACAGAGAAACTCTAGCAGCTCCTCAGCAGCCCATTCACACCTCTCCTCTGACCCTACTACTCATCCTATGCCTAATACAGTAAATGGCACCAGTGCCGGTAGCTGTGTGGATAACACTAATTATAAGGGCAGTGATGATAGACCTGTTGACTTGATGGATGGTTCAACGGATTGCAGCAGCCGAATTACTGTAGATAAGTTAATACTGAACCTGGCACGGATTGTGGGGCCTGACCGGGCACTAGCCACACTGCAGGAACATGGGCTTCACTCAGAGATGAACACTTACTCCACACTGGTGTGTGAGCTGCTGAGAGTTGCAGAAAGGCGGCAGAGGTGAGGAAACGATGATTTAGTTCAACCATGTGGTTACCAAAGAAAGTCTTCAATATTCCATACGCTGTGTGGTGTTCACAAGCTGTGACCATGTATTGTTTGTGTTACAAAAAAATATCTTATTTTAGCAGATTTTATAACATTCGGATCATCAAGTTCTAAGCACGCTAAATCTGGATCACATGCATTCACGAGATACTGCAGGAAACATAATCAGTGATGCCATGAATATAGCTATTGTTGCTGACATGGTGTTAAAAAAACCTGCTTAATAAATTTCCAGAATTCATTGATAATTATAATACGACTCTAGAAGTGTCCCAAGTTTATTTGCAAAGACATGATGATATTAGATGAAAAGTTTTTCTGGTTAATGATTAAATTAGACAAAAAACCTCAGGAAACAGTGCTGCTAAACACTGTAAATGCATTTTTCATTAGTTTTGTGTCTGACATCTATTTACAAACAATATTCCATTTTGAATGGTTGCAATAATAATGTCTATACATTGTACTTTGTGTGCGTATTTAAATAGGGTATTTTATTATATATACCAGGCTTTAAAACTACATTATGAATCTCTGCACACTAAAATATTGCTTTCTTTAGTTTAGCTCATTTTGGTTTTTTTACTTATTGCGTCTTTATTTTAAAAAAAAATTTACTCTGTAACTTTTACAGGGCTCTGATCCAGACCATGCTGGAGCGGTGTGATCGGTTCCTCTGGTCTCAACAGGCCTAATGAAGAATTCTCCTCACTTAATCCTCTCATGTCCTAACTACAGCCCTCCACCAGGACAATCTAGCCTACTCTACAGTCTCTCTTTCGTTAAAGATACTAGGTACTATTCGCTATCAGCTGATTAGAGTTTGTTGATCAGACGGTAGTTTAACACTCTCTGGAACACTCTTTGGACCCATTTTACTAATTTGCGTTTTTGTTGTTGATGCTTGCTCCTTAACCATGAAAATCAATAGCTGCCTATGAGAACATTCAGTTAAACAAGTTAAATTATGATTTTATGCAAAATCTCATTTGATAGAAAGATTAAATTATAATAGAAGTGTTTACATTCCTCAGATGAGTGAGTTGTACATCATGCAGTCCTAAATTTTACAGACACATAAAAGCAACTTTTTCTGTTTTACAAACATGTGTAATCAGTATAACGGTTGGTCTTTTGCTACCTGATCTTTTTTCTACAGCTGCTAACTTTTTAAGTTGTTCCTTTATTTTGACATCATTAACACGTCTGAAATATTATTCGCTTGGAGTTAATTATCTCTTCTATCTATTATCTAAGCAAATAATGGATCGGAACTAATTTCTTGATATACATTTTTTGTTAAATGCTTTTTTTGTATCTAAAGAATATGTAGTTAAATAAATAAAAAATCTTGGTCTTTTCTGATAACGTGTGGAATAAACGTCTATATAAATATGTCTAATGTATGAATTGTGAAATTTTCTGTCTATTGGTTTTGCCTACGTTTTACACATTTCACTTGTAACAAATGTATTTGTTTTCTATGCTCATTATGTAAGAAATTGCATCAACTAACTAAAAAACTGTAATAAACCTGGTGTATTTAGAAGTAAAATTACAATAATTTTTCTTTTTTCAGAGATCTCTAAAAATAATACCTAGTTTGACTTATTCATTTCTTTTTCCCTGTTGTATAACAGCTTGGGTAAATTTCGACAATTTATTTGTTTATAATTTTCTACCATTTAAGTGTCACCTTTTCTGCATTCTCTGGCTTTACAAATATCTTCTTATGATGATGACTTGTCTCCCTGGCACGGCTTCAGTCAGATTGAGCTCCCGCACACCTGGAGAAGAGGATACTGACGGAGAGGTTTTGATGAGAGAAAACAGACAAGCTTCTGCCATACTGATAAGAGAAATCAGGCTTCAAATTGCAAAGTGAAGACTGCAAATGACGTCAGTCATGGAATTCTGGTTTGGTGCTTTTTTTTTAAGGGTTTTTTATTGTTCCAGCCATGCAAGTGTCTGTATTCGGCTAAGGAATTTGGAGCCAACAAATGTATATGCTGATTTTATAAGACAACCTACAGAGAAATGTTAGTTCTAGATTTCATTCAAGCCTTAGTGACACATGTAGTTAAAACAGCACTCCCAGATGAGATGTATCTGCTAACCTCATTTACAAACACTTGTATGATTTAAGTTGGGGTTTATGGCATTATTAGCACAAAACCTGTGTGCGCAAGTGTGTGTGTGTGTGTGTTCGGTATTGTTTGATGTGGGGATTGTTGTCACCATGTGCACAGATAAGAGAATTCTGCGCATTCCCAATCGGCTCTAGTCAGAGTATAAAAGTCACAGCCTTGGCAATGAGCAATTATTTGAGACCGTAGCTCATTATCACATGGTATACTGGGTTAAGTGGTGTATTTTAGCACATCGTAAACACACCGCTTTAATTGACTATTTAGATTAAAGTGAAGGCTTTGCAGTGTCAACTGATCAGCACTGCAGATGGAGCTGGTAAGTGTTCATTTTGCTATGTTGTTATATAGGCTCGATATTGTTCATACATTAATATCTAATTAAAATCAAAAGCAAAGTTTTGTGTTGTTTCTGTTGTAGATTTTCTCGACTCTGACGTTCTTGATGTCTTTCCTGCCCCTGTTTGCGTCTGAGTTTCCTGGCAAAAATGAACCAGGTGTCAAACTCTTTTTTTTTTAAATCAAATCTTTTACTGAAATCAGTGCGTATTGTGTAAAAAGTGAAACTTACTAAATGTACTTTTTTGTGATCGAGGACTGAGGTCACTTCATTCAAGTCTGGAAAGCAATTCTACTCAAGGTAACTGAACTGCTTAAAAATAATCTTGTTGTATGCTGGACCAAATGGATAGAAATTGCATATGTTCGAATAATAAAATAGCATTACATTAAAATAAACTTAATCCAACTCCTAATTAGACCTGATGCCCTGCAAAAAGTCACGTTATCATCTGAAAAAATAGAAAATATGTAAAAATTATAGGTTTATATAGTATATATGATATTTTTTCCTTTATCTTCCTAGAGAAAAGCAAAATGATTTGCATAAAGAATAAGAAAGTTAATTAAATAATTATTGATATCAGCAAAATGCTGTAAAATAGTTATGATTTTTAATTCCTAATAAATTTGAAGGAAACAAATTATATTTTCACATTCTAATACCATTTTTAGTGTCAGAACGTTTTACATTAGTTTACCTTTTACTGGTCAGATATGCATATACCTTTGGTTATAAATAACTGCTTTATTTATTTTAGGTAAAAAAAATGTTCTTTAATAATGTTAGAATTATGGCTTAAATTACATTTAAATGGATGTTAAAAGTGTGTAAACACCTGATATGTTTGCAGTGTATGTGGGCTCCACCTTTATCCAGGAAGCTTTGAGGAGAGCCAGAGAGTTAACAGATGCTGCTTATGCACGGACCAATGAGAGGTCAGTTACAGTATAAATGAAGCTCCTGTAAATGGTGCTATAAAATCTGAATTGATTTTACTGACGACTGTAATTCGTTGCTGTGCTAAACTCTCTGTCCCTTAGAGTAAAGATGTCCGTCAAAGAAGGTTCTTTTCGCCCGAGTGACCTTCTGGCTCAATTTAAACAGATTGGCACTGGTACCAGAGCGCACATTAGAGCTGCGGAGCTGCTGGAAAACACAGTGGAACTCATTAGAGAGATGGTGTACACACACACTATGGCTCAGCCTAAACATACTGGTAAATACACAGAGGTTCAGCGTTACTGTCTAGTATCAGAATCTGTCTGCACGTGTGACTCTTATGTGAGTCTTGGTGTGTGTGTGTGTCGTGTCCTAGAGCTGTTAAGCAGGGACGATGTGGAGATTTTATTGGCAGCTACAGGATGTTCAGCAGAAATCAAGAGACCTGTATGTAAAGGTGACTGCCTTTCAAAGCGCTACCGCACCATTACTGGGCATTGCAACAACAGGTAATAACCTAATATTTCAACAATTAACACAAAAAACACAGCAAGAATTATTATACACTTACCAGTTCTGACTTTAAATTAGGAGTACCTGCTTACCTAGTTTGATTATTTATTGAGCCAAACTTATGGCTGAAGTGCAATGCAGCCAATCATATACACATACAGATCAATAATATGATTGTTGGTGAAAGGTAAGCTGATTTGAGTGTTTTGAGAAATTTCCTGACTTTGGGTCCAGTCCCAAGCCTGGATAAATAGAAAGGGTTGTGTCAGGAAGAGCATCTGACGTGAAACTTTCTCAAATCTAAATATGCGAATCATCCATCCGAATTTCCTACTGGATCGGTCGAGGCCCGGGTTAACAACAACCGCCACCGGCGTCGTTGAACTACAGGGTGCTGTTGGTTAAAGGAGCAGAGAAGGAGGATGCAATAAATGAGGACATGAAGTTAGTGGGTGTGAGTAAAGAGGATGCAGAGAATAGGGTTAGGTGGAGGCAGATGATTCGCTGTGGCAAACCCCTAAAAGGGAAGAAGATCAGATTGTTTAAAACTGACCGAAAGACTACTGTAAGACAAATAACCACAGTTTATATCTATGGTGAGCAGAACACAAACCTGCTGAATCTTGGAGATGACGTGACACAGTGCAACAGCAGAGAATCATTTCAGGTGACCAAAGACTAAGCAAAACTAGGCAGGTTGTAATTACCTGAAGAATTTCACCTTACCCAACAGTCCAGTTTCACTAAGCCTCGTTGCCCACTAAGCCAATTGCCACTGTAGCCTTGGATTAAAATGTTTGTGGCTGCGGTTTAACTATAAAAATAACTTTTCTGCAGACAGAATCCACTTCTAGGGGCTGCTAATACACCATATACTCGATTGCTTCCACCAGCGTATGAAGATTTTCACGGCACACCCAGAGGTTGGAACCCCCAGCACACCTACAGGAACTTTACACTGCCCCCAGTAAGACTTGTATTATTAATAGATAGACTGCACAGTTGTATAGAGTTGTATTTTTCTAAAATAATTATTCATAATATTGCAAGATATATATATATATATATATATATATATATATATATATATATATATATATATTACATATTAAAGAGCTCCACAAATTATTGTTTTCTCAAACAATAAGCAGTTTAATATTGCCAATATCTTCCTGGGATCTGGGCAATGATAGTTGTTGGAAATAATTATAAGTAATGTACTGATAAATTCAGTTTCTTAAACTGTTGCCATTCAGGGAGCCCAGGGACAGAAGGGTGTTGGGAAAAAAACTAAATTAACATCAGGATTGTTTAAAGTTGGCAGAAAGACTACCGATTAATTCATCATTACTGAAAGCATATATTTATTTTATTTTTAAAAAGACAAGTCTTTGAATATAAAACAAAGACCTTAAGACTGATATATTCTGTTCGTATAAATTATGGTAACCGCTAGTACACATTATTAGCCTGCAGGTTATTTAAACCATTTGTCTGTGTAGGTTCGCGTTGTGTCGCAGGAGGTGTTGTACACCCAGAATGAGAATATCTCTTTGGATTTGTCTCTGTCTCACTTGCTGGTTGAATGGGGACAGTGGATTGACCATGATCTCTCACTGACGCCTCAGAGCCCCAGCACAGCTTCATTCAAAACAGGAGCAGACTGCACTCGTACCTGCAGCAAAGACACACCATGTTTTCCAATACAGGTACATAGACGTTCTATTATTCGTATATCGAATGCTGCTCCTGTTTGCTGAAATATCATAGCAGTGGCTCACAAAGGAGTAAACTACTGACATGATATACGTTAACAAACAGTATGAAAAACATTTATTAAAAAAACATTGCTTTTAGTTTAAGGAAAACCTTTCTACGGTTTTGGAAACTTTTGTTTTTCAAACCAATAGTCCTATTTTACAGTGATCACCGCCACATGCTAAAAGTAGAAAATAAATTTTTTTTTTTGACAGCAGTGCAAGGAAATATTACATATGAATTTTGTCATTTTCAAATTAAAGGTACAATAGTTGATTGGCTTTAGAATCATTATTCGCTCTGCTGGTTGAAAGTCTCTTCACGTCTGGATAGCAATCGTTAAGACAAGTGGTCCAAATGCATTTATTAATTATGTGGAACGTGTAAGACCAAGAAATGTTCGTCCAATCAAAACGTTGGATCCGAACATTATTCCAGGCTTTCCTACCTGCCTGTCATCATATGTATGTATGTCATCAGCGCAAAAAAGGCTGGATAAAAACTGAGTGCAAATGCAAATAAATACACTCTTGATTTGTGCTTTATTCTGGAATATGTATAAACTTATGTGAGTAAAATGTATGTTAATTTCTGGACTTTATAGCACATTGCTTTACAAAGACATTAATAAACTTTTTATTATCTTCTGTCATCAACTTTTCCCTTCTCTCTCTTTCTCTCTCTCTCTCTCTCTCTCTCTCTCTTTCTCCTGTTCAGATCCCACTCTTGGACCCTCGCCGTGGTGTTCAGAGCTGCATGCCATTTTTTCGCTCGGCTCCCAGTTGTGTAGATGCCTCTGTTGTGTGTCGTCACCGGGAGCAGCTGAATGCCATCACAGCCTTTGTAGATGCCAGTATGGTGTATGGCAGTTCAGATGAACTTGCTCGTTCTTTGCGTAATCTGTCCTCCCCTCTAGGCCTACTCAAACACAACCAGCTGCATTCAGACCGAGGACTTGCCTATCTGCCCTACCTGCCTCGCGCGAACACCCATGTGTTAGACCCATGTGCACCACGAGAAGGTTCTAGGACAGGAAGGAACACAACATCTTTGGGCAACTTGACCTTTTGCTTTCTGGCAGGTGTGTCAGTGTGGAGAGAAATTTGTATGATACTGTTGTGTATTTTTAAGCCTTATTTTGTTTAACAGTAGGTTGAAATGTTTTATGTTTCTTAATGCAGCTCATAAGAGTAAGCCATAAATGAATCACTAGATCAGGACTAGATGTATTTATGACAGTTTTGTTTTTAGAATCCTTAAAAAATGTTTACTTTGCCAGATGTTTCTGAGACATCTAGATTCTCAGTAATGTATTTGTTCCTAATAGGATAAATAAGTATAAATAAAAGATAAAATTTGTGAAATAAAAACTTACTCCATAGCAAGCAGTTAGATCTGTGGCCTAATACTAATCATCAGTCTACTCCGGTTCATATTCTTAGTTGGGCACATGGACAAGCATGCTTTAGTTCACTGTGTCCTTCTCCGGTGTGTGTGGCTTCTAGGTGATTCTCGGGTTAATGAGCACTTGGGGATGATTGCTCTCCACACACTGTTTCTGAGAGAGCATAATCGATTAGCGAAGGAGCTACACATGCTCAACCCACACTGGAGCCAAGATACTCTGTACCAAGAGGCCAGGAAAATCCTCGGTGCTGTCCATCAGGTTCAAGAAATATATTTGTAATTGAACCAAGTTTGTGTTTGCTTTAAAGGGTTGAACCGAAAACTGAAAATTTCTATTTACAAATTCAGGTCCTGACATGGGATCACTATTTGCCACATATTCTGGGGCAAAGTACATTTGCCAATCTTATGCCTTCCTATCAGGGTTATGACCCTGAGATCGACCCCAGCATTACCAATGGATTCTCCACAGCTGCCTTCCGCTTCGCTCATGTGACCGTCCAACCCACAGTTAACCGACTCGGAGCCGGATATCATCCCGACCATAAACATCCACCTCTGCCTTTACATCACTCACTGTTTGCCTCCTGGAGGGTGGTAGAAGAAGGTAAATAACACACTTTGCCTTATAATATCTTTAAACACCTATAGGGGTTAGACCAGTGGTGGGCAATCAGAGACAGCAAGGCCTTCTTTGCTGGCCCAAACACATCAGAAGCACTGACCTACATTCATAACCTAAATTCTAATAATTGTTGATTAAAAATGAAAAAGGTGGAATTAAATTAATATATTCCTACCAGTTTATTCTTTTCATTTCATAGCATTTCCCTTGGCTGCACTGCTTCCAGTACGTGTATGTGAATGTTCGATTTTTTGTTAGAAATTCGCCTCCCAGGACCAGCTGGCCCACAATTCTGGTTGGTGGTTCAGAGCAAACCTGTCACAGCCCTGTTAGACTAGCAAAAGACGTCTGTAGCGATCTGCACACAATAATACAGTTGAACTAAACTTTTTACACCCATGATGGTTGCCGGAGGGAAAGAAATTGATTTGGTTTTGGATATAATTAAAATTATTAAAAATAAAAAGACATAGTGAGAGGAGGTCGGCTAATTCCGAAGATAACTAGCTTGTCTCAGCCCAGGAAAGGGTTTGTTCACTTCTTCCAGAGTTGCAATTGTAGTGTAGAGGTTTGTAGTCTTAACAGGGTTTTTTCTTCAATTAAATTTATAAATAATAATAAACAATAAAATCATCCTCAATATGCAAAATGTCCTTTTCCCTGTAATGCCACGCCTTGTTGTATTGCGTTTCTATAAATGAGACATGATAGTGGTGGTATTAAGATGTGTATCCATGGCTGCGCTAATGGTAAGTCCCCACTGAAGGCCCAGGTACCAATTGCACCGCCCGCCACTGTGGTTAGACGTGGTTTGGTTGGACTGTATATTGTGAAAATGAAGCCAATGTTCTCCAACATTGTATGCTCAAACATTTGAGGACACCTAATTAACACAACCACACCTCTATTTTTCTTTCCTAAATGTTTGCCTCAAAATAGAAAGCACACAATTCTACACTAACTGTTTTACTGGAACCATAAGGCCCAAACACTGTTCCATCTCAACAATGCCTCTGTGAACAAAGTAAAATACATGAAGACATGCTTTGCAAAGGTTGGACTGGAAGATCTTGAGTGTCCTGCACAGAACCCTGACACTAAACACCTTTTGGGATCAACTGTATTCTGTTGCATCGCAGACCTCCTTAACCAACAATACTGTTTGATCTCACAAATACTTCTCTGACTGAATAAATAAATCCGTACAGTCAGGAAGAGTGAAGCTCATTGCAACAACAACTATATCAGAACTAAGTCAGAACAGGGATGTCCTGGAATGTCCAGAAATTACAGGTCATAATGGTCAGGTGTCAATAAATGTTGTAATATATTTAGCATTACTAAAAGTAATATGCTGTTTTTCAGTGATTACTTGACATATTGTTTAGCAATACTAATTTTACTGGGAAAAAAAAATAAAGGAAGAAACAGTGTGCCCCATAGAAGGATTTAAAAAGTTACTAAAAAGTAAAAGTGATCTTTATCTTAAAAATATTTTTTTGGTTTCCTTATAAAATGTAAGGTTAATCATTTACACCTTTGATACTACTGTTGTAGAGTTATACTAAATTATTGAAAAGTGTGTTTAAATAATGTTTAAAGAAAATATTCAGTGATGAAAATTAGACTACAGAAAGCCACAGTAAGCTGTATTGTGTTTTAAAATATTTACGATCCTTGGTTTGTGTAGGTGGTATAGATCCGTTGCTACGGGGTTTGTTGCTGTCCCCAGCCAAACTCCAGGCTCCTGAGCAGATGATGGTAGAGGAGTTGACTGAGAGACTGTTCCAGGCTCACGGCGGGCTGCCTCTGGACCTCGGGGCATTAAACTTGCAAAGGGGTCGTGATCACGGCCTGCCGGGTACTGTCTTTACTTTTCTACTTTTTTGGCACTTTTCACACCACAAAAAAATGTTAAGCAGACATTTGGGATTACTATTATCAGTGTAACAGTATTAATCCTGATCTTATTGTTATTCTTGTTTTTAAAAACAATACACATACAGATTTAACCCCTTTTTAAGTTTATTCCTGACCACCAGTTCCGTCTGTTTCTATATTAAGGTTACGCTGCATGGAGAGAGTTTTGTGGCCTTTCCGTCCCTGCAAATGAATCTGATTTGATACAAATTCTTGAGAATGTAGTGTTGGTGCGTAAGTTGCTTGCTCTCTATGGCACAGTGTGGAACATTGATGTGTGGGTGGGTGCCATCTCAGAGCCTGCACTGTCTGGAGGGAGAGTCGGGCCTCTGCTAGCCTGCCTGATAGCCAAACAGTTTCAGGCACTCAGAGATGGAGACAGGTGTGTCTTGATCATTTCTATATTTTTGTTTTGGGTATAATCCTAAAGCGAATGAATAAATGAATAACAAACATACAGCATACATGACGCTGATAAAATGAATACATTGATTACATAATCCTGTCTGTCTGACTATAAGGTTCTGGTGGGAGCATGAAGGTGTGTTCAGCGCTGCTCAGAGACGCTCTCTGCGTACAGTATCTCTCTCTCGCATCATTTGTGACAATACGCAAATATGCCTGGTGCCCTCAGACCCATTTACACGAACGCTCCATCCTGACAAGCTGCTACCCTGCACACATATGAACATCACACACCTTAATCTCTCTGCATGGAAGGAGCCAGACACCGGTAGGTCATGTAGTTACCTAAACAGCCAGTAATATACATTGCAAAGCATCATGTGTGTAGTTTAGGATTGGGGTTATGGTTAGGGTTAGACATCTGAAACAATCTGAGGAAAAGTGTTATCTCTGGAAATGATTATGGCATAGGCCTACTTTAAAGTCTTTAAGTAATGCTGATCTCACCTGCAAACAGTCTTTAAAATAATGTGCACTGTTGTCTAATCATGTACATGTATATTTTCTAATGGCAGGCTAACGCCGCATGTCCTCACACAAAGAAATTTCGTATCCTTCAGTGGCCTTTTCTGTCACTGGATCAAAATTGACTTGGAAACATTGTGGAGTGGTAGCATTAAAGATTTCCAAAATTTTGTGGATTTAACACCACAAAAATTTGAAGCCATCTTTGGAAGTAAAGAGAAGCCCTTTTAAGTATTAGTATAATGTTTTTATAACATGCCCAGTAAACTCTAAACTGCGGTGCCAGACACTTACCTCCAATAGGCAATACTGTATACCTAATGTAAAACGGTAAAAAAGCTGCACTGTATAAAGGTAATAACTTACCTTCACCCTGCACCTTTCTACCTCCTGATACCCACTGCTCACACTGCAACATGCAACTTTATTAATATTTATATACCCCACCGTTGCAGAGGTGGGTAGAGTAGCCAACAAATAAATGAGGGGAAAATTCTGAATACAGAAAAAATACCTACAATTGATTACATAAAATGGACAGAAAAGAAGTGAATGTGTGAGATACAGTTTATAGTCACTTACTGTGCCGTTTAAGTGCCTATAGTTGTAGAATTCCGCTTAAATAGTCATTATCATCAAACGCACTGCAACATGTTTTCTCAGGTTGGAGCTGGAATTCCTGTCCGCTGATATGTCATCTTGTTTTGGTGCATTTAAAGGCATCGCATTATGTTTGTTTTAGTAGAAAAATAATTTATTAAATGGGAGGTCAAGGTTGTTCTGTTGCACAGAAATGCTCCCTATTCGGCTCTTTTATTCCGGATTTAACATAGATACTTGCAGATACTGCAGACGGCTGCAGTCTATCACAAGACCTCGTTAAATGTATCTTATTATATGAAACATGACCTAAACTAATTATTTAAACTACATTTTCATAATTAACTTTTATTAGTACCTGAGTAACTCTCTCTCTCTATCGCTCCCATTTCTTCCCATATCGGTCCTGTTAGTTTAATAAAGGCAAAATGCCTTAAAAAAATAACTTTAAAAACTAGAATGCGTACATCCATATTTTTTTTTTTACAATAGAACTTAAAAACATTGTGTGTAAACTGATAAAATTTAGCATTATCAGGGGGGAAAATTGGCTATTCTCAACGCTGTATATATTATTATACATATTATTATTTGCCGTTCTGCTTAGACGCTAATTGCATTTCATTAGCCCTGTACTTTTAATAATAAGTGTGTGTTTGTGTGCCTGCCCCCTTTTTGTGTCCTCAGACCCAGTGTGTGGCTCCATTCCTCGGCTGAAAGTGGGTTTCTCTGTGCTGTGTGATTCAGCAGTAATGTATCAGTGTCCTTCTGGCTATATGCTTCATGGTGCCTCCCGCATCACATGTGATCCAAACACACGATTATGGACGCCAAACCCACCAACCTGCCAAGGTTTGTTGTAGATGCATGTAGATATGTTTCTTATAGTTTTCAGTTTATTCAGATGAAACTTAAACTATAAAACCAGTGCAGGGCTATTAACAGTTTCCTGGTTTTCTCTCAGACATAGATGAGTGTTTCAGTGGGCATGTCTGTCCACCAGACCTGCTGTGCTACAACACCCCAGGTTCCTTCATTTGCACAGGTTTGTCCTGTCCGTGATGAAAGAAAAATATAAGATTAAACAGGGTTTTTTTTTTTTGTTTTACAGCTGGATATTTTTTTTTACATTTTTTTTTCACCAGAGTTCACAACACATTCTGCCACCTCCATCGCTGCTGCAGTGGTAACAGTGGTGGTAGGTGCTGCTGTAATGGTCCTAATAGTGAGCTGTTATAAAAGGTGGGTTTTTATTTTGCATTTATTTTGGTTTCAGCTTTAGATGCTATATTATATAAAGCATTGGACTCAAAGTTCTCAATTTTACGCTTTTTTTCTTGTAGGTTTTTCATCAAAACCAGAGGAGTCAGCAGAGCCTGCTGTAATAAGAAACAATGAGCTGAAATGTTGAACCTTTACATTAATCAGTGTGACGTTTTACCCTTTCTAACCAAAACGGGTGATGTGAATCATCTGGTTTTAAATCATTCGTCTGTCTTTTCTGTGATCGTGTCCTGTACTTACTCAGGGCCGTCGCCACCAAGTCAGTATTTCATTATTGTCCCAACAGAATATTCCACATTTCCTGCCACCTAGCTGACTAGCAGGCCTGTGACAAACATGCCGGTTATATAAGCAGTGCGGTTGAGTAATTTTTCCCATTGCATAGACATCATGCTGGTTTATTTTATTGCTGAATTTACGCCAGTCCGCAGCTGTGGAGTTAAAGTTGGTTTATTCCTTTTCGGAGCAGACCTGGCTTTGTTTACTTGTGTCAGATTTGCCCTATTGTTCATGCCACGGCTAACATCTCTTTAAGCTTAAGCTGGGCAGCAATGCCCCTTTAGGATTAGGAATCAAATGGTTCTGGGTTTGAATTAGACATCAAAATGGTTTGTTCAGCTTAGATTTAATCCCTGGTTTAGAGGTCTTTTTATTGGTACTAAGATATTACCACACTCGGACAGCATCACTGACAGAACCTGATTTTTCTGAGGCTTTACAACAGGGCCAGGAGAACAGAGGAGAAGTGTCTGCACGCTGAAGTAATACTGCAGGAAATGGAAGGCGCCAAGTCAACACACATTGTGGGTAAAAACAGTGCCATGGGCTGAACCACTTTTTCCTGCCATAAGCCTTTGCAGGTTGCAGATCGAAAGTCTGAATAATAAACATCTAGCATGTGTTCATGGCTAGAAAACTGAAGGGTGAACATGTGGTTCCTACTCAAAAGCATATCTCTTTGTAAACTGTTTATCCACCATGGTTAAAAAATGCATATGTTCTCCCTTGTCTTATCTATGCAAAACTCACTGCATAGGCAATAATAATAATAATAATAATGATGATACTCAAGTTCTTTAATCGAAAGAATTAAAATGGAAAGAATAAGAGATTAAGAAAATAAGACCGCATCCCTTTAAACAATAAAACAGTGAGGTTTATTACAGGTCTTAAGTAGAATGTGTTTGAAATCATGTGTATTATATTTTCGTTTGTATAGAAATGCAAGTTCGGTTTCACAGAAAGAGTAAAGCGCTTCCACTCCTGCAGGTTTCTGTTGCATGACCAGGGTTCTGTTGACCTTCTTTCACAAGCTTTCTGTTAACAGACATAAAGTGTGCTTATATTACACACTGTATCTGTTCAATCTGCAAGAGGTGTTTGTGTTACATCCCTGATTTGCTTAGAACATATGCCACAGCGAATGCAGATACCCATTCATACTAACGACACAGCGCTGTATGGTATTATTTTATTGAACAAAAATACTGATTGTCGAACCACACAATAATTATTAAACAGTACAGACAGATTTTAACCCAAAGTTCCATATATTTAGATGTTTATTTAAAATCCAACATTCATTCTAACTGTGCAGGTTATGAATGCTGACTATACAACACCAAACACCACCAAACTATTATCAAAGCTTTTGTTCTGACAAAAAGTCTTTCTAACTCAAGGTCAAGCTTTGATTAAACAAATGCACACAGATTTAAATTAATCTGTGCTTGAATTTCTTTTAGCAGTTCTCAAAAATACTTTCTACCCAATAAATATAAAACAGCTTATAATAAGGCACCAGTTGGCACTAATGGAAGGACTGCTGATGTGTAGTGTACTGAGGGGTTTTTTTCAGGCAGCATAATGTATTGTAAGTTAATCAGTACTTTAGCATTAGCATTATTATTATTATTATTATTATTATTAGGCAGAATGTGATAAATAATGTAACATCTTTTTGAGACTGCATTAAACAAGATCAACTATGAGGATCTGAAGGTTTGTAAACTATACCTGCACAACCAATAATCTAAAAGTAAACCCAACGTCAATGCCATATTTGCTCTTAAGTAAGAGCAATGATAAAAGTTATACATAGATTGTTGACAGGGTAAAAAAAATATCACCCCCTGGTCCATGGTTATTAATACAAATTACATCTTAAACATTTACTCTCAATCACTGACAGAATAATGAAGTGGACTGTATGTGTGGGAAATCAGCTGCTGTTATTATCCAATTGTAAAAAGGTTGCCACCGCATTTGTGTCCTTCAGTTCGAGTCTGTAAAGAAAAAGCCCAACTTGGCTATAGACATCTCCCGTCTCAAGCGTATCACTTCACAGAACATCTGTTCAGCTGCAGGGCGAGAAAGAGAGTTTATAACTCCATCTTGAGAAATACTCAAGCCTGTTATTTACAAGCATATGGAGGTCGGTCATGCGAGGCAGTCATTCACTCACCGTCATGCCTGACCAGCCCCTGCTGGATGTATCTGATATAAGTGAAGAAGTTACATACTGATGTAATCTAGAGTTATAGAAAAAAGAAAAGAAGTATTTACTTGTGACAAACGTAAAAAATACAGAGGAGACAAAGTTAGGTTTGTACCCGAGATCTGCTGGAGGGAGAGATGTAGTAATAATTCTCCTTATCTCCCAGTTTGATGCGATGTCGGCAGAGATGGGACATTCCACTCAGCGCACACTTCCTGCACCGGCACAAAAGAGACTCATTACCAGTGCTGATAATTAAACCGTAGCCCAGTAAGTATTCAATAAAAAAAGCCGCACACACTCATCCATATTAGTGTTAAAGGCTAAATTATTATGCAATCTCCAACACTAGGTGTTATTTGTATGTTATGTTAGTCAGGGGTGTCCAAACACTCATTTATTGATTTATTTGTTAACCAAGATATAAAAGAAATTGAAGGCATGCATATCTACATATTTTGCTCTAATAATAATAAGTATTAAAAACAATATGTCGCTGGGCAAGGCAAGAAATAATAAAATAACCAGACATTTAAATTGTTCATTTTAATCCTTGCAAGACCGTTAAAATACATTAACACAGTCTGCTGCTACCCTCAGAGCTGCTCATCACACCATCACTTATGATCTAACATAAAGCCTTGGTCCAGCAAACATCTTTTTATAGGCCAAATTGGCTTCGTGGCCAGGTAATGGACACCCCTGAGGTCCAAAGAAATAGAAAAGTCCTAATAGGATAAAAAAAAACTGTTGTTAAAGGAAAATGAAAATTTCTAGATGAGGTTTGATTAGTGCAGAGTCTCTCCTTCTGAAAATTCCGTATCGCATAAACATGTTATTAACTGTTATAAGGCTTGGACTAAAGAGATTCCATCCACAAATATGACGTTTTAAACAATGGCTATTACTGGCCTCAGGTAATGCAGCATCCACATGAGTAAAATGTTACTATAGAAATATTAACAAATTAGAGTGAGCTGTTTGATATAAATCTGTCATCACTTGCAGCTAGTGATACTATCTAAACTTTTGCCATAGAAACTTATTTAAGCCAATCAGAGTTGATTTTTCAACAATGCATTTACATTTCTGTCATTTTTCATGGTGATTTGCTCTTCTCAATTAACTGAGCAGTTGATGGGTAAGGGCCTTGCTCAGGCGCCCAGCAGTGGCAGCTTGGCGGTCCTGGGACTAGAATCCATGATCCATACCTTACCCCCTTTAGGAGTTGATATAAGATGAGTTGATATATTATTGTGCCACACATTGGACACTATATCTATTTAAATGGGTCTCCTTGTTACGTTTTAGTAACACTGAATATGTCCCACTACTGTCCAAGCTAACATTTAATCATTGTGACAACACATTATGTAATGCGAATGTGTCCAAGTAGCTTAGTTTTTAATAGTAAGACAACAACAACAACAACCAGTGACAATTCCAGGAAGTCATAATCCTCAGCAGCACACCAGGAGTTATGCGGAAAGAAAAAAGCAAGAAGCTGAATTAGAACAGTTACTGGCCAATATAACTTCCAAAGTCACTTACGTCTCTACCGGCGCTCGGCTGCCACTGTGAAAACAAGCTCATATCAATCTGTGATCAAAAACCAAATGTGATTCATAATCCCCCAAATTTAACTCATGCACTATAACTACGCTGTGTAGAAAAAAATCATGCAGAGATGAACTTAAAATGCTGCCGGAACATCATGTACGATGCACGACTCACTTGGGTGCTCCTCCACCAACACTCGAGGCTTTGTCCATGGTGGTCAACGCGACAGGCTCGACAGTCAAAAAGTTATCCTCTACAGCTTCCTGAACTAACTGAGACAGCTTGAGAAAGAAAGAAAATCAACTGCTTTGCTATCGCAATTGAAAAAGAAAAACAGATGTACTGTATACACAAGCAAATAAACAAACTCACCTCAGAACATGTGAAGGAGAGACAGGGCCCAATGTCCTCTTTGTAGATCCGGGTCAAAAAAGCAGACGACCGATCCAAACTTGGCTTCTCCCTCCAAGACAAAAACTCGGCAAACAACACAGAGTCCAACTAAGAAGAGCGAGAAACATGATGCTTTTAGTGGTTTAGTGCTTATCTAACAGCATGACAGTGATAATACCACAATGGAGTTGATTCTCGATTCCGATTGGTCGGACGGTGTGTTGTCAGCTCAAATATGACTATCAATGCATATGATTTAAATATGTGATTGTCTCTAAAGTAACAGGAACTGCGGAGAAAGTCTAAGAATGATAAAATACAGATTTTTAAAACATATGCTGTTCCTTTATAGAGGCTTTGATGTGATGATATTTTTTGTTATGGAATGTTTATTTTAAGTCTTGAATGTCAGGACTTTGCAAAATTTCCCACCACAGGAATGTCTCCAGAACACAGAAGTTAAAGCTAGTTTTTTTTTTTTTTTAAAGAGAAAGAGTTTCTATTCTGCATTCATTTTTAATTAGTGCAAGTTATATTATTAAATAATAAACTAAAGATGTACATAAATTTTTAGAATTGAATATAATTCGATATTCTATACACAAGAAAATAGTGATTTAATATACATATAATTGTGCAAAACCCTGAATAGCAAATAGTTAATATATTAAACCTATCATGTTTAATGTTTTTTTAAAAAAAATAAACATAAAAAAAAAATAAATTATATATAAACAAGCACAAGATACTTATTTACAGCTACTACTATTAAGAAAAAACACCATGAAATTCTAGTAGGACTGATATGAGAACAAAAATAACCCTAACCATAACCCTAACTCATGCAACAATAGTTTAGGCTTTACATTTTCTTCCAGCATAAAAATAAATAAGCAAAATCAAATTTCTAAGCCGCCTAATTTACAGTTACCTGGCAACAGTGATCCCCTGCAGATTCACACGATTCACAAACTAAGCCAAAAAACACAGAGAGAGGCAAGAAGCAAAAGCTGCAAAGTGAGCGAGAGAGAGCGAGAAAGAGAAAGAGAGAGAGGGAAAGGAAGAGAGAAAGAAAAGGAGTGGTGGTAGAACAAAGGAAAGAATTGATTGGTAAAGTTCAAAGTCAGACCAAGCTAAAATTAGAGACGAGAAAACACTGCATGATTTGATTTGCTCTACGATATAATGAACCCGATGAACATCCAAACCTGTTTGTGTGTGTATACCTCTTTTTCCTCTAGGCTCATTGGTGTATTTTCACTGGGTTTTTCTGTTTGAAGCTGAGGTAGTGTAAGGGTGGCACTCTTGTTGCGTGTGTGTCCCGGTCGAGACGATGCTCCTTTAGACCCTGGAGACAGTAGTTGTGGGTGAAGCTGGCGGTTAGGGGAGGATGGGGTGGAGGTCAACACAAGGGTCTTTAGTGCGGTTACTTCTGCCTGGAGCACATCAATCTAAAAGGAAGAAGGTGCACGGCTGAGATGTAACGATTTCAGCGATGGATTTACATAAGATAATAACTGAAAGAACACTCCACCTTGCCCTGTGCCTCTTTCAGTTGCTTCTCAGCAGTTGCCTGTTTAACGTTGGCCTCTCGAACCATCTTGTGTGCCTCCTAAGGGAGCGATTTTAGGGTTCGAGTGAGTAACACTAATATATCACATTAATATAGTACATCAACCACTGAATATTTGTATACAGATGATCTCTATCGCTCTTATTCCTGCTTAAGAATGCAAAAAGCTAGGATAATTCTACTGAATGCCATGTAGAAGGCTGTACTGGTGGTTCTGTTCACCTCAAAAAGACTTGCAGTCAATTCCTCCAGTTCCTGCTCCAGCTGGTTTCTCAAATGCGACAATCGTTCACATTCCTCCCCCTTTAACTTCAACTCCTGCAGGCAAAATATATTAACAGAAAATTAAGTGACATACAATACTGTAACTGACTGTTACAATGTGCTGTAAATTTCAGTACAACTTCACAACTTCAGAAAGATTTCAAATTTGTTGCTCAGTTAATCTGGGCATGCCCGTGAATGACCACTTTATTCTGGACAGAGTAACTGCATACACAAAGCAGGACTGGATCCGATTATTATAGGATGTACAGAGAGAGAATTCTTAATTCCGTACTGTTCAGTATTTAAAATACATCCCACTTCATCTTATTTCTGTTGAGTGCTGAGGACAGGAACAGAATGCAAATGTAGTCTATCTAAGAGTAAAACAATATTTTTATATGTGGAAGTTGTAGCTTGGTGGTTAAGGTGTTAAACTGCCAATACTAGGCCCCTAAACAAGGCCCTTACTGCTAAACTGCACAACTGGATTAAAACCACAGAGATAAACGCAAGTCACTCTGGATAAAAGCTTTTGCCAGATGCCATAAATGTTGATGTATCTATCTATTCATCAAATCTTAATGTTCCCATTTTTTGCATAATGTTCCGGTGTTTGCTATTTAACAGGGTAGTAAAAACAGAGAAAGTAGAAAAAGGGAATAACCTAACAGAGCAGAATAACAGAGCAGAATAACAGGCGAGAGGAGGAGAGACAAGAAGAAGTGATTCAGTCTACTGGAAATGTGCATGTTTGGCCACCTTCTGCGCAGCGTCCAGCTGTTCTCTGAGGAACTCCGTGCCTTTCTCTCTAATCTCAATGGAAGAGCTGCGGAGACGAGACATGCTGTAAGCTTCTCGTCTCTGAGTCTCGGTCTCCTCCTGGAGCATTGCTTCTCTCTGGCCTTTTCCAGACTCGGTACCAGGTTCCAGCTCTGCCTTTAGGTCTATTAACCTGCAAAGACAAACACATTAAACAGACTGTCATGTCATGTCATGTTTGTAAACAACACTTCAGTACTGACTTATTATTACTATTCAGAAACTAATAGCAGGCCTTGTTTAAGGTTTATAAATCTATTTAAACTCATTGTATGTGTTTTTAACAACGAGAAAGATGGAAACAGCACTGGGTGTCCTGAACCCGACCCGGTGTTCCTGTTCCTGTAAACTATGTAGAATGGTATGTGTGCAGCCGGAGATCCACACCCTTATTACCCCGCCGCTGTCTGTCTGACAGACGCATCCGCTTCTCGCTCTCAGCAGCTAAAAAAAAGTCCTCCTCTTCCCTTAGCAGTATTTACTAACTTTTTAACAGATTATCCGGACATCCGTAAAGCCTCTCGAAAGAAACGCGAAACAAACTCGCCTAAGCGCTTAAAAACTGATTTGATTTTTTGCACCGAAACTCCGCCACTCAGCAGGAAAAACTTTCGTTGGTTAGTCCAGCTGGAGCGGGTCACATGACAGTAAGGCATCGCTGTGACTCCGCCCACAGTAATCCGAGTGTACGGGAATCTCCAAACAAGCCACGCCCCCCCCCCCCCCCAAAAAAAAGGTGTGGAACGCAACGAGGCTTTATTTATATCTGTACAATGATTCGGACACCTGTATTCAGATCTAATCCCTCGAAAGGTGTGAACACAATGTGTCCTCGGCAACAGTGCAAAACAAATGACAGCACTGTCTTTTTCTTTAACTAAAACCCTGTAACCTCATTCTTATAGAAGCCCATTTCCACCACCAGCACCAAAAATGTCCACCAATTAAAAGTCTATAAATGTCAGACGTATAAGATAAGAAATCAAAATTAGGACTGTAAAAGTCATAAAAACTTATAAGATAAAAAGTCTGTATATGACTGTATATGTTATGTAAAATTAAAATTATGGCTATAAAAGTTATACACATCAGATGAAAAGTCAAAATGATGACCATAAAAGTCAAAATGATGGGATAAAAATCAGGAACTGTCCATTAAAAGCATAATTATAAGATAAAAAGTCAGAATTATGACTTTAAAAGGCCAAATTATAACTTCAAAATCAAAATCTTGACTTGCATACTCATCTCAGATAGGAATATATAGGAGAATATATATGGAATATATAGCAGGATGGAATATATAGCAGGATGTCATTAACCTAATGAAGCACTGATTTTTGAACAGGTTTGCAGCCTGTTCAAAAAAAAAAAAGATGAACAGAAAAACAATATTTGCTAAACCCAAAAACAAATCACTTATTTTAATTTAAAATCAGCGCTGATTCAATATTAATCCAGTCTTGTTTTATGTACAGCAGGACTTTATGACTGTGAATCATGTCCGTTTTTATTTCTTTTTATCGATCAGAGACCATTTAGAAACATGTCATCAGAAAAGTTCACTGAATTACTAAAATCACAAAGGTCATTTATTCTAGAAGGCATAACATTTTGGCATTATGTCTAACATTATAAACTCTGGCATTAGCTGCTATCAGGTCGATCCTTGTCGCCATCTAGTGGCAACATTTACATGTGTGGTACAATAAGATACGTTCTTTTTTGGTAGCTGGTAATTGTGACTGTAAAGGTCTAAAGGTGCGTACTTAACTACACTTTAGACCTGTAAAACAGTTTTTTGAATAAACAATGAAAAAAGGTATACGTCAACAACAATCACAACGTTGACACTGAGCTGTACATAGCAGGATAGCCGGGGGTGAAGTAATGTATGGAGCTGGATTGGGTGTTGTTTTTAGAGGACTCTTTAGAATGGCAATATCTTTACTAAACGTTGGGTTATAAAATAGCCAACATAAATCTTTTGTACTAACCAACGTTGTTGGCAATACATTATCAGGATCTTATAATAACCACAATACTCAGGACGGCTTTAGACTAATGCTGATGGCTCGCAAAAAATCAGCTAGGCCATCAGGTGTGTGTAGTTGTGACCAAACTCAGAAGAAAACAAAGGAAAATGGTCAAAGAGCTTGCAAAACGTTCTACACCGAAAAGAAATCTATTAAAATGATATTTTAAATTATGGCTTTAATACACAACATGTCAAAACTGAACTTAAACAGATACTGGGGAAAAAAACACATACAGAAGTACCACAATTATCAGCTATAACGGATAAGACAACTTTGGGGTGTTTTATAAGATATTTTATATAAGATATTTTTTCATGTCAATGTGTCACTCGGGGATCATTTCAGCACATACCCTTATCGCTGCATAATAGAATGTTTTACCAATTACGGTAAAGATGCTCTTAAAACCGTTTTCTCTGCGGAGCTCTTTTACAAAGACATGGCTGGGCATATGGACGTGGCAGACCCTGCCAGGAGAAATCATGGACTGGCAAAGACAGCATCTTTTACCAATGCCAGTAATGTTGTTGAGCTGCTTACAGCTGTTCATAGCAATATTTTCTTTCAAGTTAATGGTGTGGACATTACAATCCTGTATGACAAAAGTTAAAGATGAATTCTGTTTGATGAAGGGCGGAGGTGGTGCCAATAAACTAAACATCCTCTTCACTATTTGTGAGAAAAGTTTCTGTCACGGGCCGTGACTGTGAGCCACAAACACAGCCAAGTACCTCACTGACAGAGTGTGTCTTAAAAACTTCTTAATATCAGCAGGTTTACGTGTCTGCAATCAAAAAAAAAATATTTCTGAAGAACTCCACATAAATCTGTACAGGATAGTACAGAGGTAAAGTGAGAGAGAGAGGAGAGGTGGGGCTGTGGTCAAACCCAGGCACCTTATCTCACTACACTACAGCACTGGCCAAGTCAGGGAATTTTAGACTAGAAGCTTGTTTTAGATAACAGCTACCTTGGAAAATAAATGTAATTGTTTACATTGTTAACATTTTTAATTGTTGACAGGTTCTGGTTGATTAATATTAACACATAAAAAATGTGCATCGTTAAGATGTCATCTGGCATAAATAAGATTTTATGCCACATCCATTAAACTACCAGTAATGGTTATAATTAACACACATTCTTCAGGACTTCTGGGTAAAGATTAATTAATAATAATGTTAATAATAATAATAATAATAATAATAATAATAAAATAATAATATCTATTCTTGCTTTAGTAAGAGTCACAATTTTAATCTGTAGCCTACTTATTGAAGGGGGGATTGTTACTGTTACTGTTGTGATTATTAATTATCTGGTTATTCTTATTAATTGGTCATAGTTCTTAGCAATTGATCATTCTTTTTATTTAGTAATTATCAAATAACTAATAAGGAACTGCCTTTTCTATTACTTTGCATAGTTGCTTCATTAATTCATTAGCCTTTAAATAGCTGTATGGTGTATCACAAAAAATTGTTTACGCTACTTTTATAGCTGGGATTATGTCCTTGCAGTGTGTGATATATGTTTTGCACCTCAGGATTATTGAAATTTGCTGAACTCTTGGTTCCCCCACAATGCTCTTTTGTTTACTGAAAAGAGATTAACATGTCAAGTGACTTGGGTTGTAGGCGTCTCCTTTCTCTTTTTTTGCCTCTCCAGCATCTTTTTTTAAATGCTGCTTATGAGCCTTTCACCCTTTGTTCCCTTACGTACTGTAAGTATCTTTAATGTTTTTCTAAAATATTTTGCAGTGGGGCAGTAGGAATTTACATTAGACATAAATTAAATACTGATCTTGTATGTCTGGGGTTTACACATTCAGGACACAGTAATAACTTTCATTAGGAAACTTTTATTTTATTGCGCTTTGTGGCATTTATTTTATTTAACTATTATAGTGCAAGTCTCAAGTAAAAAATTAAACTGAAAAAATAAATGTCTTTTTGTTCAGTAGCGGAGAGTGAGAGATGACAGTAACATACTCGTGCAGGGTTGCTGATGCCCGCCTTGGGACCTTCTCTCACCTGCTACTGCGCTGGAAGGGAAGCATTTACAAGCTGTTGTACAGAGAGCTGCTCATATTCATTGTGCTTTACTACTTCATCAGTGTTCTCTACAGGTACAGAAAATAACAAGTGCAAATATAAAATCTTTAGTTTAATTAGGATGAAAATTGATAATCACTTACTGACATAGGTTCCTCTTGAATGATGGCCAAAAGAGATCGTTTGAGAAACTTGCTGTTTACTGTGATCAGTATGCACAACTTATTCCTGTATCATTTGTACTGGGTAAGTGTATCTCTTTCTCTCTCTCCCTCTCTCCTCCCTTTCTCTCTTGCACGCTGCTTGTTGTACATTAACACTTAAAAGCCCCAGAGAGCCAAGTACTCTACAGCTTTTAAGCAAGATATCAGTATATCGAATTAGGACTTGTTTCTCAGAGTAAATGTATGTCTAAGAGATCCTTTATATGACCATTGAGACTCCTTGCTGCATACGTTTAATATAATCAAATGTGTTACCATAAATGCTTGCCCTTCTATACTTCCCATTCTTTCAACTTCATTTGTTTGTGCAAACTAGGTTTTTATGTAACTTTGGTTGTATCTCGCTGGTGGGGGCAGTTTGAGAGCATCCCATGGCCAGATCGGTTGGCTATGTTGGTGGGGGGACACGTTAGAGGGGCTGATGAAGGTGCCAGACTGATCCGCAGGAGTCTTGTGCGTTATGCCAACTTGTCTGGGATCCTTATCTACCGCTCCATTAGCACTGCTGTCTATAAGAGATTTCCCACAATGCAGCACCTGGTGCAGGGAGGTATGTCAAATTTACTCAGTCTATAATGTTACATACTACAAATGGTGCCATAGCTATGGCCATTATCCTCACCCAAGACAATAATGCTTTGTTATGCTTTGTTAATTTGTTAGAAATATCCAAAGATCACTAAAATGGCAGATAGATGATAGCTAGATAGATAGATAGATAGATAGATAGATAGATAGATAGATAGATAGATAGATAGCGATAGATAGATAGATGGATGGATGGATGGATGGATGGATGGATGGATGGATGGATAGATAGATAGATAGATAGATAGATAGATAGATAGATAGATAGATAGATAGATAGATAGGTAGATAGGTAGATAGATAGATAGATAGATAGATAGATAGATAGATAGATGGATAGATAGTTCATAACTTTATATACAGTGAATACTGACCCAGTCTTGACCCTTAATCTACATTTTGTTTGTGAAGGGGTGATGGTTTGGGCTTGTGTTGCACCCACAGGACCTAAAACACCTTGTTTGTCGTGTCGTTGCAACACAGTAAATTTCAGAATATGTATGACAATATTCTTGGGTCAAATGCGAGTGCATCTTTCCACCATCTTAAACTGGGCCAACATTGGGTCATGCAACAGAAAAATGGTCCTAAGCACCAAAAAAATGGACATCTGAATGGCTGAACAAAAGGGTTTTAAATCTCATTAGAATACTGTACAAGAAACTATTGAGAAGTAATGGCATACAAATGAACAGACTGAAATGTCTTTAATGTTTTACATGTAACTATTAGATATGGGAGAGAATCAACCGTATGTACTTTCTTTTCTGTGACTAGACATAGATTTGTATACTAATCTTTATATGACAAACATGAAACAGTACTGATTTTTTAACAGGACATAGTTTATTAATTAAGTCTCCGACAGACTAAAATTGATTATGGGTTTATAAAACTGTATTTTATATATAAATATATATATATTATATATATAGTCTCCCTTTTTTAAGGACTAATGACAGCAGAGGAGTTGAAGCAGCTAGAGGAACTACCATCACCTCATAATAAATTCTGGGTTCCTTGCATGTGGTTTGTGAATCTGGCACTGAGAGCACGGACAGAAGGACGCATCAACAATGACGTCGCACTCTCTGCTATTCTAAATGTAGGTTTTACAGCTGCATCTTAGTGACTCTATATTAGACACATAGTTTGTCAAATCACTTCGTTTTTGAAACTGTTATTTCATTTAAAAAAAACAAACATTTAAACAAGAATTTGAAGTGACTGAGTTTTAAGGGAATGTAAAGAAAACCTTTGCTAATACTGGCTATTCTGCATGCGCATGTGTGTTTCTTTTCTTCTTTTAGGAGTTAAATACATTGCGCTCACGGTGCATGAAGTTGTACAGTTATGACTGGATCAGTCTGCCACTTGTGTACACTCAGGTCTGTCTGATCAAGCTAGAGTAGTATCCAACTAATGTTACTAACATCCTCTAAGTATTTGATTTGTCCAAGCATCATAGCTAAATTTTCTGATCTTTTCTTAGTTAACATGAGGATGGAAAATTGCTTTTTTAAAATAGCTTTTTTAATGTTTGAACAACTCATTGGCGTCTGAATCTGAAAACTGACACGCAT
Organism: Bagarius yarrelli; assembly: GCA_005784505.1. Lineage (NCBI taxonomy): Eukaryota > Metazoa > Chordata > Actinopteri > Siluriformes > Sisoridae > Bagarius > Bagarius yarrelli. Next base: position 11,940,272 of record VCAZ01000001.1, on the reverse strand, counting down.
TTACATCTTTTTTTAAGGTGGTGACTGTTGCTGTATACAGTTTCTTTTTGGCTTGTCTCATTGGTCGACAGTTTCTCGACCCTGCTCAAGGCTATCAGGGTCACAACCTCGATTTCTACTTTCCTGTCTTCACGCTGCTGCAGTTCTTCTTCTATGTTGGCTGGCTCAAGGTACTTTATACCTGATTCAAGAAATTTTTGACTTACACCGCTATTTGACACAAGAATCCCTGAAGTTGTTGCTGCTGTCTGTAATGAAACTTTATAATTAAAGGTGGCAGAGCAGCTTATTAATCCATTTGGGGAAGATGATGATGACTTTGAGACAAACTGGCTGGTGGATCGTAACCTACAGGTATTTTATTGGATTTAATCCCAAATGATTAAAAGTAATAAATAAATGGAATCGGTTATAATCTATAGGAAACTAAATGCCATGTCTATCTACATCTCAGGTGTCTTTGCTGTCGGTTGATGAAATGTACGATCTGCTTCCGATGATAGAAAAGGATAAGTACTGGAATGAATCAGAGCCCCAGCCGCCGTACACAGCCGCTAGTGCTGAACACCAAAAACCCTCTTATATGGGTTCTGCTCTGGACATCAGGTGACTAAATAAGGTCATCATTACATTGTGTACTAGCAAAACCTAAAACTTGTTTTTTATCTGTTTCTCCCAGGGTTCCTAAAGAAGATTTGGAGTTCCAGCATAACTTAGAGCAGATCAAGGAGCATGAGGAAGCCAACCACTCGACTCCTCTTCTGGGCAGTTTGACTCGTATGCTGGGTGTGCAGTCAAATCATTTTCACCCCTCTTCTACTACTTCTTCCTCCTCTAGAATTTCTCTTCTCCGTCGGCGCCCACGTGCTCCTTTTAACCGCTTCCCTCTCTATCTGCATCCGGGAGCCCATGTCATGCACAACCAGAATCCAAATCTGTCTGAATATAACATGGCTGAGTATGCATTTTCCTCCATGCCCTCGTATGAGAGACCTGGGTTCTATAGTTGCCCACAGACACCAATCCATTGTGTGCCTCCACCTATTAATTGTCCCTGCCCACCACGAAAAGCACAGGGCGACATGTCACGCAGCCTCAGCTCAGTTTCTAACCCTCTGCTGGGCTCACAGCTGCTGCCTCCTGATACGCCAGGCCACATATCTTGTGCTACAGGCCTGATCGGGATGGAAGAGAACAGCTTAGAACACCTTACTGCACCCACTTTCTCCTTCCCTGATCCTATAGCAGAGATGTGCCCCCCAAACAAAGGGTGGCCAAATCAGGCACTGCACTTCCATCGTCCCCCAGTTTCTTGCTTCTCAGTGGACACTTCACCTCCAACAGAAGGACAGCAGGGACCCTTAAGCCCCCATTCAACGAATGGAGTTGGAGAAAAAATGTTCTCCTTCACTCCTTCTAAATGGAATCCCAATTTAAGAAGCATTAGCTCAGGGTGCAAAAACGCATCAGGCACAGCAAACAAAAACATACACAACAGCATGAGTAACTTGTTCAATCGTACAGGTTTTGCATGTGGCTCAGGCAGCGACACAAGATTTAGCAGCAGAAGCAATATGACACCGACAAACTCAACCAGTCCCATCACTCCTACTACTACAAACACAACACTGCAAACAGCAGCTCAACACAATACGCTCAAGGATTCTGGGATCTCATTATCTAAGGAAAACTTACTGGGATGTTTAGGGGTGCAAAATGGATCTGCGGTATCCAATGGAGTTTAAGAAGAGTCCTGAGAGAAGATGAAGAGATCCTTCTCATTTCTCTACGAAGAAACTGTGAACAAAAGAATTTGCATCACAAAATGTACAAACAAAGAAATGATTACTGCAGTCACAATAAGATTTTAATTATAATTATAATAATATACAAATATTGTAATGACTGTTTACCTCAGAAACACAGGAAGCGGATCATGTCACTTAATAGCAGCTTCTATAATATTTAGTAAGCAATTACAAAATAGCAATTTTAGCGATGCATTTTAACACTAAAAATAAAATTTGTTTTAAAACATAATGTGGTGAATATTAGTGTTATAACCATTTATGTTTATTTTTAAAATGTTGTAAATGCCTTTTACTATCCTACTGTATTTTGCTGGTCACTTAAACCTTTTAGTGTTAAATGTTATTTCTAATCTTGGCAAAATCGAACTTTTTTTTTTTTGCATAAATGATTTTTATTTAAATTTCATAAAGGTAAAAGATTTTTGATTAAAAAAAATTATGAAAAAAAAAGGCTATCATTAAATTGAAGATGCTGATCTCATGTCGTCTCAGGGAGCTCTTTTTATTTCCATTGTCGCCTCTGGCTATATATATATATATATAATATGTTTTAAAAATAAAACATATAAACAATGAAAAATTAAAATAAAATAAAAATAGAGCATTCTTTAATATAGTTGCGGTTTTATGCTTTTTACAAAATATGGAATAGTTCTAAAAGTTTAATATATTTCTGTAAGCAATCCTCCACTCTACTAGTTGGCGACAACGCTTATCGACGTGACCCGGAAAAACGGAGCTGCGTCTCAAATCTTATTCTATTCTTTCAGAATGCACTAAAAAAGGGGGATGAAACAATGGCGTCTACAGCCTATATAGTGCACTTCTGTGTTTAAAGGAGTGATTTGGAATACAGCCTAAACTTTATGTAACCAGAGCGCAGACTTTAAACTGACCCTGTTAAACAATGGAAAATAATTTACAAGTTTTTAATGAATAATTACGGCGTATTAGAGAGACGAAAGATTATTATTATTATTATTAGTGTGTATGTGTGTGTGTGTGTGTGTATGCAGTGGGACATGGCCGTCAGTTCTGCAGACTGTAAGGTCAGTGATGCTCCCAGCATAGTGTTCTTTGATTTGGAGACTACTGGCCTTGGTATGTATTTGATAGCATCTTTAAATAGTTTCTGCATGATTGAAACAGCAGATTATATATTTTTAACACAGATTGATTGACTATCTATGTGAGAAATCCCAACACCCTGCTCAATCCACACTAACCTGGTCAAACTGCTGGACTTTGGTTCAGTTTAATATTATTGATATATATTTTATATATACACTTTTATTTATTTATAGGAATTATCTTAAAGCAGACATAGATAACAGTTTACTTTTATTCCTAATGCGTTATTTTATATATTTCTTGCATTTGGTGGATGCTCTTCTCTAGAGTGACTTACGTAATGCTACCCTGTTATTTGGGGAAGTGGTGGCTCAAATGGTTTAAGGTGCTGAGTTGTTCATCTGAAAGCCAGGAAGACCTGAGTTCAAGCCCCAATATCGCCAGTCTGCAACTGTTGGGTCCCTAAGCACGCCCACTAACCCTTCCTGCTCCAGGGGCAATGTATCATAGCTGACCCTGTGCTCTGACCCCAACCTTCCAGGAAGAAAAGGGATTTCAGTAAAGTTATTCAAATCCAGATAAATGTATCCGCTGTATAATGAATGAGTTGAGAATAGCAAGTGTGATCATTATGTCATAGCCTGTGCAAGTAAGCACATCTGTGTGAAACAGTCCACAGCAAGTAAGAGCTTTGCTATCTGGCAGGTTCTCTTCAGATTTCCAGCACCTTTCGCTTGTGGGCAATGGTGGAAATGAACTAATTCCAAATAGTTTGGGGTGAAGCATTTGTTAGGGTATTACATGATTTGTTTTTTCATGTTAAATACTAAGCTAATGCCTTTGTAAGTATTGTTTTGACACTTTGGAATCCCTATGATTTCGTTTCTGTTTATCAATTATGATTTTTATTGATTCTAATTGAAGTTTTCATTTAAATAAGGCAAAATTTAGATATCAAATATATTTATTCTGTAAATACCACGAAAAAGAATTAGCAGCTAACAGAACACTTTCATGAGGAACTTCAGCATATAGTTTTACCAAAAATACCACAGCAAAACAGCTAGAGCATTATGCTTTCGAGCATTATTAAAGATGATAGAATTAGCAAATCAGTGTATTTCTTTTTCCAAATATTCACATCTACTTTAGGCCAAACTGGCTGTGTTTATGAGGATATTTTGCCAAAATACAAAATGTTTATGATTTGTTCAAGACATGAAACACAAATCATTTCAGAACTTGTCCACTATAAGCAGCAGCGATCAACTTTCTATTGGCTTAAAATCACATTTTACACACCAAAGTACTTTGTAATGCAGTAAAATAAGTATTTTTTTAACAAATAATTTTTCAGTACTTCTACTTGTACTCAAGTAAATTATTCCTTATGTAGCAATACTTTTCTTCAAGAAGAAATTTTCAGTTCTCTTTCCACCACTGCCTGTTTAAGACCAATAACTTTAAAAACAAGTGACAGACAGAGAGTAAAGGCTCATCCCAATAGATTGTAACTGTAGGTTGGGTATTAATCACTTGTTAGCCGGACACAATTTTTTTTTTTACTAGATGTTCCGATCGATTTACCATCGGGTTCTTATTTCTTTAATGAACATGGGTAGAAGGTGGTAGCTCAGGGGTGTTTGACTGCTAACTGGAAGATTGTTGGTTTATTTCCCAGCACCATCAAGTTACCACTGCTGGGCCCCTGAGCAAGTCCCCTAACCCCTAATTGCTCTGATGTATGAATGAATTAAATGTGAGTCACTCTGAATAAGGGTGTCTTCTGTATGCTGTAAAAATGTAAATGTTTTTGCAGTGTTACTTTAGTAACCGTGATCCAGGAACCTCCTGTTAGCTTCCTTTTACCAGATGCTGACAACGCTTTGCCGGTTGTAAACCAAAGATCATGGCAGAATAAGTTTCACCAAATCTCACTTGACTTATCTTTACTTATAACACAGTGATCATTTTGTGTCTAGGCTCCTCGTGTGACATTGTTCAGCTGGCAGCAGTGAGCGGTCATCACACCTTAAACCTCTACATGGTTCCTCGATGCCGGATGGAGCCCGGAGCTTCGAGAATTACAGGCTTTAGAGTACGCCGTCATCGACTCTTTCTTCACCGCAGGCCAGTTCTCACCAACTCACTGAAAGAAGCCCTGGTGTCCTTCATAACCTTTCTTCGTATGTTTGGACGGCCGCTGCTTGTGGGTCACAACATTCGCAGGTTTGATTGTCTTGTCCTGGCTAGAGTCTTGGATGAGTTTGACCTTAAAGCAGCACTCCAGACTGAAATCCTGGGCTTTTTAGACAGTCTGCCTTTAACAAGACAGCTTCTCAAGGACTGTGGTGTCCACAGCTTCAAGCAAGAGAACTTGGTTAAGACTGTGCTTGGGGTTTCATATGCAGCTCATGATGCCTTGGGTGATGTCCAGGCCCTGCAAAAGCTTTTCTGGGCTCTCAGACCAACAGCTAGTCAGATTCAGCAGCACATTTTCAGCTTGGACTCAGTGGGAAGCAAACGCGCAAAAACTTATGTAAACTTCCAATCAAAGAGTAATGTTGAACACCCACTGGTACAGTCCTGAAAGGAGGAGAGTTTATATATGAAAAGGCTCAACTAATAATGAACTGTATAATATTTACCTCATGTTACAGCTTTATAATGCATTAGTCTATTTAAAGGCATTATATATAAGCTAATTGCAGTGCAGTTTTGACTAGACAAAATTTCAATTTTAGCACTTTGTTTTTACCAGTATTTACAATTTTTATTAAATAAATGTTTATTTAACTACACATTGTGCTGTATGCCTGTTTTTGGTTTGAATTACAGTTTTGTTTAATATCTAAATTAATTAGATATAGTTACTATATATTTATTTATGTCGTTCAGGGGTCAGTTGAAGTTTCACTGCTTAATCTGGGTTTAGTAGTGAAGTGAGTAAAAAAGTGTGAATGTGTGTGCATGGTATGACCTGAGGCCCATCCTCATCGCAATTCCTACCTGTATGTCCCAGAATCCAAACCAGAACAAAGTGATCGCTGCAATTAAATTGAAGAACTTTCCTTATACAGGGTTCCTAAAATAAAGACACGCCGAGCAGACGAGTTCATACAGAATTGTAGTTTATTAAGGTTTACATAGAGTTTAGAGAACCTCATGCCACAGCAGATTCAAAAATGCTTATCCATGCTTATCCTGTGTTCCAAACTTTACTGGAGGTGGCAAACACTGAAATCCGATTGAGCTGCAGACGGTGCATCTGGGACACAACCTGCTTCGGGTAACCTCACGTAAAAGTGCAGAGTTGATAGTAAACCCGAATTAAGATATCATTTCCTAAAATAATCTTTATTGCACATTGATGCCAATCCCAATGATAGTCCAGAGAGGGCAATCTCACAGAAATGTACAAAGACTTGCAGAGGGACAGGTACAGAAGACCGATAGTACAGTACCAACAGTAACATCTTCAACAGTCGTACAAACTAACATCAAAGTAAAAACACTCAGCGACTTGATCACCGGTTTCCTCTTTCACAGTAAATATCTGACCAAGCATTCTGTTCGAAGGGTAAACTGACTACATTGGCAGATTTATAGAAGAGTGTAAACGCAATTTAGCTTCCTTATAAAATAATTTTAAGTAGTGATTATTTTTTTTTTAAATACTTAAAAAGTCCCTGAATTGCAAGTTGTGTTTAAATCGGTGAGTATTGAGATTGCGGACTGAGCATGTGTGGTTATGTTTTTCAGCTTTGAACATTTCCCAGTTTAAACATTTTCTTTCCTTACAATAAGGTTAACCTTAATGCAAGCTGAAGTGATTTGTATTCTGAATGTTATTCCTAAAGTCCACTAGTTATTAAACATAAAACATGCATTTGCTCATTCGAATGATGAATCTAACACTAGGGCTCGATGTGATGTCAACAGTGTGATGAGTGGGCGATTTTGTTTTTTCTAAAGCACATGCTTAGTAATTAGGAGGAAAAAGAAGTCATAATAGAGGTGTTTGTTTATCTGACTTTTCTCAGGCAAATGCAAAAAATCTTGATTTTTCATGCTCAGCCTTTAAGTATGTTTGGAATATGTTTGAAAACTGGCACTTAATAATTTCATTATTCTGTTATTAAAATATTAATACCTCACCTTAAACACTTTATGGTTCAAAGGACAGGACCATGAGAAAAAACACAGCGTATATTTGTGTGTGTGAGACGTCACTACACTGATTCGTATCGGTTGGTAAATTGTGGTAGAAATGTGTGTTATCTCCTCATGGCTCTGTGCCCTTGTAGTCGCTGATGAATAAGCAACGTTAAAACAAAAGTAGAAGGATAAAATCGTACATACTGAATATCATAGTGAGACAAAACCCGATCTATTCGCTTCGGATTGCTTTTGGGTCTAGAGAAGACAGCAGGCCCGGAACATCGTCATTCCAGATGATGTCACCTGTAGCGTGACGCTCTCGTTGGCTGAAATAAACAGCACGGAACCCCTGTGCAGCATGATGTCGGAAAGAGTGCTGGCCTCACCATGAATCACTAACAGGATGGACGCACAATCCAGTGGGCTCATGGTGTACTGCTTCACAGAGGGAGGGATCTGGAGGTGGAAAAATAACACATATATCTAAATAATATTTAATTAATATTTAAACATTTAATTAGGTTGAATTTTTCATTTTGCTGTCTAAGAATTTAGAAAAAAAAAGATTAACAAAAGAAGTCAGATGTGTTACCTTTTTTAAATGTTTGATATTCCAAACTATTTTAAATACCACATAATATTCCGTTTTGTCAATATTTAAAATTTTTACAACTCAAATATATTTTACGCCTTATAGGCATTGTGTCTTTTGTGTGAATTATTATAAAGTCTGATCTTTATCTGTACATCACTGCCACTAACGAGTTCTCAAACCGTTTCGAGCCTAACCCTAAAGTAATCACGGAGTAACATACCTGTATCCTCATGACTGTAAAGTCTGGTACAGGTGGGTCGTACAGGTGAATGCAGGGGTCTGAAGGGTCCTGAACCGAGGGAAAGATTTTGGCACTGACCGGAGCAGGACTGTAGTTTAACATTTCACACAATGTGTTCACGTCAATGTACTTCGGGGTCAATCCAGCACGCACTGTGTTATCCGAACAGGCCATGCACTCCACGCAATCTGAAGAATGAAACTGTGGTTAGTATTTGGTTATTTGGTAAATCTTAAGGTTACTACTAAACCAAACTAAAACAAAGATATTCTAATCTGCATGTTCTTCCAGCATTTCGACAAAAAAAAAAAACAAAAAAAAAACAACAGTTCTCTTTGAGCCACAGTGAGCAGTAAAATCTCCCATGATGCCCTGTGTTTCAATATAAATGATTTTATAAAGATTATTAGATCTTTTCTTTGTTTCTTGATGCAGAAATGATGCTTTGTCAGGGTCAGGGGAAACAAACTTGAATTCAGACTGGCAGATTTAACATTTATCAATAAATCTCTTATAATTTTTTTAAACAATTTTGATGTAGTACAGAAAATCTTGTAAAAATGTATTACAAATGTAATACACATAATCTTAAAAATCTAAAAGATTAAACAGCCAAAAGAAGAGAGTAACCTCCAGATAGATAGGCATGAGGTTCATTAGCTCCCAAAAACATGGCTTCTCCTGGTTGCAGCATGATATGGTTGAGGAAATAGATGGAAAAACAGCCGATGTCACCCGGATACTGGGAGTGAAGCCGAAGCAGCAGCTCTCCGTTACTGCCTGAAGTGTCTTTGCAAACAGCCTCTATGAGTATAAAGAAAAAAAAATTTTATTATTATAATTTTATATATATATATATACCATATATATAATATAATAAATTCAGCTAAAAAGTGAGACTAAGACTATTTTAATTTACCTTCTTCAGAGACTCTTTTCACTAGCATGTTTAACTGATCTACAAATACTTTCTTCTCACAATTCATCATGCGACTGAAGCACTTCTTTAGTGCAAGAGAAGCACGTTCAGGGTTATTTCTGCTGTTCTGCATCTCTTCTGCTGCCTCATTACCTACCAAGGCATGGAATTCTGGGACATCTGAAAGAAAAACACAGATTCAGCAAAATGCCTTGCAGTCAAGGGAACACTCCCATACACACACACTGGGTAAAAAATACAGCACTTCAGCAATGTACGTTGAATCAATATGATGATTAAAAAAAACACACTTGCTTTTGAGAAAGGAAATAATTTCCTCCACCGGCCGAAATCCACAAAGGCCCTCAAACTCTGTCAGTGCAATTGCCATCTCTGGCTTATGGTTGTTGTCGGGGTAGTGCTCAGGGAATTGAGCATGTAGCTTAGCTGCCAGTTCCTAAAGAGGATTTATTAACTGATTAAAAGCTATAAATTTGCATATACTTAAAACTTATAACAGTTATATAAACATATAACATAATATATACGTTTCTTGTGTATATATATTTTTTCAGTGTGATTATATATACGTCTTACTCTGTTCGGATGAGCCTGGATAGATAGTGCGGTCCTGACTGACAGCACTTTAAACAGGAAAGGAAGCTGTCCCTGGAATGTGTCCTTGACCTTTGACCCTAAACATGCTGGATAATCAGCGATCCACTGTCCCAGTGTCCTTTGCGATATTCTGTTGTCTTTGATAAGAGCATCTCCCTTAGGATGGGCACCCATCCAAAGCTAATAAACACACAGACAGTATATTAAAACATACTCTAGAGACAAATTACAGATCAATAAACAACTATAGACTTTTTATTAAATAATGATGAAACCCAGAGCCAGCCAGAATACAAACAAACAGCCTGGGTGCCCAGTTAGTTGGAAAATAAGTGTATAAAATACGTGTATAAAAAAGCTTCTAGAATGGTGGTTTCACCTACACTTCACCTTCACACACAGCCTGCTTGACTCTTTGGCTATTTAAAGAACCACTGATGACCTGGTTGTATTGAACCACTGATGACCTGTGGTAGCATTACTTTAAATAGACCTAGCCTTTATTTTAGGATCCAGTCTAAGACAGAAATAGACATAGCACAAAGACCAAGCTGAATTATGGCTTTGTGCAGACAAAAGACATGCATAAATTGATTTAATAATAACTGTATAGTACACATAATGTCAGAAAGCAGTTTTAAAGAAATCTGGATGTAGGTTTAGATCCAAAATAAGCAAAACAGAGATGAACGAGAAACAACTTTATCCAGTCTCACTTAGAACTGGATGATGTCTTTAATTATTTCTATTAATTTCAACTATACACAATAAAGCAAGTTAAAAGGAAAGATCTGTTGAAGAAAGTCACAGACCTCCTTGACAAATCCTCTTTAAAAATCCCCTTAAAAATCCTTTTCAAAAATCCTTAACATGGGATTAATTCTAACTACAATAAAGAATCAACAATATTTTTTGAATGCTTGACTAAAGTTTTTCTGCCATCAATCTAATATAAAGTACTTATTCTGCATCTGTAGTAAAGACATTAGCTGTCTAAGGTAATCAGAGTTGGCCCAAGGAATAGGAGAACTAAGCGGCCACCAGGGGGCCTCCAACAGTACATGAAAAACAAATAAACTTTTTTATCTATATGTTAATAGACAATGGTAATTATACAAAATGCCATATTAATAAAATACACAATATTATGTTAGCAGGATGCATGAGAAGGGTAACATGTTACCCTACCAGCGACACGGACACAATTCCGGCTTGAGGCTTTAATGGCCACGCCCACCTCCCCTATTTCACCTCTACCCTATCCCTTGAATAAAGGCCCAAAAAACAATACACTAAAATAACCAATATACTGTAGGCAACATCGCTACAACAAATAACATTAATAATTGATGTGTTAGATTTATAGTGTGCGAATAATCCAGGATTGACAATAATTAGTCATATCTGTGGCACAGAGGGCTTCTGCTTGGGGCAACTAATGGCTTGAGCTGGTGCAATAGCTAATCAAGCGGGTTTAGTGTTATAATATAACATTAATGCCTTAGCTCAGTGGTAAAGTCGTTGGTTTGCTAACCGAAAGATCATAGGGTAAATTCCCAACTCCACCAAGCTGGTATTAAGGAGGTGCATGCAATTTGTTCTGGATCTTCCAACTTCCACAAATGTAAATGAACAGTATTGTATGTCGACTTCTGACTCTCACATCCAGGTTTTTTACAATACCGTACAAGCACAATGCAACCTTTATTAATTTATCTGCCAATGCTGGAGTGTAAGAATACCACAGACCCCTGACCTTAACCCCTTGTTATATATTTGCATACTCCGAACCTCCTCATACATTAACGCTTAAGCTCAAATATGCTCTTGCAGCTTAATGATCACAAATCCACACAAATCTTGTGGGAAGCCTTCTTAGACGAATGGAGCTATAGCCAGGGAACTAAATCTAAGATAAAACAGTTTATCTTAGATTTAGTGTGAACAAACGCACATGGACACCTGACCATCAAGCACATATGCGTGATGGTCAGGTGTCCATATACGTTTGTTCACACATTGTAAATCAGTTCAGTTAAAACCATAGTAGTAGGTCAGTGGTTCAGGAACTGGGCTACTGAGTAGAGGGTTGTGGGTTCGTTTCCCTAAAAGTCTCTGTTGTAGACATGAGATACATGTAAATTGCTCTGGATAAGAGAGTCTATAATTGGCAGGAGAGTAAATGTAAATAGTGATCTGGTGATCAGGAAAGATTAGTTTAGATCAGCTCTGAGAAGATCAGGTTCTTACCTCGGCGTATGGTCTGTCATCCTGTATGACAGTTTGAGGATCTCCACCTAGAACCAGTTTAGCCACCTCACTGTCCAGCCCCACCTTTCCCCAGGCATAGTTTTGGACCCAGCATGACAGCGGAAACACTGCGACACACAAAGACACTTTTATTCTGCGTTTTCCTGTGTAACACACACCATCCTGTGCTATTCTGGGATATAAATCGTTTAATAGACTCTGGTAATCCAACAGCAGGGCTTAACTCAGGAAACACTGCGTCCATGGGTACATCCACACTGACAGCTGCAGTGCGCTAAGAAAAATCCACTGCACAATGAACAAACTACTGCACATACAGCACCACACTCACTCAAACTGCTTTCTTCCGATATAACTGATAAAAAAAAACATACACACTTTAAAATAAAGCTGAATGAAAGCAAAAAACCCGCAGATAAAACTCACCTCTTACTTCCTCCATGTCTGCAACGGTGGCGCTCGAGCTGGTGTGACGTCACACGGCTAATGTCAAACAGGAAATCCACCATGCTTACACCAGTACACGAATAATAATTTTGTTATACTTATTTTAGCAAAAGACTTAACCCATGACTTTCTCTTTATTGTTTATTTATTCATTTATTTAACAGTCGATACAACCATAGATTCAATCACTTTTATAAAAGAGAATAAAGTTCCTTTTTATTTATATTAAATACATAACGTCCTGGAACATGCACTATGCTATATTGGTTTTAAAAAAATCATTTCTAAACCTTAAAATCTCAACAGAAATATATTAATTGAGGTTTTATTTTTAACGTTCACGCTGGTGACGCGTTCGGAAGCGTAATGAGCATGCGCAAGCTGTAACAACTGCGGAAGTGAACGAAGCCGCGCGAGCGTCCGCAACTTGTAAAGGACTGTTCTGTTTTATCATATTTAAATTTCAGAATTTTCGGAATTTGTGAAGATGTCAGGTTTCGAGAGTAACCCATTTGAAAACCCAGTAGATGTCAATCCTTTCCAGGTAAGACTGTACGGTTTGTTGGGATAAAACTTTCTAAACTTTCTTGTTCATCGAGTCTGAGTTGTATTTTACAAAAAGCCAATGATGTGGGCTAGGAACAGGGCTTGCTAAATGCATCATCTGATTGACATGACTGTCAACCAATTAGCGCTTAGCTTAACTTTCCGGGCGATTGTAAGGAAGCGGAAGTGCACCGTGTAATTCTTTGTCATCCAACCTAATTTACAGGGCCTTTAACTTGAAAACGTATTTATTATAGTATTAACACACAACACTGTATACATCATAATCTGTTATTTAATTACTGTTTAAATAAAGTGTAGACTTACTGTTTTTATTTTATTGTTCTAGGCCTTTAAGACGGTTAACGCCCACAAATCGACCAAATCACTAAAATGGTTGTCTTACAACCCCAAGACACAGTTTTGATCATTTTCATCAAAATTTGCAGTAACATTTAATAAAAATGTGCAAAAAAATACAGCTTGCTAAATAAAGTCTTTTATATGAGGAATAATTGGCTTCTATCTGTTTTTAATCCAGTGTGTATCTAACACATGTTTTGGAGGAATGTGTACCTGAAAACAGGTGCTATAGATGTGTAATTTAGATAATTCATTTACAGAGGTTGTCCAAAAGAACAGCTGGCTTTATTTGCACAAATAAAACACTTTGCAAGTATAGCAAAAAAATTGCAGCAAAGTTTATTGCGCACTGATGATTAATTTGTGGATCATTGTGTGGTATGACATTCTAGTGATCATTGATTAGCAAAAGTTTTTTTACTGTAGGTTTTTGTTGAGTTCTTTAAGTTCCTCCAAAAATAATACAAAATATAATATAGTTTTGTTTAAACTGTTCATATAAAATGTGCATTTTTCCCTTTTTTATGCCACTTCGAGAAAAAAAATCTGTCCCAAATCCCAAACCATCTCTTTGTTTTTTTCTTTCCTGCTGTTGAGTTGTAGCATGTTAATCTCACATCCTGAAACAAACCAATGGAGCAGGTGGCTTTGTCTCGCCTCCAAAAAAACACTGCTCCGGGAAGTGAGCAGGCCTCCTGCCGCCTTTGTGACGTGACTGCAGTGTTTGCATTCAGGGCGTGATTGATTCAGAAAGAAAGAAAAAAGGTTAGGTCACCTAGCCAGTTAATTGAGTAAGCAATTTGGGGGGGGGGGGTGTATGTGAACGGTTTAGTCCGAGTTTAGCTTTGAGTTTTTTAAAGTACAGAATGGGTATATAGGATCTTGAGAAAAAAAGACTTGACACCGTTTTGTGGTTGCAGAACATTGAAAACAAACACCACTTATCCTTTGTGGGAATTCTACCAGTTGTGATCTTAGACAAGTTAAGCCTGAGTTAGATCTGTAGCTCTGAATTTCTCTCAAAGGGGTAAATGCTTCATGGACATTTGCCTTATTATGCTGGGGCAGGAAAATAATTTTCTTACACTTGCTTTGTTGCCTGTAAGTTGTAAAGTTGTATGATAAACTTATGTTAACTGTTGGCGTGTTGGTTTTCAGTGAAGAATCTAAAAACTGACAATTTGTGTGCTGCATTAAAATCTATCCTGTAATTTTATTTTTGTTTGTATTAGTGAATGTTTAGCAGTTATCCGCACCTCAAATATGAAGTTTTTAAATGCTATGCATAGCTTTCCTTCCCAGTGTGTGTTTTGAGTTTTATTTATTTGCTCTTATCGAATAAACACATCTCTCTGAGAGCTAAATCGCAGCATCCTAATAACCTGTGACATGCGCTGGTCTGTTTCAGGATCCCTCTGTCACACGGGTCACCCATTCTGGAGTAGATCATATGCAGCAATACCAACCTTTTCCTGAGAACGATTCTGTAAGTACTCATGACTGACTAATCTTAATCTTACCTGTGATAAAATGTGAAGAAAGTCCAGGACTGGAATCCTATGGTACTGAAAACTTTTGCGCAGAATGGAGCTGGTAAAAATTAGACGCTGAGAATTGGAACTGTACTGGAAAGACTGGGTTGCTGTGCATTTGTTTTTTTGTTTTTTTGATTTCTGGTGCATTTACCCCCCCTTGTTAATTATTTTGTTAATTGTGTGTGTAGGAAGAGAAAAACGGCACCACTATTCCAGCCTTTACTACCCCGTCGCAGCCCGCCGTACTGCAGCCCTCAGTGGAGCCGAGCCCTCAGGTCAGCGTCACACCCCATGCAGTGCAGCAAGAACATGTGAAAAAAGCATATCTTTATAATAATAATACAGCTATTTGTGAAACCTTTCACAACACGATGTATGATACTGTAAAATGTAGCTGAATGTATGCGAAAGCACTGAAGCTGAATCCCAGGTGCCGCTTCCGTAGGCAGCTGCAGTCGCAGGCCAGGCCAATCTGCTGAGACAGCAGGAGGAGCTGGAGAGGAAAGCAGCTGAACTGGAGCGCAGAGAGCAGGAGCTGCAGAGCCGAGAGAGAATTACAGGTAGAGTGCACAGCCTTTCAAACAGACATGTATATAGCTTATAATCAAATCAGCAGAATAAAGGCAATATAAAGCTATATTCAACTTCCTCTGCACAGGCAAAGAGAACAACTGGCCTCCACTGCCCAGAGCTTTTCCAATAAAGCCATGCTTCTACCAGGACTTCTCCGAGGAAATTCCAGAGCAGCACAGGCGCCTCTGCAAGATGATGTATTACTTGTGGATGTGTATGTAACACTCAGATCCTTTTCTAATACTGTATTTTTACTGGGAGTCATGTTAGTAGTTCCACAGTAGTTTATTTAGCCAATCCTGCTGCAGACTTTAGGTTTCCCTGTGTGGTGCAAAACATATATGGATGGAAGGAACTTTGTCTTGAAACACATTTCTGTGTGTACATGCGAGACTGTTTTGTGCATGTTATGAATGTGAGAGAAAAGTGTTTAGTAGGTACTCTTGTGTAGAGAAAAACAAGATTCGCATTAATGCCCGGGTTTCTCACTACAGGCGGGGGTTGATAATGACCCCATTTATGTTTGTAGCAACATAATTGGACACTAGTGCAAAATGACATAAAACTTTATAATACATACCTGCTGACCATTTAAAAAATAGTATCCTCTGTATGGTATGGTTACAGGTAGTATGAATGAAGTTTGGACAAACTACCTTCGCCATGTTGACACTGTCATGTGACAGCTGATGTCACAGCAGCAGCAATTTAAAGTTGAATAATGTTATTATGATGTTATGCAAGTGCAGTTTAACTACAAGAGACAATGTTTTAAAAAAAACTTTTTATGAATTACTTGGAGTCGCATCTCCGCCTGCTAACTTTGCATATGACGAGTTGTTTCTCCTGTCGAATCTTTAGATAGTCAAGTGTTCATCATAAGCATAATTTTAAAATTCGGGTAGAAGAAGTAGATTATCTGGGGTCTTTACTTCAGCTGTCACTTTTAAACTAGAGAGATTAAAAGTAATGCCTGCAGCTTCTACATTGTTTCACTATGTTTTTAACAGCACTATTGCAAATATTACTCTAGAAATTTTCTTTGGTTTTCCGCTGAACATGAGTAAAGCGTTAGTATGGGTCAGAATCAACTTCAACAGAAGGCACGTTTATAGAGCAGAATAGTGAAGGGAGTGTCACACTATGCAGTGACTACGGCTAAAGGTACAGTGAAACCCGCGTGCTGAACACTTGGACGGTGTGGCAAAGGATGCCGTATATTTATGACTTAAATTTTAGTTGTTTTTTTTCATTTTGTTGCGTCCCTGCACAAATCTGCTGACTTCACACTACCCTTTTCACACCCTCTTATGCTGGGATTCACCATATTGATTTTTGGGGTAGTAATGATTAGAACTGGTGCAGCAAGATTTTTTTGCAGTATCGTATGGAATGTGAGCTGATAATTAGAGCAAGAGTTCTCCAGTAAGGCAGATTTCAATGACTAGGTGTGGCAGCTGCAGTAAAACAAGCTGTACTGTAATAAAAGCAACAGGAATATTTTATAACCTGAATTAAGCAAGACGTCTCTTACGCATAAACTGTTATATAAATATGATATACTATTGTATTGTGTTCATACTTAGCTTTTTTATTTATTATGTCATTTATTCTTCGCCTCTTGCTCCATTTTTTTTTTTTTCCCTAGTGTATTGTGTGACGCTGTTTTTAAACGTCCTGGCGAGTCTGGCTTACTTTACCGCTGATGCCGATAAAGGAGTGGATTTTGGCCTTTCCATTCTGTGGTTTATCCTCTTCACCCCCTGCTCTTTCCTCTGTTGGTTCCGGCCCATCTACAAGGCTTTCAAGTGAGGAGCTCCAAAGTTTTATGCATCCATCTTATTTTGGGGACTGTATTGAAATGATTAATTTTTGCTGAGTGAAATAAAGTGTTCCGTGATTCTTATTTTAAAATCCTAAACTGATTTAAGAAGTCAGTGTGATGTGCAGTGAAGGATTCTGTTGTTGAATTCTGTGACCGATGTTTTGTTTTCTCTTTTAGGTCCGACAGTTCCTTCAGCTTCTTTTCCTTCTTCTTTATCTTCTTTGCCCAAATTGCAATAAATATCATTCAGTGTGTCGGTATACCGCACTGGGGCAACAGGTGAGTTCACAGCTTATTTAATCTAATAAAGATATTAGTGTGTGGAGACGCAGCTCCTGATCCTGCACAAAAAACGTTAAATGTTTACACATCTTTGCAGTGTAACTGTTTCAAAGGACATTAGTTTAATAAAAAAAGGCCTTAAACATTACCAGGTGGTATAATTCCTGAAATACTAAAGTTTGCTGTAACACTTTAGGTTTTTATAGCACTCAGGACTGCCGTAATATTCTGCTGTGGGAGAAATTCAGTCAAGCTGCATTTGTTTGTCATATTAACTGCGAGAGTGAGAATGAAAGTGGCTGGTGAAGCAATGCCTGTTTATAGCTGCTCTTATGCTAGTGATGACGGGCGCTTGCATAGTTTACAGATAAATATAACGAAATAAATATGAACAATGATTTAGTCATTTCTTTTTCAGAGGCAAATGAACAAGTATAAAACTGTGAGAGAAATAATATTCAGTATATGGACACAAGTATTGAGACACCTAACCTTCACACCCATATATCCTTGTTTAACATTATAATCAACATTTAATTCACCTGGTTGTTGTTATAAAAACATTCACACCTCTGGAGAGGTTTTCCATTAGGTTGTGTTGTGTGTCTGTGAGGATTGTGTTCATTCAGCTACAATAGTATTAGTGAGATCAGACACTACTGTTGGTTAAGGAGGTCTGGGGTTCAGTTGGTGTTCCAGTTCATCCCAAAGATGTTTAGTGGCGTTGAGTCAGTCAGAAGTCATACAGGACGCTCTAGTTCTTCCACATCAATTAGAACACAGCATCTCTTCATGGAGCTCAGGGTCTTTATGCACAGGGACAGTGTCATGCTGAAACAGTGCTAGGTTCCTCTCAGCTCAAGTAAAGAAAAAAACATTCGAAAAAACATGGCTGAGATGGTTGCTGTCCATGTACTTTTGCCGGTTGATTGTTTTATTTGAAGATATCTTTATAACTAACTCTGATTACACCTTAAATAGTGCAGTCTTTTGAAATATGTTGTAGGCTAATAAAGAAGTGAACAAAACAATCATTTTATTGTTAGGATTCACCGAGTAATTTTAAGTTTTTGTTTGCTTCTTTCTTAAGTTCAGCAAAATGATATATATATATTTTTTAAGAAAATGCTGTTGTTCTGGCTTCTTTCACTTGTGGAATGTCTTTGTGGTGATCTCTAAGGCTTCTGTTCTGTTGGTGCTGGAAGCTCCATCTCCTTCCTGCATTAACTCCTCTTGGGCCTTTCTGCACTTTTCTCCTTTGTGTCTGAAGTAGGTCTCTTCCTGCGTCTGTGCTCTCTATCACCTCATCGTTTCCTCCTCTGCTTCATTTATCTTCATCATCTCTTTAAGCGAGTTGGTTATTAACCGTTTGCTGTTGTGATCCTAGCGGATGGATTTCGTCTTTATCTATGATCTCCAGCCACCTGGCTGTGAGCATAGTGATGATCGTGGTTGCGGCTTTCTTTACCACGTGCGCCGTGCTGTCGATCATCCTACTTAAAATGGTACGTTTTGTATTAAAAGTTTATCATTATGTCTAATTGAAAAATATTCACGAAGTCGTAAATGGGACTGTTTTCTTTCAGGTTCACTCTCATTACCGCCACACCGGTGCAAGCTTCCAGAAAGCACAGCAGGAGTTTTCCCAGGGCGTCCTCACCAATCGCACCTTCCAGACCGCCGCGACTAGCGCAGCTGCCTCAGCAGCCCAGAGTTCCTTTCAGAGGAACTAAATTCCACCCAGAACATCCTGATTTTCCCTCAGCCTCCTCAGCTATTAAGCTGTAGCGTACGCCAGCGCAGGCTGTGCAGCTCCCCATTATGCTTTGGCCTTCGGGCTGTAGACACAACAGTTTGAGTTGACATAAAAGATGTGGATGTGCTGCTGAAGGGATAAACTCATAACAGCACTCAGTAACGTGCCTGTATATTTGTATGTAGGCTTCAGTTGGAATGTGTATTGTGGGAGATAAATTATATATATATATATATATATGTGCTGTAAACTAATTTACAAGTTAGCATAAATAGTCAAATCATTAGTGTGTCGATATCAACAGCAAAAAAAACGAAACGATGATTTCTCCACAGTGCCGTCTGCTCACCTGGCTTTAATCACTGTGCATTTGGATAAGAAATTGTTCTGATTGATGCGGTTTTATTAACACTTCCAAACAAGATTTATTGTCTTGTGATTACAGCCTTATTGTATTCATTTCTTTAATGCATTCTATCAAAGTGCCATTAATTTATTGAAAAAAAAAAAAACAAAAAAAATGAAGGGCAACTCGTTCAATTTACAGCCAAGTGGCCAGATGATGGAATTGTTTTGAAACAGCACGGTTTTTGTAGTTTATTAGTATTTTAACAAGCATGTTGATTTAATAACCGAGTCAAAACGGCAGAAAGTTCAGCTCATGTTTGATTACTGGTCACTTTTATAATTGATGATGAAGGATATCTATCCAAACGCTGGGGTGTGAGCCCTGCATTACCTGTGTATATACCATAGTCTCTAGCGTTAACTCATAGCGGCTTCATGATTTTGCATCTCAAAAAAAAAAAAAAGTTTTAGCATGTTTGATTTTTCTAAGCAGAAATTCTTAGAGGTTTTCTTTTGCACCTTAAGGACGGGATAAATAAAAAAAGTTCAACAGTAACCTGTTTTGTGAATGTTAATAAAATTTGTCTGTATTTTTGTCCTAAAGTGATTAAACAATTAAAAAAAAAAAGTCTGTTTATGGAGTTAAATTATTCGATTGTATAGCAAAACAAATCCACACACATTCTGATAAAGAAAACAATCTAAAGATTAAGACAAATTACAAAAATGTATTTTTTTTTTCTTAACATATTTTTCCACTGGACTCTCATCATTGTACGACAAATAAGCAGTATGAGCTGGTAGTAGGAGGTCATAAAGAACGTCAGTATGAAGAAAAACGGTTCTGATGTTACAGAAAATAGTTTTTTTATATTACATCAGTTTTTGTCTTTTTAACCTTTATAGAAAATGTGCAAATGAAGTTTTAATGGTTCGGCAAACATTTCAGCATCTTTATCATCAAACACTTACAAACACAAGCAGAATTTCTTACGGTCACGTTAACATTGGTTTGTATAAGACGATGGACGTGAAAATAAATCTGGCGATGAGACTTTGTTAGACATGACGGAGGTTTGGTGAGGAAAAAGAATCCTTGTTTATTATCATTTACAAATCACTATACTTTCCTTTTATATATATATATATATAAATGTCTTCTGGAAATTTAGAAAGGAGAAAATCGGTGCATTTGCTAAGAGTTCTAAGTCGCAGATCTGCTTTAAGTTCATTAAATGATTAAATGATCTGTTCATTCAGTTTGTGCTTCAAAACCTGCACAGATGGTCTTGACTCAAGAACAGAACAGAACAGAGCGGAGCAGAGCAAGTGTTATAGTAGGTGCCTCTCTTGTAAATACTTCAAAAAGGTCTCAATCATCCATGTACTGCACTTACAGCACTGTAGACTCCATCCAACCAGTTTTTATTTAACGAAAATAACTTTTATATCCTACTATACATATAGGAGTTCTGTGGATCATCACCTGTCACATAATTTCTGATGCATATTTCATTTTTCATGCTACAAGATTTCCTCAGAAAGCACACACAGTATTGTCTCTCTAATTTCAAGAAACATCTTCAATCTTCCATTAAAAGTTTTTAAACAATACAGCCATTCATTTTAAACCAAACAAAAAAGAAAAGACGTCCATACTTATATGAACAAACCAGTGTTTCCTTTCACGTAGCAGGAAACGTAAGTGTAAACGACATGGCCGCTTTAAACAGAGTTCATACAAATCCATGCCGCTTAAACGGCATGTGTGGATTTATGAATCATGAGCACATGAAACGTAAGGAACAAAAATAAGATATACATACTGTGTACATACATAAAAACAAACACAAAAATACCCATCTGAAGTCGAAAAAATACACCGTTAAAAAATATCCTAGAAAGAAAAAACGTCTTGCAGCAGCGCTTTCCTCTGCAGGCTGCTGATCCAACACACCTCTCACATCCTCTCACTCAGAAATCAACTCGTGAGTGCTTTCTCCCAAAGCTGTGAGTCTTTTCTCTGTGTTGATGCTCTGCCGATAGAGGATGAGTCCATCAGGCCGTCGTGATGGCGTTTAGGTCCTTCATCAAGCCCTCCAGATGTGCCATCTCTTCAGACAGCGCGTCTGCTCTGTAGACCTTAGAAAGAGAGTAGGGAAGAGAAAGAGAGAGA
The DNA here is from genome assembly GCA_005784505.1 of Bagarius yarrelli. NCBI lineage: Eukaryota > Metazoa > Chordata > Actinopteri > Siluriformes > Sisoridae > Bagarius > Bagarius yarrelli. The sequence continues at coordinate 11,918,734 of VCAZ01000001.1, read as the reverse complement.
GGCATGCAAGGGAGCATCAGGGTTAGAGTTATGGCCACAGCAAAGGATGCGGTGCGAGAGGTAACAAGGGGTAAGCGAGGGATACGGGATGGAGTTCGGTGGAGGTAGATACGGTAGGTACGGACGGAAAACAGAAAAAAAGGACACCGGGGGTTGGGGGTTGGGGGGGTCAATGAAACTGAGATGAAAAATTAAAATGCAAACAAAAAACCCATATACACAGACACACAGACAATTTGGCAAAGAAAGTTAATGAGATGGAATTGGAGGTGGATTGTGGATTATTTATTATGGGTACAGTTTGAGAGATTTAGAACGGGTTTAGTAGGTGAACAGTTTGAGTTAATTCAAGCAGCATAACCATGTTAAAAAAAAAAACCATGAGGGTAAAATAGAAAAAAAAAACAGTTTAGAAACGGTTTCATCATTGAAAGTTTTTTCTTTAGCTGGAGCAGGTAAGTGCTTGTGAAGGAGAATGGTGGACTTACAGAATCTTTGTGTGGCAGCATCTTGCTGGTTTCTGATTGGTCAGGAGCACTGGGCACCGTTACAGCTACAGGGGTACGAGCTCTGCTCAACGTGCCGATACCTGCCGTCTTAACAGCGCCTACTGAAACAGACAGGCGAGAAAAAAACATTTCGATGTCTGGTAAGGTGTGAGGTCTTGTTACCAGTAATCCTCAATGTGTGTGTGTGAGAGAGAGATCAGACCTGGTGGGGGCATAAGCACGGTGCAGGGCAGGGCAGAGCTGGGGGTGCTGTGAGTGGACACAGTGACGGTGGGCATGGTGAAACTCTTCATGGGGTGTGTTGGGTGGATATGGGATGTGGAAGGGTTATAGCACTGAGACTCGTCCTCTTTAATCAACACCTCTGTGTGCTGCAGCTCAGCCACGCTGGAGGCCACAGACAGCTCAGGGGCAGCCGGCTGAGTCCTTACAGATTCTACACACACACACACACACACACACACACACACACACACACACACACACACACACACAGGGGTATGATACAGTTCACATTTGTCATCACTGAATAGTCAAAGGTGAACAGTGATGGACAAAAAAGACCACCAAATTATGGAATGATTTTATTAATTATGTGAATAGAGCAAAAATCAGCGAATGCCGGTTTAAACATAAAATAGGAAAAAGGTCTTAATACTAATTACACACTAATCTGGCCATTTGAAGTTGCTTCCTCTCTCACACAGTCACATCAAATCAGCCCGTATACTGATTCATATTTTTATTTTAATTAACTTTAGCTTGCTTAGTTGGAATCTCTTAATTTACAGATATTAACTAAACGGAACTGAGGGTTTTAGTGAGTGTTCACTATTGTCTAAGTTTTTAGTGCCTTTGACAATTTATCATCAAAGTAATAAAAGTGATTCCAAAAGAAAAGCGCTGTTAGTGGTGTTTCTAGCTTGTTAGCAATCTTTAGGAACAGCTAAGTAAATGAATTTTCTTTAGAAACAGGGTTTTGTCTCAGTCAGCTCTCTAATTGAAACATAGAGTCATGAGTCGGCCGTTTGAACTTTTCAGTCTCATAATAAACCCCATGATGCGCCACAAAAACCGGACAGCATCAATGCTCACTGTGTATCATCACTTTAAATAATGGCATATTTTCTGAAGCTCCTCCGCTTGAAAAAAAGGGCAGATAAACTTTCAGCCAACTTCATTCACAAATGGAAGCAGCTTGTTAAAGTTGCTATACCCCTGGACACTGGACCTATTCCAGTTTATTACAAATCCGACAGATCTACACAGGATGCCATATCCTCTGCTCTTCATTCTGCCCTGACTCATCCAGACAATAGCATCAAAAATGTGTAAACATTTCTGTACTAACTGGTGTACATGACATACTGTTTTACCACCAAGGGAACTAGCCAGCTGATTGAGACACTCTTTATATCTTTCCCTGAAACATTCAATAAATCAAAAGTATCTACATTAACCGACTTTAGAGAAGCTATGAACTCTTAGTTAGTTAACCATCTGCACCTGTCACTTTCTTTTTTCTACACAGACTCGTACGCACGTCTCGTTTCTCACCTGAAGAAGAAGGTCTATCTAAATAATGGCCAGAGGGAGAGGGCGATGCCGGAGCCCTCAGACCAATCTGGTGATGGAGGTAACCACGTGGTGGAGGGTGATAGTGATGATGATGATGATAAAGGTGGTCAAGAGAGTGGATGGGATGTGCACTAATAACAGCTGGGAAAGTGCAAGACAAATGAGGTGTGTCAACAACATAAGGATACAAAGCTGTGAGTAATGTCACACACTGGTTAGATGAATGATTTAAAAAAAAACCCGGATACATTGAGGAATGACTAGACATAAAGAACGATTAAATGTGACCAGCCAGCGGAGGCGCAGCAACACAGGAAAACCTTTAGTTCATGCAGTAAGCCAAGAGATTCCTCTGAACTTACGTTGTGGAGGTTGGGAGTCGAAGGGCATCATGATTTTGGGTCTTAATCCCCGTCTTCCTGCTAGTGCAGACACACTGTCCTCAACCTCATGACCTGTTATCACACCAACACAAACAAGTCATAGAAGCAGGAAGAGACATACAGTATAAATCAGCCAGTTTCTAGAAATATTTCCTAACATTTTAATTAGGGTCAAACTTCAGTACACAATGGAAAGAAGATTGTGGACACCTAACCAGCAACAACACGAGTGTGTCTTTTCTTTAGAAACACACAGCAGTCTTGAATGCCTTTGAGTATTGTAGCAGTACATTATGCCTTCACTGGAATAATTCCTTCACATTTAGACTACAGGTCTCGATGCCTGATCTAAATCTGATTGTTTTAATTACATCATCTTTTAAAAACAAAAGATCTTTAAAAACCACCCAAGGTAGACGTACTGACTGGAAAAGAAAGTAAAAAACAGCACAATAAACAATGGACGCAATAGACATAGACAACCTTTAAAAAAAAAAAAAAAGGCGCTGTTGATGTCCATCGGAATTGACGTTGTGTCACAGTCGCTTATTCAATGACGTTTGACTCACATTGTCAGGTGAGAATCCGATCTGTCCGCCAACATGGCAGACACTAATGCACAAATCCTATTCATTTCTAATTTATTTCTACAGGCCTAATATCGGACTGAAAATATTAGAATCCAAGTGTTTTTTACTTGCTTACACAGTCGTGATACATGCAGTGTAAATGCAGCCTAAGAGACTCAAACACTGTTCCAGCATGACAGTGTCCCAGACTCTGATTGTAGTGTATAGCATAACTCAAATCAATTCTGGTGAACAGGTAAAATGTTGACAGGAATAAAGTCAGTTTTTTGTTAATAATTTGCATGCAAAATGCCCCACCCACTTTTTTATCCTAACTCACTAAAATATATAAGCAAGTCATTGCTACCAGAAAACAAATGTTTTTGTCCTGTGGACATTTTCCTTTAGTCAGTTGGGCTATCTGCTGGGAGAAATGATTTTTTACATTTAGTCTGCTGAAGAGTTAACAATGCAGTAAAACCCCTTATCGTTTAGTTTAGTAGTTCAGTTAGTTACATGCCATTTAGATTGATCCTGCAAATACCAATGTGTTTTAATATACACAGTCAGATCTCTCGCTCTTCACACTGTGTGTGTTTGTGTGAGATACCTAGGTAGGTGTTTTGCCTTTGGTGTGCAACATCTGCGCTGGAGGGCTCGTGTGTGCCGCGGGGGATGGGTGTCTCTGTCATCACTACATTCGATTCAGGTGATTTATCTATAGACTTCATCTCCAGCCGCTCGTGATGGATCCACAGGTCCGGAGGCTTCAGGTCTTTCGAGGTGCTTTTATACTTGTGAGAGGTATTACTGGACTTACTGGCAGCACGTTTTCTACAAACGAGCAAAAATCATGACCATGTGATTCTTTTCTTTATCTACATAAGGGCTATATCATGTGTGTGTGTGTGTGTGTGTGTGTCTAGAGGACAGGTGTAGAAGCTTACTTTTTCTGATGGGAGTTGGAGTGGCGTGTACACAGTACGGCCCCCACGATTACAGTGATAATAGTAAACACTCCCACAGAAACAATGACAATGATCACCAGAACATGATTCTCTTGACTTCCTGTTATTCCTGGCTTATCTAATAAACAGAAAACATTTTTTTTACCAAAGTAATCCATTTTTTCACAATAAACACTCAATCTAAATTTCTCAGACACACATAAGGTTCACACATAAGGTTCAGACATGCCATCAGGTTGTTTAATATAGAAAAAAAACATACGCACATGCATTTTATTTCACTTTTTTAATATTTAATTTTCTCTTTTAATTAAAGCTGCCTATTTATTTTCGGCAGATCGGTTTGGGTTTGGAATCGGGTTGGGCAAAGATTCATCGAAATGTATTTTAAAATAGAAAAACCTTAAATTTTAACATTACCATTTAAGAGAGTCTCTTTAAAAGAGCCAATTTAAGAGTCTCCCTTTAAAAGAGTCTATTCAAGAGAGTCCCTTTAAGAGTGTCCCTTTAAAAGAGTACATTTAAGAGAGTCCCTTTAAGAGTGTCCCTTTAAAAGAGTTACTTTCAGAGTGTCGCTTTAAGAGTGTCTCTTTAAAAAAGTCCCTTGAAGAAAGTCCCTTAAAAAAGAGTCCCTTCAAGAGTGCTCTCAGCTCGTTACCTGTATAAAAGACACCTTAGTTCCAAAAATCTTGTTTAATAGCGGATCAAATACGTTTTTTTTGTAATGTGTTTTTCTGAATGTTTTTGTTGTTATTCTGTCTCTCACAATAAACCTACCATTAAAAATGTCATAAGACTGATCATTTCTTTGTCAGCGGGCAAACATACAAAATCAGCAGGGGCTCTCCCTCACTGTATGTGAGAGTAAACGATGTGAAAAAGCTTTGCATGAGTGAAAGTGTTTGTATGTGTGTGTGTGTGTGTAAGAGAGAGATATAAAAAGAGAGACAAAATAGTGAGAGTAAAAAAGAGAGAAAGCAGAGTGAAGGAGAAAAGGAGTGCGAAAGAAAGAGAGCAAGAAAGTTGCATATATAGGCATGTATTTACCTAAGGAGGACCCAAATCCGTGATCTGGCAGGGGAGAACGTAAACCTGGCTTCCCCTGAAAGCCTACTGACATAATGTTACAGAGTTAGAAACAGACTGTGTGTGAACTCTCATGAGAGCGAAAAGAACAAGGACTGACATACAAAAGAGAGATAAAGAGAGACAGCTGAAAAGTTACCTTGATCACTTGACATTTTGTCTGAAGGCTCAGCTGAAAGAAGCACACAAAAATTAGAACGTTTTTTAACGAATAAAATACCACATCATTTCTTCAAAACTTTTTTTGCCAGCTTTTTATTCCCGATAATGATTTGATCGTTTTCAGCCCTAGGCGGCTCTCTGGTCGGTCCTATTGTACCTTTGGGTGTGCGGAAGTGCACCGTGTCCGAGAGCGGTCCCATGCCTTTCGAGTTGCGTGCCTGGATCTTAAAGTAGTAGTTAGTGTCCAGCGTGAGCTCCTGGATTTGATGGGTCAGTCTGTTCCCCATTACTGGCTCTACAACCCAGTCATGTACCTCGGCATTCGCATCTGTACCGTAGTAAATGATGTAGCCTGGTGTAAACGAGTGGAGAACAAAATCAAGATCAAATCAAATACTCTTAAGCGCAAATAAAATACTCTTAATAGCGAATGTCCGAAATGTTAGTGTTTGTCATGTTTTTGTACCTGTGATCTTGCCATTGGCCTCAGACGGGGGTTGCCAGTTGATGTTGATGGAGCGCGGACGACCTTCTTTAGTCACCACTGTGACATCCTTAGGTGCAGATGTGGGAACTGAAGAGACAGAAATCTCTTAGCAGAATATCTGTAACTTTCATGCATGGCAAGGGTTTGACAAATTTTATATTTTATATTAGTTAAACTAATAAAATAATTTTGGTGACGCTCTTACGAGTCTCCAGGGTGGTGCCGTGAGCAGTCATGCTCCATGTGCTGCTGCGACGCCCCTTGGTCACCATGACTGAAAACTCATACAGCGTGTTGGGCTTCAGGTTTGTCACGGTGTATGTTAAAGTGGTGGTATTGGCAACCTGTACACACAGCCGAAATACACGATCAGCAAACACAATTATGGGTTAACACAGTAAAATGGTGAAACATATAATAATAGGCTATCTAACTCATGATATTTAAAAAATTTGAATGCAATTTCAGCACTTGCCCATCTGGGGGCACTGTACACCTTAAGAAAAATTAACTGGTTTAACGTCTTGTCCTTAGGAGTAAGCACAACACATATATGAAGGTTTACAGAATTACTGCAGTAGTGTGGTGCTCCTTTTCCTGTGTCTTCATTGTAGTACCTTATACTTAGTGTTAGCCGGGATGTTGGTCTTCCAGCGAACTGTGTAATATCTGGAATCCATGATCTTCTGGTTCTTGGACAGCGAGTTATCGGCCCAGGAGACTTTAATAGCATCATGGCTAATGACTGACGCCTGGACGCCCACTGGGGGAAGCATGGGGGAAGGCTCGGGCGCTGGGGTGTGAGGGGTATGATGATACATTTTAAATAAATCAGTATCTGGCTCTATGGGAGCTGACAGCAGCAAACATGGTATTTAAACGTGTAAAAAAAATACAAAACAAAACAAAACATGACACAAGCAATGGATTAAAAAAAAATCATCAGCAACATAATGATGGAACAAACAGAAAAAGGCAGGGTGGCATGAAAGGGGGGAGGGGTGAATACAATGTCAGGAGGGCAAAAAGGAAAAAAAGAGAAACTGTTAGAAAAGGAAAGTATAATATCAAATACATAAATACAGTAAATTGGTCTCTGCACTCTATGATACTGCACACCGGGTAAGAACAAAAGACATCACATAAAGATCTCAAGCTTAGAGGCAAATAGCCTACACAACAATCCTTATCAATAAATCATGAATGATGAGTGTTGTATACCTGACTGAGGCCTGGTGATGGCGCTCTCGTACAGAGGGATTCCCTCACCCATGTTGTTAAAGGCTTTTAGCGTAATCACATAGTGTGAGCTTGGGTCTAGACACAAATCAATAAATCAGTGTATCAGAGCACATCTTTATCTGATATTATTCAGTTTCTTTTTGGGTGTGTTTACACTTGTATTGTTTGTTTCGATTAAACAGACTCTGATGTGATTGCATGGTTGGTACAGTTTATATGAGTAAGTGTAAACGCTACCAGCCGAACCCTGGTGCGCACCAATCAAGTGGATCGGGGCAGCTAAAACGATGAGACCGCTACTCTGGTGTGATCCGATTGATATTTGGACACAACATGTACCAAATATATCTAATCGAATCAAAACCAAGATGTGATAGCACAAGGCTTTCAGAGGACACAATGTAACTACCTGGTATGTCTCATCAAAGGACATGTGTTGCCCATAATTTGAAAACGTTGTTAGAAACTGTGTCTTATTGAAGCAGATCACATCCTTGTGCTGTTCTGAACACTTTAGAACCATATAAGTGTGAAATTTACGTCATAAAAGCCAACCAGGTTCAATGAGGTTGTGTATTTAGGCCTTTAGGTTCCTTATCTTTAGGTTCATTGTAAAAAATGCAAGTGTGAACGATAAGCAGACCGGAACCAAATGTATCTTTCTTTTGCTCCAGACAAAATAAACCAAAGTAACTAAACCACAAGTGTAAACACACGCAGTATTTTTGTAGAAAACATGCCTTAATTATGTTTAAAGCTTGTCACTTGAAATTGACCTATGACTTTATTTCAGAGTAAAGAGCTCACCCAGGTTTTCGATGTTGTAATAGCGCTGTTTGTAGTCCACTTTCACGGTCTGCGAGTGAGGACTGCCGATCCCATAACCGATGCTGTAGCCTCTCACAACGATGTCCTGGTTTTCTGGAGGTGTCCAACTCACGACGATGCTATTCACCAGCGGACGCACATGCAACGAACTGGGCACTCCAGGTACGTGAGACTCTGGAACATAACGCATAAGGAGTCAGCGGGTGATTACGGCATGTGCTCGCATCCCAGTGGGCCACAGTCATTTCTGTAGATCTGCTGGGTGAAAGTGTCTATGATTAGAAGTGCTATGCAGGTAACATGGAACTGAAAAATTTAATCAGGGGGAGAACTTCTACTGAGGTATCCTACATTGTATTGGAAAAAAATATTCCTCCGTATATCTCTGATAAAAAATGTTAAAAATGTATTGCTCTGGTCTTTCTGTTTACCAATCCGGTTCATTTCTTTGACCTCTCCTGTCGACATGTTTTTTTTCTGTGGTTTTTGCACCATTCTGTATAAATTCTAAAGACCACTGCGAATAAAGATTGCAGAAGAAGTTACTAAAGTACTAAAAAATATGATATAGATGTTTTTTCTTTCTTCTGATGCATGAAGAAATTAAATTGAATAATTGCATGCATGTACAGGTTTTCCTAATAAAGTGAATAGTGAGCGTAATATAGACTGTTCGTTAGTGCAAGGAGTCCACTGCTAAAAAATATAAATACAGAATGGGGAACAATCAGCTTTTTCTAAACAGCCTGCACAAATTTCTCAGGCTTAAAATGATCTTTCTGAATTGTTTATACAGAGTGGGTCAAAATTAACTAGACATTAGATGATGGTAAAGTCCATATTTCTAATAATAATTTACATGCATTTTATTACACAGGAAAATGAAAGCAAATCTTTACATTCTAACATAGGCAGCGGTGGTGGTGTCAACCAGTTTCTTCCATGTCCTCCAGTAGGCGAGGTTTGTAACCCTATTTACTATCGACTAATTAGAGACTGTTTTCATTATGACGCCATTGATAATACAAGTTCTATAATACAGTTTGCAGATACTTCAATGTCGACAACTAATTTTTAGACACAATTCCCTTCTACTCTGCCAAATGTTACATAGTTAATGATTTTGTCCTGCTATAGGGATGACAGCTGACATTAGTTTGGCTTGAAATGAAAAAGAGGAAGGTTAAAGATGAAATGTTGCCTGAGGGCAAGAATATCATGTACTTATTAAGTAGGTAGAGCAATTTTCCTTAGAAAACAATGCTTTAATAGCACTATCAGTACTGCACAAATAGGACTAGATATAAATCAAAACTCTAACATGAATACATTAGAATGACATTACATCTTGGATAATGCATTTTTCTCCAGTTATAGATTTGACATATATATCACAGAAAAAGCTGAAAAAAACTTTCTATTTTACATAGACTCTAGACCTACCTGGACCTACCTATAATTAATCAGAATAAACTGTTGGCTTTCAGTGTGAGAGAATAATTTAGTGGGTGAAAAGAACAACTGGGAGTCACCCTTTATCGGAGTTATTAACTACCATTGTGAGGTTTGACAGGACGACATAATTTAATGATAAACATCCAAAATTAGCAAAAAATTGCATTTAGAGTTAAGGCTTGACTGGCAACATCTCTGAAGCCAAACTGCTGAGCCACCATGACTGTAATGTGGCCGGTGGAAGAACACCAAAGCACTTCCACACACCGTATACATAAGGCGGCGGTGGGAACTGAAGATGTGAGACAAAAACGCTATGGACTAAGCCACCATAAAGACAATTTCCATAAATTGTAGAAAAAAACATATCAAATTCTATAAGCTTTCGGACAAATCCCACTACTATAAACAGAATGACAAATGCACAGCATTTAACCGCTTCAAAACAAAAAAGGTCTTATTGCTGATACATGCAACACTGCTGTCAGAATCCGGAAGGACCTTTAAGTTTTATAGACTTACGAGCACAGGGAAAAAGCTCTGAATTATTTAACACAGCCTTTAGTATTGACGAGCTACCATCTAGCCCTGTGCCTTTATTTGATGTGTTTAATAAAGTTGATCTCTTTTATACGCCAGGCAAATCAACACACTGATCGAGAACATGAGACCAGAGCTTCTATCTTGTCAGGGTGAAGAGTCAGACGTCAACAAAATCTTTGCAGACTTAAAAAAACCAGAAATAATTCTGTAGCATTCATAGCATTCAGATTATGTTCCTCAGCAGTTTTCTTACCGTCCAGGTCATTCTCGAAGGTCTCAGCAGAAAGCCACTCGGTGGCCGGGCCGCTGCCGTTCACCGTAATGGCAGACAGACGGAAGGAGTACTCGGTTCCTTTTTCCAAACCTACAGAACGACACAGTCAAATCAGCAATAACTTCATCCCTTATTTTTTTTTCTTTCTTTCTTATTTATTATATCATCACTTAAATTAAATGTTTTGCAGGTTTTATGCTGTAAATGAATATTTAGTGGTTTTGAATTTGGCATCCCTGGCTGTAAGTCATATGTAAAATGTCTGCCTTTGTTTTGAGGCTAAAGCAGAATGTGCCCCCCCGATCTACTTAAATGTGTTCATGTTTGCACAAACTTTTCTCAGCACCACATACTGCACTACTCCACCATTTTTATTTTATTTTGAAGGCTCCATTTGCAAATGCTATTTCTGTGATGCTGTTTAGCTAAATTAGTTTCGTTAACTGTAATTAGTTTGCACAGGAAACTTTAGAGAATAGTCTTAAAAAGAAAGTAAACCAGTAAAGAGAAAATCACTCCTGTCTGCTTGTGCTTCACATTTGGAAGTCACTAATAAAACTGTGTTTCAGTTCTCTTTATTTTTTATTTAAAACCACAGTTTTATTCTATTGGTAACTATTTTACTTGTAACATTTTTTATACACGATTGAAACTTTATTACATTTTTAATAACAAGTGTTAATCAAACCTACCATCGATAAGATGAAAGAGTTTATTAGTTAGGATCTCGGCTGCATCTCCTTTCCTCCCAGCTTTCCTGTAGCGGATCTTATAACCTGTCAGCTCTCCATTCTGGGTGTCAGGACGGGGAGGCTGCCATCGGACCTTAATGCTCTGAATTACAAAACAAATAGGAACAATAACTAAGGATACGTGTAAAGTTATGATCAAATTCACAAAAATCCCAAGTAAAAGCCTCAGTGGGAGACGTTCCTATTCATTTTTTTCACTTTGTGTGGCTGCTTTTCTTGGATTGATTTGTTTGTTTACAGATAATACCCACACTTGTAGCTTGTCATCACAGACGCAGTGCTACACCTTGGGTGTCTCGCATCAACATGATGCAGGATGCAGACGGCACAGGATTAAAATTTGATCAGAGTTGTTTGATAAAGATGGATAAGGTAAGTGGTGGACTGCATCTGAGCAAGGCCCTTAACCTTCATCTATTGTTGTGTTATCACAAACTTCAGCTGCGTTTAGCTCAGCTTCACTTTTAAAAAGTAGTGACTGAGTGTTTCTGTCTATATCTATTTTTAGACAGAAAAAATCTGAAGCAGATATTTTATCAGCCTTAAGCTTGCCTGACATGCAGTGAAATGCATTCTACAACTGACCGTGATTGAAAAGAAGATACGTACAATACAAACTGGACAACAGCAGCCAGAAAAAAATAAGAAATACATGAAATAATAACAATGAAAAACAGTCATATCGATTGTCTGTTTATAAATATTAAAGAAAGATTAGGGGGAAGTGTCTATGTAGTCCATGTGAAAGTGCAGGTGCTGTGCAATGTACGCGCTGTACAATGCACTGTACAATACATGCAGTGTATAAAGTTCAATATTTTAGAAAAGTTTTTGCAACACTTTATAGATATTGTTAAACAACAAAATAAGAAGAGGAAAGAGAAAGTCTAGACTATAAGAGTTTTGTTTAAGGACACGACCTAATAACAAGTTCACTTACTGGATATAATAAGTGAGTGAACGAGCCTCCGATCTGAATAACAAGCCTACACTATCAACGAACAGATCAACAGCTGACCGCATGACGAGGATACCTGTTAAGAGGACACTAGTACCTCTTAATTTAAGTGCCTGTTAATTTACAGGATTTACACTCCAGTAAAAATAAATAGAACATTTCTAGGCATCCACTGGGGCAATCTAATCAGTCCCTCAGCTAATTATGAGACAGCTGTAAGAACAGAGTTGTTGTAAAGACCTGTGCGGGACAAGATTCTGTCTCGTATCTGGCAAAATCTATGTTATTTTTTCTGTTCCTGCCCGCAATATTCAATTTTGCCCCACTCCTGCTTGCGAAATCCTGCATGTAAACATACGAGTTTTTTTTTTCATTTCTTCCTCCCGCTACCTGTTTTACTTTCCGTTTGAATACAAATAAAAAAGAAACAGAATGTTGTGCTTTCAGTAACCCATCACACTGAATAAGCTGGATATAGATTTATTTTTCAATATAATTATTGCTATACATGCTTTATGCGGCAATTAATATGTTAATGAAAGGGGGCATAAGTGAAATTAGAAACGGGGGGGGGGGCTGCTCTAGACATTCTTAATATATTAGACATAGTTCAAACAAGCTAAAGCCAAGCACAAAAACAATTAAAAACTAATTAACACATTTTTTTTAGTTTGTTATATGAGACACAAAAAGCAACTTACCTTTGAGTTCTGCACTTCGAGGGAGATGTTCTGAGGTGCGGCGTCTGGTACTGCAACAACCAATAACATTGTTAGCTTGACAGAACTGTATAATAAACCCTCACCGGACGACTTTATCTCCACAGGATGTTATCTAAATGTACAAAACATTCACCACCACGTTTTTCCAAAAACCTTTTATTTAGATGCTAATTGGGATTCCACCGTGTTTTTTTTTAAAATACGCTCAAGTTATATGTTGCCTAATGAAATATGAAGATACAAACACACACACCACAGGGGTTAAATCACTGCTCTTAGGGGTGTGTTTGTAGACAATGTAAAAGAAAGACTTAGTGTGTGTGAGCTTATAAAAGATTTCTTTATTTGTTCTCTAAGTTTATATTCTCCATTTATTTTACATCTGTACTACAAACCACCACCTGTCGACTCTCTGTCTTCCCTAAGGTCCTGTAGAGACAACAATTATCCACCTCTTTAGTCCAGAGCAATAATAATCTCAGCAATTAGTAAGAACAGGATTTTCATAAGGGTCTGTTTGCTTAATGCTTTAGAATATATTTAAGATATATTAGGGTAAAGAGTTCGTATGCACCGTACCAAGTCACTTTAGACAAACAATTGTAAAGAGATAAAGATACCATCAGACAGGGTATGGACCATCAGGTCATCAGTAGACACTCCAGGTCCGTGTTTGTTGTATGCCACCACTCTGAAGCTGTATTCCGTAAACTTTTTTAATCCCGTCATTGTGTAAGACAAACCGACAACATCCATGTCCTGAGAGAGAAAAAACACACAAAACAATTTAAAACGCACAAACATACAGACAAAAACAGAGACAGAGAAAATCAGACTCTAACTGTCTCACTTGAATTCACTTTCTTGCACCATAAACTAAATCTATGCACTTTTTTAGAAAAAAAAAAACTTTTAAGTGTGTACCAAAAATATATACAAGTACTGGGTCACACTAACTGGTCACACATTTATGCAGGGAAAAAAAAGTTAGACAATGTCCCCATGAAGAAACCCAGATTCCCTACATTTTCACCAGGTTTGCATGTTGAATTTAGTGACACAACACTTTTTCCTTTTAATGGAATGAGTCGGAGGCAATATGAGCTTAAAACATTCCACGCATCTGCACACACACACATTACTTATTTCATCATCTGATCTCGGATGCTATTTGGACTGATATTTGCTCAATTCGGTGTCAGTTTACTGGTCAGCTTGTTTTGAGTAAACATGGACTCAGTGCACAGAAGTCCAGTTTGACTCCGAAGGGAAGGAAAGAAGTCTTGGCCGATTATTCCGCTCTTTGTGCTGAATGCAATAAAGTGTGTGTGGCTGTAAATCGAGACTAATTCCTCTGATGTTTAATCCCAACATACGCCGAGCTTGCTTTCTCACCTGTTCCACACCCTTTCCTTTCTCACTATAGTACATTTTGTAGGACTGGATCTCCCCGTTTCCTGTGAGTGGTCTCTCCCAGGTCAAGGTGACAGTTGTAGAGGTGATAGAGACAGCCTGAAGGTTGGGTGCAGGTCCTGGTACCTGCACTGAAAAATAAAAATAAAGGAGACTGAGCAACTCATACACTTATATGCGTTATAATATTCTCAGATAGAAAGCTTTAATTTATCATGACTTTATACCTTTTATCCTGAGAGTTATTCCCTAAGTAAGCTCTAACTTATAAAGTGTTCTTTACATTTATTACAGGAGCAGGACAAACCTCTTTAAATATTAAAATCTCATCATTTGTGGTTTGACTGCTGTTTTTTCCGTACTGAAATTGGTAACAGAAAATGCATTGAGAAAAAAATGTGACAAAAAAATGTGAAAACAATGGATTGGATTTCTGATGCTGGACAGCAATCCACCTAGATGCATAGGGAACTTAGAGTAATCAGTGATCTTGGTGACAACGCTTCCTTCTTAAGACACTGAAACACCAAGAGTACTTATTACACTGATGTATACCTGATTTATAGTTTATTGTACAAGCATTAAAGGGTCATGAACATTTTAACAGATGTGGTTTGGACATAATTGAAGACAATCTTAGCAATGTCTAATGCTTGGAGCGACAGGAAACCACAACACTCCGAAGTCCGAGCAAAATCATGTTGCTCCACCCTTCATTGTCTGGACGCAAGTGTGTGCCTCCATGGTGTAAAAGTCGGGTGTGTTGTGTGCCTTTTTTTGCATGGTAGCGCAGTGGTTAAGGTGTTGGACTGCTAAGTAAAAAAATGGTGTTTGATTCCCAGCACCAGCAAGCTACCACTGGTGGGCCCCTGAACAAGGCCCTCATCTCCCATAATAATAAATGTAAGTCGGTGTGAATAAGAGTATCTGCTAAATGGTGTAAAAGTAAATGTGTGTGGCAAGCATTTTTGCTTCACAAGGGGGTTTCATGACCCTTTAAACATAAGTAATTAATTCATAATAATAAAAACTTGCAATCTCAACTTTGCCAAAAACGACAAATCTTATAGAAAAAACTTTGGTTTACGTTATGAAACCCCTACATTTGCTCAATTCGGTGTCAGTTTACTGGTCAGCTTGTTTTGAGTAAACATGGACTCAGTGCACAGAAGTCCAGTTTGACTCCGAAGGGAAGGAAAGAAGTCTTGGCCAATTATTCCGCTCTTTGCGGTTAATGCAATAAAGCAGAGTGTGTGTGGCTGTGTGTGCATGTGGTTTACCCTCAGGCTGGGTGGCCACTGTAAGAGGTGCTGAGCTTTCACCCAGGCCGTTCCTGTTTGACGCCACCACCCGGAATGTGTACTTAGTGTCCGGGATGAGGTTGTCGATGGTGACCTGCAGTTCTCCGGGAGCTGTGGTGTTCTCAACCCGCTCTCTGTTGAGTTAGAGAGAGTGAGAGAAAGAGTGTATAAAAGAAAGAGCACAAGAGGAATACAGGTCTATGCTGTTGCTGCTGAAATGAAGATACTGTGTTAATATGTGCTGATTTATAAAGGCTTTGAATTGCATATCTTAGTATTTAACAAACAAGATATTTCCCTAGTTTCTATGACGCTTTGCAGCAGATTGGATTTCCTACCTGCTGGAGCCTTCGAGACTGTAGAAAACAGAGTAGGTGAGGTTGTCTTCATGCGGCTCGGCTGGAAGCCTCCAGCTGAGTTTGATGAAGCGGGTGGAAACAAGCGAAGCCACAAGGTCGCGCGGTGGTGATGGGATGGAGCCAGAATGCTCGCTGGAGTCTACATGGTCAGTAGTGGCACTGGTCAGTGAGGGGACAGGGGTTGTGGGGAGGGCAACGTCTTGGGTACAACATCACAGGGGAAAAGTGGAGGGAGACCAGGAGGGTAAATCATAGATAAAAGAGAAGGGATGGAGAAAAAGAGAGCGAGAAAAACGGGAATAAAACTTAAAATTGACACACACCAAAAAACAACAAAAACCACAAACAGTCCACTGTATGAGACCAACGAAAAACTACAAATGAGGTGACAGTGCAAGTGGTGAAACTAACATGAGGCTGTTACACAGTACACCTGCATGCAGAAGGCCTACAATAGCCAACAAACATATTGCACAAGGTGATGAAAGGAAGCATCTCATATCAACACAATGCAAAAACATTTCATTTGCTGGTGACATTAAAGATCAAATGTTTAACAGAATTAGTTGCCTTAATTATTCTATCCTAGAGATAAGAATTAATACAGGAATCAAAGTCCTTTGGTAAAAAAAAAAAAATTGTGCTGTAGTTAATACAACAAAACAAATCCATATTTTTCATGGTGTATGACTTAAATCGAGCTGTCCAAAACAGTCCATATCGGTCCATGTCAGCAGTCACATGCATCTAGCTCAGAAACCTTAAATCACAATAAGCTCTCTTTTTGTTGAATACTAACTGGCTTATTTTTCTTGTGGAGGTCCAGCAGACTGGAAAATTCATTATTCTTACTTTGCAGAGGGATAACCAAGAAATGAAGTCAGGCAGACAGGAGAATCTTGTAGCAATGATCAATGCAACAACCGTGAGCACAGAGAAAGTAAAGAATGTGTTTCTAGAATAACTTACAAAACTAAATTGCGACAAGTACATAAAGTCTTGCGCAGACGAGCAAGATAAGCAGGAGAAAAGTGTTAAGCTCAAGCCAAAAGGTGGGTGTTGAATGCTAAAAGCCACCGCTCTGCTTTCCTACAGAAACCTTAAGCAGGAGCGTGTGCTGGGGATTACCCTTTGTGTAGGCTATGTATTCATTCACTGCATGAATGAATGTCGGTGCTAAAGCAGGGAGAGCGACAGCTACGAGAGGTGGCTGCCAGCCTGAAGCGCCTGGCAACGAGATGCTTGTCTCATGCCAGCTGAAGACTGTCACATGCCAGGAAAACAGAATACAGCTACTTTCTCTCCTAGCATGACAGGATATTAAGACCGTCTTTAATCTGGCTGTGTTACAATACCAACAGCAAGTGCGAAAAGCTGCACTAGGTGAGAAATAAAAGCAATGTCTGTACTACACAAATCACTATATTCTTGGTTCCTACAGTATCAGAATTTCCTTGTTAATAATTCAGTCCGGGTGTCTAACGTAATTGTAAAAGGAAATAATTGTATTTAATACCTCAGCAACATTTTTACAATCAAATTTAATAAAAAATTAATAGTGTATTATGATAAACAGTGGAAGGTCCGCCTAGAAATTTAATTTGTTTTAGGCAAAAAAATTGTATTGCAGTATGATTCTTCCCATAGGAAACCTAAATGCAGATAATTTGTTCCAGTCACCCAAAAATATTTTCAACATTTTCCAATTTCCAATATTATAATCACAATTCTGCTTATAAATACATTCAGAACATTCAGAAAAGACAAGTAAATGTGAAATAAATTAAATCCATGACACCAATCTATCAACTGGTTTAAAACTGCTTTAGCAAACAAGTTTTGAACAGCTCCCAAACCTGCGCGCAACATCGCTTTCTTTTCGGTAGGTTCATATGCTGAAAATACTTTGTATGCTGATGCAAAATCCTTTAAAAATGTAATACTTAAGGCAACGATTATTAAGGGACAGCATTCGTATACCGAGGTTCTACTGTACTGGTATGTAGAAGTTTGCATGTCCGTACCCTGAAAAGTATAAAATGACCAAGAAATGCTAATTAAATAAAATAAATATTCAACTTCATTGTGCAAGGTACGTGTACAGAGCCAATGAAATGCATTTTTCACATATCCCATCTTAGTAAGTTGGGGGTCAGAGCGCAGGGTCAGCTATGATACAGCACCCCTGGAGCAGGAGGGGTTAAGGGGTCTTGCTCAAGGACCCAACAGTGGTTGTCTTGCCGGTGGTGGGGCTTGAATCCAGGTGTTTCTGGTCTTCAGATCAGCAACTCAGCACTTTAACCATTTGAGCCACCACTGCCCCTAATTAAGTTTTACTTGTATTCTTTGTAGCCTAAAGAATTGAAAGCCCAACAATCAAGCAACATTATTACTACACTATATCACAATCCATTTTGTTTTTCAAGAAAGTTTTTCAAAAGTTTCTTTATGAGCCTATGCCATAAAAACCTTATTACCAGAACACTGGTGTTTCAGTGTAAACAAGCAGTATAAACAAACTATATCATATAAACTATTAAATGCTTTTATGTGATATAATATTAGTCACTTATTATTCCACACACTGCAACAAGCTTCCTAAGATTCCCAAGCACTGATCCCGCCATCCCTCAGGATACACGCTGGGACACTGGCTGTCTTTAAAAGACAACTAAAGACCTACCTTTTTCTTAAATACTTAACACTTGATATTTAATTTTAAAAAAAAACACTTGCTGGGGAAATTATGAAATTATGAATAGTTTAGAAATTATGAAATTATTACACTTAGTTTCTGATCTAGCAAACTAGCATAATTGATCTATTTCTTGATCGAAACTTGAAGCTCTTTTTTTGTAGTTTCCTCTGGATAAGGGAATCGACCAAATACTGTAAATAAAAATGTAGTCAGAACACCTTCGACTTGAATTGTTTTTTCATGAACCACGCATCTTTGCCCAGATTTACCTGTTTAGAAAGTATGGAATAGACAATAATTTTGGGTTAATCCATGTTAATTACACGTGAAAATTCAAAAACCCATAATTTTGATCTATAAACTTTAAAAAATGGGTGAAATTTGACACGAGGACAAGAGGAAAGTTAAAATGTTCTAGCTGTGTTGGGATAACCTTATACTGATTTCTACTGATTGAAGATAACACTTCTCACCTTTAATATCATAATTTTTTAGGGATTTTTAAATTAAACAAATAGATATCCTTAAAACAGAAAACCTTATAATGCCCATACTTATGACAAAGCCCTGCCATGTGACTCCACATGAGTCATTAAACAATACTAAGGAATGCGACATGACAAAAAAAACTTTTTACAAGTGAACATGACCACAAACAAAACAGTTGTTAATTGTTAAAAAAATTTGTAGAAAAATTATTTGCTTTATATCGATCTTATTCAGCTAGTGGAGTTACATATGTAGGCTTGATTACATTCGTATTGCTTGCATAACTAGGACAAAGAGTGATTGATGAGATGTGATGTTAGAGATTGTATGCTTGTAACGAAATATATATGATACTGAGATATATTGCATATAAGTCATTTCTTGCTGTGGGGTGTGTGGTTATAGGTAGTACTAAAAGCATACAGTAAAATGCATAAAGTTAGTTTCAATTCTGGCTTTCATTGATTTGTATATAATAGATTTTCTTTGTTTGTAATGGCAATCCTATTATCTGTCTGGTCAATAGTCAATAGCCAAGTTAATATTTTTCATCTTGTGTTATTTTGCCATTAGATCAAAAAATGTGTTTAACGTCCAAACAACATAAAACGAATGTTTTGTAAATAAATCCTTACATATTTTTTTATTATTACAAAATACAAGCAACCCCTACATCACATTTCCTTTCACCTCCCGAAAAAGAGATAAACACCTAACCACCAAAATTATACACCCAGTTAAAAGGTCACATATTTAGAAGGTCTAGGTCACAGTTTCCCAGGGTGTAACACTCACTAAACACGTCATGGATCAGCATGGGAGAGAGAATAGGCCATAGAACAGAGAAAAAGGGACAAAGACAAAAATAATGCTAAGCCAGCAGGTCTACCTACGTCACCTTAATGCACACTGTTTAACATTAGCAGCTTTATTTATTAATGGCGTTGAGAGACAGGTGGGTGCTGAGGATGGTGGTGTGTGTACACACCCTAACGATAATGCATTCCCACTCCACATAAACAGTGTTTCCACAGGGCAGCCACTGCTTTAGTGCACTAACCTCGCTTAGTATAGAGAAAATCCACAATCAGGAAATGAGTTCACAGGTGGAGTGTTTCCTAAATGCTCTATTTTTATGAATATATAATAATGTTATATATAAATCCTATTATTATAAATGTGCTATTTTTTATTTATAGTTAGATATAGTCTAAAATAGTGAAAAAAGAAGTTGAGGATAGTGCATATAAATGCTTAGCTTTAAAGCTTTTTCAAAAAGATGATGAACCTGCTGCATCTGAAGAAAACGGTCTGTAGTCTGGGGCAAATACAAACAGCATCTTCCTATAACCCATAAACCTGTTTGATAGGTGACCTTCACCACAAAAACTGTAAGTTCTCCATAGAGCACAACAAATAGCACTTATAGAATAGCTAAGTGATCTGAAACAAATATATATAGCAGAACATCCTGATCTCCTCTTGGTCTCAAACCTATTTTGCCTGTATGTCTCATTGGTGATAATAAAAACATACAATAACAAGTGTAACTTTTTAGAATTCACTTTTTATTTCGTTTTCCATAATTCTAACTGGTGTACAGTATCCACATCGAAGCCACCAGTTTGCCATTTTAAAGTCATTTACAGGTGCCATAGCTAATGTGTACATTAAGTGAAGTGGCAACCGAATTTAACCAGCGGCACCAACTGAACAGGTCAAACTGGTAAAATATTTTGCTAGCTAGTAACTGATAATGAGTTGTTTTACAAAAAAATGCTAATGAGTTGTTGTTTTTTAAAAACAAAAATTGCTAATGAGATGTTTTTAACATCTTATTAACGTTTTTTACTGGTGTAGCCAACTACTTTTATAGTCTTGTTTTGGCATTAGAAGGATATAAGTCATGTTTTTTTTTTTAGCATTTAATGGATTTAGTCTTAGTCAAATTCTGATACTGTTAAATGGTTTCGGTCTTGCTTTGGGTTGTTGGGGTTGTGGTCTTGTTTTAGGTCTTGCTATTGGTTTGTATCTGTATTCATTCTGACTTGGTGTTGGTTGGTATGATTCTTGTTTGTGTCTTAATATTGGTTGGTATCACTCCTCATTCTCAGCAGAGACTGTATAGAATTAAAAAAAAGAACATAAACATGGACTATATAGATGGTGAAATAAACCTCATTAAAAACCTTGCTATAAAGAGAACCGGCATTATTTTTTGATAAAAGCACAACTAAATGTCAAAGATTAGAATCACTGATTAGAATCACTACAATCCAGTGGCAAAATGTTTTGGATCACTGAAGAATAAAACGCCACGTGCAGGAGAACTGTCATTATGAGTATAATAGTTAGGAGTGTGCCGGACAGGATGTTTGCTTAACCCAAAAAGCACAAAGAGTCTTATCTCAGGAAAGGGAGGTGTTTCTGAAAAAAAACTCTCCACTCCTTTGGGAAAACACACTGCTGGCTAAATTCGACAATTAGTTTTTAAAAGCAGGCTGGTGACAACAATCTAGCTAATAATAGCAGTTAGCCATCATTAGGGTGGAGTGAAATGTAGCACTCACTCAACACTGAGGTCTGCGTACAGGTGGGGTCTCAAAATGTTGGAGAAAAAACAGACATTATACCACAAACGTCTGTTGGTCTAAAGCTGATGCTGATATGCATTTTGTTCACACTGAAAAAAATCAAAGCTAAGCTTATCAAATGTAGCCAAGTGGCTATTACCATTAGCAGCAATCCTCTGTCTGATTGCTCATTGATAAACCAGCAGCCTGTGGAATCGCTACCTCTGGAGAACGAGAAGCATTTTGACAAGAACGGATTGCGGATTGTTACCTGCAATCATCAGAATGAAAAAGTAGAGATAGAAAGAGAGCGAGAGAGAGAGCAGGAGAAAGAGCAGGACCGGATTTTGAATGAATTGCCAGGCTAAGCACCTATTTTTTCAAGGCAAATAATTAATTATAATAATATTTTATTCCTGGTGTCTAAATCAAATGATTTGCAATTATCAAATGCACTGTTGGTGCTCTTGGGAAAAAAAACCCCACCCAAAATGGTATGATTAAGTGAGTGAGTGGGTCTGATGACAGTTGTGTCAGGTGATTACTAACTTTTCCACTAACACATTCTTAACACATCAACAGCAGTGATTTAAATGTCATGGATGTGATAGATGAAAAGGGGTAAATTATTTATTCAGTCATTTCTTTGTAGTTTTATTTCACTTAAGAAATAAAAGTTTAAAAGTAAAGAGAATGAAATGAAGTGTACATAAACGTAAAAAAGAAAACACACCAGATAATTAAGGCTTGTGCATCGAATGGAGTGGATTATATTCATTTATCTTCTATACCTGCTTATTCCCTAATTCGGGGGCACAGGGATCTGCTGGAGTCTATCCCAGTTGTCTCTAAAAGGGCAAATGGCAGGAGGGGTACACCCTGGACAGTCCATCACAGGGCCACACACACACTCACTTCTATGGGCAATTTAGAATTACCAATCAACCTAACACATATGTTTTTGGACTGTGAGAGGAAACCGGAGTAAACCCACACAAGCACAGGGAGAACATGTGAACTCCACACAGAAAGCCACCTGCCTGGATTTCAATCCCGCAGTCCAACCATCAAGCTACCATTTCCACATTTTGGTTGCTGTGGGTCATAGAGGTAGAAAACTTACAAACTCACACTTAGCTCTGTAAAGCTGCTATACTCAGAAGGAGAAGCGATAAGTCAAATTTATTTAGCTTTCTCCTGTAATCTTGTTCTGTGATACTGGTGGTAAAGGGTTTCAGCTTGTTCAGTTTGTCAGGACACCTTTCTTTATAGGGCCATTTAAAACCCTTCAGTTTTACTGTTCGGAAGAACAGTATACCCCAAAACAAATACAAACTGTACAGTGACTTCAAGAACTGGACTGAACTGGACACTACAAAGTGTTTGTATTTCCTTTATATTCTCTTCCAATAATGAGATAGATTACTAATACTAAAACATTAAAGCACAAAAAAGATGCGGTTAGGCATTGATACTCACTGAGCATTGAGATGCAGATTTACACTCTCACAGACAGGAGTGTAAAAGGTGCTAATATATCGCTCAGTAGTGTAAATTAGACGCAGCACATAGTGCTAATTAGAGAGAGAATTTAAATTAGACATTGAGTAGTAAAGCCACAAAAGGCTGCACTATATCTCTGCCTAGAGACTCTCAGTGTAACAGCTAGACACCCATAAGCAGCATGTAGTAGACTTTACACACACACACACACACACACACACAACAATCAATGCAGTGCCACTCACACCTCCAATGTGCTGTACGAGTGTGAAAGCATGTGCTTGTGCTGTGACTGCAAAAGATGCATGATACAGTGTGTGTGGAGCCTGTGTGGAGTGACAATAACAAGGAGAATGAAAAAAGAGGTGAGAGCAGGAATGTGTCAGAGAACGAGAGCGAGCAGAAAGTGCGGCAGGAGAGTGGGTGTGTGTGAGTGGAAATGACTGTGTGATCATGTGGGTGAAAAAGACCATCTTGGATGCATAAAAAAGAAGCGTGTGTCTGCATGCAGATTTGACTTAGCATTAAGATTTCCCTTTACTGTCAAAGGCCCAAAGGCTGGTTCAGTAGGACAATACTAACAACCCCTGTGCACAAAGTCTATGAGCTCCATACAGACATGGTGTGATATGATAATACAAAAACAAATCACTTGTATATGTATGTGAGTGCCAGGTGTCTGAATTCTTTTAGCCATATTAGTATGACCAGGTAGTATGAGTGAGAATAAGTTCAAACTCAAATTCTAAGCATGATCTCGAGTGTGAGTGCGGTCCTTACCCAGGTCCAGGATGATGAGCTGGGCACTGGCCTGGGTGTTGCTGACCTCGTTCTCAGCCACACACTGATAAAAACCCTCATCGGACTTCACCAATCCCAGAACCTGCAGATCATGCTGATTCTTGGAGAGACGGAGAAAAGAATATTTCTCATAATCATAATCATCATCATCATATGAAAGAGTGTAAAACAGGACATGGGCTTTTACAGAGGAATAAAAATCATACAGCTGTAAATGATAATGATGCAAATGGGACGGGTGTTTGGACAAGAACACAAGCTAATTAAGTGAATACTACAATAGCAGTAGAGGGGGACCAGTTTAGCTTTTATGCATAAAAATGGATCCAAATCCCTCTGACATTCAACATTCTATAAACATAAATGTTAAAATAAACCGAAATGACCTTTTATATTCAAAGACTTTTTTTTACATACCACTATTTTAAAGTAGTCACTTGGGATGACGGCATCTCCGTTCTTCACCCACTTCACCATAGGAGCTGGAGAGCCCACAACATCGCATTCAAAGATAATGTCCATGGCCTCGTGAGCATACATGCTCAAGGGTTTCTTTAGGAACCGAGGGGGAACTGGATGATAGAGGGAGAGAATGATAATCTGTAATTGCTTGTTTTAACAAGTACAGCCAAAAAAAAATGCCTTTTATTACGAAAGGGTTCATAAAGATTAAAATCTATTTCAGACTTGAGAACTTTCAAAATAAATGTAACAGCTTTTAATAATGGAAATGAAATGGAGTTTGGTTTGGTGTTAGAAGATTAGATCTGCAACAGAGCAGACAGAAGCTTTGTTGAAAGGAGTACATACAAAGATTTTATAACTCAAGTTCAAGTTCAAGGAGCTTTATTGTCATTTCAACCATATATAGCAGATGTAATACTGTTTAAATACTAGATTAATATTTCTAACAGAAATGGGTTCTAACATAACCAATTACTTCAACAATATAAGCCACGTTGCCTCACAACAAGTAGGCCCGGGTTCGATTTCCAGGCGGGGGGCTTTCTTTGTGGAGTTTGCATGTTCTCCCTGTGCTTGAGTGGGTTTGCTCCAGTTTCCTCCCATAGTCCAAAATCGTGTATGTTAGGTTGATTGGTGATTCTAAATTGCCCATAGGAGTGAGTGTGAGTGTGTGTGTGGCCCTGTGATGGACTGGCAACCTGTCAAGGGTGTCCTGCCTTTCGCCCTTTCAGAGACGGCTGGGATAGGTTCCAACAGATCCCTGTCACCCTGAATTAGGGAATAAGCGGGTACAGAGGATGAATGAATATAATCCACTCCATTAACCATCAGTGTATAGGGAACCTGGACACTAATTAAAGGAGATGAAACTTCATGGCCATTTGGTAAAAAGAGGGGAAAAAAAGCACATCAGGTCCAAAATGGATTTATCGCTGCAGCATTGTCCATCTGGATCTCTTCAGCTTTGGTCTGAACTCTGCCCCTGGGCTGGCTTTTGCCTCATGGCTTTTGAAATGGTTAAATATGTGCACTCCGATGCTGGGAAGGAGCTGCCAATGTGCTGAAGATCTCTTACACGAGAAATAACGCAATGTGATTTTTGTCTGCAGAGCCGAAGGGAGCTGAGGTAAAGTGGGGTTAATTGGATGTTTAGGTGTGTTTCGTCATGAAGAAAAAGCTGTCCATGCCGCTCGTCTGGAATCACATCCAAAAAAAGGGCTAAGTTTTCAGCTCTGGCTTAACTTGCACCATGTTTAGCAGGCAGATGCTTATTAAAAAAAGTAAGTGAATTTAATAATCCGTTTGATCTGGTAAATGAGTCTCTTAAAAGGAAAAACCCGTTCACTTGACTGATGGGCTGGAGTTGACCTTCTTTGACTTCATTTGCTACAGAACATAAATATTAAGAACATCGGAAGATCAGAGGGGAGAGAGAAAAACTGGCTAAAAACTAAAATGCTGCAAAGTGGAAGAAAAAAAAGATTTACATTCGTCCATTAAGTAGAGTTTAAAATGTGGAATGTTTTTCAATAAATAATACATTTACATTTGCAGCTATACCGCTTTAGTGTATGAGCAGCTTATGAAACATAAATATAGTGTAAAAAGCAACTGATTCAAGCACAGTTTGGTTCCTCTTTACAAAATAGTACATAAATCACAAAATACAGGAAAGAGTTAGAGATCGGAATGCTGAGGGAGCAAATCTAATGAATTTTAATAACTCAAATCTCAATAATTATTGTACAGTAATATAATCAGGAACACAGTTAAGGTCTCTGGAATATTTTTATAGTGAAAGTTAAATTTAATTTAAGATTTGATTTTGTATTTAGAAAAAAAACAGAATGTGTAATGCGGTGTATAGTTCTCTCAATAAATATAATACATTAGAATCACCCGGGCTGCATCTGAACTTGCATACTTTCATACTAAATAGAGTTAGTGTTAGCTCAGTGGTTAAGGGGATGGATTGCTAACTGAAAGATTATGGGTTCAATTCCCAGTACCACAAACTTACCACTGTCGGGCCCCTGAGAAAAGCCGCCAATTGCTCAGTTATAAATGTAATTGCTCAATAAATGTAATTTGCTCTCTGCTAAATGTTAGAAATGTAAATATAAATAGTGTTTGAAGTGAGTAATATGTCTGAATCCTTAGTATGCAAAAAAACTGTAGTTGAAGAGATTCTGTATGAACCTGTATTAAATTTTTTTTTTTATATAAACCTGACATTTTTGTATGAAGCTGTATTCTGAAGCATGCATATGATAGACACTTTACTATCCCATGAGCCTACGGGAGAGACGATTTGTCATATGGGAAAATGGTAAAGGCGACGACGCAGCACTTTTCAAGTGCTTAAAGTATTTTTAAGTTACTTTAGAAAAAAGTGGTTAAGCATCCAAGTTAAACAAGAATGTGTGTGACAATATCAATATAACACATGTAATATACAGTTATATCCAAAACCATACTGTGCAAAACAGACTATTTAATGGTCAGCAAGTATGTACTTACTCAATTGTACTACCTTCTTAAGTAATATACGAATTCGGATGCAGCAATGCTGTATCTGCCCCCAACCCCCTCAACATCTACCTGTGTGTAATTCATGGGAAAAAAAACCCAAAATATTTAATTCAGCACTTAAATCACATCTGTTGTCTCTCCCGGGCACTCAGCAACTACAGCACTGACACAAACAGATCCACAAGGAGAAAAAGCTGCAATAACAGAATAAATACAAAAGAAAATCCCTTGAAAATATAAAAGCACTAGAAAGTATCACCAGAAGCAAGTCCTGGGAGATGTACATCCTATTTTTACAAGTGTCACTGAAGAAGGTCAGGGAAAAAAAGGTGAAAATATCCCCATCTACAGTCAGGGAGTTGACAGATAAACACACACACACACACACACACACACACACCCACAAGCAGGTCAAAACTCAGCTGTGTGGATAAAAAAGAGCACCACTCTAATTCAAAGGGACTAAAACTGTGTCCCTCCTGTACATCACCTGATTCACGATTTCTGAAAACAGAAATGTGCTTCTAATAATATCAACAACATGTGTATTAAATCTTATAGGTGTGCTTTCAAATCCTTATTTTGCTTAAAAATAATAAAAGAAAATGTTTTATATATATTTAAATATATGTAACATATGTAAAATATGCTAAATAGCACTTGCTAGTAAACTGCAAGCAGAAAAGTGACTACTGTATCCATCACACTTGTTTTCATCAAAGCTTTATAGCATTAAACACGCTCACACACACACAAAACATCAGTAAGCTCTGTGAGGAAAAGAATAGTTTTTTTATAAACGTTTCTTATACTGACAATACCGGAGAGAAATATATTTTGGGTGCAGGTGAATAAATACTAACACTAATACTGTCACTGTGCTTAAAAATTATTTCATACAGGCCAGACAGGCTGGCTTATCTTTACAATAATATAATGACAAAATAAATCTTCAATATTACATGATACTATGATACTACTAAACTACTGCCTAGTTTATGTTTTTGTTCTAGAAGCCAGATAACATGACTGATGTTGACATATGTAACTGTAATGATTCTCTGGATATGTTTGCTTAGTTCTTTTAGAATTATTATGTACTGACCTTTGCTTGCTCTTCGACTATGTTTTTGAACTGCCCTTCTTTTCTCAATGAAGTAAATTTCCAAAAATGTATTCTACTCCGACGTCTGCTTCACAGTAACGACTAATGATGGCCATCCAGGCAAAACAGTCCTGTAAACTGTGTTTAAAAATCCAAAGAAAAAAATCTAATTTTATTGCTGAGCAAAACAGCATGCACGGACTAGGGAGAAAAATCTCTACAGGCAACCCTAGCAAAGGTAAAATAACAACGCTGTGTTTGAAATAGAATGCTGGGCTTAACAATTAGTCACTGACAAGCAAAAAATCCACTCACTCTTCTCCAATGCAACCCAAGTCGATCCAACATGGAGCTTGCTAATGCAGATAGCTTAAAATCAACATAAATAAAAAAAGACCTGGCAGAATAAGAGCATAAAGCGTTTAAAAGTCTAAACATGCCCAGATTATTATTATTGCATTTATTAATATCAACCATTTCCAGATCAGAAACCATAAAAAACAGCACTGATGAATCCCTGACCTGAGTATTGCTGCATAGTGTGTCTGAAGGTATTCCAGAGACCCAAATAAGACGTAATGGAAAATTTTATACCGCCGTAACTTCCAGAAAGGTGCAGGTTTGGATACTCACCTTGCACAGTTAGCTCTGCCTGGGTCTCGATGGTCTCGTTGCCATTGTCTGCCTGGCAGATGTAGATCCCAGCATCATCCTTAGTCACATTCACAATCTGCAGGCTGCCTCCACCGATAACAGCAAACCTTTCATCTCTGCAATAAAAAGGCCAATATGTCATTAGGCTGAGGCATAAACATTTATTTATCTAGTTTTAGTAACTGATTTATTCTGGTCAACGTGTCTATAGATCGAAAGAATGTCCTGGCAATAAGAACTGCATGGTACCATACACACTCTTATTCACAACTAGGGGCTAGCTAGTGTTGCTAATCCACCTACTGGCATGGTATTGTTACTTGGGCAGAAACTTGAGCTTCTGGAGAAGGTCAACCCCAGTGGAGTGGGCAATAGGAAAAAAGACAAAGCAGGGCACAGACCTTAGATCAGGACACCCAGGAGCTGTGAGATGGCAACATGACCCACCGCGCTATGCCACAAGTACATTATTTACAATATGTACTATTAAAAAAATGATAAAGTAATAGTTATTATTAACTATTATTAGACGCAGATTTTCAAAAGGTCCACCCAAAAAAGGCCATGTTGGAAACTTCAGCATGTATGTATACAATACATTCAGTAAATCAGCTATAATATATATGTAGCAAAGGTGGGTGGATAAAAAAATCAATCAATCAATCAATCAATTAATCAATCAAGTCTTTATTTGTTATATATACATTAAAGCAGGATGAAATTCTTTTTATTGCATTCTCAGCTTAGGAAGTTGTGGTCAGAGGGCAGGGTTAGCCATGATATAGTGCCCATAGTGAAATAGAGTGTTATTGGCCTTGCACAGGACCCTACTCCTCTCATCAACATCCCAAAGCCTGTGATTAATTAGGAAGTGAAAATCCCTTACTGTATTTATTAATGTGTTTGTCAACAATAGCTAACCTAAGCAATTTCAAATACTCCTTTCTACTCATAATAACACAGCCAGTGAGTGGGATATTATGTAACAATAGTACTGTTAGAACATATTTCTCATTTCTCTATCTTCATTCAAGATGAAGTTGATATTGAAACAGGATGCCATATTTGGTATCCTGACGCCTTTTAATTAAGGACAGATGAATACCAAGTCTATGTAACCCCTGCGGTGTTGTTTCGAAAGTGTACACACACATATTGTGTACTGCTGAGCAGAAGGCAGTATTGTGTAGTAAATTTACAGAGTGACAAGAAAGACAAGAACAAAAACATAAAAGGAAAGAAAAACAAATAGCTAGGCACCAATGCACAAGTGCAATGCCATAAGAGTGTGCAGTGGGACCCTGATGGATGTATACACTCGAATCCCTTCCTGCTCCAATCTCACCCACTCAATTTAGACTGGGACAAGTGTTATTCATTTTATTCTTGTTGACCTGGAGAGGCTCTGATTTAATCAGCAATAGGAACTGATTTATTTGATGGCTTACTCATATGCCCCTTTTAAAAGATTGTGCTAGTGTCAATCCATTTTTTTGATGTTATAGTTTCTCCATCGAGAATTTCAGCTCACCAGGAAATACAAGTCATTATAACATAAACTTAATGATTATAGAGCAGTTAATGGGGACCACAAACATAAGTGCGTTCTAAACCAACCTGAATG
Source organism: Bagarius yarrelli (assembly GCA_005784505.1). Classification (NCBI taxonomy): domain Eukaryota; kingdom Metazoa; phylum Chordata; class Actinopteri; order Siluriformes; family Sisoridae; genus Bagarius; species Bagarius yarrelli. The sequence continues at coordinate 11,888,701 of VCAZ01000001.1, read as the reverse complement.
CAGCAAATGTGTGATCCCTGTCATATAAATCTTAAAAAAATCTTAAATGGTTGTTGATCAGGGTTTCAGGCCTCACCACTGCCAAGCTCACTTTCTTCATATTTGCTGAAGGGATGCTGTATCATGGCTAACCTCGCACTCTGATACCAACTTCTTTAGATGGGGTACTATGCACTAAATTCACTATGCACTAATAATGACTTGCATATCACATTTACATTTCTGGCAATTGGCAGACAAGCTTTTTCAAAGCAAATCAAATGTATGTAATTTTTTTAAATCCAACTGAGCAGTTGAGGGTTAAGAACCTTGCTCAGGGGCCACTGAGCTAAGGAAAACATTCATACTGAATTACTAGATAATCGAAGCCAGAAAGCCTTGGCAAAGCCCTTAAACCTCCATGTCAATACAATTGATATGTTTACTAAACCATAACCTGAACCACAGAAAATCAGCTAATCTAAAGGTCTTCGCGCACTGAAGGTCAAAATGTCGTACTTTTTATCCTAAAAAATTGTCAGAGATTCAAATTGTATTTCAGGATTCAAGACCACTAATTTACATAAACCAATTGATCCTAAACAGAGATTGGCAGTATGTCTAAAATATTAACTGCAGTAACAAAAGGAAAGGTGTGCACAGGCCATTGAATCCATCACGCAGTAGGCTACAGCAGTGGTTCGCCACTCTAGATTCTAGGTTTTCAAAATTTGAAGCAAACAAAAATCTGAAAAGTGTGGTGTGCATTTGTATTCAGCCTTGTGTACTCTTACACCCCTAAATAAAATCCAGTGCAATCAATTGCCCTCAGAAGTCCCCTAATTAGTTAATAGAATCCACCTGTGTGTAATTTAGTCTCAGTATAAATGCACCTGTTCTGTGAAGGCTTCAGTGTTTTGTTCGAGAACAGTAGTGAACAAACAGCATCATGAAGACCAAGGAACTCACCAAACAGGTCATGGAGAAAAAAAGGTGTGGAGAAGTTTTAAGCGGGGTTAGGTTATAAAAAATATTCCAAGCTTTGAACATCTCAAGGAGCACTGTTTCATCCATCATCCAAAAATGGGAAAAGTATGCCACAACTGCAAACCTACCAAGACATGGCCGTCGACTTAAACTGACAGACCGAGCAAGGAGAGCACTGGTCATAGAAACACACTATCCCCACTGTGAAACACGGTGGTGAAAGCATCATGCTGTGGGTTGATAGGAAGATGGATGGGGCAATCCTGGAAGCAAACTTGTCGGAGGCTGCAAAAGACTTGGGACTGGGAAGGAGATTTACTTTCCAGCAAGACAGTGACCATAAACATACAGCCAGAGCTACAATGGAATGGTTTGAATCAATGAATAATCATGTGTTAGAATGGCCAGACCTAAATCTCATTGAACATCTGTGGCAAGACTTACAAATTGCTGTAAAGACTCTCTCCATTCAATCTGGCAACAGGCAAAATTTCAGTCTCTAGATGTGCAAGGTTGGTAGAGACATACCCCAAAAGACTTGCAGCTGTAATTGCAAAGAAAGGTGGCTCAAGTATTGACACAGGGCGGCTGAATACAAATGCACACCACACTTTTCAGATATTTATTTGCTTAAAATTAAAGAAGAGGAATCTGTATAATTTTTGTTCCACTTCACAATTATTCCACTTCACTACTTTGTGTTGGTCTATAACATAAAATCGCAATAAAATACATTTAAGTTTTAGGTTGTAAGGTGACAAAATGTGAAAAAGTTCAGGGTGTATGAATACTCGTAGGCACTGTATATACAACTTTGAACAAATTGAAAGTCTTACAAACAAGACAGTCTGGTCAGATTGAAGACAAACCGAACTCTTAGCCATTTTTTTGATGTGTTTATGCTTCTCTGCAAATGGTACAGGGTCATTAAACCTACACCACCACATACATGAAGGTGTTACAGGAGGATTTAATCCTATTAGGTGAGAAACTGAATCTAGGAAAATTAAATGTCAAACATATAGGCAGACTTTGAAAAATTCCTGAACGGTCTAAAATACCTTCTGGCTAAACAAGACAATAAGACTGCAAAAACGAAAAAAGGAATTACCAGACGTGTCCAATAAATATGGCACACGTTACTGTAAAACTATTTACATGGTTAGAAGACATCCATAAGAAGTGCATACTGCTACAAAGGCCGAACAGCACACTGCAAAGACTGGAAGAAGAAAAGAAGCCATGGAGGAGAAGGATAATTAAAATATAAACGAGTGGTGGAACAGCTGCAGTGTATAAAGCGGTGGTTAATTGCTTTTCAGAGCTGTGCGATGGCTGACAGCCTGCAATAGACAGCTGAAGGTAACAGCACACAGCAAAATTCAGTACAATCAGATGTTTTTCTAAGGAAGATGAGCAAGTTTCGGCTTTATCACCTTGCTGAGCTGTAAAGGCGGTTTTGTTCATAGAGTCAGTGTTCGTCTGTTATATGTTATATGGACTTATCTTTCTTTTTTCTTTCCAGGATGAAAGGGTCCCTAGAGATCCACAGTGTGTGAAAGCTCAGTGAATAATTTGATAAGGAAGAGTGTATACAGTACTGTATATACATAGGGCTATATATAACTAATCATCTGGTGATGTGGTAGTAAAGCAATGCATCCAGTCTTTCGATACATTCAGGTTGATGGTGTCAGAGAGGATTCCGATATTCGCTTCTTTTGCAATATATACTGCAATAAAATATTTCACCAGATGACTTGAATAGTTCTATTCAGAAAGAATTCATTAGTTTAGATGATTGGGGTGATTGTGGGGTGCATCTGTGTAAAATATACTACACAAATTATAATCATAGATAAATACAATAAAAGAAAGATGTAAATAAAATAAACAGTGCTTTATTTTTTCTCGAAATTGAAATAAAAATTGAATAATATCAAATCACACTGTATAGTCTTCACTATATAAAAAAATTATGCACAATTACAAAAGTTATTATTTGCGCCTAAGTGCTGTGAAAATTGCTTGAAATATTTACACAGTAACAGACATTAAAACAATGTGCAAATGCGAAACATTCAGTCTGTTATTAATTATTAATTTTGCAACAACAAAAAAAAAGAAAATGTGTTCTGATCCGTGGTGAAGTCAATTATAATCCCCACTTGACATTTCCTGTAATGTGACTATTGCAGATGCACACATTGCGATGTTGATGCTGAAACAATTATGCAGCCCTAATGAAACAGTAAAAGACTACAGAGAGCAGAAGACTACATCAGAGAGTAGAAGACATCAGAGAGCAGAAGACATCAGACAATATTACATAAGATAGTCGAGGAGCACATTAGCCAGTAGACAGTAAAGAACAATGTCACACAGTACAAGACTACATCAGCCAGTGCAGGACCACATTGGATATCAAAAGAAGTCGGACAGTAGAAGACCATTACAGCTTTCACTCCTGGCAGCCCTGATCAGGAATCTAAGGTTACATTTAATACAGGCTCACTGAGGTCGACAGTTTAAGCTTGGAAGAACATCACCTGGCCTGGTTTGTTAAAGTTCTGGAGCTGTACACATTGGACAGTTTGCACTGCACTGAGAGATCAAACCAGGGTTTCTAAGCTCTGAGGACAGGACCAACACTCTATTTTGTACCATTCTACCTAAAATTATTTAGGAGATACCAAATCACCAGGTCTTCTCCCACCCCACCCTTATCTGAAATGGTATTTTCCAACTTCTAATTGACTGAACACACCAGAACTAGATAATCAGTAACTTATATCAAATCAACTTAAGGAACGAGTTACTTCACTCCATCTTAAGCGTTAGGGACCTTGCTCAGGTTCATCTTAGTGTTGCTGGGATTTAGAATCAGGTCTGTATTAAAACATGTCTGTGAACTGCATCCTTCATGAGAAGCGAGCTAACATTAATGATGTGTGTGTTTGCACTTAACAATGTCATGCCCCTGTCCACATTTTGCCGTGCTGTTTCTCAGCTAGACTCAGCTCAGCTCCACTGAGGTCTCTTCTTCGTCTTCTTCTTTCAAAGCCTCACTGTTTTTAACACAAACTATAAGAGATTGCCATCGAACCTCTTTTATTCATTAGTGTAATAGACAGAGAGACAGTTTTAATCCTTCGGGGAGTTACACAAATGTAGTATAGTGGCTATACTCCAGGCTCCATGTAAACCGGTGTAGGATAAGTGTTACAGAAAATGTCTGGATGTTTTTTTTTTTGTAAACTACATCTATATAGAGACTTCTGGTAAAATAGCATTAATGCATCAAAATCCTGTGGAATTCTTTTCTATGGAATTATTGTAGAAATACAGACATATCACCCGATGTGATATCATGGTTAGGTGGACCAATAGGTGGGTTGCCTGGCAGTCAAGTAGGTTTAACAGCCAGAGAAAAATACATGTTTCCATGTGGAATGCATTGTATTATACAAACATCACAATAAGGCTTTTAGACAAATTCAAATTTGCGTATTTACGACTCCAAGGACAGCAGACAGAAAAGGGTAAGAAGAGGCATCTTAATCTCTAACACTTCACATCAACATGTATACGTGCGTGTTTAGGATAACACCCGCTTCTCAAAGGGGTAAAACAGACATAAAAATGGTCTCGTCCTAGGAGGTCAGAGCATTGTGGGTAATGCATCAACTTTAAAATGTATAAGAGAGGGCCAGCATACAGCAAGGGGAGCCATCAAGAATGCATTATGCTGTCGGAAGGCCATTAAAGAAGCAATTACAGGGCAAATGGAGTCTGTCAGCAATCTCTATTCCAACTCGGCAAATGAGCAAAGACCTGCAATTAGACATTTATCTGCGCTGCCTGTCGCTACACGCTGACAAAGAAGAGCTGAGGTAACACGGCGGGTCGAGCATTAGGATGCAGCTGGAATGCGTTGGAAATGACTTACATTATCAGCTACCAAGCAGATCCTCACTACTTACCTGTTTAATCCGATTGGGTCTGATCTTTTCCAGTTATATTCATTCATTATTTACAAGTTACAGACCTGGATTTAGGGACCTTATAAGCATTCTGTCAAGACTTTTCTGTCAGAAGAAATAAGCGCTGCGGTGCTCGACATTCCTGTCAGTGCCAGGCGCTTTGACAAAATATATTGATGCACACAATTAAATGAAGTTAGGTTTACACATACCCCCTCTATAACCTTTATAACCTTCCAAGTGTAGCCAATCACTCAGGCCATGTATTGAGTCATTAGATAGATACTGACCAACACATATAAGAATTCCAGCGGAATTTCTTAAGGCCCCTGTTACTGTGATCTACAACTTATCCAACTTCTTATCCACACAAACCTCTACCTGGTTTTCTTGGTGGAAGAGGAATGTACGGAGCAGACAGATTGGTGTGTTCAGAAAAGAAGTCTAAGAGATCAATGAATGTGATCCCGGGGTAAAAAGGACTTGTCTTTACACTGTTTATTATATTCTAAACATTCAGGCAATTTACATTCATCTATCATTTTTTCTAAATCTTTATGTGTGTGGAAGCTTGAGACCTGTTGGATCTGCAAGTAATAGAATCCATTTTTAGAAGATGCCACCCTGCAAATACACACTTACATTCTTTTGCACTTAGAGCTAACTCGTTATTGGCTAAAAAGGGAAGGAAACTCAGATTGACAATTTTTCTTGGTTAAATACAATAAGCACATCGCCAACAACGTTACCACTGGTGGGCCCCCGAACAAGGCCCTTAACCTCCAACTGCTCAGTTGTATGAAAGCGTTAAATGTAAGGATATTGGCATCTGCCCAAAATGTCATAAATGTAAATGTAAGTAAAATGAGTGATTGAGAAGAGCGGGAGACGGATCGAAGAAAGATTTACATCTTTACATTCTCAACATAAAGCAAGAGAACTGTATAAGTAATAATCTGCAGAGAATGCACTGCAATTTAGAAGTTATTTGTGATCGCTTGCAAACCTGTGCACATATTACAAGTGAGGGATGTCGGTGTGTGAATACGGCATGGACCGAACACACAAAGGAGGAATACACACTGTATATACTGGTGATTATGCAGACGTTGCAGTAAATCAAGCAAATTAAGGTATAAGTACTTCCCTGATTACTTTTATGTACAACTCATGCAATCACTCTCCTTTAAAAAGCGATTCTCTCAAGAGTTCCAGTTAAAGAGCAGAATCAGTTCTAAAAAACTATACCAAGCAATTTCGATTGAACATTTTAATCCGGTATAGCCTTTAACTACGGCTGATAATGTCAGGAAATTTTAGCCGTTACAATCTGAAAAATTTCTCTTTTTTAAATTGAGTTCTGTTAAAAAATAAGACTGTGCATAATAAAAAGCCCAATCCAAACCCATGGGTTTAAAACTGAGGTAAATTCTAATGCTCTTAGGAGCAATTACCTCAGGAGAATAATGATTCTTTACATTGGGAGACGGTGAATGATGGGCACTGTGCTTAAGCCCGAATAAGTGTACTTTCTTTCATGGCTCCTTTATGCAGCTTTATCACTGAATTGTACTACATTTAGGGTTAGAGGATGGATGAATGACGGCAGTGTGTGGTTACATGTGTGCTGTGGCGGTGCAGGAGAGAGAGAGAGAGAGAGAGAGAGATAGATAGATAGATAGATAGATAGATAGATAGATAGATAGATAGATAGATAGATAGATAGATAGATAGATAGATAGATAGATAGATAGATAGATATGCAAATAAAAACACAGAGAAACAGACAGACAGATAGAAAGATCAGAGAGACAGGAGGAGGAAGACAAAATAAGAAAAGAAAGAGAGCAAACACGCATGATTTAATTCAGTTAATTGCATTTTATAGGTGTGGTGAAGCAAGTAAGAATAAGCATCTGTGGCGCTTTGCTTTTGTGTGTAAATATGGCTCGGACTGCAAGCTCAGCGAAATTCCATAGATCTGCTCCATGCTAAAAAAAATTGAGATATGAGGCTCCCTTTGAAGCGGAAAATATTTACTGACTCTGCTTCAGTTGGGTGGTTTTGAGCCATGAAGCCATGTATGAAGAGAGAAAGCATTCGGTAGAGATGTTTAAGTCTCACACACACACACACAAACACACACACACACACACACATACACTGACTGACCTCTCATCAATGACCTTGTTGTTCCGCATCCAGCGAATGACTGGGAGTGGTATTCCCTTCACCACACATGGCAGAAGCACCGCCGTTCCTACAGGCTTGAACACAGGAGCCGGGCCCATTAGGAATTCCATTCTCTCATAAACCGCAGAGGATGAGACTGAATACAGAAAACACAAGCTGTAAGACTCACAGTCTTTAAATGCTCTGTAACATTGTTATGAGGTCACTTTTACATTCAGACTTAAAGCCATACTCATTTCAAAGTAACATTAAAGTGTACAGTTACTACACATCATGAGGTGGAATAGACTCATTGACTACATTGTCAATTTTGGCTGCTACTAAAGCTTTGGTCATTAAAACCTTTGGTCATTCATAGCTTTAAAAAAATCTCATTCATGGCTGTGTATGTAAAATCTTTTAATTGAAATTTGAAGCTGAGTTTTGATGGTTGGACAAAACAGATCATCATAGAGGAGTGCAAAATAATACTTTTATTATTTATTATGAAAGGATTAAATATCATATGTAGCCTGTATTTTACAAAAACTTATACCATCATTTGTTTAAAATGCCTTGTATTCTGTATTTGTTACCTGGTAAAAGCTCTAGCTGAGCATCATAGCTGGTCTTGGTTGGCCCCAGTCCCTCTATGATGCATCGATATGCACCGGCGTCGGCCAGTGAAGCGTTGCTGATCACCAGAGCTGAATGAGGCAGCTGTACCAGCCGTGTGTCTGTCTCTACCGTCTGACCGTTCTTCTGCCAGTGTGTGAAGGGGGCCACATCTGCACTCACCTCACAGATTAGCACCTCATTGCCCCCGGGATGTACAGACACACTCTCCGGTTGGCTGGAGAAATGTGGAAGATCTGAAAAAAACAAACAAACAAAAAAAAAAAAAAGAACTCAATTGGCTGTCGTCAGAGGGAAATTGCTATTGAGCGGAATTGTTCTGTCAGCTTGCTGCTTCCTTGAGAAGGGTTTAATTATTTTGGGTAAAACTTTGCATGGAATTGCCCTACTGCTTTAAAGAGTCATGGAACAAATCATACTACTCTTTTTTCCATTTACCTTCTACTTTTCTATATTATATATTCTATATTATATTCTATATTGCCTACTAATGGAGCGGGTATCTTAGAGGCAGGGGTGGATGTCCATCTTCTTTCTAGAGCTCACTGATCTGAAAGGCGCTACCTATTCCTAATCATATTCCTTCATGTAGTGTTGAATACATTCTTCAGCTGGTAGGAGTCCATTGTACTAGTTAGCATATCTGCGAAATGAGAGAGATATGTGGAAGCGTAAATCTCTTCAAATTGCTGCACTGTGGCAGAAGTGAGAATGACAGCTCTGCATTTGTCACAGCGAGGTAGCAGTGTTAACAAAAACTCAGAATTCACCAATGAGGTTCTAATTACAGAATATTTTAGGTGGTCCTGTAGATGAGTGGAGAGGTTTGATTGATCTTCATTAGCTGCATTCTAAAGGTCAAAAACATTACCAGGCAAAAGTTTGCAGTAATAATGGTTTCCAAAATTGGTTCCTAAAAAAAAGGGCTAAAATCTCTGAACTGAAAGCTTTGTTTGAAAGAGAGCTAGTATTAAGTAATGCAAATGTAACGAGAAGGGAGGCTAAAGTCTCTAAAAGAGACAGATTTATAGATGAGTATTTTAGAGACGGAATGTGGTCATGATTTATACCATCCCTCGCAGCCACTGGGTTATTGCCATGCCGATGAGCAGTTGACTAAATGGATGAAATGTACTTATTTAATGCTTGGTTAGCCTGAGCCTTTACGTAGATATGATGAGATCAATATGAACATATTGGTGCCGACATGCTATTCCTGCAAAGGTGCAGACAAAACTAAAGGCTGAATTTAGTTTTAACAGTTCCAATATACTGTAAAGATACATCCTATTAGTGCTGATTAACATCGCCAAATCAATTGGGTTTATCCAGATAAAAAGTTGGTTTGTATAAACAATACAAAGATAAAATGATAATATCTAAAACCAACCCAACGACACAACTGGCTCACACCACTTAGCGAAATCACAGCAGAGAAACAGACAATTTTAGAGTACCAAGCCGGCACGGCTAACTAACCACTAATAAATTGACGGGGCAGAAAGCAAAAGCTAACTTATCAGTATATCAAACAGATCAAGTCGGCAGTATATGTCCAAGCAGTTTGTAGTATGGTTTTAGCTGGCAAATATCAATGAAAAAGTAAATTGAGAAATTCACTCAGACGATTACATGCTCAGGGCAAAGGACATACGAAGAACAGATATGTCTGTAATGGACACTAGTGTAGCAATGCAGCAAGCCAAGAGGTGGAGATCTCGTAGTCATGTAGCGATAGAGCCACAAAGGCCAAAGGATTTGTACAAAAAAAAATTTCTCAGGAGACAAAACAAACAACGCACTAGAGAGCAGCGACAGAAAGACACGCCGGTGTCTTATAATTTAATATAATGACAGTGTAATATTATATATGAATGGTAATGTACTTTATTTGTCCCATTGCAATTTTTCGTCACATACATAATTATACACAGTCCAACATATAGTGAAATGTTTTTCTTCGCATATCCCACCTTGGAAGGTTGGAGTCAGAGCGCAGGGTCAGCTATGATACAGCACTCACTTGAGATTATGTGGTTAGTAAAAAGTTGCCACAAAAGTTGCCAACATGTGATCTAACAAGTGATTGTCCTATGATGTTTTTTTTTATATAAAGATATGAAGAGAGACATTTTTCATGCAACCTTTAAATGTTCACTCTGCAATCCCACTGCTGTTCCTGCTGATTCAGTCCCTGGTTTTGTGCTTCAGACTAAAGGAATCGATTTTCTATTGCGCTCGTCTCGATCCGAACTAGGCAGTCGGCATGGTTTTTAAATTGAATGTATAATGAAATAGATGCATATAACGAAATCCTGTTTACATAAAGGAGTTATTATTTACTATAAACACTTAATTATTTATCAGGAAAATGTTTCAGTTTTCACCATAAAATATGCAGCCCAGTGTGCAAAGGTTTGTTCATTTGTTATTAAGAGATGAAAGCCTTGCCCTGGACAATAAGTAGCCCACGGCCGTGTTTAATGATCTTTGTGTGTGTGTGTGTGTGTGTGTGTGTGTGTGTGTGTAATAATTCACCGCAAGCCTATAGGCTCACACTGAGATATATTTCTTTTTCTGTGACCAGCATTTATAACCTGTGTGTGTACACTTGTAAGTGTGTGAACACTCATTCACTGCCTGCATATATGCTCACACTGGGATTAATTCCCCCCCAAATCAACCATCCTAACATGTGTGTGTGTGTGCATGAGTAGTAAATATTAAAGTAAATATTCTCTGCATCACTGTAGTCGAGCCAGATGTTTTAACAGTTTGCGTTTATAATTTGCTTTCTTGGTCTCTGTATTTCGAGCAGTTGGCTTGATGATTCGATATGTTTACTCCTGTTTACCTTGTTCTACTTCAGTAAAGACTTTGGTAGCTTGGTGTGTAATATAAGTGCAGTGGGAAGTTTGTGATTGAGGACAGGATCTGTATCCAGCAGCTGAGCGGCATTTCTCCAGGTGTGGCCGTTTCTGTTGTCACCATCTCATTGGTCACAAACCAGATTACCACCCAGACTCTTTCTGTTTTGTCATTCAAGATAAAAGGCAGCAGAGAGAAACAAACAGCCACAAAAAGTTAGAGACATCAGTTTGGTGTCCATGTTAAAGCAAGACGCAGCTGTATTGAAGAAAAATGTGTTAACGGCTCGTATAAATACCCTCCCTTCTTGAAAGTGCACTCCTCAGCTTTTTACTTTTTATTTTATTGTGCAGCACTTTTACAGAATGCCTTTTACTTCTGCATCTAAAGATAAATTAAATGAGGGGAAAAGAGTGTGTTCGCTCTGATGTACTCAATTTCAGGGGGGGGGGTTTGTCTTTTTTTTTTTTACTAATCTTAAATGGTAATAAAATGGTGCACCATTAGATCAGGATTCAGTTGTCTGAGGCTGTTAGACGTACAGTCTGAATGCATTGATAATCAGATTAGTGTCAGTTATCTGGAGGAAGATTTCTGTTTGTCCCAAAGGAAAATAATGGGATATTTGATATAACTGTATCTTTACTACATCATTACTGTTTAGGGCAGTCTTAAAACTCAATGAGAACAAAACTGAGGCCATATTGCTTTCTTATTCTCTTCGTGTGGCTCTAAAATCGAAATCCAACTAGGTACCCGGTCCTTAACATTGCAAATTAGATTCAAGAACCTACGTGGTATCTTTGATTCCAATTGATTGTTTAATAATTTAATAAATACTGTTGTCTTCTCTGATCTATCGCAAAATTAAATTAGTTTCTATCAACGAAGAACCTGAAAGAAGTTCTCCATGCACTCGGTAAATTCCGGCTTGGTTATTGTAATTTATTTTATATATGAGGACTATCTCATTCCTCAATACAGCGTTTACAATTGGTCCGAAATGCGGCAGCTGTACTTCCTGACAGATCCTGACTGCAGCAAATAAAACATGGCCAAGTGTTAGCTCCATGATTGATTTGCTGATTGAAAGATTGTGGGTTTAAGTCCTGGAACCACCAGTTATATAAATAAAATATATATTTCCTTTTTTTTTTTGGCATTTTGCAGATTTCCGAAACATTTTTATTTAACCGAGCCCTGCTTAAGGGCCTAGCAGTGGCCCAGATTGAGGTTTTTGCGATCAGCAGTCCAACACCTTAACCACTGAGCTATTACACAGAGAAATTAGCACCAAAGGAAATTCAAATAAACTGCACATGGCTTCTGGTCACCAGTGCTAGTTGGCCTGCTGGGCTTTTATACTGCCACATTTTTCCTCTACGCTTTTGGGTGACGTTCCACCTCAGTTTCCACGTCTTTTCTATTTCCATCTTCCTTCAGAAAATCGGCAGAAAAGAGGCCTTTCAGATATCCAGCTCTCACACCTCAACCTCAGATGTGTGCCTACAGGTAAACTGACAGTGATATCTGTTACCGCTGACAAATATTTGCTAGAATGTTACCACCCACAGTCTATCGCCATCAGGTTGGCTTGGCCCTCATCCTGAAGTCAGCCAAGCTGCCCACTGTCAGAGGAACAGTGTCTCTCTGATTCTGGAATCTGGGGTGAGGGGTTTGGGTTGTAACTCAGGCCAAGACCTCACACACTCAGCTAACCCCAGAGTGGGAAGTGCAAACAAAGCTTAGCATGAGAGCATACAGTCACCATTCAGCATAGAGGACGGTGAGTAAACTGTGAGGACCACACAAAAGCACACTGCTGCTTTACACTAAAGTGAGAATAGGGAGGCTTAGCAATCAATGCTTACCAATAAAGAGCAGGCCTGCAAACACTTGTTTAGTTGGTATTTAAGCGAGTTTATACAGGCTTTGTACATTTTACATGTACAAAGTCATAGTCAATCCCTACCCATAGCAATCCAGAAACCTTCAGCAAACCATAGCAGGTCCACACATGAACCTGTTTCTTTTGTCTCCAAGTATTTCCCTTAGTCCATTTTACTGTCATTACTAAGCGGATTCCAAAAAAAAAAAAAACATCCATAGATACTAACTAATATTCATTCAGTAACACAGAAATAATAAATAAATAATCAGAACAATACTCATGAGTCAAATCACAAATGCTAAAATATAACCAATAAGTAAATAACAGATACAAAATGATACATAGATGTATTGATACTAAAGGTTAAATTAGAATATCAATACACTATCATGGAAAAAATATAGCTATAATTAGCTGTATTAACACAGCCCTAATAGATACTAACCAATAACTATTTAGTAACCCATAATAAGCATGGATAACGTGCATAAATTAATATTTATTAATTATAATAATTTAGTAGGTAAATAATGGCAGTAAAATAATGCATTATTTAAAAAAATTTGCACATTTAGTTGTAAATATCTATAAAATAAACTACATATATTGAATAATATCTATTGAATATTTACATACAATAATAATAATAATCATCATCATCATCATTATCATCATATTCCTGCGTCAAAGAGTGGCTCTAACCTTAAAGTAGTGTTTGAAGGAAAGGACAATGAACAAACATTTTGCTTAAACAACAATCTTTATAATTATCTATATTCAATAACAAACATGGGTTAATTCCTCCGAGTTATAATATTCAGTAAATAAGTTTGAGCAGGTTTTATTTTTCATTATGTTCAAAAATGAGCAGCTGCTCTTCAGCATTGTTTTTGCCACCATTCATTCACTAATCTACATGGGTGTAAAAACACTGGCACTGATTTCACAACTGTGCACATGTCAGACTTTGTAATTATCAAGAATGTATTTTATTTCATTTTTGCAACTGTAACGTCTCATCTCAGCGGATGGCTTCATAACGAATAACACGGACAGCTCACTAATCTCTAATGGTTCCAAAGAAATCTGAGACTCTGACACCAAAATTTAGCAACTGGAGAACATATGGCCCAACCCATCCTTCAGCATGTTTCTCAAGACACCCAGGCCTGACATTCTCCTCTTCCAGCACATTAGTAAAACACTGTAAAGTACTAGAAAGTATGTAAAAACCAGGACCTCATGAGAATAATAACAAAATAATAAAGTTGTTTTTTTTTTTTTATTAAGGTAAATATTATCCGAGCTTAAATTCCAGTGACAATGTTAACTTAGCATATATACTACATCCAAAGATTATTTATTATACTATCCATAACCATACTATATAGAATGCAGCTGCATAACATCTGTCAGGGTCTTCGGTAAGCAATTTTAAATTACATACACATTTCTTACACATTTCTGTTACAGCTAAAGAAGAAGAAGAATATTCAACACATTGTGCAAGGTACATAACCAATGAAATGCATTTTTCACATATCCCATCTTAGTAAGTTGGGGGTCAGAGCACAGGGTCAGCTATGATACAGCACCCCTGGAGCAGGAAGGGTTAAGGGTCTTGCCGGAGGTGGGGCTTGAACCCAGGTGTTTCTGGTCTTCAGATTAACAACTCAGCACCTTAACCATTTGAGCCACCACTGCCCCCAGCTACATAAAAGTAGCTATATGAAGCGGCTATATGAAAATAATGAGTATATTAGGAATGACTGGCATTATATGGCGCTCTGAGCCTTGATGTTTAAAAGCTGTGTTGGTGAAGCTATTCAGACTGTCGAGGCCAGATGCATTCCATGTCCCATTACTTGGATTAAAAAGTAAACATGGCTAACAAAATAAGTTGTTGCGCTATATGCTAGCTGTTAGACACTTATAGCGCTTATAGATAAAATCCTTGAAACAGTGCACAAAAACTTGTCCGGCCTTTGTCAACAAAGATAATCTTTTACGAAAAATAAATATGCTGGACTACATATTTTACTGAATTTGATCGGTTTATCACAATTTGATGTAATATTGTGTTATTAGCAAAGCCCTGTCGGGAAGTACATACAAACTTAAACATAGTACGGACCCAAGCAGTATGCAATTTGCAAGCAGCAATTAAAAATCTTTTTTCGTGGTTATTTTGTAGTATGTAGTGATCAGGTTTATTTTTAGCCACATATTGGAAAACATAACCCTGGACAAGAGCAGATCAAAGTCAGGACTTATGATCTTGCTGATTACTGCTTGACTAGCTGCCTTCCTTCATCCTGAAAACAAAGACTAACTGACGTACAGGGGAAATACATACACGTTTCTTTTAAAATCAGTCAAGAAACAAACCCAATAGTGGAAAAGGCTAAGGCATAAAAGCATGTTACAAATGCATTGGGTAAAAATGCAAAAAACAAAAAAGAAGAGTTGTATGCATTTTTCCTAGTAAGCACAAGCAACAGGATTCAAAGAAATAAGAAGCAGGACAAGCGTGTGCTTGGATAACCCTTTGTAAATGTAAAAAAAAGCTAATACAGAACAAAAAACACAATAAATATGACTTTGATGTTGCTGCTGAGCCAACCCTAACAGAGAAAGACCAAAAAAGCCGACAGGACAAAGCCCTGGGCTGGTTCCTTTTAAGCGTTGATATTCAGTGTCAAATATACAGCCCGAGACACTCCTAGCTTAATGTATGAGTAAGGACATTGAGGCCCCGATGAAAGACACAAACACAAACAAAACACCAGAAGCCAAATGTAGAAGCTAGAGGTGATGTTAATCATGATCAAGGCCAACATACAGACAGGAAGCCTGGAACCTATATTTGGATTGTGACTGGTCCATGACCCAATTAGGTGAGAAAGGGAAGACTGAAATTATGTCATTAAAAGGTCAGAGTCATTATTCCCTAAAAATGCTCCTGCTTTCATAAGTCGTTAGTGTCTGCTTTGTGTAGAAAAATTAAAAACAGGTAATTTAAGATCAAAGATGAGAAGTTACTAGAAAGGGTGTATGGTGTGATCGGCCTCAGAAATAATTAAAGGTCTTCTTACTGTCTTCTCTAGTGCAGACATCCATAATGACTTCACGCCTTACTAGAGAAAGTGTCAAACCTGGAGTTGTCATCTTGACATTGTGGTCATTGGTCAACTTGGCAGGAACTATAGACCCAGCTGAATATAAGCAGATTTGCAACTTGATGCCTCCACCACCATGCTTCACTGTGGATATGGTTTTTGCTGTTTTGTTTCTGTGCTTTAGTCTAAAACATTGTACCTTGGATTTATTAAATGATAACACCATTACTCTATAAGTATAAGCTGATTTAGGCAGGGCAGGGCAGAATGATTTGTTTCCCTCTCTTTCACATAGGCCTATAAACATGGCTAGGACAGGCTTACAATCCCAGCAATCACCTACACTTTAAGGCTACATCTAGAATTACATATTTCCTGTCTATACAGTATGCAAAATACAGTGTGCAGGGCAAGTCTGTCCAGATACAAACTGATACAGTTACAGATACAGTATGCAAAGGCAGTACTTTCAGCTTTGTAATATGCAAAAAACAGTAAGATAAAAGTACAGAGACGATCTCCTACTTTAGTCCAGATCGCAGATAAGCATACAATAGGCACTTTACTATCTCATAAGACCATGCAAGAAAAAGCAGCGGCAAAACAATTGGTTAAATTTTGGCACTTGTATATCATCATCAATAAACTTTATTAAACTTTACTTTTCACGCTGTTGTTACAAAGTATGTCACATGACATGGCGTCAATATATCATGGCGTATGTAGTATGTTCGAAATTCAAATAAACCATACAATATAAGAACATACTTTACTATACTCAAGTGTAGTACCTTCTCAAGTAGCACGCGTTTCCGGACACAGTCTGTTCATGAGGCGATTTATAAGTTATAAACACCGCTGTTTTGGTTTGTATTTGGCAAAGTACTTGTTGATTAATCCCATCTCTATACTTATATGCTCCTGATTTATAGATTAAGTATATTCTTAATGATTATGTCTAGTCGGTTTAGTACCTGAATATTTCCTGATTGGTCTGTGTCTGTTTTCCACCTTTACCTTTGCCGAACATGTTGGATTATATGCTATTTGTGACCCCCTTTTAATAAATGACCTAAATTTGCATTCTACTCCTGTTTCAGACAGTTAAACAGTAAGAAAGCTTTCATCATAAATATTATTATTAATAATGTTGTCAAGCTAAGAAAAGTAAATGAGCGAAAAAAGACTATTTCAACTGAACTCTAATGCATTTCAGACTAAAAAACAATTCCTGTAGTTCAGCAACTCCTTTTTTAAACCTGAGCTGCCTCTAAAGCAGGTCCTCAGCTGTGAGTTGGTTTACTTAATCACATGCATTTATGGAAATTCTTTAATTTAGCTCAAAAAAAAAAAAAAAGGGTTTTACAGAATTTCACTGCTTTTCTATCTTCTGTCTGAAGGTTCTTTAGGAAAAGAGATGACGAAACCTAATGAAATTTTATATTTAATAAAATGAACAAAAAAGCGTGTGTGTTTATTCTGAAAGATACGACAGCTGTTTCATCCAAGGTGCTGGTCAGAAATAAAAAAAAAATGCTACAAAACAAAACATTGCTATTTTTAAATTAAACAAACTATACATAAAGTATTAAAAAATACTGCTGAATAAGTGGTTAAACTGTTAATGGTATAATTATTATTTAATGGCTTTTTGCCTCTAATATGCTGCTTTAATCTGACCCCAAACCCGGCATCGTCTCCATGCAGCACTATAATAAGATGATGTGCAGAGAGATATGGAAGGATTGCATGGGCATGAAACACATTTATATTCTATATTCCTTATGCATGTACAGTTAAATAACTCGGTGTGAACAGAAATGTCCTGTATATGATAAGGAGTGGGTATCAGTACACACACACTTGTGTATAACTTACACACATCTGAACCATATAAATGATATCCACTACCTGTCATATCAGAGCAAAATATCTCAGGTTTCCTAAAGGAACTGAAATTGTTTATGCACGGCGACGTTACACACAGATCAGCTCTGAACACAGCCCCACACCCACACACCCTCATACCTATACTACACACACCACTTCACCCATCTATACCAACACACAGGCCATGAGCCAGTAGCTTATAATAAAAACCAATCTGTCTAAGCTACAGTGTTAGCTGTATAAACACTAAAGGGGCCACAGAGCTTACGACTGAATAATTTAAATCAGACCGTCATTAATGGGGTTACTCTGGGACTGTACTCCTGTCCCACAGAGACCATTAATCTGATCATTATTGGTCTTCAGTTGCCCTCACTCTTTGGTATAAGCTGTGCAGTCACCAAAAGGTGACAAAACTAATTACACAACTACACAAGCGGCTGGCAATCAAAAACATGAATCTTAATGTCTTCAAAGTGTGTGTTGAGGTTTATTTTTAAATTTGAAATAAACTAAATAGACACGGTTTTAACATTCGAAAACATAATCCATCTAATACTCAGGGAATCTAGCCACAATTACACAATTACACAATACATATTTTGTTACAAGCAATTAAAAATATAAGCAAATACATTTTTTGGGTAAAAGTGCCAAAACTTCAGCAGTTAAAAAAATTGAGTGCAAACATGAAAGACAAAAATGTAAAATGCAACAAAACAGTGAGCAGTTTTTCCAGCTTTTCCTGTAGCTAATATTTGTTGTACTGATCCTATTTAGTGGCTACATCTTTCTTCTTTAGAAAAGATCCCAAATATTTACCTTTTGTGTAAATTAAAAATGGAGCCCAAAGAGAAGCCCTGGGCAGTGTTAGCATAGTGTTCCTAATAAAGTGACCATTAGGTGCAGCTCATATGTTAATACTTTAAAGCCACTGGTTTATTTTGCTTTTTCTAGGAACCAGTAGTGTTTTAGTAAAGTAAACTCTGCTGTAAAGTAGAACTAATCTGGTTCAGAAAGATGGCCGCCTTCAGAACAAAAGGACTGTCACGACTTCTCACGTTTAAACAATATTGGGAAGCAGCAGGAAACACAAGTGACTGTGAAACAGAGGTCGTGGATGAATTTATTTTACTGTAAATGGCAATGTAATTACAAATAGCAAATTTATTGAACAATGTAGGTAAATACAGAAACGAAGAAGTTAAGCAGGCAGAAGTCGGTACACAGTAATCAGTCAATAACCAGGCAAACAAATCCAAAACACAAGAGCAAGAGGCGTAAACTAAACTGAGCCTAGATCTAGACCATACAAATATAACAATAAACCCAAACGCCTAGTATGTAGCAGAGCAAACAATACTTTACAAACATCACGTTTGTGATGCTAGCTTTTTTAGCACTGGAAGGGACTAGTATTCCGGCGATATCGTCCTCTGGTGGTAGGAGGGCAGATTCCTTACACTGACAAGCGTTTAAAAAGAACACATAGAATAAAAGTAGTGGGTCATCTAAACACGATAGAGTTCAACATATAGCTACTACACCACTTATATCATGCAGGGAAATAATAGTTCAGAAAGCATCCAGTAAAAAATCAAACTTTAATTCTGTTTGGAGAGCATAAAAGAAAAGTTATGTTCCTTTTTTTTGTTTTGTGGAGAGAAGTGTGACACTTAAGCATAGGTTTATCAGTCCGAAAGACAGATGGAAGTGACGTGACGGACGAGTGTAATTTCACATGTAAACCTCCAAGGGTATCATTCAGAGTTTAAACGCCAGGAAGATAGTTTCCACCCAAAACACCCAAAAAAGTTCAAACTAGTGTTTTGGATGGAATTACACAGCTTTTGATGCCTTGTGGCTGAGCTAGTGTTCACGAGAAAGAGTTTTACAAGCGTACAAGCCTCTGATCTCAGGCGCCACTCCATACCAATACAAGCCATTATTACACGTAATAAGATCTGATTTATCAGTTCAAAAAGCTTACAATAGTCTGAACACCATTCTTCATATTACTGCATCTCTGGGCTTTGACGCTGTATAAAGATTTTAATCCTGGGTTTTTTATTACTCGGAAAGGAGGAAAAAGTCTGTAAATTATACATGTGCTTGAATGCATAATTGTGGAATATATGGCGATTTTTCTTTTCATGAAATGTTACAAAATGTTAAGATTTAAGACTTGAGTTATATGTAATGCTTTGTAATGTAGCCAGAGTTATCAAAGCATGCCAAAATAGTAAGGAATTTTACAGAAAATTGCACTGTCCTACCTGCCAGATCCTCCGGTATGAAACAAAGTATTTCTCTATGCTCCTTTAAATATCTCTCTGGAGTTTTGCTTTAGGGGGGGTTGAAGTTAAGCTAATGAAGATGTAGCGCTGGGTGCCTCCACTCGGAGACTGATGTACCTCTTACAGCACCTACTGCTAATCTGTATGCGGCCAGTGCTGCAGTAATGAAATCTGCTCTAGAGAAGCTTAAGGGACATTCATACTAGAATCTATTATACATCCCTCTAACTTAAGCAAAAAAGATGGATCTTTCTCTGCTTCTACAAACAACCACCTGACTTTCCAGAGGTTCATTATCATGTCCCGGATTTGCTGAAAAATGATCCTCAGTAATATTTTAAACAGCCTAAAGGAACATTAGACACTAATAGTTCGACACCGAAAGCTTTTCCCATGGAAAACAATTGCGGAGTTGGCAGTATTTTAAAGCATGTTTGAGTTTCCTGAAATCACTCATATGAACTCCTCAGCTACTACTGAGACCTCAAAAATGATGAGAATCAGCAGTGAGAGCCTAAAAATAAATCTACTAATGTGCAGCAGATTCCTGAATCTATTAGATAAGAAAAAATAAGTTCAATAATACATTTACAGCATATATTACATGATACCAATAAGAAAAAATACAGTTCACCTTATCCATAGCGACTTACATTTTTATCTCGTTTTATCAGATACAGATACCCTTATCCAGAGCGACTTACATTTTATCTCGTTTTATACATCTGAGCTATTGGCGGTTAAGGGCCTTGCTCACCGGTTAAGGGCACTTCCTCAGGCCCAGCGGTGCTACCAGAAATATCAGACCCCCAATCCCACACCTACAATTAATACATTTATATCCTAGTGTGTAACCCACCAATAACCTTTTCCCAAGCTAACAATAATGTTGTAACCATATCACCATTTATTATCACCGATTTAAAAGTGTGTAACCACCAAATGGTTGTTATAAAAATTTTCTTTTTATTTCTTTTTATTTTTTTTTTTATTGTTTTTACACAAAAAAAATAGTGCCAAAAGACAAAATGTCACATCTACATAAATAAATTGAGAAATGTTAAGTTAGGATCAGGTAAGCCAGAAAACTGATTTTTCACCAGACAACTGATTGAAAGTGAAAGTAATGGTGAAAGTAATGGTAAGTGCACCTGCACCTGCATTAGTAAGCCCTGTATTTTGCCTAATCAGAAGCAATGTCCTTTAGCATTTCAGAAGCAATGTCCTTTAGCATTTCCTTATATTGTCTGTCTAAAACATATGTTAAATCTAATTAAAAATGGCTGGCTTGGCTTTGTCACTACTAGCTAAATACAGAATACACTTGGCCCTTACATATGAACATGCCCTTACATATGCCTTTTTAGGTGAAAATATATGAGCTATCCTGACTTAATTACTGTATAAGCCGAATGTACACCAACCTAACACTTCAGTCTAAGCACTGTTAGTTTTGTAAACGTTCACACACCGACTCCCACACTGTGCTCCTTCCCCAGCTGCCCATGCTAAAGCACTTTTGAAAAAAACACAGTTGTCTAGAATGTCTCTGTGTCTTGCAGCATTACATTATTTCTTTACTGGGAACTAAGAGCTCAAACACGGTTTCCAGCACGGTTCCTAACAATACGCCTGTGCACAAAGCCCCTGAGCTCCATGACATGACATGCTGTGTTCTGACTGGTGTGGCAGAACTCGATGTCCTGTGAGAAGCCCTGACTCTGACTCAACCCCACTGAACACCTTTTGGATGAACTGGAACTGGAACACCGACTGAACTCCAGCCCTCCTCAATAATGCACTTAAATGAACACATTCCCAAATGTACTGAAAGTATAAAATGTATTGGAAAGCATTCTTGGAAAGCATTCTTACTAGAGAAGGATTTTATAACAATAAATGTATTAAAGCATAATGTTAATAAAATGGGATGTTTTAAACAAAAACTGTGGATAAACGGTCAACAAACCGGACAACCAAGCTATAATAAATAAAAACAAAAAGCTTTTTTTTTTAAGTAAATTAAATAAATGTAAATGCTAGTCAGGCAGCACACGGATAAGTATTTGTGGAATGCTTTTTCTACTTTCCGGCAGCACACGGAGTTTATGTATCTTTGGATGTCTTATGCTTTTTCACTTTTTTGCTATTTAAAGACAATCTCAGCTTGAATTTCGTCTTATTTCCTGCTGCCTGAGTCCCTGTGAAGTCAGTAAGGACTATTCAACAGTAAGGATATTCAACTGCAGCTCATGACAACCTGCTACACAAACACAATCTGATGTGCTGGATTTACACAGGGGCTTTCTCTTTAGAAACACAAGTTGACTGTGCAAACATCTCACATTCACACAACCCTATTTCACTGACCTGACAGCACACACACATACACACACACTCAAGCAATGAACTTAACCCTTTCTGTGTCAGCAGGAGCACTATATCATGGCTAAACCTACTGGAGCAACTTCCTTAGCTGATTGTTAAAAGTCATAATGATTGATAACAGTATGACCGCAACTAACCTTAAGCAACTCCTTAGCTGGGATATTCAAAGAACTGACGGCTGAGACATACACTATGCACATATGCATGTCATAGTACTGTCTAAAGTATGTGACAAAGTGTGTCTGAGTCTATAAATGACTGGCTGATGCACTCCCCAGCTCACACCAAATTTGTTTACAAACCATGCTTCCAAAACTAAAAACCGAAAACAATACAGTGTTATCTAGCTCTTACAGTAAAACTTCCCCTCTCTCCGCTATCCGCTCTCACTTTTTTTTCTAACTACTCTTCCCTGCCCAAAATTTGTTTACAACCCTTTTGCCCCAAAATTGTTACAGTGTTTTACATTTACATAAAAATGAAACAATAAAAGCATTTGCATTAAAACAGTCCGCTCTCGGAAAAAAAACTTTCCGAATTTTAGCTGCAACAATGAAAATTTTGCAACAAGAATGCATTGGTATATGTTGCATTTCCGACATACGGGAAAAAATGTAGTGAACCAAAGTTTGTGCAACCAAGAGCCACTGCAAGTTGTGCGTGCGTTTGGTCAAAGCCAAACAAACCCAACCGAAGAGAAAACAAGTGTGTCGTGTGTGTCAGCAGTGGAAAGCCGGGTTTTTTTGTGAAACAACCCAACCGAAGAGAGTTGTGTGTGTGTGTGTGTGTGTGTCAGCAAAAGCGGTTTGTGAAAAAGTCAACTCATGATACCAATCTTTCCTTCGGCATGCATTTAAAAGCTATGTAATGTTAATGATTTATCACAATTTAGTGTTGATACTGATTATACATTATACACATTTTTATATCTTATGGAAAATTTGTATCACATTATATCTTATGGAAAAATTTGTATCACAATACAAGTTTTTACCATAATTAGCTTCCACAACTAATGAAATTTGTATAACGAAGTACCACTGTAATGTTCTCTAATGACAAAGCTACAAAAGAAAAAGAAATAGTGGAAAAGAAAGAAAGAAGAAAGAAAAACATTAAGAAGAAACTGTCTGTCTCTACCTGGCACGGTGACTCGGGCGGCGCGGCTGATGATGGTTCCCAGATTATCGATGGAGGCCACACACTGGTACACACCCTCATCTGGTTTGTTGTAAACGGAGTGCTCTACGGTGCTAATGAACAAGGAGCCATCGGGGAGGAGGCGTCGGCGCTCGTCTGCCGCCAGGTTAAGAAAGGTGCCATCTTTTTTCCACTCCACCCTCACCGGATACTCGCTCACCACCGAGCAGTTTAAGACGGCAGGTAAGCCGCGTACAGCTAACACGTCTACCGGTTCCACTGAGAACAGCAGTTGGGTAAACGGCCTCACTGCAGAACCTTACGAGACAGAGAAATACAATGTGATTTAGAGCAGACATTAGAGAAAAGAAGGAAAAAAACTGAACCAACAAAAAAAAAAAAAAGAAAATCTTCAATTTTTTTGTAGGAATCAGAGACATGGTGGAAAAATTACTCATGAGGTTAAAGGTCACATATTTCTGGTGCTAGGTTAACAATTTGTCCTTATGTTTTTTTGGCCAAATAGACAACGTTGTATAATTACATTAGATCTGCTGCATAATAAAAAATTCATAAGGTAGTGTGTTTTTTAGTAGATAATCAGACCAATTATCCCTTCAGCAGGGCAGAGCAACAAAATTACAGCAAAACGCTTTGTAATGGACGAACAATCACTGACGGAATCACGTTTTGTTCTGACACAGACTGAAGCATTTCACAAATTACAGGATCACTATCTTTCTGCTTACGCCGTCAACTTTGGACATCTGCCGTATAATTAAAGGGATGTCTTTTCTGACTGGATAATTTTAACTCTGTTTATTTCTCAGCAGTGTCCCAGAGGAACAGCTACACCCAAGATTCACAGCAAATAAAAAAAAAAAAACCCACTTCAGAAGTCTCTTAAAACCTTTACAGCATCCATCAATGTGACAGAACAATTCTTGAGGTTTTTTTTCCCCCTATAGCGTGCATCATTAAAGATCTGAAGAAGTTGTGGAATATTTTAACAGGCAGCCTTTTTGGCACTGAGATCTCGTTTAGATCTAGACGAATTTACACTGTCATCAGGGATTTTCCGTTGCAATCCTTTGGAGCTGAGACTAGGCTTGATCTCTGTGTGCAACAGCATACCTAAGCTGAACAAATGTGGAAAAAAATTGGCTTTGTGTGCGAGTCAGTGCGGGATCAGTAGAACAAATATCTTAAATTGATCCAGAAATGCAAGTCAGGGATTTTCGAACCAGCTTAAAAAGAGACAAGAAAACAAGCAAGGTTCGAGTGAGTTCCTTTTAAATCCTCCAGAAATGTTTTTAACACAAAGAAAGCGGAGTGATAGAAAGCGATTCACTATTTTTCAGTGTGGTATTAAAAATTTGGGGAATCCCACTGAGAGGCCAAGCAGCAGTTTATCAATGGAGGGTGGATTTGAGTAAACTAGTGGTAATAAGTGTCATACACATGAGGGTGATTTACTTACAAGCATTTCTAAGACCCTGTCTGAAATCGTATATTTCTATACTATATACAGTGGTTCTCAACCTATAATGGATTAACCCTCCCCCCCAGGCAAGATGAAACCCCTTACTGCACTCCCATAACCCACCCCACATCCCATGCACACAAACTAGATGTTTTCTGTCTTTAAGGCCATAATTTAATCAGAGTCACAGTTGTGGCATTATTTCATTTAAAAAATAAGACATATTCTTCAACATCAAAAAAGTCAACAAATAATATTAGCATAAAATATTAAACAAGTATCAATAAAGCCGTACTAAAGATAATCCACGTTATATTGGCAGCCTTTTAATGTCTTGACAAACATTTACATTTTCCACATAGAACTGATAAACACACCTGTTTTTTTAATTGCCCGCCATTAGTGTTTAAACCCCCAGGCACCACCAGATTTCCAACGCCCCCTACCGCTCTTGTTGGGAATCACTAATACATAGTATGCAAAACTGAGTATGCCTGGTGAGTGGCATGTCAGAATTCGGAGTATGCAAAATACAGTATGCAAAAAGTATTCCCGCCCGGATTTTAAAGTATGCACACACAATGCACACTTTACTATCCCATTAGGTCGTGAAAGAGACGCCTCATGTGGAAGTGGCGGAAACATTAATCAACTTTAAATCCCTTGACATTGTATTTGTCACGTATCAATACTGAAATTGGCGAATGCAGCATGTCCAAATTTCAGTCATACTACCTGAAACCGTCATGATGCTCTATTTTCCATAGGAAAGAAGAAAATCTTTTCCGTTACACTGAAACCTCAGCAGAGAAATGGAGGAGCAGCTTATCATTGTGGTTTTTTCCTTCAAAAATAAATTTTGTGGTAGAGTTACAGTATGGGTGGAAATCCATTGCTGAAATTTCCCTGTTGTAATTAAGACCAAGCACTTGGAAAGAATGAGAAACTTCATGCTTAGCATTTCCGCGTGTTATTGTGCATGATATACAAACGGCCCTGTACAGGTCATTTAGATGTCCCATCGGTCAATAAAAGTTTCTATGGAGTCGAGACCTTCTGCCATCAGACCTAAAGTGGTACTAGACAAGCCATAACCCTGTGTTTTTTGCTCCCAATCAATGGCAAACCCTAACCCTGTGTTTTTTGCTCCCAATCAATGGCAAACCATAACCCTGTGCTTTTTGCTCCCAATCAGTAGATTTATAGAGGGAAATTTTAATAGTATCACCAGGGTGAGGGTTATTGCACAAAATCGGAATTACGCTCTACAGCGTGGAGCTGGCATGGTGGCAGAGCATATCGCTTGAGAAAGGCTATTTTTCACACAGAGCAGACAGGCCAATCTATCCAGGGCCAACTCTGATGGTGCAGTAAGGGAAATGACTGTGCATCCTTGACCCCAGAGCAGCAAGACAGCTCTAAAATAAGGCTGTCAGCTTGATGAGTATGAGTCGTTGCTCTCTGTCCACACGCTCCCGAGTAAAAAATATCCACTTCAGGAACAGCCTCGGTCAGCTCAAGCTTACGCGACTGATAGAACATCACGGAAAAATGAATAAGACTTTCTGCTTGCGGAAACACACCATGGAACATATTTGTTACCAGTTTAAATAAAAAAAAAGCTGACTGAATCCGCAGTACGAAAAAGGGGTAAAAATTATACAAGACTTCATCATCAGTATGCAGTGTTGGTGATTAAAAAACTCAGATCCAAATCAGCTTCAGTCAGGCAAACATATGATACACTCGTTGTTTACTCACATTGTTAGAAACACCTGTACAACAGATAGATATATCTTCACAAGGGGAAGTAAATACATTACAAATTTATTTTTGAACGTTTAAAACAGTAATGATGCATTTTCTAGCAAAGCTTCTTCTACTGTTGGCTTTTCCCTTTTAAGGGTCGCCACAGCGAATCATCTGCCTCCACCTAACCCTATTCTCTACATCCTCTTCACTCACACCCACTAACTTCATATCCTCGTTTATTGCATCCATATCCCTCCTCTTTGGTTTACATTTTTGCCTTCTGCCTTGTAGCTTCATTTCTAACATCCTCCTACCAATATATTCACTATCCCTCCTTTGTACATGTCCAAACCACCTTAATTTGGCTTCCCTGACTTTCTCCAGAAAACATCTAACATGAGCCGTCCCCCTAATGAACTCGTTCCTAATCCTGTCCAACCTCCTCACTCCCAAAGAAAACCACACTCTTCAGCTCTGTCTCTTCCTCAGCGCCACCGTCTCTAAACCAAACATCATAGCTGGTCTTACCACTGTCTTGTACACCTTCCCCTTGATTCTAGCTGATATTCTTTTGTCACACTTCACTCCTGACACATTTTTACTCCTTTAAAAAAGGTCTTTCACTAGATTAGCATGGCTGTGGGGAATTGCTTATTTATCTATGAGAGGTCAGACACTGACTGATGCTGGCCAAGGAGGTCTCTGGCACAGCTGGCATTCCAAATTCTAAAATAAAGGGTTGAAATCAAAATTCTATTTAGGAAATTTGAGTATTTTTTTAAGTATTGGCAAGATATGATACATTTCACGCTGAATGGGTCATGAAACAATATAACATATTGTAATATATTGCAATACTTGAAAAAAACATAAAACAAATAGTTCAATGCTTCTGAGCCAATGGCCGTATGTGTCAGCAACAACTATAGGAGCGAAGAAGGACGTCGTTTTAATTAAATATTAACCTAAATCAGTTTAAACTGTAATTTATAAAATGTACTGATACTAAGGGTTAGAATAACAAAGACTATTAAAAAAATAGATCCATAATTAATCATTCCATAAAAGAAATGAGCTGAAGGAGTATCTCACTTTTGTACTACTCCTGGAGCGATCATAAAGTTACAGATTGCTTCCAGAAATGTTATAAAACACCACAAGCATCTCTACCATTAGGAAGAAGTAGTAAAAACATAGTTATTACAGACCTCTTTTTTTTTTTAACTGCCAGGCCATGCTTTCCTTAAAGAGGAAGACATTTAGTGAACCCGAATTATGAATATTCTATATATTTTCATTCCAACTAACAGCTTGTTTAGGCAAATATTTTTTACTGACTGCTGGAGTTGCTTAAGCAGAATTCAGTAAGAATGAAGGCAATAATCTAGAGATAAGTTGAAAATCTGTATCCAGGAGCAAAAGAGAGACAAATTGGAACTGTCCTACTTTTAGAATCCCTTGCCAATCACACCAACATTAGCCAATCATAGGCTAACTATGAGTTATATATATATATAGTTATAGCTATAAGTGTGACTAGCTTTTAAAAAAAGAAATGACTAGTTGTCTTTGTCTTTACTGTATCAAACTAAATACACATTAATCTTTATCCTTCCTGATTTGTATATGTTGAACAACTGACAAGTGGATGGACAAAAAAGGGTAAACAAACATTTATTCAACTGGTAAAAAAAACACTTACACAACAACACATATCACGTCTTCATAAAGTTCACAGCAAAAAAACCAACCATGACTTCCAACTGATTTATTGTAACTATTGTGTTTCTTGTTTTATGTTCTTTTTTAAGTTCATGTCATGTTTATGTTTAATGTGAAACATCATGTTTCATGTTTATATTTTGTTTATGTTCATATTTTATGTTCTGATTTTGTCTTGTTTTAGTTTACATAACTTCATGTTCTGAGTTCATGTCGTTCATGTTTCTGCCTTTTGTTTGCTTCCTGTCTTGTCCTCTGTCATGTGATCTTTGTTCCTCATGTGATCCTTGTCATGTGATCCCCTTGTCTATGTGTCATGTTTCTATTGGTCAGTCTTGTGTATTTATAGCCTCTTATAGCCTTGTGTATTTGTTTCCCTTTGTCTTGGTCGAGGATTTCGGTTGTGTCCTGTACCCATGTCGTGGGTCTGTCAAGTAAAGTCTAGTTAAGTGTACTCTAGTCCAGTTCATGTCTGTTGTTTTGTTTATGTTTGTGCTAAGCTAAGATAAGCTGGCTAAGTTAAATAATGTCAAGTCAAGTCACATCATGTCAAACAAAGTCTAGTTTAGTTTATGTTTGTTTTGCCAAGTGTTCACCACTGTGAATAAATTGCACCTTTGGGTTCAAAACTACTACTTGCTTCATTGGAGTCCGTTACATTTACAGAGATTAAAGGACAGAAAAAGAGAGAGAAAGAAAGATTATTGCTTTTCCTTACACGGACACCAAAGCATCTTAAACCAAACCTTAGTTCAAATTTATATCTATTGTTGCCTGGAGGCACGTAGACATCTAACGGTGAGATGTGTCGGAAATGTCTTGTGCTCTAGATAACGTAAGCCTGATTGGAGGCTATTATATAGAAATACATTTTCACTCTGTATATACCCTGTGTAATTATAATAATAATAAAAATAAACATCGATTCTGGAAAAAAGTGCCTCATGCAGCTAAGACTGAGGTAATAAGCTGAATGTGCAATAGCGTATTCTACCACTAACACTAAAATTGCTTCAGAGGGAAAAAAAACCTTTTTTATCAGACAAGCCTGACAGATACAGTGCTTTTAAAATGCTACAGACCTGTCCTGGTGGAATAGGATCTCAACTAAGGGAAACAGCTGCTAATAAGTTGGTGAGGAACTCCCAGACTCACACGTACATCTACTGCTGTGATGACTGACGTACAGTCACTTAAAAAACCTGCACTTTAACGTAAGCATCTGTTACATCGAAGCGGAAAAGCAGACGTCAGCCATGACACTTCCTTTATGTAATTGATTGGTCTTTACGTAATCTGACTGGTCTGATTGGGCTTCAAAACCAAGCACCACCGACCTGCTTTTATGGGTTTCCTCATAAACGTAAGACTGCTTTGCTGTATCCTGTATCACAAAATACACTGTATTTACCTCGGCAAGCACCAAGTCAATTATTTTTAAATAATTCTGAATTTATGAAAGAATAAAAAAATGGTAATTTTGTAACATTAAAATAAAATGTCTTTACTTATTTGTCGCATTTGCGTCACAACCCCAGATTTGTGACACCAGCCGGCACAAGTAATATGAAATTTTATCCTTGACACTTATATGAACATAAAAAAAGTCTACATTTAGAGTCCTGATGATCTTCGAAACCACATACGTGTGTGAGCAGGTCCTCTCCAATATGAACTATATATATATATATATATATATATATATATATATATATATATATATATATATAAACAGCATACAATTCTGTGTGAAAATGAAGGTGACGTCTTAAAGCCCTGATGTGGAGACATTGTGTGCTGAGGTTCAGGAGTAAAAAAATCACATCAACCAAGTAAAATATTTCTTTTAATTGGCTATTATTTGCAAATAAATATTTTACACTGTTCAGTGAAATAGTCTTTTTTTATATCCAGGTTGACGGCTGACTGTGCGCTTCCGCGGGAGATAAAAAGATGACGGCACACATGAGCGGACTAAATTTTGCTTTGCTGCAGGTGGGTTTGCTGCAGAGTTTAATATGACTTTTGTTGCATGCAGAAAAAGATTTCGCTCTAGTAGTTCGTTAATTTTATAAATACAAAACATGACAATTTTTTATACATTGCAAAAAAGGAAAAAACTATGCAGTGTAATCTTCATTTTAGATGTCAAAAAGTCTTTGTGGCGCTCTATGTTTTTTTCTCTAAGTAACGGGCTAAAATGGCTCTTTGAGTGTTAAAGGTTGCCAACTCCTGGTTTAGTATAGTATAAGTATATTCAATTCATTGTGCAAGGTACATGTACAGAGCCAATGAAATGCATTTTTCGCATATCCCATCTTAGTAAGTTGGGGTCAGAGCACAGGGTCAGCTATGATACAGCGCCCCTGGAGCAGGAAGGGTTAAGGGTCTTGCTCAAGGACCCAACAGTGGTTGACTTGCCAGAGGTGGGGCTTGAACCCAGGTGTTTCTGGTCTTCAGATTAACAACTCAGCACCTTAACCATTTGAACAACCCTGCCCCCGCCTATTAATTAAAGTAATATGTTAATTTAGTTTCAGCATATATATCCCTGTGCACAAAGCGAGTTTTGAGTGTCTGCCACAATCCCAATAAACTCCATTGGGATGAATTGGAATGACATTTGCGAGTCAGACCTTGTTGTTAAACTTCACTGCCAGACCTCAGTAATGCTGTCTTGACTGAATAGACACAAATTCCCACAGCCACAGACCAAAACCTAAAAGAAACCTAAAAAAAAAAAAAAAAAAAGGAAAGTTTGTTTGTGTTGCAATTTCATAACTACACCATGGATTTTCGAGTGAATGAAAAGGGATGACCTTTGGGTGCCCTATAATCTCAGCCACAAACACCAAAGCCACAAACTGTTGGCTAAATGTCATTACAACAACAACATTAGCAACTCAGTTTTATCTCTTTATCTGATTGATTCTACAAGATTTACAGAGAAGTGTTGTGTTTTTATAGGTCCACCTAGAAACAAAGCTATCATAAGACTCATCCGCATCATGTAAAAAAAAAAGTCATTTGTTTAAAACTGTGACAGTAAGACTCAAGCGAATTAATAAGCCGTCGTTAAGGAGGAAGAGGATGAGGAAAACGACAGCCACATTTTTAATAGTAGCATATTGTGAAGCAGTGGCTGCTTCAGTATGGCTGTGTGTGTGGATGTGGTGGTGGGACCGTGATGTAAACTCCTTCATTAATTACATATCAGTGCGGAATAATGATGCATGTCGCAAATAGAGGAAACACACAATAACTGTCAATCTCCCTCGGTCTGAGGCTGCAAGCTCCACCTCGTGGACTTTCAATGATCATTAGACCTTTGAGGGAGCCAGAAATCTTGCTGATTGATACTTATTTCACTCATTAAATTAATTATATCTTTTTTGAAATCTGCCCAATTTTTTTGTCAGTGAGCAAACACAGATAATCAGCAGAGGATCAAATATTTTTTTACTCATATGATATATAAGGGTCATGGCATAGACATTAAATTGCACTTTCTTAAATCAATGATATTTAGTTGAACGCTAGTCTGTTTTTATTAAGCGTCTAAACACGATGCTAATTAATACAAACTGTGATCGGTTGCTTTATTGCCAGTCAGATAAAATGTCAGGAAAAGCTGCCACACAGTCCAGCACTTCTGCTGCCACGCTGACTGTCCAACTACACAACACTAGGTGCACAATAGAACTGGTCTAAATGAGTAAATAAACAAAATATCATTGCAAATGTCCAGCTATGCTTAAAAATCCAGTTTAGGGAGAAAAGTATCTCTTCTGACCTTGTGTAGTGTGAATGTTCTAAGACTTTAAGTTTTAAGTAGACTAATTCAGCATGACATTCAAGAGGGCCTATGTCAGCCTTTTCACTCCGGCACCATTCATGATGAGGGAAGCAACACTTTCAGCTCTAACAGTGAGACTTGATGTGCTGGTGGGGGTGTTCTGGGGGATGCGCCAGGGCCTCAAGGGTTACCATGGAGAGATTCTCCCCAAGCTCTTTATAAGCAGCAGGAGGGGGAAGTCACTTTACAATAGTGCTATTGAAGAAGCATCGAGTGGATACAGGGCGGGACTTTTCCCATTAATCAAATAAAAGATAAGGTCTCAATGCTGTTCTATACAAGTGCAGATGAGTTTTATAAGTTAACACGGGTCATCTGAGGTCTCTCTGGTTTCATTGCCTGTTTACTTGGTGCCATGTTAAACTTAAAGTCGCAAATCTGTGTGTATGTGAGGTTGAGTCTGGTCTCACCTCAATCTCACAACCTTATTTTAAGCGGACAACTTTATAACTATTCTGGCCAGATCGCACTGCATTTAGGGAGTAGTGAAACAAAAGGTTGATATTTTGCATTGTTGTTTGTAAAAAAATCAAGATTCAGAAAAGCCACACTGCCACTGCTGGTCCTTTGAGCAAGGCCCTTAACTGTCACTGCTTCAGGGGCACTGTATCATGGCTGAACTTGCACCCTGACCCCAGCTTTTAAAGTTGGGATATGTAGAGAAAGAATTTTAATGTGCTGTGGAGTATATGTGAAATAAAATTTTAAAAATCTTGTAAATGTAATACAATATCCAAGTTTTCACCCTTGCTAAACAACATTTCACTTGCATCCATGTCCGTAAGTGAAAAAATGTCAGTGCAGTCTGTCTGTTCAAGCTCAAAACCCAGGCAGGAAATTGATTTTAGATGCTATTAGCCCACTATTTTGACAGAATGAGAAGGGGAGGAAGGCACAAACACACTGAACATCAGAGCAAAACAGCCTTCACCTGCAATAATTCTCTGCTCATTTAGACACAGGCAAAGCTGCAACAAGGAAAGGGAAGATAATGATGATAAATAATAGTCTAGAATCCAATTAAACTCCCTGAGTTTCCTCCTAAGGGAAGGCGAAAGCATCAGCGGAATCTCTGCTACCACCCGAGCCTTGCTGCAGGACGTTCCTAGTGACAATATGCAGAACAAAGTGTCTGATAATGCTGTCAGCTTAGACAGCCATTAAATTCTCTTCCAGAAACAGAGGCGGGGATCCTTGATTTTGTGCTCAGTAAGTGACTGATTGCTGTGAATATTTGATCGCTACATTACAGCCATTACAATACGAATCCTAGCTCATCCTTTCCTTCTTTAGAATTTGGCCAGTGATATCATGCACCTTGTGCGGAACAGTCTGATATTGTTCTACATTATCTTATTTTAAAACTCGAGCTTTGTGAGCTCCAGCTGTTGCACAGGATTTTAGATCATGATCTGTGGACCGGTTTAGAGATAATAAATTAACATGGCATTTTGACCGCAAGAAGAACTGGAACATATAATGTAACAAGGCTACCGGAGCCTGACTCCGATTTCCTCGAAGTAACAGTTCAACGCTGATATCAAATTCATTTCTGCTCTCTGAGACGTCCCATGCACTTGATCATAAGCAGCTAAGCGTATAAGGACCTAAACCAAAAGTCATTAATCCACTAAGGTATTTAAAATGTCGTAAGAACATCTCACACTGAAAGCCGACAGAACTAATTTTTGCACATTTTTTTTACACTGATTAAAAATGTCTAAGAGTTTTATTTTCCATCAGAATAAAACCGAATCAAGGCGCTAACTACAGTACCATGAATTAAGGCGGTAACTACACATAATCTTCTTAAATTTGACATTTCTTATTTTTCTGAAACCATGCTAGCAACGTCAGCATGCGACAGGATGTTATCTGCTCAAAGAAAGCTTTTTTGAAGGATATTTTTCCCCTAAAAACCAAAACCCGCTTATTATGGCGGTCATTAAAATAGTCCTTAAATATGAAAAATGTGAAGCAAGACTATGTTTAAATGTCTTTTCTTTAATTAGATACTTATCCTTATATAGCAGCAACATATTGCAAACCCGCATTTATGTTTCACAAGAGACAAACACGCATGGAATGTAGGTTGGAAGCCCAACTATAGCGTGCTGCATAGCCATGTGCTGCCTAGAAAGACAGTGCAGGGAGACCAAGATGAAGCCAAACATTACACCATAAAAAAAGAACAAACACCTTTTCTATCGCTTATTGGTCGTAACACATAACACACATGGCATAGTGTGAATGGGGGAGAAATCATCAGTTAAAGCCTACATAAAATGGAACACTTTAGTCCACACGAAAATTTCTAGCTCTTTCAGATACTTTGAGTGAACGTCTTTCTGCACATGCCTGGTCTGGACTCAATTGCAGACATGTCATGCGAAAGTTTTCTATTCCAGGTCGCTATATTTTAGTAGTACTGATCTCTCACTCCCACTAGACCTTACTACAGTCCATCAACCACAGGCGTCTGTTCTTCAGAAGAAGTTGAAGGAAATCGATACTTCATAGAAAAGCATCTTGCACTTGTCCTAATAGATTTCCTGAACAGCACATACTAGCACACTTACATGATTAGGAAAACACAATGCCAACAACTATCATGATGTAAACAGGAATTTGATTGAATTTCTTTATTCGATAATCTGAAAAATTAATGGTTATTTCTCAATAATTGTGTTTACTTTTTTACTACTTTTTCTGGCAGCAGAAAACAAAGTAAGAAAACAAAGAAAAGCAGTTTTTCCCACAATGAAACCTGTATTTACTGCTTTCAGAACTTTGCAACTCTTTTTGTGATTGTTCTGGGTAAAAATTCCGGGTTTTCCGGCAGCTCGTCTAAAAAAAGGAGTTCTGTTTTTCTGCTTTCCAGCTTTGACTAGTGAAATACCACATTTACACATGCAGCTTTTCACGCTCCATTTTCTCTCTGGGAAAACAAAACTCAAACTATTAATCATGATTGACAAAATTTGTAATGATCAATTATCGATCATCGATCAATCCTGCCCATCCCTACGATGGACTTTTTCAGTCATAATAATCTCAATCCCATAATAATTAGTATGATGTTCATAAATCTGCTGTAAAAAAAAAAATAGGAGTGTGTTGCCATTGCCAGAGACAATGATAGTCATCGTCATGGCAACCTTATTATGGTGACAGGCACTGTGGTCTGTATAACCAATCATGTCATTCTGCAGGAATAGGACCCGCCCTCCGCAGCATGCATCGCCTTGGGCAGGTACACTCTGTCAGAGAGACAAATGAACTCATGAAGGCTGGAGTGCAGGATTTGACAGCGCCTGTGTCATATCCCAGGATCCCCTGCAGTGTCTGCAAAAGTAGGGGTTCCCAATGACAGACAGGCTTGGGGTGGATAAACCAGAGGTGGTCTAGCTACTCTGCCCAGGTGGGCCATTTGTAACTGTGAAACAATGTGTGTGTGTGTGTGTGTGTGTCAACAGAGAGAGAATATGTCTGAATCACATGCATGAGAGGCACAGCAATATGAAAAAATGTGTATTAAAAGTCTGTTTCACATCAAACGAGACAGGTAAGACAGCATAAGTGTGTGAGGTGACACGAAGATGGGCTGTGTGTGTCTATGCATACTGAGCATATTTGTGCAAGCTGTGTGTGTGTGTGTGTGTGTCTGGGTGTGAGAGACTAAATAGAAACAAAGACAGAATATTATGTTACACCATGTGCCCATTTAAAAGTAGTTAAAACATCCTGATCCAATCATAATCATCCAGCTGTTTGTTTGTGATGTTAATAATGAGAGAAAAGGGGCAGAAGTCGAAAATGTGAAAACGTTGGCACATTAGCTTCTCTGACATAATTAGCATGAGAATGTTGGAGACAGGAAACAGGTCAGTCTTCGCTTTGCAAGATGTATGACCAAAGAAGACACAGTAAGTTAGCTGGATTGATTGTTGCTAACAAAAAATGTGAGGCTGCAAAACACATTGTTTTACCATCCGCATCGCAATATGGACATTTGTAATAATCACACTGCAGGACATGCAATATCAAGTGGGGATTTGACTGCACCACAGTTCAGAACACATGTGATTCGTGGATCAATTTTAGGTTTAATAATAGTTTTATCATTTGTACATTGTACATTTCTCTACCTGAATCTCCAGAAATATATAAAACACTGTTTATTTCATTTACATCTTTGTTCTATTGTATTAATTTTTGATTATCCTCATTTTACACAGATGCACTGCCTTAAATTTATCCCCCTAATCATTCTAAAATAACGATTTCTTTCCAATTAGAGCTATTCAAGTCATCTGGTAAAATGTATGGCAATATATATAATAGCAGAAAAACAAAATATCGCAATGTAATTTTTTTTTCCAATATCGTGCAACCCTAGTATGATCTATGCCTTAAGCAGTGCATCTGTTAGTACTATCCATTATCCAATTAGATTCAAGAATGGCTATTATATATATATATATATCATAGCAATCAAAGAAGGTGCAGATAGAGCGTGTATCCCTAACCCTAACCCAATACTGTATTATATGCGAACATGAATACATTATCTGCATTCTACATGCTCCACACATACTGCGTTCAATCAACTTGCATTTTTTTTGTTACTTTTAAATAGCATCTCAAATTAAATGTTAAAAATTTTACACTGAATGTGAATGGCTGATAAAGTTAAGATGCAAACCGAACCCATCTAGGGAGCTGCTGCTGAGGATCTCATCATTTAACACAGATTACATGCCGCAAATTAAAAGACAAAGGGTTGAAAAATGGCGACAGCAAAGTGTCAGTGCATCGCGCAGCATTTTCATTAGCCCACCTTTGATAGATCCTGCTCGGAACACAGAAGCTGATTAATGAAAAGGAGCGAACAAATCTATCGTAAATCTCCAGTATGTTTTATTTTAAATCCCTGCTAGAGACTTGATATCAGTGTTTGTTATAAAGAATCACCTTATGTCCTTTTATAAATCATTCATGATGTGAATGCGAAAGCCAGACTAGATGTTTACATACACAGCCTAGGCCCCTTATCCAAGGCCCTTAACCTTGAACTGCTAAGTCGGTAAGAAAAAGACGATAGAAACACATGTTGCAATGAATAAGAAAGTCTGCTAAATGCAGAAGTTCACGCTTTTTATTTGAATTTTTTATTGACTTTATGAATAGCAAATTCCTTCTGCTCGTATTTCTGATTTATTAATCAATCTGTTTGAATCCAGTTCAAATAATGAGGCATCTAAGGATGGTGTTTAGTTACTTTTTGTGGACACACCGGTCCTTTTTCTATAATCCCTCATGTCCCTGCATGCACGTGCCATGTTATTATCTGCTCAAGGTCCATTCCGACTGAAGCCAGGATTTACAATTCGGACAAACCCACGATTCATGATCCAGGCAAAACAGCCCTGTAGTATGAACCCAGCCTTACTCATCGCTGCTGCAGAGATTAGCTTCACTGACTACATGATCAATGTCATCACCGGCTGGATCCGAATCGCAGCATCGATCTGTATCTGTGGAGCTTCTTTATGAAACTCCTGCTTGTTGGCTTCGCAAAGCTACAATAAACGGCGGCAATTTAATCCTCGACTGGAAGATCCGATAAATTTGCTAGTCACTCTCTTTGTGTCACGCTTAAAAGATTGACAATAGTCTCTAAGGAGGCTTCAGGTTTTCCCCTAACCACACTGCTTATGTTTCACAAGGTGGAATTGACCTTTCGCAGGTTAACAGCGGGACTGAATCCACTCCATCACTCACTGGCAATCAGAGTTGACATTTAAGATGTATTCCCCTTCACATCTATCTCTTTTTTTCTCCCTTTCTATCCAGGACAGGAGGAAGTAGAATGAACAGATGTCTGTTCAGGAACATGCCAGATATTTGAAAAAGATTCAAATTTTTTCAACTGCTTTGGTTTGAGGATAAAGCAGATGAACGATAAACCACAGCTGCAGAACCCAGACAGGAAAGTAGACAGCACAGCCCTCATAGTGTTAACCATGTGTTTCTATTGTAGTAACATAGGCATCAGAAAATCTACAGCATTTAGTCCGTTTCATCTAATGTGCTTATCTTTCAGTCTTATTTGTTGTGCAGATAACACTGGCATCTAACGCTGGTATGGACTAAAACAGGCTTGCTGCGATAGTCGGTGTTGATGGTGTTAAAAAGCAACACCGCTTCTGTCACTTGCCCGCTGCGGTACCGCCCTCACCGTGATTTTAGGTGTTTCTTTAAGTATTATTTTTTATTAAGTAATTATTTAAAGCAAGTAAAAAATCCTTTAACCTAATGAATATCTCATACATGAAATGTGATTCCTGCTGCTGATCTCTGATGTTAAGTGACCATGCTGCAAATTTAAAAAAATCAAATGAACCAAAACTAATCAATTTCACTCTCATCCTGACTCAAATGGCTAAAAATGTGAATTTGCTCCAAGTGCAAGTAAAAGATTTGGTTTTTTGTTTGCGTCCCCAATGACCCAACTGCAGGAAGTGAAGTGGACATGCCATCTGTTTTGGGATACAGAATTTGTTTTGGAGTCCAAAGAGCTAAGCTGAGCTGTAGAACTGAATACATGTATGATGGCGTTCTAGATATCTGCATTATTTCAAAAAGAAAACACATGAAGACGTTCATCAATAAGACTTCTTTGTAAGGCAAAAAAAAATACCATTAAAATAGAGGTGAAACAGTAATAAAGATACTAAATCTAAAGATATTTTCGACATTTGACCCTGCTGGGATCAATTCCAAAATCAGATCACTTCATCTGCTGGTTACAGAGATTCAACATTGAAACACCATCTATATGATAAATCTCTAAAAAAGATTTCTGAGAAACATATCAGCTAGAATTTTTAATGATTTTTTAATATTGAAGAATAATTTATTATAGCCGTTTTTTTTTTTTTTTTAACCACATTGATTTACTATCTCAGTGCTTCATGTTTTAATGCATAATATTCAGCCATGATTCTCACCAATAAATGAAAACATTCATCAAACGCTTTAATCCTTTCTATATTATGTGTAGTGTTGAAACAGATTAAAGCAAACAGAACACACTTTACTGTCATGAGGGGTGTAATGATGCAAATTGGTTAAGGCGCGGTGTAGAAAGCGTGCGACTCAGCATTTTATTAATTACGCATCTAATGCAGTTTGAACAGCAGAGGTTTCTGTTTGTTTGTGTTCTGTTTTTGCAGTGGGAATATATATACTATGTTTTACAGCTTAATAACTTGATATAGTTAGATATCATATAAAAATCTTAATGAGGCTTGTTTTATTATGTTTACTTTCTATATCTCTGGGTGCTGTTAAGGTTAATATTATCATTTCTTCAGTACAGGTGTATACATGGACAGCGTTTAGCTATTAGCCTTGGAAATGACTTTTAGTAGCACTAAGCAGTGAACTCAATACTCTGCCGTCTCTTGTAGCTCTGTGCTACAAAAAGGTTCTGGGGGAGACCTGATCATTATTCTGTATATAACAGCAGGTATACAGTTAAAATGACAGTAAAAGCTACATGACATCACCTGACTGTGTGTGTCTGTGAGAGAGAAAGTGTGTGACACTTGGCTTAAAAGGCAAAGGTGAACATGAGGTGAGAGGTGAACAGGTGTTACAGTGCTGATGAGAGAATGTGCTTTAGTAAGCACAGCTATGTGGGAACTACCATGAGGAGATCTTCATTTACAGTAGCGTCTGTACTATTGGACTGACACAGCGAAACACAAGTGTGTGAGCGTGTTTGCATGAGAGAAAACTGCAAGCTATGAGCAGGTGAGCTAATAAAGACAAGACTGGAACACACAGCAGCCTCTCTGGGACATCTGTTAAGGCAAGTGTTACAGCATGGCTCACTGTCACCCCCCAAATGACCCCGCGGCTCTAGAACCATGTCAAAAAAATACACAAATTAATCTACAACCGGCCACAAAAGTCCTTAGCCTTATCATCCACCGGTGCCTGTGACAAATGTGTTTGGTTTGGGTTGCTGGTATAAGAGAGAAGACAAAATCTCATCGTTGTCCACTGAGAGAGATTAGAGCTGATGAGCCGCTACACATCGCCAGCTGCACAGGTGATTAGATCTTAAATGAGTGAGAAGTTTGCTGACTTCAAGACGGTCGATCACGTACGTACAGCACCAAAGCACTTCATCGCATGATGAGGTGTTCAATGATTCGACAAGATCCATCAGCTGGATTACAATATTCTGGGTTCCCCTGTACATAGCAATTTAAACTTTTATACAGATTAAACAAAGATTTATAAGACCCTGAATAAAGAAATTGTTGTAAGCATTCTTCTAAAACTAAACTAATACCCTTATGTTCTTTTGGCATCCCAGCAAGCCGTGTTCATGGAATTCTTCAGGTTATACGGATGGCTTACAATCATACATATGTTGTTTTATTTCTTTAACAAGTATCATTTTAGAGATGGAATTATGTTGCCGTCTATTTGCTTTTAATATAAAAAAAAAAACACAATCAGTGTAACAAACATCAACTCTTAAGATCTTGGTTATGACTAATAATTAATTAGTAATGATCAATAATTTATATTAAAACAAATAATTTGTGTATTTGATTCACTAAAATACTATATATATATATATATATATATATATATATATATATATATATATATATATATATATATATATATATATATATATAGAGAGATAGAGAGAGAGAGAGAGAGATATTGTAGTTGTGTATTATTAAAAACACATATATACTACCACAAGAAAAAAAAACACCACAACCATATTAAAAACAATCAACAACCACAAGAACTGTACCAACAACCACAAGCGCAGCAACAACAATAACAGCATATCAACATCCGCAAAAGTAAAAAACTATATTAACAAACATATTAAAAACTGACAACAACAACAACACAACGATAACCATATCAACCATTCTCAACATACCACATCTGTATATATGTGTGATAACAATAAATGTCCGGAACCAGGTGGTCTTTAATTTCTTTAGTATAGATAGTTTGTTGAAAAGGTGCTTTGTAATTTGAACAGTTTTGCTGAAAACCTGTTATCATCTCATACATCATGATCAATATGGTTTATTTTAAAAATGTTGTAAATGATGAAAAAATATTTTAGTATACTTTGATAATAAATATAAAAAGGTCAACCGTTTATCTGCCTGGCCGATTAATGGTGCCGATAGTTTTTTTTATTATTATCGGTATTGGTCATTTTCAAAATCCTTTTGTCTATAAAATTATTCTATTTGAGACACACAGTTTGGCTCCGCATCCATCAGTCCCTAGTGAGCGTGTCTTCAGTGGAGTGTCTGCAATTTATGACAAGAAAAAGAGGCAAGCTCACTGGAGGGCATGCTGAGCAGCTCTGCCTCTTGTACCACAATTGGATTGGGACTTCTAATTGTTTTTACATTTTATTACATTTATTTTTTATTATTTGGTTATTTGTTTCTTGTTGTTAGTTTGTATTATTATTCATATTAAATTGTATTTAATACTGTTATTATTAACAGTTCTCAAAATAAGAAATATGTTTAAATCTTTTGGACTAAACACTTGTTATTCCTTATTTTGACATAATATTTTTCACATCATTATATACATATCGGATATCAGTCAACTTCTACTTGGGATATAGAGTTAATCATTTTTTTAGGTCTTATATGGTCCCAAAATTTCCTATTGTGCTTCACTATCTTAAAAAAAACGGATAAAAAAATGAATATTCTGTGCATTAACCGCAGTCAAGCTCAGTCATGTGACACAGCAGGGTTAAGTGCGGTCAGTAACATGAAAGTGTTTAGGATTCAGAGAAGTGTGATATGACCTAGCGACGCATTAGTCCTCCTCTCTCATACTCTGAGAGGGGATTTAGTGTTTTAGAAACACGGCCATGCTGATGAGCCCTGACTGATTCCTGGATCGTTCATTCATATGACAACAGCTTAGGCTAGAGTTTTAATCAGATAGAGCTAATACCATATCAATCCCCATTCCTAGCTCCGAGGATAGGGGTATACAGGCATCTTTGGCAGGTGTGCATGCAGTGAGAGATGCTCGCTATGTAATGAGGGACAGGGTTTGCTGAAATCCGATTTACTGCCAGAAATTGATTCTGGAAAGGCGGTCTGACTAGGCGGCTGGCTAGAGCGTGACTTTGAGCTGTGTGGATAAACTAAACAGAATTGCCAGAGCTCTACTGACTGAACAGTGCAGCTTTAACCACCATTACAAGAGCCAATTCAAGCACGGATAAAGTGAAACCTAATTTAAAAAGCAGTATTTACTATTAAAGTGTCTCTTAAAACATACATAAAAGCTTTAATCCAGTGGTGCAAACTACAAACAGGTTTTTTTGTTGTTGTTGAAAGTCCCTTTTCTCTCTTCACCTGCAATAGACTTCGTCTGGAACTTGCTAAAAAAGGGATAAATGTGCTAATAACTGTGCTAATGAGGCAGTAATAAACTATTAATAATGATCTCTACTTCCCACCTGGGTGTCTGGAGCTGCACCAGGCTAATCTCCTGCCCAAGCTTGGAGCATTGAAACCTCAGCACACCACTTCATTACTCGCCATCTCAACCCAAGCTAATTCTCTCCTTCCGCTGTGTACAGAATCACAAACTGAGCTGCTGAGATCTTGAGAATTGCTCAGAGAACATTTGAAGGTGAGCGGTTAAAAATTTTACTATTATACTGTAAGAGAGTATTCTGAGGACAAAGCGGTGAACGACAGAAGCGACAGAGAGGAGCCAATAAAGGTGCTTTGACGTCAAATCAACCAAAGGTCACCTCCATCCAGTCCTAATAGACATTGCTGGGGTTTTTTTTTAATTATTTTTCCCTTAACTTCTTTAGAACATACAAGAAAACTAAATTTAATTTCTAAAGTCATCCCCAACTTAGTGGCCATTTTGGCACTGACATGCCACTTTTCTTAACCCTTTACCAGATCAGTATAATAATTTTCCATATTCATGTTTCTGCAATTCTATATGTAACCATTAGAGCATTTTTATAATGGCCCAACTGATTAATAGGTTGTTATCAAGCTGCTCATGCTGGGCCCTTGAGCATGGCCCTCAATAATTTAGCAGTAAAAATGTAGATGTTTTTGAGTAAGGACACCTACTGAATGCTGTAAATGTAAATGTGCGCTTTACACGCGTCCTATTGAGTTGTTTAGTTCTACAGACACTATCATTGTCAGAGTCTGAAGGCTGTCTAAGAGGCTAACCTTCCTGCAGGGAATATCGGTGTGCAGATATTGTAAGCTGCAAACAAATTTCCGCTTTATTATTCAGCAGCACAGAGGAATAGATTAAGCACCGAATACTTCCCTGTGGGTGGGGCTGGGAAATATTTGAAGGTGGTGAAAGAAAGAACGGAAGTAAATGAGGTTATGTGAATAAACCACAAGTTCGTCCTGAGTTTTGAGGACAGTGGAGCGATAATAGCACAGAGAGCACCTTGGTGAAATAAATAAATCATTGCAACACTTGGTGTCAGCAGCTGGAAAGGGTTTGATTATGATAGGACTTTAAGTGGGAAAGCGTGTGTGTGTGTATGAGTGTGTGTGTAAAAAGCAAAAAAATGAATCAATAGGGAAGTGATGAAAAAAAACCACCACAAGAGGGTTAATAAATAAGCCAGAAACAGGGAAGAACACTTTTAAATCTTTAACACGGAAGTGCAAGGAATTCCAGCAGAATGTCGCTCCTAAATCTCTGCCAAAGATTTACTCAATAAATCAGTACATTTCTGCCAGCAACAATTCAACTAATAGACACCAGACAAATATTTATATTTATTATGCTATATTTCCATATGTCAGAGAAGACATAACAGAGACAGGATGCAATCGCTCAAATAAGATCTTGCTTATGGCCCCAA
Source organism: Bagarius yarrelli (assembly GCA_005784505.1). Taxonomy (NCBI): domain Eukaryota; kingdom Metazoa; phylum Chordata; class Actinopteri; order Siluriformes; family Sisoridae; genus Bagarius; species Bagarius yarrelli. The sequence continues at coordinate 11,844,585 of VCAZ01000001.1, read as the reverse complement.
GAATGGCATTGATTAGAACCTAAAAATGGGCCTGGCCTTTGCCCATGTAGTGTCTGGGACAATCCTCTAAACTGAGCCTGTGTGGATTAGGGAGTGGAAGTAGCACAGCTCTAGCACAGTAGAATAAGGCACGTGTCCTGATACACCTTTAATCGGAGGTCAGGGTTTAAATTTGTGCTCATCTTACATAAAGGCAAAAAACAGTGTAGGTAATGAGTTCAATTTACTATATTTAGATTGTGCTGTGAGACACTAAATAACTCCCCAGTGCTTGCTTTAATAAATAGGATGACATCGGGGGGAGCAGGACAAAGGGGAGGTGAAAAAAATTACTTTTTCATTATATTGCAAATATGTTTATATCTGGGCTGGTGGCTGTGACGGCACAACATTTATATCGCGCGACACTGGGGACTTGATTAATAACCAAATGAATGTGGTGATGGCCTCGTCATTGAGACAAAGGCATCCCATTCGTTTGAATCCAATACGGAAGCTGTGATGGACAGCTAAGCAAATCTATGGAAATGAAACATTGACGTGAATGTAGAACTCCCTGGTCTTAGCCTAGGCTGTTCAGATACTGAGTTGATTTTGCAGCGTGTAAGACACTCACATGCTCTGGAACAATACTGACCTCAGACCTGCTGGCATTTAACACTTACACATCTTACTATCCTTTTCTCATGCGAATCAACCAAATGTCCACAAAAAGCCCAGGTTTTACTATACTTTTGAGGAAATTTCTCAAGGGGACCAGCTAAACCTCCCCAGATTGTCACAACTGTCAGATATTTCTACATTTGTCTGGGCTTTTAGTTTCAACTGCAACACACATACATTGTACAATCCCTGTGAGGGCTCTTTTTTCATAGGGCCCAACCAATACCACAACTGCCGCATTATACTCTTTAGGGGGTATTTGGTCCCATCAATGTCACACACAAATACAAATACACATACACAAATTGTATTATCGTTGTAAGGACCATTTTCTTGTGGGGACCAGCTAAATGTCCCCAAAAATCACAACCGGCAAATAATCCTACCTTTTTTGGGTATTTAGTCCCAACACCTCCTCCTCACACACACACACACACAAACTGGCACATTAACTTAAACATTAAACCCAATATTGTCCTACTTAAATCTGTCATGTTCTCCGAACTAATTTAATTAACACAGTTAATACAGCTAATTTTGAGGTGTGAGACAAGGTTACTGTGGCTTCCGTGAAACTTTTCGCTAGTACCACTGTTTAAGCGAAAATGCCCGTCCTTCACCTTCTCATGTAATAAATGAGTGCTTCATTTAATCAGGAGCGGGGGCTAGTGAGAGGGCAAGTCGGGCAGCAGAACTGAGCTTGATTTATGATTTATGCCCCCTTAATGCTAATAGAGAAAAAATTCTGGGCAGACTGGATTACCACACAGACTATACTCTTTCCTTGACCATGTGTACCAACTTTTAGACTCAAACAACCACACCGAAAAAAAGCCATGTTAGTCTGCTTTTACCTAATCTAGAGACCTCAACAAATGCTTAAAGCTGATTTTGCACAGTTCCTTACAAATTCTAAATGCATGAAGTAATAATAAATATAAGTAAAAATAATATAAAAACATTGCTAGATAAAATTGATAAATAAAAATAGTTTTAGAGATGTAATTTTTGAAATTGTGGCCTAAGGGTCATAAGCAAAAACCCAAATGTGGCAGTTTGTTGGTCCTGGGAATTAAACCCATGACTTCTACTTAGCAGTCCAAGATGTTAACCACTGAGCTAGCAATTGCTAGTTGAGAATTTTAGTAGCAGTAGCAGTGTCAGCTAATGCTGGGTAAACACTAAAAGTTTTTTTTTTAATCTTATAAACGTTTTAAAATGTGAGAGACCACAAACATGAAGACAAAAAAATCCTACTTTTAACTGTAATTTGGTCACCTCTGATGTTCTTTCAACAGACTCAGAAACTCACCTCAAAACAAAGGAAAATCTGATTAGATCATCTTTAGAGCCACCAAGATAATCTGGACATTACATAGGATCGCATTTTTAGTACACACCACCCAAGCAAATTTGGATTCGTTTAAAGCAAAACAGGATACTCCATCCCAACAGACCCCACATTGTTATTTCGGCCATTTTAAAACAACAGTTGTTATACTTTTAGAAAGAGTTTTCACTAAATCTAGAAAACCCTTTTATTGTCACTTAGTAAATTTTAGTCACAAATAAGATTAACTTGTTATGATCTGTACTTGTGGCGCTTATTCTATTTCGTAAAATGTATAATAAAAACAAAGGAATGTATACATAAGAAGAATTTATACATACATAATTTATATACAGTATGTGTTTATGTATGTAGAAGAGGGTTAAGAGCAGATAAGAGTTTTTCACACAGTGTGCGGCGCTGCTCTATAGTTTAAATAGGATGTGGTAGGTTTATTTTATCCTTAGAATGAATCTCAAAGCAGAAAAATCAGGAAAAGAGAAATCTAAAAAAAAACACGAAAGTACGTTCATTGTTTAGGTTTTTTTACAACTTATCGGCATCTACATTTTGAATTACTTTGTAAAAAATCCATACGCGCAATTGTACACCGATATTTGAGGTGTTACACAAAAAAAATTTAACCCTCACACTGACGTTAATGTATGAAAGTAAACTTGCATTGTGTTTTCTGTGTGAAATGTCTCAGATGGAAAAGTATAATTACAGAGAGCCAGCAGCAGTGCACATGCTGTGACCTGCACTTCTGTCACGGTGTGCTCATTAAAAAAAAAAAAAAAAAATCTTACTTGAGATGACATTGACTCTCATTTACTGAACTAAACTGAAATATGAATTCTTAAAATAAACCAAGCCGGTACTTCCTCTTAAAAAATCTTAACAATACAAAAAGATGCAATATTGCTCACTGGGTGGGGGTGGGGGGTGTCAGGGTGTCCTACAAACAAGTCCTATATACAAAAAAAATCAAAAAGTACTTCAGAAAGTACCAGCTAAATAACTGTATAAAACCCTAATGCCGATTAATGCGCAAAACATCTTTATCAAGACTTAAGGTTTAATGCTGAAAAGGAAGGAAAAAAAATGCAGAGATTAGCTGAGCTAAAGGAGCTTTTACATGGACACACAGGGACAATAAGGACATTTCCTAAGTACGTACCTAAGTAGAAGCATCAATTAGTGAAAAATGGCATGTTCATGGTCTTAAATCTCCACCATTAAAGCCATCACCATGGGAACACAGGAGAGAAAAAACTTGGTGTATCAACTGTCTATTAAGCCCTGTAATGCAAAAACCTGAATTAAGTTAAATCCCACCACTCACACAGATTGCACAAGGTACCTTCGACTGAAAATAAGTCCGCGCTCTAGAATCTGTGGAACACGAATCAAATAGTGGGATATTAAAACCAGCATGGATGATTACCATGGATGCATTGAGTCACTGACAAACTGATGAATGACAGATTCAAGTACTATTGTACTATTTTACTATTATGTGTATGGCATCCCAACTTGGGTCTACGTTAATCAGGATCGACTCCGCATTCACCGCAACCCTGACCAGGATAACATGCTTACAGAAAATTAATAGAATAGATTAAAAAAATAATGATGAAATGATTTTATATACTAAAATTCTTAGACAACATTTTTCAATTGTAGGAAGCAAAGAATCTGTAGCAGAAACCGCAAGGGAAGATTTTAGAGGGTAAAAAACGTCATTTAATGATACTTTAGAATGTTACAACTTATATTAATTATACACTGATATAAGACATATATTAGTATATAATTAAAAATATTTAAATTAGTGTATAATTTGTATAAAAAACTATAAAACTGTGGTAATATATTTATGTAATGACTGCATTTACTTTTAAAGATTAAAGTAAAAAATATTTTCCATTTCCTTTAATTCAATTCAGTTGTTTTTTCTTTGTATAGCACTTTTACCAATGGACATCAATGGTCTCAAAGCAGCTTTATACAGATAATGCAGCAAGACTCCCTGAGATGGAATAAGGAAGTTTAAGTTCTTATTTAGTTAATGAATATTTATTAGTTAAGTATCTTCTTAGACATTTTCCTCAATAAATTATGAACTAAAAGTAATCAGGATATACAACTGTGTCGGAAAAGTGTACCGAATGAGGTGGAAGAGACATTGGCTGCAGGTGAATAGAAAGTCGGTCCAAACACTAGGTAACATAATGATTCTCACTTGTCTTATTACTACAACATTGCTCAGTTGTGTTTCTTTGTTTTTTACACACACACACACACCCACATCATGAGTGTAAATGAACATGACAGAAAGAATATTGTATGTTTTTTCTAATGATCTGATATTTGAAGGGTTATAAAAAAATTCTGACGGCACAGACTGAAAAATGCCAACAGTAATTTTATAACCGAGATGTTTACCTTCATCTAAAGAGTCAGCATGTGAGTCAGCAAGCAACTTCCCACTTCAACGGATCAAATGTGATCATTTATGTCACACTATAAAAGACCAGTCAGCAACCTGCAAACAAACTCCAGCTTTTGATGCCGTTAAAATACTAAAATTCTTCTTCAAAAGCCTTATTTTAGTAGCTAGCACACACACACACACACACACACACACACACAAACACACACACACATGCAAGTGCATATAAAAAGTGCAGATAACCTTTACAAACTTAAATATTTTGTAGGCTTGTTGCACACAAATAGAAAAAAAGGCTCAGTAAATAACCCAGCGCACGGGCAGAGGTCCTACATCCCTGTCCAAACAGCACAGAGCTTATCAGGTGAAATATTAGAACCAAAAAAACATATCAGATCACATCTCATATCTCCCCTGTTGCTGGGGCCGGAATTAAAATAAGGTGACTTATCCCTGACTTTATCTGTGCATCTGCTATTACAATAATATGCTGGCTTTTGGGGGTTTCTGATGGTATCGGGTTTAATAAATAAGTATAGCTACTGGCCTAAAGTGTTGTCTGTTACTCATCAGATTCTTTTTACGCAACTGCAAAGCCGGGCAGTGAACCGGCAGGAACAAGATCAAAACTAAACATACTAACAACCGGCAGGAACAAGATCTATTAAAAAATCATTACTGCTACAGAGTATACTAACATTATCTAAACATGCTTAAAACATTACCAAACTAACATACAAACCAGGAGTATACTAAACATGATAACAACATAGTCATACTAACATGCTAACATTATCATGTATAGTGCACTAAACATGCTAACATTACTGAAGTATACAAAAACATACTAAACATTACCAAAGTATACAAATACAAAATATACTAACATTACTAAAATGTACATTACCAGAGTATACGAGTATACTAAACATGCTAACATTATCATGTATAGTGCAGTATACTAAACATGCTAACATTACCAAAGTATACTAACCATACTAACATTACCAAAGTGTACAAAACATACTAACATTACCAGAGTATACTAAACATGCTAACATTATCATGTATAGTGCACTAAACATGCTAACATTACTGAAGTATACAAAAGTATACAAAACATGCTTTAACTCTTTTTATTCAACACAGATAAGATTACCAGACTAAAATATAAGTCATTTATTATATTAATTAACTTTAACAAACTTGCAAATGTAATCTACAGGTATTGCATTAATATATATGTAATAATGTATTTTAAAATGAGTTCTTTTCTGCTTATTGTGTATTCCTGCCGGGTGGCCGCAAATCCACCACCCAGCTGAATTCTGAATGAATGAAACTACACAGCTGAGATGAAGGAGGAAATGCACGTTTTCCTAATCTTTATTTAAGCCGGTCACTCCGGGGTAATTAACTAATAACTAATCTATGTTATTAGCATAGTTTAAAATCTGAATTGTGGTTTGCTGAGAGTTAGAATATATATTGTGCACCATTAACTTCAAATATTAATAACACTTATATAGGAAGACTTTACTATGGTGTAAAGTTCAGGTCTGATATTCTAAAAAAAGATACTGAAATAACAGGTAAGAGGAAGCATTTGAGAGAGGCTAACTCACTCTTCTAAAGTGCCTCTACACCTGAACCGTAGCCGGTTCTAACTACAAGATTAATGACAAGTTTATAGGTTATTCCACCATGTTACAGCATTACAACCTCTGATTGCATTTAATTCCCGATAAGTATCTACTACATGCCTATTTATTTATTAACCATTGCCATAGACATACATCGGTCTGGTGGTCACCTGTCATTTTTGAAGCCTAGCTGTGCGATTTGTGTGCAAAGCATTAGCGAGGTCATCTGGTGGCTTGTGGGTGCGATGCTGAAAGGAAGCTCTGTTCTTGCTCAAACTTGTTCTATCAGCAGCTCGCCTTATCAAATATCAAGTGAAGTGCTACGCTTTAAGAGCACAGCACAGGCCTAGTAGCTGCCAGTGTTAGGAAACACCTGCTCTCATGGCACATGTCCAAGAGGGTGAGCATGTGTGTGTGTGCGGTTGCACGTGTGGGGTCCCAATCCACCAACTGTATCAATAGATGGACTTTAATTGGCTTCTAGCCACACAATGAGTCAGTCAATCCCTAAACATGTTATGTAACAATCAGTGGTGGAATCTTCGTGTAAGATTCTCTTCCAACCAACACCAGAAAAAACAGTCTCTAGTCTAAGTTTAAGTCTAGGTCTAGGTCTCTAGTCATCTCTCTCCCTAGAGATATTTCTTTCATTGCTTTAAGCAAGTAGTAGTGGGTGATTGAAAATGGCAGTCATGCAGCTAATCTCTCTCTCTCTCTCTCTCTCTCTCTCTCTCTCTCTCTCTCTCTCGCTATCTCTCTTTCTTTCTTTCTCCTCTCTTTCTCTATCTCTTTAAATGCACCTCTATAAAAGTGTGTAATACAGCAAAAATATAGCTACTATTATCCATGCAAGAAGTTTGCAATTAGTGCGCATCACAAACATTATTGAAGCAAATAAACAGTCACTTATCGCCAGTGCAGTTCAGCCAGTGTGCCCGAAACAGACAAATACCCGTATTTGCACAAACTTCAGATACAAGGAGTTGTGGCGGGGAAGTGTAGTAAGAGATAAGCTGACAAGCCACTCCAGTAAACAAACCTCAGAGTCAGAGGCAATGCCAAAAACAGCCAACCTTAACACTGTCAGGACAGGACAGCAAAACAAAACTGACGAATGCTTTAATTAACTCTGATAGTAATATTAAATATAAAACCTCCGTGAGCTATACCGGTGGTTATTCTATTACTATTATTGTTATTATTATTATCATTATCATTATTATGAGGAACTTTTACAATTTTCACTCAGTTTCTAAAAAAAAAACGATTGCAAGTAAAAAAAAGATTTCTAGATCTAATCTAGACTTGGAAACTTCTGTCTAGGATGTTATTTTTTTTAAAGCTATTTTGGGGGTTATTTTTTGATAGGGCAGAGGGATGAAATGATTGAGAGAGAGATAGAAAAAGAGGTGGGACCTGAAAGGACCCGAGCCAGGAATTGAATTGAATGTGGGTGCCAAGGATGTTATTTTTATGTTACCACATGTGACACCAGGATGTTACCATATGCGACACACTTGTGTGAAAAGCATCATCATTGCCACTCGAGATAATAATACTGATATACCAGCTTTAATATATTTCACGCTTTTAACATGAAATTAAAACAACAAATTAAGCTTTGCCGAAATATTTCAACACAACCATGTTACCATGATAAAATAGTTAAACACAGTTATATTAAATAGCAAAAAGGGTAAATAAAGTATTGTGATGTCTGTTTTTGTCTGATGAAATAATCCATAGTCACTATTTTATACCTGTATTCACTGGTCCCTGCCTAAAGACAAAAACAGCTAAGTTACAGTAGCTCAGGCAGCTACCCTATGAAGCGCTCTTTGTTAATATTGTAAACACAATAGCTTCCTTCTTGCATAAAGACCACAAAGGAGTGCCACAACTTCTTTGTTTTCAGATTTCAACATTAAAAAACACACATCTCCTAAAAATTCTTAAAATATAAACAATCGGTATGACTTTCTAAGGCTGCGACTAATTTGTCTTAACTAGGAATTCTTTAGCAATCATGAGTGAAAAGCCAAGCGAGGATTTATTTTTTTCAGCCAACAAAAGCAGCTTTGATAAAGTGAACCCACATTGAGTTTGGCATACATTCAAATGCTTCCTATTTGTCTGCATGTTTTTTGTTGGTAATATTTTTGGGTGGCTCAAATGGATTAACTGTATTTACACAAGAATACTGTCACATCACACCAAGATCCGCATTCTTTTCCTCCACAATCACCAGAGCATTAATTAGTCTCACCATCGCTGCACCATCACTCAACTTCCCCATCGCTCTCCAGTGGTGTTTACATTGCTATTATATTTGACTAACTCTGAATGTTTTTCTAGCTCTTTCACACTGTGTCTGTTTTTACCATCTCTCCCTACCTGCTTCCTACCCTCCGATCTCCGACGATGGCATCCTACGTTCCTGGTTCCTCCACTCCTGGTCTTGTCATCTCTTTTGTTCCTGCAATATCCTCTAGTTTCTCAATCCCTTTGTTTATCTGCCACCTTTACCTGTTTAAGTTATCAATAAACACACCCGTCTGGGTTTAACGTATCTGCTCTTCCAGTCTGGTATATTGTTACAGATATCTACTTTTGATTTTGCTGCCCAGGGTGAGTTAGCTAGCACAAGCAAACTCATTTTAAATGCAAGGCATAATTGCAACCTGTCTTAGCCCTCCTTTCTCCAATGCCTTCACTGTAGTAAAACCAAACCAAAAGCAGCGGCAAACTACACTTGTAAAGATTACAATGAGGACGACCTTTATGTACCTTTGTGACGACAATACAAATTTCATTTAGCAATAAAAAATTGCATTCAGTAATACATCGTTGGTCTGATTAACTATGCTTGTTCACTGTCATCCTTTATACAGATATTATTTAATCAAATACATCTATGCAGTTAATCTACATATTTATCAATCTAACAAGCTGCAAACTTCACAGCAGGAAGTCGAACATTTCTTGCATTTGTTTTTCTTTTGCATACAAGCATCTTTCTGTTCTCATGTTGCTGTGCTATAATAGAAAGGCTTCTAAGACAACATTAATTAGGCCAGAAGACCTCCAAGCACAACAACTTATTTAAAGTCTAATAATAAACACAATTAAATCGAAACTCCAACTGTTATTTTGTCCTTTGTGGCTTAAATTGTGTGTGCAGATTGCAGATCAGATCTGTGGTTTGAATTATAAGGAATCAGATTGAAATTGAGATGAGAGAAGTAACATAAAAGCGATACCCCCCCCCTGAGAGCCTACAAGCATGACCACCCTCATTAGCATTGGTAGGTTAAATTAGTTTAGCGGAAAAGAATCTGGAAGGAACAAGAACTGGGTCAGGGGTAAATATGTGTTTAGACCAGGTACACCATTACAGGCTGGTAATTGTTTGAAAACCTCTCTAGATTTGATCCAATCCAAAACCATAGTTACTCCCAAGGTGCCCCGTTCAAATACTAGTCGTAATACATTAGGAGTTAATGTAAGTGGGCCCAGTGAACGGAATCATAATTGAGTAATCAGGAATCGCTCCCCAGATACTAAAACAAGCACTCCATGCAACCAGCTCAGGTCACTGAAAAGATAATATATATTTTTATTTTTATACGTATATTGCACCCACCTACAAGAATTGACCAAGACACTGATGTTGGATGCAAGCAGCATTCCTTTACATCCCAATGTGATCAATGGTAGGTTAAACTATACCTTCATTAAGTGTATCGTGGGTTTGATTCCCAGCTCTGGCAAGCCACCACTGTTGGACCCCTGAGCAAGGCCCTTAACGCTCAGTTGTATAACAAGGAGTATTGTAAGTCGCTCTGGATAAGGGTGTCTGCCAAATACTGTAAATGTTTGTGTCTTTGAGCTCCAGTGAATGAAATCCTGTGTAATACAAACACATTTTAGGCAATTCTGAGTTCGCATATGGGTGTAAATGTCAGAATGTTCACATACTTTTGGTCATATATTGTACACAATATACATAACTCGTATACATATAGACAAAACTTATATATGGGCTCAATTGTGTAAAGAATTGAAAGGAAGCTTAGCCTCTTGTTTTTGTATTAAGAAAAGGGGTTCGAGTACAGTGAACGGATGTCTCGTTTTGAACAGCAGTAAAGCCTCCTAGGACTCCCTTGATTTCAATCTAAAGACAAAGAAGACAGGAAGTGCTTCTTAAAATCCCAGCACGACATCTATTCCAGAAATTCTTAAAGATACAACACAAAACCAGAAGCTCCCTCTGGCTTTTTTCTGATGTTGCTTCGTTTTCTTCCCTTAGGCGTTCCCTTGAGTTCCTTGCGTCCCTCACCTGTCTGCATCTGCCCTTCCCATTACTGCTGTGGCCTCATCTTCCTAAGCGGACGTGACTGGACTTTTATCTTCTTATTGCAGCCGTTCTTGACAATCAGCCGGTTTAAAAGCAGTAGCTGAGTTAAACTCTCAAGGGCGGATAAATAGATTGAAACTATCAGCTACATATTGCTCAGTGAGGAGAAGTTTTTGTTAATCATTCAGTTTGGTCTGTATCTTAGTATTGACAAAGCGCAGGTGGAAACGAAGCAGTTCTGTTTTTCCATGACAATAGAAAACAGGTGATTTTAGTGAAAGATGCTTTGAGAAAATGGATTTGGAAAATGACTTGGGACATTACATCAACAAGAGCATGTAGAAAGTGGCTAAATTTCACAGTTTTAGAACAAATATATGATAAAAGATGGAGACTCATAGGTGGGCGGACTGCGATCAAATGATTTTACTACTTTAACAAAGTGTTTCATCGATGAACAAAAAAACCTGTGTTAGTGAAATAATTAACTGCAACATCATGTCAAAAGACAAACATAAGATTGCTTTAAAAGGCCACCAGTGGCACAAAAGATCCAAAGCCGACCAGAGGCACAAAAGATCCAGGGCTCACCATAGGCACAAAAGCGCTCGCAAAATCACTTTTGTGTTGTCTGGTTGGGCTACCAAAATGTATCCACGGGGGAAGATCATAGAGAGGAAAAACATATTTGACTATTTTTGCATTTGCTCACAAATATAACTGGGTTTTCTGTCATGTTCAGGCATCGGGAAGCCACTGCCAATATGTGGGGTATTAAAATCACATTTTTTACTTTGATTTTAATTAGCAATCGCACAAACTGTGTATAGGGAACACTACTGCTGATTTTACAAGATATTTGTCAGTGATTTTCCTAATTTATTGCACCCCAATTTCTCTAACATCCTGTCAGTCATTTTTATCCTTGCGAGGATAAAAGTTAAATCTCACACATCAAGTTTAAATATGAGATCCATGCTCAGTGGAGAGAATTAAGAAAATCTGACCTCTGGAATGTACAGGCGGAACCAAATATTTGTGTTTTTTCATTGTAACAATTGTTACACTATTTGGTTTTGGACAACTCTTTTGATTCATGTTTTGTCTCCCATATAATATCCTACATCAAAAATAAATGTATTTTTTAATTCTTTTACACTCTAGTTAAAATCATTTCGGTCTAACAAAAACTGAAGCGTACCCGGCCAGAAGGGCTACCAGGAATTTAAAAATTTTGCGAGACCTGAGAATTTTCCTAAACCTGCACTCTGCCCTGTTGTCTAATAAAACGCCAGCGGACATAAAGCAGCCTCCAAACAACCAAGTAAATTGGTCACGGCCAATGATCAGTCACGGTTATCACAGACCTACATAAACACTTTTTAGTCATTAATCATGAACGAAACTGCCATAAGGGGGGGATGACTGTTACTTGCTGCAGGTCAGAAGAGAGCCAAAAGGAGTTGCTAAATCAACTACACTGCTTTTTCATTACACCGAGTAATTTACAGGATGGAGAGTGTAATGACACCTACTGTGATGAATGGAAAAAATGATGAGGTTGTAGAGCTCTGTGTCCTTCTAGTGTTCCAGTAGATAGCTGGACATGTCAAGGGTTAATTAACATCGTCATTTAAAAGGGTATTTAAAGGGTATGTACACCACATGAACTCAAACTAACTAAACTAATTTTAGTCTAAGAGGTGAAAATAATCTAAAACAAAATAAAAGATGAACTTATTCTTTAGTCTTAAACCACGCATGATTAAAGTTTGTAAACACCTAACAATCACAAGCTTTATATGCTTTTTAAGGTTTTTAAATGAGATAGTTCACTTAACAAGCAAAATTCTGTCACCCTGGTGTTGGTCCAAACTCAAACCTTCTTTTATTGTTGGAACACAATTTAAGATATTTTAGATCAAATTTAAGAAGCGCGGTAACTACCACTTTCAAGGCCTAGGAAAATACTAAGATAATCGACAAAGTAGTTCTGACCCAAATCCAGCGTGATAAGGTTGTTTACACACGGATAAAGATGCACGCTGTATAAAAGCTATGGAAATATTTAACGATTAAGGTTAGTTTTTGGTTTGGTCTTTAAAATAGTCTTAACGTTAGCATTTCGATAGCTTTTATACAGCGTGCATATTTCTCTGAGTGAAAAAAAAGACACGTGTTCAACGTCATTATGCCAGATTTGGGTTAGTGCCGCTGTGTTGATGGAAGAGTCTGATAGCCCTTAGATTTTATCAGAAATGTCTTAAGTTGTGTTCTAAAGATTAAAGAAAGTGTAACGAATTTGGAAAAACAGATGCAGCACTAATAAATTTCACAATTTTAGTAAGTAAGTAAGTAATGACAGAATGTTTATTTTTGAGTGAACTATCCCTTTAACTAACATCCCACTCTAGGTGTTGACATGTGGCTGTGGGGATTTGTGTTCATTTAGCTACAGGAGCATAGAGTAAGATCAGGCGCTTTGAAGTTGTTATTTGATTGGATGGATTCTTTAGCAGATTTTAGCAGATTTTACATTTTTAATGGTTAAGATGTTGTACTGGTGGACCTCTCTTATGGAAGACAGAAGCTTTGTGCGACTATGAGGATCATCTAAATGCTTATTTTTTTTCCAAATCACAGTACACTCATTCATCTGCTTGTGAATATAGTGTATTTTATATAGGAAACACATTTTAAAAACACCGGAAAGAAAGCGTCATTCATTTGGGCACCGTTCCCTTTTTGACACGCGTGCACACATCGCTATCCAAATATATTTACTCAGACAGATTGGACAACAGCCAGCTTTTCGTAATTGTTTCCTGTATAGCACATAATAGCTTTCCCTCAGGAAGCCTTATCAATACAGTCCACTGTCAGTCAAACTACAAGCTACGGCGGGTAAGACCTGAGGAGTCAAAACGTGCAGGCTGTGGATATCTACGTTTTAATAATCAGTATCAGTCAGAGTTAATGAATGGATACTCATTTAACTGCATTGCATAGCGCGTATTTAGAGTATCATTTTCTTTTGGTAATAAACGTTGTGTCTTAAGAAATAACGAAGAGGACTAAAGACTACTGAATGTCAGCTCGATATTCGAGCCTGTGGCCATTCTTCAGCAGCACATGCTGTGGGGTTGGTTAAAATTCCTTTAGTGTGAAAGTTCTACCTACCGCAGAGATTTAAAAAAAGGCTACAACTACATTGATTTGTGGGAAAGATGGCTGGAAATCAATACATGCACTGAGGGGTGAGGTTTACTAAAAGGAGTCAAAAGAAAACAGAAATGAAAGCTTTAGTGTAACACAGTATGTGTCTGTAGAGAGTTGGAGCACATCACAAGCGAAGGAGAGTTTCTAGCATTTGATAACATTTCTATTCGCAAAAACTTTAGCGACAGTTATTGTCTAATCGGTTTGTTTTACGTGTTTTGTTGCAATCGTATTGCAGGATTAGGTGCAAACTGCAGCACCACAATGCACACTGTGAAAAGACTACTTTACTTTTCTAAAGTTCATCTGAGAAAAGCTTAGAATGGTCTTTCGCTGTGAATTTAGTGCTAAAGGTGGTGATTACAACAAGAGGAAATTATGTTTCAAAAATAGTTTAAACTGCTCCTCTTATTTAAACAAGAGGAAAAAAAGTTTAGGCTAAAAACGCTTTATGTTTAAACACTCAAAATGACTGAAACAAAACAGTGTGTGTGTGTGTGTGTGTAATATTTGTTAAAAAGTTTGAGACAGGGGAAGCGGGAGGTAGACAAGTCAATCTCGCCTTTCGCTTTATTGTTTATGTTTCAATTTGAAACCTTTTTTTTACCAGTCTAGAACAATGATAAAAATTCTCTACAAAAGTCTAACCAATCAATTACCAATCGTCGAATCATGCACAGAAATCATGGCCATCCCTAGTTACTAGTCTTTGCTCTTCATACATGTGGTTGTATTGGAGAGGTTTTGAAGATCAGCTCTGTTCTGTTGTGAGTTTCGTATCTGGCTGCCTGCTTAGAAGAATTTCAACTCCCGAGACATCTTTGACAGCATTGCTCTCTGCATCAACACACTCACACATTTCCCTTTCTAAGATTTTCTCACCGACTTCATTGTGGCGTTGAGCACTATAGCAGATGCCAGACTAATGCCAGACTAGTGATTTAGAATAGAATACTTCAATAAAAGCAGACTAAAAGTTCCATAAACAAACTCCGTCAGGCTGTCCCCAAAGTCTATTTTGGCTCAAAAGAAAAACAATGAAAGGCTGCCTGGCTGTGTAGTAGCAGGAACATGGCACTTACCCAGTTAATTACACCTACACACGTGCATCATTGAAAGTAAATGCACACTGACTGTGTTAACATTTTAGCAATGAGTGTTTCATTATTAGGATGTAATTCTCTCTATTAATTAAGCAGCAGTGGTTGATTTGAGGCACCGTGCCCGGTCTCGGGGCCTTAGGGAAACTGTTCGAACCCTTACTCTGACTTTAAATAGAAGGTTATTGTGGTACCGGTCCCTCTCTTTATCTGTCTCACACTCCAAAAAAAGCAACAACGACACTATGCAGCTTTTGACAGCTTTCCCTAACATTACAGCAAAGGAATTACAGGAGTTATTAATAACACAAGAATTATTAACATGTATGTGCCGCAGACAATACATATAGATTGTATATACTTCATACGTTAATATTATAAGTGATATAAGTGATGATAGCTGGGCATATTTATCAATTAAACTAATTAAACTGCTATTTGTGAACTACAGACACCAGCGAAAGGCATTAAAGCGTCTGTCTACTGTATCACCTACACCTGAGCATGTAGAACAGAGTGAGTAAGCTATTTTTTTTTTACTGAACATAAGGAACTGTAAACCACACACAAGCAAACAGATTGAGATTGTGACACGCGTGTAACGAGTATGTACAGAGAGAAACTCGTGCCTTGGAGAACCAGCTTTTTCATGCGAGCTTCCTTTTTCGCTCGGTTGCCGTCATCTTCAGTCAAGTGGCTGCTGCATTCGTTCTCAACACTGAGTTAACCTGAAGCTTTCTCACTAGGGGTGGGGGGAAAAATTCGATTCTTCGCTGCATGTCAATATACGATTCCTGAACGATTCTGAATCGATTTACAAATGTCAAAAATCAATTTTCTTTTTCCAAATGTTAATTGATAATGTAATATTAACAAAATGCGCAGAAGTGTAAGCCTCGTCAGTCTGTCGCTTGCAAGTAACAGATGAAATATTGCAGCAGAAAACACGGAAAATATTTAGGCTTTCTAGTGTACTATTGTACTTAAAGGAACAATGCTTTTTAAATAAGTATTTATTGAAAACTACTTTACATTTGTGCTGCTTTGACATCCTGTGTCACCTGTCAAAATCTAAATAGACAATGAAGTGTGTCCGAATTTCATTCATACTTCCCATAACCATACTATATAGAGTGTACATTTGTAATTTTCGGAAAGTGTGTACTTACTTAAATGTAGTACATACTTAAGCAGTATGCAATTTTGGATTGAGCCTTAGTTTTAGTTACTGATAACACATTCAGTGTTTTTTATGCTGTTAAACTGGGTAAATTATATGCTGCTACAGGCAAATGTTTCATTTCCTGTTGACTCTTTGTAACCTTGTTGTTGACTTCAAATCATTTCCATTAATTATTAATAAAACATCCTGGAAGTGAATTCATTCTGGGTCATTACATACACAGGTGCTTTAATAGCCAAACAGTAAGAAAAAGGAAACCTGTATTACACCAAAAGATGCATCATTGGTCGTTTAAGAATCGAATCACAGAATCACCTTTAGAATATTGAGGTGCCTAGAGATTTCCACCCCTTTTTTTTACCATCACTCTCTTTATTAAAGATACACAACATGGGCAAAAGTTAGTGAACACCCACATAAGAAACATTCTCAAATCATGTCATCTAGAATGTCTTTGTATATTGTAACATTACATCACTCTTTCCCTGGAACATTAAGGCTCAAACACTGTTCCAACATGACAACGTCCGTATGCACGTTCCTGAGCTCTATGAAGACATAACTGTGTTATGAAGGAAGTAAAAGGAAATTTAGAGTTATGCACAGAGCACTGACATTAATACCCCTGAAACACCCCAGACTTCCTCACCCGACATTAGAGCCTGATTTTACTAACACTATTGTAACTGAAAGAGAAAATCCCTATCTATTGTAAAGTACTTTGAGAAGTTTATTATCAGAGTAAAAGTGTGATGGCCCTAATTCTTTTGTCTATACAGTGTATTTGGCAGTATCATAGGGGGGCATCATGAACAAGGTACTTCTTAAATTATCACAAAACCACTGCTTTAAGTACTCCATCTGCTTTCTTCACTGTTGCAATCAACGCTGCTGCAGTAAATGGAAAGAAGATCCCACATTCTAGACCCTAGAGTTAGAACTAAATATGTTAAATAAATCCTTAGGGTTCGTTCCAAGAGCTATTTATTCGAGTGTGAGTCCCTTCTTGTGAAAAAATGAGTGTGTATTCCTGTCATACCATAGGCAGTGTGTAATTGCATGGCCTAACTTGTGTTTAATTAGCAACAGTAATTTCATTTTAACTACAAGTCCCCCCGCTTAAGCTGAGCTGGGTGCATAAAACGTACATGAAATGAAAATATTTATCTGCTTTTACTTTAGAGTATGAAATTAATTCCTAATAGTCTTTCCTGAGAATATATTTACTGAGGGATAAGGCAGTTATGACAGTTACAACCCTAAAAAGCAGCTTTTCCACTGCGTCAGTAGAAAGAGCGTACAGTGATGAGCTATTAACCGGACACACTATTCACCAGCACTGCATTTGAACTAACATTTATACAGAAATCACCATGATCACTTTTGTTAACAAGGAACCAAAAAGCTTACAGTCACGGGTAATCGCCTAATTAAAACAGTAACTTCTACAATGTTATAGCAATGTTATAGCAGTCATGTTAAGTTGGGGAAGGGGTAGCGTAATGGGTAAAGTGTCAGACCGGAAATTGAAAGATCCGGGTTTGATTTCCAGCACCACCAAGCTGTAACTGCTGAGCCCTAAGCAAGGCACTTAACCGCCAATCGCTTAGTTGTATAAAAGAGATAAATGGAAGTGGCTCTGGATAAGTGCGTCTGCCAAATGCTGTAAATGTATAAAAATGTATGTATGTAAATGTAAGTTAAAGTTACCTTTAAAACTTTAAGTTAAAAAAAAACTTTCCCACATGCTTTGTTTTTTGTTTTTTTTATAGGTCGAGAAAAAAACGACCTCCTACGCAGCATTAGAAGAAAATGCCACGTTCACACCTGACATTAATATCTGTCTGGGCAAAAGAGTGGACAATAAACCCTCTAGGCATTTTATACCCTTTATTGATAGGAAAGGATAGAGGTGAAACAGGGAGCATGGCGTGGGCTCAGAAAGGTCCCGAGAATTGAACCTGGCTTGTCCGGAGTGCAACGTATTTGTCGGCACCTTAATCAAAAAGATTTAATCAAAAAAATGTTTAAATATTATTTCTTCTAATTTTATTTTGTAATATTACTTATTAGTTTTATTTAAAAGAACAATTTAACTTGTCTTTCATATGACTTACAAGACAATAGTGTCTTTTAAGTCAAGACAGTGTTTGCCCAATGGGTTTTAGGAAATTTCTCTTGTTATTCTCCAGTAAAAAACTGATCACATAGAGGCCTAGCCATGAAAAGGCTTTGCCCTGGAGAGATAAAGCTGATACTCCATAAAACTAATGAGAAGGAAAGGTCAGTTTATCATTCACAAGCCACTGCCAAGCCTGAGTGCATTTTAAGGCCTGTGTGTAGCACTACTGTAAAGCAGAGCATTACTGCCGGTTTCACTTTCCTAAATCAATCATTTACAAAGGCTAAACGAATATATGCTCTTTTTCAGCAGTTCAAACACATCAGAATTCAAAAATGGTTTTACATTTATGCTGAAAATGGCGATCTGGGCAAAATCTGAACTGGATCTGGACGGCACACAATTCTTTCTAATAGTTCCTGAAAAATGTCTTTTGTATTGACTAGCGCTGTATATTGACAAGTGCCTCGGAATATGATATATATCATGATACATGGGTCGCGATCCAATATATCAAGATATACTGCAGTACAGTACATATTGCAATACATCACAATGCCTAATAAATTAAAAATGTCAAAGAAATTGCTTAGGAAAAAAAACAACAAATACAAAGCTAAAAGTGCCCTTAATGTTTGTATGTGTCAGCAACAACTACAGAAGCAGACGAGGAAGTCGTTTGACACAGACCAAAGGTTTGATTTATATATTACCATAAATGTAAATCACTTCAAAATAGAATTTAAATATATAAAAATTGCAGCTCCATCCATTCATACTTACGACATTAACTCAGCAAATGATTTATTCCCCCCAAAAACAACTTCAAATTAAGCAGAATAGATGACAAGTGGAAGTTTAAGCTCCGACAGTGGCCATCTAAACATTTTAAGACCTTAACTTTTCTATCAGGCTTCACAATTGAGCCCTTACCCTCTCTTAAAAGAACCAGTTCTTCCCAAGAACCCACAGAATGCAATGTTAAAATGACATGGTACAGGGATCTGCAGCTGCAGTACTCTTTTTGGTTTATTGGACTCCACAAAAGTTTGTGCAAATATGTTATGGTTCCGTTTCAGTCAA
Source organism: Bagarius yarrelli (assembly GCA_005784505.1). Taxonomy (NCBI): domain Eukaryota; kingdom Metazoa; phylum Chordata; class Actinopteri; order Siluriformes; family Sisoridae; genus Bagarius; species Bagarius yarrelli. Next base: position 11,825,430 of record VCAZ01000001.1, on the reverse strand, counting down.
ATTTATTGGCATGTCATGAGAACATTTGCTCTTGCAGATTTTACGAGGAAACGCTGAACTTTTTGTACAAAGCCATTAATATAGTCAATGTCACAGGTTTTCCTACATTTAAATAGGAAGAGAAATAGTGCAGTGCATTTTACTTTCTTTGTTTTAAATATTTAATCCTTCTGCTTGTCTCCAATATTGAATAGAATTTTTAAAGTGCTTTAAGACTTTTTGTTTATGATTTCTTAACTTTTTTTAACATATAAAATAAAACAAAACTAATTTTGATTATGTTAAAGAAATCCTATCGTTATAATCCATCCATAGCTACATTTACATTATTATATTAAACAGATAATCCTCAATAAGACACTTATTCTCTTTCCCAGTGTTAATTTACAATTATAATACACATAGATCAGACTTTTATTACTGCAAAGAAATCTAGAATCTCATGGTAGAAAGCCTTTTAATAGCACAACATTATTGCTAAATAACAATACTCCTAATGCAATTTTAATGATATGACTTATTGATATAAAATTACTGCTAATAAAGTGATAGGAATGTAATTAATGGCTGACCAATCAGAATAAAGATTTCAAACTCAACAAAGTAAGGAGTAAACCAGATTGGTTCTGAAATCGAATTGATCCTTGGAAACATGTTTCCTGATCACAGCGAATCACTATTAATGCAGCAGTTAAACAACATCATACAGTGAATCTTACATTTCATCTATTTTTTTCTATTCTTTATATTATCTGCAAATCTTTGCCTACCATGTTGCAACCAAACCTTACTGTCAGCATAATACGCTGCATGACGTACATTTTTTTACTTTATTTGTATAACGTTATAAGTTAGATTTTATCCCTGATATATTCATTTGTAGGCGTGACAGAACGCTAAGTGATAAATCACAGTAGCACATGCCTTCCGGTGCTTTTACTTTCAGTAATTTGTGCTTTGCTAAAATAAAGTATTTATCATTTGCGCTGAATTTTCTTTTGAGATTAAGTGTAGGTGTTTCACTTTTTATTTTATTAATTGTACTTATTTTAATGTTATAAACATACGCAGCCAGGCTCAGGTCATTTGTAAAAAAAAAAAAAAACACCTAGCTAGCGCCTAGATCCTCTTTTTTCCACAACTTTAGTTAAGGAAACTATTTGTTTTATATTTTCTATTTCTGTTTATATTTTAAAAATTAAACTAATAAAGTTTTATTCATTAATATAGCACCATTTACAACCAGGACCAAATTTCCCTCTAGCATCAAACAAGATAAATAGTAAATACAACATAAAGTAAATTAAAAACTACTAATAATAATAAAATCACAGCTTATATCACCATTAAAAAAATAATTAAATATAAGTCTAAATATAGACTGATATAGAGCAATTTTATTCCTCTCAATTTCTACAAATAACTGTCATGGCTGTCAATTCTGATTTTTCATATCCACAGCTTCACCCACTGCATCTTTACGCTTCATTGTTTCTTTCCAAGCCTTCTGTTTTGTCTGACAGCTGATAACAAAATCTATCTTAACTAATTTGGGTTTCAAAATTTACATTTACGGCATTTGGCAGATTCTCTTATTCAGACCGACTTTTATTTAGCTCATTTATACAACTGAGCAATTGAGGTTTAGGGGCCTTGCTTAGGGTCCCAGCAGTGGTAACTTGGTGTTGCTGAGAATCAAACCCACAATCTTTTAGTTATCAGTCCTCCTCCACCTCCTCTTTAACCGCTAATTCTACTTCTTTCTGGTTTTTAGATTATATCTGTAAAATTCCACAGCGGTGTTGTACAAGCACTAATAAAATATCTAAACTTTTTTTTATTCAGTCTAACCAATTGATTCGATTTGAAACCAATAATGGCCCCCTTTATAAGTCAGTAATTGGTGCATCACCACCAAAGTAAAGATGTTATGCCATCATAAACAGCATCATGTGGCACAGCTAAACCTTAAATCTGCCATCTATCTTACACCCACAAATTTACTGGCCTCAGTCAATTCTCCTGTCCAAACCGCAGCGTTCTAGCCTGTTCTGTTGCCACTTAACATGGGTTCCAGAACGTCTCGCCAACAAGAGTCAGGAGATATGAATACCACTGGGCAAGATTGGACAAAAGTAACACATACATCCAGTATTAATATGCAGTTTAAAATCCAATCAGGGTTCCTAAGGCTTGTATATATAGGATTTCTAGATCTCTGGAAAATTGTCTGTGTTTCCAAATCGGATAATCTCAAAAAAGCATTATTTTTAGGGAATCAAACACCACGACAGGTCTGATCCCTTTTCTTCTTTATCATGATGCAACAGGAAATACAAGAAATCTTTGTCCATTCTTAACTGCTGAACGAACAGTACTCAATGGCTAATCGATAACGTCCCCAAATGAGAGCTTGAACGAATACCCTGCCATGTCCTTGTCTCCATGTTTACACATGGGTTTAATTAGCCAGGTTGATTAATTTATCTCAGGCAGGAGGTTAGAATAAAGGGCAGCTGTGTGAGGCAGCAAAGCAACAGCTGAGAGAAGCCTGCAGACACCCTGCTGTCTTTCCTATTTACACGTAGACAAGAGCACACAGATAGAACCTGCTGGTGGGTGTGTTTGTGGGGGGTGGGCGATTGGGTTCTGGGTTGGCAGCAGTCAGTCAAACCTCAACACAGTGCCTATGTGTGTGTCTATGCAAGCAAGCCACTCATTTTTTTTTATTGGGTTTAGTGATATGGCGGTAAAGCGTCAGTCATCTTGAGTGACACTGATGAGGATTAAGCTTCATTGGAGATCAGACAATGCCCCCCTGCAGAGAACTGAAGTGCGACACTGAGATGCTTACAGATGTCTCAATTTCTGCTCATTATCTGCTGTGCCACAAGCAATTAAAAAAAAAACAAGTTCTAATGATAAAGTGGGTGGATCTAAAACACCGTAATATGTGATAAGAATGATGTTCACATTCCATACAGGCTTCTCCAGTGTGTAACACTGATGATTAATCCGTAAAACCGCACAGCAAAGTCATTTGTAAATACACAGGCCGCGTTGCTGGTTTACTTTCTCCTCCAGAACGTTCCTGGACTCACAAAGAGCTAATAAAACCTATCAGCAACTAGGTTTCACAAAAAGTTATTCGAAGTGGGTTCTTCTATCTAATATTGTTCTGCAGTCTGTACTTTTCGTCGGTCTCCCTTCGTGGATAGCAGATCCCTCGGTTCAAGTTTTTAAACTTTTGACTCGGCATCAGGAGTGTATTTTTTTCTAAATCAACTGCTGTGTAACAAGACAAGGCAGAAAAAAGCAGTTACTGCAGATGATCCCTGGACATTTGATAGCTTTAGCAAAAAGAAATTTGTGTTAAGTGTTTGATCAGTTTAGGCTGATTTGCAGGTTTGTTTGGATAAAGGACACGAATTTGTTTGAATAAAGATGTCTGTAGTCGGACTGGTGTCACCCAGATGAGGACAGGTTCTTCCCGTTGCTTCTTTCTAACATCCTCTCAGGGAGTTTTTCTTTGCTACAGCCAGGCTTGCTTATAGAGGATAAATTAAATTCATTTAAACATTTGTTGTTGTTTTTCTGTAAAATTTGTTGTTGTTTCATTTGTTGAAAGTGGTGTACCAGTGAAACTGATTTGATGATTGACTACATAAATAATTAAAGTCTTCATTATTATGAAATGCACTTGAAACTGTATTTTCTTTTTTTTATATATATAGGATTTCGGCAGGCAGACTAGATTGTGTTAAACGGATAAAATGTGTTTCCAGGGTTAAGCTTTGAAAAAGCAACTTAAAACTTGCCACATAAACAAACAGTTTCCAACACACACACACACACACAGTTTCTTTCACTTGCACAAACAGAAGAGCTTTAACATTCTACACATTCCTCACAAACCTATGGCTCTTGTTCAAAAGCACACAAAATGAGAAGAAGTCAGGATTAAGATTTTTTTTTAAGTGAAATTACTTGTGTGACTATTTTAAATCCATTCATCGTTACTGTATCAGACCTACTGGGATGTTTTCGTTTTTTCACTGGAATAACCTAGCCCACAAATACATGCTCTTAGAGAGATTTCTAATCGGTAGATTAACAGCATTTAGCAGACGTCCTTATTCAGAGCGACTCACATTTATCTCTTTTATTCAGTGGAGGAATTGGGGGTTAAGCATCTTGGTCAGGGGCCCAGCGGTGACAACTTGGTGGTGCCGAGGACTGAACCCTGATCTTTCAATTAGCCATTGCACCACAGCCATTGAGCTACCACCTTCCCCAAACGTTCTGTTTGGTTTTTTAGGACATAAAAAAGCGTAAAAATGTCCAGTTTGCTTAATGTTAATAGAACTCGAAGGTAATTTGATGATTATTTGATGGTGAGAACATTCATCAAGTACAAATAACGTCATAAGGACACTTCAGGAACAGTGTCCTTGGAACATTTTTTCAAGAACATCTAATAACTAATCTGAGAACATTCCAGGAACATTATTTAAAGAACGTTTGGGTCAACTTTTAAAGAACGTTAGGGAAAGTTGTGGGATCGTTCTCTGTTAGCTGGAAGGTCTGATCACCCATTAATGGCTATTCGGGGGATAACCTTACTGCTTATCTCTCTAACAACTCAACACATTGGAGACTCAATGTGTTTAACACAAACAATAGGGGTTTATTTATTACCATTTTTATATTTACAAATAAAAGAAGAGGTTTAATTTCAACAGGCGAAAAAAAAACCCCGCCGATGTCTGTCGCGAGCCCTGGAGAACGTTGCGGTATCGGTTGGAGAACTTTAAGCGGCAACAGATCAATCGAAAACTGGAAGACGGAAGGATTGACAAAGAAAGAAAGAATAAAATCATTTGCAAATGAATGACTTACCTTTTTCTGCAAGAGAAGCAGTGAAGAACTGAGAGATGAGACCTGAAATAAGGAGAAGGAAACGCGCGCGCTGCTCCGCCATCACTTCCAACAAGAAACAAATGAAAAAGTATAAAAATATACCTTTGTAAAAAAACCAAAAAAAAACCCCGCAGTGCGAATAAAGGTTGCAGCAAAGAATTCAGCCAGAAATGAGTAGCGGGATTCCACAATAAATCGCTGAGAGGAGCAGAAGCTCGGAAAGGTCTGAAATGTCCTGCAGGAGACACATTGAGCTTGTGTCTGGATTCAACTTAGCAAAGCAGGAGCTGCAGTGGAGACGCCGAGTGTTCAAAATGGGGGTGGGGGTAGAAACACCCCAAGCAGTCACATTACAGCTTTAAAGGAGGAATAAAGTAACAAAAAAAGAAGTGTTCTCGAGGATGGAAGCTGCTTTCCTAAACACACACACACACACACACAATTGAGTGTGGAGTCGCTGTGCTGTGCTGTACTGTAGAGGTTTGTAGTAGGAGCTACTGGTCGATAAAAAAAACACCCGGCAAAGGAGCTGCACATAAGTGTGTTTGTGTGTGTGTGTGTGTGTGTGTGTGTGTGAGAGAGAGAGAGAGAGAGAGAGAGAGAGAGTGTGTGTGTGTGTGTGTGTGCGCGCGCGCGTTTTCACAGTTCTACCTTTCAATTTACGACTCTTTAAAATCTTATTATAGAAAAAAATACTTGCATTACCATCAGTAAAACATTTTTTAGCTGAACAACGACATGATTCTAATGAATTTTAGTTGTATTAGACAGACAGACAAACAGATAGATAGATAGATAGATAGATAGATAGATAGATAGATAGATAGATAGATAGATAGATAGATAGACAGACAGACAGATAGATAGATAGATAGATAGATAGATAGAGATAGATAGATAGATAGATAGATAGAATAGATAGAAAGACGAATAGATAGATAGATAGATAGATAGATAGATAGATAGATAGATAGATAGATAGATAGACAGCCAGCCAGCCAGATAGATAGATAGATAGATAGACGGACGGACGGACAGAGAGATAGATAGATAGACAGACAGACGGATGGATGGATGGATGGACGGACGGACAGATAGATAGATAGTCAGTGGTGGCTTAGTGGTTAAGCTGTTGGACTGATACCAGAAAGGCCGGGTTTAGATTCCCCACCACCACTATGGGCCCCTGAGCAAGGCCCTCAACCCTCCGTTGCGATAAATAGATCTCTCACTCTGGAAAAAAGGTGTCTGCCAACTGATGTAAATGTAAATAGACAGACAGACAGAAACAGACAGATAGATAGACTTTATTTTTATAGTAAAGTATACATAGCAATGAAACGCTGTTTATCATGTACCAGAGGTGCAAATAGTAGAAACAGTAGAACTAAATATGTACATTAATGAATAAGGCTATGTTAGTATGTGTATATGTTTATCGAAAGATAAGCTAGGTGTAATTTATGAATCTAAGAATAAACATTATAATTATATTATACAGAGATAATGTAGCAGAATGTACAGGGTAAAGCAGAGCTGCAAGATGGTGAAGTGTAGTGAGGCATGAGTGTCCTAGCAGTGTGGTGTCGAATTCAGATGGTTTATGGTTGTGGTAAAAAACTGGTCCTGTATGTCCGTCTGGATGGAAGGAGATTTGTGACTAGGGTGGAAGGAGTATTTGATTATTTTGTGCTCAGTTTAGTTAAGATAGCGATAGTGGTACAACCGGTTATGAAAAAGTAATTAATTCAGCTAGAACAGTGTTTTCTGAGATTATTTAAAGCGTTCTGTTTTAGTTTGGGGAGCGTGATTTAACATTTACAAAACTATGAAAATGTCCAGTTTGCCTAGTGTTATTTTATAGTGTTGTTCTAAGAACCTTTTCTTCAAACCTTTTGAGAACATTCCTCAAGTACGAATGTCATAAGAACAGTGTTCTAAGAATGTTTTCTCTAAACATCACTAGAACCTACATTAAGTATAGAAATAACACGATTAAAACATTATAATGGGATCTTTCACTGTTATCTTGAAAGCGTGACAAAATAATTGATAATAATAATAATATACTTAAGGCTTATGCTTGCTTGTGCTTCTTTTTTTTTTTTTAAATAATTAACTTAGACATGCAGTCTAAAGAAATGTAGTTTATTAACAATGCATAGTGCATGTTAGGAAGCTTAGTTTCTCAGAGAGGGAAAAGGGAGACTTAGGGACAAGGGAGGTTGGAGAATAATTTGGAGATGGTGAAGAATATATGGGAAATCCCAGAACTCAGTAGATGAGTCTGAGTCTCAGCTATGTTTTATGCCATTGTCATTTGGTATTGCCAAAAATATTTATTCTCATAAACTGTATCATTGTTTGATTGCTGGACAGAAGACTGCTGATTGGGTTTTAAGCCTTGCCAGGCTGTCACTACTGGGCACCTAAGCGAGACCCTTAACCTTCTCTGCTTTAGTGGTGACGTATCATAGCTGATTCTGCGCTGTGATTTGGAAAGAAACAAAGCTGCGCTGTAATAAAATGTGTGACAATAATAATACGGCTTTTTATTCTAGATTAAATTACTAGTAAAGGTGTTGCAGGTCAGTTTTAATGACTGGACTGCATTTCTTCGATCCAATTCTGTTTTAGACGGCTTATCTTACTTATCTCTGCTATCCTGCAGGAACCTGAAGTGTATCCAAGGCACGAGGAAAGAGACACCATAAACTTTATGCCAATTGATAACAGTGCACACATATTCGCACAATAAACAATTGAAAGTTGCTAATTGGCCTACACGGCTGACTTTAGACTGAAAAAGGAAACTAGAGTACTAAGGTAATTACAAAAAAGGTTGTAAATATATTTATAATTAATCATTTGTAAATTAAAAAAAGAAATCACATTATAGTCTTATAAAGACCTGAATAAGAAAAAACAGGCTACTATTTTAAAGTCTTATAGTGCTAATATTTATTTTTGGTCTTAGAAAAAATACAAAATATCTTTTTTATAAAATAGATTTTTTAAAGATTAGAATCTTCTGTGAATCCTTTAGGATATTTTTACATGGTATACAGAATGAAATCCCCCAACCTGTCATATACACTAATTCATTGTGATAAGATGCACAGCTTTGACTTCCTTACCTCAGAGGTATGTTAACATTATATAAACTGTGAACATATTTTATCTGCTTTAAAATGTAAGGGAAATTTTTAACATAACTCTGATTATCCTGAGTACAAAAATAATGCTATAAAATGTATAGCATTGTAAGGGAAATTTTTAATATAACTCTGATTATCCTGAGTACAAAAATAATGCTATAAATCAGTGGTTCCCAAACTTTTTCTGTTAAGTCCCCAATGTGATGTAATTTACATTTTGCATTCAATTATTTACATGATGATTACGTGGTGATTAGCGATGTAATAAGCGGGATAATTTTCCAGTGGAGTTTCTTTTTACATAAAAATGAAATTAAAATGCTGGGCCAAGACTAAAAAACTGAAAATGCTTTGTAATAATTGTTTATTATTTAATGAAATAATATACTCCTTTTATAAGATTTTTATTAAATAATTTCAATTACTTCACTCTAGCCTTTCCACAGTCCCCTTATCATAACTCTGTGCTCCCCATTAGGGGTCGTGCTCCCCATTAGGGGTCGTGCCCTCCAGTTTGGAAACCACTGCTATGAATAATGGTTAAATAGTTCTATACTTAACAACACTATTCTGTAGAGTATGTGTAAACAAATATTTGCTTGGATACCATTTCATCCCTTTTGCATCCCTTGCGCTTAATTAAATTAAAATGAGATTTTGTCATCTGCAAACTGCTTGTGAAATCTCTTGTGAGACATGGAACATGGTGCATTGTGTCTTTCAGTTGTAGACCTCATCTCTCGCTTTATCTCTTATCGATGCGGACAGGTTTAATTGTGGCTAGTGTCAACTTAAGGTAATGTATTCATTCCTAAATGCGTTTCTAACTTGGATTTCATGCAGAGATATTTGTGTATTTTTAAAATAATCCATATGGAGAAATTACATGACACAGCATTAGATCCTGGCACAACTCTGACACATCAACAATCTAGCCTCAGTGCTGACAGCCTGGAAGAGGTAGTCTTCATCTTCTGTCTGCGTGTGAACAGAGCAATGATGGATGAGGTCACGGCTCCTGCAGCTCCTCTCTCCTTCTTGGCTGATAAAGCAATTTTATTTTTTCATAGCCCAACTCTGTTCCATGATTTCCTATGATTTACAAATTATTACTGAAACTACAGAGTATTACCTGTCAACAACAAAACAGTGACAATTTATGTAGTATTTTAAGATGTGAAAATCCTATTTCAAACCTATTTCAATAAAGATTGCAATCCCTGTGTGTCTCAAAGTGAGGTTAAAAATAAGAGAGATACAGAGAAAGACAGAGAACTCGGGGTAGCGAAACTGATTGCCCCCACAAAGCCCATAAGCATTTAATAATACACCTTGCAGGTTATGTTTAAGAAAATATTCAAGTTCGCCTTCTGGAACCCAAGCTGTGTCAAACACTATGGAAACGCTTCTTGCATAACCACAGTCTTAAAGCGCATGTAAAATTATTGCGCAATACATTAGGCATGAGAAATGTGCAGCCTGCTGTTCGGCTCTTCGCTCCAATTGTGCGCATCTCCTATTAAACGAGAGCGGCCAGTCTTTCGCTTCAGGATTTTTCTGAGAAAGGGCTAGAGCAGATGAGTGTCAGCATCAGGGAGTATGAAGTATGAGGAGATGCTGGAGGTAATATATATATATATATATATATATATATATATATATATATATATATATATATATATCACGCCTACCAGGCCAAAACCGGATAGGTTAACCCGGCTAGGAGAGGGTTTCCAGTCTCCAAAGAAACTACATCTCTTACCTATATGGCTGCGGGCTCTCACATATGAGGCAGCAGGGCCTCCAGGCACGAGGTTGGCTCAGAGTGCACACTCACAGAGAGACAGAGCCCCATCACTCTAGTCAAGATTAGGTCAGGTACAGCATCTCCACTTTGGTTCCATGGTTGGCCACCAAGACAGCGACTTGGTGGTATGGCAACGTAGGGATCTCGTTCCCATAGTGTTTGACGCTACAGTTTCCAAAGAAAAAAGTCTCTAGATTACTAATGTAACCTTGGTTCCCAGAGGTAATGAGGCACTGCATCATGTGGCCATGCCACCGGCATCGCTGTTTATGTGCCTAAGGTTAAAGCCTGACTTACTGTAGCTGAGTGCTCGCCTTTGTACTTCCTGGTCTATAATGCCGCCCCACCCATGACTGGCCGTGGTCTGTGATTTCACAGGTGCTTCAAGAAAGTGGTCACTCAGGAAGCATTCCCTAGGGTTACTTACCTGACCATAGAAATGTTCCTCCATATTGGATGCAACACAAATATCCTATATGTCAAAAAAGTTTATCACATACTGTTTAGACAGAAATGCTATTTTTATGGTAACTATGTCAACATTGGCCATTACATTAGCATGTTATTTAGGAATGTATTGTTCACACACATGTGTGGGTTGTACAGGATCTACGTCCTACATGGGCACTGCATAATATATAAATACCAAATATAATTTAATACCATTATGGGTTTTCAGGCCCTGAATACTCAGATACTCAAATTGGATCTATATTTTACAGCAGAATCTTAATGTGAGAACATACATGAAGTTTTTCTATCTATAGATTTACATCACTAACGAATTTAAGGAATAAAATTCTAAATTCTAATTCTAAATTACATTTTAAGAATTACACGTAATTAGGGTAATAATATGGTAATTATATACCTATTACCAGGTAAAAAAAAATATTAGTTTCATGAGAACTGCATACATGACAAACATGCACAACACATCTCTATAGGCATTTTTGTATAGAATGAGACATTTTAGAGGACATAGGAGTAGATAATTCCACCGTGTAAAATTTAATTGCAGAGCGCATGATGAAAGGCATAGCCAGTATTTGTCTTATCTTACAGTTAGTGAAATAATTGAAGGCTGATGATTACATTGCAATTTGCTGCCTGTTGTCGCCTGATTTGTATAATTGAGGAGGACACTATCTAGTGTCAACCCATGTAAAGCTGCGGGCCTGGGCGACAACAGGAAGAGTGTTCAAAGACTCCGATGACCAGTTGGCAGGTGTCCTCACAGACATCTCCCTGAGCCAGGCTATGGTACTTATGAGCTTTAAAAACGCCACCATTATCTTAGTTCCAAAGAACACAACAGTAAGGTGTCTCAGAGTTTATCGCCCAGGAGCGCTGACTTACTTCATGAAGAAGTGCTATAAGCGTCTGGTCAAGGTGCAAATTTACAACCCACCTCACTGGACTAACTGCAATTTGTATACCACTCCAACCAATACACTGCTCATCAGTAGTACCAGGTTTTCCTGTGTACATATTTCCAGACAATGTCACCCGGACTACCAAAAACTATACTGTGAAGAAAGCCAAACAACATCTTCACTTCCTCCGGCAACTGAAAGGAGCCAGCCTCCCACCCCCATCCATACCACCTTCTACAGAGAAACTGTGGAGAGCATCCATTCAGGCTGCTTCACTGAATGGTTCAAAAATTGCACTACTTTAGAATGCAAGACCCAACAGTGCATAGTGAGGACAGCTGAGAGGATCATAGGGGTCTCTCTCCCCTCTATTCATGACATCTTTCACTTTCGCTATGTACAAAGACCCTCTGCCATTTTGAAGAAGCCCTCTCACCTTTCCCACAGTCTGTTTGAACTCCTGCTATCAGGCAGGAGGTTCCAAAGCATCAGGACCTGCACAAGTTGCATTTAGTCACTTTACTGTGCACCAAATGGTACATTAGCGATCCTTTCAATTGTGATAATTTGTAAAAATGTTCACGGTCAACTCTGATTGTACACTCACATTGCACACATGCACAACTCTGACTGTGCAACTCGAACATTACTTTTACTACTTATATTTAACCTCGTAGTTATCACATCTACATTATATTACATAGAATAGCTGCTATGTATAATGTTTAATGTTAATTTATGTTTAATGTGTCCACAAAATCTATGCACCTTGGCCCATAGTAACAGCCTTTCTTTCTTTTACATACTGTGTATATGGAAAAATTCAATCATCAGTCATCAGAGCATCTTCACCATCAAGACAACAGATCTTCCTCATCTCAGCACAGAATAGCAGGAAGGACGGGTTGGTCATATCCAGTTCATCCACAGGACGAACAAACTGCAGATAAAAAAATCTGACAGCTGGTGTAGGGGCATTAGACTGGAACAAGGCCACCTTCTCCCTATAAATTATGATTCAGTTTTCTCTTATTTAAGCAGCATTTAAAGGACATTGTGAAATTTGCAGGATGTTTAAGTGTATTCTAGATAGTCTTTATAATTTTCTTAGCAATGTGCTGTAATTTATATCAAAGTCTGAAATGGGAAATGGTGGTAATCTCTCCTATACAATTTCTGAGACAGAAGACACACTGAAGGTGTTCTGAAAACATATATGTGTCTAGAAGATATTCCATTTTATGTGCAATAGGGCAGTGATAGCTCAGTGGTAGGCTAGAAGTAGCACAGTGGTAGGCTAGCAATAGCACAGTGGTAATGTAGTTGTAGAGCAGTGGTAGCTTAATGGTAGAACAGCGCTAGCTCAATAGTGGTAGTTCAAATGTCGAACAATTGCATCTTGCTTATAGTTTAGTGATAGCTCAGTGGAAGGGTATTGGTAGGTCAGTTTTAGGACAGTGGGAGATTTGTGGTAGAACTGTGTTAGCTCAGTGGTAGTCTAATTGTAGACCGGTTGTAGTTCAGTTGCAGAGCACTGGTGGAAGTGCAGTTGTAGGGCAGTGGTAACTCAGTGATAGTTCAGTTAGGGAGTTAGTCAGTAGGGCAGAGGGTTATTAGTCATTTTTAAGGGTTAAGCAAAGCTAAGTTGTAGTTAAAAAATGTTGCTCTGGTTAAAGGTGTTTGCCTGTGTATTGATTTGCAGTGACACTTTTTCTCTAAGCAAAGACAAACCTATATCATTAAAAAGGTCTCAACAGCACAACAACACCCATTTTTATTTATTTTTTTCATTTATTACTCATTCGCTTCACTAGCTGTTTATGGTATTAATCAAGATGTTCTTTAATTCTTATTCTTTGGCTGTTATTCTGTCTAGTCCTAATCTTTTCAAGTTCTAAAAGCTTTAACGTTGTCCCCAAGGCCTTGGGTGCCTTTCTCTCATATTAACCTTCAAAACTGTCCTTTTAAAAAAACTTGTCAAGCATGTGTACTTAAATGCATCTTTGTGTTGTGGTTTGATTCAACGGTAAACTTGAAACTTAATTATAACGCGCTAACGATTGAGTTACAAAGTGTTCTGTAAAAGAGGTCTACAAAGCTATGAATAATAATCTATAATTACTTTAATTTCAGAGGATATTTTAATGATTTTAAGATAAATCAAAACATCTCTTTAATGATCCGATGGTTACAATGCAGGACAAGTTTGGACATGGTTATCACACTTTAGGACGTGTTTGTATAATAAGTTGTAGTATTAAACTAGATACCAAATTATATACATATATACAAAAATATATATGGTGTCCCAACAAATAGAGGCAAAATAACAGAGGCATGCATTTTAGAACAACTAGGGTGTAACCAAGGTCCAATAGTACAACAATGATGCACGCAAAGATTAGAACACAAAAAAGCAGAACATAACAAGGACACTGGAATGATTCAGAGATCATCAACGAACACAGCAAGTGTTTAGATACAGTCAAAACACATAGCAATAGCAAAACACAGTAACATAAATTGTTACTAGTAATGCATTGGTTGGCAAGAAATCATATCAAACCAGCTGTGCTTTAGATTTACATTTCTGACATTTGGCAGAGACCATTACCTTTTACCTTTTCTATTTTTACCTTTTCTATTTTATTCGAATGAGCAGTTATTGGTTAAGGGCCTTACTCTGGGGCCTAGCAGTGGCAGCTTAGTGGTGCTATGAATAGAACCCACAATCTTCCGCTGGGCAGTCCAACACCTAATCCTTGGTGTTCTGAGTTAGGTCAGTGTTTATTTATTAATTCATTCATTTGTTTGCTTTCCTGACCCCTTTTAATGGTGGATTTAATGTGGGAACTGGCTAAAAGGGGCAATTTAAAGTTCTGTATCTCCATCTACAGATTCTCCTTCTAAAGGGGCTTCCAGTTTAACTGTGCCAAGCCAAGCCAATCTTCTAGCGGTTCTAGAATCCTCACCAGGTCATAGATCTTTTTGTCCGATACAACTTTACTATTACACAATATTTTACCCAACTGCAAGTATCCACATGCCCAAACCACCCTAATTTACTGCTCTCATTTCTGACATGCAACAACCTCTCAAAGGACCCTAATGTCTACTTAATGCTTGTCCCCTTTCCCCACAAAAAAACACTGATTTATAGCAATAGCCTAATTCATCCAAGACATTTGGGTGGTATTTCACCCTTGATCATATAAGAGGTTTCTGGATAAGGATGTCTGCCAAATGCTGTAAATGTTTCAACATTGTAAATTATTATGCATATGTACTGATACAGTCACGCCCACAGGAGCCTATAAATCCAATATAGGATGTTTTTGGGGGTGGGATAGTGAAAAGAACCCCAAAGCCATTCCTGACTAGATATAAAAGGGAAGTGGGAGCTTGTGGGTTAAGGTGTAGAACTCCTGATTAGAAGGTCATGGGTTTGGTTTCCAGCCCCAGTTTGAGCAGGACACTTAACATCACACAACATCAACATCATCAATTGCCCGGTTAAATGTAAAAGGAGAAATGTAAGATGCTCTTTGACAACTAGTATCAATTATGCTGGACAAAATAACCAAAGGACCAGGCTTAGATTTGTTTGACCTCTTTGCAGTCATTCTATAGTCATATGTTTTTCACTTCATACCAGAAAACGTAAAAAGTAAAAAAAAACCTTCGGGTCAATTCTGCAACTGTTTCAACTGCAGACTTTTGTCTTAGATTATAACTCAAAAAAAGACCCCTTACTGTAAAAATAGGGCAACACACACACACTCCCATAAAACACACAAGCATTAGAGAGGACAATAAGATAAAAGCGTGCAATCCTTCAAAACCCGGGTTCCAGTAGGACTTTTCTAGAAAGAAGCTTTCTCATATCAGCACTAAACAAGACGTTGTGAGGAAGAGGAGTTGAGCTGGGTTCATGCTGTGCTCCTCCTCTTCGCCAAAGCTCTCTGAACTCTCCTTTTTTCCGTTATGACAAAGCCACAGGATGGTTGCTGCTGTTCTTTTTTGGAACATAAAGTAGGGCACATCCGTTATGAAGCGCATTGTCAAGAGTGGATGTCAAGCTTTTTCTAAATAGCCTAATTTCATCACACATGGGTGTTGTGTCTTTCACTGTTAATTGTCTCACATTTGAAGGTAATTATTGTTTAAAAGCAATTTTCTGTTGGGATAAACACAGTAACCCTGGGTGTGACAAAACACAAATTGAAGTATATGACACAGATTCAAATTAGATGGCAGACTTGAAAGGATGTGTGTTATATGAGTGAGGGAAAGTGAGAGGGGGAATCATGTGTGATTTGATGGCATGCTTATTTCAAAGGATGATATGGTTTTTAGGATGTTGCTTGCTCTGTGTATATATTTGTTGCTGAGCCAAGAGTCCTCACTCTTATATCTCAGCAGGGTGCCAGCACTGATCAAGAAGGGTTTGTGGAATAAAGAGCACAGAAAAGCACACTCACTAACCCAACACTAAATCCGAGCTGGCATTAGAGACCATTTCTTGGGTTCCTGCTCTCACTTAACGAGATTCCTTTTTTTAATTGGCTATCACTGAGACTCCGATTAGTGCCGGACACTTTGCGCGACTGGTTTTCGGAGATTAGCACAGCCTGAGTGTGACTATGCATGGGCTAAATAATTTTTCCAAAAAAGCACATTTAAAGGACATCCATGTTAGTTTTACCAAAGCTGAGTGATAATATACTTGATCTAAAATGAGTTCACATTAATTATCTGAACTTATTTTGTTTGTGAAGGAAAAGGAAATAATAAATAATCGGGACCAGCAGCTGTAGCTCTGATGAGCTGTTTTAGTGAAAATCTTCATCACCATGGTAAATATCTTAAAAATCATCATCTCCTTTTTTATTGTCATGCAAAAGTATTGAATTATACAACCAAAATGTAATTCTATTGATTAATTGTTTATACTGGAGTTACAATTAATGACTTTTAACTAACAGACTATTGACGTTCTGCTTTACATTTATTGAGTGGCAGCACAGTGGTTAAAGTATTGGACTGCTAACATAAGTATTGAAGGTTCGCTTCCCAGCACCACCAAGCTGCCGCTGTCGGGGTCCTGAGCAAGGCCCTTAACCCCCAATTGCTCAGTTGTATAAATGAGCTCAATGTAAGTCGCTCTGCATAACAGTGTCAAATGAGAGTTAATCAGCCACATACAGCATTTATACACACACATACTATATTTTTCTTTAGTTCGATTTTTACAGCTGAAGCATCTCCATAAGTAACTCTCTCTCAGTCTCATTTCCCTGACCTGTTAAAAGCTTTCAAATGTTGAAGGGTAAAGGTCACAGTATTATACCACTTTCGTAATAGCTTCTATCATACGAATACCATTTCTTTTGCTCGTCATATCTGCTTGTCAAACCCAGTGCCTTTAATTAGGGCTGTCATGAGTTCTTAATGCATTTAGCACATTTTATAAGATCTTCTGTTCTGTTACTAAGTGAATAATACTGGTTGTGTGCAGAAAAAAAGTCTACTTAGTATAGAGAGTGTTTCTTTCTGAGTAATATCTTTGGTATCCGTCAAATTTAATCACCATGCACATACTAAGAACCTAATGGGACCCTAAATGATGTTTTTTTTGTAAGTCAGTTCTTACTGTAGAGAGTAAACAAATTAGCCTGTAGATAAAATATTCAGATATTCAGACATTAGAATTGTTGGTCCAGGAGACATATATGTTATATGTTGTGTGCTACATATTACAATTAAAAATGTAAAATGATCAGTAAGTATAGACAGACAAAAACGGAAAGAATAACTAAGAGAGACAGTGAGAGAGAAAGAGAGACATAGAGAGAGTGAGAGAGAGAGAGAGAGACAGACAGAGAGTGAAAGAGAGAGAGCGGAGAGAGAAGAGAGAGAAGAGAGAGAGAGAGAGAGAGAGAGAGAGAGAGAGAGAGAGAAAGAGAGAGAGAGAGAGAAAAAGAAAGAGACAAAAAGCATCTGTATTACAGAACATTCTGATCCTAAGCACTAGTCTCAGATAAGTTAACTTAAGAGCCTAATGTAAGCCTAATAATTAACACTTATCAAAACTGACATACAACCTGAGCAGCTTTAGGAAAGAAAGCAAAGGCTTATTAGTGATCAAATCAATTATTAGTGTATTATAAGTTATGTTTTATTTTTATTTTTATGTTATATGTTTGCTTTGCATTCCTGGGTTTGGTTCCTCATTGTAAGGTGTACATTCTGTTCTTTTGTGTTGGTAACTTTCTTTGTTTTTGGACTCGACTCAAGTGATCGGTACTCAAGTGACAGCTTCTTTTTCCAAGAAGGAAGTTGGGTGGGTTTTTTTTTCTAGTTTTGTGTGCCATCTGTGTCAAGGGTCAGCCAAAGGGTTGTAAAAGTGTGCTGTCTTGGGTTAAGACTAGTTTTAACTTGAATATTGCCTGATGCTTTGTCTGAGGTTTTCGTGTACCTTTGTTTGTCAATTTTGTGAATTAAAATACTTTAATAGGTAAATTACTTTATTGGGTATTCAATTACTTTATAGAACTGGAACTCCAATTGGATTGTGATCTAATTGGAGTTAAACCCTGAACCCTGACTTTGACTACAAATACTACTGTGGTTGAATAGGTGAAATATGTAGCCTTTCAATATATATATATATATATATATATATATATATATATATATATATATATATATATATATATATATATATATATATATATATATATATATATATATATATATATATATATGCTGAATTATTATTTATTATTATTATTATTTTAATGAACAGAGCTCATTACCTATGAGAATTTTTAATCAACATAGACTTTAATCAACATTATAGACTTTTCATTAAGACCCTATAGAATTATATTCACTTGTGGAAAAATTGGAAAAAACTCTTTAAAATAAAATGAAACATATATAATTATATATACATATAATTTTTAAGATCCTGGTGTAATTTGGCATCTGACAGCATTTATCATGTATTGAACTTTTGCTTTACAACAAAAAAATTCAGTTGAGTTAATTTAATAAGTCTTTAATAAGGAGCATTTAGTCCATGGATTGGCAATAAGTGGCCTAATAGCAGTAATTAACCACTTTCCTTTATCCATAAAGCAAACGGAAGCGTTGAAGCCGGGAGAAAAAATCTGTTTGATGAGCTCAATTTTGTCAAAGTGCCAACACATTTATGAAGGAACTCCACTGACATTTTCTTGAAAATGCTTTTCTTACAGACACCGAATGGGTCTCTATCACGGGACCTTGTCGTTTAAAGCCTCATTGTGCCTCAGAAAGGCGAAATGCGTGAGCTGTATACAATAATAAAGAAAACCATCAGGGTGAACTGCAGGTTTAAATTGGATTCAGTCACTAAAACGTTAAAAGATAATTGAAGCCTTTTTTTTTGAAAAGGTATTTTAACTTACAGAGGGACACAAGGAGACTGGCACAAACAAAGATGAAGGCATGTGCTTTGATTAATTAAACGGTGATTTATTTTTTTTTATCTTGCAGATATTTCGTGCTTATTTTTATTTGGTTGTTGCTGCACAACTGAGCCAGAACAAATGGATGTAATGTGATGATTAATTCATGACTAAAAATCAAAGGAAACATAAAATAATTGTCTTTGCATCAGCGCCGGATCATTAGGAATCCTCTAGTTAAGATGCAGCCCAAATCTGTTTTTGCCACAGTTAATAATACTTTGCAAACAAATTATAAACACTCTGCTGATTCTGGAATAATAGAAAGCAGGAGGAATAGCTGTATGGGTTAGGTGGGTGGAAGTAGAAACAAATAGCTTCCTGGGGACAGTCCTAAAACACTATTTACAATCAGACAGATTTAGATTGTAATTGGCTGCAAATAGGAATAAGAATTTGATTCCCTGTTGGTGAGAATTGAAAAGAGCTTCAGGCAAGCTGGAATTTATGTATTTACGCAGAAATTAAAAAAATTCAGAGGCAAACTTAACCAATTAGCAATGCAAAATCAGGAATGATGAAGTAAAATGTGGTATGATTATTTCATATATGTACTATATGGCCAAGCTGTTGTGATCATGATGGTTGCTAAAGCACTTGTTTGACACAGACATCCTTCGGGTACAACCCTAAATATCTGATATGGAGGGCAAAAGGAGTGAAAATGCATGTGTGGGTGAATGTGTGTGGAGATTGTTAAGCAAAATGTATTCTCACTTTACACCCAGTGTTCTCAGAATTTAGACTGGACCGAAACACACAATGATACATTATAAAGATAATTGTAGATAAATAAATATTTTTTATTTTTAATAGGTTTTATTTTGATTTGATTTTTTTTTTAATTCTAAAACTATAAAAAGAAAGCAACTTCAAACTGGTAATTCTACCAAACCGTAGATTCCATCTACCCGGATTCCAAGTTGGGTAACATTGATTATTGTTATCTAAACTAGCACAACTGCACATACCCGAGACTACAGACAGTTTAGACATGATAAATAGCTTACATATTGTTGACCTAGAAAAAAAAAGTTTCTAATAAAAACGAAGCAACGGGAGAACATGCAAACTCTCACACAGTGTAGAAAAGGGTGGATCCAACCCTAAAGTAGCAAGGAAAATATGCTAACTACTAAATCACTGTGCCCCCACCCTGTATATTAGAAATGAATGACCTGTTTAGCTGTTAAACTCTACACTGATTGGTTCTCTGGATGCCTATCCTTAAATATGCCTATCCTTTGATTTATCCCTGACTAAGAGTTGGTCTCAGCATGTGACAAGACTTTTTCCTTACCCTCTTGCTTCACAGCATCTTCTGTAAAAGATCTTATACATACGGCTTGCTCCTGCCTTACCTTGAAGCAGCATAATTTTCATGTTTCGGCAAGTAGAAGATTTAAGCGGCAAAGATCAAAGTCAAATTCCATTCTCACCAATAAACACTTGTTAAAATTATTGACTTAAGTATTGTTAATAAATCCTCTATCTATCAATCTTTATATAGCCTCCCAATGTGCTAGATAGCTCACTGCTTTGCTACTGCAGGTTGTCATTAACCTCACTAAAAACACTGCTCGTTCACAGGCAGGCTGGGAAAAGATGAGACCAGTAGACAGTGTAGTGTAACCGACAGTAATCATGTCTGAGTTTGTATACTGTTTGTCTTGCATGCCCCTTGAGGTTTGACAAGGTGAATGGCCTTCAAATGGAAAGTGATATCACGATCAGCCGGGATAGAATTGAAATGTGGTTTAAGGATGTCAAAGATTCAGCAGATGGCCTTGGGCAGATGTGTAAGTCCCAGGCGATCCAGGAGAATGAAGCGTCCGTCAATTAAAGGAGGTAATCTGCTTTTGTCCCGCCCCATTTTATGCTCCTGTAACCTCTATATAGCACCTGTCTCTGAAAGTGCTTGTCAAAAACAATAGCACTGCTATAAAGCACTAGGGCATGGTAACATCCAAAGCATCAAGTCAAAGCTATTCTAATTGACGAGGGAAATTTAAACTGTCTAAGCTATAGACACTTATAGAAATAAAAAAATAATTTTAATGTATAAACATACAGCTGACTTGTCTCTGAAAAGATTGGTCAGCTTTGGCAAATAGGAAGATTTGCAGCTACAGGAAAACACAGATGTGCATGAACACACACACACAAAGCAGCAGCACAGAAAAAAAATCTGCTTTCCATCGTGTTATTTCACATCATAAGCAAATGCAAAACATTCTACGCTTTATAGCATGAGCAGTAACGTGCTTTTCCAGGTCTGCACAGGAATCTATCGGAGTGTATTTTAAATCCATGATAGACACAGTGATGAAGGACACAGCAGGTTCTTCTACATTAGGGACAATCTTGTGCAAAGCAACCTTGAGCATACACAGATTTCATTCCTCCTTGATACCCTGTACGTCTGGACTCTGTGGGTTTATCTGAGCAAACAACACTGCAATCAGAAGAAATTCATTCAGCATTCTGTTTGAATCGAAGCCAAAAAGCAAGCAATCTGTGCTCTGCTCTCTCCTCACAGCTTTATACTAACCGATCTGTTAGTGCAGTGCATGGCTTCACACACTGTTTTAGTCACATCGATATGCCTTATTATAACTGATGTGAGCTGGATAGGGTTTGCTGAATAGTTGTTAGTAATAGAAAATGTGTACACGCACAACCCCAGGCGCAGCCTATACTGACTTATCATCATGCCGTATTACTTTACTTCCCCTTTCTAAAGATGCAATTACCTCAAGCCTCTCACCTCCTGCTTGCCTTGCCCAAACACACACACATGCGCACACCTTTCCCATGGAGATCTAAAGTGGCAGGAACTTCATTACCTCTACTCAAAATGGCCTGAGGTGGCATCATGCTCATGTGAGTAATTAGTAGATGGAGAAGTAAGGAGAAGAGAGTGGGCAGATCTGCAGCCACACACTAACGATGTCACAAAGATGCCACTTCTCAAATAAATTTGTCTGTAGTTGTCATCAGTGGCCATGTTAATGTTTTTTGAGTCACTGCCATCAATGGGATTGTGACAGGAATTTTGATCAACTGAAAACTATATTGTTATTGCTGTTTTACTTGTTATGCAATTGTTAACTTGTATTTATTTAAAAATTAGCTATCTGTCCATCCAATTGTCTATTCGCGCTTATTCCTAATCAGGGTCATGGTAATCTGCTGAAGCCTATTCCAGGTGTCATTGGGCGAAAGGCAGGGGTTATACCCTGGAGAGCTCACCTGTCCATCACAGGGCCACGTACAGACGAATAACCACACACACTCCCTCCTATGAGCAATTAAGAATCAACCTTAACTACATGTTTTCTGACTGTGGGAGGAAACTGGAGTACCAAGAGTAAACCTATATTTACAAATTACATATTACATATTTTACATATTATTATTTTCTATTTTTAAATTTGTTGCATCTAAGTACATCCTTAGGAAACACTATGTTATTTAAATATACATCATACGTTAGTTCTAAAGCTGTAATAATAAAAGACACCATGCGCGAACACAGATTTACACACTCATTCATACATAATGTAAAGCATTCGGAGGAAAAATCGTTTTCATGTCCAACCCCTAACTCTCAATGCCTGGTGTTTCTTAAGAATTTTGGTTCTTATGAACCTAAAAATCAAATTGAAATGTTCATTTACTGAAAAAAGTAGCAAACACTTCGGAAAGTGCTTAAAGAGATCAGTTGGAGTGATGCTACTGCCAGCTGCTTCCGAAACTCATTAAGAATCTATTTGGCAGAACCTTTCAGTGACTTTGCTGATCGAAAAAAATTAGAGACTCCAATCAACAAAAAAGACAAATGACATATGGGAAAGTTAGTACCATAAATGTCATTTGCAATACAAATTAAAGAGAGGTGGTAAAAGACAGTGCAGACATTGGCCAACGGTATAATATTTCTTAAATGCAAAATAGGCAGTGTGAAATGAATAACGGACTACAGACAGATAAGGGATGCACTTTCTAAATAAAACATTATGTAAGTTATTCTAAAACGGTTATGCCTTGAAACTACAATTGAACTGAGGTGGAGAAACAGACGGATGGTAATGCAAAAAATCATAGACTGGTGGCCAGCACTGAATTTTTAATGACTTCCTGCTGAGAGAGAAGGGGAGAAAGGAAGAGAGAGAGAGAGAGAGAGAGAGAGAGAGAAACAAGCAAGAGCGTATGTGTGTGTCAGTTTCATAAAACTGATAAGAAAAGCGTCTGCTCGCAGTAGAGTCTGATTCTCGGATCTCTCTTTTATATCCATCAATCTAGGACATGAATTATTATTTGTTCTTAGGAAATCCTTACACATTTTGCCCGTGTCTCTCAAAGACACCATGTTGTCAAATGCTGCAGTATGAAAGCAAGAACAAAACTAAGCCTTTAAAATGGATCACAGAATCGAGGACAGAATTAATAAAAAACACGCTGAAAGGTGTAATTATTATTTCCAATATATAAAAAAAGATTAATCCATTGTTAATCCGTTATGTGTTTCTATTGCCATTGATTTAGAAAAGTATATTGTAATAATAACCAGTTAAACGAGGATGCATTCTTAATTTAGATTTTAGACAACTGCCCATTACTTAAGTTTATTGCTTTTATACAACTGAGTAATTGGGGTCAATGTGATAAAGACTATGGAGAATTAAAGAAACCCTTACTATCCCGTGCACGACACAGGGGCCTTGCTCAGGGGCCCAGCATTGGTAATTTGGTTGTGCTGCGAATCAAACCCTGATTATCCGATTAGCAGTCCAACATCTAAATCACTGCTCTACCACTTCCCTGTTAAGTAAACATCTTGGACTTAAAAAAACCAATAAAACAGTTTATTGACTTAATTTGGGGTAAAGATAAAATCTTAAATAACCTTCCTCCAGCCGTGTGGATGGATACTGTAATTATATACAAGGACATACACACAATATACAGAATGTGTTGGTGTTAAACCAAGTTATACTGAGTTGCTTCTGTGAAATAAATACATTTATTAATATATACTTGTTTAGTAAACTCTAGTGCTGACCTACATCAGCTCATCGTCCCCCGTCATGTACGTATTACTGATTATTCACAGCTCTTTGATGTAAAGCCTGTGTACTTTCCCTCAGACTGACAGCAGAAGGTCTGGACTCCATAGCAGCTTCCATTGTCCAAATAGACATCTTACTGACTTTTAAATTGACCAATCACAGTTAATTTTGTTTATCATTTAGAATCCATGCTGAGGGACTTTTAAAATTCTGAACATGTTTCCAGTTTTGTGTGTCATATGCATCAGACGTTTAAAGGTTTGTAGCCTGGAGCCTGAGGATAATTTTATATTACCCTCTATTAGGACCCCTGTTTAGATTCTGTTTCTTTGCTAGGATTTTGAGGGATTTTGTGTCTTTGTAAGTGCTATATTATCACTAATATTCTAGATGTTTTTTTTTGTTTAGTCAGTTTTCAGATTTTAAATCTCTAAATTTTATTATAGCATATTTTAATATTTACCAACACCTATGATTTATTAAAATGAAATGAAATTTCAAAACCTTAATCTATAATGTTTATTATAACCTATCCCAATGTCAAGAGAACATGAATTCTTCAGGTAATTGATTTTTTTTCCATTAAGAAAAATAAATTTTATGACACTGCCACCTCTTGGTATAAAATGAGAACAGCAGGCAAAAGAGGGCACACTTCTCAATCTATACCCAGAGGTAGAATCTCTAGCATCAGCAACAACACCTGTAAGAGATTTATGAGGATGTCTAGAGTAGTTTTCCTGAGGGCACAACGTGCAATTTATGGCAATTTATATCATTCTTTACAATGTAGCCAAGCTGTCTGTGTGATTTTAATATTTATGAAGATGCAGTCTGTTTGTTGGCCTTTTGGCTTTAAGTTTGCTGTGGCAGACAGTCTGACAAAATTAAATTTATACACCAAATTATAAAGATGTGGATTCATTAGCTCGATGCAAATTTCCTATCTAGCTGTGGTCCTGAAAAAAAAAATTTAACACCTCTGACGGACCCTGAGGTTCTCACATTGACAGCTGACTAAAAAAAAAGAGTCAAAGTAACAATTTTAATAGTTACTCGAGAAAGAGTTAATGAGTATCTGATGAAAATCTAAGCATATAGTTAGTTAATAGTTACTTCTGCTCTGAGTGACATAAAGCAAAAACTACTTGGAGAAATTTCACATCCCCTGATGTGAACATTTTTTGGAAGCCAATATCTGTCTGGACTTGACGTAGTAAGTCAACATTAGGTATGTTACCAATAAAGCCTATCTGAGAAAGTACAACTTACCACAGTTGCTGCTGGCTGAGTTCTGTAAAGCCATTATTAGTGTGTCAGTAGCAGTGTGGTTTGGCTCCATCACCAGTAATGAGCTGAACAGACGGTCGATGTAATTTTGACAAATAAGATGTGATCCTGGATTAACATCCTTTCATTTCAATCAAACAATCATAGCCATCTGATGTCACCAGTATTGGACAAATATTTCATTGTGAGACCGCCATCATATATTAAACTTGCCTGCAGCTTGATAACTAACAGGATAATATTGATTATTATTATTACAATATTAACTAAGTGAAATAAATGTACATAAATAATTAAAACTTAGAAATTAGAAAAGTTTTGGCAGAATTCCAAATCTATCCCCTCTGTAGACCAGCATTTTATGTCTCAGCTTTTAAACTAGCAAACAATTATTATTGATAATTATTGTATGATTATGTTATAAATCTTTGAATAAGAAAGAGTTAACACAGGTTATCATATGGTCCTGCGTCTCTGTCCTGAGAGATAGTGGGACCATATGAGTAATACTGGAGGATAAGTGGGTAACCTGTTACATAAATGTCTTAGGGATTAACATGTGCCTTGTATGTCTTGACTTGTAAATTTCAAGCCAATAACCTGGTCCCACCTGTATTAAAAATGTTCTTGTCCATGTTTTCATTGAGTTCAGCTGCAACCTTTTTTTATTTTTGGTTTTACATTTCTTTCATTTCAGTTATATGTCTCATCAAGGCCTGATGCGAAAGGCCAGTTTAATAAAATTGAGCAATGTGTGAAGGAAGTAGGAGATTGGATGTTATGCAATTTCCTCTTGCTTAACCCTGACAAGACGGAGGTTCTGGTTCTAGGACCACGGGTAGCTAAAAGTAAGCTTCCTGATCACACCTTAACCCTAGACAGTCTTTCTGTTTCACCAAGTGCAACAGTAAAAGGTCTGGGTGTGATTTTAGACTCCAATCTCTCATTTGAAGCCCATGTCGACAATATTAGCAGGATAGCGTTCTATCATCTCAGAAATATCGCTAAAATAAGAAATATCTTGTCGCTTACTGATGCTGAAAAATTAGTTCGTGTTTATCACATCCAGGCTGGATTACTGTAACGCTTTACTGTCTGGATGTTCAACTAGGTGCATGAATAAACTTCAGTTAGTCCAGAACGCAGCAGCGAGAGTCCTCACTAAAACTAAAAGATACGGGCACATCACACCGGTCCTATCCGCACTGCATTGGCCACCGCATCGATTTTAAAATACTACTTTTAACGTACAAAGCTCTAAATGGTCTCGCACCGCAGTACTTAAGCAAACTTCTAGTGTCTTACGTTCCGCCACGCCTACTTCGATCAAAGGATGCAGGCTGCCTGTCAGTACCGCGCATTATAAAAACTACAGCAGGGGGCAGAGCCTTTTCTATGGAATAGCCTCCCTATGTATGTTCGGGAATCAGACACAGTCTCAGTGTTTAAGTCCAGGTTCACAGTGTTGATGATGAGAGCGGCTGGTTGCTTAACATATCAGGGAGCCCTCATGTCAGTGTTTCCCTCTGGTTTTCCTTTTAGTTATGCTGACCTAGTTAGCATCCTTCTTGCCGTGTCCATCCTTGCACTTACATTATTTCACTTATTCACTTCAATCAAACCGTCCAAACCGTGTCACTTAACTGTTTCCTTCTTTTTGCCCCCACCCCCCCACTCCACCCCCCCACTGTTTCCCTTGCCCCCACCCCCAGTCCACCCCCCTGGTGGTTACATACGCCACAACGGAGCTGCCGGTGATCCAGACCCCACCTCCGACCCGGTCCTGTGGGACCCTTCCCTGTGACCTGCCCCAGCGGATGATACATCACCAGGGCGATCTAGGACGACCCACTTCGCCATAAAGACGTTCCAGCTGCTCTTTAAGGACTAATGATTTAAGTTGTTCACACACACACACACAATGTAACCACATAATTCCTGCTACCTGTTTTTTACCCAAATGAGGATGGGCTCTCTGTTGAGTCTGGTTCCTCCCAAGGTTTCTTCCTATCTCATCTCAGGAAGTTTTTCCTTGCCACCGTCGCCCCCGGCTTGCTCATCAGGGACAAACTGATTTCTGTTTCATTGTTATCTTATAATTTTTTCAGTTGTGTAAAGCTGCTTTGTGACAATCACCATTGTAAAAATCTATACAAATAAAACTGAATTGAATTATTATACAATAAATTAACCAATAAATGTATTTTAAATTACAGCTATTAGCCTATATATCTTAAACTGAAATAGGAAGATTCTTAACCTAGACTATAAGTAGGCTTATAAACTAAACAGTCAAATATCAATGCAATGTTAAAAGGTGGAATCTTTAGATATAAAAACTATTATGGTAGACATTTAAAATAATGTGCATTAAATTAATACTAATGAGTAGTAAACTGGTACAGAGTGACTGCACTGGTAAACTGACTAAGTTCGCACATTTAGGTTATTTCCTTAACAAGACGATTCAGCAACCCGCACTACGTCGGTAAACTAAAGGAAATTGCGTAAATCCCCTTGTAACCGGGTCTCACTACGTAAAAGCACTAAAGTTGCCAATCCTTCCGTGTTTCAGACGTGGCGCCGGAGCTCATTCAGCAGGCAGTCCTATTCACGGCCCTGGCATTCATACTCGTCTCTCAGGTTATTGTGCACTTTATTTGCTACAATACTCGGAAATCTCTTTAATTAGCAAACATTACTGATGCGTTATTGTTAGCTACATCTATTTGTTTGCTAGTTAGCGAAAGGTTAAGCTAACGCTAGCTATGTGTATGGGCTGAGGTGATTTGTGGGGGGAGGCTACGTTACACACAGCGTGTTTGCTCATTACATTAAACTTGAAATGCAGGGAGGTCATGGATATAACAGGCAATTATAAATTGTAATTATTTTAGTTAGTTTTAAACCAAAAACACCAGACCAGAATTATGGTAGACAACTTTTAAGGTTAGGTGTTTTATTACATTCCTTGGTAAAGATGATTCAAACCAACTAAACCCAGACAAACTGAAATAATTTAAAGTTTCTGTGGTTAATAAAAAAAATACTTTCGGAATTAATTTAAAGTCGAGAAATAATAATAATAATAATTCATTATTTATTTTTTTTTTTTTTTTTTATTTAAAAAAAGGGGCATGGAAAGACAAACATCCTTTAACAAGTTGAGGGCAAAACAATTGTCAGGAACAGTATATAAGTATAGTAAATAAAGCAATAAAATATTACATTTAATTAAACCAGACTGTAATATTCATGCTTACTTGGGTCCATGTTATGTCCTGCTGTCTTTTTTTTTTTTCTTCCTTTTTTAGCATTTAAATAAATTGTCTCCAAGACCAGAGAGTAAATTTATAAAAATAAAGGCAAAAAACCCCCAGAGCTTTTATAGAAATGATATTTAATAAGTTCTGGGAATTTTACTATAACTAATATGTGTTTGAAGTTACATTGCACTTAGTGAACAATGAAAATGTAGCCAATAAGGTTATGATTGTGTATGTTTTCACTGGTTATGTTCCAGACTCTTGGCTTGAACCATGTGGATGAAGGCTGTGCTGGTTGCATTGCTGGCCTTTGCATTAGGATACCTCTATCACACAAACCCCATGCTTCAGAATCAGACGTTACATCTCATCACCCAGTCCATCCCTCAGTCATTGTTCTCCTCACAGCATGAACCGAATTCTGCAAACCTGGAAGAAACCATCTCCCGTGCCTGGGATGCCCTTATTACTGCACCTACAAGGCAATGGGGTCGAATCGCAGTCGGGTGAGTCCGTGTGACCCAAATAACTATACACACAAGGTGGATTTATTTATCATCATCCTCAGAATCTATTTAGCTGTTTTTGCTAGGATGTCTGTGCGTCTGAAATGTTGTGATAATTTATAATTCTACAGCAGCCCATCATAAATAAGTGCTCTTTCAAACAACAGCCAATAAACTGGAAGACAATCTTATCAGTAGATAAAAAAATGAACCGACCTGATCTTTCCATTATTCTATTTTTAGTTTATCAGGCTCTTAAGCTCAGTTAGAAAGCATCCAAGAGCTTTTTATTAAGAAATCGAATTATATAGAATTATATGTGTATTTATGAGAAAAAGACATAACTTGATATGTTTAATGCACACATTACTGAAGACATTTTTAAACAAGACATTAGGGGCCGTCTGTATTAGACTCATCCACTTACCCACAGTTCCACTTATTGAATTAAAACTTTAACAGAAGCAGAAGTTTTAGTGAATTGATACTAGGTTATTTAATGAAAAAAGTGCAAACCGACTCAGTTTATTTCTGTTCAGGATTGTGCGAACTGAAATTGCCTAAAATAGTTTGATTTGTTTAGAAACAGCAGCTCAGCACTGATCTCTGGTTTCCATCCTCAGGGTGAACGCCTGTATTGACGTAGTGGTGTCAGGTGTCAATTTGCTCCAGGCCCTGGCTCTTGACCCAGGATACGGCCATGACCATGACGTGTTGCACTCCAAAGAGGACCTGAAAGAGACCTTTATTCATTATATGGAAAGAGGAGCAGCTGCAGAACGTTTCTTCTCGGATAAAGAAGTCTTCCAAAGAATAGCAAGGGCTGCTGCCGAATTTCCTGGTTCTCAGGTACGGGCTGTTAGCTTCAGAGTTGAATTTTTTTTAGTTAATATTGCTTGGGATTTGTACTGCTGATAACAAGTCTATATAAAAAAGAATTCAGAAAGTTACTACAAAGCAGTGGGTAGAAGTCCGACTTGTTAACACTTTTGACGTTTATGCAAAACATAATATTTTGTCAGTAGTAAATCCTGTAGCAATGCACAAACGTGATAAATACATCAATGCTGGTTTGGTAGATCATAAACCAAGTTTTACCATAAGCCCAAAACTCAAAAGAAGTGCTAGATTTGGTATTTGAGTGACTTGGCTGTTTTGACAATATAATATTCATCACCTTGGTGCCAGAACAGAAGTCTATCCGTGTATCCTTAGGGATGGCGGGACCAGTCGAACAGCGTTTGTAGATCTGGGGTTAAATAGTGCAGTGCGTGGGGTAATAAGTCCTTAGATGGAAGATTGTGCTGTTTGTTTTTTGTTGAGGAGAAGAACGGTTGATTTTGTGTAACTACCCCAAAGTTGTGAGCAATATAAGTACTGTTATACAGCGGTGTGTTAGTTTTGCTTAGATGAATTGGAAAACCAAACTACTCAAAGATCTCCTTTTCACTGAAACGGTAGCTTAAGTCAGTTTGGAATGGCAATAATAATTATAACTGGTTCAGGTCAGAAGGATGAAGCATTGCTGAATCTTTATCTCATTATTATATAAAGCTTTTAACACAAACTAATATTAGCCGTTTAAGTTTACAAAAAAACACTGCATTACGACATCGTGATAACTAGTATGTTGTGGTAAAACGCAAGCATCCTGCCTGTAGTCTGCCTCAGCATTGCTGTTACTTTCTGAACCCTGAACACTTTAAACATTCTCCTGAACTATAACCAAAGTGCTTCCTTGTAGAGCTGACAGTTTAAATATTGAATGAAGGCCGAGTCCACGGGGAAGAAGGATTCTGTGTCAGATTTAATTCCGCTTTTTAACTGTAATTAATATTTTCGGCAGCCGACTCGAGTCATGCTTGTGCTTGCATTCCTCTGTTTGTGGTTGTTGGCTCACCTGTGACCTGTGTGTGAGTCAGTTATACACTACACACACTGTTTATGGCTAATAACATACAGTGACCTCTGAAAGTATTGTAACCGTAAGAACCGTAAGAATTTGTCTTTGCCTTACACTGAAAATATTAGGGCTTGACGTTGAAGGCTTAATGAGACAAAGAATCGCAGAGGGTGCAGGGCTCGCAGAATTCCTAAACTGTTGGCAAAAAGAATAGGAGGGAAGTTTCAAGACATGCCAACAGATGGCAGCACAAAGCTGCATGCAAGGCTGTGCTGTTTGACTTGTGCTGCCATCTGTTGTCTTGACTGATTTTTGATGAACCCTCATATTTTCCTTGCCGTTCCAATACTTTTGCAGAGGATCGTATATTCATAAGGGATAAAGGATATTTCAACCATAATATTTCTTGTCTCCTGTAGGTGTATGTGGGAGGAAATGCTGCTCTGATGGGCCAGAAACTCGCCTCTTACCCAGAGCTGGAGGTGAGTTCACATTTGTATCCCTGTAGATTATCTGTCTGTAGAAATCATATAATTTGCTAACTAATTACATCCTGGCACTTGATCATTCTTCATCTGATCATTTATCTGTTTTTTTTTTTTTTTTAACAGTAGATATAAATGTAGCTCGTTAAACACATTTCTGTTGTTTCTTGGGTGACCTGTAGGTTCTCCTGTGTGGCCCTGTTGGGCCTAAGCTGCATGAATTGTTGGATGATCATATAGTAGTTCCACCACAATCCCTTCAGGAGACGGATGAGTTTCACCTTATCCTTGAGTACAAGGCAGGTCAGGATAGATTCCTTCTTCCTTGTTTGCATGAGCATAGAAGTTGAAAGCTACCACAGAAAATGTACTAGTGTTTGTTTCATAAAGTTTCTTAGGAATGTATAACATCTTCCCAGCATTTTGTTAACAAGACTGAAAAAGATGTTAACTCTTTGTGTGTGTGTGTATATAATCAGGGGAGCGATGGGCTTCAAGTCAGGCTCCTCAAGCCAATCGCTTCATCTTGTCTCACGATGTGTCCAATGGGGAGATGAGCACTTTGGAGACATTTCTGGACAGCCTGGATGAGTTTCAGCCCCGACTGGTGGTGCTGTCTGGACTCCACATGATGGAGGGTATGGGCCGTGCGCTTTGGGAGAACCGGATCAAAGAGGTGTGCACATTTTAATATGTTCGCTGTTTATCAACCATCCAAAAAGAGCAAGTTGTCTCATCATTGACCTGATTTTTTTTTTTAGAATGTTGTTTGTGTATTTAACTACAAAATCTTAATTTGTAACAAAATGATTTGTTAGGTGTCATATGGCACTATTATTAACTTATTTTACTGTGATCGATTTCATGTTGTTTATACAGAATGACTGACAAAACAGTGTGCTTTAAATAATTAGGGTAAATAAGATTAGTGTTAAAAAAAAACCTATTAAAGCCATGAAAAGCTGGAAAGACTGACTAAAGGTTTCATTGCTTTTTTTTCAATACCAGAAAATAATAGTAAAATAGTATTAGTTAGTTGTTTATAAGAGTAGAAGTAGTTTTAACTAATAATGGTTTATTAATAATTGTTAACTTTCTGGATTATCGATTAAAAAAACAAATTAAATGAAGGAAGTCCTTTTTACAAGCAAGTGTGACTTCCATCAATCTTAGAACAAAGGTGTTCATTTCTTTTAGCTATATGCTGAATGTGTCTAATTAGTAGCATCTACTTATATCACATCACTATGTTCCATTGATTAAATTACACGCAAAAATGTAGTTGGTCTGATCTTAAACAGTAAATGAATCTCTTACAGTTTGCGGTTGCTATTGCTGATGTTCGTAATGAGGCCCCCATCCACCTGGAGCTGGCCAGTATGACTGACCGGGAATACATGAGCATTATCACAAAGGAGGTAAATGTATATGTTTAACACACGTCCTTTTCTACCCCATTAACATGTCTGATCTGTACTGTGCATGCAGATTTTTATGATCCACCTGTGTCATTCATAAGATTTGTAAAAGTAACTCTTAAGTATAGCATTGTGTTTCCTAATATACAGTAGCAACTGTATCAACATTTGTCTTAATTTTGAAGTACAGAATTATGTCTACATTATTTTCTAAAAGAGTCGATGTATGAAATGGGTTTGATAAGATGTAATTAAATAAAGAAAGAGCTAAGAGGAGTTGTGTTGGATAATACAAATTTGGAAATATTGTACACTATGGGCTAGACTTATTCTACAAAGTTCAGACCAAAATATTTTCTACTATTTGTAATATAAGATTTATAAATATTGTCTTTTACCGTAGTAATAAGGGTCATAATACAAGGGCTGCCTTTTATTCAAGTAACATACTGAAGGCATTGTTGGGCCATCATTTGTTTAGTGTGATGCTCTTTCGTTAGCAGGTCTTGCCCATGGTGAACTCAATCGGCCTGAATGAGCAGGAGCTTCTCTTCCTGTCTCAGGCTGGTGGGGGACCTCACTCTGATCTCCACTCATGGAGTGGCATTCCTGACGTAGGCCGTGTTTCTGATATTCTTCTTTGGATCCTTGAGCAACACGGTCAAGCCGACCCGGACTCCGAAGCCCACCTGACACGTATCCATTTCCACACTCTGGCTTATCATGTGCTGGTTACAGTGGACGGCCACTGGAGGAACCAGCGCAGCACCGTAGCGGCAGGGGCTCGCGTCGCCAGCTCTCAGGCTTGTGGGTTACAAGCTGTGGACGTCAGTAAGGTGGAGCTCAAGGCTCCACTCAGCTTCTATAGCTCTTTTACAGAACCGAAAGAGAGTCTAGTTTTGGATCCATCCAATCCTGTGACAGTGTGGCAAAGGAGGAATGTGTCTTTCCATCTCAGTCCAGTGCTCATATGCAAACAGCCACTTCGGACAGTCGGGCTGGGGGATGCAATCTCAGCAGAGGGACTCGTCTACTCTGAGATTGTTTCCCAGCTGCACTTAGACTAAAAACGAATTGAGGGCCACTAAAAATGTCTTACAATAAGTTTCTTTACTGTTGATCCTCTCTGCAATGCCTGCAAAGCATCTAACCAGCTGGACAGATGTTCCTGCAGGTGCTACACAAGTCCTTAATCCTGAATGTGAAAAGAATAATAGAGGGAGAGCGGAAGTTTTAAAAAGTGTCTTCACTTCTTGTATAAACTCGGTGTGTAGTCTTAAGCCGTTTGGTGAGTACTGTACTTTGTCTTACTTGAGACCGTATCGTTGCACTGAGTACAAAATTTATTTTTCCTTTTCTTTACACTCCGTTGCTCCCCTGACTACTAGCACTGAAACCTACTAATAAGCAAGGAGCAGAAATCTTAAGCTAAAAATAAAAATCCCACAGACCCCAAATGACAAGAAATGCCTTAACTAAAACCAGAAACTAACCAAAACACTCATGCGTAAGTGGTTAAGCAAAGCAAAAACCCAACTATGTTCAATACTCTTTCCTCAACTTGTCACTACAGCACAATCTGGCATAATGAATCGAATACTGGTGGGTAAAACGCGTCTTCCCCACATCCATCGAAAGATTTGACCCCCTTTGTTGATGTTTTATTGTTTCTACTTCATAATAATAAAAATAAAACACTGTTCCTTATAAAACTTTGCAAACTTATGCAACCAGCTCCATAAAGAAGCTAAACGTAAAAGGCTTTTTCTGAATAGATAACACTCCTGGCTCATTCCTCTAAAATAAACTTGTTTAGTAAACAATTACATTTTAAGTAAAATCTACAACTAATAAAAATACATGCTGATGCTGTATAGCATAAATGGGATTTAATGCCACTATATGCAACTGGGTTAGAAATATTAGCTTTGAGTTTTTATTAGGATTCCTTTAATATAATACGATAAATCTCATAAATTCGCTCTATAGTGTCTTAAACTTTGACCAGTAGTAAAGATCAATAATATCATTAGTTACCGAAACCGTGTATTGTAACTTGCACCTACTTCATCAACAAGACATTATGATGGCTTATGATGGCCATCATAATGTTTTGCTTCATAGAATATTTGTAAGGACACCAGCACTCATTTTCTCCTCAGCATGTTTTAGATCATTGTACATTATATCTGAAATCCTGCCTCCTCTTCTGCTGAATGTCTAAAAGGGAATAAGGGAACATATCCAGCATAAATCAAACTATGTCTGTACATACATAATGCTGGAACAATTAAGTATCTTGGTTAACATTGTAAAATAAGGAAGAAAAAAAAGAACAAAAACTGCCATTAGCAACTGGCTGAATTTATGCATGATGAGACTTGAAGCTCAAAAGGTTCAGTGAATTTCTGCTCTAATATAAATGCAAGCCAATTTTTCTCTCCGGATGCAGTAATCTGATGTATGTGAGCCAGCTGTCAGAAGGGAATGATGGGAAAACTGGGAATGATGTTCCATTCAGTTTCATGTTAGATGGTTATGCGTCCTGAACAGTGTGGTGACATTTGAGCTAGGAACAAGATATTTGCGTGGAGAAATCGACCAGCCTTTTGATGGTGATCTAATCGATTAAAACAAAAAGGTCAGGAAGCTGCTACTGTAGGTGAAAAGGCAGAATTGTGAAAGAGGTGCTGATGACCGAGTTCCAGATTCTGTCATTTAAATGTACTTTTATTTCTGTTACTAGGCTTTCCTCTTTCTATGTTTTTCTCTAGTTACCATACTGGAATAAGGTCATATTAAACTTGTCTTATGTATTGTACACTTTTTGTTTCTTTAAAGCGACTTTAAATTAGTGTAACATAAAGCTTTAACTTCAACACTTGATTTGTAAAAATTATGCAAAGTCTTAAGCATTTAATAGACAGTAAGATAACAGGGATATTTAGGTTATAAACAAACGTTTTAATGATTTTTATATCAATAAAATATTTCTGTTGATCAAAAAAAAAAAATCACCTTGATTGTCTATTGTTAATATTTTATTGGGATGATGCAATGAGCTAGTTTGTATATCTAACTCAGCTCAGAGGCTGGAGAAGCATCTGCATTACCTTAATGCATATTTCCTGTTGAGTCTATAAGGACATATTTATTAAAGTCTGCAAACAAATGATGCTATACAGTTCTCTATGTTAAACTCTGTGTGCCATTTCAAAATTATCTAGCATTAGCTTATTAATTCGTTTAATTCTTTAGTGTAAACATGGCAACCTTCAAACCAAGTATTCTTTAGAGCAATAGCTGTGAAAAGAAATCACAATTTAAAAACTATATTTACAAACAATATGCCTAAAAATAAATATGCTATTATTGTATTGTCAGCAAATCCTTTAGAAAGTTTAAACACACTATTTACCAAGCAGCAGTTCTCATTTGTCCATATCTTAAACTCTCTAATCTGCCACTGCTCTGGCTTTGCTCTTCTTCTCCTTGCCTTTGGGAAGTTCTGCATCATCACATTCAGAGGCTCCTGGAGGTTCAGAAGGGGCGGCTGGTGCAGTCTCTACATCAGGCTCTACACAGGAAATTAAAACATAAAGGATAGGTGACACCTGAGAGCTACTATCCAGACCATTTTAGTAAGAATACAGCAATACTCAGATACTCCAATACTGCAAGTGTGTTTCCCATGTGTAAGTTGAGCACAGAAGAGCAAGACGTAAGACGTAAACCACTATCATGGTTTAAAAAAAACCCCCAAAAAACATTTCCAGCTGAACGGCATCTCAGACAACACACAAAAACCCTAATACAAAAGAACTGAAATATAAGACAACAGTATTTCAGCCTCTGTGTGGGAATATTTTATATTTCTGATGAACATTTTTATTCAAACTTCATACATTTTTTTCTGTTATGAGATTAATGCCAAAGCAGCCTACCAATAATCTAAGCAGCCACAGGGTATTTTTGACTAGATTACATGAAATCTGACATTAATTTTCTGTATATGCACCTGTTACAGCTTAAGCTACTTTTAATTTTAACTTTGGGTGAAATAGTGAGTCTTTGGAAGTTAAATAAGATGGGAGCATGCAGACTGATGACAACAAAGACGACTCAGGACTACATTAAGGTATTTAAAAAAAAAAAGTGCAGTATTGTTGCTTCAACTCATCTAAAACCATTACAGGTTTTGCTGGTTTAATCACTGACGGTAAGCATGTTAAAATTACAAATGTTTAAACCAAAAGTAGGTCATTTAAAACATGTCCAAGGAACATACTCATATTTAAAAAAGTTGACTAATTTAGTGTACCTGCAGCCAGATGAATGCTTTTGCTGTAGCCTGCGGCAGACGACATGGCCTGGCCTAAAGCCTGATTGGAGCCCAGGGGCTGCTGGAAGGAGGACGGCTTGCTGGAAGATGTGCGCTGGCTGCTTTTGGACTCTTTGCCTGATTTCATCCATAATAAACTGTCTCCCGCTTGAAGAGCAGTGCCCATTTTATGAGCCGTTTCTACAAGCTGAACAGAAAAGAGGGGTCATTAAAACAGATATAACTACTATGTAGTAGAAAATACTAGCAATGCTACATATACACGTGTGTGAATAGAGTGAACTCTTGCTTGAACACAAATTAAATGACTGGCTGGTTATTCTACCAAGTTATTATGCTAACTATAATAAAAGGTTTTACCAGAATAATTTTAAGCCATAAGTTTGATATGCAATTTTAGTACCTTAAATAAAGAACATATTTAGCCTTTATTAATCACTAATCAGAAGTGTTTATAAATTTTTACTATGTCAACACTTAAAAAAATGATTAACAAATTATTTTCTGGTCAAATTTTTCGTATATTATATTGTATATTATATTGTAAATTAAGGACCTGCAATAGCATGAATTAGCCAGTAATAGCGCAAGATTACCAACAGTTACAACAGGTATACCTTAATAATTTAACTGACTGCATAAGAAGAATGATTGTTCCAATTAAAGCTGGTAAATCGATTATTAAATTAATCTTTTGCCACAGCTCTAATTTATATTTACATTTTTGGCATGTGTCTCTATCCACAGTGACATTTATCTTATGTATTTCACAATTTGTCCAACTGAGAATTTAAGGGTTAAGGGTCTTCTTCAGGGGCCCAGCAGTGGCAGCTTGGTGGTGCTGGGAATTAAACCCACTATTTTCCATTCAGCAGTCCAACACCTTAACCACTGAACTCCCTCCTCCTTAAATATTATATCCCAAAATGAGCTACGGTTTTTCCCGAATAGAATATTTAGAGATTTAGAGCACTTCTAATTCAATATTAAACACCTTCTGTTCATTTTCATCTTTCATTTTTTTGGAGTTTCTTTAGTGACATTCTCACATCCTAAATGTGTATTTGTGTAGTGAGGTTGTACCTCGGGGTCGAACTCGGTGTTGCTGTTGCGCTCAATCAACATGTTGACTTTTTTCTCCATCTCCTGGTATTGCTGCAGTGCTGATTTCTTGTCTCCCTGATTATACAGCAGCACTGCAAAATTCAGATTCACCAGAGGGTTAGACCTGAAAGACAGAAAGAAAGAAAAACAATCACTTTCAGATAGCTTGTGTACATCAGCTACAGCTGTTTCAAATGTTTTGGAAGACTTACTCATCCAGCAGAACAGCCTGTTCGTATGACCTGCGCGCATTTTCGACATCTTCCAAGTTGGTCAGAGCAACTGAGAAAAACCAAGACAACATTTAGTCAACACTGACTTGCGGATTTAATTCAAACTGGATCAGGACAAATAAGTAGCATAATACACCACCACAAAACCTGTAAAGGACACTTTGCAGATGATGCATTGACATATTAACCTAGATACTCTTAGTTAACATGGTTATTCAATAAATTAGCAGAATAACTAAATCAGAAGAACAACTAAAATATGGATTAGGAAAAATCTCCATCATGGGATGTTCTAAAAGTTTTTATTGCTCTCCACAGCTGTATAGACTGATAAATCACATCCTGTCATTAGGCTGATTTGAGCTGACAGGGTATTTGGACGTAACCGAAGTAAACACTCTTTATAACATCTCAAAACATCCCATAAGAGCCTCCAGAATTTCCTTTATAGACTATGTTGTGTAAAACTGATACATGTGAAAAATGATTATTTCCCATAATGACAGTGGTCACTGCGGGTAATGTCATTGTGTAGACGCAAAAAGATGTTACAGTCACATTGTACAGTTTACGAGGAAAGGAAACAGGTGGAAATACCTGCAAGCAGCATGTAAAGCTCTCCCATGTGTGGATTCAGGTTAATTGCAGCACTCAAAAAGTGGAAGGCGGAGGCATACTGCTGCATGGTTAAATGCACCAAACCCAAATTATACAAGACCTTCCAGTCAAACGGAGACAGATAGTTTGCTCTCTTCAGGCAACTTATAGCCTGAGAAAAACAAACAAGAAAAAAAAATGTAAAAAAGAAAATGATTTATCACATAATTAACCCCAAACTGGAAGATAGTTTAAAGCTCACAGCCACATATTTCTTTTTGCCGAAAAAGCACATGCCGATGTTATTCCACAGCGGAGGACTTTCAGGCACAGTTAAAGCTGCTACTCGATACTTATTCATGGCCACATCAAAATCTCCGTGTGTCTGCATCATGCTTCCTGCTGCCAGGATAGCCTGCAGTGACACATACACACAGACTGAGTACATCACATTCATCCTCGAAGGCAAGACATATACATTGAAATGGGTGTTTTTCTGACCTTGTAATTGTTTGGATCGTATGTCAGAGCATTTCCCAGATGTTCAAAGGCCCTTTGATATTTCCCGAGCTGACAAGAAATAGAAACATTTCGAAACTTTAAGATATATTGTAGAGACCACACGGTCCAAAACATTAAAGTTTCAAAAAATGACTATCTGTTGAAACTGACCTGCATATACAAGAGTCCCAGTGTGGTCAGCAACTCCGTATTCTCAGGGGAAAACCTGCAACATACATATACAACTGCTCAGTGTATTTCTGTATAATTCTGGTAGGATGATGGTAGAAATGTTGATGAGGCTTTTTTAGAACCACAAATTGCAGTAACAGTGAAAAGTGTAGGTTTGTCCCTAATGTGCAAGCCAGAAGCGATAGGGGCAAAAAAAGCCTAAAAAGACCAATATAACACCCTTTTCTGTTGCCCTTTACTGGCTACATTTAGTTCATTATCCCAATGCTCAGTTGGCCTGTCTGTAATGCCACCCCAACAATCTGTTATATTTAATGTTTGCTCCCGCCTTTTTTGAGGAAAAAAATGAAAAATAGAATGATCTTCCAACCTCAATCCAGACACTAGAGGTAAACAAATCCAGATTAATCCGGGTTAAATATCAGAGGAACCCGACCAGAGAACCTAACGTCACTAGCACACTTACTCCACTGCACTCCTGTAGATCTCGATAGCCTTCTCTGTATCTCCCTGTAGCAGGTACATCTTTCCCAGCATCATGTAAGTCATGTCATGCTTGTTAAGTTGCAGTGCCATGTTTAGATGCTCCTCAGCCTGCATTATCAAGTGACATATTAATTAAACGGCAAAACTAAAACAACAACTTTTTAAAACATTTTAAAAGTGCATTTTTTCAGTCACTTACTTAAAGACAAATACAGCCTAACTTCATATACATTACTGTATATGGTCAAAAATGTAAGAACACCTGACTATTACACCTGTATGTCGGATTCATTCCCAATTTTCCTCTTATTTTAACCCTCACTTCCCTAGAAAAACATGAATTCTTTCCCTACAACCCTTTTTATGGAGCTTAGGGGCTTCACCCCCTACAAAAACATCACAGACGCCTTTCTACAGAGTCAGGTGACCACACACTTTTGAACACATATTATAAACCGACCAACCCTAATACCTACACAAAAGGACATACTTCAACCAACTTACCCTTTTGAAATCCTTGGTGTAAATGTAGCAAACTCCGAGATTATGGTTGATCTCCTGCAAATCACCTTAAACGTCACTTCGTGCTACAGACTATAAATTCTTGCTTCGGAATAATAATGCTAGAAAGTTTACCCAGTCTTTTTGATTGAGACAAGCCGCATCATTGTAAACCTCAATGGCAGCCTTATGTTTCCCTAAAAGAAAACTACACACACGTACATACAATAGGACCTTCTGATAGAATCTACTAAGTTTTACAAAACAGAAAAAATGCTGGGATGTTTTTTTTTGACACAGGATGCTTACAGGGAACGAGCAACTTGTTTGAGGTTGTCTGAGCTGGTGGGGTTGAGGATGGCACAGCTCTGAAACAGCTCTAGAGACTGCTGGATCTTTCCCTCTACCCGGAGGATCAGAGCTACACACACACACACACACACACACACACATATATTAAAATCAACTAACATTACAGAATTAGAGACAGTTTCACAGCACACAAATACCCCAGCCTCAGTCCTGTGTAGATTTTTTTTTTAAGTAATAACATAATTGTATATATAGTTGATAATGGTTACCTTGGACATATATGGCATATTCACACATGCCTTGAGTCTCCTGCAGCTGCTCTCTAATAATCGCCTAAATAGATATTTAAGAAATTTACAAAACATGAGGGAAAAAGGGCTTCAAATCCTTTACTATTATTGTTATGCACAACAATAATCCCCTCTTGGAGATTGAGATTAGATACTGTACAATCCGTCTGGGGGAGAAGGGTTCATTTCTGAACAAAATCTCAGTGCCTTTACCACCTGAGCCACCACTGCATCAATGCAGGAATAACAGAGGTGCATAAATGCTGCCAGCTGAAAAGCAGCTCGTACCTTGCAGGTGTCATAGTCTTTACGGATGTAGTGCAGATGAATGAGCCAGTTCCTTCTCTCTAGTATCGGGAGCTCTGGAGCTGAGAAAGAAAATACAGTCGGTTATTAGACCCTCACTGGGTTTACTCAGTTGTCTGCTGCAACCACACACAGTCATTTCAGTTTTATACACATTAAGCCAGATAAACAGCTATAA
The DNA here is from genome assembly GCA_005784505.1 of Bagarius yarrelli. Classification (NCBI taxonomy): domain Eukaryota; kingdom Metazoa; phylum Chordata; class Actinopteri; order Siluriformes; family Sisoridae; genus Bagarius; species Bagarius yarrelli. The sequence continues at coordinate 11,783,673 of VCAZ01000001.1, read as the reverse complement.
TGATCTATGCAGCAATTTCTTCTATTTCAGATCAAACTTTGGCTTCAATATTACATTTTTGTACACAGACATAAAGGTTTATCTGGATTAAATTGTAAAAGTTTACAAGGGGGCAGGGTAGCTCAGTGTTTATGGTGTTAGTCATAGGGGCTATGACTGTTTAGGGGCTGCCATAGTTGGGCCCCTAAACTCTCAGTTGATCAGTTATATAAATGAGAAAAATGTAAGTTGCATTGGATGAGGGTGTCTGGCAAATGCCAGAAAAGTAAAAACTGATTAACACTCTACATGGACAATGTAGAGTGTCTTATTTAATGCTAAGGCTATTATGCCCAGCTAAGCATGTACAGCTCCCAATCTCCAATCCTAAAAGCCATTACAAAAACAGAAATTTCTCTGTCCATATACATATGCAGATGTTTACAAGCCTGCTGATGAAGCCTGCTCTCGATGCTCTATTCCGGGAACTGTAATCCTCCTCAACGCTATTTAGAGCATGAAAACTTGACAAACAGCACCATCCAAAGGATAAACTGAAGAATGACGGTCAGAAGGACAACTACCACTCATACTACAGTACACACAGTAGGTTTCACAGTAGGTGAAATCAGCAGGAACATCATTTTAGAAATGATCAGCTTTAATAGCTCTAAACCCTCACACACTGAACCCTGGCCGTCAGGTACGTACCTTTTTTAGGACGGGGTTTTGTGGCCACAGGGAGTGAAGCCTCCTAAATAAAAATAAATACACCAGATACATTAAGTCATTCCTACATTAATAATAATCTATATCTGGTACACAAGGCATGACCTTAACTGTTGTTAATGACAACAAAATAACAATCACTCAGTGCAGGACCAAGAAAACACACAAGAATTGTGACCGCAAGGTTGGATGACATAAAGAACAACTTACCCTAACCCTAATTAAGTAAGCTTAAATAATTCTTTTTTAAAAAGGAGAACACTATCATTAGAACCATATCAAGAATATTAAAAGATCTGGTCAGCAGCTCATTAGCCATAAAAGACAGACTCTATATTACTTTATTCTCTCTACTAATAAAAAGAAATTAAACCAAAAAAACTAAAACAATTCTCTCACACACTTCTGTTGCGTACAGGGTGTTTATCACTGCAGGTCTCACTATGTACTATAAAGTCACCAATAGGCGTTCCTACCACTTATCAGTGGGCTGTTTTAAGGGTGCATCATATTTAGCAGTGTTTATCTGCATCATATTATAAGAGACGAAGGAGAATAAGTTTGTGCTCTTCTCTACAATTCATATGTAAATTTAATGTCTACACATAAAGTTTAACTTTTCTCAACTCAAATCGCTTCACAAACCCAAATCTAGTCAAGAACAATCCCAGAATTTCAGGCTGCTTTGTCGTCTCGAGCTGCTGTATGTGTGATCACAATATTGCACTGTCATAAGTACCAAGAAGTTGAAGAAGAAAACGCAACAGAACCGGTGCAGATGTTTATATCTATCTGACTGTTACTACTCCATTACTTTACCTAAAAGCAAATTGTTGCTGCGCTCGTGCCGAGCTTTCTACTGCTAACTAAACCCTAAAAATGAACTCGATAGATGATAATTACTTGCATTATTTACTGCGTGCACTTAAGGAGATAATAAGTGAGCAAACCAAACAGTTATAAAACGAACGGTTTATAATCCTTACCGTTTTAATGGGCTCGTCGTCAGCCATCCTCTTGTGCAGCAGATTATAAGAACACGCACTTCCGGTTTCTCGCAGCGCCCTCAATCGCACAGCTGTTACTATGGCAACGCGAGGACTAGCGTTAAACTTTAAAACATTAAAATACCCAAACGGAATTTATATGTTGCAATTTTTATTATTATTATTTATATATTTTATTTTTATTATTCACTTTAAACCTATAGTTTAAATGTCTTTTGGCGCAAAAAAAAAAGTAGCTAATTACAGTTTATTACTAAATTTAACTGTTTCAGTAGCACATTTAAGATATTTTTTGACCCACTTAACTTAGACCGGTTTACTGTGTTTTTTAATTGTCTTTAACACCTGAATTCCATAAAAACACGATGCATTTATAGTTAGTGTAAAACCATATACCCACATTTGGAACTGGAGGAACACAACTGCACCTCAGACCAAAAATGAGCAGCTGAAATCACTAAAACTATTGTAACTGAATAGAAAAATCTCCACAGCAACACTTTATCATCTGGTGAAAAACCTTTCCAAGTGTGGAGGTTTTTATAGAAGTTAGCAAGGGTGTCCAAAAGTGGTGGCCAGTGGTGGTCATGATTACCATTGTAACACTGTGGAAGCTATTAGAATAATTTTTAGTGGATATTATTAAATAAAATGCAGAATTTTAAACAGGGGAATCACTGGGAGAAGAAGAAAGACTAAATCTGAAATAGGATGTTTTAAAAACAAATATTATTGTAATGGTCAGGTGTCCAAATACTTTTACTGATATTGAGTATTTTCTGTTAAATTCACAAAACGTACACGAAAGCCACAGTTAACTAAACATATTGGACTAAAGATTAATTCTTCCAATTTAAGTCTAAACTATCAGGGGTTGTACTGATCAACCTGTCTGAAATAAATACAGGTATTAGATAAATGCATAGACCTCCGTATTTTATTAAAATTTTAATGATACATACAAAGTATAGATTAAATTCAATATATTTCTATACAAGTCATTATATATCAGGGTGTCATTGCTGTTTTAGCTTTAATTACAGATCTCTCTACCGTTGACGCATTCAAGTAATACACAAAAATCTGGTTTCTGTTAATAATGTTATGAGGTATGTGCTTTGGATATATGTATGCTTAAATCTCACTTATATAAACACTAGGATTCTTAGACATAATTATTAAAATAGATTGTAATGTATAATGTTGTAATTTCCTAGTTTTTGCAATTAGAGAGATGTCACAATGTCCCAGATGGTTTTCTGTAGCTATAAACTCCTCACCTCTGCCAAACTACTCTTAAAAATCAGTTTAGAGTTTACATTGAATAACCATGAGTATATATTTTATTATAAGGGGCATTTGGTCACTGGACCACAGTTCGATAATTGTATATGTAGGGTTCAGGAAAGGAAAGAGGTGCAGTTCTTTAACAGCAGAGGTTTCGCGATCTCCAGCAGGTCCAAATTTGGGTCCAGTGACCTGCCCAAGCCTTCCAGCACCATGATGGCAAACACAATGGAGGCAAAGTTGCTCTCTAGCTTAACCTGCAAACAAAAAGAGGGACAATGCATTGGCTAACGCACTGCATTGATAAGTACAGTTAGGACCCGGTGGCTTTTTATGGACACTTTTATGGACACTTTACCAGCACACTTATAAGTAGGTCTTTTGTCACAAAGTCGGTCGCACATAGTTGTCTAGAATGACTTTGTATGATGTAACATTAAGGGTGCAGTATATCTTGGAATATGCTAACTGCAGCCTGAAAGTGTATGTCCCACGTTTTGTGCCCATCACCATCCAAACCCACATCTTCTAAACGTGCACAGACTAGACAACCAGTGACATTAATACAATACATCATGTGTCATTCACTGGTGAGAAAAGTTTATATTACTGCTAGTATAATAGTACCAAAACACTAAAATACCAAACGATAGTACCCGATTACACGCAGCTGCTGTAGGGATGCAGCGATGAATGATTTCACTAATAACATCAACACATGCCAGCTGTGTTGCATCTTAAAGTATGGAGTTTATCAGAGACATGGAAGCTATTATGCACGCACACTGGATTAAAGACGGCAACGGGGTCCTAACAGCAAAATGCTGTTTCCTCTAAAGAAGCACCTGAAGTCACAGTTTGGGATAATTTTGAGCACACAAAGACTGACCAGGGCCTCACTGAAAACAAAAAAAGCTGTAGAAAAGCTGCTGCTAAGGAAATACATCAGATTTGATGCAGCACATAAAAATACGTGGCAAATTAGTTAATTATTTAATGAAGTGGTGTTCAAAGACTGGCCCATGGATAAATTTCAAACGACCCGCAGCTTAGTCAGGATTGTGATTTAATGAACTATAACAGGCGTCAGTAAGTTCAATGAATAACATTTTAACTCAATGGAATGCAATTGAACAGATTCAAAAAAGCGAATCAATTAATTGTGTATAATTAAACACTATACATACCTTGTGGTGGATCAGCAATCCAAATACTCTTGACAAAAGCTCTGCCACCTGAATCTACATAGAAAGAAATCATGTTTTGAAATTATCTCATGAGACAGAAGGCTAAGATGTCTGTGTGTATGTGGTAGGCATTTGATGTACCTTCCCAAGAGACAGCTTGTCACTGACAGCAAAATCTACCAGCTCAGCCATTTCCCTTTTGAATCGTGGCACATCTTGGCATTCGTTGGCCCTGGAATGGTTTAGAATCAGCTCTGCTACACGTTCCCCCTTAATGAAAGCAAATATCAGTGATATATCAAGCAGGAAAAGGTAAAAGTAGTGCTACAAAATGAGTAAACATCAAAGCTATACTCCTCTATTTGCTAGCATGAGCTTTAACACCTTGTCAGTCAGTAGTACCTGTTGGAGCACGACGGCCGTAAAGACAGCTCTCAGGTTCCGCAGATCTCCCTCGCTCAGCTGGGCCACAATTCCAGTGTCCAACAGCACCAGCTGCAATGGAGGGGGTGAAGGTCTCATGCTGACCAACACCGTGTCCCACAGATCCGTCAGAGTGGCTTTGTCCTGGGATGAGACTCCCTGATCTGCCTGAACCAGGATGTTCCCTGGATGGAGGTCTCCGTGGACAAAGTTATCCACAAACACCTGCACATGGACACAGCAAGAAGTACAACTAATGCCATACGGGGACATTACAGGTACACCAGAATTTTGGTGCTATGTATCTTTGCAATGACAAAATAGTATCTATCTTGTATCTAACACAAGCATTTTATATATTTTTTATGTCTGTCTTTTGTATGTATATATATATATATTTATATATTAATATTTTTGTTTTCTATATTGAGGTAAGTACATTTGATTTTTACTGTATTTAAATTCAGTTTGTATGTGCCTGCATTTGGTTCTGTGCATGAGGAACATAAAACATATTTAGCACTTCACATAAGAACCAAATTTTGTTCTATGTCTATAGCATGTTTGCATTATCCCACCATTTTTAGCAGCGTGTCCACCCCCATGCGGGCAATTCTCTGTTTCATGGACACAGAAACCTCAGATCTGAGGTAGTTGGAAATGGGTTCGCTCTCCTTTAAAACAAATGTAAAAAGCATGACACACACACTTTATTTCAAGATGACAAAGACAAACTGGGCTGATGTGGAGCACAAGAAATTCCCACACCTCATACGTTTCAACCAGGACTGCTCTTGTTACAAAAGGTCTAAGTGGTGTTGGAAACTTGACATATTCCAAGTCTTTAAAGTTGGTTTTAAACTTTTCCATGTTCCTTGCTTCAAAACGAAGGTCTATCTGCAAAAGCAAAGGCCTTTAAGTGGACAGACAGACAGACGGGTAACAGAGGTGTGTAAGAGTTTGTATAAGTATTTGTAGGGGAAGGAAGTATTACCTGCTTGGTCATGAGCTGCTCAAATTCATCCACTACTTCAGGTAGGCTGAGCCACTTCAGACCAGGTAAGCAGCTGATAAGCACACTGCCTGCCTTCATCAGAATCAGGTCTATCTGAACCTGTCTTCTAATGCCAGGATGAAGCACCTACATAAAAAAAGGAGTGTGACCCTGTATCACTTTCACACTTTATGGACCAAAGTAATTGACCATCAAACCATCCAAAATGTTTTGTTTATTTTTGTAACATTTTATTCCCGATTTAGTCTCAGTAAGAGTCTTATTTCCACAATATCTGCCAAATTGTGGACTGGCAGAGGGAATTTTTACATTTAGCCACAATATGATTAGTAACTTCAGGCACTAAATTTAAGAAAGTCTGCGGTTAAGTCAGTGCTCCAGATCCAAAGGTGTTCAGTGGGGTCCACTTTTTCCACACCAATCAGAACACAGCATGTCTTCACAGAGATCAGGGACATTGTCATGCTGGAACAGTGATTGAGTGAAGGAATAATACAATGCAACATACAAAGACATCCTAGACAACTGTGTGCCTAAAACTTGTAACAACAACTTGGGAAAGACACAGTTATATGGGTGTTCTTCTAAAGTTTTGGCTATGATTTGGCCACAAAGTTTAAAATTTTATTAAGTCACCTGGTGATTGCACATTATAGAGAGGATGTTTGTATTACTAATGGTTCCAGATTTTACAACATATTTTACCCACAAAAACATAAGAAAGAAATACAGTTAACTTAACTGTACCTTAACTGCCACTGGTATTAGCGCCTCATCCTTGGCAGGTGGAAGCTCAGCAGGGGGTTCATCTCCTTTCTCTGACTGCCAGAAATAACCTAACATGCCTCCAAATCCTGGAACCTCCCAGGCTTCCAGTAAGTCCTCCTTTTCAAGACCCTCCACCAGCTGCTGGAACGCCGGGTCTTTCACACTTGCCACTCGAGCCTTGGCCCGATACACCTGCGCCACACACCCAGAGCCCACAGGTTCCTTACTGTCAAAGACAAATAGCTGCCTCCATCCTTCCCCAAATGCCCGCGTTAGAGACTGCTTAGTGTGAGTCCATGAATGGGGATGCACCCTGACGTGAAGCCGGGAAAAGCGATCGCAGAACTCCTGGGAGAAAATGTCTCGTCGTGTGCTGGCCCACTGCCCAAGTTTGATAAATGTTGGACCAGACGTCTCAGTTACCCAGAGCAGGGCACCTAGCCAGCATGAGTTGCAGTGCCGGGAGAGCAGACTCAGTGGGTAGAGCAGTAAAAGTGGGCTACATTTTAGCAGAAGGACCAAGGCACGGATGCCCAACCTTAACACAAACATCAGTCTGTGGACCTGTACTTTGGCAACAGACTTTTTCTCCGTAGTTTTTAGAGGAAGCACTGCCTCCTGTGCTGAAGCGTATGTGATTCCACCTGTCCCCCAACATAAAAACGCCAGTTTGGGTGTTTGAGAGACAATGGAATGGCTCTTTCTGACAAAAGTTCGGTATGGTGTAAACCGAACAAAAAATGAGACTTTGTAAATGCTACACCTGAGGCTTTGGAACAGGGGCTTGGTGCAAAAGGCTGACATTTTGATATTGTATGCATCAGTTTTTGGTGTTTTATGGTAAATTTTGGAGCATAAACTACATATAAAGCTCCTAAAAGCACACAAATCCAGTAATTGATAAGGGAACCTTTACAGTGCTGTATGTAATTTGTTAAATCCTATGAAATCAGACACACGCACTTAACTAAACATATGAACAATCACCAAGTATGTAGTATCAGTTGAACGGTTTCAAGCTACTGTTAGTGATTTACCTAATAAATGTAACATTCTGTAATAAACAACTAATAATCCAAATCATTAAAATAAATACCTATGCAAATTAAATGTTCTACTAATAAGTACGATTTGTCATATAGTACCGGTTTAGAAACCCCAACCAGAAAATGAACTTATTTACACTGTATATTCATTCATCGCTGCAATCAAACTCGCCCGTGCTCTCTGGTGCTGCCTTGAAATCCTTCCGTACAGGTTTACACCCTTGGGAAAGTGTTCCGACTTCCTGCTTGGAAATATTTACAGAAAATAGTTACAGAAAATGTATAAATTAAACGAAATAACTTAAATATTCAAATATTTTAAATGTGTCAATAATTATAGATATTTGCTTGATTTTTTATTAGTGTTTGGCTGCTATAAACAATTTTTTACCAACAGAAGCTAGCAATGTGCACTTTGTATATAAAAATAGAATTAATATATAGAATTAAAAATATAATATTTTAATTATTTATTGGTTTATTTTAGTTTATTTTGAGGCTGTACATTTTGTTTCCCTTTTTTCGCTTAACCAAGTCTGAGCAAGATGAGTTATTTAAATGATATGTTTGATTGTATAATTTATACTTAAAATAATAAAAAGAATCAATTTTTATCGCTTTTAAAAGAAAAAACAACAACAAAACACAGTCTAGCAGTTTAGCAGTTTACACAGACTGGCAATGTAAATTTAAAAAATAATAAAAATAAAAAAAATAATTACACAATACTTGTGTAAGAAAGTTAATTTTATACATATAGAAACAAAAAAATACACATATATGAATTTTAAAGGGTTCCAAAATCTGATGCTGAAAATGTCCTCCACTACAGCAAACTGTGGAAAAAGGAATTTAAAAAGGTTAAGGATTCCACAGTCAGGGACATGTAAAAACTGGAGGTCTTAATTTACAAAAAATTAATGATAACATTAAAAAAACATTAACATGTTTCCAATTTTATTGACTAGCTTAGCCTTCTTTCATATTGCAAAAAAACCTAAATGAAGAACTTGCATTTGGCACGTGTCTGTTGCTATTTCCTTGAATTGTTAAAAATACAATGTATGTAGACACTTTTGTTCTTCATCTCCATAGTGTAGCTAATGTTAATCACATATGTTCAGTCCCTATAAACTAAAATATAACTTTACTAAAAAGGCTTAAACTGAGGCAGTCAGTATTTTTGCTACAATAAAAGGGGCGAGCGAGAGCTCAGAGGTTTATTCTAGTTCTTCTGTTGCTATTTTTCTCCACAGAGACGACAAGCACTGAAACACCACATAGTGTATTGTAGCACTCCGCTTGGGTTTGCTATGAAAACAAAAATGAAAGGTTCTATATTTAAAATCTGAAATGTTTATTCACTTGTATTGAACAAGGAAAAAAAGCCCCGCCCAGTATATACCTAGTGGTAAAAGCAGTGAAAGTGCGAAAAAGAGCACCTGAGAGCTCGGACAATTCTCCACATTCTTTACATTTTAGTTGGACAATGAGTTTTAAAAAGGCAATATATTTATATTAAATAAAAAAAATTAAAATACATTTATCATTTGTTGATATAAATTAATTTACTTTCAGTCATGTGCTATAAAATACTATACCGGAAAAAGAATTTAATTCATTATAAAATAAATACATGTTGATAAAACAAATCTAAAACACTTTGTAAAGTTAAAAGATCAAGCAATTTGGATTTTTCTTAATGTTATCAGTGCAGGTCAGTCTGCCAAGGCTAATTTGGTCAACCATTTTCAAAAATTATTCAGACAAGTATCTATAAAGCATAGAGGCATCACTCTCTCCTCAGAGCAAAACTACTCCATCATTTGAGCTAGACTAGAGAAGGGAGCAGTATTATTTTCCTGTGACTGCACATGTAAACATGAGGAAGGAATGTGATGCTGTTTATTCTTTCTCTAGTGGAAAATTAAATAACTTTACTTGCTCTTGCATTTCTTGACACCGAAATGATTCACTTGTTTGTGGTACTTCCTATAATGTTAGTCAAAAAGGCAAAGAACCACATTACGTATCAGTCCCGGCAATAACCTAACCAAGTTACATGGCTTACTAATAAATCTAACCTGTTTACTTTTTACTATGACATTCTAATACTTTAGTTCTAGTTGCTGCGCCTGAAATCGCATTCAGCTAACTACATACTACAATTTTTAAGTGCTTCCTGATAAGAAAAGTTTGTGTAAAAAAGTCCAACAGCATGAAAGTTTAAGGTTTGATAATATTTGGTTGGATGATGTCAAACTAGTGCAATTCAACCACACAAACATTTTTTCCTGAAGTGTTTAAAGCTATTTAAAGAACTTGAAAAATATTGCATCCGTTCCTTCTGCCATTTTCTGCATATGACAAATCGTTTCTTCTGTGGGCTCATGGGATACCGAAGTGTCCATCGTATTCAAAAGTCAAAATTCGGGTGGAAGTAGATCCTGTGGGATACTGTACTTGCTTTGCATGTTCGATTTTGCACACTATAATTATGTGACTAGAGAAGAATGCGATTTCGGACGCAGCTACTGTCTCGCTGTTATTGTTGTAGTCAATTTTTGTGTGTGTTCCAAATTAGCGCTTTATACTGCCCTAATATCTTTTGACAAATATCCACATTACATGTTTATAAATCTAATTTTATAGATGCTCAGTTTACATTGTACATAATATATTATCCGCACTTGCATCCACCTCCAACTTTTGTTTTGTTTTGTCATGTGGACTATTCTCAGAAGCTCACAGTAAACTAACCTAATATTCACCTGTCATTAGGAGGTAAATATATTTATTCTTTAGCCTCCATTTAAAAAGCAATGAGGTTCCCTGAACAGATCTTGCATCCACACCCCCTCTCCTGCAGTCAGACTTATCTCTAAGTTGTCTGGCTTGTCACAAATGGACTAAGTGTTTATTTTGAAGATTTCGACAGTTAAAAAGCTTGAAGGTGTTTCTATTATGTGTATAACTTAATAATGTGTGTGTTACAATGTTGTAGGCTGTAATATGTAGTTTTGAGGTATTTGCCTCAAAATGTAAATCATTAATTATTATTATTATTATGATAATATAATATTTTACTATTCATTTTCTTTTCATATGAGGATATCAAGATTGTTGTATTACTGCATTAAAAGGCTTAGAAAAGTATAAAAACACAGAGTTTCACCACTTTTCCAGTCTCCTTCTTTCAGGATTCATCTTTTATTCCTCTCATGTTCTGAAGTGGTGTCTCTGGATTTCTTTATGAATTCACATGTGAAGCATTTTTCTCTCTGTTTTTTTAGTCGTGTCTTTGGAGAAACCCTGAAAAAGTTTGGGAGCCCTGAAAAGGTTTTAAAGCATTATAATTGCAAGTTCATAATCTCAAAATGGTGCAACATTCTCTAGCTAGTGGAAAAAAGAGGCAAATTTGTCATGGCTATACTGTATACCCGCTTTACCAGGTTATTCCTATAAACACTTGCTGATTTGTAGGTGTTTGTGAGCTGATAGTATGTGGAAGAGGGTAAATCACCGGCCTGTGTTGTAGCATATGAAGCAGCATAAATAATATAAAGTTATGTCTCAGAGGATCATGTCAACTTTTATCCACTTAATATTTGGTAGATGTTATAGTGGGAACAATTAAATGAAATTGTACTCAATTAGAGCAGAGACTATACCAAGTATATTTGCTTTAGAATTTTAAATAATTATCTCTCAAGGAACCTTTTTTGGAAGAATATAGGAACAATGTTTAAATATAAATAACAGTATCACTGAGTTTTTTGGATGACAATAAAGATGACAATATATAAATATTATACTAGTCTTTTTAGTAGTATGAGAAGTATTTGTAGTGTACATATTTTACGAAACTGATACATGGTATTTTATTGTAGGATATTTTAGGGTTCACAAAAAAATAAATGTTTTCTGTGTTAAAAAAACCCCAGTCAAATCTGGTATGGTGTCATACCAATGGTATAACTGTAAATAAGTTGTTATCCAGTAGTATAATTTATATAAATTAATATAAAATGACTAACTTTTATGTATATTCTTTCAACCAAGTGTACACGTTTTAACCTTTACTCTTTGCTTTCTTTTGCTTCTAAAACAGGACACTTCATCACCAAGACAACCAGACCTCCAATCACTTGGCCAGCTGCAGATTAGTTCAACAGTAGGGGGTGGAGGGATGATGGGAAAGAGGAGGAGGGAGAGAACGAGAGAGAGGGGTCGAGTAGGAGGGGGTCTTGGTGAGAAAGAAGGGAGGGAGGGGTGGGAAAAGTGGAGAGAAAAAGAGAGAGAAAGAGAGAGAGAGAGAGAGAGAGAGAGAAAGAGAGAGAGAAAGAGAGGAAGGCAAAAGTGCAGAGAGAAGCAGGCGAGAGAGATAAGGTTTCCTGGGCTGAAGTCTGAAGTTGGTGTAGTTGCTGGAGTTTTCTGACTAGTTACCCTCTCATTGCACGTTTCAGGAGGGCGAAAAATAAGCCGTGTGGCCACCCAGAAAAGAGAGGAAGATCAAGGCACGAGTGTTTTGAAGGGCTGAAAGAAAGAGCACGAAAAAGAAGGACTGGGAAATCATTGACTGGATGTTGCTTCACTTTGTAGTGTCAGGTTTCACAAAATGAAAGCCCACTACAAGAGAGCTTCTGCAGGGCTCAACCAACCAAGCCAGGTACAGCAAAGTGTGTGTTTGTGTGTGGTGTGTGTGCATGTGTGTGGTCAATCTGTGTGAATGATAGAACGTAGTTGATTAAATGGATAATCAAGCCTTACATTGAAATTTTGTTGTTTGGAAATCATTTGGTATTCTCAAAATGACTCTGTGTGATGACTCTGTTTCCCTCTGGAAGATTAGTCACTACTTAAGCTTCAAAATCCTTTTAACCTAAGCGTGCAGACAGGGTACAGTCAGAGGTTCTTCTGCTATGCACTAGCAAGGGGAGAGGTGTGTAGTTGCATTCCAGCACGGGCAGATACAGGAGAGGGTAATTGGATAAGTGAGGTGAGTCATTTTAACCCACAGAACAATGATTTCTCTTCACTTATCCACAGTAAGAGATAGAGTGGAGGAAGAGAGGGTAAACAGAATAGCTGTAGCGAAGAAAACATCCACTACTTCCTTTCGAGTCGATGAGTTTACAAGAAAATGTGATATTGCCCCCTGTGGTTATCATTTGCTTATATAGGATGCACCATATTACAGAATGATATTAATATATGTCATGATACACAGTAAACAATTCTAGAGGAAAAAAGCCCTGAAAATATTGTTTAATTATATGAAAGACAAAAATAATACATACAATTTTAGTAATGATACATATTTTCTAGCGTTGTGTTGTGTTATTTATTACTGAGGGTAACATTCATGTCTGGTTTCCAGCAGTTCAGTTGTAAAACTTGAAGACACACACTTAAAAGATAGAATAAAGGAATAAAGCTTAATTAAATTTTAGAGCTTTTTTCCGCATGCCTCTCAGCTTTGTCATGCAGACAGTGACTCATATTCATAATGTGGTCTGAATTTATGAGTCCCAGTTTTCAGTTTGACAACCTATTTAGCAAATCCAGCATGTTACAGGCTTCGACTACAGAGGATTACTACACTTCACAACTCTAGGTGGTAGAAAATGTTTTCAATCAGAAGTGGATCTGGAAAGAAGCTGAGTCATAACAGACTTTTGAGTCTTCTAGGTGTTTGCAGGCCTGTTTATACTGATCTTCCTTTCATTGGGGGATAGAAGATTAAATAACAATTATCCAACTTCATATAATTATTGGATGTTTCTGTGATTTGAACGATAAAAACACTTTTTGACGATAAGAATGTACCAGTCATTCCCATTGCATATTTATTTTAGATATTTGTGCTTATTTATTAAGAGGCTTCGACATAAAAGCGTAGAATAAACCACATAATTTATTTGTTAATACATGATCCTTTTTAAGCCCCGGCTGTTCCTCGTGATTTTATTTCTTGTAGCATTATTTTCACATTTGTTTTGATTGTGTCTTTTACCACATGATTCCTTGACTTGCACACGACTCACTGATATTTTCTCCATTATTCATTTATTTGCACATTTTATTTTTATAAGTTATGTCTATGTTTTGGCTGTTTTGATTTTCCCTGAATTTATAAGTGCATTCAAATACATAATTTAATTAAATGACTCTTTATTTTAACATATGACTCTCCTATCTAATTCAAATATTTTTCCACAACGACACGTAGCTTGATTTCTTATTCGCACATTCCTTTCGTGATTATTCAAGTTAATTAAATAATACATTATTAATTGAGTTAATATATGCGATCTTAATTATCGGACCACTTTATAAAACATCGAATCAAATATTATTCATTTTTACATATAAAAAAAATCTAGCCTGTTTTATGTTCATGATGTCCTTTATCACTCAAGATTATTGCTAGACTTTCATCAAACTTGTCCAAAGTGACATCTGGCCTTGGTTGTGCTGATCCACTGCTTAAGTACAGACCGAGCATTTTATCACATGCTTAATCATAGAATTGCAATGCAGTGAAACTGTATCGCTACAGTAATTCACATGGGAGTTTATTATATTAAAGCAATTTCAGAGTCTGTCTCTTTTGGCTCAACCGTCTCCGTGGCAGCGCTTGCAGAATGTGCCAGGGAAATCTGGCTGCTTAGGATTCCACAAGCTCTCTGTCTTTTGTGCTGCAGTGGTTGGGAACGGAGCACAGATGCTGTGGTCACTGCCCCCTTCCTACACACGCACACACACACACACACACACACACACACACACACACACACACACAGACTCGTTCAATTCCCTTCCTCTTTCAGCCTCGCCCTCTCCCACCCCCTGCTGCCCGTGGAACCGTGCTTGCAAGCTGCTGCTCTGATATGGGCCCTGTCAAGGTTCAGTGCACTTTGTAGCACTGTTTTTTTAAACGCAGGATGAGAAAGAAGGGGGAGAGGAAGTGACAGTAAATGAAGTTTGTTTTCTATAGTGAGATGTAAATTTCTGCCTCAAATATGATGCGACTGGGAAACTTAGCTTTTTTAAACGGCCCATTGTGCTTTTTAATCTTTGGACTGGTAGACACATGCTTTATTGATCCTTAAGTAGGAATTAAAGTATTAATAAATGTATTTTTTACAAGGTTAAAGGTACAATTATGTAAAAGATTGAAAGGCATTTTTAATCTATTTGTGTGTGACTGGCACTGTTTAAAACTTCTCATACTCATACATATACTTTTGTTCTGTTTGGGTGGAACAGCCAGTATAACAACAACATTAGAGTGTTTTCTTAGTTTGAGGGTCCTTGAACTATCCCATGGTCAAAGCCTTCACATCCGTAACCTCTCCCAAATTTCACACAACAGCATACAGTATGTCATTCACACAACAGCATCTTCATCCATTATATTAAGGTAGTGGAGCTAAAAAAATTCCACCACAGTCTTGGCTTTTGGCTTGCAGTACAAGAAGAATATCTAATTTTGGAGGAGGGCTAAAGTGGCTTCTTATGTAAACTCATCTCTACAGATTGTTTGCAGTTGTTTGGGCAGTCTTCATGCAATACAAGATGGATTAATTCAATATTTTGACAATTATTTAGATTAAATAGATTCCACACTGTGGAAATAAGTGTGGCGCTTAGTAATTGCAGTAAGTTGTAGGATTTCTCCTGATGGTTCAGTTCTTGGAAAATGTTTTAAAAAGACCACCTCATACCAAAGCCTAACAAGAAAAAGGAAAAAGAGAGTTTAGACAGTAAGACAAAACTCGGTCCTGAAGAGCTGGTGTCCTACAAAGTTTAGTTCCACCCCTAATCGAGCACACCACTAGCTAATTAATGTCTTGTTAAGTATAGTTGAAACTTACAGGCAGGTGTTTTGAGGCAAGTTGGAGCTAAACACTGCAGGATACTGCAGGAATCGGGTAACAGACATCTTCCATCCTCTGCGTTTCACTTAGGAACACTTTTTATCACTTTTTTTATGGCTGCCTGGGATTTATTCACTCTGAAAATGTTGATTTTAAAAATAGGGGGTTGGAAGGTTACTGAGACCAAAATTGTCTCTTGCTTGGTGGATCCTTGACTCCGGAAGAGCACTTTCCCAAGCTTTCGCCATGCTGCACTCCTCTGGGAATATTGCAGGGAATTGTAGGAATCTGTCTGTGATTTGAGCGCAGAGCTGGGAGCAGGAATGCCAGTGGGAATGATCAGACGGGACCACAGAGGCGTGAGGGAAAACAGGAATTGTAACTGGAGTCCTGAGCACAGAAAAAAGTGGCAAGAAAACACAGGAAAAAAAAAAGTTTGTGATATACCACAATTGTATACGGAGCTGAGAGCTAAAAAAATACTACTAATCATAGTATCATGGCAAATGTCATATAGGGAAAATTGCTCTTACATCAGAATTTGACTTTATAAATTTACTAGTAAATATTGTTTTTGGAAATTAGCCTCAAATCATTTATATACTGGAAATCTGTGATTGTTGTTTGTTTCTGCTTTTCAAACGAATCGCACAGTTCATCTGTACAGAAATCTCAGTCTGAGTCTGTAATTACTTGGACACTTGCTCTTGTGTTAAGTTCTATTCTTTTTGTTGCGGCTGTGGCCTTAAATTTCCTGTTGAAGATCAATTAAGTACGATATTTTATTAAACTATATTATACTATACTATTCTGTACAGTACTGTACTATACTACACAATACTATACTGTATGATACTATACTATTCTATACTATACTATATAATACCATACTATACTGTATAATACTATATTAAACTATACAATTTTACTGTGTTAAACTATACTATAGCATACTATATTAAACTATACTGTTTGCCATGATAAACTATACCACTATACTACAGTATACTATATTAAACTATACCGTTTTACCATGTCAAACTATAAACCGTTATACTATACTATACTGTACTGTATAAAACTATATTAAAACTATACTGTTTTACTATGTTTAAACTATACTGTTTATACTGTACTATACTATACTATTCTCTATACTATACTGTATAATACTATATTAAACTATACAATTTTACTGTGTTAAACTATACCGTTATACTATACTATACTATACTATACTGTTTTACTATGTTAAACTATACTGTTATACTGTACAATACTGTACTGTACTGTACTGTACTATACTATACTATACTATACTATACTATACTATTTTTTTGCAGCTTTGCTGTTTTGCAAATGCTTCTTTTTGTGTCCATGGGTCTTGTTGTGCTCTGTAGTTGCAGACAGACACATCAATATTATTTTATTGTTAAATTTTTAAAATGATCATGTATTAATCAACAAACACAAGCCATGGATAACTAACACAATGAACCAATCCACTATTTGATTGGAAATAAACTGTTTGTTCTTGTAAGACAGGACTATATTGTTGTATGTTACTATTTAATGTATATTAAATATGTTTTAATTACTTGACATAAAACATGCTTTTATTTAACTACTTTAAACTACTTTAGTATACAGCCGGACTTGTTGAACTTTCGGCCCTGGAAACAACCTGTAACAAATCACACATATAAAAGAAATATAGCACAAATATAAAAGCAAATCTATAACCTATAAACCTCAGCAGAAAAATGGAGGAGCACCTAATCATTTTATTTTCTTGTAAAATCAAGTGTAAATCCAACGCTTCAATTTCTTTGTTCTGTGTTTAGAAACGATATACGCCTTTTAAGTGCAAACAGCACGCCTAGTGTTTTTGTTGCGTTTCAGGCGTGATATATGAATAGCCTCTAAAGCGTTGATATGGACCATAAGCAACACAACTCTACAAACATTCATAAAACGGAGTGTCTCACCATGCAGCGAAGATGGCTAGAGGGAGAGCAAAACCTGTATGATAAACACTGTTGGCCTGTGCGGCACAGCATGACATATATTTTAGGCCGTTTTTTCTTTTTAGAAATTTTGGTGCATCCCTAATGAAATTTGCTGACTTCACACTAGCTTTTCCACACCCCCTTATTATAACTGCCTTTTTCTAGAGGACACCTCACAGTTTGGGAATAACTGGAATAAAAAATAATACACACAAACACAAAATGTTGTTGTTGGCAGTATTTAGTATCTGTCTGATATGTAATACTTGCACAAGGCAAAATTTGGTTATCAATAAATATATGCAACAACATACATCACAATAATACTTAATAACAAATCTTTAAATTATTTCTTTATTTCTTTCTCTCTCTCTCTCTCTCTCTCTCTCTCTCTCTCTCTCTCACACACACACACACACACACACAGAAATTAGTGGAATGTGCCTTTACTGGCACTGGGTGAAAGTTAGTTCCCCACTGAGTGCCTCCATCATTGCAGAAGAATAGACACCTACTCCACACTCTTCCACACACACTGTTGCTTCGTTCACAGCGGTGCTACTTCTTTAGTGGTGCATGAAATTGATTGCGGAGAAAGTTTTACCCATGAGTTGAGGAGCCATGAGCAAGGAAACAACACGAAATACATAAGACAGAATAGACAGGACAGCTCAGTCAGTTGTCAGTTGCTGAAATCTCACACAGGCACAAATGAAATCTTTTTTTTTTTATATTGTGGTTAAT